>JAOEGL010000005.1:57328706-59728706 GCA_034509955.1 Urosaurus nigricauda | reverse complement strand
CAAAAAAGTTGATAGGATGTAATTTAATCATATGTGACCTTGAGGAGGGCTTGACCCAACAGTAGAATCAGGATGTTCATCATGTGCTCCTTGTTTTAGTTATATCTGTTTACATTTGCAGTTAATTTCTTTAGAATTTTTGACCTTTGGCCCTCTTATATTTCCCATGATGCTCAGAAAGAAAAGGAAAGAGGAAAGCAAGAAGAAAAAGACAGGAAGAATACCTTACATATCACCTAAGGTATCAACCTTCCCAAGTTTTCCCATAAAAAGACTTTAATATTGGCATTTATCATTAAATCATTTGTTCTCAAAATCTTACCCCAAAAAGATTGTGAATGGTAAGCATGAGATCCCCTGTTAGAAAACACCTATGTACAGTGGGCCCTTGGTATCCTCTCAGGTTTGATTCCAGGACCCCTCCACAGATACCAAAATCTATGGATGCTTAAGTCCCATTAAATAGAGTGGTATAGTGAAATGGTGTCCCTTAAATAAAACGGCAAAATCAAGTTTGCTTTTTGGAATTTATCGATTTTAAAAATATTTTCCAAGCCATGGAAGCTTGAATCTATGGATAAAGAATCCATGGAGATGGAGGTCTGACTGTACATGTAATAATATTTTGCAAGGGTGGAGGAACAGGGAACACACCACATCTGAGGGAGGACTGCATGTGGCCACCATCTACCTTTGGCCCTCAAGTATGGAGAGTATGTCTTAAAAAAGGAAAATGGCCTCGAGAAATGTAATGTCCTAAATTAAGGTAGAAATATAACACTTTCCTTTTATGGCAGAACAGACTCACAAAACTATGCATTTCAAAAGTCTCCTAGAAACATTTGGTTAAAGGGAATATCTAGATAGGAATGCTCTTGGATTTTAATTGCCCACATCACTTGCTCTGTCATATGTATTATTTGCATTAATTTGTTTTACTAACACAGAATTGGGTTTTATAAAGCTGGTGAGATGACTTGGTCCACACTAACTGAAGAAACAAACAACTCTATCAAAATGTACTAGATCCAAAATATATTCTTATTGGTGCATCTTTCAGCTTGTATATTTTGTTAATCCTGCTAATACAGGATGCTGCCAAGGAAGACATGTATGGGAACTGGAATTATATTCTCTTCTTAAAGTAGGTCAAAAAGAGGTAGCTATAAAAACGGTTCATATTTAGACTCTAAGAATTTTTTCTGTCACTAGTACATGGGGGGAGGAGCTAAAAAGAACCATTTAAAAATAATTTCCTCTATTTTGTGTCCCCTTTTGTTAGCCTTTATAGCTTATGATTAAAATAAATAAAATTGAAGTAAACTAATTTAAAGAGAACCAATCTTGCTACAGTAATATCTATGTGTTCTTAAAAATGAATTTGCTGTGCATGCATATGGCTTTGTATGTGCCTATAAAGTATATGAATCTTTGCTAGCAAATAAGAGTCAAAGCAGGAAGTGTGGGAAAATAGCACGCTGGCCAAGCCACAAAGAGAAAATACTACCTTGCTGTATATAAAGTCAGAAGGGTAATTTCATTTTCCTGGCTAGTCGTTTGACTTTCTAATGCTCGAAACAAGAAAGAAAGAAAGAAAAAGAAAGAAAACAACCACCCTCTACTCCAGTTAAGGGTATTCACAGGGTACCCTTATTCTATTATACACGTTTCCAGCCAGACAAAATATGAAACAAAACACTGAACTGCACATTTCTGTAAGAGATGCTAAAATCTGGTGAGAAGCGACAAAGATAAACCATTTGGAAAACCCTTTCTGACAGTGTGTTATGAATTCCAAGCCACAGGGAAGATGTGTTCATTTGTCAGAAGGCACTGCACATAGTTAATTCCATACAGGTGAGGCAGAAACATCAGAAATGTTTGAAGAGGTATTTGAAATGTGTCAAAGGCAAAGAAGGAACTAGACTGACAGAACAAGTAAGGGAAGATTTAAAAACAAAATCAAAAAACCTACATTCAGAAGGAACCCACTCAAATAGATTTTGATTATCTGCATCAGGAAACTATCAAAGGACAGCAAAATCACAGAAGTATTTTTTTCTCTCTCTCCCTATTTGGTTACTGTAGTTATTAAGTGCCTGGAATTTGTCAATTTCTTGTCTAGAGAAAACTTAAAAAATAATACTTGGTCTAACCAATGCACAAAAATAACTGCTTTAGGTTTGTAATATGCAAATATATGAAGGTTCAGGCCACTTTACAAAGGGAACATAGGATATCTTTCTCTACATGTCAGACTGGCAACTCTTTTGCATGAATTAGATCTATATAAGGTTATTTAAAAAAAAAAAATGCCTCGATATGGTTTTACTTTTTTGAGAGGCTCAGTCTGAAAGGGGTTACAGTGGCTAGTAGCAAGTGAAAAAAATGGTAAGAGGGGCAGATTGAAGCCAGACTATCTATCAAAGAAGCCTCTAGTTATTTTCCTTACTTTAAAACCTCAAAAAGATACATTTGGCTAAGACGAGTCCAGATAAGCAAATAAGCGTGCAAGGTAGCAAACAGTCTGCTTGACTAGGACATACCTGTCAAGCAGTTCAAGTAATGCTAAAATCAATTTGTTCTGAACTCAAGCATGAGCAGCTTGCAAATCAACTACCCAGCTGTCAAGGGTCGCAAAGATTCTCAGCGTTTATTCTGAAGCAACCATCTCATACAATGGCTTTCAGATAAACTGAAGAAACATGAACACTTCTGCACCCAACTGCTATGTGCTGTTTGAAGCAAGGAGCAGTATTATCTCATCTCCTCACCACACACACATACACACACACACAAACACCGGAGCATCTGGCCACCAAGAAAAATCATATTGTTTAGGTAAGGAAAAGAAAACACCTAAGATCCACATATTATAAAAAATAAAATTTTGTAACAGAAATGGATGCCCCAATGTCATTTCTACACACACATTCTTATCATGGTCTTAAAGCAGTTTAAAAAAAAAGCAGGATCTCCTTGGTGGCAGCACCTTCATTATGGAATCTCCAGCTAAGGAGGCATAACAGATTAGTTATCTAGTGGATTTTATAAGGCTGGCTGCCATTTTGATTTCATTTTTTAAAATTAAATTTTTAATGAATTTTAAAAACATACATAAAAAGATACATTACATTATGACATCATACAATCCATAAAACATAACACAAAAACACATTAACTTCATGCACATCCCATCATTCGTTACTTCGTTGACATTTTGATTTCATTAGACAAGAACTTTAAGAGGATGTTGATCTTCTACAATTTCAGTTTCTGGTGCTGCTATATACATGCAAATCTGTAACTTTCAGATTTTAGATTTTTTTTTCTATAAAAAAATCTCTCTGTGTTTTATAAATTCTTTCAAAAAAAAATCTCTCTGTTTCATAAATTCTTTCAAAAAATAGAATTCTTCGATGAATATGTAAAACCCTCAATGGTTAAATGGGCACAAGATCTAAACGAGCCGATACCATTAGAACAATGGGAAAAAACTTGGACTAAAAGGCTAAATTATACAGTATGTGTTGAAATAAAAGAAAATTACTATAAGATGCAAAATAGGTGGTATCTCACACTGTCAAAACTAGCCAAAGTTTATAAAAATTTGAAAATGTCATGTTGGAAATGTGAAAAAGCACCTGGGTCATTTCTTCATATGTGGTGGCACTGTGACTTTGCAAAAATATTGGTCACTAATACATGAGAAAGTACAAAAAATACTAAAATGTCAATTTAAATTAGACCCAAAGTATTATTTGTTAAACATGATTATGGATTCAGATTTTAACAGCTATTATTAGGGTTGTTTTGATATAGTTTGATAGTAGGCACCAACATCTGGATTTCTGAATAGGACCAACATTGAACTGTACAGCCTTGTGATTGGTCCAAAGGAATTCACGGATCTTTGGGTCAGTGCATATGACTAGCCTTTGAATTAATTTTTTACAGGAGGAACTTTGAGGGTTAAAATGTCAGTGTGTGTGTGTGTGTGTGTATTATATATATGGTATGTGGAAAACACTGATTGTCTGTCAGTCTTCTTTCTAATCACCATCTGAGTTCCTGTGTCATCACAGGCATTCTAGTACACATTGTGTAAAGGGAATGATATGATCTTGGTATTGTAGTAATAATCTGATATAATAGACTCAGAACATAAGAAGAAACATGCTGGACCAAATTAAAGACCCATCTAGTTCAGCATTCTGCTCACAGACTGGCAAAGTAGTTGCCTCTGGGAAGCCCACTACGAATCCTCAACGAAGACAACCGAACGCTCAGTGTCATGTTCCACTGCAACACCTATAAAGAGGGATCTTACCTCTAATATTGGAAGTGATAAATAGCAAACCTAACTAATAAGTAATGATGATCCTAGCCTCCATGAAGTCCTCCAGTTTTCTTTTAAAGTCCTTATTACATCCTGTAGCAGTTAATTCCAGTCTTGACTATGTGCCATGTGAAGAAGTGCTTCCTTTTATTTGTCCTGAAACTCCCATTATTTAATTTTGGTAGATACCCCTAACAAAGAGAGAGAAAAAGATTCTTCCTATTTAAGTCTCTTTCCTTAGAGGTCTTTAAGCAGAGGCTGGATGGCCATCTGTCAGGGATGCTTTGATTGGGAGTTCCTGCATGGCAGGGGGTTGGACTGGATGGCCCTTGTGGTCTCTTCCAACTTTATAATTCTATGATTCTATAGAAGGGATCCCAAACCCTTCTAGTCCAATCTCCTACCATGTAGATTCATGCAACCAAAACACCCTTGAAAAATGCCCATCCAACCTCTTTTTAAAGATTCTCTTTTTAAAGAGAAAGAAAATATTCACAGAAAAAGTAATTTATTAGAGAGGGGAAACAGGGCCTGGATTTTAAATATTGATCCAAATCCAAAATAAGAACTTTTTGCTTGCAGCCATGTAGTAGCTGTTAGAACAGAACTGTAAATTCCTCACTAGAACAGGAGTGACACAGAGATTGAAATGTATATGCAGTTCAATGTCAATCCGCACACTGTACATACATTGTCCCCTGCAATGTAATGCACTGTTGAAACACAAACAGAATACCAGGCCATAATGCTTCACTATAGGGGGAAGATAAAGTTCTGAGAACACTGCTGAGGTTAGTGTTTTCATGTCTTTGCACATTTTCTAAATGACAGAAAATCAATAGTTTGACCTTGAGAAGATCAACACATTTAAAAAGAATTGCACTGGGGAGAGAGTCTTTGCAGAATATTCATATGGTGCAACAACATTTTGGATAAGATTCAGATATAGTCAGTGAATGTATAAATGAAGTACTTTAAAAGTCAAAAGCAGAGAATGACAAGACTATCTAATCTGAAACTAAAACATGGTATTCTGCCTATAATGAAGCACCTCGATTGTAGTATGTTTATCCTAACAAACACATTTTTGTATGCATTTTAAAAAGCAATTTGTGACATTCTTATGAAATCCTCCCCACATTTCCCCCCACTAACATGTACATTTTTGTAGGGTTAGAGTTCAGAGACCTAGCCATGTTAGTGTGGAATATCAATATACAATGGGATCTAGTAGCACCATTGTGACTACCTGTACAAAAGAAGGTATAGCATAAGCTTTCATAGACCTGGTCTGCTTCCTCAGATGCAGAATCTAAGACATTCTCGATGCATGTGAGGAAACAGACCAAGTCTACGAAAGCTTCTTTCACACAGTTAGGTCCAAAACACACTGAAGAAATAATCCAGTTTGAGACTGCTTTAACTGCCCTGGCTCAGTGCTAGGGAATACTGGGCAATGTATTTTATTGAGGCACTCTGTCAGAGAAGGCTACATGTCTCACAAAACTACAGTTCCGATAATTCCCTAGCAATGTTAATGCAGTGTCAAACTGGATTAGTTTGAAAGGTGCTACAAGATTCCTCTGCTGCACATTATTGTGTGTACAGTGGACCCTTTGTATATGTGGAGGATCCGTTCTGGACCCCCTCACATGAGAAAAATCACCTATGCTCAATTCCCATAAAATGCTCAAGTCCCATAAAATCAATGGGTGTGTGCTCTTGTTAGCAGCGCAGTGCATGTGGCAAACACATCATTTTGTCCGCCCAGGCTTGCCATCTGCGGGACCTCGAGTCTGTGTAAGGCAAGCCTGTGTATGGGGCGGGCCACCTGTACTATTCTCAGACATGTGCATGCTTGTGGACATTTATCAGTTTACAGCTTCCAAACTACTGTGAGTTTGCTTGAAAATATTTCACATGTGTCATGTGAAACAGAAAACAGACATAAAAAGATTAATTTATTTCATGAGTCTATGCAAGGTTAAGAGATTTAAACAAATATTAAAGTAATATGAGTGCAGAATAATACGTTTATTACATATCCACTGATGACACTACCTTTCCTTAATGTGGGATTGTGTGCTTCAGTGAGGCAAGAGGCTATGCTGATAATAGCAGTGCAACTGGCAGGGTCTCTCATGTGAGACAGGCTTTTGCTAAGGAGCCAAATTAAAGGTGAAAACAGCTACTGGGTGGCAGCAGTAGTGGGGGCTGACATGAATGGAGTGAGGATCTCTCAAAAACAATGGCAATGGCATCGGCATCATAGCTAACGATTGTTAGTGCTGTACAGAAGGAGGCATGGTAAATTGCTTTTGAATGTCTTCTACCACAAAAACCAAATGAAATAATCCAAAATGAAAAAAGAGGTAGTGCCAGAAGATGAAACACCCTTGTCAGATGGCACTTAATGAGCTATTCGGGCAGAGAAGAGGACAAATAATAATAATAATAATAATAATAATAATAATATCAAAAATTAGAGTGAAATGAAAGAAGAAGACTACTGTATACACTCATGTATAAGACTAGAAATTTAGGTTAAAAAATTGACCCAAAAAACCTGAGTCAATTTATCGACTGGTCAGAGACAAGAGTTTAAAAGTTCTTACCCCCTTCCATTCCCTCATCCATCCAACTTTATGAAGGTAAATAGTGATGTCTAATGGAATTTTGTAAGTACTTTACCATTGTTTTCCTTTGCTTTGTTCTTTACATCCTTTACCTTTACTAAGTTTTGCCCTCGGCTTATCCACGGGTTATATTAAAATCCCTAATTTTAGTCCTAAAACCTGCCTTCGACCTATACACAAGGTTGACTTATGGAGAATTTAAAGTTTTTAAAAAAATAGATTTGCAGTATCAAGCCTAATTGACTGGGAGCATTTCTAGCTCACCCAGAAGCTGCACCAGATCCTACACAGGCCCTCCAGCGGCCATAGCACTGCCCCCCCTCCTCCCAGATATCATCACGGCCTAAAAAGTAGATGCTATAGTCACAGTGTCCCACACTTTATTTTGCTTGCTTTTTACTATCTATCTTTCACTTGATGAAGAAGCCAGTGAAACTTCAAAAACTAGCAAGATGTATTTTGGGCCTTTGGTTGGTCCGATAAAGTTATTGCTAAAGGATGGATTGTGTATTTTCTTCTTTTTGGCTGTATGGCCAACACAGCTATCCTAAAACACAATTAATCTTTATAGTGACATTCAATTGACTGTTTTGAGCTGAAGGGAACCCTGGTGGTGCAGTGGTAAATTGCTTTTGGATGTCTTTTACCACAAAAAGCAAATGAAATAATTCAAAATGAAAAAAGAGATAGTGCCGGAAGATAAAACATCCTGCAGCCACAACATTGTGAGTTTGATCCCACAGGGTTCCAGGTTGACTCAGCCTTCCTTCCTTTCATAGGTTAGGAAAATGAGTGCCCACCTTGTTGAGGGCAATTGGCTAGCGCATTGTAAACCACTTAGAGAGTGCTTATTTCACTATGAAGTGGTATAGAAATGTGCAGTAAGTGCTGTTGTTATTGTTAAATCAGTCATGCATATGCAAAGCTGAACACAAAATAGAACGTGTTCACTGGTTCAGCTTAGATCTTGCAAACAATAAACCCATGGTGTGGTTTAAATTTTTTTAGGTGAAGGGTGGGTAATAGGAGCATAGGATTGGTGTCCACATGAACAACCTGATCTATTCTATTTTGTGTTCACACTCCTATTAAGGGATTCCTCGTACTGTATTTGTGGAAAAGCAAAGAACATTTTCAAATGAGCAGAATGACAAGATGTGTTCTATAGATCAATGGTAACATTTTCCATACCATTCTGTATAATTCCCACACTAATTAAGTATGGAACTGAATAATTAATGTAATTCAATTAATTATTTCATCACTAATGACAATGAATTAATTTCTCATTTCTAACAGAAGACATTAATAAAGTTGACAGCAAACTGTCAAACCTGGCATTCCAAGCTCTGCAAAGAGCTCTTATCACAAAACCAAGTATAAGTACCGAAATATAACTCTTCTGGTTTGCATCTTGAAATATGAAGATGGTAAGCTGTATTAAAATGTGAACCGAATGAATTCCTTCACAATTCTTACTCAGGACTGCTAAAATATGACAATTTGAAAGCTGCATTTAGTCAGCCAGGTAGGATACTCACACATTACAGTTAATTTGTCTTCTACAGGAGCAGCAGCTGCAACATAGCAGCAAACACTTTAAAAAGAATCCTCATTGTATTGTATATTTTCTCAAGGTAGTTTAAACAGATCTCTGTATGCTATACAACATGATGTGTTTCAAAAACATTTTAGATTGTTATTTTGGATTTTGGATTATTCAAATTACTCCATTTAGGGCTATTATTTATTCTGAAATTGCTCATACTTTAATTTTAAAAAAATGTGATAAAGAGTTTTACGACATCTTAAAGACAGATTTTATTTGGCATAAGCTTTCATGGACTGCAGCCCAATTCATCAAATGCCACAAAAATTTGCAACAAATAAAACTGACTGGTCTTTAGGACATCACAAAGTTCTATATTGTTTTTGCTACAACAGACTAGCATGGCTACCTCTTTTCCAAAAGATGAAAAATGGGAACACATCTTCACTTTCAACCAAACACACACGAAGGGCGATGTATACACAAAGGCTTACCTGCTATCGCCAGCATTTGCCACATAGAGCTTTCCTAGTAAACACACCACAACAAGAGCTGTACAACCACCAGATATATTGTACACAGTCCTTTCTCGCTCTATCTGCAAATCCTGAAGGAGGGGAAAGTGAAAGAGGATGAATTCCATGAAAATTTAAACAACAGATTCATAATTGCTTTTTGAGAAAGAAAGTGGTCTGAAACAAATTTGAATTAAAAGCCATTTAACATGGGATTTCTTATTCCAGTTGCATCAACAGGGTTCAAGATTATAAAGTCAGACAAATGCTTGCCACTTTAAGATATTATTTAGATATGGTAAGAGCATATAAATTGATCAAATAAATAAATAAATAAATAACATCTGATATGCAAAAGAAGCAAGAGGAAAAGCAGAAGAACAACCAACTGTCTCACTCACCTGGGGGCTTTTCACATTACACAATTATAGCACTTTGGTACTACTTTAACTGCAATGGCAGCATCCTATGAGGCACTGGAGCATTCTGGCTAATTCTGCAGATCTTTCGCTAAACTGGAAATCCAGAATTCCAGAGGATGTTGCCCTGACAGTTAGAATCAAATCACACACTGCTGCTACACAGAAGAATTAATGCAGATACTGCTTTATCTGTCATGGCTCCATCCTATGGAATCCTGGGATTTGTAGTTTGTTGTGACACCAGGCTCCCTGACAGAAGGCTAAATATCTGACAAAACTACAGAGTGATTACAAAAGAATGGTGCAAAAGTAAAACTATTCTTATTCGGTTTGAACCATTCTTTTTGAATCATTATATACAAATAACAGAATTCCATAACAGTGAGCCAGAGTAGTCAAAGTGGTTTCAAACTGCATTAATTCTGAAGTGTACATGCAGCCAACGTGTTATGATCAACATGCACCAGAATGAAGTGCTTTTTTCCCCTTACAGGAGGTTTGCTTTACCCTCTACATATTCTACTTTACACTCAAACCATGTTAATGCTTCTCATTCCAAATGGGGGAAATTATCAGAGGCAAAGCACTATAGCAAATGTAGCCATAGCAAACATCTAGACGTAACATTCTAGATGTAAGACACACCATTTGTATTGACGACCCTGCTTTAGAATAAATCCTACATGAATAGCCTATAAATGCTATATCAATACCAGGCTAAGTTTTGCCTTCTGACACTTGTCTTAGTTTAGTCTTCTTTGTCAGAGAACTACAGATCCCAGAATTCCATAGCACTGAGTCATAGCAGTTAAAGTGGTGTCAAACTGCATTATTTCTGCAATGCGGATGCAGCCTAGGTGGAGGAATAGGCAAGTTATTTTGGCCACCTGAGAGGTGGAATCATTGCTCGATATTTCTATATGACATGGCAGGATTTCTCACATGAGCTGAGCAGAGTATGGACTGTAATGCTAACATCTGCCACAATCTATATTTTTTGCAATTCAAAACAGAGGGCTCAATATCATTTGTTTTATGAATAATCAGTGGCTGGTTTTGCAGCAGGCAAAGCTCAAGCAAATACTGAATTGTCCAATGAGGCCACCTTGTGGCTCATACGTGAATTGCACTGCATCCTCCTCTGTGATCATAAGGGGAACCTGTAATGGAGTTTTCTTGGCAAGATTTGTTCAGGGGAGGCTTGCCATTGCTTTTCATTGAGGCTGAGAGCATGTGACTTACCCAAGGTTACCCAGTGGGTTTTATGGCCAAGCTGGGAATCAAACCGTGGTCCCCAGAGTCATAGTCCATTGCTCAAACCAGCTTCACTCTAGCAAAGGACCTGTGCACACCAGCTAAATTTACATGTATGATAAGCCTGTTTCATCATGTGGATCTCTTTCCCTGAATACTCTTTCATATGACACAATTATAATATTGTAATTCCATTTTAACTGCCATGGCAACATCTTATGGAATTGTACACTAGAGCTCTCGGGAAGAGAATTCTAAATATTGTCCCTAAACTACATTATTGCATAAGACAGAACCATGGCAGCTGAAGTGGAATAATCATGCTATAATTTTGTATCATGAATGGATCAGATCAGCTGTTTCCAGGATAGATCCAAAGCAGCATAAGATCAGAGGATTTCTCACCCACCCCTCTTTATTGTAGTCCTGTCCTATCATAGAGACCACAGCTGAGGGGCTATCTTATTTGAAGGCAAGCATCTTTCCATTCAAGCAGGCCATGCCTGGAAGCCAACTTGTAGATTTTCAAACATACACAAACATGTGTACCAAAAATATGCTTCTTTAAAAAGTCATGTTCTTAAGTTTCTACATCAGTTATTGGATGCTGGTCTGCAAAAAGTCTTCATATATGCATGCAAGGAAAAACTAACAAAAATAGATCACCATGGTGTTTCAAAAGTTGTTTTTGTTTATTTACCCAAAAAGAGAAGCACCCCTAAAAACATTTTCTTGGTCATTTTTGTCTGCAATTACATATTTCAGCATTATTCTAGAATTTACTGTTAATTGCCAATTGATATAAATATTTCACATACATTTTAATCTCATCTCCTCAATGAATGCTTTTGAACACAATTACTGTTTTAATAACAGGGTCTTTGTAAAGTAGTATTAAACAGAGGAAAATCACAACAAATACCATCTACAGAAATGATGAGCTCTCTCCTGTAAATTAATTGTTCTGGTTACTGATAGCCATTTAACAATGAGAGCCAGAGGCTTCAAAGAAAGAAAATTCCAAATAAATCTATGCAGACTTTTTTCTTTCTTTTATGGTAACATATAGAAAAAAACTCCAGTGTATTGTTTGTAAATAATTTCCTGGTAGAGCTGCACCAAAAAAAATGTTTGCAGAATTGTCTCAGCTTCCATAGCTTGAAAGAAAGAAGCAGCCATTTGCTTTTTCTTTCCTGTAGCAATGCAGCCTGAATGATAATATCCACAATTAACCATCATGGCATCAAGGTAAGCAGTATGTGGAAAGGTCACCACTGGTGTGACGATAGACAGACAGAGAGAGAGAGAAAAGAGAGAGGAAAGTCCGTTGCCTCTTTTAAAGCAAAGTTTTCCACCTATGTAAACATTTTATAACTTTCTCCCACTCCCTTCTGAACATTGCAAAAAAAGGCCTCCATTTGTTGTCTAGAAGAGGTGGGAGGGTATTTTCCTATAGTAATGATTTCATCTCCTTATTTTCACTTGTAACTTCTTTAATTTGAACCCAAACTATTCCTCTCTTTCCAAAGTTCAAAGCTAAGTGTAGGTCCTTACATCACAAAAATAGCATTTTGTAGACAAAAGAGCAATGTTTGGGGCAAATTCCAAGTACAAGTCAATCTTTAGGGAAAAAAAAGCAAGGGGCCAAAACAGCTCAATGAGGACTAGTACACTTGGTGACCACACAGTGCTGGCTGACTATTGGAGGAGGAGGGAAGAAGGAGAATAGAGAATAGAATAGAATATCCTGAAAAACACATGTTTGACTGACTAGGATGCCACATTCTACACAATGCAACACTGTATTGTAGGCCCCCCTTTTTTAAAATATGCATCTCTTTGCAAAGAGAGGAATTCCACAGCAAAAACGTATTGTTGCTGTTCTTTTCATTTTTAAAAACCTGTATTTTAAAATGAGACTTCCATCATAACCATAGTTTGCATGCCTATTTCAACCCAAGAAATAAGTGTAGCTAAAAGTGATGTAGAGACAGTATTGCACAAAACCAGCTGATTTATAGACTGGGATTTCAGTGAACTATCAATACACCTGTATTTGGCCAGAAAAGGCAATGGGCCAGGTACAAGCCATGAACTCTGGTTATGTTCAGCTGAACTAGATGAAGTCCATTAGAAGCACATAAAGAAAAGGTAAACAGATGTGTGGGTCAAGCCACAGCTTCTTGGCTTCCCCACTTCACTTGCAACAAGCCACATGCCTTTCACAGCCATTTGGAGCACAAATCCATCTAATCTCAAAGCAGAATTCTGCAGTCTCCTTGGGGCAATGATTTGGGCTCTCTTTCTTTTGGCATTATAGCTAAAATGATTTCTTGCACAGAGCTTAGAAGAATTTCTTTTCTTTTCTTTCTTTCTTTCTTTCTTTCTTTTTTTTTTTTTTTTTTTTTTTGGACTGCATCTTCCAAACTGGGACATTTTGAGGGCTACATTCTGAAAAATGTAACTTTTCCATGCCGTGATGAGATGCACTCAACCACCAGGAAATCCTCTACAAATTGCTGCAAATCATTTGCTTTGTCAATTTTCTTTTGCCAAAGAAAAAAAAACGATGCTACTGTTGGGTAGCCAACATGTATTTAATTTTTAGAAGGTCGCTTTCTTACATTTGTCCATGTGATGTTTGTGTACTCCTCTTTCCCTTGGGAACAGGCTATCCGTGAACACAGGTAAGAGTCCTATCTAAAAGGTCACCAGGAACAACAAATGGTATACCTACCATTTCCCTGAATGCTGTCTCAATTGCCCCTATAATGAGGCACTCATGAGAAATCTTCTTCTCAGTAAAGAAGCGGGTTGGAGGAGTGCCAGGTGAGCCCGGGGCTCCAGTGCTCCCACGTAAGGAGGCTGCCCTAGTCAGAGTTCGGCTGTTGGCATTCATGCTTTCTGGATCCTCCCCCAGGCAGGTAGGGGGAAGGACAGCACAGTTTCTCAGGATGTCTACAATCTCCTGCAACTCCTCCACAATGTGATGCTGAAGCAGCTTCGAAGCAACAACGGCTGCCCCCGAACCAGCATGCCCATCAAATAATGACCAGTAATGGAAAGTGATGCCATCTGATTCCTGGTTAAGGAAGGAAGCATAAAAACACAATGTAAGTTTCAGTAGAGGCTCAGCCATTAAAAAGAAGTTCAGGTTTCCCAGTTTCCAAATACAACATGACTTTCCAAGGGAGGGAAAGACTATGGGATGGATCCTGACTTTGACAAGCTTAAGAGTGGACTCAATAAAATGAATGGAACATGTCAGTCACTTAATCCCCATTGATTTCAGTGGGTCTATCCTAAAAGTGACTAAGTGTCAAAACAGACGGTCCTAAAGGGGCGGCTTGATGCCACCCCTTTGATCACTGGATCGGGGCTGCAGCAACCATAGGGTGCAGCCTTGATCTGGTATTTTTCTGGTGCAAAAGAAGGACAAAATGCTGCTCCTTTTTGAGCCAGAAAAAAGGCACCCTTTCTACCACCACTGTGACTTTTTGGTGCCCCTGCGGTATGTGGCATCTAAACATCATGCCATCAGAGGGCTGAAAAGCTGCTGCTGTGTAAATGGCTGGGCGGTTTTGTAGTGGCTTCCTGCTGGTTTGGGAATGTGTGTCGTGTATATGCCATGCCCCCAAGTTGCCAGGAAGCCAGCTTTTTTTGCCAGTCTGTTCTGGCCCTAAGTTCTATTCTTTGCTCATAGACAGATCACGCACAAGGTCCATTTTTATACACTGTGGATTAATGTATTCAAAACAAGTAAGAACCTTTCATTCCAGTCTCATTATCACAACTCTGCCTACCAAAAAAAAAAAAAAAAAAAAACTATTGTAGGAGAGGAGGAAAACTTGGTCTTCAAGTCACACTTCTAAGAACCATTATTATATAATAACACACACATTAACAAAAGAAGCATGTTAAGGGGAAATTGATCAGTTGTACTAATTGATCAATTTACCAGACAGGGGAGGGAGGAAGAATAATGACTTTAGAAATTTAAAATTCTTTTATCTTTGAAGTAAGCTATGGTTAGTATGGGCTGCTGCCACACTGCAACAATAAAGAAATTTCACATGTTTTAACCAATGATGTAGACTCAAGCCAACTGACTCAGACTCAGTCTCTTCAACAGCCCAACTTGGACTCAGCTCAACAATAAAGGACACACTGACCTGACTTAACAACTTTTTAGTGACCAAGTTGCTGGCATCATTCATTTTGAGTGGAAGCCAGGATGATCAAATTGAGGCTACCATACTTTGGCCACATAATAAGAAAGCATGGATCACTGGAGGAAAAATAATGTTAAGAAAGGTAGAGTGTAGAAGAAGGAGGAGAAGAAGATGGACTCAATCAAGGTGGTTACAGGTATGGTTTTGCAGGGCCTGAGCAGATCAGTGGAGAATAGGGAGTCTTTCGGGTGTCTTATCTATAGGGTCACCATAAATCAGAATTGACTCAAGGGTATCTAACAACAACAACAACAAGCAGTCAAGACCCACCCTCAGAGCAAAGGATATGTTTCTCGGAGGGCTACAACAAATGTGTTAGGCAATGAGCTTGAGTTAAAAGGATAAAACTTTAGAAGACTCCTCTGATGTGCAGTGGGGACATGCTGCGAAGTAGACCTCAAGCTCTGCCTCAGGCCCACTGCCTAACATGTTTGCTTTTCCCTCCTGAGAAATGTGCCTCGTCTCATTTTTTTTTTTTTTTTTTTTTGTTACGAGCTGGATCCCAGACGTGAGATTCAACTTGAGAGTTGACTTGAAAGTATCTTACAAGGACTTGAGATTTACTTGAAGTGCAAAGGTAGAGCCTGGAGACTTGAATTGAAATGCTGAGTAAAAAACATGAATGCATCACTGACATTAACTGCCATGCCTCAATGCTATTGAAATCTGGGACTTGTAGTTTTGTGAGATATTTAGCCTTTCCAGTCGAGAAAACTCTGGTACCACACCAAACTACAAATCCCCGAATTCCACAGCACTGAGCCACAGAAGTTAAAGCGTTGCTTATTTCTGTTCATTTATATAAATAATATAAAAATAGAAATAGAAAAGTACATTTATATTATTTATTATAACTGCTTATTTCTGCAGTGTGGCAGCAGCCCTGGACCAGTTTTACTGTATTTCTGTCACAAAAGAACTTGAAAATCTGCCACCAGCTAATTAAAAAAACAAAGCAAAACAAAACAATTAAGTGGCATCCCTAGTAAAAAATATACGAATGTGTACTATGTGTCCCAAACATGTGTCACAGCACAAGGGAGGAAAGAACTCCTGAATCTTAATGAATGTGAACACTCACCATTCCTCAACACATTTCATGCATCTGTTGAAATAGACTCTACCTATGGTTCTGAAACTTGGGCCCTCTGCAGTTCTTGGATTCCATTTCCAAGTGTTCCTGACCACTGGCTTGGGTTGCCGAGAATTGAAGTCCAAAATATTTGGGGGCCCAGTTTGGAAAACCTGGGTAGAGACTTTCCTTCTACAATGTTATTTTATTTTTACAGTTACTATGTCTATTTCCATGCTTTTCCACATAAAATCCAAGGTGGTTTACAAAAAGGAACAATCCATTATAAAACTTTATATAATTAATAACAGCAACCTTCATAAAATAAAGTACATGCTATATGAGAAAATTATAATGAAATCTCACAAAATAATTAATACTAACAAAATAATAATTTTAACACTACAATATGAAGAATTACTAGGATACAAAACCATCCCATTTCTTGTAGATACTCCCCAAGAAGGCCTTAAACTGTGATCGTTCTAAATCTGGCACGGTTTATTTCCTCCTGCTGTTTTAAGTGGGAAGGAAAATTTCAAGGTAAAATGCTGACAGAAGAACAGTGGAGGGGGGGTCACATATAAAAATCTGCCCCCTCACCTCCTGTTGCAACTGCTGTGAGTCAGCTGGCTTGGATGCTTCATGTCCTCTGTCACAGATCTCCCTCCTCTCAGTGAGAGAGCCTTTCCAAATATTTTAGTGTGCCTCTTGCTGTGATAGTCCCTCTAAGCCATTAGAGCGCTTAGCTTTTGGCCGTTTTCACTAATAGGTTTTAAGAGATGCAACAGTAACTCATCAAGACCACACATCCTGATGTGTCTTACATTTGTATTGGTACATGTTAAGCATAATTTTTATTAAAGAAAAAAATTAATGGTGTGCTAATATACTGTCCCATGGGTTAGTATGTATTTTCCATAAAAGTGTTTAACATTTTACCTAGTTTCACATTTCCAGCCTGATACACTGGACTAAATGACTTGTTGAGTAAGAGTGCCCTCTAGTAGTAATGTTTCATTAACAACATTTTTTTTTTCTGGGGGAAAAAAAAGATTCTATGTTTCAACATGATGACATTCACAAAGACAGCTGGAAAACAAGCAATAAACTACCCAAGTAGAAATATATTTATCTTCCATGTGTATGTATATTTCATAAAATCACCTGTCAACTTATGGTGATCCAATGAATTTCATATGGCTTTCTTAGGAAAGGAATATTCAGGTGGTGCCTTACTCTGAAAATATAGCCTACAACATCTGGAATTCCTTGGAGGTCCTCTATCCAAGTACTAATGATGCCTGATCTGTCTCAGCTTCCAAAATGGGTGTCTTCAGGATATCTAGCTCTCCATCCTTTATAGTACTTCCAAACTGTACATAACCAGACAGTTGTGGCTCACATGGAGTGTGTGGAAATCACGCAAAGTAACATGGATTATTTTTGTTCAATAGTTTTGGCCTACTAATTTTGATTTTTCACAGTATTTATTTTAATTAAAACAAGTCAGGTAATTTGACCACCTCAAACACGGGTTCACTGCCATCAAAGGAACAGCAAACTGCTGCATTACCCTCTTCCAGCTGAGATTCACCATAGGGTAAATCAGTACTGATGGTTTGACTTGCAAGGCAGATTTTAAGCTAAGTGTAGAGTTGTTCAGCCTGTCATTGGGGCTGTTCAGACTATGATATACCCCAGTTTGTGAACCGGGTTAAAAGTGGGGAGTTCATACTGTATCCTACATATTGAAACATACTGGGAAGCAATTGGATTTGAAAGGTGACTTTCAAATGTACCGGGGGGGGGGGGGGGGGGTTGGCTACTCCAAAGCCAAATTTTAGAAAAATAAAGATACAGTTATAAAACAAAATATTCTTTGTTCTGAAATGTTTACTTCTGGTTGCTATTTCCAGCCCCCGTGGATACCAAAATCCATGGATACACAAGTGCCATTAAATACAATGGCATAACAAAATTGTGTCCCTTATATAAAATGGTAAAATAAGTTTTTGAATATTTTTAAGCCATGGATGGTTGAACCCATGGATGCAGAATCTATGGATATAGAGGGCTGACTGTAGTTCTCCTAAATCACATGTTCAGTTGTTTTTTAAGAGATGGGAAACAACATTTGCCGTCTTATTTTTTTTTAAAGCCATGCTGTATATAATCTTCAAATTGGGTAATCATGGGTATAGCCAGCAACTAAGTAAAGTGTTAGTGAAATTACACATATGCTCTCCAAACAATGCTGACAGGGCATTCAATCAGTCCATGAGAAACCCAATCATTTCTACGGTCTGTTAAGAGAGGAAGTGGCAACTTACTGAGTTCTCTTTCAGCTGCAAGCCTTCACCATTTGGTAATGAAGATCTCCGTTTGCTAGAAGAGTTTTTGTTTGGTGTGGAATTATTCGTTCCCGTTTTCTTCTTTACAGTTAGTACTTCACAACTGGCCTGGTCTTCATTATGTGTACTTTTCCCAGCATTGATCACCCTATTAAGAAAGAAACCAAAACAAGGGTTTTTGGTTTTTTTAAAGAAATGTATGTTGTTCACATATGTTTACTTGTGAATTTTAAGCATGACCCTTTAATGAATTTTACAAAAGCTGTGGAATCTTACAAAATAAAAATCTTACAAACCTGCAAGTATTCCTCAAAAATTTATTTTTAAATCAAGACAGTGAGTTAAAAGAGATATGCTCCTCGACAAAATATGAAATCTGGCTAATTAAGCAAATGTTCAAACTCTGCTCTGGGTGGCTGCGGTTTGGCTAAAAGCTGCAGGTAGAAATAACTGCTACGTGTTTAGAAAATTCAGAACTAGGACCTGGTTAGCCACAAATAGTTCACTGCAATCCCTGAATACTTGCACGTCAGCAGCAACAACAACAACAACAACAGAAATATGCCTCTAGTACAATCCCAGCTTGTGGACCAGACAGGCCACAGAAAATACTTAAACCATTTTTGACAGGTACAAGATGGATTTATTATGGGAATTGTTGTGTGCCTTCAAATAATTTCTGACATGACAAACCTAAGACGAACCTAACATAGTGTCTTCTTAGCACAATTTGTTCATAGGAGGGGCTGAGAAAGTGTCACTTGCCCAAGGTCACTCAGTGGGTTTCCATGGCCTAGCAGGGATTCAAATCTTGGTCTCCAGAGTCAAACCTCAAACTGCTACACCATGCTGGCTCTAGCAATATGAGAATTAGAAATGCCAATTCTAAGAACTACTAGCTATAACCTTAAACTAGAATTTTGCCATGTTTCTTGCCTGTCATTCTTTTTATTGATTTTTCAAATATCAGTAAAAGAAACAGCCAAATTCCTATCCATTTAGTTTAGTGTTACAGCTAGCAATGGATACACAGTCAGTAGTTGCAAGTACAGTATTAGCAGCACAGAAAGTATTTCTAGATACCGGTAATTTTTGACTATGTAGCAGAAGCCAACTGTGAAGGGAGGAGTTGGGCAAGCCTGGTTGGTGCCAGTCAAACACAGCTCAAAGAATGCTGTGAAAGGAGGCCCATAGGGGAGAAAGGATAGAAAAATGAAGCTTATCTCTGACAGAAGGCAGATAGGAGAAATGATGGCCTAGAGAGAGGGAAAAGACTGCAGGGAGACAGGAGAAAGATAGCACAGAGGTAAGGAAAGGATGGCAGGGATATATAGGGGAAAGATAGCATAGAGACAGGGAATAACTGTAAATAATAATAATAATAATAATAATAATAATAATAATTTATAGCCCGCCCCTCTGTTCAGACAATTGGAGCGGGTTACAGCAGAGTTAAAACAGTCATAAACTAAAAGCAATTCCCATAACCCAAATCCCAACCTCCCACCCCTTAAAATTAAATTAAACTTGCATAAGTTAAAAACCCAAACGACAAGATAAAAACATAGTACAACGATTTAAAACTAACAATTCCTTGGACAGCATAGATTGTGGCAGCCTGGCTGCCATGTTTTGAACCAACTGAAGTTTCCGGGTCTTAGTGTTGGGGCCTAGCAGAGGGATTCATGAAGCCCTAATTTCAGAGCTGGGAAATTAAGGAGTTTCTGGGAAGGCCTGCTGGAAGAAATAAATCTTTACAGCTTTTTAAAAAGTAGTCAAGAGACGTGTTAAGACGGATCTCATCCGGCAGGCCGTTCCATAACTTGGGGGTGGTAGCAGAGAAAGTCCTCTGGGAGGTCTGCGACAGCCTAGTCTTCAGAGGCTGCAGCGGGTTCCTCCCGGAGAACCGAAGTGTGTGGGGGGGGGGGGTTTCATAAGGGGAGAGGCGGTTCTTAGGATAAGATGGACCATGTAGGGCTTTAAAGGTTAAAACCAACACCTTGTACTGTGCCCGGAAACTAATTGGCAGCCAGTGGAGAGACATAAGCATAGGTGTTATGTGCTCTCTCCTGGATGTTCCAGTAACAAGCCTGGCTGCCACGTTTTGAACCAATTGAGGTTTCCGGGTTAAGCACAAAAGTAGCCCCATGTAGAGCACATTGCAGAAGTCCAAGCGTGAGGTTACCAGAGCATGTACAACAGATTCCAGGTCCTTCATATCCAGGAAAGGGCACAGCTGGCATATCAGCCAAAGCTGATAACAGGCGCTCCTGACCATCACATTCACCTGACTAGTTAGAAGAGTAACCCAGAGGAAAGGACTGAAAAGTGATTTGGGGAGCTATGAATGACTAAATAGTTCCGGGGCTAATGAGTGATTTAACTGCGTATTAATAAACTTCTACTTGTTTATTCTTTTTTTACAACTGTGTCTGGCTATTCCTGTTAAGTTTTGATAGAGTATTCGGCCAAGCTTACCACAGTGAACCCACAGAGCAACACAGCCAATGGTCCATCTAGGAATTGTCTTGAGATCCAAGTACCTAATCCATGGAGGGATCTTGACGGGCAAGGTAAGTGACAAAAGCTCAAAGGTTTGGAAATGTGGGGCCACCCTGGAGAGGGAATCCGTAATGCCAACCATTGCTATAGTGATGAGACAATGTGAAAATCTTAGCAGGCTACAGAATACAACAGTTGTTCTGAGAAGCAGCAGATTCACAATTCACCCAGGAAGAAGCAAAGGAGATATATTCACATAGACTCTGGCCTCAGCAAGTGGTGCTAGCAGTAAGGCCTAAAACAGAACTTATGCTTAACCCGGAAACTTCAATTAGTTCAGAACATGGCAGCCATGCTTATCCTGAGAACGTCGAGGAGAGAGCACGTAACACCGGTGTTCAAGTCTCTCCACTGGCTGCCGATTAATTTCTGGGCGCAGTACAAGGTGTTGGTTTTAACGCCCTACATGGCTTGGGTCCATCTCATCTTAGGGACCGTCTCTTCCCATATGAACCCCCCCCCCCGCCCCGCACACTCCGATCCTCTGGGAGGAATCTGCTGCAGCCTATGAAAACTAGGCTGTCGCAGACCTCCCAGAGGACCTTCTCTGCCGCCGCTCCCAGACTATGGAATGGTGAGATCCGTCTTATTGCATCTCTTGATTGTTTTAAAAAAGCCATAAAGACTCATTTCTTCTGGCAGGCCTTCCCAGAAAGTCCTTCACTCCCGGCTCTGTTAGTAGGTCACGTTCTCCCCTCAATTTTTAACATCTTGACCCCTGACGCCCATGCAATCTGACTGTTATTTTATGCTGTGAAAATTTTAATTATGTTGTTTTTATCTTGGTGTTAGCTTAATCTAATTTTAAGGGGTAGGTGGTTGCGTATGGGTCATTGTAAATTTTACCTTGTGTTTTGAATTGTTGTAACCCGCTCCAGCTGGTTGACAGAGGAGTGTGCTATAAATAAATATTATTATTATTATTATTATTATTATTGAACTTTTAATTTTCAACCAAAGTTTATAAAGATGAACCTGGGGTAATAATATCTTGACCTGGGATAGAGAGCAGATTATGAGAAAACTTTGCAAATTACTGTATAAACCTCACATTGAGAGGGGGAAGTGCACATCAACGTCCAGTATTAAGGCAAGAAATCTGTGCTGGATTAGCTCAGCAACCTGTCCAACAATGGCTGCACATTTGTTTCATGGAGGCTCACAAGCAGGACATAATCCAGCTCTTAACTTAATCCTCAACATATGGTAGGCAGAGATAACTTATCTATGAAAACTGAGGTTACATTTTGTCTATCATGCCTAGCAGACACCAAAAGATGTATTCATATATTCATCTAATCTACTTGTTTACAAAGATACCTCCATATAAAACACTTGCTGTGATAGGAGCAGCTATTGCAGTCATGTACAAGGCTATTTCATATCAATGCTCTGCTTGTATTCTGTAAGTGCTACAATCTCAATTAGAAGTTGCATTGTAATGTCTGACCGCTACTGTTGTTCCATATCAATCTCCTCTGCTTTTGCCTTGTAAATTTGTGAAAACTCTATCACCACTATGCTGCTAAAATGATAAATAATAAATAAATAATAAGCTATTGGTGTTTTGCTTGTCGGTTTTAGTGTTTTGATTACACATATCTTTTTGTTGTTTTTCTTTACCAAACATTAATCCTTCTCAAATCATTTCACTATAGAATCATAGAATCATAGAGTTGGAAGAGACCACAAGGGCCATCCAGTCCAACCCCCTGCCATGCAGGAACTCCCAGTCAAAGCATCCCCTCATAGAGCAAGGATGAGAACCGTGTGGCCCTCCAGATGTTGCTGGTCTGAAATTCCCAGTAGCCCTAGCCAGAGTAGCCCATGGTGAGGAAAACCGGGAGCTGCAGTCAAAGAATCTCTGGAAGGCTATATGATCCCTCCCTCTCACACAGAGCAACATATAAAAACAATTACAAATTAGTTTAACAGAGGTTGCTTCTGTGTATTACTCTACTTTGCCTATGTTGGCCATATTCACATGTAACAATAAACCAGAATTCTGGAGAGTTGCATGAATACTGCATGAATAATGTAGGTCAACTACTCCCACTTTGTTCCTCCCACTAGTGGTAACAGCCAAAATAACCAGTAGTCGGGAACTGAAATCTTAAAGAGTTAAATACATGCTGTTATCATTACTAAATAAGATAGGAATCGAAAACCAGCTACAAACCCTGACCAGGTTCTGGCTTGGTCAAAGGATGAAGAAACCAGGAATCCGTTTCAGACATACCTCTAGGCTTTCAATTCCTGGTTAGTTTTTGTTTACATCAACTGTTCCTACTGCAGAAAGAATCAAAAGGAAGTAATGAGCCAATGGGCTCTAGTACACAGCTTGTGAACAGTGAACCAGAGATCTCAGAAATCCAGGACTATCGTTACATGCAAACATGGCTGCTGTGTCAAAAAATGGCATTACAGATTACAATAAACAAGACTCACTATAGTCTCCAAATTCACAGGAGGAAGCCGCAGGAGCTTCCTGACCAAACTTCTTTGTGACATTTCAGTTGGTACGAACAAAGGCATCACCCTGTAGGAAGTTTTCTACAAATTGGTTCTAAACAGCACCAACAGCTTCTCCTTTGTCCTTTCCTCTTCAAAATATAGAAAAGTGTTTTCGTTAAATCACACTAATAAAGGTAATATCTAATTCATGCTCTCATGATTCATCTTTTTGCCACAGTGGTAATCATGGAATGCTCCATATTTAAAATGTACATACCTTTAAAAACAACAGCAACAATTAATACGATTTTGAAATCTCATTCCAGAATGATCACATCAGATTACAGTAGTATAACATGTGAAACTCTATAAAGACCTACTCTGACACTCCATTGTGGCATGGATCTGACCCTAGCCAGCAAAGTACAAGCTCTGCCAAGCCATTAATACTTTAGTTTAAGTACAGTCCCACTGATGGTCTACATGTTTGCTGTCCAAAGACTAGCTTAGCCAAGCATAGATAGACTCATCATGAGATGGTTAGCCACCAGATGACAAAATAGCCAGAGAAATTAAGACACAATCATACTCTGAAATAGCTGCAACCTGCACTAGTGGAAATCTACTCACACCAATAAAATCAGATCCCTGAGGTATTTAAAGCAAGGCATATGAAATAGTCTCTTAGCGTATAAATGTTCAGACATTTATACCAGGAATGGAGAATATGAGATCTTCTCAGGCTGTTGGACTATGCATGCCAACATTCCTCACCATTGCTAGCTAGCTCTGATGGAAATTGTGGTCTAACAACATCTGGAGGGCCATGCCTTATATCTCACCAGTCAGTAACAGCAAGATTAATTAATTTTATTTTAGTATCTCCTTCAACACCCAACAATGCAGTCTTCTAAGTAAGGGCCCAGCATTGATCATTGCATATTGGCCCTTCCAAAGCCTATGTAATCATGCAGACTGAGGCATCCATATACTGTGGGCTCTTGGTATCTGCTAGGATTTGGTTCTAGGACCTCCTGTGGATTCCAAAATCTGTGAATGTTTACGTTCCATTATATATACAAGTGTGTAGTAAAATAGTGTCCCTTATATAAAATTGTAAAATCAAAGTTTACTTTTTGGAAGTTCTTTTCCTTTTCTAAAAAAAAATATTTTCAAACTGTGGGTGGCTGAATCTTATGATGCAGAATCTGTGGATATGGTGGGCCGACTATAGTAGACCATGAAAAAATCTGGAGGACTCTGAAAGTTGTGTTCCAAAAAAGTAACTTATTCTGGCTACATTGCATGAATCAGCCCAATGTAGAGATGCCACACTACACAACAAAGGTCGTAATGAACGGTGATTGACCAAATGCCCCCACATACATCTTGAGGCCACACACTCAATAATGATGTATTTGGCACGAGAGGGGCCATTAACTTTCTCATTTCATTTTCCTTGACATCTTGCAGACTTGGTCATCTTCTAGGTGCTTGATTAATTTCAGATTTGTTTCTCAATGTTCAGTTATATAGACAAGAGTATTCTTCTAATCAGTCAGTTTCCTTACTCTCCCTCTCTGAAACTGACCCATTATGGAGAACAACCATAAACATGTTTATTCACACAGATCAGCACACCTCTAGGCAAATGTGTACAGGGTTGCAATTTAAATTTCCTAATGATAAGAACATTCCACAAATATGGGAAAACTGAAGACTTGGGTCTCCCCAGGTTCAAGGGGAACAGCATAAATGACTTATAAAAGCACTTACTGGTTTTAAAATTTTCTTTTATATTTAACATATGTGAAAAGTTAAACTCCAGAGTTTGGCAATGATAGTGCTAATCCCTTTTGAGACAGGTGTCAACTTAGATTAGCACACAGCTCATCATATGACCAGAGCACTTCACACTTTGCCTCCAGGTATGGATTTGTTCCCTTTTCAAAATACTTTTCTGTAGCCACAGAGACCTTAAATTTTGCATGCCCTCGCTGGAAATTAATGCAGCAAAACCAACAAACACACAGTTTATCTTGTTTGTTTATTATAAGTTTTCCCTAACCTGTCCTTCATCCTAGGATACCAAGATAGAATGCAAGTGACATCAAAAGCAGAATACAGTATGACTTCCATACCCATGGAGGTTACATTCCAAGACACCAGCCATGGATACTTGAAACCATGGATAATAGGGAACCCTATTATTTTCAATGAAACAAGCAACTTCCCGCCTACTGGAGGACCTAGGAATGCCTAGAGAGAACACTTCTCTAGGCATTTCTAGGTCTTTCAGCATGATTCTAGGGTATACTTGGGATGGAAGTTGACCACAGAATCTCACTGGAGGACTAAGAAATGCTTGGAGAGAACATATTTTTTTCAAGGTGTGGATAAGTGAAACTGTAGATTCTGAATCCATGGATACTGAGGTCTTAATGTATGTCACAACATAATACTAGTTTTTAAAAAAAATCATAATAAAACAAGTCAAACTCATAAAATCTGTCCAGGTACAAAGTTTCTTTTCATAGTTGCATGTTTCTTCCTTGAAGAATCTCAGTTGGACACTTTTCTCAATTTGTGTATGGATTTAACAGGGAAATAAAAGTCAAGGTGAGATGTAACGGGTGTTAAAGATAATGGTTTTGGAACCAAAACATCAACCTATTGAACCCTGTTTCTTAATTTTAAGAGATGTGGGTGTGGTACAGTAGTTAGAGTATTGAGGTTAAGAGATCTGTGAAATGGTGGGAATCCAAGTGTTGTGTTTGTCACAAATCCACGCCTCCTGCCATTTGACATCTCTTTTTAACCTAGCAAATATAGTACAGTGCATAGCTTTAAAAGTTTTGGATTTTGGAGTATTTCAGATTTCTGAATTTTGGATAAGGTATACTCAGCCTGTACAAGATGAACTACACTTACACAGACATCACACATTTTTACATACAAGCTTTTTCTATACTTATTGACTAAATGCCACAGCTACTACTAGTCACTAGTTTCCCCACAAGTCCTCATGCAATGTGAATACCTAAAACATTTGGAAGGAATGTGCTCTAAAGGCAAGTACTGTACCAGCTTCCAATTAACATTTTCAAAGCACCACAGCATGATAATTATAGCCCCTAGATATTTATGTTTCATCTACTGCATATATCATGGCCTATTTACATTGTTTAGAGAGGTTTAGGGGGAATAGAAAAGACAATTAAGTTTTCAAGGAGTGGCTAAATGATCCATAAATAACTTTATCAAATTTGGTCCTCCAGTTCAATATATGTGCTGACATGGCTGTGATGCCCTATGTACTAATATGACTAAAAAGTGGCAGTCTGCAAACAAATACTGGTCTGTTAGTCATAGGCTGCAGGCTCATGTAGACTTTCTAGAAAACTGTGCTAATATGGCAGAAATACAGTACTGGACCACGGCACATTCAGGGAGAAAACTGTTAGCCCCCCACATCCCCTTTCCCAGTTTGGCACCAGTGACAACCCATGAAAAAATAACGTGTTCAAAACACTCCAAATAGTTTCAAACATTCCAAATCAGCCAACTAAGGTGGTCACTTCTTTCCAAACAGAACCAGTCATGCATACGTTATTCATTTTGTCCTGTCCACTCCGATTTGTACTGTAAGTGGTCCATCTATCTTGCAACATGAGAATACTTGGTCCATGATTTTGGAGGGCCCTCGGGCATGATATTCCTAGTAAGCCTCTAACTGGAAGCAGAGGCATGGCTTGAAAGCCAAGAATTCTCTTATGTTTTATTTTATCTTGTGATTTATTTATTTATTTATTTGGAAAATGCAGACAGCCGAATTGTGTTTCAAGTAGTTGTTCATCTCCAGGTCTTCACACCTTCTTGTTTAGAATTTAAAGTGAACATATCAACTTCCAAAAAAAATTTTTTTTTCACTCCACATCAACTCCAAAAATTAAAGCTATGGCAGTTTTATATGATACATTTTCTCTGTGAGTCTTCTCATACTATAAACTGTTGCTTTCTTCCTGGACATATTGCTTCTGGTGTCACATCAGTGATAACAGAAGCATGGTTGTGTTTCTCAAGAATAACTTCTCCCTCTGGTATCCATTCCTTCATTTTCTGCCTTTTCTGATTGATTTTCAGTTTATCTGTACTTGTGGAAAAACAGGTGCAGATTGTGGTATGTTTATTCCCCTCCTCGTGCGGGTACTCTGTCCAAACCACTGGAAGATGACCACCAGAAATAGATCAACATACGCTCTGTTAATTTATATTTTATAGTCCTGACTTCCAAGACAGAGCCCTGTGAGTCTGTTTCACTAGAACCCTCAATACATAATGGATATGGATTTTAATCCATGGAAGTTCATTCTTAAATTTAAAAAGGCCAGTGCTGTAGAAGGCACTAAAAGGCTCATGATAACAAAGCAGGACATAGGACCTGTAAAGACATTTTTAGGGTATTAATGAGATTCTCTTTCACTTTCAGTTTTGTTCTTGGAAGTGCCATCATGAATGAAAAGGGCTTGTTGCTTGGCAACAGTGGGGGGGGGAATGACAGAGAACTGAACATGGGGTTAGTTAAAAAGGAATATCTGCTCAGGGAGAGGAGGAGAAAAAATGAGGCAGCATGAACTGAAATAGGTTTATCCAACCTCTCCAAAGGTAAAATGCATGCAGTGGATGAAAAGTACATCCCAAGAAGAAGAAAAAATCCCCAAAACATAGACCCATAATAACATGCAAAAGGAACTTAGAATGAAATGGAATAAAATAGTATGGGGGGTAAATGTATTCCAAAACACTGGAAAAGCACCAATTAAAAGATACCTGTCTAACAGGGTGTACAGACCGGTGATAAAGGCCGGCCTGGGGTTGGAGTGGGGGCATGGTGTCCACACAACGCATGGCCTGACTCCACTCTATGCCAATGTGATGCTGTGCGCTGCACCACATAGCAGGCGGCATCACGGTGCTCCTCTGGCACTGCATCCAGATGACGAAGCATCAAAGGAGCGCTGAAAGGCCACAGCACCGGTGGTTATGGTGCCCTTTTTGTGCAGTGGAAAGGCCAGATCGGAGGCACAGTGTTTAGTTGCCATGGCCTTGATCCAGCACTAAAAGGGGTGGCTGCAGACCACATCTTAGGGACGGTATGTTGAGCCTCTAAGTCTGCCCCTTTGAAAACAATAAAAGAATAGTACTGGTAAGGCAGTGCCTTACCAGTGGAATCTCCAGGAGCCAACTCTGAGCACTATGTCCATGTCTAAACAACATCATACCTTGCAATCTTATTCCTGAAGCAGCAGTACTCAACTAGTTCTTTGTCTGCATTAAGTCTCATATTTCAAATGGATTAAAGCAGTTTAAGGTACAGATGTCCCAGCTTCTGTTTGTATACAACAGTGCTGTGCAAGTACCTCTAAGAACCTGAATTAATCCAACTGGAGCTAATTGGATTAGTAGCTTTAGGGGAGGTGTTATCCTTTTTTCATTTATATTCTAAAGAACTGCATACTGTTAAGTCTTCAACGGTTCTTTTAAAGTAGCCTTTCCCCTTTCCCTTAAATCGGGAAATTAGTATTAATGAATCCCTACAGATACCTTCCATTCTGCCCAGCCTGTAGGTTGCAAAAGCTCCTTTGGCACAGACATGGAATTATGACATGAGACACTGTCCTCCAGTGACATAGTGGCAAATTTTGGAATGCAGTGACTCATCATGTCAAACTCCACAGCCAGGCAGAATATGAAGGTGGCTATATCGTCTTATATCAACAAAATTAATGGGCTTCAATTGCACATTCAAGATCAAGCTAACTCAAAATACTTCACAGTATGAACAGCTCATAACAACATACTGTTGCTGGGAAACATTCTCCAAGCGTTTATAAGAACTGGGGAAGATGGAGAGGGAAGATGGGAAATCATGTCAACGTTTCTACTAATCAAAAATTCTAGTGTCCCAACCCTGTGACAGCATGGCTCCACGTACCATTGTTGCAACTTGAATCAAAAATCCCATGTTCACAGAAAAGCCTGGGAGTTATTCTGATGTGGATGGACCCTATACTTTCCCAAAATACTGTATAGCAGTCAAATGACTAAAGTGGCTCCTCTCCCTGCCACAAGCCATAGACTCCTGGCCTCTGAGAAGGCATCTCTGCTACAATGAAAGGAAGAACATTCACATTACATCATTAGTGCATTTTTATTCTAGTTTTAACTGCTATGGTTCCACTGCATGGAATCCTAGGGTTTGCAGTCTGTTGAGGCACTATAGAATCCGAAATCCTGCTCTCTAAAGTTTCAATTATAATAATTAACAGGACATCACCACTGTTGTTGCATGTGTCAGCCCAATGTAGAGATGCAATATACTACTTGTTAAAGTAGTATATAGTACTATGTGTTGAGTCCCCCTTATCCGGAATTCTAAAATATTCTAAAAACAAAAAGATTTTTCATGAGTGGCTGAGATAGTAGCACTTTTGCTTTTTGATGGTTCTATATACACAAATTTTGTTTCATGCATAAAATCATTAAAATTACCTTCAGACTATGTGTATTAGGTGTATATGAAACATAAATGAATTTCATTTTTAGAATTGGGTCCCATCTCCAAAACATCTCATTATGCACATATACGCAAATGCAGGTATTCCAAAATAACAATGTAAAAAATCCAATTGCTTCTGGTGCCAAGTATTTCAAATAAGGGAAAGTCAACATGTAATTGCATAGCATGGATGTATGCCAGGCCAGCCATACAAACCATGCACTGTTTTAAAAGTATTACTGGAGCTACCTCCAAATGGCTCCCACACTGATAGGAATCAGACCTAAATCACTTATTTCTTTTACCAGTTACTATTTTCATTTTGTCCAAATTGCACATGCACACTATTTCTAACTAATACATTACACAGCTACACTTTCTTTCCACTACTCTATGATATTTAATTAAGTTCATTAGCTGGCTAATATTCTGAAAGAAAAATATCATTTACTTAGCCTCTACATTAGGTAATGTTCAAAATCAAATTGCTTCTTTTTCCAGGAAAGGTCAGCAAATTCCATTATTTCTTAATCTATGCTGATGTAGCTGAAAACCCACAAGAAGCTGTACAAACACAATCAACAATGCTACATTTCTATAGTATATGCAGTCTATATGGCCAACATGGTTACCCCTGAATGTTTTCTATAGTATAGTGATGAGAAATTACTGGCTTTACAAATGTTGTTGGGCTATCATTTCAATCATTCCCAATTAATGAATAATAATAATAATAATAATAATAATAAATTTTTATTTATAGCCTGCTCCTCTGTAAACAACAATCGGAGCAGGGTAAAACAAGATTAAAACATACAAATTAAAACAATTCAACAACCCATTCCCAACCTCCCACCCCTTAAAAATAAATCAAACAAACACACATATAAAACCATCAACTATTAAAATCATAATACATCCTCATGAACATTGTTCTTTGAACGAGGTGGGAGATGACGACAGAGTCAAAATGTAGTGAACTAGCGGAAGACTAAAATCCAATATCAGAGCTGGGAACTAGGAGGCTTCAGGGAAGGCCTGCCGGAAGAGATGTGTCCTTAGAGCTTTTTTGAAGCAATCAAGAGATGTTATAAGACGCATCTCATCTGGCAGGTCATTCCAGAGCAGTTGCAGAGAAAGTCCTCTGGCAAGTTTGCAACAGCCTAGTTTTCATAGGCTGCAGCAGATTCCTCCCAGAGGAGGGAGTGTGTGGGGGGGGCGGGCGTTCATACAGGGAGAGGCGGTCCCTGAGATAAGATGGACCCAAGCCTTTAAAGGTCAAAACCAACACCTTGTACTGTGCCCAGAAACTAATCAGCAGCCAGTGAAGAACCTTGAGCACAGGTGTTATGTGCTCTCTCCTAGATGTTCCAGTGACAAGCCTGACTGCCATATTTTGAACCAACTGAAGTTTCGGGGTTAGGCACAAGGGTAGCCCCATGTAGAGCACATTACAGAAATCCAAGTGTGAGGTTACCAAAGCGTGTACCACGAATTCCAGGTCTTTCATTTCCAGGAAAGGGCGCAGCTGGCGTATCAGCCGAAGCTGATAACAGGCACTCCTGACAGCCGCATTCACCTGACAAGTCATGTGAAGCGACGAGTCCAAACGTACCCCCAGACTACGAACAGAGTCCTTTGAGGAGAGTGTGACTTCGTCTAGGACTTGAAGCTGTATTCCCAAGCCTGGTTTCGGGCCTGTAACTGTTAGTACCTCCATTTTGTCTGGAATCAGTTTCAATCTGTTTTTCCTCATCCAATCCATTACCACCGCAAGACAGTCATTAAGAGGAGAGACACCATCTGTAGTCTGTGCTGATGATCTGGACATGGAGAGATATATCTGATTGTCGTCAACGTACTGAAGACACTGAGCTTCATACCTCTGAATGATCTCACCCAGTGGCTTCATATAGATATTAAATAGCATCGGGGACAGGATGGCACTCTGAGGGATGCCACAATTAAGCTCAGTTTTGGAAGAACAATTGTCCCTGAGCCTCACCCTTTGGGATCTGCCGGAGAGAAAGGACCGGAACCACCGAAGAGCAGTGCCTCCAATCCCCAACTCCCTCAGCCGGTCCAAAAGGATGGAGTGATCTACAGTATGAAAGGCTGCAGAGAGATCCAAGAGCACCAACCGGGTCACACTACCCCTGTCAATACTCAGACGGAGGTCGTCGGTCAGAGTGACCATGGCAGTCTCAACTCCATGTCCAGTCCTGAAGTCGGTTTGAAATGGATCAAGATAATTGGTTTTATCCAAGACAACCTGGAGTTGGGAGGCGACTGCTCTCTTGATCACCTTGCTCAAAAAAGGTAGCAAGGACACTGGTCTATAGTTGTTCCTGTCCAGGGGATCAAGGAAAGGTTTCTTCAGGAGGGGCTTAACAGCCACCTCCTTCAGGCAAGATGGTAAAGAACCTTCCCTAAGGGTTGCATTGATTGTATCCCAAAGGAATATCCTCAATGCGTACCCCCTCCGGACGACCAGCCAAGATGGACGAGGATCGAGAAGGCAGGTCATCTTCCTTATACTTCCAAGGAGCTTGTCCACGTCATCGGTACTCACAGATTGAAACACATCCAGTAATGTGACAACAACGGAGTTGCTGGATGCCTCACATATGGATCTTGGTAAAACATTGGCATCCAAGTCAGTCCTTATCCAAGAGATTTTCTCTGCAAAATGGATGTTAAACGCATCACAGCAGGCCATCGTTGGGTCAAGTAGGGGATTTACCGCAGGAGGAACCTGCATCAGCTCCCCTACCACCTTAAACAGTTCTTCTGGGTGGGACTCTGCAGACACAATGCGTGCAGAGCAGAAAGATCTCCGCAATGTACGCAAAGCCTCCCAATAGGCGCAAACATGCTGCCTATGGCGAGTTCTGTTGGATAAGATCCAGGTTTTCTGCCACTTGCACTCTAGTCATTGTCCAACCCGCTTCATCTCCCTGAGTTACTCTGTGAACCAGGGTTTGCGATTCAAAGCAGGTTGGAAAGGATGCTCAGGGGCGATTGCGTCGATAGCCTTGGGAAGATCGGTATTCCAAGTATTCACCAAGGTTTCGACGGGATCACCAGTGTTACCAACCACTAGACCCTCTAAAGCCTTCTGGAAGCCAATTGGTTCCATTAGCCTTCGAGGGTGGACCATTCTAATGGGTCCACCACCCCTGGGGGGGGAGGGGGAGAGCAGCTTTTAGTTCCATCTTGATCAGGAAATTATCCGTCCATGACAATGCGGAGGTTTTGGTTACCTCCGCCCACGAATACCCCTGCTCCGTACTAAAAATGCCATCGAGTGTATGACTCGCACAATGGGTAGGCCCATTGACCAACTGGGATAGGTTTATGCTTGTTATGGATTCCATGAACTCCCGAGCCGCTCCAGATAAATCAGAAAAGCCGGTCTCGAGAGGAATGTTGAAGTCGCCCAAAACTAGAAGTCTGGGCGACTCCAACAGCAACTCGAAGACTAACTGAGTGAGCTCGGTCAGGGAGTCTGCCAGGCAATGGGGTGGCCGGTATTACTAACAGAATGCCCAAACTATCCCTGGTCTTCAGGGTTGTTTTCCGGACAGGTTTCCTGATCAAGGTCAAGCTAGTTCTGTGGACTATTGCCACACCGCCCCCCCCCGGCCCACTTTCCCTTATCTGCTCATTAACCATGTAACCAGCTGGGGGAGCCTGCACCCACGTGGCAGCACTGGCGTCTCCCAGCCAGGTCTTGCTAAAGCATGCCAGGTCGGCCTGTTCATCCATGGGAAGGTCGTGGATGATGTGGGTCTTACCTCTGGCTGACCTGACATTGCAAAGGAGCAGATTAAGGGAATGTGGAACAGTTGGTACACTCTCCAAATTATCCTGGGAAACAAAGTGAACTGAAGAAGGGATAGATACCAAGCATCGATCCCTACTTCTTTTGTAACATTTGTTCATTCTGTTGCCGACTAAGCTAGGGAGGGTTGATGGGAGCTTCAGTCCAACATGTGGGTAGTTCCAACACCTGTTATATTATTTTGATTGATTTTTTACTTGTTTGTTTTTGGCAAAAATGAAAGAGTTGTAATGGAGTATATTTTCATGTACAGACATATAAGATTATGGATTTGTATATAAAAATGTTGTTTGATTTCTCAGTCTGAGAAAAGTATAGTCGTTCATGGATGGCAAAAGAGGAAGGATAAAATAGTGCACACACAGGTGCGCACCACCATTCAAATCAATAAGGCTTGGATATTTGCAATTTTCCAGATTCATGGGGGGAGGGTTCTGGAACGGATTCCTGTGAATCAGGAGGGACAATTGTAGCTGTTGGAAGGGAAAAGAGAATTGAGGGTTGAAGAGGATACTGAGATGGATAATAAGTGCAGGAATGTTTGAGGAGATTTAATAATAATAATAATAATAATAATAATAATGTTTATTTGTATCCCGCTACTCTGTCACCACTCAGAGCGGGTTACAATGATTAAAAAACATCAAGATAAAACAATTCCGATAACCCACAGCCCCACCTCCCACCCCTTAAAATTAAATTAAACCAATGTCAGATTAAAATCCAAGAACAATTACAACATACAACATAAAACATAAAAGGCAGTTAGTTGTTCTATGGACACTGTAGATGTAAACTTCATAGATAAAGTCCAGGGAACTGGTAAAAGAACGCGACCCAATGTCGTGAACCAGTGTCGAGGCCAGGAATAAAGGTGTTTCTGGGAAGGCCTGCTGGAAGAGATGCATCTTTAAGGCTTTTTAAAAAAGATTTAAGATTTGCAATGCACAGTTGTTGAATGGCAGCTAGACCCTGAGTTTGAGGGGAGTCAAATGAGCCTGAGTTTGAGGAGGACAGCTGAAGAAACTGTTGGAGAGAGGTTTAACAGAGACTAAGGTTGGAGTGAGAGAAAGGAGTTTTAAGTTGAATTACTGGTAAGGGCCTCATTTAACTTGAGAGGAGAAAGTGTGGTGTTTCAATGCTACATACAAATAATCTGCTGTTTTACATTTAACTTCAGTAAATAAAGTGTTGTTTTTGATTTCATACACTTTTGGCCTCCGAAATCACTATCTTTTTGAGAGCTGGGTTTCAGACAGGCTATCTATGGTGGCAGAACAGAAGTTGGAATGGTAGGGTCCTGTTAGGGATAAAAGTGGTACAGTGGGCCCATGGTATTTGCTGGGGTTTGGCTACAGGATCCCCCATGGTGGATGCTCAAGTCCCATTATATACAATGGTACAAAAAATGGGGACTTTTATATAAAAAAGCAAAATCAGGATTGCTTATTGGAATTTATATATTTTGGGGAATATTTTCAAGCCGTGGATGCTAGAATCTGTGGATTAAAAAAAATCCATGGATAAGGAGGGCCAACTGTATAAATCATTGCAGGAATCTTGACAACATTTAGACTGACCATAACTGATGACACACAAGGAAGACAGGAAAAGGTCCTTATGGGTGCCAGAGGTGGAGAGCAGGAAAAGCTTTCACACTGTTTGTAGTGAACGCTAGAAGGCTTCACATTCGATGGTTTAAATATATCCCTACTTGGCCACAGACTGCCTAGGAATTCTCACAGTTGGTGGAACTAGAGCGATTGCCTGAATGGAAATCTCCACAGTTGTATGTAGTGGTTAGATACAAAGTAAAAATATACATTTGGTGAGGCAACAGTGAGATAGAAGTGGAGATTCCCCATAAGCCACCGTTAACAAAACCTCTGACAAAGCAGCTCCTTTTTACACAGTCTTTTTATACGCAGCCAACCCTCTTTTCCATCATGTCCTCTGTAGAGCCGGAAGTTTATTAGCAGCATCAGCATTGAGGATGGTGAAGGAAGGCTGGAAAAACACCAGACTTTCAGTGTGCAGCAGCATGTCTGCAGCAAACAGTGCAATAAAACTTGAGCTAGTAAAGAATGGAATTTTATGCTAGCTGATCCTACTGTAACTATATGTGCTTTCCTACAACAGTCAAGGTAAATAACAGATGCTTCCAGAAACCCTTGCCCAGCATGTGTGAGCAACAAAACAGAGTGAAAAGGAGAGCAGGTAATAAGTGGACTCTAGAAAGTTCAGAATGTTTTTGTTTACTTATGCAAGGCCTACCTGATCTTTCACATGTGCATATTGTTAATGCTGAATAAAATGCATATTGAACGGCTCTTCTTTTCCTTGCTGCAACAACCTATTCTTATTCTTTCCATGAAATTTCTGTCTGTGGTATCAAAGTTTCTGTTTAATGCCCAGGATCATATGTACTTCACGTATACCTGTAACACACTTAGATACAATATGACAGCTATTGCAATTTTAACTTGATAACTGTTACACATTTCACAGCAAGATGCTAAATTAATTTTAATTCAACATGGCTGGGAATGACCATAATTTGCTACCAAGCTTTAAAAGGTGGGTATTCATATAGGAAAATGCACTTCTTAAAAACAATATAACTATCTAATGAAAAGGGGAATTACCTGAAACTCCAACATCAGGTTGGTTACACAGGTACCAGGATGATGCCTGATAATTTCTGCACTTACTTTTTTCTTAGTATGTCTTATATCACCTATTTGTTGTATTGATCTTCACAATATTCATCCAGACACAGCAATCATCCTATGTGCAGAGTAAAAACCTTGTTCATGCAGCATAACATAACTCCATATATTTAAAAAAATATACACTGGATTGCAGAATGGGAGCAGGAGGAAGAAGCACTGGATAAAAGAGTTGACTTCCATATAAAGCAAGAAGATGGCACCAAGGTAAATAAAACAGTACAAATACAATCCCAGTCATGCTCAATAATATTTTTATGGTGTCATGGTGGTCAGTCACACTTAATGTCAGGTGCACATGCACTAACACTATTTTGTATTGGTATGATTGTGTTAATTTACATCTTCAGTAAATGAAATGGTAAAGGAAATAAAGCCTTTATGTGTCTCTGACTGGAAGCCACTGTTGACAAAAGGAGTAGTCCTCTCCAATAATACTTGCAAGCTTAGGCTGCTTAAAAAGAGAAACATATCCAGCCTCATTTCAGAAGTCTGAGACTTCCGGCTGAAAAAAAGAAAAGAAAAGAAAAGCATGCTTAGAATTGCTCACTGAGCTCTGCAGGGCAGCATGGTAATCATGACGACAGGGCAGTCTAAAAATGCACATTGCTCCCAGAAAGCCTTTCAATGAGCAAAGATAGCTTTTCCCTACCATCACTTTTCATTCTCTTTATAAGAATGCAGGATAAATTCTTGACATTTAAAGTATTCCAACTCTATTATCACTTGCCTTCCATATTCCTGCACCTACCTAAACAAACCGATCCTGAAGATGCCTTCAATTCAAGCATAATAAGTCTTATTACAATCAACTAGATTTATTACCTTTCCAACTGGAGGGAAGATTTCCAATTAGAAACCAGTGTTCTCATGTTAGTTTGCTCTAGTGAATTGCATGCAACTGGCAGAAAATACAAGATGTTGAAACTTCCTTTTTTTTTAATTTAATAATATAATCATTTTGGCTCTATGGCTTCATTGTCTGATGAGTTAAATTGTCAGTTTAAATTAAATCCCAGCACAATAAAATCAAAGATTTCTACATAGTTTAATCATGCAGATTCTGTGTAAGGCAAAGTACTTTGAGCTGCAGCACATCTAATCTCAATGGACTTCAAATTTTATGGTTAGACTCCACCACCGATATTTCTGACTAGCAACGACTCCTATTAAAATGTAGAGTTTGAAAAGTGTAGATCCTCCACAGGCAGCACACTCCCCTATTTTATTTTATTTTATAAAAGTCACCCTCCATGTAAACACAGTGACAGATGTCACTGTCTACTGTCTTTCAGTACCTCTGCACATGTTTACTTTATTGGCACTCTGAATGCCTGAATAGGGATATGGTGAACTATTAGCAATAGCACTAGCAAGTACATTTCTATACTGCTTATCAGTGCACTTAAGTACTCCCTAAGTGGTTTACAATGTGTAAGCTAATTGCTCCCAACAAACTGGGTACTCATTTTAGCGACCAATGGAAGGATGCCAGGCTGAGTCGACCTTGGGATCAAACTCAGACACTCGTGGTGTCATGGTTTGAGTGTTGGCAGGGTTTGAATCTCTGCTTGGCCATGGAAACCTAATGGGTGACCCTGGGTAAGTCACACTCTCTCAGCCTAAAATAAAGGTAAGGGCAAACCTTGTCCGAAGAAACGTTGCTAAGAAAACCCTGTGATATGTTCGCCTTAAGGTTGACATAAATTAGAGAAGACTTGCACATAACAACAAGACATTGATAGAATTTATGTCTCCACGAAAATAAAAACAGCTTCTGGTAGCTCCTCAATGACACAGAGTAATTCACTGAAAATAAATGACTTCCCTAACTCTCTGTCTGAAACAGCTCTCCCCCATCACTCCTTCTCTCTCCCCCCCCCCCTCTCTCTCACACACACCATTTTGGGCCTTAATGGCCCAATACAGATAGGCATGAAGAGACGCCTGAGTGGTGCCATTAGGGTTCAGAAGCACGCATCATTTACACGCTCCCGAACCCTAACATGTAATGGTGCCAGCACAACTGCACAGCTTGCGCATGAAGTTGCGCAGTTGCGGTGGCGCAAAGGTGCTTAATAGTGCCTTTTTTCTTTGCTGCACTGCAACTGTGCAGCAAAAAAGGAGTGCAATTTCCTCACTCCTTTTTTGTGGTGCAACTGCGCCGCAGCATCTAGCTGCTGCAGCGCAGTTGCACCACAAAAAGAGGTGGCGTCAGACCGCCCTTTTTGGGCGGGCTGTACCACCCCAAATTAGATCCCATTTAGATCTGAACAATCATCCGGTGCCCTCCAAATGCTCTGGACTGCCAATCCCACCAGTTTCCGAAAGTATAGTCAATGTGAATGGGATTTGTAGTCTAATGTATCTGTAAGCAAAAATGTCAGACTTTAACAATGGTAATTTCCATCTATGCCTTTGAAACACAGAGTTTCTTTGAACATAGGAATCTGCCACCTGATGCCTCAGATTCATGGTCCTTCCAGTCCCAAATTGTCTACTTTTTCCACAGGTTGCTCTACCTGCCTCTCTCTGTGGTTCATCCTCCAAGCTCATGCAGATGCTTGCCTGCCTCCAGTTTGCTTGCTTCCTCCTGCTGTTACGTGTTTAACACCCACTTTGCAGATAAAATCTCTCGGATAAGGACTGATTTGGATGCCAATGTTTCATCAGTATCCGCAAATGAGGTATCCAGCAACTCCGCTGATGCTATTTTACTGGATGAGTTTCAATCTGTGAGTACCAATCACGTGGACAAATTCCTGGGAAGCGTGAGGAAGACAACTTGCTCTCTCGATCCATGTCCATCTTGGCTGGTTGTCCAGGGAGGGGACACACTGAGGACATTCCTCCAGGATGTAATCAATCAGGGAAGGCACTATTCCACTTTGTCTGAAGGAGGCAGCTGTGAAGCCTCTCCTGAAGAAACCTTCCCTTGATCCCCTGGACAGGAACAACTACAGACCAGTTTCCTTGCTGCCATTTTCAGCAAGGTGATCGAGAGAAGTGTCGTCTCCCAACTCCAAGCCAGTTGGATGAAACCAATTATCTCGATTCATTTCAAACTGGCTTCAGGGCAGGATGTGGAGTTGAGACTGCCATGGTTGCTCTGATGGACAACCTCCGCTTGAACATCGATGGGATAGTGTGACCCTGCTCGTGGGGGTCTATCAGAGGCTTTTGATACAATAGATCATTCCATCCTTTTGGATTGGCTGAGAGAGTTGGGTATTGGAGGCACCACGCTGTGGTGGTTCCATTCCTTTCTCTCTGGCAGATCCCAAAGGGTGAGGCTCGGGAACAGTTGCTCTTCCAAGAATGAGTTCAAATGTGGCATCCTTCAGGGCTCCATCCTGTCCCCGATGCTATTTAATATCTATATGAAGTCGCTGGGTGAGATCATTCGAAGGCAAGGAGCGCAGTGTCATCAATACGCTGATGACACTCAGATATATTACTCCATGACCAGATCGTCCGCTCAGACTTCAGATGGTGTCTCTCCTCCTCTCCTCCTGATGGTCTTGCAGCAGTAATGGATTGGATGAGGAAAAACAGATTAAAGCTAAATCCAGACAAAATGGAGGTACTGACAGTCATTGGCCCGAAACCAGGTCTGGGAGTACAACTCCCAGTCCTAGATGGAGTCACATTCTCCGTGAAGGACTCTGTTTGCAGTCTGGGGGTACTCCTAGATTCGTCGCTCCACATGACCAGTCAGGAGTGCCTGCTACCAGCTTCGGCTGATATGCCAGCTGTGCCCTTTCCTGGAAAAGAGGGACCTGGAAACTGTGGTACATTCTCTGGTAACCTCACACTTGGATTACTGTAATGCACTCTATATGGGGCTATTCTTGTGCTTAACCTGGAAACTCCAATTGGTCCAAAATATGGCAGCCAGGCTTGTTACCGGAACACCAGGAGAGAGCACATAACACCTGTGCTCAAATCTCTCCACTGGCTGCCGATCAGTTTCCGGGCACAGTACAAGGTGTTGGTTTTAACCTTTAAAGCCCTACATGGCTTGGGTCCATCCTATTTTAGGGATCGCCTCTCCCCATATGAGTCTGCTCGCACGCTCTGGTCCTCTGGGAGGAATCTGCTACAGACCTCTCAGAGGGCCTTTTCAGCTATTGCTCCCAGGCTGTGGAATGACCTGCCAGATGAGATGCATCTTATTACGACTCTGGACGGCTTTTAAAAAGCTGCAAAGACACATCTCTTCCGGCAGGCCTATCCGGATGATGGTTAATCTCTCTCGGTCTGCAATGACACCTATCCAGCTCTCCCAGCCACACATTAGATGCCACCTTCAGGTTGTCCAAGTATGTTGATTTTAATACACTGTATTGTTTTATTGCTATTTATTTTAATTCTGTGTTAGTTTAATTCCATTTTAAGGGGTGGGAGGTAGGGATTGGGTTGTAACTTTTAAATTGTACTTGCTTTTTAACTTGTTGTACCCTGCCCCGATTGCTCTTTCAGAGGGACGAGTTACAAATAAATAAATAAATAAATATTATTATTATTATTTATGCTCACAACAATCCTATAAAACCAATGAAAGAGGGAAAAGACAGGAGAGGGCATCCAAATCCCCATTCCGAACCCTGGCGCAAAAATTGAAGGTAGAAAAGACACAAGGAGAGATAGAAAGGAAAGACAGACATAACTTAAAGTGCACATATGAATGAGGGAGCAACTAGATGAAAGGATGGAAAGAAAAAGCAAGAATTGTGGCGGTGTGTAGTGCTCTTTTTTAAAAATATTATTTTATTTTGTTGTTGTTGTGTGCCTTCAAGTCATCTGCAGTTGACTTTTAAAGTAGACCCAAAGGGCACATACAATCGGACTTGGAGATAAATTATTAAAATGATTCCTTACAAACAAATAAGATACAATCCGTATAAACTTTAATGACTTCACTTATAACTTTACACGTTATTTGGGGATTTGGGGAAGATTAGTAGTTTGAGGGTTTTTTAAAAAAATACAAAATCATAGAATCATAGAGTTGGAAGAGACCACACGGGCCATCTAGTCCAACCCCCTGCCATGCAGGAACTCCAAATCAAAGCATCCCTGACAGATGGCCATCCAGCCTCTGCTTAAAGACCTCCAAGGAAGGAGACTCCACTACGCTCCGAGGGAGTGTGTTCCACTGTCGAACAGCCCTTACTGTCAGGAAGTTCCTCCTAATGTTGAGGTGGAATCTCTTTTCCTGCAATTTATATCCATTGTTCCGTGTCCTAGTCTCTGCAGCAGCAGAAAACAAGCTTGCTCCCTCCTCAATATGGCATCCTTTCAAATATTTAAACAGGGCTATCATATCACCTCTTAACCTTCTCTTCTCCAGGCTGAACATCTCCAGTTCCCTAAGGCGTTCCTCATAGGGCATGGTTTCCAGTCCCTTCACCATCTTAGTTGCCCTCCTTTGGACCCGCTCCAGTTTCTCTACATCCTTTTTGAATTGTGGTGCCCAGAACTGGACACAGTATTCCAGGTGGGGCCTGACCAAAGCAGAATAGAGTGGCACTATTATTTCCCTTGATCTAGACACTATACTTCTATTGATGCAGCCTAAAATTGCATTGGCCTTTTTAGCTGCCGCATCGCACTGTTGACTCATGTTCAGCTTATGGTCTACTTGGACTCCTAGATCCCTTTCACATGTGGTCTCATTCAGCCAGGTATCCCCCATTTTATATCTGTGCATTTCATTTTTCCTCCCTAAGTGCAGAACCTTACATTTCTCTGCGTTGAATTTCATCTTGTTAGCATTGGCCCAGCTTTCTAGTATATTCAGGTCATTTTGAATTTTGATCCTGTCCTCTGGGATATTAGCTACTCCTCCTAGTTTAGTGTCATCTGCAAATTTGATAAGTATGCCCCCAATTCTGTCATCCAAATCATTAATAAAGATGTTGAATAGCAATGGGCCCAGGACAGAACCCTGTGGGACCCCACTGGTTTCTTCTCTCCAGGATAAAAAGGAGCCATTGTTGAGCACCCTTTGAGTTCGGCCAGTCAACCAATTACAAATCCATGTAACAGTTAACTTGTCTATCCCACATTTTGCAAGCTTCTACTGTTATTAATAAGTAATGTAATGTGCTACTCTTGAAAATAAAAACTCACAGTGTCAACTAATTATTCCTGCCAAGGAGCATTAATTTGTTAATGTGTTAATGTTAAAAGTAACATTTCAAGCTCTGAGTTTTAAGAATTGCATGCAGTTTTAGGTTACTGGTTGCTCACCCCTTATCTGGCTGGGGGAGAGAGTGGCAGAGACAGAGATGGCTCTGGATCTCTCCACCCAGTGGTGGATGGCAAATGTACCCCCAAAAACCTTACCCAAAAATAATGTGATCCTCTGCAAGGAAAAAGAGTTTTCATTCCCCCCCCCCCCCCCGCAGAGAGAGTCCTGACTAATTTTCCATTATCCTACTTTTTCAGTTGCTTTTAAAATGTCCTCCTCCTACTTCAACTGCCATCCTCAGCTTACTTCAACTGCTGCAAAAAGAACTCAAAAGGGCAAAAGTAGTTTGTCCCCAAAAAACTCAGCCAGGGGAGAGGAAGGAGAAGAATCTTCCCCTTCCCAGTAGGCTCAAACAAAAGTAAACTGCTGCAGCTTCTCCTAACTTGTTTGTTCTTGATTAATAACTTTTGTTATCTCGATCACACGCTGATGTTGCTTGGTTGCAAATGTCTCAGTTTTCATTTGTGAAATCTTGGATAGCATGCATTTCCTTAGGGACCAGTGTGGTGTAATGGTTTGAGTGTTAGACTAAGACTGTGGAGACCAGGATTTGAGTCCCAATTCAGCCATGTAAATGCACTGGGTGACCTTGGGCAAGTCTCACTCTCTCAGCCTCAGAAGATGACAATGGCAAACTCCCTCTGAAGAAACTTGCCAAGAAAACCCATGATAGGTTCACCATGGACTTTATAAGATAGTTCTACAGCACTTAAAGTAATGACAAACTGCATTATTTCTACAACATTAGTGCAATGCACCCTTGGACTAGTCCTATCAAGTTTTTGAAGGCCATATGAAGATAAGTCATTCTAGCAGGAAATACAGCTGACAGGCTACACTTTCTCCCTCACTACAGAGTATAGTGTTTCCTTAAAAGAAAATTAAAACCTCAGGTTAAGAAATGCCCTTGCAGTGATGACAGTTAACACTCCCACTTTGCAGATATAGATGTTCTTGTCAAAGATAAATATGCAAAGAAGCAAAAATAAAATGAAAGGTCACTTTGGGAGAATGGGAACACTAATCTTATTTCTGGCAATAGGAATGAATGAACAAAAGAAACGAAGACACCCAAGAATAAACTAGAGAGTTAAGTTGTATCTACTTGAAACATGTTTGAGAGGTGAGTCAGAGAATACAGTGGGTAAAAAGAACAGACAGGACTTTTGTGACAAACATATCTGAAAGCCTCCAGAAATTGTTTGCAAACTTGATTACAACAGCTTTGACAACAATCATGTAAAAAAAAAAACAGTATTATGTGAGAATGATTTATAAAGTTATGGGTCTAATTTATTAATAACACTAATTAAGATAAAATTTAATTAGCCTTGAATCCCAATCTTGGGGAAATGATATCATATAAATAATGTAAAAACAGTAACAATAAAATAAAACGTCTACCTATTTACTGACAACTATCTAAAATCATGGAGCTTTTAATTTTTAAGGGTTCTAAAGTTGGTGGTTTTCCCACCCCACATTCCTCCATCACTTTGCTATTTTTACAAAAGAAAGGTGCTTGCCCGTCTTATTTCTCTTAAAGGTAAGCACATCTATGGCATATATTGGCCTAATCTTAAAACACAAGTAGGCATACTTGGCCCCAGACAATGCAGGGCTTTGAAGGCCATAATCAGCAGCATGAACTTCTCTCTGCAATAAGGTTCTGCTACAGAATTTGTGTTGTACAGCATCTGGAAGTCTTCACCCCGTCTCACTTATACATATCCAAAAGTGCATCCAGAAGGGTCCAACATCCTACAAGTCTCCCTGAGATTTGCAGGTGAAAACAGGGGTAGCAGTATCATAATCAGCATCACCTCTGGATGGCTTCCACAACCAGTTTCATACAGGAGACAAAACAGGGCCCTGTGGCACTCCACATGACCATAAAACTCACAGCATTTCTCTTCCACCTTCTGAGGCTGCTTTTCCAGGAAGAAAAGTGTCAATGACTAATAACATGCCTCTCAAGCTTACCCCAACCCAGCATCCTTTCTCAGTTTCCACAAGCAAGCCTCAGTAAATGCATAATCAGGCAAGGCAAACATGGACCTCAATGCCTACTCTCTTCCCAGAAATATGCAGACTAACAAAAAAAGTGTGCATGTAGCATGGGAGAACACAGAATGACTGCTAAGACTACAGAACAGCTATTCCTGTGGCCAGACATAATATGTTCGAACTGTGAACTCAGCAAGTATTTTTTTTTAAAAAAAAAGATATGTAAAATCCAATTGTAAAGACTGCCTTTATACATCAAGTTATAAACCTAAATCTACACCAACCCTCCTATTAATCTGAAGTTCAGCTTTAATCATATGTGCTACTTTCTCCAGTCAATTTACATAATTCCATGTAATTTATTAATTTTCACTGCTTCCCACTAAATGCTTTGAAGTTCTTTTCCCATCTCTACAGTGAATTGCCAGTAGCGTGAATTTGCTTTATGAGAAAAGGTTTGGCATTGGTAGCCATGGGATAGAAAATGGGATGAGCAACCACTGAACCATGAAAACTTAATATGCTGTGCAAGAAGAAAAAATAAATCTTTGTAAGAAGAGAGGGCTTGAGATTTGTCTTCTGCTTCTGCTTGGTTAATCTAATGTCCTACTGAATAATTTCTCCTACTGGATAATTTTCTAAATTATTGCATTTGAATCCTTTTCATTGTCTTTAAAAAACCCTTTCTAACATATGTGTTCATATATATCCACACCACCCAAAAATATCACTGAATAAAAAACAGATCTTCCTGATTCAGAGATCCAGGGAACTAGCCTATTAAGAGTTAGATCTGCCAGCAAAGTAACTACATTTGAGAGAGTTCATAACCCATTTTTCTAGACTTCAATTGTTATGTTCTTTAAAAGACTCTGTGAAATGTTATTCAAAAGCATACAGTTATGCTCTGCAGCCAGAGCATTCCCTGTATGCCTAACTAATAAACTATAATCCCATAATCCCCATGCTGTGGTCATACTGGCTAGAAGGATTCTGGCTACGCTAGTCCAAAAAGGTATTTTCACCCCATCCTTAAAAGACTACAAGATCAGTGATGGTGAGCTTTTTTTGGTTGGGGTACATATCCACTAGGCAGTAATCTTTTAGGGGGACACTCATCAGTAACAGTGGCGTCACTGAGGTTGGTGTCATCTGGTGCAGGAACTCATGGTGTTACCCCCCCCCCCGACCTCCTCCTATTTCACACCATACAGAATCGTTAGTAATGCTCTTTTTTGTGTGTGTTAATGATATTGTAAATTGTAATTCCCATATGTCACTGAATGTAATGCTAATAGTTGTAACATAAACAACTATCGAAATTAAAATTATACCTTGTTAATTATACAACCTAAGGCTGTATTCCAACTACGATATACGTCGCAGCAGGATGCGATGTATATGACTTTAGTTCCCATTTGGAATCAATTCTGATCCTTATCAGATTGATTCCAAAGGGGAAAATGCAGAGTAAAACCAAATACCCCAAGATTTCCTGATACCACTTCCAAAGTGGTGTTTTTTTGGATGAATCAATTTATTCTAAAATAAATCAATTCACCCCCCCCATGGAAACCATAGCAGCGGATACGCATCCGCTGCTGGGGACAAGGACATGGCTGGGGCAGCTGCAATGGCCCCTGCCATCTCACGGTCACCGCTTTTCCCCTCTTTCCTCCCCCTCCATCAGTCTGCCTCTCCTCTGCCACCCGTGGATCCAGGGATCCAAGGGTGGCAGTGGCCCCAAGGGGACCCCTGTGGGTTCGTCCTCCTCCTCCTCCCCATCTTCCCTCCCTCCCTCTGCCAGCCTACCTGGGTGCTGGTGGCCCAGCAGCGGCACTCCTCCTCCTCTTCCTTTCCCTTCCTTTGCGGGGGCCCAGAGGCAGCCGGGAGTATGGAGGCATGCACATGCACATGCCCTCCATTCCCCATTCTCCGCCCTCCCTGCCTGCCTCTCTCCCTCTGCCCCGACCTCCTTCTAATGTAGGCCTGCTGGGGCAGAGAACAAGAGTGGTCCGGATGGAGGAGGAGGAGGAGTGCCGTTGCAGCTGCCGGGCCAGAAATACCCAGGTAGGCGGGCAAAGGGAGGGAGGGAAGATGGAGGGTCCCTCTGGGGCCACTGCCACCCTTGGATCAATGCATCTAAGGGTGGCAGAGGGGAGGGAAACCCATGGGGTCCCTCTGGGGCCACTGCCACCCTTGGATCCTTGGTGGCAGTGGGGAGGGAGCCCCTCCGTCCTCCCTGCCTGCCTCTGCTGCTTCCCCAAGGAAGGGGGAGAGAAGGAAAGGGATGGCTGCTTGTCTTCCCCAATGGGAACGACAAGCATGTCTTCCCCAATGGGAATGACACGTGTGCCAAGGAAAAAGCCCAATTCCAAGCAGGTCCCCCTTTCATAGTGTGAACGAGGGGCCTTTTGGAATCAGGCTTTTACCCGGGGCAGACCTGGGATCAAATGCGGGTCATTCCTCTAGTGGGAATGGGTTATATATACATAGTGAAGATTTGGTTAAAATGTAATGTTTTTAGAGAAAATTTTAAAAGAATTTAATTTAATTTTTTTAAATAAAATTTTGAAATTTGAAATTTTAATTTAAAAAATTCTGGGGCCTCTCCTTTCTCCTTCTACTGATCTTCACCCCACTCCCACCATCTCTTAAAGCATTTTAAAAGGAAGCCGGTGAATGCCATAGCTCGTTTCTGCCAAAAAGTTTGAGGAGCAGTGGTGCACCCGGCTACTGATCAGTAACACGCCAGGTGGGGCAGAAAAGAGAAAGCTAAATTAGCCCCCTCCCCATAACCTCCATCTTCTTTGTCTGGTAGGCAGGGAAGGATAAACTGCTCTTACCAGATATTTGAACTATCGTAATTACTTGCAGAGGACCTTTCAATTTAGGCTGTGTATTAGGGTTGCTGGGAGCCAGTGTGGTTTAATGGTCTCAGTATTGAATCCCTGTTTGCCCATGGGAACAACTGGATAACTTTGGGCAAGTCACACTCTTTCAGCTTTAGAACAAGGAATTGGCAAACATCTCTACACAAATTATTACCAAAAAAGCTCCATGAGAGGTTCACTTTAGACTCATCATAGTAAAAAAAAAAAAAAACCCACTTTAAAGCACATAACAAAAATTAACATTGCCAGGTGTCCCTCACTGTAAAGGAAACCCCTTATGAAGGTCAGAAAGCTTGCCCCTTACAGGACTCATAGGTTTTTCTGTCATACCCTATCTGGGGGCTGGACAACCTTTTCCTTTATACTGAATGCACAAGATGCCACAAAAAATATTGTATTTTAGGTGGGTGAGGGGTCTCTTCAGAAAGACAGAAATTTGTGTATGTCATATAATTTATGGATGTGGGCAATATGTTAATTTAACTTGGGGGTTGTCCAGACAGACCAAAAGGTCCATGTTCCCCCTGGCCCTGCACTGTCCTGTTTTGATGACGCAGGCTCAAACCCTGGGGCCAAGATCAGGCCTAATTCTGGCAGACTGGACATGGATCTGGCCCAATCCTGGATGAACAGTGTTTACCCCAGGTCAATTTGACCCCTGGTTTGCCATGGAGTTTTCTTCAAACTCTGCAGCAAACTCTGGCTGTTTAAATTCTCCCTCATGCTCCTTACATTACTGTACCATCACTTCTACTGAGAAATCTCCCGTCACCATGTTTGATGTGGAAATGGTGTACCTGGCCCTGTGGCTGCCACAAGGTGCCCCTTTCCACATCAAATGAGGCAATAGGGGGGCTTCTCAATAAGAGGAATGGCAAGACAAGGTAAGGAGTGCACTCCAGTAGTGGGTCCTAGGATGGTGCAGGGACAGCTGTGTATGCATCAGTCTCTCCCTGTATAGACCTGGGGACCATCCTGTGAGCACCCAGGCCAGAATAGCATGGACTTAGCCCATCTGTTCAGCCTCAGAGAATAACATGGCTAAATTACTGACATCAGTACTTGTATTTGGCATTTCGGTAGAACACACACTTAGTAATATATATTTCCTGACTGTCAAACATGCATGACATGAATTCTGACTGCCTCTTTCTGCTATTTTGATAAAAACACTACTGTTTGTGGGGTTTTTTTTTTGTTTTTTTGTTTTTTTGGCCTAAAGTTTGCTATCCCCTTATCTATATAAAACATACTTCCTTCTATTCTGTGTGAACCTGCCTGGATTTTGAGATCCTCCAGGGAGGCCCTGATCTCTGTGCCACCACCCTCACAAGAACAGAGGGCCTTTTCAGTGGCTGCTGCCCAGGCTTTGGAACTCCCTTCTCAGAAAGGCTAGACTGGCATCCTCCTTACTATCTTTCCACAATTAGGTAAAACCATTTTACGCTAGGAGGCCTTTGAGAATTGATTTTTTTTTAGGAGAAACAGGATTTGTATTGTACAATGTGCTGAATTGTATTTGTCATTGTTGTAATTTGTTTCAACTATTGTTAACTATTTGTTGCTGTATTTTGTTTTAAATAGTTTCAAATTTTATGCTAGTTCAATTGCTTTTTAATTTTTGTAGGCTGTAAATTTTCAACTAAGTTTGTTTTACCTTGAGTCCCCAACTGGGAAAAAGGCAAAATATAAATAAATAAATAAACAATACATTTCTTAGAAACAAATATGCTGAACTCTATGGTCAAGGCCAAGGTCTGAAAAGCATGGAACAATTAACATGACTGTCTAAGAACAATAAGACATTCATAGATTTTGCATCAATTTTCAAAATTCCACAGTAACAACACAAGAAACAAAATGTTGATTCAAACTAAAGGCCTATCTTGCTAACTAGCTGAAAAGCTGAAGACCTGGAATCTCTAAATATCTACTCACATAAACTAGTCACGAGCTGATGACTTGCTTTCTTTTGGAGGCTTTGTCACATGAGCTTTTAAAGGAAACGGTGTATCTCCCCACTCCCACTGTACTGTGGCTTTCATTTTCTACAGGAATACTGCTGGGTTGGAAGACACTGACTACATTTGGACACTGTTAACTGATACTACAAACTCCAGGATTCTGTAGAATGGAGCCATAGCAGTTAAAATGGTGTCAAACTGCATTATTTGTATAGCAAAGATGAATCCCTTGCCTGGCTATTTAGACTCCACTTGTGTATGTGCCTTCAAGTCACCTACTTATTTATGGTGAGCCCATGAATTTCACAGGGTTTTCTTAGGCAAGGAATATGCACTGTTGTTTTTTCCAGTTCCTTCGTCTGAAATATAGCCCACAGCACCTAGTATTTGTTGTTCAAGTACTAATCAGATCTGACTCTGCTTAACTTCCAAGATCAGACAAGATCTGGTGCTTTTAGCGTATTTTGGCCTAACGTTTGGACCCAGTTAGGCGCCTGACCATTTTGTGCAGGATTGACCATGCAGTCATGTACACATCTACTCAAAAATAAGTCCCACTAAGTTGTTCTTCTCACTAGGCGACCTTGAGCAAGTTACATGCTCTCAGCCTCAGGGGAAGACAATGACAAAACCTCCTCTGAACAAATCTTGCCAAGAAAACCTCATGATACGGTCACCAAAGGGTCGGAAATGACTTGAAGGCACACAATAACAACAACAAGGTCTTCTTAGACATGTTACCTTCCATCATTACCAGTGTTATCCTATCTTTGTTTGTTCCAGTGGTTCTCAAACATTGGTCTTCCAGATGTTTTGAACTTGCGTAATCAATGGTCAGGAATCTGGGAACTGATGCCCTACATATCTGGTGGACCAATATTTGAGGCCAGTGGAGTTATTCCACATTGCAATTTTTAACTAGGAAATCTCAAAACGACATAAGCACGATGGAGACAGAACCAAGAACTGAACTACATATTAATAATGAAGGTTGAAGTACTGAAGCTCTCCTTCATGTGTGAAAGTGAGCAGTCTATTTTTCTTTGTGTGCAAGACCAAGAGGAGAGGGGGAAAGAGAACAAATGTACTACTAAAGGCAAACAGTTGAAAGATATATGCAAATACTGATATAACAGAACATATGGCCTGTATTTCTGTAGAACATTTTAAAGAAAAAATAGCACTTTTTACATTTAAAACATATATTAAGCAGGAACATGGAAAATACAGGAAGTGTAAAAAGTCTGCAGAGTTCCTGTGTGCTACAAAAGTTTCTGTAGATCTTAAAAAGGTGCAGAAAGGGGAAGCCAAATGATTGATGGAATGACAAAATACCCCTATGGGGAAAGGTTACAATATTTTTGCTATTCTGTTAGACAAAGGTAGGGGCAGAAAAGAACATGACAGAAGTGTAGATAATCAGATGTGGAGCAAGTGAGTAATTTTTTTCTTTTATCATATGCAGTTCATATCTGAACTGGGGTTACACGTTGAAGATGAATGATGAAAGATTTATGACACAGAAAAGTACAGAACATAGTTCTAAGTGTGGGATTAGCTACCCTAAAATGTAGTGATGGCTATCAATATGGATGGCATCAAAACGGATTAGGCAGATTCATGTGGGTTACGACTACCAAAGTCTACTAGTTGCAGTGGCTATATTCTACCTCCAAGATCAGAAGCAAGGCTACAGCTCAGGAGAGAGGCAAAATAAGGACATTACTCTCCAAATAAGAATTCTGTCTCCCAAATACAACCTTTGGACTTCTAGACATCAGGTCAGGAGAGGCTGATTAAGTTGCATTTGCATTGCAGAAATAATGTAGTTTGACACCACTTTAACTGGCTCATGGCTGAATGATGTAGAATTCTGGAATCTGTAGTTTGTGAGATATTTATCCATGTCTGTCAGAGAGCTCTGGTGCCAAAACAAACTACAAATCCCAAAATTCCATAGCAGTGAGCTATGGCAGTTGAAGTGGTGTCAAACTGATTATTTCTGCACTTCAGATCCATCCTTAGAGAAAGCTGTATGAAAAGTTGTTGGCTTTTAGTATTTAAGTGCTGAAAGATTCCTGTAGCTTTCATGTGAATCATGTGAATCATTTCTGCTTTTTGGGTGACCTAAAATAGTCTTGAGGAATTTGGAAATATCTCAGTACTATGACATTTTCTCTAGGGCTGAACACCATTCAGAAAATTATATTTATTTTGAATCATCAAAGTAGGTAGTCCTAGATAAGCTGCTTGGGTGGTTTATCTTTCTAAACTGCATTGACTTATTAGAAAAAAATAGGAACTGCTGGCTTTCTTAAAAAGTCTAAAACATTAATGTTGGCTGGTGTCTTCTACTGTTTAGCTTTGTTTGCATATGACTTTAACATTGTTACCTGGTCACAGCGAACTTGGGTTTGTATTGTTATTGTGTGCTTTCAACTGAATTCCATGCCTCCCACACAATAAGTCACAATATATACTTGGAAGCTAATTCCTAAGTACAAAATAGATATGATATTGTAACATTTGCACCGACATAAAATTTGCATTTGAGCAAGAACTCTTTCTTTCCTGTATGTAACCCATTTGTTTCATGCAAAAGCACAATCAGGTGGGTATGGATGGAATTTTCTCTTTGCAATTTGTGTCATTTCTGCATGTTTGAGTCCAAATCTTATTTTCACTTCATCATTTACCAACATCCTTTACCAACCTGCCTTTTTATTCGTTCAGTGATAATTCGATTCTGTTTCTGTATCATTAGTTCCCAATATTTTTTTAAAAAATGCATAAAATTTGTATTTATCTTTTGTATACATCTGTCCCTGTTCTAACCATTTTTGTATGCTCCTAGTATGCATATTTGTATTCTAAAATTCTGAGAAATGTGTGATCCAAAGGTTAATTGCATTCCAGCGCACATATTAGTCTGAGAAGAATGTGTTAGGTCGGTTTGCTTAAATATACTGTACAAATGGTTATTAGTTCCAGTTTGTATGTTAGTTTAAGGCTGCTGCCACACTGCATAACTTGTGGTTTTGTGTGAAATTTAGCCTTCTCTGTCACAGAGCTCTAGTGCCACAATAAACTACAAATCCCAGGATTCCATAGGATAGAGCCAACACAGTTAAAACAGTGTCAGGTTGCATTCATTTTGCAGTACGGCAACAGCCTATGTTATAAATACAACATCCCAATTTAAAGAGCTTCTGAAACAGATAATGGACACACTCAAAGGTCTGGGTAAACTGTTGGCAGAAAGCAAACAGAGAGGGAGCCAACCTAGCTTCACATGGGAGGGAATTCCTGAGTCTGGGAACAGCCATTAAGAAGGCTTTCTCCCACATCCTCAGCAAAAGTGCCTGTAATGTCAGTAGGACCAAGAGTAAGCCCACCCTTGAGATCTCATACTTGGAAATACCATCTTTCAAACAGTCCAAACCCTACCCACGTGGAGCTTTATGAGTCACAACCCACATTCTGAATTGTGCCAATATAAAAGCCGTAGCCATAGCCATAATCATAACCAGCAAAGCTGTTTCAACAGGAAAGTTATACATTCCCTGTGTGGGTCCAAATCAGTAGCCTCTCTGCAGAATTTTACACCCACTACAGTTTCAGAGTAGTTCCCAAAGGCAGCTCCACAAGGAGTGCATTGCAGTAATTTGGATTACTGCAATGCACTCCTTCAAATGGTAGATAATCAAGGCATGTGTCACCATGGCCATATCGGACATCTTAAGCAATGGGAGCTTATAGTGCACTAACTTTAACTGTGCAAATGCACTTCTGCCCACTGCTGAGACTTGGGCATTTGCATGAGTCCAAGAGTATGCCCAAGGTATGGACGTTGAGCTTCAAGAGGATTGGAACCTAATCCACACACTGTATCTCTACTTCACAATATGCCTTTCAGCTTTACCTTACCTTGATTAAGCTTCAATTTGCTTGCCCTCATTCAATTACTGACAACAGACAACAGACCCAAACAACTTCCTTGGAAACATATGGAAAGGAGAGATAAGAGTTGGTTATCATCAGATGACATCAAACCCCAACATTCCAGATAACCTCTCCTAATTGTTTCATGTAGATGTGGAATATGTTCATATAGATATTGGAGTTGTTTACTTCAGAGTAGATCCATTGAGTTCTCCAAAGTTTTGAAAAATGAGACAAAAGAAATGAAACCTTTTTCCTCTCCCAACCTTTTCTGAAATCCCCCCACAGCTGGCACAATTTCCCTTCCTGATCTCCCCCTATTACACCAGTCTTAACAGAATGATCCCCTAAAGGCACCAGATCCCCTTTGATCTTGGAAGCTACCCTGTTTCCCTGAAAATAAAACATTCCCATAAAATAAAACCTAGTAGAGGTTTTGCTGAATTGTTAAATATAAGGCCTCCCCTGAAAGTAAGACCTAGCAAAGTTTTTGTATATACATATAGATACACTATATAATAAATGTTCAATTTTTTGTTCAACAATAAATGTGAATTCTTCTCCATGGAAAAATAAGACATCCCTTGAAAATAAGACCGGGTGCATCTTTGGGGGCAAAAATTAATATAAGACACTGTCTTATTTTCAGGGAAACACGGTAAGCAGACTGCCAAGGAATAACTTAGATCTACAACACTTCTCCAGGAGGGCTGAAAAATGAAAGTAAGTTAGTCTTCTGAGAAGACTGCTATTGGATTGTACAGTTTAAAGCTTTAAATGACTAGGATTCATCTTTTTAAAGGACGTAATAGTGAAAGGGAGGAAAAGAGGTTTTTATTCTGAATAAGAAAGACTGTATCAAACTAGTCAGGCATTGTGCAGATTAGATGTGATGATGATCTGGGGAGAAAGGGTTGGGCAAACCTGATAGTGGCACATCCAATGTAATAGTGGCACATTCAATTGCTCACCCAGGACCAGAATAATTTAAAGACGTGTGAAACTGAAGTACTGGCAACAAAGGGAACTTCTCAAAGAAATGATGTGAACTGCTACTATGGTTTAAAATGAAACAGAGTGATACATTTTTTAAAAATTGGACAATTCACAGGCCAGAGAAGTGTGTGTCAATGTGTGGATTTTGCCACTTATTTCTCTCTCCACAAAAGTGAAAATTTCCTAACAGCAGCAGCTTTGTAAAGGTTCTTCTGAGTTGTTTGTTGCTTATCTGTCCAAAAGCCTCCTTTAAAACCCAAACAAGAGTTTGTTGGCAAAACCATGCAGAACCCTTACTAAGCATTATGTTGTTCTTTCAAACAAGTTCTTGGCAGACAATGGTCTGCTGAAAGTGACAATTTATATAAATATTGTATTATATGGCTATGATATCTGGCAACCCAATCCTACAATATACTGCTTTGAAGAGAGCCTACATCAATCTTCTTGCAATTTATACTGATTACTTCTTCTCTTACCCCTAGCAGTGCAGCATTAAATTGGTCTCCTCTGCATTTTCAGAAAACAGAACTCAATTAAAGACCTTTCTTGGTGGGCCAAGTTCCACAACCACACTTACATAACCTCCTCCATCTGACAGATGGAAATGCTATCCCCTTGTGAGCAACTCACAGTGCACTGCAAAGTGAGCGAGTGACTCAGCAGGATAGCTGGCAACCAACTTCATCCCCCTCAATGAATTGCTGAACAACTCATTTCCAAATAAAGCAGCAAGCCAAAGTGTGTTTTAATATTTGATTGTGTTAATGATAAACACGCACAGATACACACACGCCTAAACCAAATATTTCATTAGCATATCACTTTCACAAATAGCCTCTGGAGGTTACACATTTCTCACCGGATTTATTATATTTACATACCACCTATACTAGTGTGGAGTAGGTGTTAGAATGCTGCAGTAAGACTCTGGAGATCAAGGTTCAAATCCCCAACAAAACTATGGAGATCTATCTTGGACAAGTCACACTTCTCAGCTTCAGAGGAAGACAAAGGTAAACCCGCTCTGAACAAATGTTGACTTAGGGTCACCAGAAGGAGAAAATGACTTGAAGGTACAGTACACAACAACAACATCACCTTGCTTCCAATGACGTTAAGGTAAGGTTTCCTCCTTCCCCTTTTGTCTTCACAGCAGACCCATGAGATAGATCATACTGAGTGTGTGACTGGCCCAAACATAAATCTCACTGTGGAAAGATTGAAGGGTTGAAGAGTTTGCTGAACTTTGAATCAAGGACAGAATGTTCTCCTTTTTTTACCGGTAAGAGTAAGACTCTTTGGATAATTAGATAAAAGCATTAGAGAACCCCTTCTCTTTAGTTGCTTTGTTTTTACCAGGTCTGGGGAGTAGGAGTAGGAGTAAAAGGTTTTACAAGAGTAGGAGTAGGAATATATTTGCTACTCCTTTTTCCTGTTATTATATTGTACATACAAATACCAAAAAGCAATTTTATTATATTGCCCTGGAGAAGGAACTGGGGGGGGGGGGGGAAGAAGAGACACTTACACACACACACCAGCCTTGCAAAGCAATCGGGGCTTTTTCTCAGGGCTGGGGCGTAGGAGTAGGAGTAAGAAGTAAAAGAGTAAGAGGTTTTTATAGGAGTAGGAGTAGGAGTAACATTAAGAAAAAATATCTTACTCTGGAGTAGGACAAGGAGTTACCCCAAATAATCACTGCTCCCCAGCCCTGGTTTTTACAGATGAAGATAAGTGAGGTATATGATAAACGGGCCATATGAGAAAGAGACCCCTGACTACTGATATTACACATCAGCCAGTCTGCCCAGGGTATCCTTACGCTACATCATCATTTCCTTGAGTGGTAGGAAGATCAGAGATAAAAGTAGTGTTTCACAGAATTCACTTTCTTGAGAGATGAACACACTGATGATGTCTAGTTTTGGGGTGGTATCTGTTCGTTTATCCTGGTAAATACATCTTTAGCACAGATGGGCAGGGACGCATTAAGAGAGTACATAAAACAGATGACGATATGTACAGTACCCCCTTACTTTAACAGCCTTTAGCTTCAGCCCTTCTCTCTGAGACTACATTGCAAATCCCAACTGCTTTCTAATCTCCCATGCAAGAGCCAAACCACTCATTACTTCTAAAATATAGCTAATAGTCAAATCCTTTCTCCCAGTATTCCAAAGTAATTGCAGGGAGGGGTTCTGGACTGGGATCCAATTGTGGAGTTAGAACAGGGTTTTTAACCCTTTCCTCTCCCACCACAGGTCTAATCATTACTGCAATGATGGCACCTGCAATCTGCATTGCCCTAAAATGATCCACTAAAATGGATGGGATCCTTATTTGGGTCATGCAAACTGCAGCAGCAGGCCTCTGATCCACATTGAGGCTGTAACAGGGAACAAATGGTTAAAAGCCCCATCCCACCTGCCTGCCATTCACTTGCCAGGGTGTCAGGCCTTACACTACACTATTGAGAAAGGAAAGGAAGCCATAATTTTTCAACTACACCTTTAAAAGCAGTTGTTGATGTTTTTTTGTTGTTTTTTTGTTGTTTGTTTGTTTGGTCTGAAGCTTTTAACAACCACTGGCTCTCATTGAAGAAGCATTTTCTGCCCACCAAAGCCACTGCACAAACACTTTCACCTTTTTATAGGAACTTTAATTGACCCCATTAGCCTTTGTGTCTTTGTCTGATGCTCTGCAACAGCATTTCCATTTTCAATATTTTATAATGTACAGACATGGATGAAGACCCCTGTATTAAAAGTAAACAGAAAAGATACTGGCATTGTTACTCATGTTTAACATGCGAAGCCTGCAACAAACCTGAAGAGGGGCAGAAATGTAGTCATGTCAGCTTGTTGCAGCAAAAAGAAAAAAAATATGTCATGTTAGCTTGTTACAGCAAAAAGATTAGTAAAATTTATTAGGCATCAGCTTTTGTGGATGCCATCAAAACTCTGTCTTGGCTGTTTTTGCTACAACAAGCTGTTGCAATCTATTCTTGGCACTTCCTCCCACTCCCCAGAAATGGCTCTGTTTAAAGTTCCAGCCAACTATACTATCTTCCAGAATATTATAAAGTTGTAAGGAACTAATGCAATGGAGAGTCAGCATGGTGCATTGGTTTGAATGTTGGACTATAACTCTGGAGACCATGGTTGAATCCCTTTTTGACCATAAACATCCACTGGGTGACTTTGGGTGAGCCACACTATCTCAGCCTCAGAGGATGGCAATGGCAAATCCGCTCTGAAGAAACTTGTCAAGAAAACCCTGCGATAGGTTCACGTTAGGGTTGCCATAAACTGGAAATGTCTTGAAGACATACAGCAGCAACAGCAGCAGCTGCTCAATAGCTTAATTTTGGTTCCACTCATGTCAGTACAAAACTATCCGAGCTTATCATTAAGATGAATTCTCTTCAGTCATTCTAGTACCATAACACTCAAAAATCCACACAAGGAATTTCTCTGTTCTTTGTACAGAAGCTAGTACAAAAAGTATTCAGAATTCAAATATAGGCTAATTTGAAATTTGGAACCCCGAAGTATTTGGAACCAAATTAAGGACAGGATGCATTTTTGTTCCAATTAATTTTATTATAAGCCACCCAGAGATCTTATGATATGAGCAGAGAGAGAAATATGTAAGCAAACAAACAAACAAACAAACGGTATCTGTATTGGAATTTGCCTAGAGCTTTAATTCTTGCAATTTAACAAGAAGAAAAAATCTGTTTGTCTAAACCTAAAGCAAAGCTGTGTAATTTGAACTCACGCCCCCAGAAATTGTTGTTGTTGTTGTTGTTGTGTGCCTTCAATTTGTTTCCAACTTATGGCAGTCTTAAGGCAAATCTGTCATGGGGTTTTCTTGGCAAGATTTTTTCAGAGGTTTGTCTTTGCCTTTCCCTGAGGCTGAGAACATGTTATTTGTCCAAGGTCACCCAGTAGGTTTCATGGCCAAGCTGGGAATTTGAACCCTAGTCTCCAGAGTCGTAGCCCAACACTCAAATCACTATGCCACACTGGCTCTCCCCCGGAAATGACTGGACTGTAACTTTCATCAGCCCTAGACAGCACAATCAATGATTGAGAGATGTTTGGAATTATAGTGCACCAAATCAGGAGGGCCATAAGTTGGCCATCCCTCCTCTCAGTTATGGAAATCTTCTTTAATTGTATGTGAACATAAACCAATAATCAAATCCACGGAGTGCAACAGTGTCCATCCTCTGGCAGCAGAAGTCTCCAATCCTTTGCCGGACTGCTTCCCAGTTAGTTAGGAAGAGTACAAAAGGATGGAAGTTGATAGAATAACAACAGTGAATATTAGAAATTGGGCAGCCTTCTGTGAGGGAGAGTTGGGGAAGGAAACAGGCTCCCCTAGGAAAAAATATCGGGTAGAAGGCACCCCGGTGTAGTTGCTTTGCAGTTATATTATGCAAACTGCTTTGGAGACTTATCTGAAAGACAAGTTAGTTCAAATAAATAAAAGTTCAGATCTAGCATTCTGTCTCCAGCATCACATTAATATCAACATTCCCATTTGTTTAAGCATAAGTAATGATACCAATTTCAGCTAACATAGCAATTCTCTGATAAAATTGAAACATATTTTTTTTTAAATGAAGGGGAAAAAACAGGGTGAATTATATCACTGTCCTATAGTCTTGACTGAAGAATATATAGTGAGAAGTGGCAATGTATCACAGCTATAAATTATGTTAGAAATAAGTTATATTCTCCAGCTTTAACTTTTTATTGTTTGTGTTTCCCACTCTGTCTGCTACACACACATACACTCCCACCCTCCTAAGTAAAATCTATGATCTCAATGAATCTTTGCTTGAAAAAGAAATCAAGAAACATCCCTCACCACAGCCAAGAGATTGGTTGAGTACAATACAAGGAATTCATTGTCTCTTACAATGTAAATCAAACACTGTTTTTATGTGTGTTCAAATATTTGAAGATCAAACATAATATTTGGCAATTCTGTCTCATATATAGATTTTGTTTTGATTAATAAAATTGACCTTTGAATGAAATAATATGAATGACAATGAAATATTGATTTGCGATTGACAGGAAAAACAGCTATCATAAGACTTTGGGTTGATCTCCTCTCATCCGTACCAGTGTGGCCAATGGTGAATGAAGGTGTCAGTTGTCACCCTGTCACATCTGACAAATGTTGAAAACTGCTGGTCTAAAGCAAGTGTGGGGGGCCAATTCCATCCTACAGCCCATACCAGCATATCCCAGTGCACCAGAAATGTAACTTCCAGCCATCACTGTCTGTCAAAAAACAAAACCAAAACAGTCCCTAAAGGCTTTTGAATAATACTATGACAATCTGCATTCCCAGAAACAGTTTTGGGCAGCTCTTGGTGATGTCAGGTGGCAAACAGCTCCAAAAGGGAACCAGTTTAAAAGAAAATTGGAATATTCAGAGGGCTTTGGGACATGATGACCCTGGTCTTGAGGCTAGGGGAAAAAATTACAATAAGGAGAGGCTGTCCCCAGCATGTCCAGCAAAAGGATCACATTTAGGGTACAATCCTATACATGTCTAAGCCTCATACTCCCAGGTAAGTGGGCACAGGACGGCATCTTTAACGGCTAAGTTTTGATAAACATTATTTATCAAAACAGATATAGTCTTTTAAAAGTCTGTATTAAGGGCTAGTGGTCTAACATTCTAAAATTCATAACATCATTATGGAGAAAAAGACTATAAGACATCTGGAAATACAGAACCCAGAGACTCATAAATGCAATCTGCCTGAGTTTATATATGTCTGTCTTTCACATGTCCATCTGGAGTGTGATGACTGTAGGGGAAAGTACTAATTGATTTCTTATTGAAAACCATAATAGGCTTGTTTAAATACTAGGTGCTGTTTAAACTAGTGGGTGTCCCCATGTTTAAACTCTTCTTTCTGGTTTTCTCCACATTTGCAGAGAAGCTGAAATCTGGATAGTACTGTACTGCATTAAAATAAGCTTTGCTTGAAAGAAATTGAATCTCTCTTTTCCATTGCACTTCCCATGGAGCACATGCAACCCTTTTTGCCCACATGGTGCCACTTTATCTTGCACAAGTATGAGATTATATGGATCTACCCAGGCAGATTCGTCCTGTAAACAGGACGATATCATATAGTGATGCAGAATGCTGCGACATGCCAAGGTCACCTGAAGGGCAGCACAAGTCAAACCTCCACTGGAATAGGAACAGAAAATCCCTGTGATTCCAAATGGGCTGACAGACATTTGAATGAAATTGCCATAGATAGGATTGCAATAGTACACCTTTTTAAAAAGTGAAACTGCTTGGAATGTGCCACATTATCTTATGATACCTCACTGATTCATAGACTCTTGAATAGAATCTGAATCACTGATGGTCCAAAACTCCCATAGGTAACACCTGGTAGATTGTGAAACTGATGATAATTTTATTAGCATTTTCTGAGCATTTGGGATGCTCCAAGCATGTTCCTATTTTGTAACTCTTCATGAGATTCTAGGATGGCTTTGGATAGTTGAAATAGCCCTTGTTTCTTCTTTAGGTTGCATGTTAATGCCTAGGGAATTAAATACTGACTGTTTAAACTGAATGTATACAACAGATGTCTGGAAAATACTTTTTTTCCCAAACTCTGGCCTCGGAGTGTGACGATTGCCAGTTTTTAATGGATGCAGATCTGTAGGTTAGGAACTGCATAACTGTAGGGTTCAAAATCATCATACTGCTTAGTTAATTCTGAGAAAACATTTTTTAAAAAATCTACACTGCTCCACATGTTTAAAATATTCCATAATTGGAAGGTGGGGATCCAGAATCATGCTTAGGCAATAGCATTATTAGCATCAACCCAAATGTCACTGTTAGAGGAAAATGGAAATTGCTACCCCTCCCCCGATTGTTTGTTTGTTTGGTTGGTTGCTCTGTGTGTGTGTGTGTGTGTGTTCAAGCAGATGTCATTTCTAAACAAATTAGTCATTATGGTTGCTTGAATGCCATGGATTTTTTTTAGAGGTAGCCAAAATTACACTTTTGTTTTTGCACCTCCAACAGAATATTTCCCTCTCAGTTACTCATCATCATTCAGCGCCTTTAGGAATAGAAAATGTAGGACTCATTTGTAATGATGATGATGGTAACTTTATTCATTTATATCCCCCTTTTACCAAATACTTGAACTTAATGTGGTATACAGAATATTAAACCCAGAATGTTACTCCTATTGCAGTAAATTCCTGAAAACTTGTTGGATTAAGAAAGCTTTCAGTCACCAGTGGAAGAATAGTAAAGAGGGAGCCCTTTAGATATAGGGCTTTGAACTGTCTGCAGAAATGGACCAGCAGTGAACGGAGCTGTTTTAACAAGGGACTTGTGTGTTCCCTGTAGCAATCTGAGCAATCTGGGTGCACTGAAGTTCTAAGCACTTTTCAAAAGCATCCCTATAGAGAACACATTATAGTAATCCAAATGAGTAGCAACCAAGTCAATCTGGCCAGAGCAGTCATCTCCAGGAACAGGCATCGCTGGTGCACAAGCTTTAACTGTGCAAATATATACCTTGGTCACTGCTGAAACCTGAGCACTAGGCTCAAGGCTGAATCCAGGAATATCCCCACATTGCAACCCTATGGTTCTCCATTATTCAGTCATCTTCTCATAACATAAGACCAGACTAGCCTATTTTGCCACCTAAATCAAAGAAGAAATTGGTGCTTCCATCTTTCAATGTCATGGGCCACACTATTTTAAGCCTGACAAGATAACTTTTACTCATCAGGCAGAAAAACCTCTGAAAAATTCTCTCCCTAAAAGTAAAGAAGTCAGTCATAATAAATAAGATAAGAATTTGCTGTCCTTTTATGACCTGCTGCCTGAGGCATTTAGCTGTCTATAATAATAGGGATGGCCCTTCCAACAGCTAGATCTGAAATTCCATACATATGAACAGACACATGATGTTATTTTTCAAAGAGTGGATACAGAGAAGAAATTACATAGAGCTGTAGGCCTTGAATAAGTTTTCCAGTTTATTACTAGGCACAAGTAAAGTATGAGACTTCAGTTTCTCGAGGTCCATTTTCCCTTGATGCAGAAAGGATGTTTACTTCCATCTGCAACAGACTATGTATAATGTAAGGCATGAAGGATAGGTGAACTTTCTCAAATACCAGAAACCCATGTTATCCAGCTACATCAGACAACAGAAAAACTGCTGATTGTGTGTTTTACTTTATATAAAGAGAGGGCTTTCAAAGAACAGTTGTAAAGATTCCTTACACAAATCATTCTGTGAATAAATACACCAAATTTGAAAGCATAGAAAAAGTATGGTTTGCATACTAAAAAAAAGTTTTCGTGGGGAAAATGTTTAAAATACATATTGTTTCTTTTGCTGAATGCCTTGAAGGCTTTCAATTTTCAGGAAGTTAGGTGGGATGTAGAAATTCCACCTGCAAGTAAAGCAGGTGTTACCTTTTTGGACTCACTGTAGTTTTTACAAAAGCAACTTCTCCCAAGCTCTGAGAAAATTAAGTGTGAAACTTTAAAGGAAGAAGCAGAGCAGACATTTGTTTCAACAAGGTGGGCCTTTGTTCCAGCCACTACAGTTTTATAAGCACTCACTCTCAAGTGTTGCTGGTTTTAATTAAACTAAGCAACGGATTGTCATACTTCAGATTGCAATCTGTTTACTAACTGTCGTATTTTAAGTAGTTTGAGCACTGGACTAGGACATGGGTTGTCATGCTTCAGATTGTAATCTGTTTACTAACTGACGCATTTTAGAAATTTATGTATGAAGTGGTTTGAGCACTGGACTAGGACTCCAGGGAACTAGTGTTCAGCCACAGAAAACTTCTGAGTGACCTTTGCCAAGTCACACCCTCTCAGCCTCAGGGAAGTCAAGGGCACACCCCCACTGAACAAATCTTACCAAAAAAAATCCCTCGACAGGTTCGTTTTAGGGTCACCATAAATCAGAAATTACTTGAAGGCATGTGGCAACATGAAGGGCAGTATTACCTTAAGACGTGGAGCAAAAATGTAGCAGGAAAACTTACAAAGACAAACATACACTACAAAGTGATTCTGTGGGGGAAACATTAGTTTCTTTCCTTAATAATACTTCAAGGATACATATAGGAAAAGAAGGTTTTCTTGCAGAACAGATAAGATATGGAACAAAGAGTTTACTGTTCTGGGATATAAAACTGAATGAATATTACAAGTCATCAAGTCACCTTTGAAATAAAACAGAATGTCTAAAAGCAAGTTAATAACTATCCTTTTTTTGTTACTATACTGGAAGGGGCAGACAGACTGCCAAAGCTCAACTGATTCAATTCAGTCAGCTGACAGAATAACTACAAGACAAGTTGGTCTCCAAGGAAAAAGTCTTCTGCATAATAAAGTCACATGTTCAGCAAGAACCTTCTCAGATCTCATACTGATAAGAGAAACAAAGGCCCCTGTACAATAGTCTTTTAAAAATTTGTTTTCTGAAGACAAGGGATTTCAGTTTCAAACAGAATATGAAAGTCAGCAGACTGAAAAAATTACAGAGGAAAAACAGTTCAATCAGACAAAATAACTAAGAAATCTTTGGGCTTAATCTGCAAAGATTTATCAAAAAGGTATGCAAAAATATTTCACATACCCAACTGTCAAGGAGCTAGCTTTCAGAATACACACACTTATTCAAAGGAATAAAGTACGTTCTAACTCATTTATATAAAATGTATTTATATTTGTGATTATATTTGTGAGCGAAATAAACTACGGAGAGTTATTAATAGCTCATAAATGCATAGAGAATAGGAAACTGTGAGGTTAAAGTGGTTGTAGAAAAGATCAACATAAGAAAGAGGCACTCATCTTGATGGGAGAACTTATGCTTTGCAGATACAGTACTGCAATATGGGGAGGTTCTTTAGTTGTTGCACTTACAAAGAGCAAGGAGGGAATGAAAAGGCTGCATGCACCAACTATGCAACGTTGTTCATAATAACATTGGTATGACCATTTTTTTCAATACAGTTAGACTACATTACAATCCTATACACTGTCTTTACATTACTTCTTGTTGCCATTTTGGCTGGGGCCTTCCTGGAAGCTTTTGGGGAGGAGAGTGGTGTTGAACATTTTCCAGGGTTAGGGAGGTTGACACAGTTTTGAGGCAAACCTCGCCTCAGTATTTAAAAATTGAAACAGTGGGCTCGGGACCATAAAGATGAGGCCCTTGGGCCACACTTCAACATCTTTGCCATACAGTTCCTGCTTTCACCTACACCAGTATTAACGAAACCAGTAGTATAACAGACCACATTGAGCTGAGTAGGTACAATGAATGTATTTTTCAATGGATAAAGTGAATCTGTAAATGCAGTCAAGAACATGGACCAAGGAATTCTCCAGAGCGAGTATAATGATGCTTCCCACTTCCACAACAACTCCCATCTGGATAAATACTCTCTGAGTTTTTCAAATATCCGCATCAATATATCTAGTTCCTCTGTGAGGAGAAACAAGGAGTTTTGATTCCAGCTTAAACAGAACTGTCACATGACATTCCAGTGAAATAAATCACATATTTAAATATACATATGCAGAAGAGCACTGAAGTGGTTCTTTATTCCATAGATGCTGAAGATGATATTTTTGGACAGCATCACCACTATATTCTAAGCTACCAGCCATGGCATGATACCATGTAATAAACTTGCAAGGCACTACTGAGTAACCAGAAAGTTATTGGGAGTTTTATCAGGTCCCACTATAATCAGAGAAAGAGATTTGCTACTAACTTTACGAGACACTGTATTTGCCTCAGTTTGACCACTGGATCTTCAGGGTATGTTTTCTTTCTACCAGTTTACCATTCAAAAGCCTTAAATCTGTTCATATGCATTATGAAGAGAAACTACACACACACATCAAGCAGATTCAGTTTACCTTATATACTCAAATATAAGTCAACCTCATATATAAGTCAAGGGCAAGTTTTGGGGCCAAAATTATGAATTGTGATATGACTCGTGGATAAATCAAGGGTAAAATTTAGGGGCATTTAGTGAAGGATGGAAAAGATGAAGCAGAGGAAAGCAATGCCAAAGAACTTACAAGTTTCCAGCAGGCATAACTACGAGGGGATATCGTAAAGTTTTAATGATTACTTTTTTAAAAAATTGACAGAAGGTTTGTTTTAATTTGTAGTTGTTAACTTATCTCTATGTAGTCACTATCTAAATTTATACATTTTTCCCAGAGTATCTCCGAATACCTGATATTGTAGAAGCCTGCAGAGTGTGCCTTACGAGGGGATATCGTAAAGTAATAATTATCATCTGGAAGTTATTATGACATTTTGATGAAATTGTGTCAGTGTCATCATAGGTCCCTAAGTGCATATTGATCAGAAAATCAGCTCACTGCATCCTTTATTTTTGTGACTGGCTCTGCCAGAAGTGACTAAAGTGTTAAATCCTTGTCAGGCACAATCTGCAGGCTTCTACAATATCAGGTATTCGGAGGGCCAAGATACGCTGGGAAAATCTAGATAGTGACTACATAGAGATAAGTTAACAACTACAAATCAAAACAAACTTTCTGTCAAATTTTTTTAAAGGTGATCATTAAAACTTTTGGATACCTCCTCATATTTGCGCACATACTAAAGGCTGGATGGATGAGAGAGTAGAAGGGGGTCAGTGCTTCCAAGGAAGATTAAACTCTTGCCTTTCACTATATATATATATATATATATATATATGTTAAAATACAGTACTCACATAAGTCAACTCAGGTTTTTTGTGTCAATTCTTAAACCTAAATTTCTAGACTTATGCATGAGTATATACAGTAGTTCTCACTGAAAGAATAGGCTACCCTAGACCCAGGAAGGAGTTGGACAAGAGTGCCAAAATGTCTCCCTTATCATCTTCTCTTCACTTGCAAAAGCTTCATCATTGATCTCTATTTGTTCTTTTTTTTTAATCTGCTCGAAATGTTTCCTGAGCTGCAGCAACTTAATCCGTCCACAAACCCTGCAGGTAAAAAAGCATTTTGCTACCAGTTCAAAAGGGCCACATCATTCCCATCGTATTCAAACACCGCCATGTGCAACAAACTAACAGGGATTTGATGCAGGATTTGAAGCACTTTTGCCAGTTCCAATCGCTCGGCTCTAAAAGCCTGTAGTGAAATGAAAACATAAAGTATGATAAAATACAACTTGGCATTAAAAGGAAAGGAGGGATACAGAGAGAGAGATGCATGAAAACGACTGTAGTCTCCTTCATTCCACCTTCTGAGCCCTGCTTCTGTGGCAAGAGAGCGACTGCAGGCAAGGAGGATGGAAAATTTTGAGAATGAATGGATCACCCGCAAACACTCCCGTCATCATCTTTGCAGCAAAGGCCTGAAAGGGGGGCGTGCGTGTGCCAGTTTGCCTCTTAGCGAAACGTCGCCCTTCCATTACTGAAACCTCCAAAAGAAGACACGGCAATTTTAGATCTCTCAGACAGCACCTCCTTAACCCCTTCTCCATCAGCAACAAGGAAGAAGCCAAAAGCTCGGACTCAAATGGTCAGTCTCCTAAATGCAAGAAGAAATGCACCATTAACCCTGACATTATTTGGTAGAGAGGGAAGCTCACTTTGGAACCAGGTTTCTTCTCCCTCTTGCATGATGTTCACCTCCCCTTTTAAAACTCCATTTGCAGAATTGGATTTGAAAACTTGACTGGCTTGGCAGAGAGGAAAGTTACAAAAACCGACGGCCTACCCTTAAGCCAAAGGGTAGCATGTCATGACTTCAACATTATGCTTGACAAGGGCATTTCTTCTAAGTGCACTTATATACAGGGTTCAGGTTGTAAGGCTGCAAACTTGAGCATGCCCAATGTGGAGAGGAAAACGCAAAGAATTCAAGATGAATCCAAGGAGGGCATAAACCCCTCAGAGAGAAATAAACGGGACTTTAAAAATTGCTGAAACTCTGCACACATTCAGGACAGACTTAGAAACCCATTCGGGACCTATTTAGGGGGAATGAAGAGGGTGAACAAGAAAGGGAGCCTGCACCCAACTTTTATCCAAGGAGGCTGCTGGAGAGGCATCACCTGAAACAGTCAGTGATGGAGACTTGAGTCCAGGGACTCAGACTTAAGTTGGACTCAAATCGCTTCAATGATTTGCCTTGGCAAAAAATGACAAAAAAATGACATATACATTTTAGTGACTGACTTGCTAGTGCCATTGGCTTCCTGCAACAAGGCCTGTCCCATAAGTGTGGGGGAGCAGCGGAAAACAAGCTTGCTCCCTCCTCAATATGACATCCCTCCAAATATTTAAACAGGGCTATCATATCTCCTCTTAACCTTCTCTTCTCCAGGCTAAACATCCCCAGCTCCCTAAGGCGTTCCTCATAGGGGCATGGTTTCCAGACCCTTCACCATCTTAGTCACCCTCCTTTGGACCCGCTCCAGTTTCTCCACATCCTTTTTGAATTGTGGTGCCCAGAACTGGGCTCAGTATTCCAGGTGGGGCCTGACCAAAGCAGAATAGAGTGGCACTATTACTTCCCTGGATCTAGACACTATACTTCTATTGAGGCAGCCTAGAATCGCATTGGCCTTTTTAGCTGCTGCATCGCACTGTTGACTCATGTTCAACTTGTGGTCTACTTGGACTCCTAGATCCCTTTCAGATGTAGTCTCGAACCCCCCCCCCATCCCCACTCACTCGGCGTATCCAGAGCTCCAGGGCAGGCGCCGGGGCTCTTCCTTGGCGAGGGCGAGGACCGGTCGGGCGATGTGGTCCGCGGAGCCCTCCACCTCCTCCGGGGAGAGGCCCAGGAAGGCCGGGCGGCCGTAAGGGAAGCGGAGGGGCAGCTCCGAGGAGGAGGAGGAGGAAGGAGACCCCCCACTCCCAGCCTCCAGCCCCGACGACGACGAGCATCCTCCTCCACCTCCTCCTCCGGCCACGATGCCGCCCATGAAGTTGGCCACCGCCGCCTTGACCCGCGTCAGCATGCTCGGGGTGCCCCTTCCCCGCCCGGCCCCCGGCCCTGAGCCTCCTCCTCCTGCAGCATCCAGGGGGCGAGGGAGGCCCGGGGGGCACCTGGAGCCGGAGGGTAGGCAGCCCCGCAGGGCTACGGAGCTCAGGGACAAGCTCTGCAGCAGCAACCCAGCAGACCCAGGCCTGGCAAGAGGAGGACTCGACTCTCGGAGGAGGAGGAGGTGGAGCTGGAGCTAGATTTGGAGCTGGAGGTGGAGCTAGGTGGCTTGGAGAGTCGGGAGCTGGAGCTGGAGTCCGGTTTGGAGCTGGAGCTAGGATGGCAGCCGCAGGTTGAGAGCCGGAGCTTGATTTGGAGCTAGAGCTTGGACTGGAGCTGGAGCTGGAGCTGGATTTGGAGCTGGAGTCAGCTTTAGAGCTGGAGCTGGAGCTAGATTTGCAGCTGGAGCTGGAGCTGGAGCTAGGCTTTGGAGCTGGAGCAGGGCTGGAGGGCTGCTCCACCTGCCTCCGCTGGCCCTGGCCTTCTGCTTTCTTCTTCTGCGTCATCTATGTGGTGATGATGATGATGATGATGATGATGATGCCTCTCTCACCCAGCCCTCTTTCTCTCTTGAGCCCTGCCTCCTCCTCCTCTTCCTCCTCCTGGTGCTGCAAGAGATCATGCCCACTAATAGGAATGGTTCCTTGTATCCACACTGGAGCAATATAACCCGGTTTGGCCCGGCTTTGACTCTTTTGTGGCTCTAAGGCTATGGAATTCTGGGAGTTGGAGTTTGTTGTGGGCCCAGAGCGGAGCGGAGCTCCGCTCTGGGCCCCACAACATACTCCAACTCCCAGAATTCCATAGCCTTAGAGCCACAAAAGAGTCAAAGCCGGGCCAAACCGGGTTATATTGCTCCAGTGTGGATGCAGCGTGATGGAATTGCAATGGATTCGTGGCTGGTCAACTTCTGTTCTTGCAGATCATATTTATTAGATATATATATATATATATATATATATACACAGTATATATATATATATATATATATATAGACCACTGACATCTGGTCCTCACTTTCAACCAAAAGCAACACTCTCTAAGGAACCTTTTTCTTCCAAGGATTTCTTATCCTTACTCCTGACCTTTTTCAAATGGAGGTGCCAGAGCCTGTACAATATTATTTATAATATAATATATACATCAGTACAATATTATATATAATAATGATGATGATGATGATGATGATAAAATTATATATATATATATATATATATAAAATTTGTATCACATTTTCCAGATTCTTATGGTCTCTCTCACCCCGCCACACCGATGCAAAAATATATATATATGTCCAGAAACAAAACCAGAGAACTAAAAATGATACAACCAGGGGTGCCATAAAACCTAAAGAAAAGCTTTTTTGGAAAAAACAAAAAAGTAATTGGAAGTACTCTTCAAGGCGATGGCTCCAAATCCACTTTCCTACCTTTCAATCTTTGTCTCTTAAGATTATTGAGAGATTCAGGGGGTGAAATGCAGAGAAATGGTCTGAGCGCAGCCTGTCTTTTTAATAATAATAATTTAAAAACACACTATAATAAATAATAAGGAATGAATCGTAAAGAACATGCCCTGCTTGATGCCAGTAAAGAGAGGCCTCTCTCATGGCTGCTCTTTTAACCTGTGCAGAAGAGAGACAGAGTCTTTGATAAAACCTGGGTTGGATCTTCCCCAGATTCTAGTACAGTACAGTCCTGTACACTCAAACTGATTGGGAAACATGGGCTGCATCCACATTGGAGAAATAACCCAGTTTGGCACCGCTTTAACTGCCCTGGCTCAAGGCTATGGAATTCTGGGAGTTGGAGTTTGTTGTGGGGCCCATTAATTGTGCCGCCTCACGATGTGGCCAAAGTACGACAGCCTCAATTGAATCACCTTGCCTTCCAGAGAGACTTCTGTCTTGGGCTGCGTTCACATTGGAGAAATAAACCGGTTTAAGTGCCATGGCTCAATGCTGTGAAATTCTGGGAATTGTAGTTTGGGCCCCACAACAAACTACAATTCCCAGAATTTCACAGCATTGAGCCATGGGACTTAAACCGGTTTATTTCTCCAGTGTGAACACAGCCTTGGTCTGTTCTAGGAGCCATTTGTTTGTCTTTTTGGCTGCCCACAATATCCTTAGCACTCAGAACTGATTTTTCCCCCTTATCTGCTTACTTCACTTTCTAGCTCTTACACCTGTACATGGTAATAGGGAATAATACATTGCCTTGTACAATTCTTACTTTCATGCTCAGTTGTATATCTTTAAGATCTTGTCTAGTTCTTTCATAGTTTCCCACCTCATTCCCAGTTTTCTTCTGACTTCTTGGCTGCATTCCCCGCTTGGATCAATGTTTGATCCAAGGTATGGGAGCTCTTACTATTTCTTTTCTCCATTCTCTAGATGGCCTTTGTGTAGATCTTCGGTGATCATTATTGTTGCTTACCCTATGTTCAGTAGTAAACCTGGCTTTGCACTTTCTTTCTGGACCACCTCTCCAGCACCGCCTAAAAAGTTTTTTAGTGGAAAACCACTTACATGTAATTTACTATAGTTACTGCTTTTTGCTGCTTCACCCACAAATATTTAAAAAGAAACCCAAAAAAAAACTCACACCACTGCCTTCAACCTTCAGTAAACTGGCCAGGAGTGGTGAGGCATTATTTCTGGTCATTCAAACTGACGGTTGTGATGATGGTGTTGCAGCCCTCTGGGACTTTAGGTTGGGGCTCATATTTCACAGTCCAACCCAGGGGCAATGTCAAGTCCAGAGTCACAAGCTTTAGTAAAACGGAAAGTTTTCTTCGTGAACCTAAAGGTGTTCACAACATGGTGTTATTGACAGGACTGAAGCATTTTTGCTTACAGAGTATATTAAATGCTGCAATTCAAACTGTTTTGTGTGCTTGCGCCCCATTTGCCTTAAGATCAAAACAATTTTTGCCCATTCTTACCAAGCCCATCGTCTCAACCATGACAGTTCAGGTTCAAAGCACATTCTTTCCCCCTCACCTCTGTCCATTAGTCAACCTCAGCAGATACCACTCCTTCCACCCAGCATCACTATTGTAACACACAGCCCGTCATCCAGTAATACAAAGCATGTCCATATTATATGATTAGAGAACATGGTAGGACCTATGATCCTGACAGGTGGCAATATTTTCCACACACACACCCCACACACACAAAATGGGTTCATTCTGATCAAGCTTTGGGGGTGTTATTAATGATAGTGGTGTTGGTGGTCTTAGAAAGTCATGCTTCATTTTGCAGAAGTCTCAATTATTTGAGTTCAGAATTTTTGGATTTTTTAAAAATGGGATCTTAACTGGGTTTGTTGTGTGCCTTCAAGTCATTTATGACTTAGGGAAACCCTATGGCAAACCTATCATGGGGTTTTCTTGGCAGGTTTCTTCAGAATGGGGTTGCCATTGCCATCCTCTGAGGTTGAGAGATTGTGACTTGGTCAAGGTTGCCCAGTGGGCTTCCAAGGGATTTGAACCTTGGTCTCCAGAGACACAGTCCAAAGCTCAAGCTACTACACCGTGCAGGACCCTTACTGAGGGCTGACATATTAATGTTTTATTCTAGGGCCTTTTTTCCCTGTTTATAAAAATATTATTTTATTTTTCTTAAGTTTGCTTCTAACATATGGAGAAGCAACATCTGTGATGGCAATTATCTAGATTTTGGAAGCTCAGACAACTTAACCTGACCAGTTCCATATTTCTGTGTCCTCTTCCCTCCACACATATCTTAAAGACCACAGACACAAACAGCCCGTTGAACCAAATGTGGGCAAATTCAGTTTCCTGTACAGGAAATATTTCTCACAGATGGGGAACAGAATGTGAATTATAGCAGGTAGAGCGACAGAAATTAATTCCTCTCTATCTACACGAATCTTCTCTGGGTTTTAATATGATCTTTAAAGAAGTTATTGATGGTGTTGAGCTCTATCCCTAAATAGGATCAGCCCCCTTGGAAAACTCATTTTTTAAAAAATTTGGAGTAAAACCAGATTTGCAGATTCACCATAATAATGCAGCACATCAGGGACTGGAGCTACTGGGAACTCCAGAAAACATGTGTCAAGTTCTGTTTTGAGATTAGCTGAAACAACTTTAGAAACTGTATATATTTTGAGATCTCCTAGTTCTTCAGATTCCCCAGTTGATGTTCCTGGGATTTATAGTTTGGTGAGGCATCAGATTTCTCTGGCAGGCCAGCCTGCATATCTCACCAAACTACAAATCCCAGGATTCCACAGGATGAAGCCATAACTGTTAAACTGGTGTCATACTTTATTTCTGCAGTGTGGAAGAGCTGATAGTTACTGTTGAGCAATAAAAGTTCAATAAAATTGACACATTTTACAGCCATGTGAACAAACCCACACTGAACACATGGAATAACTACCCTTCCATATGCCTGGAGGGACTATTAGGATTGCTGGAAGAGGAGACCTTGGAAGTAACTGAAATGTATTTAGTCATATACCATTGGTTAAAATCAACAAAACTAAAAGATCATTTTTAATTGCAAAAAAATAAATAAATCTGCATTCATTCTTTCTCTTTTGATTCATTGTGATTTGCCATTACTGAATCAAAGACACCGGTGTGGATAATAAGTCTGTGGATAAGTAGTTGATGGGGGTGGAGTGGGATTGGGCATCCATTTGCCCCCTCCTACAATCTCCATCTGTTGATCAGATGCTGCCCTGCAAACTGTACATAAGTGGGCTCTGCATACACAATATGTTCCTTGCAAAATGCCAGGTCTGTTAACCTCATGGGAAGGAACTTCATTCATAAGGCTTATCTGGGCACAGCCTGTACATATGTAGGCTTTCGACATATTCTTAGAGTCCCACAGGTGAAGGTTAGTGAACATTAACTTACTTTTTATTGCCAACAGTCAGTCAGGGAGTAAACATTATGAACAGGATGAACAGACAGTTAGGCATGTGTTTGGACTGCAGCCCTAGTTCCAAAATATACTGCAGAAATAATCTAGTTTGAGACAGCTTTAACTGCCCTGGCACAATGCTAGAGAATTCTGGGAACTGTAGTTTTGCAAGACATTTAGCCTTCTCTGTCAGAGAGCTCTGCTGCCACAATAGACTACAATTTCCAGGACTCCTTAGCCCTGAGCCAGGGCAGTTAAAACAGTCTCAATCTTGATTAATTCTGCAGAGAGTTTTGGACCAACAACTCCCAATTTGAAGCCATGGTATGAAACTGATTGACAAAATGTGCTTCCTTTAGCTGTGTCTTATAATTCCATCTATTTCTGGAATCCTGAATTACTCTGAAATTCTCGTCATGCCTCTTATCAATCCACAAAGGTTCAAGGGAAGAGCAGCTTTTAAAAGGGTTATGTAGCCATGGCCAGTGATAGTAGCATCCATAGGCAGTGACAATTGATGATGGTTGGTTTGTTCAGACATAACTAAGTCTTCTCAATAGCACCATACTGGCCACTAGCAGGAATAGAGAGGCAACACCAGGTAACATGTTTGGCTCATTCTGACATCTCCCAACCCACTACCTCTCTCAAAAGCCTTAATTTGCACCATGACAGAAGTGGCCATGGAACTTTTAGAATGTAAATCTTGCTCACAACTTTTCCAAAATGTTGGTTGATCCTAATAAAAATCGTTCTACTACTGTGAAATACATTTTTTTAAAAAAATAACCCAACAGAGTAATGTTATCTATGATTATTGTGTGTTACAGAGGTATAAATAAATGCCACTGTCTTTGGAAAACATGTTCCTTGTTAGTGTCTTCCAGACATAGCTGTCTGTCATTAGCATTTTGCCTCATCAAATCATTAAGTCAAATGGACATTTCAAAACAATGTTTGCGCAAGAGTGCAGCCTGGAAGGATTACATGAAACATTTATGAAAGAAGTCCAGGTTACAGAAATTAAAGCTTGATCTAGCTCACAAATGCATTCATATTGCAAGGGTACGTTTTATTGATCTTGGATTTAATAAAATGTTTACAGTCAGTGTAAAAGAAATTTAAAGCCATTTAAATTGTTTTTAAAAGTTCAGCATCATCAAAATAATACTCATAATCTAGTAAGACAAGACCAAGCTATGACCACTTAGCCTGAAAACCATGGGTATCCAGCCATGTAATTTGGCATTGCAATGAGGCCATAGTCAGTACTCCAAAAAGGGACATTCTGCAGCCATAGTCAAGAAAGTCTTCTCCTATCTGCTGTCCACACAATGTAGTGCTCCCAACACTGGCAGCTCTCCTGGCAAGCCTACAGGCAGTACAAATAGATATGTTCTCTCAAGTAACAAAGGCTGATGTGATGTAGGATTGAAATAAACCTGTTGCAATGCTTGATAAGTCACTACATGGATTGTAAACAGGAAATTGCCGACAGATAGATAAGTAGAAATTAAACCCTAGTAGTTGGAAGGATGGTATGAAGGAACTAGATAAGATCCTCAAGTGTAAAAATTTGCCATTCAGTACCAGAATCATTCAAGCAGTAACATTTCTGATTCTGTGTACGTTTGGGAATGCTGGCCAGTGAAGCTGACAGAAAGAGTATTGGCTCATTTGAAATGTGGTGTTGCAGGAGAGTTGTACAGGTACCAAGGACTACCAAAAAGTCAAATAAATGGGTCCTGGAGTAAATCAACGCTTCCTAGATGCTGGAGTGACCAAACTGAAGCTATCACACTTTGACAATATCATGAGTTGACACGACTCATTAGAAAATATTACAATGCTTGGTAAAGTGGGAGGCAGTAGGAAAAATGGAAGTCTACATGCAGATTGACAAAATCAAGGAAGCTACATTCCTGACTTTGCAACACCTTAACATGGCTGTTAATAACAGGATGTCTTGGAGGTTTCTCACCCATAGCATCACCAGGATCCAGTTTGACAGTAATTAAAAACAAAACAAAAATTATATTCTCATCTGATGCCAACCATACCCCCACTTTTTTCACATGCCCAATAATTTTTATATGAGGCTCACAATTGAAAACTGGACTAAAGTTATTAGTTATTGTAGCAGAAATGAATATCAAGCTTCTGACTGTGCTCTCCTGTTCATATTTCTGGTACTATATACAGTACATACACACAAAAAAGTGCACCTCAAATCTGCTGTGTATCTCTCCCCCCCCCCCCAACCCAGAACAGGCTTCATGTTGGTTGCATTGTAATTTTTAATAAGAGCCAGATATGATCTAACAGGAATGCCAGTCAATTGACTTCAAATAACATAAATAAATCTTGATCTATCTGTCAGTCTATCTACAAGTTAACAGACCTACAAGTTAATTAATAGATCTATGTATCTATTATCTTAATATCACCAGACATTAGATATCAGATATTAAAGGAATTTTCTTGAATGTTGTTTTGTTTCAAGTTGCCATTTCACCAACTGAGAAATACTTTTAAAAATTGTTTTCATAAGCTTTGAAATACTTTAAAACTGCAGATCTGTGTGTATCCATGTGTGTCATTACCCATGAGTAGTCCCCATTGCACACAGTGGGATTTATGCCTGGGTAAACATGCAGAGGAGTGAACTACCAAATAACTAAACAAAGCATGGAGATAATGAAGATGGGGGAAAGGTCATGTAGCTGTGATAAAACCAAGATGATGTCATGAAATAATGTGATTATTGCCCAATAGGAGAATCCTAGATCGGACTGTCTCAAGATAGTGCCTTCCAGGTATTGGAGTCTAATTTCCATTATCCCCAGTCAGAATGAGCAGCTGGGGTGGTGGCAGTTGTAATCCATCATATGTAGGGATAAATATTTTAGCTAGATAATGCCTTGAAGGGTTTTGAATTCTTGATCCTTAGAGGTGTTTAAACAGAGGTTGAATGGGCATCTTCAGAGTTACCTTAGTTGGATATTCCTCCATGTCAAAGAGTTGAACTAGATGACTTGTGTGGTCCCTTTCAGCTCTAAGATTCTATTATTCTACTTTTTGCTTAATAATTCTGAATTCCAGACAAATGGGGTTTCTAAATGCCATTCCCTGAACATGCCTCTCATGCACATTACACATACAAGGCTGAGCAAGCTACTCTTTTCAAAAACAGCAAAGCCAAGGACCACAGAAGGCAATCAGAGTGTATTGCCTCTAGTGTTAGAAAGCAACCAGAGAGAATCCAAACCAGATCAATGTTTGCTTTACCCCCAATCACTCTCCTCCCACCACATAAAATGAAGAACAAATAGAGATGAAAGCTTTAAAAATAATATTGGAGAGACTATAAGTATGGAATTGTTTGTAGCAGTATCAACATGCCACTTCCTGCATACAGTCTTAGACAAATGGCCTCAGTGGCTTCTCTTTGATGCCTACATGGTTGGATTTTGTAGTAGGAGCAGCTATGTTGTCCATAAAACAAAGAAAACAACAAGCTCTAAAAGCTATCCTGTTTCAATGCCTCTGTTGCTATAACCAAAAGGCATATCATATATCACATTATCTTTATATATATATATGTATATATATCCAACTCTCTTCCATGCAAGCATTCTCTGAAGATGTCAGCCACAGATGCTGACAAAATGTCAGGAATAGAACATGGCCACATAGCCCGAAAAACCCACAAAAAATTATGTACTGCCAATGTTTTAAATAACCTGTTCATATGATTTTGTTTTAAAAAATACCTTGTAATATACTCTGGTACAGTGGTGGCTTGTAGTTTATGTGTCAGTGGGACATTGAATGCAGTCCTCATTTTAGTCTCAACTGTAAAGATGCTATCAAAGAAACTTATTCTGGTCATAATAGGGTTCAGCACTTCGGACAGTTACTTTAAAATCTGCTCTAAACCTGGAATATATCCACCATCTTGCTGGCATGAAAGTTACAAAACTAAAACGATTTTTTCTTCTTCTAAAAAGAGATGATAACTGCAAAGCGCACATTGCTTGTAGGTGCTGCACAAAATGAATAGACTATTGCAGAATTTAGAAGCACCAGAAGAAGAACAAATCCATCTTATTCCTGGCCCTTCCCTTCTCCCCCCCCCTGCATTTTTTAAAAAAAATATGGTTCTCTATTTTTTATAGATGAGAATTGACAATATGTCTCTAAGCTGCAACATGTCACATCTCATAAAACAATCCACAAAAGCTCTGTCCAGCCGTGCTGTGAGGATAATGTGATACTATAAGAAATGTGATTCATCATACTTCCGGGAGTACCGTGATGATGGAAGTTCTTTCTAAAATTATGCTCAGAGGATGCCCTATGGCCCGTCTAAAAACATAAGGATTATCTTTGATACACTAGTCTCGGCAAATGTTGAAGAGAAGGCTGTCTGCACAATCAAGACAAGACTGTCACAGGCCTTTTTAAAGAGTGAAAACCTTCCCAGAGGCAGATAGGTGCCAGGAGAATCCCTGTCTGGCTGTAACTACAGATGGAAATTACTTTTGTTGGATTCATCAGTCTCGATGAAAATCTTTTTGCTCTTTTTAGGACTCATTGCAAGGGGGAATAAACCTTGTCTAGCAATTTCCACATTTGCAAAGGCTAATGGGGTTTGGGGGAGAAATTAAGTACAATGAGCACTGTTCAAAAAAGGGAGAGGTAAAATGCACAGAAGTGAAAAATCATATACACAAAATGCTTTAGTCAATGAGGGTGAAATAAGTTCTAAATGTGCACAAACTTCAGTGAAGTCCCCCCCCCCCCCCCGATACACATACTTCTTGCAATCTGCTATGAAACAAAGACAGGAATAATATGAAAGTGGGATTCAGAGAAACCCAACTAAATTAAAATGGAAAGGCTTTCATATACCAAGCTGTAACATGCAGAAACAGTTCCCATGCAGACCTCCACCACTATGTGTCTCCATGCCCTTTGTAATATTGTGCACAGTGGAGCTGATCTCTGAATAAACAGGGCTAGGAGAGGCTTTATAACTCTCACAAAGGTGTATTTGACATTGTTGTGTGCCTTCAAGTGCCTTCAATGTATGGCGACCCCAAAGTAAACCAATCATGGAGTTTTCTAGGTAAGATTTGTTCAGAGGGGGTTTGCCTTTCCATTTCTCTGAGGCTGAGTGTATGACTTGGCTAAGGTCACCTACTGGATTTCCATGGCCAAGTGGGGGATTTGAATCCTGGTCTCCAGAGCTGTTGCCCAACACTCAAACCACTACACCATGCTGACTCTCACTTAGGGGGAAAGATATTAAAATCTTAGGAGTTTATCACACGAAGGGAATTGGAAATATAATCCAATGGCAATCTGAATACAATCATGGGGTTTCGTGTGATTGCGTGAAAGCTGATCACACACATTTTCGGGCAAGGGGAAGTCCTTCCGAATGCAATCATGGGGTTTTGCATGATTGCGTGAGAAACGGGGGGGGGGGGGGGCAATTTCAGGCAGTTCTGAACGCAATGCAGCGTCAATACGCAATCAAGTAAATTCGCTGAACTAGCAAATTTACTCAATTCCGAACTGGCCTGACTTCCATTTCTTTCAAAATTGAGAGAAATTCCTCCCATGTGATAAACTCCTTAGAGTAGTTCTGGAAAAGGAATTAAAAAACAACAACAACAACACATTTAGATGGAAAACTCCACACACAGATTTAAGATACAACCTCACAGTTAGGGTTGTTTGGAACAATTGAAAATGTAATTCAGCTACATTTCATGCTAGAAAAAGACCATTTATGATACAACTGGGAATAAGTGGGGGGAAAGCAGGCAGAATGTGCAACATATGAAGCAACAGACTGAAGCGCATCATACTTTTCTAAAAGCTGGTTGCTTCCCATACATATTCCAGAACAAGTGTTGTATCATTTGGAAATTTAACTTGGCTTTCACATGCCCAATACTACATTAAAATGACTGTACTAAGCAGTAGGCGTCATAAATTTAATGAGTGCCAAAATATTGTTTCTTCTTTTCTCCATTACCCTGAGCTGTTTTTAACTGTTTTCCTTGAAGAGTATGAATGTTTCATTGCATGATATAAGTGTCTTTGTTTAGAAGAATATGGACATGAGCTGCATATCAAATTGCTAATTGCAATGTAACACAATGAAGGTTTTCATCTGAAAACAAGCTAAAATAGGGCATATTTCTTCTTAGCACTTTAAGAAAATAGCCACAAACTACTATGTAATACCTGGCTCAAAAACTTGCATTATTGACAATGATGCATTTGTTCCTATTGTCACAAGCAAGGAATGATTCTATGCTTTTATGATGATAAAACCATGATGAAAACTTTAAAGTAACTCCTTACAAATAACAAGTTACTATTGATTAGTTTCCTTTTGCAATAATATTCATATTACATAATTACAGCAGGGCAGTTAAAGAAGAATGATAGTGCTATAATTATGTAATGTGAACAGGGCCCAGAATTTCATAGGATGGTACCAACTGCTATAGTTGTGTGATGTAGATACATTTGAGGCTGTATCTTAGCTAAATTATTTTATAACTAATATAACAAGAGAGGAATCACTTCTTTAATGACACAAACAAAATGTACTGTGCTCTAAAGTTACTTTTTATAGAGAATAGCCCCACTAGTTCAGTATGTTTTGTACTGCATGTACACTTCCAGCATTCTGACATTTGTTAAAAAGTAACTAAAAAGTGAATTCCTTCATTTGTAGATAAAATAAAGAGATACTTTTAACATTGCAGTTATAATGGTAGCTACTTTATGGAGCCTTGGGACTGTAACTAATTGCTCTTTAAGAGTATTTTTATTGTTCCTTGGCTATGATTCTCATCCGATCCACTGCAGTGCAGGAGAGATGAATAATAACAGCAGCACGAATTGCTAAGTGACAAAGGCTAAATCCAATTGCTAGTCCCAACTAATGTGCATGTGTACATGCCTTATGATGACCCCATGAATTAGTAAAGGTTAAAGGTAAAGGTTTTGCCGTGACAAGATTGTCTAGTGGTGACTGACTGTAGGGGGCTGTGCTCATCTCTGTTACTAAGCCAAAGAGCCAATGTTGTCACAGATGACTGTGATCATGTGGCCAGCATGACTGATAGAATGCTGTTACCTTCCCACTGAAGTGGTACCTATTTATCTACTTGCACTTTTACATGCTTTCAAACTGCTAAATTGGCAGAAGCTAGGACTAGTGATGGGATCTCACTCTGTCATGTGGTGCCTGGGCCTCGAACTGCTGACCTGTCAGTCTTGCAATTGTCAGAGGCAGCATTATAACCACTGAGCCACTGAATCCCTGTTGGATAAATGGAAACTTGGTAAGTCAAAAAGTGACACATTTTTACAGGCTGCTGGAGTCAGCAGGAATGGTTGGCCCAACCAGTGAAGAAATTAGCTAAAGCAGTTTCACCTGGTAGTTTTAAGTCAGGTCTGCCTGGTGACAATATAGCTGTCCTCCAAAGAGGTGCTTCATCAGTTGGAGTTGGAGTGGCTTTATGGACAGAGTGATGGTGGAAGCAAACAGAGTGATGAGAGAGTTGTGCATAAGAGGCAAACAGAGTTAGAGGAGGAAGTGCCACAGAAGAGCAAACATTGAGGTAGGCTCTACAGAGAGTAACATCTGAAACAAAATGGAAGCTTCAAAACCTTGCCTGATGCATTTTGGCTGGCCAATAAAGGTATTGCTCTTCTGTAGATGAATTTTGTTGTATTTTGCTTCATGGTCAACACGGCTACTCCTGAGTATGTTTCTTGGACAACTAATATGTATTTTGTTGGAGTTAGCTGGACTTTTGCAAGAGAGATCACATGTGCCAATGTGTTGTTGGCTTGGGGCAGGCCTTCCCAGCCTATGCACAACTAGTTAAATTAAGACTTGTATACTAGCCATCCTTTGGCCATCTCTGGCAGCCATTGAATAAATCTGCTTGCATAGAACAGCAAGACAAGGAGTTGTCAAGCAGATAGCACACCATAATATATTGCTGGCATAGCAACTGATGTGCTTGCCCAAATTAAGCAGCACTCATATTTGACCTCACTTTAGGGCAGAAACATTAACCTTATATTTCAAGATCCTCAAGTTTGAAAGCAAGGATGACTTTGAAAGCAACGGTGGGGAAGTTTGGTAGAGCAACTACACATTTCCAGCTTGCCTTAATAGATTTTGGAGGTTTGCTGTTAAAATTTTGCTCTACCATTTGCTGCCAAAATGTCAAGGTTTCAGGTTTTTTGGGGGGGAGGGGGGCTTAATGGACTGAAAGAACGCTCTTTAGGTCTACATGTGCTCCATGGCCCACATGAGACTTCAAAGACATAGCTGTGTTATTCTAGCAAATTAGTATGCAAAGTGATTTGTAGTATCATTGAGACTAAAAGGCAGCACAGGCTTTCATAGACTTGAGTCTACTTCCTTAGATGTGTATAGCTTTTTTCTTTCAGTTAGGGGCTCAACAGACTGCCCCTTTGGACCAGCATCTTGCCACCCCTTTCAGAGCCGGATTGGGGACATGGCAAGCACATATTGCAGCCCTGATCTGGAGCTTTGCCAGTGCTAAAACAAATGGCAAAGTCCTTGCCACCATAACAGTGGCTTTTTGGCACTCCTTTGGTGCAGTGTGTCTAAACGCTGTGCCAATGGAGCACCATGATGCTTCCCACCATGTGGTTTGGTGCGTGGCATGATGTCAGTGTGGGGGTGGTGTGGGGCAGCCAGCATGTATATGCCACGCCCCCACACTGGTGTATAATGCCAATCTGTTTAGCCCCTTAGTCTCAAAGGTGCTACATGATCCCTTGGCATACATACTTAGGAGAGTTAACTTTGAAAAAAGCCATCCTTGGCTACTTTTTAAACATTTGCATGATTTAATTCCTCTCCATCTAATTTTCCATGGACAAGTGTTAATTTAACTAGTTTTCTTCAGGACAAAAATGTTCAGATCATAGAATCATAGAATCATAGAGTTGGAAGAGACCACAAGGGCCATCCAGTCCAACCCCCTGCCATGCAGGAACTCCCAATCAAAGCATCCCTGACAGATGGCCATCCAGCCTCTACTTAAAAACCTCCAAGGAAGGTGACTCCACCACTCTTTGAGGGAGTGTGTTCCACTGTCGAACAGCCCTTACTGTCAGGAAGTTCTTCCTAATGTTGAGGTGGAATCTTTTTTCCTGCAGTTTGCATCCATTGTTCCGAGTCCTGTTCTCTGGAGCAGCAGAAAACAAGCTTGCTCCCTCCTCAATGTGACATCCCTTCAAATATTTAAACAGGGCTATCATATCACCTCTTAACCTTCTCTTCTCCAGGCAAACAATCCCCAGTTCCCTAAGGCATTCCTCATAGGGCATGGTTTGCAGACTCATCATCATCTTAGTTGCCTTCCTTTGGACACGCTCCAGTTTCTCCACATCCTTTTTGAATTGTGGTGCCCAGAACTGGACACAGTATTCCAGGTGGTGCCTGACAAAAGCAGATTAGAGTGGCACTGTTTCTTCCCTTGATCTAAACACTATACTTCTATTGATGCAGCCTAAAATTGCATTGGCCTTTTAAGCTGCTGCATAGCACTGTTGACTCATGTTCAACTTGTGGTCTACTTGGACTCCTAGATCCCTTTCACATGTGGTCTCATTCAGCCAGATGTCTCCCATCCTATATCTGTGCATTTCATTTTTCCTCCCTAAGTGCAGAACCTTACATTTCTCTGTGTTGAATTTCATTTTGTTAGCTTTGGCCCAGCTTTCTAGTCTATTCAGGTCATTTTGAATTTTGATCCTGTCCTCTGCGGTATTAGCTACTCCATCTAATTTGGTGTCATCTGCAAATTTGATAACTAGGCTCTCAATACTGTCATTCAAGTCATTAATAAAGATGTTGAATAGCACTGGGCCCAGTACAGAACCCTGTGGGACCCCACTGGTCACTTCTCTCCAGGATGAAAAGGAATCATTGTTGAGCATCCTTTGGGTGCGGCCAGTCAACCAGTTACAAGTGCATGTAACGGTCACCTTGTCTAGTCCGCATTTTACAAGCTTGTTTGCAAGAATGTCATGGGGAACCTTGTCAAAGGCCTTACTGAAATCAAGATATACTATATCCACAGCATTCCCTTCATCTACCAAGCTGGTAATCTTATACAAAAAAGAGATCAGATTTGTCTGGCATGACTTGTTTCTCTGAAACCCATGTTGGCTTTAATGAATGTCAGCAGAACAGGAAAACATACTGAAGGAGTTGTTATTTCAAAAGATCAGTAATGAAAGTAAGGAGCAGTTCTATTGAAAACACTAAAAAATAAATAAAATAAAGGTGGATCCCTAACTATGCATACAAACATCTCTCTGTTCCATTTATCATTAGGGCAAAAATGATGATCATATATCTTAGCAGGCAAAGAGAAAATGGAGTCATAAAATAGTCAGATGGAAAAGACTGCTTTACTTTCAATGTTAAGATAATTAATATATTTTCTGTAACTTTTGACAGCAGCAAGAGCAGGATAGTGTTTAAATTCCCATACATCAAGTTGGCGATTTGATTAATTATTTAAAAAAATCTTTGAGAGTAGTTATGGTTTATGCCTCTTAATGATAATTATTAAAAGCTGTTATGCTGCTGACAACCTATTACTATCTGATGCATCGATTCTCTCTGTGTGAATAATGATTCTTTTTTTAAAATGTGGTAATACAATAAGCCTCATCAGGTGATTGAAATATGAGGCCATTTTTCAGACTTTGGTATTACAATCACATGACCTTTGCATACCCTCCAATTGTCCCAAATTGGCAGGGACAGTTCCAATTAATTCTCTGTTGCTTCACTTTATCAGCTGCTTCTAAAATATTGTCGTCTGTCTCTCCTCCTCCCACTTTCGTCCTTTGTCCTCAGCTTGCTTTCAGCTGCTAAAAACTGAGTTCAGAAACTGTTTGCGCTCAATTAACTCAGTGGTAGCAGAGGAGTTAGAATCTGGCCTTCCCAGTGGGCCTAGAGCAAAGCAAACTGCTTCAGCCTTTCATTACTGGTAGCTGTCTTGGGTCCCTTTTTGGGAGAAAGGTGGGATATAAATAAATAAATAAGTAAATGTTCCTTCTAATTAATAATTTTAGCATCTTGAACACACTCTGATGTTGTTTGGCCACACAAGTCCTTGTTTTTCATCTGTGAAATGTTGGAGCGCATTCCTTTGTGGAAAATGCATAGCATGTGTATAACATCTCTAGAATGTGGTCTGAGGTGGATTCAACCTCTTTTGTGTAATTTTTATAGGCGACTATACCTGCTGTGATTCATTAATGTTTCTTTACTAGATTGATCATTTTAAGATTTAAAAAGAGGCAAAAGTATATGCTTTTTGGCTCACAGATAGGAAATCAAAGTGTAGGTCACTGTCTTTTCCACTGAGTTTTCAATGTCAAAGCAGTTAACTGTGGCCTATCAAAAGATCCAGACAGCTTTGCAGGGAATTTTATAGACTGAAATCACACCCGTGTTTTCAAGCTCTTTAATGATCACTCTGGCCTTGCTTCAGGAATAATTGGCTGCTTAAATAATCATCTCTGCTATTAACACTGTTGACAAATTATGCCTTTCTGTTTTTAAATATCATCACACTCATCCATCTATTGTGGAAAGCTTTCCCTCACTTGTTTGCCCTTGATGATAGCCCGTGTTACTCAAGGACAGGGATCTGGAGATTTTGAAGAGAAAATTATAACTACAGACAAACATACAAAATGGTTATATTGGAGCCCAGGTCCCTAACCCATTGGGGCCAATAAGCAAATCTGGAATTTGGGGAGAATGCTTTAAAAACAGTTGGCAGTGGAAAAAAACAGTGGTGAGCATGGTCAGGATTTTAAAAAATCCAAGAAATTAAACCAGTGAGATTAAAAGAAAAAAAATTACGTAAACACCTAAATACAAAGAAAACATGCAATCTCAGCAAAAATAAAGAAATAATTTAAAAAATTGAACCTACCAATTCTTTTGCGCCAATACTTATTTCACAGATGGAAATCTGATAAAGCTCAGATCCAAATAATTTTACAAAGAAACTGGATGCAAGGCAGAGAATAGGTCAACCCACATATGACAAATATTTTTTTACCTCAACACACAACAAAATGCTCATTTCACTAAACATAAACTGGTGGTGCTCACAGAACTATACAATCAAATGCTCACCTCCAGCATGCACAAACACACACTCACACACAATAAGAGTTTTGAAGTTACTCTCTTTTTACTACAATTTCCAAAAAACAAACAAAACAAAAACCATTCCAGTGGTTTGCAGAGGGATTTTCTGAGTTGTATTCCAAAAAAAGTATCTTTCCAACCCTCTGAGTGAAACATATCCACCCAAAGGCAAATGCAAGAGTCACAAAGAGAAACAAGCAATACAACATACTTTCCAACTGTCCTATTGTGGCAGAGATGGTCCCACTTAGCCTTAAGTCATCCCATTCTTCAGCTGTGTTACCCAAAATGCTAGGGTCCCATGATGGCACTCACAATCAATATTTAATTAGGAAAGTTTATTAACTTAATTAAAATTGTTGGGAGGGCCTGGGCAACTAAAATCAAGGATCAAGCCTATATTTACCGATTCCAAGAAACAGATCTCCAGGAAATCACCACTCACATAAAAGCACACTCAGACACTCACAAGAACTAATGATATAAAAGGTGTAGCAGATAGTGGCTTTAGGGATTAGAGAGCGTAATACAGTCAGCCCTCCCTATAGGTGGTCTTGCCTTCCGCAGCTTTGAGTTTACGAGGAAGGCATGCCCCAGCATAAGTAATGGGGTGCACACCTACTCCGTGTGCCCTGTGCCTCTCCGCGAACATGCATCCATTATTTTCTATGGGCTTTGAGCATACACACTTTCCCCATACATGGGGGAAGGGTCTGGAATTGAAAGGGAAGGGCAGACTGTACTGAACTGATCCCAGAAGTGTGGCTCCAGTCAGAGTACACTGTAAAGTGAAATGGCTCAGCGTCTTCCAGCAATGCTGAGGAGTCAAGCAAGATACTGTCAGAGTGTGTGCCTGAATCTCAAGCAAGACCAAATTGGGAGTGCCTTAGTAGGTATATTTATTGGGAAAAATGTATCTTGGGGAAGATTTTGGGATTAAAATGACATTTCCAGGGGAGAGAAATGAGAAGGAAACTTTTAAATGACTGAGCAATCAGTGCAAATGTCTCTGGACAATGGAATATCTCCTCCAGATGGAATTATACTCAGATTTTTCTTCTTTTACAAACACCAAGTCTATCACCCACCATCACTCCTATCAGTGAAGGAATTATGCAGATTCTGATCTTGATTGAACTATCCTGGCCATGTGCTCTTGAGCTTCCCCCATGCTGAGCCCATCAGATCTCCTTATATGGTCACAGATGTCTTTATATGGCATGGCTAGTTTTCTGCACTATATGCCTAAATCATCTTTTTTGACATCAATCTGATACTGAAAAAGTCGGAATGAAAAGGACTTGCTGCATTTACAATATCTGCATCTGCATTTACCATGTTCCAGTTTCTCTTGCCTTTTCCTACGTTCCTGCTTTGTCCTCAGTTTACTTCAGTTGTGAACTGACTGCATATCTACAAAGACAGAAAACCTCATACTTGTGCTCCTTCTGGCTTCACCCCTGGCAGGCTCCCCTCCCCAGAAAGAAGATCAGCAGCAATGAAGGAGAAGCAGTGAGCATGCCTCTCATAGTTTTGCCCCCACCAGGCTCCCTTCTCAGGAGGAAGGCTGGGAGTGGCAAAGGAGAAGGGGCAAGCACACACCTCCTGGCTTCACCACATCTGGACTCTCTGCTCAGGAGGGAGGCTGGTAGAGGCGAAAGAGAATAGGCAAATGTGCCCCTTCTGTCATCTTCTGCTGTTGCACTTGCCCAGCTGCCCCCCAGCAGCCATGGTTGAGGAGATGGCCAAGCAACAGAGTGAGGAAACTGATCTTTCTGGCAGCACACACACACACACCACTTACACTGGGTGACACCAGGCCTGGAGACACCACTATCTACATGGAGCTACCTTGGCAGTGTGTTTGTAAATTTCAGTTGATGCAAATAACTGCTGCCAGATTATTAACTGCGGTAGGCTAGGGGAATATTTGGCTCTCTTGTTGCAACAGTGGTTGCTATTCCATTTGTGGGCACAGCTCAATTTGTTGGTCATGATGTACTACTATCTGGTGGACCATTATCTCCCTATATGATCTGCTCATGTCTTAAGATGTCCCATCATTCTCATAGATACATCTGGTGAGAATGTAAAAGAGGGCCTTCTTGGTGGCTGCTCCTACACTTTGGAACTCCCTCACTGGGGAGGTTAGGGTGGTGCCTTCCTTGCTATAATTTCATAGGCAAATAAAAACCATTTTGTTTCAGTGGGCCTTTGACTTCTGACGGGTCAGGAGAGACAGGACTTTTATGTACTGCACTGTTTACATTTGATTTTCTTCTTTTTAATGGTTATTCTTGTAGCTGCTTTAAATGTTATGGATAGTTTAATTATAGTATAACCTTTTGTACGATGTAGATTCTTTAGCTGTATCTGTTTAAACATTTGTAAGCTAACTAGGAAAAGGCAGGATGATGATGATGATGATGATGACGACGACAACAATGATTCACACTTTCCCAGTGATATCTTCTCCTGAAAAAAACCCTACCTATGTCTATATTTAATATCCTGCCGTCCTCCCAATTACATGGAATGTATCACCATTTGGAAAAGCGGAGAGCAGATAGCAATGCATATACATTGTCATAGGTGTTGCATAAACACAGCATATGAGTGCCAGAGATGTGATAACTTAGAATTGGTTCCTCATAAACTTAAATATCCAAGGCTAGACAAAATATTAGGTCCCATCTCTTGGGTTAGGTTGGGCATTTGTATACATGCATCCCCTAAATATTACTTGTGGGGGAAATTATTCACTGAAAAGACGAGCAGGAGAAACCTGTCTCAAGTAATGCTGCTATTAATGAAACATGATCTGTTGAATCCTATCTATCAGCACTGACTGTCTGTTACTGACCATGTAGCTGCCAAGACAGCAGAACAGGAAGGAAACAAGGGTCTGGAAAGGATATCAGTCTGTAGTTACTCATGAAATCTGATACAGCAAGGTAGATACTGAGTACATTTTATTACATTAAAATAGTAATGTTTCTTTGAAATACTAGCAGGATTGAATTTTGGATTAGTATGTTTTGAATACTGTACACTGAAATAAAATTAAGCCACCACGGAAGCCTAAGACTCCAGGTTTTGTTGCCAGGAAAGCTATTATCTGTACAATGTATACGGTACTTAATAGTAGCAAACCTTGATGATTGCTTCACCATGCTTTTAAATGTTTTATCTGTCTCCTTCAGGTTGCATATTTATAGAAAAACCTAAGTGAAATTTGTAGCAATAAAACATAGCTTACTGGAAATAACTGGTTTTCTAAAACAAAACAAAACAAAACAAAAAACACTTGCATTAGCATTTCCAAACATTTAGAATGCAATGAGAAATATGAAATTGAAAGCTTAGGCACATAGAATTGGAAGTGGCATCATGGGTCCCTGGGTCCAATGCCCTCCTCAGTGTAGCACTAAAGTTCTTTTCTTATTTTTACAAAATCAAAAAATATTTTAATCAATGATTAGACTATTTTATATTGACATTGTTGAAAGAAATTTCTCATGATACCAAGGAGTTAAAAATTAAAGCCGACAGACACCCTTCATTTGCTTCATTGATGTCTCGTCTGTAGTACTATGTGTACAGTATGCAAAAAAATAATTTGACTTCAGAATCTAGCACAGGTGGTTCGATCCATTGCCCATGATGGCTTAGGCTAATGGAATCTACAACCCAGCAATATCTGGAAGATGATCAGCTGCCCACTGTTATCTCAGGGAGGCCAGAAGACTTCCAAGTGAGGGGCACAGTGAATCTCTTTCAAGTTTTATCCCATATTTTAAAATACAAAGGTCATAAAGGAATCCAGTAGCACTGTAGAGACTAACTGATTTATTTTAGCATGTGATTGTCAGTCTTCAGGAACCTATTTGGGAGGTAGAGGTCAGCAGCTTGGATAGCTGCTTTATGAAATGGAATCAACCAATTCTCCCTGCTGTGTCTAGTGCAGGGATGAGCAAAGTGATCTTTAGGATAAAACAAAATTGCTCCCAAATTCCTACTTGAGGACATGGAGTGCAATTCCACCTTAATTGGAGACTCCCTTACTCCCTAGGGGTCAAAACAATTTGTGCATATTTTTCCCCAAACATTTTTTTCCTTCACATGCCCCACCATGTTTTGCCACCAATTTAATCCTAAGAGAATCCTCCTTTGAATCAGGAATTGAACCGAAGGTGATTTCTGCTCATTTCCTGTTGTCAAAAAAGGCCTTTCCTGGGCTTAAAACGGCCCAGGAAGACACCAAAACATGGTGAAAATGCCTATCCTTTTTTGTTTTTGTGGGAGCCAGTGCAGTAGAGGTGTGCAGCCCTCCAAGGTCTTCTCGGGGGGGGGGGGGCTAATGTGACCCTTTCCTTTCCACATACACAAGATCCATCAATTTCATGAGAAAGAAATCTTATAAAAACAAATGGGTTCAGAAAAAAAATCAGATATTTATGTATTGTACTGACAGTCTCAGAACACTTTGTCCTCTTCCTCCTTTTCTTCCAAAAGTACTTTTAAAAGCCTGCTTTGGGAACAGAGCCATGGCACAGAGCCTGCAAATATTCCAATCTGCATTGTCATACCTTACTGCCCTGTATCGATCTATTGGACTCCTGGGATTTAAAGAAAGAGAAAGTTGTTCCTTTCTTTGCAGGGGAACTTGTATGATACGGACATGTTTGGTGTCCTTTTGCCCATTCCCTAGCAGTAGCGGTGGTCTTGGATGGCAGGGTTTGGGAGTTCCAATTTGAGGTTGGTTTACTTGCAAAAATAAAAAGACTCATGGAGATGATTTCATGATTTCAGCCCTGGTTAGTATTTGGATTGGAGACCACCAATGAGTACCAGGTGCTATAGGCTATATTTCAGAGGAAGGAACTGGCAAAACCACCTCTGAGTATTCTTTGCTTAAGAAAATCCTATGAAATTCATGGGGTCACCAAAAGTCAACAGGCGACTTGAAGGTACACAGACACAAATGATTCATACGTCTTCTGAATCTGCCCAAATCTGCCCAGTTCAGTCTGCAATTCATGATTCAACCAAAGCATGCTTCTTGGAGGAGATCTCATTGGATTTAGTTTGAGGACCAAATAACAAGAGATTCCCCCTAAACACTGGAAATAACTTTTTTACTGTGAGAGTTGTCCAGCAGTGGAATAGATTGCTTCAGAGACTGGTTGACTTTCTATTTTTGGAGGTTATTAAACAGAGGTTGGATGGGCTTCTTTCAGATATGTTTCAATTGTGTATAGCTGCATGGCCCTTGTGGTCCCTTTCAGCTCTAAGATTCTATAATTCTATTATCACTCTGTTACTATAGAATAAAATTAATGCAGATGGTAGGGCATACATATCTTTTTATAGATGCTTTATGTGCCAGTAAGAAGAAACACTTCATTCCAAAATACTGATTGGCTTCATAGTATCACGTCTCAAGATTAACACTGATTACCTTCAATATTGTATTATATAGATAAAGCTGATGTGAAGAGTCTCATTCATTATCTTTATCATGCCATCTGTTTTCAGATTAATCTTATGAAACAAAATGTCCCATTTAATTAAACTATCTCATTCATACAAAGGACTGAGATACCTTTCTAATTTTTTATTTATTTATATACCTCTGGAACCAAATTTGTACTTATTGCTCTTTTTAATTCTAAATTATGCAAGGGCACCTTTTAAAAGTTTAAAAAAAGAACTTAAACTTTTGGTGTCAAACTAGTTTCATAGAAATAAACTGATTAGTGCTGAAATACTCAGGGGTCATTAAGACTTCATTCTTTAAGTGCGACGATGCAAATCATCTCATTCACACATTCCAATTTGTTATTCACACTAAGGAACCGCATCAATCCACATCTATGTGCAACTCTGTGGGTTTGGGTCCTCATATGTGCAAGCATTCTAGTAAATATGGAATCGATAATGTGAATGCATTTGGAACACATTCAAGGCATGCAGCTTTTAATTCTGGTCTATTTAGGTCTATTTGCACCAGTTATTCACACTACTGACAATGCAGATCTTTTTTTAAAAAAAATCAGGGAAAATCCCAATATAGATTATTTTAGATTAAGTGGGTTTTTTGGCAGCCTCCCCTTAATCGGGTGTATTCAGGACCTGTGTGAACAATGGAGATTCAATCCAAATTCATCCTGGATTATGTTCACAGTGTGCATAACCCCTTAAATGGTTCCATTAAGCCAGTGGTTCTCAAATGGAGGGGTAGGACCCCTAGAGGAGGCACAAGAGTTCCTCAAGGGAGAGCATGAGACTTGTAGGCTTTGATCCCTCCTCTTCCTCCCAAATTTTAAAGTCTAAAATTTACATATGCTTTGATATAAATATTGAATTTACTTAAATAAGTGTGTTCTAATTTGAATGATGTTATTTCCTTATAAAAAGTTAAAATAGAAATATACATGAACGTGCAAATAAAAATACATGCACCAAATAAAATATTTTTATTCATATACTGCATCAAAGGTGGGCACAACATCTGTATGTAGATGTAAAGGGTAAAAGGGTAAAAAGTTTAAGTACTGCTGCATTAAGCTATAATTAGTCCAGTTGCCCTCTTGGTAAAAAACAGATGGGGCTGTAAAATAATAAATAATGTACTTTTTTATTGCTATTTTCACTGTGTCTAATGAGAATATATATTTTCATTCCATCCATTTTACACTCAGCTTCTTTCACTTTTTTCCCACAGTTAAGTCTGTGGCATATTTTTTTCTAATAAATTATTCATAAGGGAAATTGGAAAACGTAAGGTATATGAAATGTTTTACACACAATAGGTAAATGTGCATGCATGTACTCGTTCAGCTATATGTGGGATTCAATGCCACTTATTAATGAATGAAGTCCAATATTATATGGCAACCGTAAGGGAAACCTATCATGGGGTTTTCTTGGCAAGATTTATTCAGAGGAGGTTTGCCACTGCCTTCTCGTGAGGCTGAAAGAGTGTGACTCGCCCAAGATGGATTTACATGGCCAAGCTGGAAATTGAAGCCTGGTCTCCAGAGACACAACCCAACATTCAAACCACCATGTCATGCTGGCTTTCATATATGTATAGTGCCTCTTAATAGATTGATAGATGTAGCTTGCAAGGACAAGTTCAGCTTCTGCTTTCTTCTGAAAGCTGGCTTCAAGCTGGCTGCAGTTAATTGAATTTATTTATACTTTTCTTGTTTTTTTTAACTCTCCAGCTCATAATAAGCAGTTTCCTGAGAACAATTAAAATCTAATTTTCTGAATCCAAGCCCATTTAGATTACATAAACTGCAGTGCATGGTTGTGCTCCTGGATGGATCATGTTTATAATTAAGTGAAGGTCTAAAGCTTTGTTCCACAAGCAAGTAAATAATAAAATCAGTTTCATTTGTATTTACCATTAAGTTGTTTTATGTACATATGAACTGATACTCATGGTTTGTACATCTATCTCAGTACTCTTGTGCATAATTTTCACTGAGTATTTGAAAGGTTGCCCAAACAGTACATCATTCCAATGAAGTGATGTTCATTGCCCATTAATTTTGGGAGAAGATGTAAAGCTGAATAATGGGAAGCTTATTCATTCATAGATCAGGTAGTTCAGAGGGTTATTTGTTTGATTGATAATTGTTTTAAATTGATTTGATTTACTGGTACAGTATATGCCACTTTTCTCACAAAATGGGAGGGGCACAGTGAAATATAGTAGTTAAAACAATTTTTTAAATAATAATAATAATAATAATAATAATAATAATGTTTATTTCTTACCCGCCCCTCTGTAAAACAATCGAGGCGGGGTACAACAAGGTTAAAAAACAGATTACAGATTAAAATAATCCAAAAATTCCATCCCAGCCTCCCCCCCCCAATAGGATTAAACTAGTTAAGTTTTAAATTAAATTACTAACAATAGAAATACAATACAACATAATACACAAATAAAAACCTCAATGCTGGCCACAGCATGGGTAGCAACAAAATACAGAGTGGGGGATAGGGAGTTGGGAATTGGCTGAAAGATTTTAGGAGCCGGGTAGATTATACAGTTTCAGGGAAGGCCTGCCGGAAGAGATGCATCTTTAAGGCTGTTTTGAAACAGTCTAGCGATGTAATGAGAGGCATCTCGTCCGGCAGGCCATTCCATAGCCTGGGAGCAGAAGCAGAAAAGGCCCTCTGGGAGGTCTGTGCTAACCTAGTCTTCATGGGCTACAACTGATTTCTCCCAGAGGACCGAAGTGTGCGGGGGGGGGGGGGTTCATATGGGGAGAGGCGGTCCCTGAGATAAGATGGGCCCAAGCCATGTAGGGCTTTAAAGGTTAATACCAACACCTTGTACTGCGCCCAAAAACTAATCAGCAGCCGGTGGAGAGCTTTAAACAGAGGTGTAATGTGCTCTCTCCTAGGTGTTCAGCTAACAAGCTTGGCTGCCATATTTTGAACTAGTTGGAGTTTCCGGGTTAGGCACAAGGGTAGCCCCATGTAGAGCGCGTTACAGAAATCCAAGCGTGAGGTTACCAAAGCGTGCACCACTGTTTCCAGGTCCCTCTGATCCAGGTAGGGGCGCAGCTGGCGTATCAGCCGAAGCTGATAACAGGGGCTCCTGACTGCCACATTCACCTGACTAGTCATGTGAAGCGACGAGTCAAGGAGCACCCCCAGACTGCAAACAGGGTCCTTCGAGGAGAGTGTGACTCCATCTAGGACTGGAAGATGTATTCCCAAACCTGGTTTCGGGCCTGTAACAGCTAGTACCTCCGTTTTGTCTGGATTGAGTTTCAGCCTGTTTTTCCTCATCCAATCCATTACTGCTGCAAGGCAGTCATTAAGAGGAGAGATGCCATCTGAAGTATGAACCGACGATCTGGTCATGGAGAGGTATATCTGAGTGTCATCAGCGTACTGAAGACACTGAGCTCCATGACTCCGAATGATCTCACCCAGCGGCTTCATGTAGACATTAAATAGCATTGGGGACAGGATGGCGCCCTGAGGGACGCCACAATTAAGCTCAATTTTGGAGGAGCATCTGTCCCCGAGCCTCACCCTTTGAGATCTCCCAGAGAGAAAGGAGCAGAAATTAATTAAACAATTAATTCAATTAGAACATTACTTTGAAGGCATTGATTTAAAACAATTAAAAAAATCTTTAAAAGATATTATCAGAATGGAAAAGTTACTTTTGAGGGTGACAGTTCACAGAATCTCAAAGCAGGCATGGTCAGTGGCTGAGGATTGTGGGAGCTGTTGTAACAACAAACATGCAAACAATTTTTGTATGCCCTCAAAATTTTTTTCATGTGCTACTGTTTCATGCTGTAAATTTCATTTTAAGAGATCTGTGAGCAGATTAGTGGGGTCATTTGTTTTAATGCCTGGTGCCACAGTGGTTAAATCCCTCTACTGCAGCCATTCACAGACACAAGGTTGTGAGTTTGATCCCAGGCAGGGCTCCAAAGTTGACTCAGCCTTGCATTCTTCCATAGGTCGCTAAAAAACTTGTTGGGAGCAATTAGCTTACACATTGTAAACTGCTTAGGGAGTGCTTAAGGGCACTGATAAGAGGTATAGAAATGTACTTGCTATAACAACCAAGTAGCAACATCCATAGCAGCAGCCAAAGAACCTACCAGCGTCCCCAAATGGGGGAAGAGGGTACATTTTACCAAGATCTGGAGGTCCAGGATTCCAGAAAGTCCAGCCCAGGCAGCATTCCCTATCACTGTCACTGTTGTCCAGATCCTGGTAATTTGAAATGCAAAGCAAACTTTGTTCAAAGTTCAAGAGACTGTATGTGGGTGATAAGGGATCATGGTATCTATGTGGGAAGGGACCCTATCTTACAGATTTGTACCAGCTCCTCCCCTTCTCCAAACAATGTTTGGGTCCTGGTTGTAGTAGCAGTGATGGCCAAACTCCTCCGCTGACTTTTCTCAATCAGATTTTTCTGATTGATACATAATACTGATACTTATACATAAACCTGTATGTTTTAATCTTCTTGTACCCCACTCCGATTGTGTTCCACAGAGAAGCTGGCTAGAAATAATGATGATGATGATGATGATGATGATGATGATGATGATGATGATGATTTCCCATTTGATTTTTCTCCAAACTCTTTCACTCTTCTCCATAATTCGTAACTAAACAGTGGCTTGTTAAGGACTATTTGCAACCCTATATCATGGCTTCTTGAAAATGCTCAGACTGCATAAAACAAGCAGTGCTGCACAGTAATTACTTTTTTAAATGTGGATCTTCAAGTCAACTCCAGCGTATGACAACACTATCATAGGTTTTTTTTGGTAGGTCTTACGCAGAAGAGCCTGAGGCTTGCCATTTTCTTCCTCTTAGGCCGAGTGTGGCTTCCCCAAGGTCACTGTGTGGCTGAGCAGGGATTTGACCTCTACTCTCCTGGAGTCATAAGTTGGAAGTTGCCTAATGAGCCATTGACTCCAGCCCATTGCTCAGTGCAGGATCTCCAGCTCCAGATCTCCAGAACTCCAGGAGTTAGCTTTGAAGACACCACCACCTCTCTAGGCAATTGGCAAACTGAACTGATTCCCAGTCCAACATTGCCACTACAACATGGTGGCTCTTACAGGAGTCTCTTCTTTTCTGGGATTCATGATGCTGCTTTGAAGCCTGAGATAGTAGCCACTGATGGAACATCCTTTATGCTCACCCTTTTCCTTCTGAAAGAGAGCAATACCAGACATGCTGCTGCTGCAGAATAATATGGATATATAAGAGGGTAAAGATACCCGTCTCTTCACCGTAGAAAATACATTTATATCTGCCTCTATCTAAAAAATGTGCATGGAAGTACATATTCTAGATAGGGATTGATTACACTTCCTATCAGTGGCAGCCACTATCTTTCATGAAAGTGAGATAATGAATCTGCTCAGGGATTTAGTCTATATACTGTAAAGGAGCTTTCTATTGTGATAGAATTCAAAGATATAGCTGTGTTAGTAGAATCAGTACACAGAGAGATCTTTGTAGCACCTTTGAGACTAACTGAAATAAAGAAGTTGGCAGCATGAGCTTTCGTAGATTTCAGTCTATTTCCTCTATATGCATCTGAGGAAGTAGACTGAAGTCTATGAAAGCTCATGCTGCTAAGTTCTTTATTTCAGTTAGCCTCAAAGGTACTACAAGATCTCTCTGTATACTGTAAAGGAGCTATCCAATGTGCTGAATTCCATACCCCAAATAAAACCCAGAGTGGATTCACTGCCCCGGTGGCATGGGAACCACCAGCTGCCACTACTTCCATTATGATAGTTTTAAAGAAATATGAAGTAGGTAGCAGCAAGCCTATGAAAGTGGCTTTCCAATCATACCATTTACCTGTATAAGTAGTTCAATCTGCCAAGCATTACAACTACTTTTCACTGTTTTTTCCATTGGCAATTTGTGGAATCACAACTTGCAGGGTGAATTTATGAAGGTATACTTCTCTTTGGGAGCATGCAGAGAAGAGGCTTTGTAGAACCCATTTCCCCACTGTATTATATTTTGAAATGACAGGCAAAAGGACACTAAGGAGAGCAGAACTACTGATATTTCAGTCTATAATAGCCTTTCACAATTTCTGCATACACTGTCAAAATATATGCTTGCCTGACATACTGTTCAGCTTTCCCCCCTTAATATCTATTTTCTTTGACTGCTGTTTTATGAAACACAATGTCTACTAGCTTACTAAAATGTATTTCCAATCATAAAATGAATATTTTCACGATTGACAGGCTTAGACAGGCTAAAGTTTTTCTTCAAGCCTTCAGTGTAAAGGGATGGGAAATCAATCAATGAAAAAAACAACGCCTGCCTTCAATCAAATGTGATGGAACAGCCTATGCATACTGTATACAGAATGCTATCTGGTTTTGTGGAGGTTACAGATGCTGTAATACAGTTATGGGTTCTCACTAAAATTATTTGTGGGCCTTTCCAGACAATGTGTTAATCCCATAAATGCAAATTTTCCTATGTATCACATTAAACAAGCCTTAAGAATGTGCCATTATGATTGCATAATTTTAAATTCAAGCAGATGGCAGTTATAAATTATGCTCTTAGAAAACTCTCAAATTATTTTATAGGATTAAAGGGATCACTTTCTCTGTACAGCCAGACCTATCTCTTCTTGAGCAAATTTATTTTCTATTGAATTAGCACATTTTAAAGGTTGTGTATAATCCCAGGAATGTGCCCCTTGCCTTTCAAGTGATTTAGAAATCGCCTTCCAAATATTATGGAAGTTTCCTGATTCAACCATATTTCTATGGCTGAATCTACCAACCTCCTAAAATGGGCAAAAAGGGGTTTATTGGGGTTTATTATTTGGGGTTTATTGATTGAACAGAGAGGGAGAGGATGTCAGTTTCCTGTTGGCTCAATTGATAGTTCTACTTTGATGACAAAAGCCCAGCGAACCTTTGGATGGAATAGAGCCTTTCACCATACAGACAAGCACCACTTTTCCAACAAATCAAAATTCTAAAGCCAAAAAATCTACCTGTCCAATAGATCATTTTTATGTACCGGATACCATTCAAGGACATAAAAAGAAAGTTGCTACACTTGAAAAGGTTTATTATTACAAATGTATAGAAATGAACAATGAATACTAATGCTCACATATGATTCGAAGATTAGTTCAGATGCTCTCAGTTAAAACTAAATATTTATTTGGAACAATGAATTATGCTCCTCCTTTTACTACATTTGAACTCTAATATTGATTCCTTTCAAATACAAAGCATTTCATGCAAAGGGAGGTAATAATTTACCTAATACATACCTACTTCTGCCTCATCTTTTGTGTTTAAAAGGCCAAATAAATCTGATAGCTCTTAGCCAATTATTCTGGGGTTTTTTCCCCTCGAGAATACAATGTTTGACAGTTTATTAGCACATAATGTGATTATTTGTAATTCATCCTGTCTTTAGATGTAAAAATGGCTCCACAGTTTTTTGAATAGGTCTGGGGCTGAACAGATAGCCCTCAAAAGCCAGCGGCATTTAGATGCTGCACACTCCCAAGACTCCTGGAAGCTGACCTGGCTGACCAGAGATGGGTGGCTTCAAGACACTTTTGGGGCACAGTGTTTACACACCGCATGCTGCTGGAGCAGCTTGAAGCTGTGGCCTGGCACCCCAAGACAGCTTTTTACTAGCCCAAATAAGAGTGGATCTTTTCTGCTCCTATTTGGGACAGCTCCAGAGCAGATTGGTTGCTGCAATCTGAGGTGCCCCGATCTGCCCTTTTCAGGAGGCCTTTTCCACCCCTTTGTCTTTGAAAAAATGGTTCAAAATACACTGCAGAAATAATTCAGTTTGAGACTGCTTGAACTGCCCTTGCTCAGTGCTAGAGAATTCTGGAAACTGTAGTTTTGTGAGACATATAGCCTTCTCTGTCAGTGAACTCTGGTGTCACAATAAACTACAATTCCCAGGATTTCCTAGCACTAAGCCAGGGCAGTTAAAGTGATCTCCAACTGGATTATTTCTGCAGTGTGTTTTGGACCAATATTACCCTTTCTGCCACTGTAGTCTTCACCATGTAAGATGTTAAGACTCCATCAAAAAATGAAGCAAAATTGTTGTTACTATTGAGAGTACCTGTTGCATCTGGTAATTATCAGCTGCAAAGCTGCTTTGATATGAAAAACAGAAAGTTTTGTTTGTCTCCTTAATAAAAAGTTGGATCTACGGCTTATCTGCTTTCTTGCCAAGAAAGCCACTGTAGAATGCATAATCAAAATAAACCGGGCATTGTACATGTAAGAAAAGTAGTCTAGAAGGCTTCTAACATGGGTAAAGGTGAAATGAAGACTGTCTGAAAAACAGGAAACCATTTATGAATGTTTTGAGCAATAATAAATCTAATAATGTAATAACCTGTGGTTACTAGTAACTGTATCCACAGGTTATTACATTATTAGATTATTACCTAATAATTTTAATAACTAAAGTTACTAGTAACTTTAATAACTTTATTTTGTTAGATCTAATAGTAGAATAATACATTTCTTCTTTCAGATTTTTTCTTTAATTATAGTTTGGATGCCGGGTAGATGGAGTCAGAGCCCTTTTGTGTTTTAGCCAGTTAGTATTTAGTGTATTAGTTAGTTTGTGTTTACTATTTCAGTTTAGTTTTAGTCTCTCTCTGTATGTATGTATATCTATATCTGTATATATGTATACATTTTTACATTTTTCCTCTTTTTTCTTTTCTTTTTCTTCTTCTGAATGCTTATTACTTTGGTTGTAAATTAGACTGTCTATATTAAAAATTATTAAATAAAAAAATAAAATGGATAAAGGAGTAATTTTTAAAGATAAGGAGTACTGTATATTCTCTTCCCAAGTAATTCAATAAGAGTTTACTATGTTAGGAAACAGGCACTATAGGCATACTCTCAGGTTAGTTTATGCATGGTTGTATGTGACTATCTTCTAGTTAATTATGGGGATGCCCCAAGGGAAACAGGGTTTGAGATTACTTCAGAGATTTCATGCTAACCAGAATGGTGAAGAGTATGTATGTGAATTATTTACAGCTTCTATCACCCAAATGTCTGACTCACTATGTAACACAAAGATCAAGAAGAGCTGAAACCCAAGGGAAAGTCATTATTTGTCAACCAAAACTTTCCTATTCAGGATATAGTTTTCCACTCTGAAAAATTCCAGATACTAACAAAACTTTGTATAAAGGGTTCACTGGGGAGTACAAGTGAGTACTATCTCTCCTTGCTCAGGTTAACTAAAAAGGAAATTTTGACATCACAGTGCTCTAGTAGCTGTTTTGAAGCTATTGGAACAGCACACAAACCTCATGTATCTTACACTTGGGTGTACATTTTAAAAGTTACAGTGAATAGATCTAGACGTCTTTCACACACTATCAAATGAACACAAGTAGAACACCAATAAATCTTACCTCATTTTTTCTTCTGTTCATGGAAAATGTGAGACGTTAAACAACCAGAGTGAAATGTCACCAACTCACACTGCTAGTTCTAAAGAAATTGTGTTCATTCAAGTCACTACCAACTCATAGAGACCCTAAAGCAAACCCATAACAAGATTTCTTGGCAAGATTTGTTCAGAGGAAGTTTGCCATTGCCTTCTTCTAAGGCTGAGGAGGTGTAATTTGCCCATGCGTTTCCATGGCTGAAGAGTGATTCAAACCCTTGTCAGCCAGAGTCCTGGTCCAATACTCCAACCATTACACCATGCTGGCTGTCTTCCAAAGTCAGAATATCAATAAAATTGAAGAACAAAGTAAATAACTAGGGTGACCACCCAGTGCATCCACATACTGAGGTCTCATCTGAGCCCCACAATTTACCCAGGCAAAATGAACAATGGTTGCTGGTCAAGAAGAAATTAAAGTGGAGTTAGGTGAGGGCAGGGTAGGCTGAGCTGGCTTAGCTATCTTCTCTGCCCATCCTTCTCTTTTTCAGCAAATATCCTTCATTTGCTGGCTTCCCATCTTCTCTATGAGGTTTATCACACTAGTGGGCAAACAGGATTTAAACAGGAATTAAACAGAAAATGCCTTATGTTTAACATAGGGCATTTAACCTTGGTGCCTTTGCATGGCCATCCCAGTATGTGGAGAAAAGGAAAATTAAAAGAATTCAGTGAAATGCTGATCAAACCTTGCTTGGTAAAACAACCTGTGTATCTTCTTCAGTGATTTTAATTATCAGACCTTTCACTAAATGGGAATGCTATTCAAATAGCCTTGAGTGATCTGGTAGACAAGTGAATTCAGACAATCAGAAATTGGAAGGCACCACATTATATAGAAAGAGCACTGATGAAATAAGTGCAAACATAAATATATATATTTCTGGAAAACATGAAGGGGTAGATGTGTTGGCCATTTAATAAATTCAAGCAAAAATCCACCAAGCAGTTCTACCTTTATTGGCCCACCGAAATGCATAATCTATTTATCAACAAGTCCATATGTAAATGGATAAATTTCCTGGACTTTGCCCAATTGCTACATGGCCAGAGGAGGAGGGGACAGCCTGCTAAAGATAATCTCCCCATACCATCTTAACTAATGACAGAAACAAAATGCAGGCATCTTAGTAACATCTCTAATTTTTCTCCCATTTGGTATGTAAGTCAGTGGAGATTCAAAAGCTTGCAACAAGTATATTGTGCATTTTGGTTGGCCAATAAAGGTATCACTATTTGGTGGATTTTTGTTTGAATTATATATACTTATATTATCTTCTCCCAGATATCCAAATTCTTCATCCTTGCTTTCAGTTTCCTTCATGACCCCTTATCTTTCCTCTATTTTATGCCAATAAATTTCTACTAATACTGTTTTATCTTCCCACTCTAGTAGCCTGAACCATCCAACAGTTGGAGTCAAAAGACTCCAACTGCTTCCCAGCTCACTCATGTGGGTTTTAATTTTAAGTTTTGCTTCTTTCAAATCACTCCCCATAGCCCACCTTTTTCAATGATGTGTCTAGCAGTTCCCCAGCCTCTTGTGCCCATATGTACATGTCTAAGTGTGTGTAACTGAATAAACAAACAAACAAACAATCTTACATCCCTTCCCCTGCTATTTCTCTGCTGTTGATCTTTAGTTTGCATGCTACTTTCATGCAGGGATCTTTCCTTTATACTTTGCAAAGTGTCCACAAACAATAGGGTATATTTTATGAGAACAACAGGGCGAAACAGATGGGCAGGAAAAAGTGGCTTGAAGCTGCCTTTTCTGAAGCCACATTGAAACCCCACAAACCATGCCACCATCTCCAAAGGCAGCTGGAGTGCTCATGTCATGACCACATGATATGGCTTTAAGACAGGAAGAAACGGAACAAAAGCTGCTTCTTTTTGAAACGGCTTTTCTCTGCATAAGGGCACTTTTCTGCTGGCTTCAAGACAAGTGTCATCTAAATGCCACGCCTTCAAGCCAGCTTGAAAGCACCTCTTTTTGCCTGTCTGTACCAGGCCAACAATTCTGAGTTGTGAAGGATAGTCTTCTACTGGTCTTTTACAGCTCTGTTATTCAGGGCTTCATGAGAGGCATGCCAAAGTCTTCCATAACTGAGTAGTGGCAGGATGACATTCTGCAACCTGGAACATCATTCTACCACTACTTATGGAGGGGGCTATAAGGACATTCATTCTTCCTCAAAGTAACTTTCCAAGTCTGAGTCAGAATGTGTTGTTAGGTGCCTTCAAGTTGACTCTGAGAAATGTGACTTGTTCAATAGGCTTCCATGGCTGACATGGTATTTGAAACATGCTGTCCCAAATTCCTAATTCAACATTCTGACTACTAAACCATGTGGTTTTTTTTTAATTTTAGAAGAGAAACTGGCCTTAGAAGTGAGTGAAATAGAATGGAAAATAATTTCTTAATGTAAAGGTATTGGATGTATGGAAAACAAATGTAAATAAAAGGAGAGAAATCATAAGAGAAGAGAGGGAGAAAACTTGACATTCAGAAATCCCAAGCTGCAACCCAACTTAAATTAAAAATTATATTATTTTTATTTATTTTGAATTGCAAATAAATAAACAGAATGATTTGAATTGCAAAGCAAGGTAAAATTTATCAGTGCCTTGTTATTCTCTGTTTCCTTTCAGAAATGGCAATATCCTAGCGAAGATCCACATATGTAACAGTGAAGGGGGGGGGGATGCTGAATGCTCTTCTGAGGTTACTGAATCAAATAATGAATGGGAAGACAACTTAGCTATGTTGAATGACAAGTTTAATTTCCATGTCCATCATACTGAAAATTTATCTGTCATGGAATTCATTGGAAATAGCAATACACAATTTTGTGGAAAAGAGTTCTGCAGCAATCTCATCCAACAGCCAGATACTAGTATATGATAAATGAAAGATTATACCTGGGCCATCCTGTTCCACCCCCCCCCCACCCCCTGTCTTTTTTCCAGAATACCTTAGATTGTACAATTCATCTTAAATGTGCTACAAGATCTCTTTGCATCTAGGGAATGCCATTTTGCATTTTAGCTCTGTTTCTAGAGGTCTACCCTGAAACAAGTGAAAATTACCTCCATCATCTGGAAGTAGTTTTCAGTTCCCGAAACGCTAATACTAGTAATACTAATAATACTAGTATTAGTATTAGTATCTAGTTCTGAAAAGAAGGTGGTACAGTATGTCAAATTTCAGAAGGAACTGAAGATGACCTCAGAGTCTGCAATTGTGCCCAACATTTTTTTCTTTTTCCTCTGGAAAGAATGACAAAAAAATGATCCGTCATTTCAAAGAGAGGCCATAGTACTCAGGAAAGAGCATCATACAGTTTATATGTGAGGTTCCATTTGCAAACTGGTGGCAAAAGGATTTTTTTTCACCTGTCAGATATCAAATATGAATAAGAACTACTCCTCCAGAGCTGTGACTCATTAGCTCATTTCCCCACTAATTTAATTTCAGTTACAAAACAAGCTAAGCTCATAAAAATAATGAACTCGCTTGATCAGAGGAGAAGAGTGGAAGGGAGCACTGAGTCTTAATTGGCAACTGCATTAAGGATGACAGCTATATCTTGGGGGATACATAGTGAGAGCAATGCTTAGTACATGTATGAGCTGCCATTAGAATTACAGTGTATGACAAGAATTTAACAAGGAGGCAACATGTTCCTTGTGACATAGAAGGGTGTATGTGTCTGTGTCTTAGTAATAGTCACATTAAGTATTTCACTGCTGTCATTCTGGCTTTCAAGGGTTCTGACAAGAATGCGTTATGTGACACCGTCTTCCGAATGCCTTAAATTATGATCCATTATGATGTTAAAGAACTATATATATATATATATATATAGGAGGATTTATCCAGCTATTGTTTCTTCACTGATGCCTTCTTTGTTATATAGCCTGTCTGGGAACTCTAGGTGATATGAGCTTCACATTAATGAATAAAACTTTACTATGGAGATGTTAATGCCAGAACATGGCCCATAAAAAGAAATTATGCAAGAAAATAAAACTCTTTTAATCTCTTCCTCTTTTTATTTATAACCCAGCCTTTTCCCAGTCTCAGACCCAATGAGGCTTACAAAAAGTTATAGGAGTCAGCGCTAAAAATAATAATATAGGTCCAAAACACACTGTGGAAAATAATGGCCTACAGAAGAACTACAGCAATATAGACAAAGAAGAAATTTAAGAAGATAAAGATTCCCCAACCCTTGGATCAATCATTGATCAGAACAGGGATTGTAGTCAAGAAATCAGAAGATTAGAATTGAGAATGGCAGCTATGATATAGAACTAGACAAGATCTTAAAGTAGAGATATATTAAACTGAATACCAAAGTTAGGATTGTCCAAGCCATCATATTTCCCATGTATGGATGTGAGAGCTGAACAGTGAAGAAAACTGATAGAAAGAAAATTTAAGAAGTGGTGCTGAAGAAGAGTGCTAAGGAAACCATGGATGGCTCAAAAGACAAACAATTGGGTCCTAGAACAGATCAAGCCTGAACTCTTCCTGGAAGCCAAGATGACTAAATTGAGGTTTTCTTACTTTGACCACATCATGAGAATAGATGACTCACTAGAAAAAGCACACACAAAATGGACAGACTCAACCAAGGAGGCCAGGACCCTGAGCCTGCAGGACCTGAGCAGAGCAGTTAAAGTCAGGAAGTCTTGGAGGTGCCATTCATTGGGTCATCATCAGTTGAGGCTGATATGAGGGCACTTAATAACAACTGACCTATATACCCTAAAGACACCAGATCCCATCTGATTTTAGAAGCTAAGCAGGTTCATCTCTGGTTAGTACTTGGATGAGAGACTGCCAAGAAATACCAGGTGCTGTAGGCTATATTTCAGAGGGAGGAACTGGCAAAACCATCTCTGAGTAATCCTTGAATTAGAAAGCCCTATGAAATTCATGGGTTGCCATGAGGCTACAGGTGACTCGAAGGCACATATACACAGGACCTGAACAGAGTAGCAAGTGAAAGATTTATCCCTCCATTTATCCCAGAGTATGTGAACTAGCATGATCATACCATGAAAGTTGAACAGGAGCTCAGATCTCTTCCTTGCATTAAGTGCAGCAGCTGTGTAAGTGGATTTTTACCATAATCCTCCATCAAGATAATACACTCTTAATCTCACCCTTTAACATTTCAGTTCCTGAAAAAGAACACCATGTCCTCTTTCTTATTATTGCATTTTCTATAAGCTCTCAAAGAGCTGAAATCTTTCTTTCATGCAATCATGATTGCTTGGCACCGAATAAGAGTCACACTGATTGAGATTATCTCATTTGCTATCCCCATGTTCACATATATTTTCAAAGAGTCAGGGGTGCCACGTACTTACACACAGTGCTTAATTTCTGAATGAAAAAAGCTTTTAAGGTCATTACTCCCTTGAAGTTATCTGATTCATAAGCCATTTGGGGAGTGTTACAGATGTCTGTGGATATGAAGTAGTACCGAGGGCACCATGCACATCTTCTTGCATGCATTTTATCTGCCACACTACTGAAAGCAAAAGCACTAAGCAGCTCCATGCCAATATCATCTTTGATATCAGAGCATGGTATTGTGAGAAGAGGTCTTCAAATGCATAGTTGCATAAGGGCAGATCTCCCCATGAGCCATAATACTCTTGTGTGGTGTGCATGGACATCAAGAGGAGAGGATACATTACAGGAGTTGAGGTACTCAGGTGTTGAGGTACTCAGTGAAGCCCCACTCCCAATTCACACATTTATTTTTAATGAAGATTGACAGTCCAAATAAGATTCTACTCTTCTGTTTGCTTGTTTTTTGTTGGCTGTTTTCTGTCCTTGCACTCTGCTAGTTTTATACGTATTTATTAACATCATCATCATCAACAACAACAACAATCCTGTTTAACTATATCCCATTCCCCCTAAAGAATTGGGACTTAAAGTGGATTACAATTCAAAAGAGCAATACAATTAAAAATATACAAAATGTGAGCATTCAAACAGAATGAAACTATTACAGATTTAGAACACATCACACAGTGGTCCCCAAATTTGGGGCCTCCAGATATTTTGGACTTCAGCTCCAACAAACTGGATATGGCTTTTGGGAGTTGAAGTGCAAAAGACCTGGTCGGTCAAAATTTGGCAGAGGCTCTAAGAACGCTGTTTATAAATTGTGTAGAGGCATATTAGGACACCAGCAAGTGTGCATGATGCCCATTGGAGCTGAAGTGCATCAGTGAGCAATACAGTGCACATCAGGGCATAATGCTCATTGTGCTACATAGTACTGTAATAGCAGCCCTATAATGCATACCAATGTTAGAAAATTTAGTAATTCTAATTACAATATACATATGTACACTTACAAAGACCTAACTGCCATTTCAGGATTCCATAAGGCAATTAGCAATCAGGTAGCTTTCTACTGGAGCAATAGTTAATATTATAACAAATTGTCATGACTTTATTGATAAATATACAGTGCAACAATATAATTATAACCAAGTATAAAATGTTTAATAATATAAAAACAATTTATATCTGTAAAGGAATAGTTCACATGTAAGTATAAAGTTTATATAAGAATATGCCATCCCTCTTTCTGTAATCATGTTTGTTGGGGCTTTTTAAATAGTCCTTTAGCCAACAATTGTATTAAGGCATCCAAACCATGGAGGTAAGTCCTTCTTCCAAGGAGTAACTGGGGAAATGAGAGGCTTAATAATAAATAGATGTGAAGTGGTAGTAGCAGCAAAAGTTCATGAATTAGGAGGGATGACTGTACTTTCTTATGTGCATAGCACCATGTTCTGTTAAAACTTTGCTGTCTGCTTCATATAATGTGAATTTAAGAGATTCTGGTTATTCTTACATCTTATTTAAACTGACTTACTTCTGCAGTATCCAAAAGTATGTGCACAACACTGCCCATGGAGGAAGCTTGGCTTTGCCACGCATAGCAGTACTCCAAGTATAATGCAAATGAGCAATACTTTACAGTAATGACACATAGCAAACAGGTGTGAGAGCTTGTCATTCCAAGCTTCTCGTATTAGCACAAAATGGAGCATTCAGTTTCTAAGCAACAACCTGAACATAGATTGAGAATAACGTCAGTTTTGAAGATGATGTTGAGCACTTGAGAACCCTCCAACATGAGAGCTTCATTTTACAGAAGTTCTGCATGTGGCTCCATGAAGTGGCATAGTCTTCAGAATGGTACCTTGGCAACATCAGTGGCAGAAGTCTAGAGGACCTGTGCATGCCTTAAAAATGGTTGTTAATCCAAAAAGCACTGATCTCTGTGATCTTATAAGCAGCAAAAATATACAATCATTCAAATGTGAGATAGAATAATATGACATGGGAGGGACTGGAAGAAGTGCTGCAAAGAATGGATTAAGAAAATAAAAAGATCCTGTTAAGTAACTTATTTTAAGCACTTATTTCTGATGCTCAAACATTGTTTGCTGGTATTAGTTAAAGACTAATAACTTGGGCTTCCTTTTCTTACATCCCCCTCTGTTTATAGACAAACATAATAGCATGAGATATACTATATATGCACAACTGTAAGTCAACCTTATGCATAAGTTGAGGGTAGGTTTAGGGGTAAAGGGCAGGTTTAGGGAGTTTAGATTTAGTGTGGAAACTTGAGAGAAGTGAAGAAAACAACACTGAATAGCAGTTCTAATTCAAAGTATTAGTCTGGGAAGCATGAATAAAAGCTAATTTATTAACAAATACAGACCCAATGATATCCTCAAGCAACCCTAGATTGAACTATCTATACTCAGAATAATCTTCTTTCAAATGGACTCAGTTTACAGCAACCCTATTACAGGGTTTCTTGGCCAGATTTATTCAGAGAAGGTTTGTCATTGCCTTCCTCTGAGGTTGAGAGAGTGTGACTTGCCAAAGTCCACCTGATGGGTTTCCATGGCTGAGCCTGTTAAACCATGTACTCCAAGTATAATTCAAATGAGATATACTTGTCATTCCAAGCTTTTCATATTAGCACAAAATGGAGCATTCACACTGGCTCTGAATGATCTTGACCAACAACAGTTCTCTGTGATCTTGTTCAGTGACTTAGAGATACCTAGAGATAGCTATGTACAAGGTAGCATATACTATAGGTTTCAGCCAAAATATTAACTAACTAACTAATTAATTTAAAAACAACCTGTTTTAAGTTGAATATCTATGGGGCTAAACAGACAGGCAAAAAGAGGTGCTTTCAAGCTGGCTTAAAGGTGTGGCATTTAGATGACACATGCCTTGAAGCTAGCAGGAAGGTGCCCTATAGGTGCCTTATGCCGTTTCAAAAAGAAGCAGCTTTTTCTGCTTCTTCCTGGCTTGAAGCCATGTCATGTGGTCATGACATAAGCACTCCAGTTGCCTTGGGAGTCAGTGGTGCATTTGGTGGGGTTTCAATATGGCCTTAGAAAAGGCAGCTTCAAGCCACTTTTCCCTGCCCATCTGTTTTGCCCCTATGGGTTCAGCTAATGAAATCATTCACTCTATGATAAATACTGATGAACTTTTAAAAAACAGATAAAAATATACATACAAGTTAATTATGGCCTTTCAAGGCTGCTTCATTATCTCTGTCACTGACATTCTTCAAACAGCTCCAAGTTACTATTTTTCTGTTCAAGATAAAAGTCTGATTTGTACTGAAATGCTGCCTTTCTTTCTTTTTTATTTTTTCCCCTTTCAACAATATATTTTTTTCTTAGCTTTAAGAGCAAGCAATTCATGGACTTATGACTATTCATGGACTCCAGACTATTTTAAAGACCCTGTTTTCTTGTATGAATTTGTCAGGACCCTCAGATCCTCAGAGGAAGGCTTTCTCTTTGTCCCATCACCATTACTGGCTCTTTTGGTGAGGACATGAGAGAGAGCCTTCTCAGTAGCTGTTACTTTCCATGAGAGGCTATGCTTGCCCTCTCCCTGCTTGCCTTTTGCCAGCAAGCCAAACTTTTCCTTTCCAGCAGGCTTTTAGTATCTAATTGTGCCCAGCAACGCTTCTTATTGAGGTGTTATTTTTTTCTTTTTGGTAAGTTTTTAGTGGCTTTATATTTTTAACCTGATATTTTTAAGGATTTTATGTTTTTGACTTATTATATTAATGTATTATATTATATTAATATAATTATATTATTACATAATTATTATATATAATGCGTTTCAAAATTGTACTGTTTTATTGTCATTGTTTTTAACCAGCTTGAGTGAAAGGCAGCATGTAAATAAAATAAATACATAAAATTAAATTAAAATTACAGTGTTTTAGAGTTCACATGAATTTGTACATATTTAGGATTCAATGACAGAGTGAAGATTTGTCAGCTGTGCAACAGTAAAAATTGGTAGAAGCTGTTCTGCATCAGGCTCAAGCTGGCAGGACAGATAGGAAGGAAGAATGACACTTCTTTTCCTCGCCTCTTCCCATATTTTCATCATGAAACTGCTTTTCTTCCATTGATTACAATGCGAATAAAGTTTAAGTATGTCAGCTTCACGGTTGGCATTCTTGTTCCATTCCCAGGCCTGTGTCAAAATAACAGAAGACCTTTGGATTCTATAGATCTACAACCTCTCCCAGCATAGCATGGGAATTATACTTTTTGCATTCTCTGTTGAAGTTCTAACATCAGAGAAATGCCATCTGTGTATCTTGCCACAGTCCCATGGAGGAAACCAGATCTCTCTTTCCAAAGACTAATTTTTCTCTCCACTCTAAATGGAATGGATGCCCTCCCAGGGACTCTATGACTGCAAATTAAGAGTCTATCTACATTGCGCAGTTGTGGCAATCTGCTACCATTTTGTACACTTCACAATTGTAGCACCCTGATACCACTTTAGATGTAATGGTTTTATCCTAGGGTCTCCTGGGATCTTTAGTTTAGTAGGTACTTGGAACTCCCTGCTGGAGAGTTATACTGCTGTCTTTCAGGGGAGAAAAGTACACCTCTCTGGCAGAGAATTCTAAATTCTTCACCAAACTACAAATACCATGATTCCATAGGATGACACTTGGCACTTAAATTTAAACTATAACAGAAATGGAGACAAACTCTTAAAAGTAAAAAAAAAATAGCATTGGGTAATTGAAACATCATAACTGTGTGATACACACGCTGGTAACCTCACGTTTGGACTTCTGTAATGCACTCTACATGGGGCTACCCTTGTGCCTAACCCGGAAACTACAATTGGTGCAAAACATGGCAGCCAGACTTCTTACGGGAACATCGAGGAGAGAGCACATAACACCTGTGCTTAAGTCTCTGCACTGGCTGCTGATCAGTTTCCGAGCACAGTACAAGGTGTTGGTTTTGACCTTTAAAGTCCTTCATGGCTCAGGTCCATCCTATCTGAGGGACCACCTCTTCCCATATGAACCTCCCCGCACGCTTTGGTCCTCTGGGAGGAACCTACTACAACCCAAGAAGACCAGGTTGGTGCAGACCTCCCAGAGGGCTTTCTCAGCTGCCGCCCCCAAGTTGTGGAATGGCTTGCCAGATGAGATGCGTCTTATTCCATCTATTGAAGGCTTTAAAAAAGCCCTAAAGACGCATCTCTTCCGGCAGGCCTTCCTAGAAGATATCTAACACCTTCCGGTTCCGAAATGCAGGCTTGAGCTTTTCCACCCTTCTCCTTTGCATTTTTTACTCTTATACAGCCAGGATTTTTTTCGGGTTGGAATTTTGGAATTTTGTGATCTTCTTTTTCTTCTATTTTAATTGTTTATCTAATTATTTTAATTCTGTTGTGATTTAATCTTATTTTAAGGGGGGAGTTGGGCAAAGGGGTGGGATATTTTAATCTGTACTGTTTTAACTTGCTGTAACCCGCCCCGATTGCTTGCTCAGAGAGGCGGGCTAGAAATAAAAATTATTATTATTATTATTATTATTATTATCATTATTATTACTGCTATGAAATATAGAAGTTAATGAAAAGTGTGTCATCTTGTTTATTAAAATAATATATAACAACTAGAAAAATAATGCATAACATGGCGGCCAGAAAAACAAGGCAAAGGTGGGCAAAGATTGGAAGTGATGACAACGTACCATTGTAGACATTGCGCTATGTATATCACAGCTTGCTAGAGAGACATGTGAGGAAATCATGCTCCTCTCCATAACCTTCACATGCATTGATGTATTACTTGGACAAAAATCAACCTGGCTTAAATAATAGCTTGTGTGTGTGTACCTTCAAGTTGCCTGCCAACTTATGGTGACCCCCCCCCCCCCCTAATTTCATAAAGCTTGCTTAGGATAGTCTTAGATCAAAGTATTTTTGATAAATCAATAGCCCAAATTGGTGGAGGATTGCAATAGGTTTAGTAGCCACAAGGTGGTGGTAGTGTTCTATTTTTAAAGTATGATCCAACCTGGAAAGTGAAATGCTTCTTTAAAAAAAAGGGGGGGGGTGAGTCCTTTCAATATTAGTAACATTTTATTTATTTATTTATTTATTTATTTATACATACCCCACTCTTCAGCCAAAAGGCTATTAGAGCGGCTAGTAAACAAAAGAGTTGGGAGCCAGGAATTTTGGATAAACAATTAAAGATGAAGAATTTCTATATAATGCAATAGGAAAAATTCAGTATAAAAGTAACTGTCCCAGAGCAGATGCATTCTGTTCCAGCTGGGTATACCACACATACAACCATCCTATGGACAGTGCAGCCACGCTTCAGGATTTATAAGTATGCTCAAAAACATTCACTTTCTCCCTCTCCTCCTCTTTCATTGCTTGCCTAAAACTTACTCTGATCTCCAAATCTTTATTTCCTGCTGCACACTTTCAGAGCAGGTTCTTCTTCTCCCTTCCAAAACATACCCTTTCTGTGATGCCAGGGTCAGGTTTCCACAAGTTCTACTATTCTCCAGATTTTCCCCAAGCCACCTTTATTTTTTTTATTTTACTTTTTTCTGGTGTCTATCCAGGCTTGTGTGCTCTATCTTTCTATCATTTATCTGTTTAGTATGTCAAAACCCACTCCTATTCCATACCTTAATACATCAATAATTTTCTTTCTTCTTAGCTCTCTAGCTCCATTTGTTAGTCAAATTTAAAACCTTTGGCTCTTCTCAATAAAGTTAGTTTTGTTAAAGTCTCCATTAGTATTCCACCTTCCCCTCCCAGTTAAGATGTTATATCTCTACTTCAGCACATTTCTTATTTTCTCAGCAGGGCCTTATGTGCCATCATTACACAATCAGTTTTGAAGGGAGGTGGGTGCAATTGTGAACTATTGGTTAGATTCTAGAGAAGACATCAGTTTGCTGTTGTTGTGTGCCTTCAAGTCATTTCCAATGTATGGTGGCACTAAGGCGAACTTCACATGGGGTTTCTTGGCAAGATGTGTTTGGAGGAGGTTTGCCATTGGTCACCCAATGGGTTTCATGGCCAAGTGGGGAATCAAACCCTGGTCTCCAGAGTCCTAGCCCAGCACTCAAACCAGTATGCCATGGTGGATTTCGAAGACATCAGTAAATGAATAAGAGTATAAAATGAAGCGTTAAAAGAGAATCAGAAAATAAGTCACATGGTCCATGTGCTATTTGGATGTATCATCTCCATGGGTGGAAATGAACAACAAACTTAACAAATATTGAGTGGAGAATGGTTTTTTCACTTGCTAAATCCACACTGCAAAGCAAATAAATTACTGTGGCTGGGCTTGAATATTAGCTGATTGATGTCCTTCTGTCCCAACTACTGGCTTCTTGTCTAGCTATGGAGTGAAGCCTGTAGCTTGCAAATGTTACTTTTTTGGACTACATCTATTGACAGTGTTGCCTGGGAGATTGTGAGAGATGAAGTCCAAAAAAGTCAGGGTTTTTTGTAGCCCTGGTGAAGACCTACCCTCTCATGCATTGTTACACTGTGAAGTCACTAATTCTTGATTCCTTGTTTAGGAAAGTAGACAGTTAATAGCATTCTCACAGTTTTAAACATTTATCTGCTGTGATAATTATGTTATTTCCGGAGGCTAATAATACATTTCTCCATCTTTAGACTCATTCTCTTCCTCTTAGGAAGTGGGTTTGTTTTAGGAAACTAAAGATTGGATTTAGGCCAGTTTATCAAGTAGAGAAGCTTTTACCAATTGACAGGTTTTCCTTCATGACACACTAGAATGCATGATCAATCATCAGCAGCATCTTCATCATCTGTATTTTTCATAATGTAGGCACTCAAGCAAAACCATGGCAGAAAACCTATCTGCTTCCTGGCCTGAAAATATTCATTGGGCTTTCCATTTTAATACAGAATGGATGCAATGCCATGTAAAACCATCTGATAATTCTAGAGTATGCCATTTCAAAGAAGCTAGGTTCAAAGTATCCTTTGTTGTTTTTTCAAATACAAATGCCAAGAGACAGAGCTGAGGAACAAAAATCATTTCCAAGACTAAGACTACATCCGCAACTATAGCTAATGGATGCCACTTTTAAATCTCTTGTCCCCAGCCTATGCAATCTCGAGATTTATAGCTTGGGGAGAAGAGCCAGCATGATGTAATGCAGTGACTCCCAAACTTTAGTCATCCAGATGCTTTGAACTTCAGCTCCCAGAATTCCTGACTGTTGACCAAACTGGCTAGGGCGTCTGAGAGTTGAAGTCCAAAACACATGGGGGACCAAAGTTTGTGGATCACTGGTGTTGGATTTCAACTCTGGAGAACAAGGTTTAGTTCCCCACTTGGCTATAGAAGCCTACTGAGTGACATTGGCCAAATGAAACATTCTTGGCCCCAGAACACCCAATGATAGGTTCACCCTGGGGCCACCATAAGTCTGAAACAAGTTGAAGGCACATAACAACAGTAGACTAGGAACTTAGAATTCTAGGAAGTTTTACTGCTATAATCCAGAAGAATAAACTATCAGAGAACTCTAAGCACCTGACCAGACCATAGATCCCAGGTAGCATGAATCTACAACAGTTAAACTGGTATCATACTACTATAACTATGTGTTATAGGTACACTCTCACATTGAGTGATCGAATGAACAGGAGGGAAAGATACTTTGGACATTCTTAAATTATGCTGAATTATATTCTCCAACATCAACCACCTATTGGGAGTTTCCCCATCCTCCCATTGCCACTGTCTTCTCTTATGTAAATACATAAAAGCCATCAGATATATTCAGCACCAGTCCTAATGGCCAAAATGATCACCTCCCTCACACTTTTATAAAAAAAAAACACTTTCCACACTAAACTGTGCAGGTGATCAGCTCTGGCTATGTTATTTAACCTTCAGGCACCTATTTCATTTTGTTGGTTCTTGATGCCTAGAGAAAGAAAGTGCTTTCTCACAGCAGGCTAAACTGTAGTAATTTTCTTGAAAAGAGGTGACATCAAAGGAAAAAGTCATCATGCAGTGATTGCAGCTGTTTCCATGCTTCATGATTTGCATGTTATCATCAAAGATTTTTTTAAATGTAGAAATAAAGCTAGGAGCCTGAAAATGACACATGTTTTACAGATAAGTAGTGAGGAGATTGATAAAAACATCAATGTACACAGGAAACTGTCTGACACAAAGTCAGAACATTGGTCCATTTCACTAAATATTACCTCCATCAGGAGTAAACAACTTCTGGAATTAGCAACCATAGCATGCCTATACTCTAGTTGCAACTAGTAGTTGCTAGTTTTAGTGTTTATCTAAGAGGTTAGGCATTGCATATTTTCAATGTCATTTTGGTCTTACCCAAATGTCATTTTCTGTAATTTGGTCTTACCTTCTCTCTTCCTGCGTTACTTAGTCTAAGTTTGTTCATGCTCTGTTTTAAAGTTTTGAAGTCTGCATTTTCCTTTCTTCCATGACTGAAGATCGTATATTCTGGAGCCTTTCATGGTGAGATGTTATGAATCTTTCAGTATTTGTAAATAATCCTACTTCCTATGTTTTGCTTGTTTCCTTATTTGTCAATTGCAAAAGTTTTCCCTATTCTACAAGATTAGGGTACAATTCAAAGAGATAGCTATGTTAGTCTGTAGAATCAGTATATAGAGAGATCTTGTAGCACCTTTGAGACTAACTGCAAGAAAGAAGTTAGCAGCATAATCTTTCGTAGGCTTCAGTCTACTTCCTCAGATGCTTTTGGTGGAGTAGAAGCCAGAGACAGACAAATATATATGGCAAAGGTACATGAGAATGTCAATTCAAAATCAAAATTCTTAGTGTATGTAAATGAAGTAGCAAGTCCAGTTTTAACTATGGTCACTTGTGGACAAAACTAGCAATGGGGTATGGAAATGAGGTGCAAGACCAGTTTGGCCTTGGAAACTAGTCTGTAGGTGAGGAGAATAGATGAGTATAGGATGCCCCATTGGGGATGGAATCAGTGTTGAAATGTATGTAGTGCTTGTTCAATCCATTGCTGAGGGAATTCTGCTCCAATTCCAATTCTGCTCTTTCTCTTTCCAATCTACCTTTGTAGTTCTTTTGTCCAGTGGTCCTTGAAACTGGACTTGCTACTTCATTTACATACACAAAGGATTTTGAATTTGAATTGACATTCTCACACATCTATGGCATATATATGTCTGCCTCTGGCTTCCATGCCACTAAAAGCATCTGAGGAAGGAGACTAAAGTCTACAAAAGCTCATGCTGCCAACTTCTTTCTTTCATTTAGTCTCAAAGGTGCTAGAAGATCTCTCCACATACATGAGATGATGATGATGATGATGATGATGATGATGATGATGATGATGATGACATTTAGTTATAGAGTGCTGTAGGATTTGCACAGTGCTTTATTTAGTGGAAATCAAAATGAAATAAGAATAAAAACCTGCCAAATGATGTTCTGTCTAAAACATCAATATCACAAAATTAAAACACTCTAAAATAATACAGCAAACACACAGTCAAAACATAAACAACATGACAAATTAAATTAAAAGATTATGAGACTTTTGTGCATTTTTATGATTTTCTGCATTTCTTTTTAGGAAAAAAAATTATTTACAGAGAAGTAGTTGCACCTTCCATAAAACAAGTACTGTTCTCCATAAAAACTCTGTCCAAAAAAACTTGCTAAGCATCACACGATTTTCCGTCTTTGAGCAAAAATGAAAATTAAAAGAACAGCACATGTTTGTTTTTCAAATTTCTAGTGGGGTTTGTTCAAGAAATAAAGTTTTTGCACAACTCCCACAATATATTTATCTGTGTATTTAAGACATTTGTTTATTATGCCTTGGATCTGCAGGACCCCTGAGGTGATAAATAATAAATTAAAATATTTAAAACATTCGAGGATGAAAGATATTGCAATGGTTAACTTTTTTTTTGACAGGGTGTCCCAAGGTGTCATGATATTCTTTCTCAATAAAGGCCCTGTCTACACAGGCCAAATAAAATACACCTACACCCATTTCCACAGTAGAAGTCCTGATCATGCAGGGCTCAGTCCCCAGTTCTGGTGCAGACTATCCAGTCAACATCCAGCCAGTTCAGCACCAGACCTAGCATAATCCTTGGCTTACAGCCACAGTCAGTTCTCTCCAGAGTTTCAGACAGCAGACCTTATCAGTCCTTTCTGAATTGCTGGGTATTGAACCTTAGAGTTTTTACACTGTGCTCTACCCAATATGGTGGAGTGGTTTGAGCATTGTGCTGTTCTTGTCGTTTCACTCTGGAGAGAAGGGTTCAAATCCCACTGGGTGATGCTGATAAAGTCACAGTGTCTTAGCCTCAGAGGATGACAATGGCAAACCCCTCTCAAGAAACTTGCCAAGAAAACAAACAGGCAAAAAGAGGTGCTTTCATGCTGACTTGAAGGCATGGCATTTAGATGACACATGCCTTGAAGCCAGCAGAAAAGTGCCCTTACATAGAGAAAAGCCGTTTCAAAAAGAAGCAGCTTTCCCCCACTTCTTCCTGGCTTGAAGCCATGTCATGTGGTCATGACATGAGCACTCCAGCTGCCTTGGGAGCCAGTGGTGTGGTTGGTGGGGTTTCAATGTGGCTTCAGAAAAGGCAGCTTCAAGCCACTTTTTCCTGCCCATCTGTTTCGCCCCTCTGTGACGGATTTGCCTTAGAGTCGCCATAAGTCAGAAATGACTTGAAGGCACACAAGAAGAACAAGAACTACTAAAAGTTATCAAGTAAACCTTAAGTTTTTTGCTGTTGGGCAAGAGGATTGTACTTGCAACTCATATTCTTTTCTTAAGGAGTTAGTTTTGTTAATGTTGTTGCTTCTTTGTAATATCCACATTTAAACAGATGTCATACTGCTAATTTTATGAAATACATTTTTAGAAATGGAAAAACTTCCACCTAAAAATACCACAGTGGGAAAATCTCCAGAAAATATTCTATCTATATCCCCACTTATAACTGTCATTATATTATATTAGTACAGGCCTCCTACCAATCCTATTAAAATTAATTACCATCTGGGAGAGGTTTTTCTTCCTGAAAATCTCACTTTCAATTCCCACCCACCCCTACTTCTTTGTAATCTATAGTGCCTTGGTACAGTTATAAGTACTCTACAGATGATTAAACAATGCATACACTTCAACAATTAAAAATAATAAAAATGATAGACACAAAGTACACATTTTTGACTTTCTCAATAAAAATGTTAAACATATTCAAAGTAAGATATGTTAGTCCATGAGAACAAGTCCATATCCCCCCCCCCCGCCCCATTCACATTTGCCCTGGATCCAGCTAAAATGCAGTTCCTAAGGCATTTCCCTAGGCTGCTGTCAAATTGAAGAATTAATGAAGTTTGACACCACTTTAACTATCATGGCTCCATCCTATGGAATCATGGGATTTGTAGTTTGTTGTGACATCAGAGCTGTCTAACAGAGAAAATGAAATATCTCACAAACCTACACATCCCAGAATTCCATGGGATTAGGTCACAGCAGTTAAAGCAGTGTCAAATCACATTAATTCTGCAGTGTAGTTATAGCCCTAGTTGGATTCCAACCTCTCAGCCAAAATTAAAATCGACCCTACTCCTTGTATGCTAAGTGGTATGTTGGATTGTGACAACGCTTAGGATTCTTGCAACAGACAAGCTTTTTTGAGAACATTAAACCCAGTGAAGTTACTGGAATCTATTGTCAGTCTGAAGTAAAACCAGAAGGATTTTTTTTCAACAGCAGAAAACAAAATTAAAGAGCAACATACACTGTAACAGTTTTGACAGAGTAGTAGGTAATTCAGCATGTGTGTGTATGCACCTTCAAGTCACCTGTTGATTTGTGATGATCCCATACAGTTTTCTTAGGCAAGGAATACTCAGAGGTTGTTTGCCGGGTTATGGAAAATGCCACTCACACAGCTGCTACATTTCATGTGAGGAAGAGATCTAAGCATTACTCATTGTTCATAGTATGACTGTAGTAGTACACAGGAATAAAATGATAGAGATTTATTTTCTGTCTTTTACAAGTGTGTGAGTGCCTTCATGTCACCTGTTGATTTATGGTAACTCAGGAATTTCATAGGGTTTTGTTAGGCAAGGAATACTCGGAGGTGGTTTTGCCAGTTCCTTCTCTGAAATATAGGCCCAGTACATACGGGCGGGAAAGTGGCGTGCTGGTTCAGGAGCACACAGCAACTTCATGGTCCCAAAACCTAGTACATACAGGTGCCACCATCATGGCGACCTCCTGTCCACACGGGGGATGCCATCATGACACAAGTGTGGCACAGCATCTGCATGTCCTGGCACCAAGCTTGCATCAATAATGCACAACAGTGAGGCAATGGTGCACTGATGGTGTCTGGACCACGCCATAAAAAGAACCTGCTTTTAGCAGGTTCTTTTTACTGCAGAGGGGCACCACATGGTTTGGCTGCTGCGGCGTTCCTTAGGAGCAAAAACGGGTGGCTCCAGCTTGCCCTTTCGGGGCAGTCTGTCCAGCCCCATAGTCAACAGCACCTGATATTCATTGGCAGTCTCCCATCCATGTAGTAACTAAGGCTGACCTTGTTTAGTTTCCAAAATCAGATGGAATCTGGTGTCTCTAAGGTATACATGACTATTAAAAGCAATAGAAAAATGAAATAATTGAATAGTGTTAGTGGTTAAAGGGAAAGCAAAATTCAAAGAAGTGAAGGAATATATTTGGATACTAATCTTCAGTCCAAAGCAACACCAGCATAATGAAATGTAACACAGAAAGCACTGGTGAGAACAAAATAAAATGTGACATTGTTTGGGTCTTAGCTTTTTAAAAAACCTCATTCTCGTTTCATTTTACACTTTAACAATGGTCTTTAAAGCAGTACCATATGAACATGCTACAAAAGCTAATCCAGAAAACAGGTAGGTTCTAAAAGCATAGCACGTAGCACATAGTATGTATTTATTTAATTTATATGCTGTCTTTCTCCCAAATTGGACCCAAGGCATCTCTCAAAAGATGCTTAAAACAACAACACTAAAACAGTACAATTTTAAAACACAATTAAAACACCAGGAGTGTCAGCATCTCCTTAGAATCTTGGGGAAATTAGTTGAAAAAGAGGCCTGCGAGAGAAGGGTAATAGTAGGGATCTTTCGACCTGTGTATATGTGTACTAACGGCAGACAGACTCCAGTTTTAGTAAATAAAAGGGTTCTATTCAGAAATATGCACACAAGGCTAACAGTATTGAAAGATGAGAAAGCGTGGATAGGGAGAAATTGGAAATTAAGGAGGGCAATTATTACCAATCCTAAAGAGAGATCCACAGAAGATAGAGAGTGGCTTAGTGTCTGTGGGTGACAAAGTACATGAGAGGGACCTGCTGCGCACACTTGAGGCTATTGCTGGGGCTGCTATTTATATCCTATTCATATCCTCGGGGTGCTTGATGTTACCACATAGTGTAACAAAGATATGATGGTTTCCCCATGGAATTGACAAAAGGGCTCAGGAACAGCTGATGGTTTTAACAAAAAACTGACAAAACATTGATTGGATTTGGACATTCCCTGGATAATCAGATAGGAAGGGTAAATAGGAACACAGCCTGGGGTGATGTGGACAGTATTGTCTTCAACTGCTTTGTGATGGGACTTACATAGTCTCCATTGTGAGAGGAAATACAAAGAGCCAGGGGAGGGGGTGCTGGAGTGGATCAGAAAGCTCATTCAGCATTCATTTTAGGACCGTGTCATGTACTTAGGTCAGCATGACATCTTACCTTGTTTTCGCAGGTCATTGTGATCTCTCAAAAACATACCCAATGCTAGATATGAATTAAGAAAACCCTGTATCCAGAGAGAGGGGTGTACGATATGTTAACATTCAGGCATGTGCTTCTGAGGCACCATTGCAGCCTCTTTCTCTGTTCTTATTAGTTGAGAATCAGATCTGTTGCCAAACCATTGCTCAAGAAGAGTGCAATGATTTAACTCTTTATATGTTGATCTTGTTGATTAGAAATACTTTCCTTCAGACTTGTAGAATATGTAGAGGGCTTTATTTATATAAGGTGAGACTTGCAGTTAGCTATTTAATATCGTTGTTAAGATTCTAGATGATAGTTCTAACCTTAAGCCTGTTTTTATGTGGAAGAAAATTTTCCATGTTAAGGCATGTCCCCTGAGTTTTGCTAGCTAGGTTTCCCTTTCCTTGCCAAAGTTTTGAAAATGTACATTATGTCCCTTTCTTTTTATAGGAAATTGTTTTGGAATAGCTTAACATTTATGAACACTTCCATTATGGAGCATTTGTTTATGATCCATGTCCTCTAGTTTTGAAAACCTTTCCGTGTCCACTTGTTTTAAATGGTGTTTATGGGATAAGGGAATTTTTATGCTGTCTGAGGACATCTGTACCTTATCACACTTGCAGCTCACCACTATAATATGGATCTTAAACACACTACCTTTGTTTAAAAACACTACTAAAGGGTGCTTCCAGATAGAAGGCTCCTAACACGAAAGGTATTGAATAGTTAATCTATCTTCTGCTAGGGACCTTTCACACTACACATTTATAGCTCTGTGATTTTACTTTAATTGCCATGACAAAATAGTATGAAGTTTGGTGAGATTTGTAGTTTGGTGAGGTATTAGATTGCTCTGTCAGAGAATTCTAAATACTGCAAATCCCAGGATTCTATAGGATGGAACCATGACTTTTAAAGCAGAACAAAAGCACTATTATTGTGTAGCTTAACCTTTTTTTTCTGGAAAGAAAAAGAGACAAACATAGTAGTGGGAAAACAAGAATGGTTACAAACCAAGGCTATTTATTGTTACATAAATGAAATAAAGAAATCATTATAAATCCTTATCTGGAAGCAACAAAATGCAGTGAGGAACATGTTGCTTCCAACTTATAAACTTGAAACTCCACAGAACCAGAGTATTCTGAATTAGTGAATATAGTCTTTTTGTGACAAAGAGAAGGAATCAATACACATAGGATAATTATATAGTGTACCTTGTTCCTTTACCATCAGTACAGATAGAGCTCCCCGATTTTTCATTAACCAGTTTCTTTAGAAAATATATAATATGCAAATATGTACAGAGACATTGTCCTCATATTCTAGACCCAATATGGGCAAAGGGTTTAACCATTCACACTTTACCTCACACGTCACAGCAGTACTAATTTAAAACTGCCAGATAGCAAAGAAGAACAAGATGTAACATTCATTCTTTTCCAGTATTAATGCACATTTTCATATAATAATCTTATGGATGATTACATATCATAAACTCCAGAAGAAGAACTTCCATTGTACTGGATCCCTGGTGTGCAGTTGCCATTACAAACTAGATTAATTATTTTTTACCTGCATATGTGATCTTGCACATCATATTCTCAGAGACAGCTCATTCTGATTGAATGTCTAGAGTGCAATTCCCCTTGAGGCTCCCATCCTTTTTTTAAACATTTACTTTAGAAACAAGAATAAGAGGTATTTTATCAGGCTAATAGACCAGAGAATATAAAAGAATATTAAAAATTTGATTAAGGCTGTGCATAAATTCAGCCAAATCCATCTGACTCAGGAGACAGCAGACCTTCTACATCACAGGTATGTAGCCCCTGAACTTATGAAAATGTCAAGGTGTCATACATATGCTTATGTATATACTTTTTATACACTCTAGCAGAAAGCTATATTGATACATTGGGAAATGTATGAGCTGGTACTGGATCTCACAAGCAGAGTAGTAAAACTGGCAGGGCAAAATCTGAACAATACCCGTGTCCATCCATCCATTGGGTCAAGCAGAATAAACTTAGTCCTCTTGGTTTAACATATAAATGTAGTATGCAAACAGATACTATCGCACCTTTGAGACTGTGCAAAAGAGCATAAGCTATACAGATGTGGTCTACTTTCTGAGATGCATTTGAGGAAGTAGACCAAGTCTACAAAATCTTATGCTACGACTTCTTCCACACAGTTAGTCTCAAAGGTGCTCCAAGATCCTTTTTCATACTGATATTCCAGACTCTGTCTCTGATTGTAAATGTAGTGTATGCAATCAAATACATGGTCTAATGGAAGATAGAGAAAGAAGAGAAAGGAAGTGGCTTCAGAGTAGAATGATAGAAGGACAGTGCATGTGGTAAAGCAAACAAACCAGTACATCTGTATTCTTGCAAACTAGAAATTAGTGAATGTAGGCATGCAAAAATTACTAATTCTAATAGATGGAAGGGGGAAAGAATAATTCTTTGAAAAGGCTCCTTTCAAAAAAAGAGAAAGAAAAGAAAAGACACAGTTGCACTTATCCTTCTGAAACTCTTCAGGTTTCTAAACCAGGATCAGCTCTATGCTGTATATTATTTATAACAATTACACTTTTAGGCAAATCCCAAACTGTAAATGTCACATTTGCAATAACTCCCCCAGATCTATTCAACTGCAATTTGGCTGGTATTATTCTCTCAGAGGGGGCAGCAATATCTGTAATTCTGCCAAAGAGTGAAGGGGCTATTAACAGCTTCTGTTAAAATCATTGAAAGGCCCCTCTCTCACACATTCTTGAACTATTTTTAGTACAACTAAGAAAAGGAAGGGGGGCCTACTGCATTTGAAAATTTGAATCAATTACTATCAGGCTGTGATTTACAGAAAGAGATATCTTGCTCTAAAATTACAGAATAAACTCTTATCCCATACTTGAACCATGGGCTGCCACTGGACCTAATTCTGTCAAACAAAAACAAAAAAAGTACATCTTATTTTATGCTAATTTTAAAAATTCATATCCCACCTTTTTGCCATAAACTGCCAAGGCAATTTAGTAACTAACTGCTTTATCACTTACTGCTTTATCACACTAGGAGGCAAACAGGATTTAAATGAGAGTTAAATGAGAGTTAAACAGGAAATGCCTGATGTTTATCATAGGCATTTCCTGTTTAACTCTCATTTAAATCCTGTTTTCCCCCTAGTGTGATAAAGCAGTAAGTTAAAACAAAATATAACTAAAACAATACATAATACAGGTTTTTTTAAAAAAATCAGATAATCCAATTAAAACATTTAAAACAGAAACACTTTCAAGACAGAGAGAGAGAGAGAGTGCACTGCATTAAAAGACACTTCAGCTTTGCAGATTTACAGTGATTGTCAATGAAAGAAATTAAGTTTTCTGATTTTTTTTTTTAATTTTCAAATTTGGACCTTCAGATCCAACTGAACATCTCCTAAACCTGGCTATTTTCAGAAATATTAAATTATTTTGGTGGGGGTTTGAACCAAATCTCATGGTTGGTGCACACTCCTAATTTGAATTTCAATCAGATTATATTGATTACATTCCATTAATTACAAAACACTTTTACAATCAAAATGCATTATAATTATAGGCAGTAAGCATCAGACACACACAAATATGTAACCTCTTTCTCAGTTCTATGATTGCTTCATCCTTAACCATAAACTCATATCTGATTTAGTTAATTGGAATTAACACTACAAATTATGTATCAATTTAAAACAATAAAGAGAAGCTGAGAAATTGCCAGCCTTTTTAAGTAGGTTATATGCCTTCTTCTTGAATTTGTGCACTAAAGGTTTCCACAGATTTATGGAAGAAATAATGAGAAGTCTTATCTCTAAAGACTACAATAAAGGCAACCAAAGCCTCACAGCTGAGCTACAAACTTTATAGTCTTGTCTGATCTTGGATAAAATCATTGGTCTCACTGAAGTCATTTCAGACTAAATATGGCATTTAAAAGCAATCTAGATTGGGAGCATGGCATCTTGGGAGGAGCTCCTTTATTGCAGGAGGTTAGCAAATTCCATCTACTCCATCCCCGCACATTTTTCACCACTCCAATGAGTGTGATTAAAGTAGTAGTAAATAAATAAAGCAGAAGTAGTATTAAACAAATAAGTAAATGGTGGCAGGCTGAAAGCTGAAAATGAATCCCTGCCTCCATGTAAACCTCCATAAAATAGACCTGGTGATTCCATGAAAAAAATCTGGAAGTATGTTTTATGTTCCAATAAACAAGTTGTGTCAGATGTGCAGAACCTCAAGGAGAATGCTCTAGGAAGGATGCTGTGTCAATGCTTTGTCTGTAGTAAAAGTTTTAAGATGAAATCATCTACCATGTAGTGAATAAGTTAAATGTCAGGTTACATATAGAGACATAATATATTATCAAAGCAAACAATGGCAGAAGAAGTATATTACATAAAAAAAAAAACTCATAGTGGATGAGTAGAAAAGACTGGATACTTTACATAAAAGCTTGCATTTGTGATTTAAACCTGGTGCCCTCCAATTACCTTGAATGGTGCCCTCCATTACCATCATCCCCAGACAATATAATAAATGGTCATACTAAGGCCCAGCCCTATCTCAGATTCTGTTTTCTAGGCAACAGGTTAGTCAAGACTATACAATCTGATGCTGTCAACAGACCCACTCCAAGGAAAGAACAGCAACTTAACTAGCATTTCAGGTACAGTACTAGATAATGGCTCAGGGTTTGGTTCAGGACCATGGAAAGCATCACTGCAGTTATGGTAGTATGCAGACAAACTACCCCATACACTGATTGGGATCAAGTGGCAGACATTTGTGATCAGGCCAGGAGAGTCTTTCTGCAAGTTTTACAACCCAGAGTTAAAAGTGCCGATGATCTTCTCCTGTAGACACTGGTTTGTAACCAATGCATGGGACCTGTCTTGGAGGACAGTCCAGGATTTTAAGGGAATTAAGGGCTAGCTCAAATGCAATGGCTGGGTTACTCAGCCTAGGACCAATCCCTTCTGAATAAGTCTCTGGTTTCCTGAACTGGGATCTTCTGTCTCAGATCCCATATCTTCACACAATCTGAAGAAGATGTAGGGCTTTGATTCTAAAGAGATCCTAAAGAGTGGATCTCAGGCTGTCCACACCATGCAGCATCATGCTGCACTGTGCAGTTTTTTGTTTGTTTGTTTGCCTCACTACCGTGCTTACACACCATTGCATAAACACACTGCTTGTTTTCTTCTTCCTGCCCAGAGGCCATTCCTTTGGACACCCACCCCCCACCCCCATATGACTGGTCACACAGTTACATGTGTGATGCACCACCTTTACAGTGTGTCGGTGCATTGGTGTGCTGAGTGATACATTGACAAAGCATAATCATGAAGGCCCCCTATATATGCCCCGTACACCCCCTCTTTAATCTCTGCCCCCTGTTGGACTATCTGGTTTGTATATTTTTTAACTACATCCATTGCACTAGTGATGATCGCCTTTTTGCTTTGCCACAGTCCTGTACTGGTGCCAGACTGTTGATATGCTGGTGAAATGGTGCGTATTTTCCACCTTGAGTCATAGTATCCCAGCTTCTTTTTTGCTCTGGTTTTTAGCCCCAGAGCATGGCTTCGTTATAGCTTGCCACCTACTTTCACCTCAGGCATCATCTAAATAGCCAGACTTCAAAGTGTCTAGCATCTGGTTTATTTGTCCAGTGCAGTCTAACTCAAGAGGAAATCTCTGCCTCTGACTAAATGGAACTAAGTCCAGTGCCACATAGTGACTAAACTATATCACAGCATAATGGACTCTTTTTGTCCTGAAGAGAAAGCACATCCTGTTTTTTGGTGCTGTTTCTTTATTTTAGAATTTTTGCATCATCTTTCCACTCAAGGATGCCTATGCAAGAGTGCCTAACAATTTAAAGAAAAAACAAGAATAATGCTTACGCTTATGTTTGTTTTTAAAAGGTATGAAAGCAAAAACAAAAACAAATCAGAACAGACAGAGTAGCAGATAAAATACAAGAACAATTCATCCAGAAATAATGTTGTTGTTTTGTTTACAAGGACTGAGTGTGTCTCCTAAACCATTTGGGAATTGCTTGGCTTTCTCAGGATGATTGAATAGATAAGAATTACTGATGCTCAAGAGAAACACCAGCTGTTTGTTGTAACCAAGTTTTAGATTCCTTTCTACTATCTATACTTTGCTTTATGTGAGAGGGCTTCAATGTTTTTTTAAAGCATTTACTATAATTTAGTTAAGCAAATGATAAATAAACTACTATTTGATGGAGCACAGCACCTGAGAAAGTTACCTTTTGCACTATAGCTCCCAGGACCTCATAGCTGGCATCGGCAATGGGATGATATAGGATTAATCAAACCTTGGCTGAAAGATAGCTTCCTGCCCTCCTCAAATCCCATACTCTCAAATCCAAAATGTAACTCTTCTAGCTTTGGGCATTTTTCTAGCTATAGCTCTACCGAAAGCATGGTATCAAGAAAAATGGAAGATACTGAATATGAGACTATTGTACTTCATACATGAAACATTTAGTAGAAATTATTATGGTGAATAAGCATAGAGGAGCATAAAAGATTAAAGGAACTCTGATAAAAGGAGGTAAGAAGGGAATGTACTGCTTTGCCTTTCAGGCAAAGATAGGACAAGAAACAATGAATTAATATTACATGAAAGCTAGTTGTGATTAAATATTAGAAAAGAAGCATTTAAGTGTTAGAACAGGCCAGCACCAGAAAATAACTCATAGAAAGGCTGTATCATCTTTCTGAGTGTGCAAGAAAAAGCTAAGCAAAACTTTGAGACACGCACTGAGTAGAAGTTATGCTACCTTATGGTTTAAGCCTGGAGTGGGAATTGTTAGACTTTCCAGAAGTTAAACTGTAACTCCTAGGGTTCCTCATTATTGTCTATGCTGGCTATGGCTATTGGGAGCTGCACTTCAACATCTGGAGGATTGCAATCCTCACTCCTTATTTAGGCTGATTTAAATCAAGTAATGGAGCTAAACAGACAGACAAAAAGAGGTGCTTTCAGGCTGGCTTGAAGGTGTGGCATTTAGATCACACATGCCTTGAAGCCAGCAGAAAAGTGTCCTCTAGGCACCTTATGCAGAGAAAAGCCATTTCAAAAAGATGCAGCTTTTTTTCTGCTTCTTCCTGGCTTGAAGCCATGTCATCTAGTGATGACATGAGCATTCCAGCTGCCTTGGGAGCCGGCACTGCGGTTGGTGGGGTTTCAATGTGGTTTCAAAAAAGGCAGCTTCAAGCCATTTTTCCCTGCCTGTCTGTTTCACCCCATTGTTTTGAATTCCAGTATGATACAATAAAGAATAAATCAGAACCTCATCTGTCTAGAAAGCAATATAAATAGATCCATCCATCCAACTTAGTTCCCAGTACTTAGATTACACCAGTTTCGAACAAGTTCCAGATAATGTAGTTTGGGTCAGATATGTCTAAATATAAGTTAAACCTTTTAATTACTGGAGTTTTTTTTAACTTCCCATCCCCAAATCCACTAACAATTGTTAAGTTTTCCAAGCTCTGAAACATAATATGAATGCAATAGCTTCTAGAGTGTTCTGTTGGTACAGCTGTCCCTCTATTGCAGGTAAGAAATAGGTATGTCAGCAAAGAGTGGACACTGTCCTGAAACTTCAAAAATAGTGGTACAATCTGTCCTCCATTTATTCATTGACTTTCTAAAGCACAACTCATTCTTATGGACCCCAGAGCACTGTACAATAATAAAAATACAGTAAAATAAAACATCACATCATACCAGAGCTTCCTTCATATAGGGATAAAAGCGATGGGCATGCCAAACTACAGAAGTGTAAAATTACAGAGACATAGTTCACCCCACATCCCTGGAGGAGCTGGTTATATTTCTTAAAGACCTGTGTGGTTATGTACTAACTACCTTCTACAAGATGAAGGAAATGCTCATCCCTGGGGAAAAAAGACAGAATGAAGGGCCATGTCATCAGGCTGGAAAGGCATGGGAGAAGATGCTAAAGGTTCTCCCATTACTGGGGTTCTCCTTTTAATGGGATTGCTTGGGTTGTAGGGTCATGGCAACAACTGCTATGACTATAAGCCTCACATGCAATAGAGAAAAGTATGGAACACAAGCACCACTGCACTGTCTGTGGCAACTCTTTTTAAATGTGTAGGTTTTTTTGTTTTTATTTTTTGTTTTTTTGTTTTTTGGATAGAGGATGCTCTTGTAAAGGGCTCCAAAGCTAAGGCACTAAGGAACTCTATAAGGCCAATTACATGTCGTGCAAACTAGAAACCTTGTCATGAGAGAGCAGAGCCATCCCCAGAGAGAGCAGGAACTTCCATTCATGTTAGATGTGGAGATGCAAAGATGTCTGGTTATGTTTCTCATTTGTAGAGTGAAACCAAACAACTCAAGAGCTATTATGAGTGTGGATCACTATTATTTGTAAGATATTTGTAACTTACTATTACTATTATTTGTAAGTTGTAAGGACTATGGTATTTATTGCAAGTTATTCAATGTGCTTCAAACATTAGTACTGTGCCTCACAAACTGAGCAGAACGTGGGAGTATTACAGCCCCCAGAATTGCTCCAGCATAGTTTCCAAATTGCTGAAACAGAGCATAAATGAAATAACCCTTCCCTTCTGTGGCCATGAAGGAGATGCCACTGAAATGATATATTATAAAATGATATAGATACTGAAATAATTTAATTAAATGTGTAATTCTTGCTTTTTACACCTAATTTTTAAATTTATATTTTCAAAAAGCATTATGGGATGCAGAAATTAACTATGGTTGCAAGGAAAGAAGTTTGCTAGAAGAGGATTTAAACCCAAATTCAAAAGCCATATATTACAAAATTAGCATGAAAAATCATCATGCAGTTAATTTTCTGGGTGCATTACTAAATGTTAAAAGAAATCCCTACATTTTCATTAACTCAAAGGTCTAGACTTCATTCAGATCTGAGATGCAGACAGTTTAGTATATATCTCAAATCACAGAACTGCCATCTTTCTTTCTTCACATTAAACTCTTTGGTGATTGTTGCAAATCAGTTACATGTAATGCTTAGTTGGAGTGCAACAGAGATAGCAAAGCTGGGCATAAAGCTTGTGCCCCGTTTTCACTTTTAAGCTGTTTTTACTTCTGCCCCATTGCTCCCATTAGTCTTTAATGTTCTTATTGCCCAGTTAACCACTCAGGTTAGTGGGTATTGGATAGTTTGGGGAGGAATGTAACACTAAGCAGACATAATTTTTAAAGATGAGGGAACATTTAGACATACAATTACATATCTGTGTTAAGAAGAGGCAATATTTCTTCTGAATTAATCAACCAGCCTATATTTTCTAAATGACTGGTTGTCACAGAACTGTCAATGCCCAGATGGAGATCATCGACTAAGGCAACGATAGCAGTCTCAACTCCATATCATGTCCTAAATCTGGTTTGAAATGGATCTAGAAAATCAGTTTCCTCCAAGACTGCTTGGAGTTGAATGGCAACTGCTCTCTTGATCACCTTGCTTAAGAATGGCAAAAGAATGGCCTGTAATTATTTTTGTCTAGGGGGTCAAGGGAAGGCTTTAAAAAAAAGTGGTTTAACTACTGAAATTGGCATTCCCTGAAAGATGTGTTGATTATATACTTTAACAATGCCTTAGTTGAGTCTCCCCCCTGGACAGCCAGCCAAGACAGGTACTGTTTAAATAGGTTGTAGGCCCTTCCTGTACTTCTTATTTTATTTTATTAATCTGAACTTCTTTCAATGCCACAAGTGAACATCCAACCATTTTGAAGGTTTTTTGTTATGAGGTTGGGGGACAAGTTTGGAAGTTTATATGCTGCTAGATGCCTGCCCCACTCTCCTTTTCTTTTTTACAGCAGGAATGATAGCTAGATTACTGCAATACACTCTTATAGTGCTGCTATTCCACTTTTATGCTCTGTCTGCCTCCCGTTGCATTCTGAGGCTTGTAGTTCAGTGAAGCCCAAGAGATCTCTGGCTGAGAATTCTAAATGCCCCTCCTTAAACTGCAAATCCCAGAATGCAACAAGAGGTAGCCAGAGCAGTTAAAGTGGATTAGCAGTGCTATAAGGATGTAATGTGGTAATTTAGTATAATACAGTATGGGGAAATGCCAAAAATATCAGAATTACACTTTGAACCTTCAAAATTATCTCAATTTTGTTTTCATCTTTTCCTTTTGTAAATTTAATTGCCCTGGCAATCTTTTGCCACATAACAGGCATCTCTAATTCTTTCATTTATTAAGTCATTGATGAAGTTTTATATTTTGGAACTGGCAAGAAATATTACTGAGAAGAAAAACATATGGTGCTAATGTAGATAAGAAAATAAAACGATAAGAAATACACAGTGAGATAATTACAAAAGCAGTGGTACTGCTGGGAAAAGCCCCGGGGTTTGTTTTGTTATCTAACTAAATCTGAGCCATCAGAGTAATGGTGTTCCAAAGACAGAAAATATTACTTCCTCGGGCACTCAAAGATGTGCCACAGAGAACAAATAAACAACAAACCTCTTTTTTGATTTAAAAAAATTATATATGGTTTGGTGGTGATCTGTACCTTCAAATCATTTCTAACGTATGATGACCCTAAGGTAACCCTATCACAGAGTTTTCTGGGACTGAGAGTGTGTGACTCACCCAAGGTCATCCAGTGGGTTTCCATGGCCAGATGGAGAATCAAACCATTATCTCCAGAGTTGTCCATCACTCACAAGATAAATTTTAATTACATCCTGTTTCATCATCTACTTCTGAATTCCAAGGCTGGACTCAGTTATCGTCCACACTGGTCCTCTGAATCTGGAGCGTTATGCTCCAGAGCGACCCCAGGTTGACAAAATGCAGGCCAAATGTGTCCAGATGGGCCGCTGGGTGACACTGCATTATCCTGCTAGCCAACCCCCCTTGCCACTATAGCGAGGTGTGTTGCATGTGAAGATATTCCCTGCGAGGTGTGTTGCATATGAAGATTGCTGGATCGGGCTGGATGCAGAATGACACAGCTGCCTACACATCTACACACTCACCACATTGTCCTGCTGGATAGTCCCCTTCAGTACCACTGCCTCTGCTATTGCCTTGCTGGCCAAACAGCTCCATGTGACAGCTTGGCCATCACTGTTATTTTACTGTCTTCTTTAGCAACCAATATTAAACGTCATCTATTCTTCGGGTTCATCCTCTCAGACTAAGGCAAGCATATTGATATAAAATTTCTCACAGAAGAATAGTAAACATATTTCTTGTCTCTGAGAGGCCGCAGACTGCATGCCCCATGGACATTCATATCTATTGTTATTATATTTGAACTGAGTTTGGACTTTATTTATATACAGATTATTATCTTTTATCCTAATTTTCTAACATATGATCGTTATATTTGACTTTTGAGTAATTTAATTGGGCAGGTCCTATATCCTTTTCTTTCTTTTCTATCATCCTGTCTTCATTTGGACTACTAAATGAAATTTGTGTTCTCCTCCAAAACAAAATGGTAATAATTTAGAGAGATATCCCTAACATCTAGATTCCTCTGAGCCAATCACATGTCCTGGTTGTGTATCAGGCTCTTCGAATTGCCTAATGGGAGGGAGGGAGAGGGCCAGCCATCTTCATATGGGCTGCAGCAGGCACATATAGGTCTCACTTGCCATGTGCCATAATTTACATGGCCAGAGGGAAGGCTGGCATCCTTTTGGATCTTCTGCTTCCATTCAGGTTGTCCAAGCTCCTTCCTCGCCAATATAACAATGAGCAGAACAAAATGTTAGCTAATGCTTTGCTAGGAGTGGGCCTAGGAGTGAAATATTTGCCCCTATTATCATCCAGAGGATACAAAGGCTGTGAAAAACACCAAAAATATATGAGGGGACAAAACCGTAAATGATCAGAAGTCCACTTGTGCTTTTGTGAATTGCTATTCCTGGAAGTTTCTAGGAGAGGCAATTCTAAACCCCCTTATTTGATCAGAGAAAGGACAGTCTGGAGGACTCAGGGACTGCCTTGGGAGGGGTTTCATATGCCCACTCTGGTTAAAACCAATGGAGGAAAACATTTCTTTTTGTTGTCAGAGAGGCAGTGGTCTGTCTACTGAGAATATTAAATTGATGATGAAAGAAAACTGAGGGGCTATACAGATGGGTGGCATGCAGCCACCCTTTTTTGCCCTGGATTGGGGCTGCAACAACTGCATGCTGTGGCCTCCAGAGGACACAAAAAGAAGCAGCAAAAAGCAGCTTCCTTTCAGCATCCTGGAAGTGGTGTCATAGGCATGGTAGCGTGCTATGATGATGCCCCTTCCATGCTGCGCTGTTTGGGTGCTGTGCCACAGTGGTGTCATCATGACATGCACCGTGTAAACAGGTGTTTGCCAAAAAGGCACCATGGGGTGGAGTCATTTCTGATTTACGACAACCCTAAGGTGAGCCTATCATGTGGTTTTCTTGGCAAGATTTGTTCAGATTTGGCCTTTGCCTTCCCCTGAGGCTAAGAGGGTGTGACTTGCCCAAGGTTACCCATTGGGTTTTATGGCCAAGCTGGGAATCAAATCCTGGTTTCCAGTGTCATAGTCCAACACTAAAACCACACTGGCTCTTGACTTAATCCCATTCACTTCAATGGGTCTCCTTTAGGCAAGACTAACACTGAGTTTACCAGAACATCAGAACATCTATGAACATCTTGCATGAGAAGAAGTTGTGATGTACACAGTAGTGTCAATGCACACAAAAAGCTTCAGGGTATACTCCAGTGTTACATACCATTTCTCTTTCTCATCTTTACAGAATTCTTCTTCTGACTATCCAAAGCCTGTACTGTCTGGAAATTCAAAATGCATTAAATTACTCAGGGCTGATTCACTTAGAGCTCTTTGTTTTTGAAAGGATTTGTAAAACCGGATGGAAATTTACATTTTATGCTTAGCTAAATTCCCATGCTTCTGAGAATCCATATTAGCTATATCTATGATGTTGCTCATTTGGAAACTACTGGTTTTCACACTTTTCCTGTTCAGTGCATCATTTGCATTGTTATAATGTTGAAGTTGTGTGCTCAGTTACATCTATGACAGTCATATGATTTTTATCATAGTTTCTTAGAAAGTGTACACAAGACTGCACAGCAAGTGATGATGTAGTAAATATTTTATTGTGATGAAATAACAACTGCATTTAGTGTTACAATATATATATATATAATGCTGAGAGCAAACATTTAAAGCTGATAGCTTTTTAGAAAAAAATATTACATGTATTGATCTGTTTTCTCACAGTTTTTGTTGAATACAGTCATATATCTTTTACAGAACAAATCACAGCTTTCATTCATATCAATGCAAAACAACTATATTTATAAAAATAGCAGTTTTCATTTCACTATCATCTTGTCTGTTCTTTGACCACACAAAAAGTGATTGCTAAAGTGCTGAAGTGCTGTCTTGGCCCTTACAAAGTGACTAGTTTTTAAAATTAATTTTTCAGGAAGAAGTCGGTATGAACTTAATTGACTGTGAGAAATGTTGGGATTCTCTCCATGTGTCCACACTGTTTGTTGGGCTTCTGTTATTGGTGAAAGATGTCTGTCTCCGGCTGATACTCTCAGAATCCTCTTTACTCAGCCTTTGCTTCATTTTTCGACAGCACAGGAAGCTCTGTAAAAAGTCCTGAAAAAGGTGTCCACTAAAGAACATGTAGATCCACGGGTTGCAACAACTATTCAAAGAGGCCAAAAGAGCAGTGACTGTAATTAAAATGTCCTCAGACTCTGTCAAGAAAAAAAGGGAAGAAATCATTTAGTAAAATTTGCAGTCTAGTAAGCTATTATGCATCTACTTGTAAAACCTTTAAGTATGTCATTTTTTTAAAAATAAAGAAAAGAAAGCCCCAAGCGATATAACTTTAGTTTCTTAAGTGACAAAGTAGCTGGATTTTGTATACAGATAATGTGCGTGAGTGTGTACTTTCAAGTCACTTGTCAACTAATGGTAACCCCATGAATCTCATACGGTTTTCTTTTCTAGTTCTTTCATGGCTGCCCTTCCCATTCCAGTTACAAATGAGTAAATCTTGCTAACTGTTCCATATTCATGACTGATACTGTGTTCAGTGACAATTCACTATTCTCTCACCAGCCTCCTTTACCAGGCATCAGCTCCCTTGGGAGAAAGAGGTTCATACAGTCAATGACTGGAACATGGGTGGATATTTCCATCAGATTTAGTGGGGATCAGGCCAGCAGAGGCTACCTAGGTTGCAACACTGCAGAAATATTCCATCTGACACCACTTTAACTGCCACAGCTCAGTGCTATGGAATTCTGGGAACTGTAGTTTTGTGAGACATTTAGCCTTCTGTATCAGAGAGCTCTGGTGCCACAACAAGCCACATTGCCAGAAATTTCATAGCATCGAGTCGTGGCGATTAAAGTGATGTCAAACTGAATTATTTCTGCACTGGGAATGCAGCCTTAATTTATTTAGTTAACTAGCTAATATAAAATATTGGCCATGATTTATGATAACGAAATTATTTATGATAAGTGAGAGTATTATTAGAGACAATATGGAGTTGCTGTGATCTCTCTAGTGGAGAGACAACACAAAGGAGTATAGCTCCAAGACATTTTTCAGAGCTGAAACTGTGACATCCACCGGTGGACTGATGGACATTTCTTGGTCTAGCAAGCAATGATAATGAGTCTTTTATGCTTTACCATTGTTTATCATAGATCAGTACAGAAAAAGTCACAAAATTGTGAAACTAATCAAACAGAGACTGGATACTTTTCCTTTTCTTTGGCCAAGTACTTCATGTTAACAGTTTGCATGGTAATATTTCTCTACAAGCTTGTTTGAGTTTATAATGAAAACCTCAAGGTTGAATTTTAGAAAGCTGTAGTTCAGTATGTTATACAAGTTAAATCTGTGCAGCTAAAAGTTCAATGGAACTTACTCTCAGGGAGCAACCCAGGGCTGCATATGAGTACAAATGATAGAAAAGTAACACACACACATAATACAATCATATCCATGCACTATCCTTGGTGACAGGGCTATGTGCTTCTGAACATCAACTTTTCTCATAACTGTGATGAGTTTCTCTGGAAGTCATTTAGCAAAGGAAAAAACCAGCATTTTAAAATGTCTAGACAAATATTTACTGGAAAATATTATTATTATTCTCTGTTAATGTATTGTTGCATTAGACAATTCCACCTGTCCATACAATTTTATAGCTCAGTAACTGCATGGCTGAATGGTGCCAGTGCTTATGTATTCATCATTGACATTGCTATGCGCATGTCAGGAATACTCAAAAAGCACATACAAGTATAGTTACACAGCAGTCTCCAAATGCTTTTTTAAAATGGTATATAATCAAGTTTGTATTAGTTGCATGACACCATGCATCTCCCTCATGCAAATCCGTGCTGTTACACAGTTTTAGAAAATACAGATTGGCTACATCTGTTACTGGTGCTTGTCACTTTAGCCATTGTCCAGGTTAGCCAACCAGCTGCACCACCAGGATGCTCCCAGTTGATATTTAGCAGCAGCACAACCCCACGGGCGGCAGTGTTTATTAACACAGCTGTTATTGCACCCAAGCCCGAACATACACTTGATAAAAGAAAGCTCTGTACGTGTTTTTTCAAATGCTTCTTTAAAATCTTGTTTATGCCACCCTGCTTAAATCAGATAGCTACTTCTAAATTCAATTCTTCCTTAGTTATGCACTCTACAATCTATCTAATGTTGCCTTATACTGTAGAGAATTTTCTGTTCAGTTCACTGTACAAACATATTATAAATTTGCAGTGCCATTTCATTGTTTACCCTTTGACATTAAAAGCATTCATGTTGCATGATGGTATTTGACTTGCTTAAAACTAATCAAGCAATGAGGTGATGAAGTATCTTTCCTCTTATGAGCCCCATTCACTTTGAGATTCATAATCAGATCCTGATGAACCCCTGGCTTTTTACTGCCAAAAGGAAACGGCCTAGGCTTGGTAGAGCATCTTTTAATGAGTGGTCAGACAAGCAGATGTTTCCCATTTACACTCTGTTATAATTCTTAAGTTACATTATGCTGTGGATTCTACTTTAATTGTCTTCAATCAAGAAGAAAGAATTTCAGGTTCTGCCCATGTGCCCATACTCTTTGCTTCACATATGATTTCCCCCTAGTAATTTTATCTACTTATTTAACCTTTCTGCACTGCCAGATATTTTATAAATTCTTCAGTTCCCAAAGAACAGCACGTTCAAGCACTGTGCCAGTGATGCTCTTGTAAAACATTCCCGTAAATCAGAAACTAAAAGAAATACAGCAATGGGAAATATCATAAGCATCCCTATTTTCAAATTCATTGCATAAGAATATCCAGTCAAACCCATTCCTGCATTTTAGAAGATGTACCTGTGAACAGGGATTAATTTCTCTCTTCACCGACTTGTTTATGTACAAAGTGTACTATAGGTGCTTTATAAATAATAAGTGGGCATCCTGAAGACTTTTGTCACTTGTAAACTGATATAAACTTAAAGTGGTTGAAATTGTGATAATAGTCAGAATCTGAGCCCTTGTTTCTTATGGGGTTAATTTAACTGAACAAGAATGACATTTTATTGAATATATTTAAACCTAGTCTCCCTTCTCCATCACTTTTTGATATCTGCTTTTCTCTTAGGGTTATCAAGTCATAATGCTGTGTCAACAGTGAGCTGTTCCTACAGGAGTAGCTTTTACTGGTGTTTCCTATTGGTGGTTCCACACACTAAGAAACTGTAAGAAATCTTTCCAATGTATATCAAAATCTTGAAGCCACACTCTACAGTCTTTTTGGGGGGGTCTTTTTTTGGCCACCCCTTAACATTTCACTTTCATCTTCCTTTCCCTGCATGTTCCTGCCTGGCTTTTGTCTTACACTCACAGGCTTTACAAGTTGGTCAAAATGCCTTGTCCCATTGATAAGTTGACTCAGGTTTCTGGGGTCAATTCTTTGACTAATCTTTTTAGATTTATACATGAGTATATACAGTAACTCCTGACCTTTAGCTCTCTGTCACGGTTGTCCCCTAGCACTGCTACCAGTAAGATTAGGCATTACTGGCCTATATGGGTAAATGATCTTATAAAACAACCTCCTTTGTAGCTGCATCACAGGATGACCATGGGATCCTGCCGTCCACCTCCCTAAAAAACTCTGGACATGCATATAGAAAGGATAGAAAGAATATTTACTGTTATTTGTTTCCTAGTAAAAAAAAAAGGAAGAATAATCCAAAGGCAAGTATATTGTGATGTTTTCACCCAGTATTCACACATGTCAAAATGTTTCAGAAAATTATTCTGCAGAGAAATAAACATGGGCTTTTGGCAAAGAAGTAATGGGCCTTTGTGCATTTAAACATACACACATGAACAGAAACACACCTTTTGTGCAAAATTAGTGCTTTTGTACAAAATCCAAATATTTGCATATTTCTGGAAACAGTGTTTTTACATGAAAATTGCACTGTGTTAAAAATGTGTGCCCCCCCCCCATACTGTTTTCAGAGAAGTATGGTGGTTTGTGAAAAAAATTAGTGGCTTTGGAGCAAACTCACAATTTTGCACAAAGAATCATGTGCATTTCTGAAACTGTGGGGTGTGGGGTTTTGTTTTTTTGTTTTTTTGCATGAAAAAATATTTTTGTGTTTTCTTTAGAAACAACACAATTTACAGTTGCCAAATGCTTCCTCCCCACCTCTGCAGAATGAGATGGCTATTTGTAAAGCCTCGTTCTGTATTTTTGGAAATTGTGGGTTTTTTAAAATGAAAATTGTATTTTTGTGCAACAAACATGTTTTTTAAACATAAAGCATTATTTCCAAGATATATATATATATATATATATTATGCAAAACTGTAGAATTATGCATTGAAACCATGTTTCTAGAACATGTGTTTATATTTCTGTATGTAAAAAATGTGGTATTTGCACAAAAGCTCATGATTTTTATGCAAAAATAAAAACCCACATATATTTCTGCCCAGAAAAATTGCCAGAAACACTTGGGGACATGAGGAAACAAGGTAAAAACTGAATGAAAAATGCTGCAATAATTATTTGTATCCCATAACAGTGAGAAAACTAATGGAAATTATTTGTCTTCATATTTGAGGTTGAAATAGTCAATATTACATCCCTCATGTAGAGCAGAGGTAGGTAGCTGCAGGTGACAGGCTATATGCTGCTACTGGAAGCCTGTTTCACACTCTCCCTTACACCCCACAAAATGTTGTCAGAAACATTAAAAACAGAACTCATATTGTCACAAAAATATTGTAGTTTTGATTCTCCTTCCAATCCCACTATCCTCTCAACCTTCCAAAACCAAAACACGTGATACAAGATATATTCCAGTCAACTACTGGAACTGGAAGAACTGTCACCCAGTCCACACCTGCCTTTATCTGCTGTAGATTTTCGTGGCTTTCTTGTTGGTTCTAAGGTTCAATGTAGCTTCAGAGCAGCTTTCATAATTCTCCCAAATGGTGTGAAAGGGGACTTTCCTTGTTGCCACACTGACTGCAAAGACACTGGGGACTCTTTCAGACATGGGAAATTGGAAGTATAATCCAAGGGCAATCCAAATGGGGTTTCACGTTATTGCGAATTAGAGCTTCTCACACAATTTTGGGCAAAAGGGAAGTCACTCCAAATGCAATCATAGGTTTCACGTTATTGCAAATTAAAGCTTTTCATGCAATTTCGGGCAAGGAGGGGTCATTTTCAGGTAATGGGAAGTCATTCCAAACCCCTTCCAAATGCAATGGGGATTCACGTAATTTCGCTAAACAAGCGAATTCACGTGAATTCGCATTGGCTGCATTCGAACTTGGGACACATCCCTCCCGTGTGAAAGAGTGCTGGGAAGCAGAGAGATTTCCAGCTTCATTTCAGGTGCAGCTGAAGTCTATGTAGTGCAAAGAATACACACCCATCATGAGGCTCAGAAGAAAATCTTACTGCCTCTTAACAAGACTGAGGTGATGCAGAGCAGCAGTACACGAACAACCTCATTTCTTCTTTTTTCATTAGTGAGTAAATATTATCTGACACTTGAGTTTATCACATGGGGGGAAATCCTGTGCAGAAACGCAGGTTTAAAGCAGAAAAAAACCACAAAAACGGGTTGATTTTCACATAACGTCATTGTTAAAGCAGTATTAACCCAAACAAAAGGTAGCCGGAACTGGTGTTAACCCGGATGAAAAGGAGTGGCTCCGTTTGGGTTAACATCAGTTTTACAACAACATGTGTGAAAATCAACCCGCTTTTGCGAGTTTTTTTTCCAGCTTTTAAATACCGTTTTTTCATGGGATTTCCCCCATGTGATAAACTCCACTGCATTACTTCAAAAGGTCAGAGACTTAATTGCCACAACTGCAATATTATATTTAATGCTACCATTGTATGATATTTAATCTTATACTAATATTCATCATATCTTTAAAATTACTCTCTGTTATAAGGGTTGACATTTTTGTCGCTTCTGTGCAAACATTTGCATTTCTATTCCAAACTAAGCCCTTCTGAATTCAATGGAACTAATTTCTAAGAAACTGAATATAGGATTGCAGCTCTGATATTAATATTTAACTATTAAAATATTAATATTAGTTAATATCATTAAAATATTAATAGTATTTGAACATATTTTAATTGTATCTATGATGCATTTTTAATGTGTGGACTTATACAAACTAGGTAGCTTCAACATCTGGTTTCCTGATTTTTTTTAATTAATTGCATTGTTTTTGTACATTGGTATTGTACAGATGCTAACTTAAATGCCTTTCCTGGCAGCCAAATGAACTATAAATTGTTAAAACAAAGTAAGAATTAACCTTGTGATTCCTTTGGCTTCACATAATTTATTAGCCACCTTGGATCCCATCCCAGGAGAAAAAATGGAGTATAAATGCAATAAATAAATAGAAATGAAATAAATAAAAAGGGAAAGATGCATTTTAAGAGCCAATAACTCTTGCAAAAGAATCAGTCTTACTGAATAGGAATGGCGTTGGCCTGTGGTATCCAGCCCATCTGTTTAGGCTCTGTTGTCTTTCTTTTAATTGGAATGGTGTGGAACTGGATTTCTATTTTTTCTAGTATTTTAAAATGATGTTAATGAGCATGTGGATGGAAACCTCATATCAGCATAAGCTTTTCTAGTGGGCTTTTCATGAGTCCTCTCATGAGCAATCTCTCTCTCCCACTCTCCCTCTAGTCATTCTTGATGCTTGCCTACAAAGCCCATGTGGCCCTATTATTAAGTACAGTACAGTGAAGTGGCAGATGCTAGGAGATACTTGTTGGCAGCAACAAGATAACATAGGACTCTTTCAGACGTGGGAAATTGGAAGTATAATCCAAGGGCAATCCAAACGCAATCCTGGGGTTTCACGTTATTGTGAATTAATTCTTCTCACGCAAATTCGGGCAAAAGGGAAGTCACTCCAAATGCAATCATGGGTTTAACGTTATTGCAAATTTAAGCTTCTCACACGATTTCGGGCAAGGGGGGGGGTTATTTTCGGGTAATGGGAAGTAATTCCGAATGCCTTCCAAACGGAGCAGGGGTTCAGGTAAATTCGCTAAACAAGCGAATTTACATGAATCCGCATTGGCTCCATTCGGAATTGGGAGAAATTCCTCCTGTTTGAAAGAGTCCATAGAGTCTGTGTTTTAAACTTTATGCTAACCTGGTGACTTCTGTTGCAGTGGACAAAGATGCCCCCCCCCCCCGCAATGAATGTTGAAGAAAGATGCCAGTTGAGCCAGCTTTTTTATATAAAGAATCGGTGGCAGCTAGTGGCTTCCCTATCATCAGAACAGTGAATCCGCCCTGGGTTTTAGTTGTATTTCAAAGGAGCCATTCAAGATGCTGATCCTTATCCCCCAAATGGATTAAAAATGTTGGGCAGTTCCTTTAATAAAATGCCAAACTGGAACCTACACCTACCAATTCCCAAATGACATGGGAATCACTAGCCACCACAGTATAGAATAAAAATAGCACCATCATGTTTGCTGCAGGCATCAAAATCTCATGGCTCAGACCTGAATAAGAGCATTCCAGAGCTTTCTAGGACTACGGTACTCAAAAGTGGTAGTCCCTGGGCCACTGGCTGCCAGGGCCCTGAAGGGTTTCCAGGAAAGAAAGAAGCAGTCATTACCAATGGGCACAAATATGGAACCAAAAAAATCAAAAACAAAAACAAAACAAAACAATGGGCACAGACATATTGTAAAAAAATAATAACTGACAGTCCCCCTACATCAAGTATTGTTCTAGAAATCATTTTAAAAACAAATATGCCACATCTATTTTGTATCTGTTATGAATGCCTTTCACTATACATTCACCTTAACTCTATGGAGTTTATCACACAAGGGAATTTGGGGGTATACTCCAAAGGCAATCCGAACGCAATCATGGGGTTTCACGTTATTGCATGATAACTTATCTCACGCAATTTCGGGCAATGGAGGGTCATTTTCGGGGAATGGGAAGTCACTCTGAATGCATTCCGAATGCAACTAGAACTCACGTAAATTCGCTAAACTAGCAAATTTACGTGAATTCGAATTGGCTCCATTCGAAATTGGGAGAAATTCCTCCCATGTGATAAACTCCTCTATGAAGAACGTAGGCTTTCAGCACAATTTAGTTTCCTGAGGAGTTTAATTTGTATTCTCCCTGGTTATCAATTATTAAGTATATTAGAACTTTATCAACTCTACCTAGTGCAACAACTTTAGGGGAAACAGTTGAAATCACCTGGATTTTAGAGATAATTAGTACACCATAGTACAATTCTTTATAATAGGCTTTGCCTTCACTTTTAAATGATTATAAAATTTTATAGCAATCAGGTTTGACCCTTAAAAACCTGAGATTTTCTATCTTTCTACTTGAAGCTGATATTATTTGTTTCTAATTCATAGTTTTTTTTGGTAAAATAGACAAACACTCCATTAGATAGATTACCGCACTGTACTCTTATGGTGCTGCTATTCCATTTTTATGCTCTGTCTGTCTCCTGTTGCATTCTGAGGTTTGTAGTTCAGTGAGGTCTAATAAATAAAACTTTATTTTTACCCTGCCTGTCTGTCAGAAGACAATCGAGGCAGCTTACAATAAAAGAGCTCTCCGGCTGGGAATTCTAAATGCCTTTCCCTAAACTGCAAACCCCAGAATGCAACAGGAGGCAGCCGGAGAAGTAAAAGTGGAATGGCAGCACTATAAAAGTGCAGTGTGGTAATCTAGTAGGTCTTCACAGACTGCATCCACACTGTGGAAATAATCCAGTTTAACACCACTTTAACTGCCATGGTTCAATGCTATGGAATCCTGGGAATTGTAGTGTGTTGCGACACCTGAGCTCTCTAACAGATAAGGTTAAATGTCTCAGAAAACTACAATCTGATAACTGGTGTCAAACTAGATTATTTCTGCTGGATACAGCCACAGTAGCGCAAAACAACGCACTTGTAGGAAACAGGAAAAACTAAAGGCTATTTTTGATTAAAATGACTATCTTACCTAGCCCTAAGCTATGATTGATAGGAAGCTTACTGTGTAGAGTGGCTGACTTGGTTCTGGACAGCACTAGCCCTGCCATAAGGCAAAGAAAATCAGTCACCTTAGGCAGCAGTTGTCTGGGAGTGCAATGAAGCACAGAAGGACAAAACTGTGTATTATATAATATATCCCCTTTCTGTTATTCCCTAAGCTACCCTGCTAACTTCAGGTGTGGCGGTGGGACACTGTGCCTTCATCAGCACTGAAGGAAGATTCAACTGTCAGCCCACTCAGCTTTTGTACATGGGGTTTTGTCTTTACGTCAGACAAAAAAAAATTATTTTGGTCAAGCCCTGGAAAAAGAACCCACATTGTATAGCTCTGGTGTGTTTAAATGACTAGCTTGGCAACAAGTTAACTATGGTTAGCATCCTGGTAGTGACAAATGCAGCGGTAAAAGAAAGTTACTTCTGTGTACTGAACCTTTTTGGTAATTACCAAAATTCACTACCTCCCTTCTGCAACAACTGAAACCCCCATAGGAGTCATCTTTCTTTAAGAGGCCCCCACTCCATGGCCATTAGTAGCTGTTGGAAAGCGGGGGACATGAGAGAAGTGTTTGGTTATGTGCCCATAACCAGATTCAGAACAAGAAAAACGTCCTCCCAGACCTCCAGTGTATCCTTCTGTCCGGGAAGTTGTGTTTATAAGCACATAGCCAGATGTTTATCCAAAGTCCCCCCCCCCCCACCAGACACTAAATAGGTGTGTGGTGACGCTTACACAAGGAACATGAGCCATGGAGGAGAGAAAAGGGGAGATATACCATATTTCTGCAGGGGCAGAGGTTTAAACTATCTCCTGATGCAGTATCTTGATCTACACATTTGCTGTAATCCTAAACAGATTGTCTAGCAAATAAGCACCACTGAACGCAGTGAGACTTACTTCCGTATAAACACACACAAGCTTGTACTGTCAATAACCATTTCACTCAAAAAGTAATGTTTGTCAACCAAACATCATGGGCAGGGGACGGTTCAATTTATGTCATATCACAGCTGGAACTGAACATCTAAACTACTGTTCCTTTCAGTCTGGTAATGAGTTTTCCCCAGGAACTGTCTGACAACTGCGACATAAACCCACTCTGTTTTAAGTAAGCCCTGCCAAAACCAGTGTTGGCACTGGGATTTATTGCACTTATCTGCAATTCCAAGCATATTAGTTTAGGAGTAACACTTTAAGTTCACAGATGAGAAGGAGGCTAACTGGACATCTTTTGAATGCCTGCTGTCCTTATTGTGTGCTTTCAAGTTGTTCCTTATGGCAACCCTAAGGTGACCCTATCACAGGGTTTTCTTGGCAAGATTGTATGTGATCTGAATTAAATGACTTTACAGTAAATAAGCACTTGCTTAGGAGTAAGCCCCACTGAAATATATACAGACACGGACTGTGTGTTGTTTCCAAGTGACTGAATTAAATGGCTTTATGCTTGGAGCATTGCAAGACTGATATTGCAGTTTCCAGAGTTTCCAGGCTTCTGAAAAACTGACCCAAACCTCTTAGCTATTTCCTGACAAGATGATAGGTAACCATGGACAGTACTGTGCACATTTTCCATACTATCCAGCACTATATTGGTCTAAATATAATTGCTATAACTGCCCAACCAAGAGCCAAGTGTGGTGCATCAGTTTGAGTGCTGGATTATGACTCTGGAGACCAGAGTTCAAATCCTGGTTCAGCTGTGGAAACCCACTGGGTGACATTGGGCAAGTCTGCACTCAAAATGCTGCACCACACTTGGCTCTTGGTTGGACAATTACAGCAATTATATAGTCCCGGATAGCATGGAAAGCATGCACATTGCCGTCCAGAGTTACCTATCGTCTTGTCAGGAAATAGCTGAGAGGTTTGGGTAAGTTTTTCAGGAGCCTGGAAAATCTGGAAACTGCAACATCAGTCTTGCAATGCTCCAAGCATAAAGCCATTTAATTCAGTCATTTGGAAACAACACACAGTCCGTGTCTGTATACTCTGCTTTATCACACTAGGGGGCAAAGAGGATTTAAACAAGAGTTAAATGACAGCTAAACAGGAAATGTCCTGTGATAGACATTGGGCATTCCCTGTTTAACTCTCATTTAAATCCTGTTTGCCCCCTAGTGTGATAAAGCAATGTTTCGGTGGGGCTTATTCCTGAGCAAGTGTGCAATTTAATACTTGCTAATTTACTGTAAAGTCATTTAATTCAGATCACAAACAACCTTTCCAAGGAAAACCCTGCGTGTGTTAGGGTCGCCATAAGGAACAATTTGGAGGCAAACATAAGTTCCGCTCTGGACCCACAACGCCAACTCCCAGAATTCCACAGCCTTGAGCCAGGATACTCAAAGCGGTGCCAAACCGGGTTATTCCTCCAGTGTGGATGCATCCAGTCGTTTAGATGTTCTCTTCCAAGCTGTGGTAGACATTGGAGAAATCAACCGGTTTAAGTGCCATGGCTCAATGCTGTGAAATTCTGGGAATTGTAGTTTGTTGTGGGGTCCAGAGCGGAGCTCCGCTCCGCTCTGGGCCCCACAACAAACTACAATTCCCAGAATTTCACAGCATTGAGCCATGGCAATTAAACCGGTTTATTTCTCCAGTGTGAACGCAGACAATCTCGCCAACAACAACAACGATGTCCAGAAGAGTGGAGAAGAAAAGAAGCAGCAGTAGGAGAAGCCTGCCCCGGTGTGTGTTGCGAGTGTGTAACCTACCGACCCAAGGAGCGTGTTCCTCCCAAACGGAGCGCATCTGGACGGTGAAGAAGGGAGCCCAGCAGAGGATGTAAGCCGAGACGATCACGAGAGTCATCTTGACGGTGCGGATCTTGGCGCGGGAGATGTTCCGGAGGCTGCTGGCGCAAGGGGTGAGGAGCAGACCTCTTGCCCTCGGATGATGATGATGATGATTAAGAGGATGATGGGGATTCCTCCCTTTTCTTTTGCTGCCCGCCTGGGTGCCCTGCTTGCCGGGGTCCTTCCCCCTGGCGTGGCTCCAGATGTGGGCGCAGATGAAGCCGTAGCAGGTGGCCAGGGCCAAGACGGGCCCCACGAAGACGCCGCAGGTGACCCAAGTGACGTAGGCCCGGGCCCCCCAAGGCCTGGCGAAGTGGGCCCAGCAGTCGTAGACCCGGGATCCCTCCTCCACCTCCCGGAGGGAGAAGATGAAGTACTGCGGGGTGCTGAGGAGGAAGCTGAGCCCCCAGGCCGCCCCCAGCATGTAGCCCGAGCGCCGCCGGGGCTGGCGGAGGGTCTGGAGCGGGTGGCAGACGGCGACGTAGCGGTCGGCCGTCAGGACCACCAGCAGGTAAGCCGAGGCGAACATCCCGAAGACCTGGAGGTGCTTGACCACCCGGCAGAGGCCGTCCGGGCCGTGGAAGCGGTGGGTGGCCTCCCAGCAGAGCTGGGGCAGCACCTGGAAGAGAGCCACCGAGAGGTCGGCCAGGCTCAGGTGGAGGATGAAGCGCTCCACCCGGGAGCCCTTCCTCCTCCTCCTCCTCCGCCCGGGGCGCCCGGACAAGGCCAGCAGCACCGCCCCGTTCCCGGACAACGCCAGCGCCAGGGTCACCGCCAGCACCGCCACCTCCAGCCGCGCCAGGCTCTCGTTCCGACCGAAGCGGTCGCCGCTCAGGCTCCCGTTGATGCCGCCGCCGCTGCCCTCCGGCCCCGGCCAGCCCCGGCTCCCGTTCCCCGGCCCCGACCAGGAGGAGGGCACCGTCGGGTCCATGCCAGCCTCCGAGCCCTCCCCGAAGTGCATGGCTCCCTCCGCCCGCCTTTGCTGTTGAACCGGAGGACCCTTGACCACCCCCTTCCTCTCCCTTTTCTCTTTTCCCGACTTGGGAAGCAAGAAACCCCCCTCAGAGCCTGCTTCCTTCCCAATTCTTTCTTCCCTCCCTTTCTCCTACGCTGAGGCTGGACCCTTGACCAACCCTTTTCTCTCCCCTTTCTGCTCTCTATTCCCTCAGACCCCCCTGGGAGGTTTCTCCCCTCAAACTCTCCCTTTTTTCCCAGTGCTTTCCCGCCTTCCTTCCTGGCTAAACAGGACCCTTGACCACCTCCTTGGCTTTCTGTCCCCCCTCAGACCACCTTGGCTTCGTCCCCAGTGCTTCCTTCCCTTTCTCCAATGCACTGGACCTTTTTCTTTCCCCTTCCTGGGACACTAAAGGAGCTTCTCATTCAAAGCCCCGCTTTTTCCTCAGCGCTTTCTTCCCCCCTCTCTGCCTTGCTGGGACGACCAGACCCTTCTTGGCCACTTCTGCCCCTCTCTCTGCTGCTCTCTGGGAAGCAAGACCTTCCCTCTCCTCAGACTCCCTCAGACCCTGGCTTTCTTCTCAGTGCTTTCTTCCCTCCCTTTCTGACCCTTCACTAACCCTGTCCTGGGACCCAAGGGCTTCTTCTTCTCCCTCTGCTTCCCCCCCCCCCCCCAAGCGCTTTCCTAAGCCACCCGAAGGAGGCAGCCCTCTCCGTCCTGGGGCTCTTCTTGGCCAGCCTTGTTCAGAGGAGGGCTGCCACCATTTTTTTGCCCCGAAGCTTCAGGGGCTCTCCTTTCTTTGCAATTGCCGGCTCTAGTCCCTCTGTCTTCCTCACCCCCTTTTTCCTTGAAGGCTCCTCCTGACTGAGGGGGAATCCCGCCCCTGGTCTTTAATCCCCTCCTCCTCCTCCTCCTCCTCTCTCAGGTCCCCTTAAACGCCCTTCATTTTGAGCAGGACTAAAGAAGACTGAGGAAAGATGCCTTAAGGCTGCGTCCACACTGGAGAAATAACCCGGTTTGGCAGCGCTTTAACTCTTTTTTTTTTTGGCTCAAGGCTATGGAATTCTGGGAGTTGGGAGTTTGTTGTGGGGCCCAGAGCGGAGCCCCCACAGCAAACTCCAACTCCCAGAATTCCATAGCAATTGAGCAGCCAAAGCGTTAAAGCGCTGCCAAACCGGGTTATTTCTCCAGTCTGGACGCAACCTTTATACTGCATTTTTAACCTTTCTTAGTCCTGCTCAAAATGGAGGACATTTTGGAACTCCTCCTGGGCAGAAGGATGAAATGGAAGACGTGTCCTGGAAAAAGGAGGACGTCTGGTCACCCTGTTTAGATGTCCGACTCCTACAGAGTCCCAAATTTCAAGGTGTCCGTCTCTCTTCGCAACACACACCACCATAATACACACACTCCCTTGGCCTACCTACCTCAGGAACCCTCCTGAATTTGATTTAGACACTGGTTTGTAGAGTTCATACCACAGTGTCTGGGGAGCCCCAACACTCCCCTTCCCTCCCATTTCTCATCCATATCTTTCTTTCTATGAACCCTGTTCCATCCATCTTATTCTCCAATAAACCAGGCAAGGCCAACTCTGAATCCTCCCAAGCCTTGAGGGGACAGGATAGCTATGGCTTGTGGCATTATGGCTAACTGGCAGGGCAAGTGAAAGCTTAAAAGCTGGTGCAATTCAAAGACCTAGCCACCTTATTTATCAGACGGGAGGAATTTCTCTTTATTTCGAATGGAGCCAATTTGAATTCACGTGCATTCGCTAGTTTAGCAAATTTACGTGAATTCTAATTGCGTTTGGAATGCATTCAGAATGACTTCCCATTATCTGAAAATGACCCCCCCATTGCCCGAAATTGTGTGAGATGCTTTAATATGCAATAACATAAAACCCATGATTGCATTCGGAATGACTTCCCTTTTGTCCAAAATTGTGTGAGCTACCTTAATACGCAATAACATGAAACTCCATGATTGCGTTCGGATTGCCATTAGATTTTACTTCCAGTTTCCATCATCTGATAAACTCCTTAGTTGGGAAAATCAGTATGCAAAGGGATCTTGCAACACCTTTGAGACTCCCTACAACAGACAGAGTTTGGTAGCATGAGCTTTAGCTTTAGTTCGTGCTTGTAGCTGTTGTTGTTTTTGTGGGCCTTCGAGTCATTTCCGAAATATGGCAAATCTAAGGAGGAGCTATCACAGAGTTTTCTTGGCAAGATTTGTTCCGGGGGGGGGGGGGTTGCCTTTGCCTTCCTCTGAGGCTGAGAGAGCGTGACTTGCCCAAGGTCACCCGATGCAGTGGGTTTCCATAGCCGAGTGGGAATTCGAACCCTGATCTCCAGAGTCCTAATTCAGTGCTCAAACCAGTACACTATGCTGACCAAACTTAAAAGTTGCTTACACTACTGTTTACTCCAGTGGTTCCCAGACTTTGGACCTCCAGATGTTTCTTCAGCCCAGAGTCTGTTGCCCAAGCTTCCCAGGAGAGTTTTGAGTTCAACTTCTAAGAGTTGAAGCCTCGGGGGGGGGGGGGGCAAAGTTTGGGAATCACTAGTAGCCTGTATATGGGAATTCCTTTTTTCTTGATAGGGAAAGTTTTCCCTCCCTAATCAGAGCTGTTGTCGTTTTTGCAGAAAGACTCCTACATGTCTGACTGAAGGAATTCAACAAGTAAAGCATCCTTGCCTGTTGCATTTCATGCTGTCATGAGAGGTATGAGAATTCAATTTGCTATACTTCCCCCCCCCCTCCACACACACTTTGGCCAATCTGTTTATCATCATAGGACCTTATCAGACGTTGGAAATTGGAAGTATAATCTAATGGCAATCCAAACGCAATCATGGGGTTTCACGTTATTGCGAATTAAAGCATCTCATGCAATTTCAGGCAATGGGGGGGCATTTTCAGGTAATGGGAAGTCATTCTGAATGCATTCTGGACGCAATGGGAATTCACGTGAATTCGCTAAACTAGCGGATTCACGTGAATTCGAATTGGCTCAAATTGGCTCCATTCGCAATAAAGAGAAATTCTCCCATCTGATAAGGTCCATAGATGCTAATTCTCTACATCTCTCTTCATCTCTCCACCAACAACTCATAGGACTTCTGAGTTGTCCACTTTTTACACAGCATGTGCCAGAGGGAATGACCTGGAAAATAAGGACAGAAAAACCTTGAATGCCAGAGAGAAAGATGGAGGGACAGGAAGGGGAGAAGAGAGAAGTATGTGGGGGGAAAGGAAGATTTTGGTAGAGAAAGAGAAGTAAAAGAACTGAAGGGTGGAAACAAACTGGAAAAATGACAAGATCATTTTGTGTCATTCAAAACAATGGATGTGCTAATTTTGTCTACTGAATTCCAATTTGGATGTGTTCTCATTTCCACAGTGAATTTTAAGCACTCACCAATAACTAGTCAATGATCTGCAAATCTGCTCTGCTAACTTTCTGCATTATTTACAGAAATTCTCATGATTTCATGTAAGGTTTTGTTTTGTTTGGCATATGTTCCTTGCAGAACCTGACTATTCATCAGTCATTTTTTTAGGAACGGCAATAATATTTTACAACATCTAATATAAAAGCATATTTATTAGGAAATAAATGTCACAGAGGGGCTTAACTGCTGTATAAATATGTATAAATATGCTTCAAAGGATGCTTGATTGATGAGTAACAAAGTGACACTGCCTTCACATTTTGTTATCTAGAGAAATGCTTTATGAAATCCATACTGATTAGTCTATACGGACATTTCAATGTGCTCATTCATCCAAGGTTATATTTTTAGTTTCACCTGCTGTTATGGTGAGTAAACTATCTGTGATATCATTTTACTCAGTTTTAATAATGTCAGTGGGAAGTGCCTTTGTAGTGAGATTTAAAATGAACTTAAGACAGCAGTGAAAGATAGCATATTAACATCCATGATTTCCCACTGAACAGCATTTCTAGTAATGTCAACCAATGTCATTTGTTTAAACAGGAAGTCCTCAGATCTTATATCCTCTCAGATTTTTAAAATACACATTTTGTATCTATACTGTTTGTTGATTATATTATCTGCCATTGGACAAAACCAAGGGTGGTATGTAAACGAAAGTAAAAGCAGTTTACAATAAACGATAATATGTCAATCATCTTTTTCAGAGACTTCTCAATTATACATATATTAACAGAAGAAATATTTTACTTACAATTGAAGATTATAATAATGCATTTAATAAATGCATTTGGATTCATCAACTACTGCAGCCTTAGAGCTGGGATGGTGTTTAGTCACATGGAGTTTCCACACCTGGCCACAGATAAATATTGCAGAGCACAGAGGCAACCACAGGTGCTGCCATTTACGTATTAGTGAAATTAAGTGCCGTATGCATCTCAAGCTGGGTAATCGTCAGGAGAAAAATCAATGAAAGTCATGTGGAATCTTAATAATATTACAGCAAAATGCCTCTAAACAATTCAAAGGAGCAGGAAACTATAATTACTAATCTACTAATATTAATAATAAAATATAATACCAACTTTGTTTCAACATATATTGTAAGCTGCTTTGAGTCCCAGTTTCAGAGAAAGACAGGAAGTATGTAAAATATTTTTAAAATTTTTTATTTTTATAAGTATTATATGCAAGAACACTAATATATGCAGATCATCTCACGAGAATTAAAATGAAGTACAGTAATTCAAGTTTCAGTAAGGAGTTTTTTAAAATGGTCTTAAACCAGCATTCCATTGGTTACTGCAGAAGAAATGTTTTCCTTTAGTTTATAGCCTTTCCCACCACCCCAAAACTGCTCCTAACAAACTGCTCCCACCACCCCCAGTCTTCTAGAGCTGATTTCAGGGATACAAGAGCATTGGCTGCAATGGGAAGGAGAATCAGATGCACCCCTCTTCTGGACTCCACTGTTCTGCCTGCAGACATTTATCTTTTAATCCTTTTACATATGTAGAAAACATCTAAAATAAATGTCTCTGTGCATATACAGTTTTGTTAAACTAATGATGATCCTTAATATTTCAATCAGAACAATCTCATCTGCAGTATGTCTGAAATTTGTAGGGTATGTTATACAGTTGGGCCTCTGTATCCACAGATTTTTTTTATCCACAGATTTGAGCATACACATCTTGAAAATATTCCCAAAAAGTATAAATTCCAAATAGCAAACATTGATTTTTCATTTTATATATGGGACACCATTTTGTTGTGTCATTATATTTAATGGGACTTGAGCATACACTGATTTTGTTATCCACGGAGGGTCCTGGAACCGAACCCCAGCGGATAACAAGGGCCCACTGTAATCAGAAAAACAAAAGCCATTAGCAAAAATTAGTTGTTAAAATGTAAAAGCATGATGCAGCCCACTACATACACAGTGTCTGGGATATTCTTACATGATCAGTAAAAATGCATTTTCTTTCAGTTTTCAGATTTGACAACTGAACTTGAAAGTAAGCTTGCCATTCTGGTAGCAGAAGCAAGACAAGTAGACAATATGCGGTCCTCCAGATGTTGTTGGACTGCAAATCTCATCAGCCCTAGCCAGCATACATAATGGTGAGGGATGGTGCAAGTTGTCATCCAACAACATCTGAAAGTCAACATGTTGACCACATCTAAACTAAGAGGTCTCTCTCTGCCTTTCTGTCATCAGTGGTAGAATACATACTCAGCATGCAGAAGTTCTCAGGTTCAATCCACAGTATCTCCAACAAAAAGTATCCTAGAGAGCAAGATTTCATGAGACTTCACAGAGCCAATGTAGGACTGATAAGACAGGATTAGATAGATTAGTAGTCTGACTCTGTGTAAGGCACCACAATAAATGTTCTATTTGTGTTCATCCAATAGTTCTGCATGTTATCTGTAAGCACACAGACTGTTGAGCCTTTGGCAAGAATGTGCAACTTGTGGCCCTTCAGATGTTGGAATGCAATTCCCATTATCCCTCATCACTGACTAGGCTAGCTAGATATCATGGAAGTTACAGATCAATAATTCCTGGAGGTCTCACGTTGCCCAGACCTCACCTACAGAAATTTTGTTGCATGCCTGTTGTGTATCCATAGTGGATTACAATGTGGCAGATAATTGCTCATTGTGTTAATATCAATTTACAAACATTGGCAAAAGCTTATGTCCAGAAATATATGTTGCAAAACTTTGTACTGTAACACTGTAGAAATAAGGCATGTAACAAACACAACCTGATTGTTTGCTAACCATTAACAAGTTTAACAAGCAATATTTAACTTCACTAATGACTATAATACTGTAGTAGGGATACTATACATCTGGCTTTGCTGGCCCTGAGGAGGAGAGTGGTGGAGGACTTTAATGCCAGCTCCACTTCCCCCCAGAACACCTGGCTACACCGGCCCAGAGTATAATTATTTCAGATATGTAATTGATATTTGATAACTGTTTTATTTTTATTTTATTTTTTTGCCAGGGGAGAATTGGAGATTGTTGTTTAGATCATTATGCTATGCTATGTTGTTCAATTATTGCTGTGCTATATTATGTATTTTTTGTACTGTATTTTTATTATGTGGTTTTAATTTTTGTATTAATACTTTATTTTGTAAACTGCTTTGATCTATTTGGAAAGGCGGTATATAAATAAAATTTATTATTATATTATTATTATTTGTTGATTGCAAGATCAGCAGGTTGGCAGTTCAAGGCCTGGGTATCGCATGATGGGATTGTTAGGCTTTGAGACCTGAGTATGAAATGTACAGATGTGCACAAAAACAGGAATTATGGCTAGAATTGTCTGCAGCTGAAGGCTGGAAGCAGACAGTTCTCAAGGTCTGTATGTGCTTGTTTGCATGTAGGCCTAATGTAAACATCAAGAGTCTTCCTGACTGAGGGGACAGAATTGCAGGTGACACAGGAAGAAGAGTCACCAGAAGAGGCTGGGTTTGTAGCCACATGGCACAAGTCTATAAATAGCCTGCACATGACAGTGTGGGTAATTGTTGAGTAGTTGGTGGATGGTTGGTTGGAGAGATTTGTCGAGCGTGTATATATTTGTAAATACAGCAACTTTAAGAATAAACCTCTTAGGAGACAGTTTTGGCTCCAGTCTGTTTCATCAACAACTGGGAGGAGGATTCCTGATGAAGCCAAACAGCTCCAAGGTCTCCGGTAGTTCCGAAGGCGTCGGAGATTGCTTGAACTGTGCACATCTGCTTGTTTACATCAACAGGGATGAGATCCCATCACTAGTCCCAGCCTCTGCTGACCTAGCAGTTCAAAAGCATGCGAATGCAAGTAGATAAATAGATACCACTCCGATGGGAAGGAAAACAGTGTTCTGTGCATTCATGTTGGCCACATGATCACAGGGTAGTCTCTAACAACTGCACGGAGATGAGCATGCACACACCCATGGTCAGACACGACACGACAACCTTGTCAACAGGCATTCCTTTACTTTTACCTTTTAATTACTATAATGAATTGATAGATAAATGCACAGAATTTTTTTTCCACCTTTAAGGGCTTCCCTGTTACACCTAAAACAATACCTTTTGATAGATTTTTGAATGGCAAGATTAACTTCCATCCACACATATAAAATATCTTCCTTTTCTTTGCTTTATCTTAAACACTTTATCTTAAACAGCAGGAAGAAAGTAGAAGATGGGTCAATCAATCTCTTTATGAAGTCCTTCAGATATTAATACCGCAATTTCAAAGATCTATGGATTTTTGTGTATGTAATACAACAGACTATCTATCTATATGCCCCGTAGAATGGTTCAGATCTGCTCAAAGTCAGTATACCTGATACAGAGACCTATTAAATCTTTTCCTATTGAAGTTATGGCAAAGGAAGTATAGCTTCCTCTTAACAAACTAAGGAAAATAACCAGGACAAGCTGGGACTCCCTTCCATGGATCAGTGAATCTTCTCTAGGCTTTATTCTAAATTTTAAAGGAGCTATCCAAAGTATTGAAGCTTATTGCAAAACCAGATTAAATTTTGGATTTAAAGTAGATTCACTGCTATGCAGAATGGAGGCTACCACCAACATCCCACTAAGGAAACTCATGCACACCAAAAACTTCATATGACATGATTAAGGCCTCAAAAGAAGGCTTGCCAAATTCCCATTGATTCCCTGTGTCTACATTACATGGCATGAGCAAATAGATTTAGACCAGGTGGGGATCATGCAACCTTTCACAAAGCATTGAAATTATGCTCTGGGCAGCATAGTTAATGATAAGGAATGTTGGGAGCTGCAGTCCAACTACATCTGGAGTGCTGCATGGTTCTCACTCCTGATTTAGGACATATTTTTAAGTAATGTGAGGCTTATAAAGAAATTGCTTGGGGTTTTCAGTTATACATGACCCACTGACACCTGCCTACCCCTCCCCCCCACATCTTTGAAGGTATGTGGCTGAAATCAGTAATATTTGTGTAATATGTAACATTGAAAACAATTTAATGGCATGGAAGACATCAAAATAAAATTCTCACTATGGATCTTTGATATTCTGTCAAAAATAGAATTATTTCCTGCTTCTGCTGTATCACACAGTATTTTTTTAAAAAAAAAATGTAAAGAAGCTGGCCAACATGACTACAGTTTTCCAAGACCAAAGAGGAAAAAACCTTCTATATACAATTGGAGAAAAAGAGAAAGATTTAACATCATTAACATCACATTATCTAATATGGAACACTCTGTCGTCTACATTCTTAACTGCTACCTTACACAATTCACTTTTAATTTGAGTAGCTTGACAGAAGATAGCCAAAAAGCTGTAGTGGTCTGAGCATTGGACTATGACTCTGGAGACCAGGATTTGAATCCCTGCTCCGCCATGGAAGCCCACATGCTGTCAGCCTTGGATGAAAGCAACGGCAAACCCCCTCTGAACAAATTCTGCCAAGAAAACCCAGTGACTGGTGGACTACAGTGTCACCATAAGCCAGAAAAGACTTGAAGGCACACAACAATACAGCTGAAGAAGGTGGAAGCCAAAATATCTTGCTGCATTTAAATAGTTCAGTTTTGTTAATCGCGTTTGTATGTGTGTGTGTTGCTCATATTTGTTTTGTCATCAGCATGCGGAAAGCAATTGTTATGTGAATTAAAAAGATTTTAACACTTGTTGTGCCATGCACAGTCTTCGCAAATAGAACAAACGGGCTTATTCCCCCCTCCCCAATCAATGTGTTTTTCCCATTTCCAGAACGGGGGGGGGGGGGGGGGGGAGTCCATGCAGATGAGCATTTCAAATATACTAGGATCTGTACTAAGGATGAGAATGTTTCAAACAGTACAGTTTTTTCAGACCTAGCCTGAAGAAGAAGAGCCCTCCCTCCATGCCATCTGACACCATCCAGCTTGGGAGGGAGTGATAAGGCAGTCCCAACTCCATCAGGGCTAGCCAGAGCAAGAAGAACCCCCCCCTCCAGTCCATCTGCCATGGTCCAGGCCTCAGAGGGAGAGAAGAACCACTGGACGTGATCCCCTTCCCCACCACCATTCCCTTCTTTTGTGTCATGTCTTTTTAGATTGTAAGCCTGAGTTCAGGGAACCCTCTGAATAACTATCTGTAAGCCACTCTGAGAGCCTTTAGGGCTGGGATGCTGTATAGTTTTAACTGAACTGTTTTTAGTAACTTTTTAACTTTTGAAATTGTGTTTCATTCTTTGAATGTGAGGTTTTAATTCTTTTAATTCTGTAAATAATTTAATTTGATTCTAATATTCACTTTTTGTAAGTTGTTAATTTGTATTGCTCTTTTAAATTGTGAGCTGCTTTGACTCCGAATTTTGGGGGAAAGTGAGATGATGATGATGATGATGATGATGATGTTGATGATGATGAACCCCATTACTTGGTAGTACCATTGAACTCACTGGGGTTTATGGTGTAACAGATATGGCAGACATAGGAGTTTATCACATGTGAGGAATTTCTCTTAATTTCGCAATTGTAATTTGCATAGTCAATTCGGAATTTCACGTGATTGCGTGAAAGATTACCCCACGATTACATGCCCGGGTAATCTTTCACGCAATCACGCGAAATTTCGAATTGACTACACAAGAGAAATTGTGCGATTGCGTGATTACGCGAAAGCTTATTATACATTTTCCCAGTTATCTCTGCTTATTTCGAACGAATTCAGGAATATGTTATTACACCAGTGGATTTTTGAATGCGAAGTTGCTCTCCTGCGCATGCCCACTTCTGAACCAATGCCATGGTGAACTCATGTACTTCCAGGTTAATGAGTTTGGGTATTTCCTCCGCGATTTCTCCATCAAAGCATCCTCCATGTGCACTGAGATGTTGGTGTGCCATGCATGCAGGAATTCTCAAAGCATCCTCCATTTTGGACCGGTGCCCTAAGCCCCATGTGCACTGAGATGTTGGTGTGCCATGCATGCAGGAATTCTCCATCAAAGCATCCTCCATTTTGGACCGGTGCCCTAAGCCCCATGTGCAATGAGATATTGGTGTGCCATGCATGCAGGAATTCCCCATCAAAGCATCCTCCATTTTGGACTGGTGCCCAAAGCCCCATGAGTGCTGAGATGTTGGTGTGCAAAGCATCCTCCATTTTGGACCGGTGCCCTAAGCTGCATGTGGGCTGAGATGTTGGTGTGCCATGCAGGAATTCTCCATCAAATCATGCTGCATATTAGGGGTCAGAATAGAAGACTCTCAGGACCCCATGCCCCATGACATGAGTGTCATCTTGAAATAGTAGTGCCATGCACGAATTCTATGGAATGAATGGGAACCAGGGCAGATGGGGGGTCTGTTTGGATAGCCCTTGGGAACCTCATCACAACTGGGCAAGTGAAGGAGGAATTGCTGTGGCTACTGCTGTTGGAAGCCAGGAATCACGCAAAACATATGAGGGCAAAGCACTAGAGGAGCGTAAAAGTGCTCCCTCCTCTGGCCACCCATGCATGGCAAAACATTTTCGGGACTAAGGAAGTAAAAAGGAAAAGCCAGCGCCATGAGGAATCATGGGAATTGTAGTAAAGATGGCGAAATTGGGGATCAACAGAAATGCCTATCACACCTCAAAAAAGTGAAATGAGTACGAAATTGCCAGGGAAAAGGAATTGTAAATCCGCTAGTTTATTGAATTTGCCTATGTTCTGATTGCGTTCGGACCGCATTCGCACATCAAGGAAATGTATGTAATAATCTTTCACGCAATTACGTGAAAACTCCCATTTCTTTCGCAAAAAAACAGGAATTGCATGTGATGAGAAATCACGCAATCACGCGAAACCTCATGATTGCATTCGCAAAACCAGGAATTGTGTGTGATGAGAAATCACGCAATCGCGCGAAACCTTATGATTGCGTTCGGTTTTTCAGTCAAAAATGGGTTGTGTGATAAGCTCCATAGATAGCATTACACTATTAATTGTCCTTTTATCTGCTTATCATTATATGTCTTTATTGATGTTTTAATGTCTATAAACTCCTTAGCCTATATTCCACTTACATTAAGTCAACACTTAATGTAACTTCACGTGATTCATCAATTGGTCTGCACCAACTAAAACTAGCAATTGTGATTAAGCCCTTGTAATCATAGTAAATGTACACATATGTATATTTAAAGTCAATAAAAAGAAATATTAAAATAATTCAAAAGTCAGACTGAAAGTCAGCCTCAGATTCTTCAACTCTTTCATGACTTTTTCATTAAATATGCTGAATGGAACAAGCTATAAAGCTAGTTTGCTACTTGGAAGGAAGAATATTGATCCAACTGTAGGCGCACAGGGCAGCATTTTTAATATAGAACTGATTATATCATTTTGATGAAATATAGGACTGTCAGCAAAGTTGTTTTCATTCAGGGCAGTTAACAAAGTAAAAAACTGATCCCATGAATATGGTTTCAAACTGACAGATCACTTCAGGGAATGCAGCAAAAATTCAGACCTGCTCTTTGATGTTAATTGCATACAGTTGGAAACAATTGGTTTAATACCACCCTGTAGATGCAGTGTTTCTAATGTGAGGAACTTCTTTTCTGCAGATCCTTTTATATAATCTAGAAAGTGGAAAGTAGCCCAATTGTTTAGGAGATGATTGGGAAGAAGGTGGGTTAGGGCATCCTATCCAGTATGCAATTTCTCACTATCTATGGCCAGCACTGAGAGGTCAGTGTAGATTTGAACTGGGTCAATAATCCCTCACAGCTTCATAGAGGGACCCATCTGAGAGGACTTGGTGAACTAGAACCCAGCACACTCCTAAACCAGAGCACCTATTCCAGACTCAGTGGCCTGTAATAGGGCAGGGCAAAGGCAGGCAAACATATACTGTACATACAGGAGCTATCTTTATTGCTTTGGGGAACACAAGTCAAGAAGAAAAGGTCTAAACGCCCATCTTTTATTCACTCAGTCTTTACTGTGAATCCAAATGACATTTGCTGCAAGCAAATTTACATATATATGATCATTTACATATATATGATCTATTCTTCTGGTGAAATTATAACTGCTTATTAGCAGAGTTGGGTGCCGGGAAGATGCCTATAGAATGGATACTCATCTTCTGTTCATGCACTATAGAAAAAATAATAAAAAGCTCTGCTGTTAAACTGTCTCCGGTCCTTGGAGGAAATATACAGCTGTATGATTTATCTGGCAGTTTTCTTGTTTCTTTCAGCAAATATTGTTGGCAAAGTTGCAATGGGTTGTGTCACAAAACACGGCTACTATATTTGGTGATACTAAGGGAAGTATTGTTGTGGCACCAGGAGTTCAAGACACCAGAATTCACTGGTGTTCAAAGGAACAGGTTAACTGAGTTTCATAAGGTAGCTCATCGGAAGCTACCTCTGAATTCCCAGTCCAGCATTGTAAATCCTACACCACACTGGCTATAAGTGAAATGGCTCTTCTCTTAGAATTGTACTCTTAAGTACACTTTCTGTTTTTAATTTCTAAAGTGGCAAGTTCTGGAACTGAAGTCATGCCTTCTGCCTTTGAAAACCGGTAAAAAAATCTGGGTGGGATGACAGGGGTAATTCAGAGATGAATAACATCAACCTAACCCATGTCAACAGGCATTCTCTTGTTTATTATTCCTTGATATCTTTCCAAGTTTGAGTTCTGACACTGGAAAAATGTTCTTGGGACTTGAGCCCTGGTCAAATAAGCTCTGTCATTAATAATAAAGGAGTTGTACATGCTGGCAGCAAATCATCAGGGTTTCCTGTGCTATTCAAAACTGTGTACCCAAAAATGCTGGCATGGTTTAACTAGCGCTACCTCATCCTGTGCTGATCTATCTATCAGGGCTCTCCAACTTTATCCCAGGAATCCACATAAGCAAACAAATAATATGGCAATAGCAGCAATAAAATAAAGATGTTGAAACCTCCTGCAAACTTTAAAACTTATCTTTCTTCATTTCCTGCCTACAAAGACAGCAAGTCCCTGGCCCCATTCACACTACGAAATAAGATGGTTTAGAAATCAGGTTATTTCCCTGTCATTCAGACATGCACCGATTGTACTCAGTGTAGTTGGTGTGTGTGTGTGTGTGTGTGTGAAAAGCCCATTTAAACCTGTGCATTTGGCACCAGATCCCTTAGTGGTTCTTTTTTTTAAAAAAACATAATGATCCAAATCTTTGATAGTCTGAGTAAGCTATTGGATCAATTGGACCTCCATTATGATCCAGAATGGTGGCAAATGGGAACTTCAAATTGGATTTACATGCCACAGAGAGATTTGCTGTGAATCTATTTTGAATCGATTCACAGATTAAATCTTTCCATGCAAAAGACATAATTGTGACTGGCCCCTCTGATTTTGATTGGAAAGAACCATCAACAAGTTTTGCCTAATGATGAATTCCTGTCTTTGGAGGTCTTTAAACACAGGCTATATGAGCATCTTCCGGGAGTTCTTTAGTTGTGCATTCCTGCATGGCAGAGGGTTGAAACAGCCCTGGTGGTGCAGTGGTTAAATGCCTGTACTGCAGCCACTCACTCAAAACCATAAGGTGGCGAGTTCAAGACCAGCAAAGGGCTGAAGCTCGACTCAGGCTTGCATCCTTCCGAGGTCACTGAAATGAGTACCCAGATTGTTGGGGGGCAAATAGCTTACAATTGTAAACTGCTTAGACACTCCTTAAGGGTATGAGGCGGTATATAAATGAAGCTGTTTGTTTTTTGTTTGTTTGAACTAAATAGCTGGTCTTTGTGATCCCTTCCAACTTAATGATTCTATGATTCTTCTCATCCATCGGATAACCATTGACTGGAGCTGACTCCCACAACTTCTTGTTCCCTCCAAATGTGTAGGCTAGTGGGTTCTGGGAATTGCAGTCAAACACAACAGGAGTTTATAGTCTATTTTTTCTTGGCCTGGGTAAGGGTGTCACCAAGGGGATGTGGGGGTGGGCCTCACCAAATATTCCCTAAGTGGGAGGTGATATCACTGTTCCCCAAATGTCTGCCTTTTGGCAGAAATGGGCTGTGGTGTTCACTCATATTCCTTTTAAATCCTAGAGCTCAGTGGAAGAGAAGGTGTGAGTGGAGCAAGGGTCAGTGGGCAGAGAAAGAAGAGGCCTCAGTTTGATTTTCTTTCATTCTTTTAAAATTTTCTTTTAAATCATCATATTTGATCAAATTTTCACTTTAATCACATGCAACTATGTAAATGTAAATACATTTAGGCTGTGCTTATGACACTGTAATTTGAACATATAATTTTAATTTTGCTAATTGTTTATGTCACAACAATTGCCATTACATTCAGTGATCTATGGGAATTATGATTTTTGAATAACGTTAGTACAAAAATATTACTAAGGATTCTATATGGTGTGATAAAGAGGAAAATTGAGGGGGGGCTGACACTGGGTGACATCAACTCTAGTGACACCACTGAGTTTGGGGTTTCAAGAATATTCTCATCAGGCTATTTCAAGAGACCACAGACACATCTTTACATACTTCTTTCTTGAATGAAAGCAGGAGAGAACATCCCAAACACAAATCACTACTTCATTAAAATTTTATTTTAGACTTAAGGATGCTACAACACATTGAATATTACACTAGCTTTCTTAGGGCACCAGCTTAAATGCTGTTTTTTCATCCTCATTTTTTAATTCCAGGAATTGTCAACACAGTTCAAATATTTTTCAATCATTATTGCTGCTTCCTTTTCCTTAAACAGGTTTAAATAAAATATTTGCTATTGCATCAAAATTGATTAGTAAAGTAGCCAGAAAAACCAAATGGGATACCAAATAATCTGTAACCCAATCATCTGCATATCTGCTCATTAATAAATCCTACCTTGTTCAGTGAGATTATGTTAGTCTTTAGTAACCCAGACTAATTATTGTACTAGGGAACAGAGGGAAAAAATAAGAAACTGGCAAGAGTAAGTAGAAGGAATTCCTTCAGTGTCAGAAAAGAATCTTTTGCACTTAATCATTGGCTCTAAGGTACATGACGCCATTGGCTTATGAACACAAAAGCCAATAGCGTATGAAAAGGAATGAAGGAAGAAATATTTCACATAGTGCTAATGTTGACTGTCATTTTAAATAGAGGAAAACATTATGTAAAATAAGGGGACATTCTGAATAATATGGAAACTGACTGTTGCTTGATAGGTTGCAACGTCAGACCAATTTTCCAGGTCATTTGGGTTCTGGCATCAGTGCCCAACTGACCAACATTATTTATTTTTCCAGCCCAACTAAAACATTTCTGTTGGATGATTTCATATCAGCAGAAAGAAAACGAATAATATCAGAATCATAGGCCTGATTTCTATGTGATGTTGTTGTTGTGTGAGCTACCTTGGGTCCCTTTCTGAGAGAAAGGCAGCATATAAATTAAGTTGTTGTTGTTGTTGTTATTTCTTACCTGCCTTTCCCTATGGATCAAGGTGAGGAACAGCAGCAGTCAAAAGAGCATATAAATACATTAAAAGAGCATATAAAGCTGGCACATATTTAAAAAATCAATACAAACTTTAAAATCCATAATTTAAAAATCATCTGCACGAGGCTGCTGGAAAGGTTAGTCTTCAGTGCTGTTTTATACTTGGACAGTGTATCCAGTTGTTGACTCCCTTGTGTCAGGTCATTCCACAGTTCAGAGGGCAGCAGAAGAAGAAAAAAATCTTCTCTGTAATAGTTGCCACCCTAGTCCTGGCTGACTGAATTAAATGCCCTCCAAAGGACCTGAGTGTATGGGGCATATTATATGGAAGAAAGGAATCCCATAAGTGACCTGGATTCAATTCATGTAGGGCTTTAAAGTCTCAGATATTCCATGGACAGATACAGTCTCTGATATTCTGTGTATAGCAATATAGCAATATTTTGTTGTTGTTGTTTTAGGAATCTATAGTCAATTAACATCACTCTCCAACCCAATCCCTGACATATAAAGTTTCAGATACAATCTCATAACTGCATCATTAAAAAAAATACAACCACACAATAAAGTTAAACTAAATCTTCAGACAACCGCTAGTTGTCAGTATTTGGGGGACAGGTTGGAAAAAAACAGGTCTATTAAGCATGTATGGTATGAAATATCCAGGAACAGCCTGCAGTAGTGAGTGGAACAATTTGTAAAGGAACATTCTGATTCTCTCAGTTTTTCAGAAGCTTGACATGAGAAGTCAAATAAAGCGTACAAATCCAAGCTTTGAAACCCTTTGGAACTCACATAGTGAAGCCAATATTCTGTAAATCATAATCAAGGGAATGCACAATTCAAATAAATGCCACAAACTTTGTAAAAGTCAGAAGATAATAACATTTAAAAGGCATCAATTTTTCAGAAGCCCTCATAATATTAGGAAACAGTTGTGAAAAGTAAAGGAAGAGTGGCATAAAGTTTGTTTGGGCTGCTTTAGTTTTTGGTTTTTGATTTTATCTTCCTAGGGCTGCTTACATTTCAGAGATGCATATCTTGAAATCTCTGCCATAAGATATAAATATTACTGTATTAGAAATGTGTTGCCAAGACACAGTCCAGATTGCATCTGTTTCTGTAACAGATCTACAGCCGCAACAGAGGATACAGCCATGGCTTCTCCGGCTCATTCCTTTCCCGATTTTGTTGTCCAACCCTCCTTCTTACCATCTACGAGAATAAGTACTCTTATGTTGCCCAATAGCAAGGGTGCAACAAAACTTAGAATCAGCTTAGAAGAGTCACAGTTCCACCTCCTTTCATAGCTTCAGATCTGGTGAAGAAACAAGTTTGAAGAGGAGAATATATAAGATGGGATATAGAGCCTTGTGTTTCCAGCTCTACAATAATTTAAACTTAAGGGCCAAATTTCTGACTGGATCCAGAGGCAAAAGTTTAAACTTTTCCTATCCTTTTGTTATGGTCCAGTCTTTAACAGTGTAGCACGATAAAGAACCTTGGATTTTTTAAAAAATAAATAAATAAAAGGACAGGGGAATGGGCATTTAGAGCTAGCATGGTATACCTTTGGACTATGACTCTGGAGATAAGAGTTCACTGCTCAGCCATGGAAACCTGCTGGATGATCTTGGGAGAGTCATATACTCTCAGCCACAGAAAACCCTGTATTAGGCTCACCTTAGAGTCACCATAAGTTGGAAACAACTTGAAGGTACACACCAACCACAACAATGGATGATTCCGGGGCTTTCTAGATTGGCAGGAAAGTGTGACATGAAGTTGCCTTTTCCTTAATGCTTAGCAACCGCACCACAGCCTTTAGATGGAGCTGCGCTGTTCCGCAGTTTTTAAAAAAGAAGCTCGGAAAACCAGCACCTTTTTAAAGGCGCTTCTTCTCCCCTAAAATGCAAAAAAAGCATTTTCATGGCACACTTTCCCTTTTTCTCATCTAAAGGCTAGAGTCTCATGCAGCCATGAACACACTTCTTTTTGCCAATCCAGAAAGCCCCTTAGTGTGTTTTTGCTCCTTGTCAGGTTCTTACATGTTCATTCATCAGTAATTCCACAATATTTTACATTAATTCATAAGTTTCAAAGATATGGAATTTTGATCAAATTTTGAATGCATTATTGAAAAATATAGATGTAATGTGACTTTCTATCGCAAAAAAGGTACTGCTACACATTTGGGTAGCCAAAAACTGCATTGTAACGAAAGAGAAGCATGGGATCAGAAGTATGGCTTCACTGCAATTCAATCAGATTATTGGACCGCCTTTCTGCCCAGTCTCAGCATGGGCTGAAACTTTTGAATTTTTATTTTAAAAAAATTGGTGTTACCACACCCAGTCCAGACGCATCACATACCAGGCCATCCAATACCCAATCCATATTTCTTCCATACTTCACTAAAAACTCCCATTCTTTGGGCACAGTATGGGAGAAGTATGGATTGGGTACGGGGTGGCCAAGATCAGGTACATGATGCCTCCGGTCTGGGTACGGAGGTGTGTGTATCACCCGTTCTTAAAATAATTCTAAGGCTGGGCAGAAAGACAATGCAATAATCTCCTTAGTTTAGGAAGGTATGATTGGCCATGGTAAAACCGATACTGAAGAAGCCCTCCCTCGACCCCCTGGTTTATAATAATTATCGGCCAGTCTCGCTACTGCCATTTTTGGGGAAGGTGATCAAGAGGGCGGTTGCGATCCAACTTCAATCGATCTTGGATGAAACGGATTATCTAGATCCATTTCAAACTGGTTTTCGGGCAGGCTACGGGGTTGAGACTTCCATGGTCGCCCTGGTCGATGATCTCCGTCTGGGTATCGACAGGGGTAGCGTGTCCCTGTTGGTGCTTTTGGACATCTCAGCGGCTTTCAATACCATCGACCATGGTATCCTTCTGGAGCGCCTGGTAGAGATGGGAATCGGAGGCACTACGCTCCAGTGGTTCCGGTCCTACCTCTCTGGGAGGTTCCAGATGGTGCAGCTGGGGGACGTTTGCTCTGATAAGAGGGCCCTTAAATCTGGGGTTCCTCAAGGAGCTATTCTGTCCCCCATGCTTTTGAACATTTACATGAAACTGCTGGGAGAAATCATCCGGAGGCATGGGGCGCGGGGTTATCAGTACGCTGATGACACCCAAATAGTTTTCTCTATGTCTCCAACTGATGCAGCGTCCAGGGATGGCGTCGCTCCTCTTGTGGTCTGTCTGGAATCGGTAATGGACTGGATGAGGGAAAACAGACTCAGCCTGAATCCAGAGAAAACGGAAGTACTCGTGATAGGTTCTCCCGGCCCAGGTATGGAGGTGGTTCCACCTGTCCTGAGTGGGCTCACGCTTCCTGTTAAGGACACTGTACGCAGTCTGGGGGTGCTCCTTGATTTGTCGCTCCATCTTACTTCTCAGGTGGATGCGACGGTCAGGAGCACCTGTTTTCAGCTTCGGCTGTTACGCCAGCTGCGCCCCTACCTGGACCGGAGGGACCTTGAAACTGTAGTACATGCTCTGGTAACCTCTCGGTTGGATTTCTGCAATGCGCTCTACATGGGGCAGCCTTTGTATCACACTCGGAAGCTGCAATTAGTGCAGAATATGGCAGCACGGTTGGTCACTGGCGTTCCCAGGACCCACCATATAACACCGGTTTTGAAAGACCTCCATTGGCTGCCTATTCGCTTCCGGGCCCAGTACAAAGTGCTGGTTATCACCTATAAAGCCCTAAATGGCTTGGGCCCAGAGTACCTGAAGGACCGTCTCTCCTCACATAATCCGCCCCGCACACTCAGATCTACTGGGCAACAATTATTAAGAGTTCCAGAGGCCAGATTATCAACTACAGCTAAGAGGGCATTTTCTATCTCGACCCCAAGCCTCTGGAACTCGCTGCCCATTGAGCTCCACTTGGCTGCCTCTCTCACCCAATTTAAAAAGGAGCTGAAAACATATCTATTCAAGCAGGCTTACCCTTGATTGGGTTTTCTACTGATATCTGTCCTGCTATATAAGCCGCTTGGAGCATTACCATTGTACATTTGCATTGGGCTGATATTGTTTTATTGTAGTTGGATTGTTTTTAATGTGTGAATATGATGTACACCGCCCTGATCACTGGAAGGGCAGTATATAAATAAAGATTTTATTATTTATTATTATTATTATTTTGGTTGAGACCAAACAATATTCTCAAGCATCCTGAAAAGTAAAGTTCCATGTAATGTCTGGTTTGAAATTAACTTACAGGAGGAAAGGGTATAGGTCTGGAGAACTGGTGTGATACAGTGGTTTGAGTGCTAGATTAGGACTCTGTGAGGTCAGACTTTGAATTTCTGCTTTAGCCATGGAAATCCACTGGGTAATTTTGGGCAAGTCACACATTCTCATACTCAGAGGAGCACAATGGCAAACCCTTTCTGAACAAATTTTGTCAAGAAAACCCAAGGATAGGTTTCTCTTAGGGTCACCATATGTCAGAAGGGTGTACACAACAGCAACACAGTCGGAGCCGTTCCATAGGTCTCAGCTCACTCTGGCTCCAGAAAGAAATATCCATACCTGGCTGACAGCACAAATCAGGGTCTAAGGATGCACCCACACTGCAGAAGTAAAGCAATTTGAAACCAGTTTAACTGCCATGACTCTATTCTACAGGATTCTGAGATTTGTAGTTTGGTGAGGCATGGAGCTATCTGACAGACCTGACAGAACTACAAATCCCAGGATTCCACAGAATGGAGCCATAACTGTTAAAATGGTGTCGAGCTGCTTTATTTCTGCCACGTGGAAGAGCTCTTGGACAGCTTCTTTAGGCTGGTCTTATACAGGCTTCTTTCAAAGCATCTGGTAGTACCTTCTGCCATAGAAGGCAAATCTAATGGCAAAGATTATCACTGGCCAGCTGAAGCTGCACTGAACCAAACTCCTCCCAGCCCAGGGATGCTGGAAATTTAGGATACTCTTTGTCCTGACCTAATTTTGTGTGTCTGTCTAGGAGAGATTTGAATCTAGCATAATTTGCTCCTCCCTTGCTGCACTATTTCTCTGTCACCTTTTTGGCTCTTCTGCTGGCATAAGTTATTTGGGCCCTAAACCATTAAGAAGTTTAAAGAGTACCACTAACATTTTATTTTTTCAGAAAAAAAATATATGTAATGTGTTTCCATAAGTTTGTACCCACCACAAGCACACTTACTGCTACATTATGACCAACCGCAGACAGTTTTTGAGGACTATCATAGGATGTAATGCAACAATTCAGTCTAGTTGTTGCCATGTGTTAACAGGTAAATTCAAATCTAACTCTTTCAAATGCAGAACCTTCACCTGCCCTCCTGACAAGGGGAATGTTTCTGTGAATTAGTTGACTTACAGATGGGCTCATCTAGTCCAGCATCTTAGTTCCAAGACAGCAGTAAGCACAGCAAGTGAATCTCTTTAAAGCAAGACGCAGGTGGTTATTCCCCAAGGACTAGTAGGTGACACTGAGTTGAGTTTTGCTAGCTATCAGTTGTCAGTAGAATAGTTGCATGAATTTGTTTAAATCCTGTTTAAATACATAAAACCTGAAGTCATTTCAAAATTTGTTAACTTAGGAACTGAAGAGATGGACCAGGATGGCATGGGCTGAGCCTGTGCTATCCTGGCCCTGGTGCTCACCAGGGTTGGTCCCTGGGTCAGGTTTGCACACCCATCCCCATGCCAATCTGGGACCCACTACTGGGGTGTACTCCTTACCTTGCCATCCCATCGCTCTTACTCAGAAGTTCCATGTTGCTCCATCTGATGTGGAAGCAGGGTGCCTGGCTCCATCCCCATGATCATACATAGTGACAGGGGGGCTTATGTGTAAGGAGCATGGGGGGGGGGGACTGCCTGAACAGTCAGGGTTTACCACGGAATTTCCAGGAAACTTTACAGAAACCAGGGGTCAAATTACCTCAGGGTAATGTCTGTATACCCCAGGATTGGGCCAGATCCACCGAATTCACATCCAGTCTGGCAGGGGGTTTGGCCTTCATTGTCTGAACTGACATGGGATTTGGGGGGTGGGCAGGCCTTTTGGCCCATTTGGCCCATTAGAAAGCTGCCTTACCCCTGACACAGGCCATGAAATTAGCCCAGTATTGTCCACAGAGGCAACAGGGAGTCAGTACCCCTCCATAGGTTACTGAACTACAATTATTGGCCAAACTGTCTGGGACTCTCCAAGATTTCAGATGGGAACCTTCCCCACCCTGATATGGAAATGCTAGGATCTCTTGCAATGTAAAGCATATGGTCAACCATTGAACTATAACATTTCACTAATTTAACTGTGCATTATGTAAATAAATATTTTATTTTGTATGTTTTGGATCCACTGTCAGTTTATTACACAGAAATTTATTAATTTTTTTACATCGTCAGCATTTAAAAATCTTTGAAAATGTTAGAATTATTTTGCATTATTTTATTTTCTAATATTTTAAAAACACAGCTTAACAGAAAATAGAATTATTACTTATTATTTACTTGTGCTAGTTGGCATAAAATTTCCATAATTTAAACACATAGTTTAACAGATATCCTCTAATTTTATCTGCTGTCACAAAGACTCTTCACAGTAGGAAACCATATCTTCTGATAAGAATTTAAAGCACTTCTGTGGACAGGACAAGAAGAAGGGGCGTGTGGAAGACAGGGAAATAAAATTCCCAGAATTGTCTAAACAAACAATGCCTTTGGAGGTACAGAATGGAAGAGAGAGAAAGGGAAAGAGATCCTTTGGTGTGGGAACCATTTGCCAGAGAAAGGAATATTGACAATTCCAGTTCAGTTCCATGCATCTTCCCGTTCCCATTCTCATTCACTTTTGCCCTGTTTCTTAAAAAAATCTCAATATTATATAATAAAAAATAATGGCAGAACAGATACTGGATTGGTATTTATCATTCCTAGAAAATTTAGCATCTCAGTCTGCTAAATTTTTCAATTATGCTTAAAGATGTCTTCATTAATAGTTCACAGCATAGAAAACAGTTTTTCAAGAGAGCAGGTCCACCTGTTTCTCAGAAAATTCAGAAATGATTGAAACTGACAGTTCCAAGCATATTAGCAGTTAATGACTACTTAACGTGAGTAGTTTTTTATATAATGTTTTGTCCAAATCGTTTTGGTCAATGACAATTTGCTGCCTGCAGGGCCCCCAATCCTTCATTCAGGCCAGCTTAATTCAAATCTAAAATACCTTACCAGACATCGCTTGGCCTCCTTGGTAGCAAATGTCAAAGTCCTGCATCTCTTTTTCTAAGCATTAAAATCCAGAACGATACCCCCTAATCCACAGGATTAACCAAACAGCCAGGTGCAGAATTTAGAACTTGGTTGTTCTTAATAGTGTATACACACATAAAAAGATATATGTAAGGAAATTTATTTACAAGACTTTAAATTAAGAAAGATTATACAAACAGAGTACCCAAAGAATCAGTCAGGATTCTATACAACAGAGAAGAATGAGAGCTCTCAATATTCTAGCTCTAATATACAGCACAGGTAGAAACATTAGACTTCGTTGCAAAACAAAACCACGAGATTGTAATATCAGCACAAACAAAACGGAGGGAGAACAAAGAATGTATACTGAGTTTTACAGAAAAGTTTGACCAGGGACAGTGAGGGCCCAAACATGTTAGCATTTTATTGGCCAACTGGTTTTAACCAGGACTCAGATGAGTTCATTCTGTCATGAAAGAGCAAGGCTGTCTTTTAACTGTGCTCAAATTAGAGATAACACAAATACTTTCAACATTACATTGTACTGGAGTAGTTTCTCAGATACATGCATACAAGCTGGTAAAAATATGAAAACTACAAGATGACACAGAAATACAACAGATTTTTTTTCCCGGTACCCAAGATCAGTTGAATTATTTTGTTACCTAAAATAGAAAACTTCACAGGTATCTTTCCCTTTTCCTGTTGATAGAAATAAAGTCATAATAAAGTTTTTTTTTTTTTTAAAAAAAAAAATTGCCACCTTTTCATGACACCTAATCAGCTGTCTGATAAAACTGATCCCCTTTGCCCAAAGCTAGGGGTGGCCTTCTCCCCAAATCTTGCTATATAACTTGATTGGCAAATTTTCATGTTAACATTTATTATAATGAAGCCTTTTGCTATTATTTATACAAATCATACCAGGATACTAGTGTTGACTGCTCTATTTGAGATCTAAATCTCCTGCATCTATTTCAACTGAAAATACATTTTAAAAAAGAATGATGACACATAAAACTTGACAAAATTTAACTTGATAATGCAATCTACTCAGCCTTCAATATGTCTTCATCCTTTGGGTGCTGAACCCTTTACCTTTCTTCTCCAGTTAGGCTTTGAAGTTGTTTTCACTACACTGTTTTCATCAAGATGTGTGAAGAAGTGGATATCCCAGTGAGAGAAAAAGAAAGAGTCAGATCTGTGAATACAGCCACATCTGTTAGAATTTTAAAATGTCTTTAGTGAAAGCAATTAACTAGACATGCAGAAGACATTGGCTCTATCAACATTACACCAGAATTATGGAAGAACCTAAATTACATCTTGTAAACAGGTGGATGTAAATACTATATTATTATTATTATTATTATTATTATTAACCCATATACCCTAGAGGTACCAGATCCTATCTGATCTTGGAAGCTAAGCAGGGGAGTTTATCAGACGACGGAAATTGGAAGTATAATCCAATGGCAATCCGAAAGCAATCATGGGGTTTCATGTGATTGCATATTAAAGCATCTCACGCAATTTTGGGCAAAAGGGAAGTCATTGGAAGTCATTCAGAACAGAATCAATTTATTGCGAATTAAAGCATCTCACACAATTTCAGGCAATAGGGGGTCATTTTCAGGTAATGGGAAGTCATTCTGAATGCATTCAGAATGCAATAGGGATTCATGTGAATTCGCTAAACTAGCGAATTCACGTGAATTCGAATTGGCTCCATTCGAAATTGACAGAAATTCCTCCCGTCTGATAAACTCAAGGGTCAGTTGTACTTAGTACTTAGATGGGAGTCCACCAGTGAACACCAGGTGCTGTGGCTATGCTGCAAAGGAAAGAAATGACAAAACCACCTCTGAATATTCCTTACCTACGAAACCTTATGATATTCATGGAGTTGCCATAAGTCAACAGATGACTTGACAATAGACAAAGAAAAAAAAGGTATGGAGCTATATAAAACTGTTTTGAGATTTTCTGGCTTTCCTTGAGTACCTATATCAGAGGTGGGAATTGTGGGGCCCAGTAGAGCTTGTTGGACTGTGACCCTCAGCAGCCCTAACCAGAATAAACAATGGAATGGAATGCTGGGAGCTGCAGTTCAACAACATCTCAGAAGCCACAAAATTGCCACCCTAGTCTACATTTAAACATTTTTGTTAAATCTGGACATGGAATATTGGAAAGCCTTGGTATGAAATGAACAAGAGTTCAAAAACCTCTCATGGTGGTCACGTTCTATTCAATGTGGCAAGCTCAGGAGAAGTTGCCAAGGCTTGGTCCTAATCTTACAAACTAATTACACCAATATGGGACTTCACTGATGCTTTCAGGGCTAATGAAATTCCATGGCAATGCTGAATGATGGCAGACAGCTTGATATTTATATCCTTCCCCTTCCCTAAGCTACCAATATAAAAGCTTTTGCAAGCATTGACAGTTCATATCTGTCCTTCTTACCATGACTGGTAAAGCAGAGTACTTTTTCAGGTTATGCTTAAACTTTAACCTGTTTTTTAAAAAATGATCTCTCAATGAGAGTTACATTTGCTTGGACTATTAGGTATTAAGCCACTGAATTATATCTCATTGTCATCTCTACGTCAATTCTAACAAATGAGATTCCTCCCCCTTGCCCTAAAGACCAGAGAAGCAAGTCCAGGCCTTGAGACCTAGCAATTTATCATTTATTATTCCTACTTTTATCATTTATCTTCTCAGCCACCATAAAATTGCCTCTAAGATAGTTGAATGCTTTCAGTCTTTAATATGTGATGCTGTGAATATAGGTATACCAGTCTTAAGATGGTGGAAAGTGTTGGAAGTGAAAAATGCTTAACACTGATCAGTCAAAAATGCCTCAGAGAGGGCAGTAAAAAGAGGATTGCATAGTCTGAGTGACCCTAACTGTCCTCCTTTTTGGCTATCTGTCCTGACATATACTCATACTCTTAAGGGATTTCCCCACCTCTACACTTCCTACAGGTTCCTGTCAGATGTTCCCTAGAATGAACCTAAATTAGATTAGCAACATGATTGAGGGGCTCGACAGACTGGCCATTAAGGCTGGCCTGGGAGCAGAGTCGAGGCGCTGTGTCCACATGACTCATGTCTGATTCTACCCCAGGCTGGCATGACACTGCATGGCACTCCACATGGTGCGTGGCATCATAGTGCTCCTCTGGCACTGTGTCTACATGATGCAGTGACAAAGGAGCATGGAAAAACTATATGCTGGTGGCTATGGTGCCCTTTCCAGGGTGCAAAAAGAAGCTGCTTTTTGTGGCTGCATTTTGCATCATAGAAAGGAAAGACCAGGGCAGCGGTATGTAGCAGCATGCAGGCTGCCCCTTAACAAATTTCCCTCCTATTGACACTAATAGAAGGAAAATAATTGATCTGGTTTTATATTGGAGTAGTTCGTAGATTGAGGGGCTGAAGAAATAAAGGTTTTGTTTTTTTAAAGAATCTGCAGATCTTAAGCTGGTCCTGCCAGGCATTAAGTATTACCTGTTCTGAGCTATAATACTTGTAGGGACATTGCTGCTGGTACAACTACAACTGCTTTCTACAGGCATATTGAGGGTCTCCTATCAACATTGAGGGCCATCCTGTCAATGTTGTGACACTTTTCCCACATTCAAAAATCCCACAGCTGGCCATTCACTGGTGTTGGGATTGTTCTGTTAACTGGCGATATATTAAGGCATGCTTTAAGTAAACTGAGCATCGACCAGATTGGGGAATCTCAAAATGAGATAACTGGCTTGAAAAGGTTGCATTATCTTCATTTGTTATACACTTAGCTTTCTATTTGAATGACATACACTGAGCAACTGTGGTTCATGCTTAAAATGTATCAAGCTTGAAGACATTGCCAGGGAGTGCTCCTTGTAACATCACCCTTGTAATATTACCAAGGCCCAGCCCTTGTGACATCACAAGTCCCCCACTTTTTTAGTCTTGAAATTTCAGTGCCTGTGATAGTCCTGACTGGCAATTCTAGTACTATATAAGTGCAATATTGACTATACCATATATATCTGACTATAAATCAACCTCGTATATAGGCCAAGGGCAGGTTTTGGGGCCAAAAGTATGGATTTTGCCATGACACATGGAAACGTCGAGGACAAAACTTGGAGGCTCCTCCAGTGCGTGTTTGTCTGTGTGTGGCAAGAGAGACTCTCATTGAGGGTTTTTGCTTCAGCATTTCAACTTTGTTTTCACCCTTCACTCCTCAGACAGTGGTGGCCAGTCCAGGTGAGAGAAGGACTCTGTTTGTTTTCTTAAGAACAATTAATCACCCAGGACTCTTTCTGCTTGACTCAAGGGAAAAAGAAACTCTCTCCCACTGCCAGTGGCATCACTAGGCTTGGTGTCACCGGTGCAGTAGCTCATGGTGTCTCTCTCTCACACACACACCCATTGACTTCCTTGCATACCACACCATACAAAATCCTTAGAAATGTTTTTGTCCTAATGGGGCGATCTAGATAGCCGAAAAGGGGGCAGTCCGCGATTGCCCCAAGAAGCAGTGAGATGACGCTGAGGCTGCCGCACGGGCACCCTCCACGGCCTCATCTCGCCACTTCCGGAGGCCGCGGGGAAGCGGCAAACTGCCGGTTCCCCGCACACTGCTTCTGGAGGCAGGGCTGAGGGGAGAAAGGGGCTCCCAGGGTCTTTGCCGCGGCTGTTTAAAAGCTGTGGCAAAGACCTGCCTCCAAAAAGGAGCTCCATTCGGAGCTCCTTTTTTGCGCCGCAGAAAGGGTGCGATTGGCGCCCTCCCGCGGCGCAAAAGCGTCATGTGCACAGCATATCAAACACTGCACACATGATGACGCTACTGTAGCGCATCTGTACGGACACCACCATTTTAAAATGGAGGCACCCATATGCTTTAGGGCTAGGGAGGGTGTAAAAGCTACACCCTCCCTAACCCTAAAGGCGGCGCAAAGAGCCCTTATCGCGGCTCTTTGCGCCAATCTAAATTGGCCCAATGTTACTCATAAATTGTAATTCCCATATATCGCTGAATAAAATGGCAATCATTGTGACATAAGTAACTAAATAAAATAAATTAAAAAATAATTTTAAATAAAAAAACAAAAAAACTAGCAAATTAAAACCATTTGCCTTCCTTCTACCTGGGCTACTCCCATGCCTTGGTTCCTGGATTTAAGGAGGAGGAGTGGCCCTCTTTCCCTCCTCTCCAACATCTGCCAATGATGACCCGGGTGAGAGTGTTTGCTTGCCCTCCTTCTACCTGGGCTACTCCCATGCCTTGACTCCTGGACTTAAGGAGGAGTCTTGTCTCCCCCCCCCCTTTTTTTTTTTTAAGATTGTGTATAGTTCACATTGTTTCTAGGATTGGGATGGGGGTTGAGAATGGGGATTATTTTCTTTTTACTTTGTTTTGGTATGTTAATTGTTATGTATTTTGCTTTGTTAATTTTATTTATTTTTTGTTATAATTACCATGTATCTTGTTGTTGCTATAACTGCTATGTATTTTTGCTTTGTTAATTGTTATGTATCTTGCTTTGCTAATTTTATTGTTACTAAAATTACTATGTATTTTTGTTGCTATAATTGTTATGTATTTTGTTAGTTATTGTTAATTGCTATCTGATTTTATTGTTATTACTTAATACATTGCTATTTTTTTTTAATTCATGTATATTGTTATTGTGTGTATAATCCCCTCTGTTGTAAGCCGCCCGGATTCCCAGTGACTGGGCGGCATATAAATAATAATTATTATTATTATTATTATTGAAAATTTTAAAAGAGTACAAATATTTTAAAAACTGAATTTAAGGTATAAATAGATTTCTAAAACATGTATTTATGTTACCCACTCTTCGGATAGAGAGGAAAAAAACAGATGGCAAATAACATTGATTTATTAAACAGATTTTAAGGAAAATGTGTAAAGCTTTTTGCCTTGTTCTTTAGTTTTAAATACTCCAAGAGCAGTACAACCAATACAACAAGAGTATCACTGCCTGCAGTCTTTGGGCAGGCTTCAGCCTGGTAGACCTCTGGTGCCACAATAAACTACATTCCCAGGATTCCCTAGCACTGACCCAGGGCAGTTAAAGCACTCACAAAGTCTAGAAATTTAGGTCAAAAAATTGACCCAAAAATCCTGAGTTGACTTATCCACGGGTCAATGTAAGTACTGTATCTTAACTCTTATTTAAAAGAAGGAACCATCCCCTGGTGAAAACCAAGAGTATAATCTGTCTTGGAACCACTGACCCCCTTTACTCTCTCATCCATCCAGTCTTAAGAATAAGCACAAAGAGGTATGTCTGATGGACTTTTGGAAGTTATTTGACATTGTTTTGTGTTGCTTCATCCTTTAGATCCTTTCCTATATGCCCCTAAATTTTACCCTCGACTTATCCACGGGTCATAGCAAAATGCATAATTTTGGCTCCAAAACTTGCCCTCGACTTATACATGAGGTCGACTTATAGTCGAGTATATACGGTAATCAGTAGCAAAATAAATTTTAAAAAATCCTTGCCAATGTATTTCACATCACCCAGAAATCTACCATTGGATCCTAAACTTCCTCCTGTCCAAATATAAAACAAAAGAAAAAAGAGAGCAAACTTGTGGTGTAGTATCTATCCAGTGGCTCCCAAACTTTGCTCCTCCAGAAGTTGTGGACTTCTGTTCCCAGAATTCCTGAGTATTCGCCAAATTGGCTAGGGCATCTGAAAGCTGAAGTCCAAAACACCTGGAGGATCAAAGTTTGGGAACCACATATCTACACTATAGAAATAAGAAATAGAAATAAGAAATAAGAAAGTGACACCACTTTAAGTTCTGTAGCTCCACTGGATCCAGATATTTTATTCCCCATCAGCTGAAAGGTTTCATTTTCATGCATACATATGCAGATATATGAATGAGAGAGTTCTCAAAGATGAGAGAGAGAGAGAGAGAGAGAGAGAGAGATGGACAGATACACACACAGAGAGATATACACATACATACACACACACACACACACACACACACACATATATATATACACAAACATACACATGCCTACTGGATGATGAAAACTCTGAGAGAGAGGTGGGAGGAAGAATTATATTTATAGCTAGCCCCCCAATACTAGTTATTCTCCTATATGAATGATAGCCCTCAGGTAGGTGTGTGTGTTTGTGTGTATGCATGGTGTAGTGGTTTGAATATTTGCCTAAGCTGGAGATCAGGGTTCAAATCTCCACTCAGCTACAGAAACCCACTGGGTGTCTTTGAGAAAATCACATTCTCTCAGCCTCAAAAGGAGGCAAAGGCAAACCCCCTCTAAAAAAAATCTTGCCAAGAAGATTGTGACAGGGTCACCTTAGAGTTGTTATAAGTCAGAAATGATTTAAAGGCACACAACAACAACAAATATATCTATGAATGAAAGATAGCTATAGTAGGTCACACTCTTTCAGCCTAAGAGGAAGCAGTGTCAAACCTCCTCTGAATAAATCTTGCCAGGAAAACCCTATAATAGGATCATCATCAGTCACAGGCAACTTGGAGGCACATAACAAATCACAATGCTGAAGGGAGAACACTCTACTGCCTTAAAAAACAAATCATAATATTACTTGGCATGCATATGGTGCTTTAGTTCACTTCATAGATAATGGTGGGTACGTATGCAATGCTTTTTCTTGTCATAGGACCTGTTAAAAGAAACTCTGCCATGATAAACTCTCCCTTCTACTGTTTTCATTTCTAAATACATGAGACCCCCAGCTACTGTGACTTCACCCAGGGAAGATGTGATGGTAACTTTGGGTGCCATTTAGTTAGTTTCAGCCTGCTTCCCACTCCCTTCTCCCTCTGCCTGCCTTTACCTCTGCATCAAAATTCTTTTTCACACGGTGATCTATATGCTTCCATCCCAAAAATGATTAAAGTGTTGGCTGCCCGGAAAAGTAAGTAAATTCACTAATGCTTATCACACACAGAGCACAACAACAGGTTAAAAGCACATTACTTAGGCAAGAAAATGGGTAGAAAGTGAATTTGGGTTTCAGAAAGATGAGGACAAATCCCATTGATTGCTTGAAAATAACTTTTTTGTGCATGTTCCAAACTGTCATTTCCATAAATGCATACACGCACATGCTCTGGTGGCGCAGTGGTTAAATGCCTGTACTGCAGCTACTCACTCAAAACCATAAGACTGCAAGTTCAAGACCAGCAAAAGGACGTAAGCTCGGCTTATGGCTGGTCCATAAAGCTGCCTGATTTCAGCGAGGGCTGAAACTCCCAGATGTCCTCCTTTTCCAGGACATATCCTCCATTTCTCCCTCCTGTACAGGAGGAATTCCAAAACATCCTCTCTCTGCCATCTCCCACCAGCTGTTCCCTTAATTAGAGGCTTCAGCTGGAGGAGACCAGCTGTGTGTGTGTTGTGTTCTGTGTGTGTCCCCTTAAGAACAAGGCTGCCTCCTCTCCTCAGCAAAGCAAAGGAACCATGGAAATCTGGGAACAGGGAGAATCCGGCACATGGTTTTCAGACTGCTGCAATTACTCAAAAAAAGTGAATTCATGAATGAACTGAAAATTAAAACATGGTATTTTTGCAAAAATGCTTATTCCCTGCTTCGCCTCACTTTTTCTTTGGTTTCTAACCGGTTTGTGCTCAGTGTCATCTGAAAAGCAATTGCAAAATTGTCCCTAATGTCCTGGATGACCCTGCATTGTGACCAATTTAACCTTCCAATTTTCCCCATGTGAAAAGGTCCAAAGAAGGCTGTAAAGTAACTCAAGCAGTAGTTGAGAACAGGGAAATTGCTCCTTAGATAAACAGACAGAACCCGGGATCTTTAGTAAGAAGATGGCATTAAATCAAGAGAAGTAAAGGGAACAGAGAATGCACAGACAGTTTTATAAAGAAAATGAAACATTTTTTAAATAGAATTTAACACTGTACAACCAAAGGTTACATTTCTGAGTGATGGGAGTGAGGGTTTATTCCCAATGGGGAGGGGGAGACATTGGCTGAGCCTACAGCACCTGAAATATTGACAGAAAAGCTACAACTTGATTGAAAGAAGGGAGCAGATGCTTGAGGAGTCCTGACTTGGAGGAGTCAGTCTGAGCAATCTTTACAATAAATAGTTTAATGGCACACATGGTGGATTAATCTCAATATTTGGTATACCAAATTAATCTCAATATTTGGGAAATGGCTGTGTCACACATACCCCTTAGGGTGTCACCTAGTGCGGTCCACACACCTTGCACCCCTCTAGTGACACTACTGCCCACTGCATGGGGAAATCTGAAATCGCTGCTATCACATTACCACACTCACCCGCAAATAAGTTGACCTGGAATTTTGAGTTAAATTTTTGGGCATACATTTTTAGACTTATAGACAGCTATATGGTAGGCCTTTGTTAACTGGCAAAAATTCCTTTATTATCATATTTCAGTCCTGCTAAATGGAAATTGAATAAGATGCTGAACCCAGAGTGCTCTCTTATAGGGGGAGTGAAGTAGGGAATTGAAATAGGGAATTGATTTTACCTCTGTACAATGCAATGACTCATTGCATCTTCTTGTTCACAGAAACAAGTTATGACTGAAAAACAGAGGAGCCAAAAGAATTAGATAGGCTTAATGAGTTCAATCAGATCAATGAATAAAACAGAATTAAGTAGCTTTGCATAAAGAGAAAGATTAAGGATCTTTTACATTTTGATTCAATACACAAATAGTTGGCTGAACAAATCCCTGCTGTAAACACTATTCAATTTCATTCAGAACAATTAATCACTGAACAAACCACTGATCTTGGTTCTTTATGTCTCTTATTGGATTTATCACAAGACAAGGCTGAATGCTAACTATGTTGGGTTTGTTTGTTTTTTAGCACAAACTTTTTGTATATCTTAATCCATGAGAGATCTGAAGCTCTTGCACTGATGCTCAAAATCTATAATGGATGGATTTGTGTGAATAAACTGAAGCCTAATCTAGACAAAACAAAAATGTTTAACTAATGAGGCTACCAGTTTGGTAATAGTGATACAACCTGGTTTCAGTGGATTTGAACTCCTCCAGAAAGATCAGAAGAACCAATGTGGTGTAGTGGTCTTTATTGGACAAAGGGGAAAAACAGATGGGCAGGAATAAGTGGCTTGAAGCTGCCTTTTCTGAAGCCACATTGAAACCCCACCAACTGCACCGCCGGCTCCCAAGGCAGCTGGAGTGCTGATGCCCTGATCACACGGCATGGCTTCAAGCCAGGAATAAGTGGGAAAAAGCTGCTTCTTTTTGAAACAGCTTTTCTCTGCATAAGGACACTTTTCTGCTGGCTTCAAGTCATGTGTCATCTAAATGCCACACCTTCCAGCCAGCCTGAACACACCTCTTTTTTCCTTTCTGTTTAGCCCCTAAGACTCCATGTGACAAGGGTTTGACTCATTGCTCAGCCTTGGGAACCCATCGGGAACCCTTGGACAAGTCCCATTCTCTCAGCCTCAGAAGTAAGCAATGTTGAACCTTGCCAGGAAAACTCTCTAATAGGGTTACCATATGTCAGAGGTGTCATGAAGTCATATAAGAACAAAAAAGGTCATGTCTGCAGTTTAGAGGTAGTTGTGGGATCTGCATTTACCCAGAGGAGGCTTTTGCCCAGTTTAAAGGATTTCTAAAAAGGATTTATGATTGAACCTTGATCTCACAGACTCTACAACAATTTGTTGTCTGCTTTCTGAGTCATTTCCAACTTAAGATGACCTTAAGGTGACCTTCCAACTTAAGAAAACTTTTCAGAGGAGAATTTGCCTTTTCCTCCCTCTAAGGTTGAGAGTGTGTGACTTGCCTAAATTCAGCCAGTGGGTTTCCATGGCTAAGTGGGTATTCAAACTCTCCAGAACTATAGTTCAGCACTCAAACCATGCTGGCTGTCTTTTGGAGACTGTACATAATGTTTTAGATTACATCTCAGGGAAATTAAATTGCATTTGAAGAGAAACTGGCAACTTCATCTGGTTCAGAATCAAAACTGTGAGACTGCTGATTAGAGTGGACTATTTGAAGACTCTCCTTTTCTGCCACTTTAGAAGCTTCTGATTTCATATCTCATTGCCTTCTCAATTCAATTGACATGAATATTCTATAAAGTCATCACTGTGACTGTGCCTAGGGTACAAATCATCCTGTCCCAGGACTTTCTCCCTTCCTTTCCTACTGACCCAACATTTTGTTGTCTGATACCAAAAAGCAAAGGGCAGCTTCCCTATGAGATTGACCCAAATCATGGGGTATAGTGCCTACAGCCAGCCAAGGTATTTTATCACCTGAGGCAGAAAATATCACTCTACTCCAACCCAGCAATGAAAAAGTACAATAACAATATAAATAACCATTTCAATTACATTTTTCTGCAGCCTTCTAGATTGTAGATTAAGCAACATCAAGATTATTAAGGTCATTTTGAGCAGATTCATTCTTTTCCCTACATTGAAAAGTCTGTATCCATGCTTTTAAATAGCTATTTCTAAAAACTTCTTTTACATTAACATTGTTGATACTCCTTTGAGCTTTCAGTTTTTGTGTTATCTCATTTACATCCCTAAATGTTTTTGAGAAGAGAAAAGAATGGGATTTTTTTAAAAAAAAATACTTTTAAAATGTATGCCTCAACATACAAATTGGGATAACCATGCAGAAAATGAAAATGATGGTTTAGATAGATTCTGTTCAAATGAAACTGCTAAGAGTGTAATTGGACTAGTGTTAAAATAATTAGAATAATAATTTCTCCCAAATACCAGAAATATTCTTGATCAGACAACTGGAAAAGTTAGAATCTTATTGCTGTGTGCAGATCTCAACTTCTAAATATCATAGCCAACACAGGTTGTTTAAAGTTAGCCCTGATATCTTTGGAACCTCTCGGTCACTAGTAGTGAGACAAGCTATAGACATTCAATGAGGGGTGAAAAGCAATTCACACACTTTCGTAAAGAACTCTCACTTTTAATTCCAGGGGACTAGACATTTCAGTCTGGTGAAGCAAAAGAACAAATCTGGCAGCAGCAAAACAATTTAGTGGTAACATAAGTTTCAATATGTTTGTTGGGTATATGAGGTGTTATCCTCAATCGTCAAAGACAGTGAAGAAAAATGGAAACAATGGAAACAAAAGACAATGAAATATAAAAGCACCAGTAGGTCCACAGGGGTCAGACACATACAGGATATTGGAAAAATGACACATCCACAACTGCAGTTCACTTTCTGAATGCCACAATGTAATGGTGGAAAGATGACATATATCTACACAAATATAGTAACCACTTAGAGCACATCACATTATGTACACACATTGCGTACATGCATACCTGAAGGATTTCCATCAGGTTTGCATAACAAATGGATTGAGAAAGAAACTGAAAGAACCAAATAGATACAACCAAAAATTCCTAACTGTACAATAGAGAGAAAATTACAAAACACTATTTGTCACAACACCTTCCAAAAACTGTTCCATATGTGAATGCAGCCCATTCTGGACAATGAAATGTCTCTCCCATGCCCACATCCTTGCCTATCTCAACCATGCCAATAAACAACAAGACGGCAAAAGACCAGCAAAAACAAACAATTTAATAGAGACACAGGCTTGGGTGAACTGGGAAAAGCCCAGATGCTGACATTGTCCCCATATCAATCCAGACAGTATGATTACAGAACCCAGTGATATCAGCTGCACCTTTATAGTCTTTTTTTATAGTCCTTTTCTCCTGCTTACGATTCAATGAGTTATGGCAATAATCTACTCTTTACAGAGGACAAACAACAGGAAATGGACACTTAGGAGTCACAGGGAGACCATTCTAGTGTCCTAATTCTCCTGGCTCAGAGGTTAAGGGATGGCCACCTATCAGGGTTGTTGTAATAATACATTCTTGCATTGCCAAGGAGTTGTATTAGATGAACTCTGAAGTCCATTCTAACTCTAATAGTCTATTATCAGTCACATGGTTCTCTGGATTGCAGATAGTATTTCAAAAATATATTTCGATACAAGAGGTTTGTCTTCCAAATGTTGCACTGCAAAACAAAGTTAGAAAATGGGAGCAACTGGAGCCAGCTTGCAAAAGATACCTTCCCCATACCATCTAAGGACAGAAACAACAGAATACAGGCGTCTTACTAACATCTCTAACTTTTCTCCTATTTGGTTTGAAAGCTTGCAACAAGTATTTTGTGCATTTCAGTGGATTTTTGTTTGCTAAATGGCCAACACAGCTACCCCTGCATGTTTTATGTAAATAATAGGTTTGATGGATCACTCATGAAACATGGAAGCATCTTCACTCTGAAATACAATATAGAAGAAAAAATAGCTTCAGATTCATGTTCATTTAAGGACTTCTGTGTGATCCCACAAAGAATCTACACTATATTATTAGAACAGTTCAAGCTCACTTTCTCTCATTTCTCTGTCCTGCAGAATTCTGGGATTTGTGAAATGTGGCTGTCTTAGAAGAGCGAAACTGCAATTCCCTGAAATCCATAGGATGGATTCATGGAATTTAAACTGTTTACAAATGGCTGTAACGCTATAATTACAGTTTCACCACCAGACAAGTCACTATTTCTGAGATCCACACTGCCCCAATAAGAAAGGCCACTCTTACAGTGGCGTTAGGGCATGCAAGGTAAAGCACATTAGAGCTGCTAGTAAAGTATGAAGAAATTTTGAGAGAGAGAGAGAGAGAGAGATTGCCTTTGCAGCTAAAACTACTAGCACCCCTATGCTAGTTGACACAACTCCCTCAACCAGTCCTTAAAAGCTGCTAATATGATGGCTATATGTTTTTACTTGTTCTGTTTTCACCATTCCTCCATTACCAACATGCACATTTAACAATAAAACATCTAATGTCAGCATCAGGGAGGGAAGGGCATGCTGTCCCTGCATCCAATTTTAATATTGCAGTACATCCCAGAAACACTTATAAAGCATCTTTTACATAAATACTTACTATTTGAGTGACCGCACAAATTGTTCCAGCTCCAGTCACTGCTTCAGGCCAGGTTCTAACAAATCAAAGTCAGAAAATTCATTTTGGTCATTGTTTGCCTGCTTAAAACATGACTGTAGACTATATGCATCTATTCTAAATATAGTTGAAGAGATTTATTATTATATATACATTGGTTGGAATCATGTTGGCTAGTCCCTAATAGGTTAGGAGACCCATTAAATCAGTTCTTAAATGATTATTCAATATTTAGGTAATTCCAACAGATTAAGTGACTCTATTTAAGACTAACAATAGGATTTAGACCACTATATTTATTTATAATGTAAACTCTGAAGTTAAGCTAAGGCAGTTCATCTTGTTACCCATTCAATGAGGATGACTATTTGGGATTCTGTTTATTTATGAAACTAATTTAGTTCTAATCTTCTCAAAACTCCTTTAAAATGATGATTCAGCATATTTATCATTCATGGCCTACGACATGTGAATTGTTGTTGTTGTTGCTGCTGCTGCTTAGTAACTGTGGTTGATCAGCACCTTCATAAGACTCAGAAGCTGCCTTATACTGAGTCAAATCATTGTACATGCAAGTGTGTGTCTTCCCTGGTACTCTGCCCCCCGACCATTGCTACGTAGATATGAACCACGTAGCCCAAAGGTTGAGTACCCCTGGTCGACATTCAAAGGTACCAGCTTTACAGGGGCTCTTCTGGCTGGAGGATTCTGGAAGTCATAGGGAAAAAAGCTCTTGTTCTGCTGAAGAATAGGGCTTTTTATTTTAAAAAGTAATTACCTGCCTGTCTTCAAGTATGCGTGGGTAAATTTGTATATTCTAGAGCCCTAAATGAAAAAGCTCTGACCAAAAAGATTTCTAACTGCTCAGCTGCCTTTCTTTGGTATGCACAATGTTATTAAATCACTTATTCTAATTTTATCTTTCATGACAGATTAGCAAAACTCCTCTAGGCCTAAAAAGGCCCAGTCCTGTTGTTGTTGAAAGCAATAGGAACATTCAATGTTGGGGAGTGAGCATTCTATAAAAGAATTTTCCTGCAGTTAAAACCTTTTATATGAATAAGCCTGTCCCCCTCTAATCTCCAAATATCTGAATGAAGGATTCATGTCTTAAATCACATTCTGATTGTTTTATGTCCTTCCTAGAAGATTAGAAAACATCCTCTGGGAAAGAGTACTGTTTTTTAAAAAGAAAAAACTTAAATAGTTCAGGATTATCTTTTGAGTTTCCACTCATCACTCTTTACTTTTAAAAGATGTCTTTCAAAATTCAGTGTAAGACATGAATCTAAGGAGTTCATCACATGAAAGGAATTTCTCTCAATTGCGAATGGAGCCAATTCGCAATTCCATGAATTCACTAGTTTAGTGAATTTACATGAAATCAGATTGCATTCGGAATGTGTTCAAAATGACCCCCCCCCCCATTGCCCAAAATTGCATGAGATACTCTAACGTAAAACCTATGATTGCGTTCGGAATGACTTCCCTTTTGCCTGAAATTGCATGAGATACACTCGTTTGCAATAACGTGAAATCCCATGATTGTGTTCAGATTGCCATTGCATTATATCCCCAAATTCTGTCGTATGATAAACTCCTAAGTAGTCTTGTGTTTTAAAAGTTGATGTTGTTGTGTTGTGCTTGCTTTTTTATCCTCAGGATTTTTCTTTCGCCATGGATTTTATATATGGAACATATCTAATACAGTATGTAGTCTTCCACAAATTTTATGCTCCCTTCCTATTGCTTGTACTGTAAATGTTTTATATACCCCAAGGACCAAAATCTATTCTGATTCTCTTTTATCAACTGCTCATTATGGAGGTGTGCACACCAGCCATTAAGGCCGGCCTCAGGCTGGAGTTGGGGTATGGTGTCCATGTGACGCATGTCCCGATTCTGTCCCCAGGGTGGCTTGGCACTGCACGCTGCTCCACATGGTGTGCAGCATCACGGTGCTCCTCTACCGCTGCAGCCACATGACGCAGCACCAAAGGAGCACCGTGGTACCACAGCAAATATAGTAATGCAAAGTCAGGACTGTGGATTCCTGGATTGGGCCAATCCATCTGTAATGCAGTCTTCCTCTTTTCCTACTGCCTTCAACTTTTCCCAGTATTACCTTCTATTCCAATGAGTCATGTCATCTCATGATGTGTCCAAAGTATGATAGCATCAGTTTAATTACTTTGGTTCCTAGTGAAAATTCAGACTGCATATGCTCTCACCCCCATTTATTTGTCTTTTTGGCAGTCCACTCCATAAAACTCTCATAACTCATAAAACTTTTCAACACGACATTTCAAATATTTTTTATTATTATTTGATTTTTCTCACCATATCACTTTTCCTCACTGTCCAGTTTTTACATCCATATATAGAAATTGAAAACCCCCCAGAATTCGATGATCCTGAGTTTGATATTGAGTGATATATCTTTAGACTTGAGGACCACAGACCATAGTAGCTTTTGTATAATTGTTTAATTTCACTATGATTTTTTTTTTTTTTTTTTTTTTTTTTTTTGCTCATTTGGCCTTTTAATGTTTTTAACTAAAGCTCCTTTAATCCCTAATCATTGACCAGGATAATTGTGGATTCTGGGAGTTGAAGTCCCAAATACCAAGGAGTCCAAAAGCTTCCCCACTCCTTTGCAACTAGCCAGTGCTTGGTTGTTTAGATAAGATTTCCTCCGCTTTATAAAAGATACACAAATTTACCTACAGCATTAACACTGGCATTGTAGACATGTAAAAATAACACTATAAGTAGCCCAGATTGTTTTTATCACATTCCCAACATAACTATGATAGCAGATTATGAACAGGAGATTAAGGTTGCAGTCCTGTGCAGACCTGGACTCTTATAAGTAAGCTTAATTGAACCCAGTGGAACCAATTTCTGAGCAAAGAAGCATAGAATGGGACTGCTTATTTTATTTCAGATGAGTCATTAACAATTTTCTTGCACCTTAATTGCACAGGGTTTAAATGGAACATATTTCAAAGCAGATGTGTTCATTATTATAGACTGTTCCCCCAAACTGAAACTATTTACTTAGTAACAAACCTAATTTGATAACACTGATTTGTAGTTATTTAACAAACTATGTATTAAGAAGCCAAGACCTCCCTCCAGTCCATCTGCCTTGGTCCAGGTCCGAGAGGGAGAGAAGAACCACTGGACCTCATCCCCTTTCCCACCACCTTCCCCTTCCATCACTGTGCAAATTTACAGCACTATATATAAAGGTTCATCATCATCATCATCATCATCATCATCATCATCATCTTTGATAATAAATAGGTTGTTATGAGGAAAAATTACCAATACAGTCATATTTTCAAATAAATTGTTAGCAACCCTGATGCTAGACTGTCTACTAACTGATGGTAACAATTTTTCAGAGTTTAAGAGAGGAGTCTTTTCCAGACCAAGCTAAATATGAGGAGAGTAAAACTTTCTATATTCAATAACATAGGCTCTGTCATGAAGTGACAGTGATATAACATGAACTTTAAGATTGCATTAAGATTAAAGTTATTGCATCTAGATATATTCAAAATTTAATTGTTGTTGACGGCTGTCAACTTTGACTTATGGCGATCCTATGAATAAGAGCCCCCCCCCCCCCAGACACCCTCTCATCAAGTGTCCTGCTCAGGTCTTGCAAACTCAGGGCTGTGGCTTCCATGATTGAGTCTATCCATCTATTATAGTGTCTTCCTCTTTTCCTACTGCGTTCTACCTTGCCAGTCATTATTGTCCTTTCTAGCGAGCCACATTTTCTCATGATATGCCCAAATTATGACAGCCTCAGTGTAACCTTTCATGAATCTATTGGTATTCCCTTGCACATTTACAGATGTTCATAGGGCTGACTGAAGCATTAAAAAGGAAACCAGTATGTGTGAATGTGCTATTCTAGGTCCAAATGTACAGGCAGAATTTTAGTATCACCTTGCCAAATTTCAAATATAGGCAGATTGTTGAACAGAGTAGTAAATCATTAAGTGGTGAGAAATCAAAGTACACTGTGCCCACTCCACAGAGCCAACACTTAATGAGTTGCTATTGTGTGACTTTTCAACAACCTGCCTACATTTGAAATTTGGCAAGGTGATACAAAAATTATGTCAAAGAGCCATCACATTTTCTCTGCATTGATAAGATTTGCAATACCCTTCATATGGTTCTTAACCCAAAATTTATATCACTGTACATCATTAATTCCTTAAGTTAGTCTTCCCTGCAAGGTCAAACATGCCCGGAAAAGTGGTGTGTGTGTGTGTAATAAAAATAAGTTCCTTACATTTTCTCAAAAAATGATGCTATTAGGAGATACATCACTTTAGTCTGCTTCTTTCAGAATAACTGCCGGAAAGGATTAAGCTAAATTTAAAGCTGATCCCAGAATATCCATAGTCAGGAAATTATTACCATACTTCCAGTTTCTGGAGTCACTGTGGGAACAAGAACAGTTTTGGGATACTTACAGCAGGATGATTTATGAAGGTTTTCCATAGTTCACAGGACAGAATTTTTAAAAGAGTTTTATCTTTTAAAAAAACCCAGAAAACTTATGAAAATTCATAATTTCAGGCTCTGGCTTTCTTCAAATTGGACTGAAAACTCTGAGCAGAAGCTGAAGTCCAATCATTAAATATGTTTCCATGCAAGCACATAGGGGTCCTGTGGGACTAGACCAAAATATCCATCTAGACCAGCCTCCTGCTCAGTGGCTGGTGTGCTCATTCTGACAAGACCTTCCTTTCATTTCCCGTGCAGAAGCTGACTTTCATTGGCACTCTGCATCTCAACCTGGTGGTTTCCTCTGGCCATCCTGATTACCCATTGTTTATTGGACCACAGTTAATGGTCTTGCCTTAAAGGTGAGTTGGATGAACTGTATTTTTCTTTTATAACCAGAAATCTGGAAATTGGGTGAAATCCAAAGTTCTACAACCTATACTCAGAAAACAGCTCATTAAGTTGATTTGAAACTTGGTAATACAATTTTCTAGATGGCCTTTTCAGAGTTTGAGGTCAGAAGCGTTCAAAATGGCTCATTTACAAGACTTTAAAACTTGTATAGCAACTTCCAGCTACTTGATAGCCATTTTTATTTTTTGCCATAGACTTTGTTGGAGTTAAACTCCCCTCTCTAATTTCTCTTTTTATAGAAAATCTTTTTGGAACAGCTCTTTAAAAATCAAATCAGTTAGAATGGTTAGTATTTCTTTACTGAGTAGGGCAGGGATTTCTACCTTTTAAAATATCTGTCTGTATATTATGTCTTTTTTTGAGTGAGGTTATTACCTGCTTAATAAATAAAGAATATGTTTTCGGGTTGGAGAATGAAGGGAAGGGAATCAAGGAGCAGCCATTACAGTTTAAAAAGGGCAGAAAGAGATGTGGTAAGGAGAGATTTGGGATGAGAGAGGGGCATATATTCAGGTGCAGGTTGTTTCCAAATTATCTCCCAGCTCTAGTAGCATAGATAGCCTCGATGATAATCCATGTGGGTTGAAAATGCTGCTGCTGAATGCCAGGTTGGTGAGTGGGAAAATGTCTGTCCATATCCTAAATGAGCATGCTGACCTAGGTTATAACACAGCTGGATTAATTGGTGGGTGGGAGTTCTCTCTCCCAGTTTTTCCTATTAGGTTTCTCTGTGTAATAGTAGTCAAACAGATGAGACTGGAGGAGGGTTTAAAAAGGCAGAGTTATTATGGTCTATCAAGATCCCATCCTCTGACTAGGGTTTGAGTGTGTGTATTTACGAAAGAGCTAGCACAGTGTAGTGATTTCAGTGTTGGACTATGACTCTAGAGATCAGGATTCAAATCACTCAGACATGGAAACCCATTGAGTGCCAATGAGCAAGTCAAACTCTCTCATCCTCAGAGAAAGGCAAAGGCAACCCCCCCCCCCCTTTGAATAAATCTTGCCAAGAAAACCCCTTGGTAGGTTTGCCTTAGGGCTACCATAAATTAGAAATGTTGAAGGCACACATCAACAATTTATGAAGGTGGTTGGTTGAGACAAATTAGGCGTTCTATTGGTGTACTATCCACTCACCTGCTCAACAGTCTCTCTTCCTGAATAATCTGAAGTTGTCTCAGGGCTAGTGTTGGGGTCCCCTCAGTTTGTTGTGCTGGGGATTTCAACATCCACACTGAGGCTGTCCTATCAGAAGTGGCTCATGACTACGTAACCACATGACAAGTGTGGTTCTGTACCAAGTGGTGTCTAGCCCCACTCTTGCTGTTGACCTTGGATTTTGTGTGTGTGTGTGTGTGTGTGTGTTTGTGTGTGCCAGAAAATATGACGGTAATCTTAGTGAGGAGGAACTCTCTATACATTCATTGCCATGGGCACATCATCACCTGATCACATGTTGATGCAGAGCTTATTCAGTGTTGGATAATAAATAGGATGATCCAGCCCAGAGGCCAATGGATTCAGATGATTTCTTGGGGATCTTCTTGGCTCAGCAGGCAATTCTGTTGAAGCCCTGGTAGGCTACTGGAATAAGAAAATGACCAGGGGAATGGACACAATGACTCCACTTTCATAAAGTGGAGCCAGACCAGTTCTCAGACCACCCCAGTTTCCCAGAAGCTAGTGATGATAAAATGAGTGGGACAGTGTGTCAGGATTGGGTTAATCCCACCATGATTTTTTAAATGTTATGATTAAGTATAATGTCCTATTAGGATTATGTTATATGTTAAGTTATTTAGAGTGTAATTTGCTGATGCTATATATTAATGGGGAATGGGTGCTAGACTTTATGTAGATTAATAAAGGGGGGAGTTATGTAAGGAAATATTAATCTGTTTTTGGATTTGTTTAATTTGTTGTTATGTTTAGTCATATGTGGGCCCTTGTTATTCACTAGGATTTGGTTCCAGGACCTACCATGGATCCAAAATCCGTGGATGCTCAAGTCCCATTAAATACAATAGCTTAGTAAAATGGTGTCCCTGAAATAAAATGGCAAAATCAAGGTTTTCTATTTGGAATGTATACTTTTTTGTATATTTTCAAGCTGTGGATGCTTGAATCCATGGATAGAGAATCAGAGGATATGGAGGGCTGACTTTATATGGTATTTGGTTGTTTTATAGGTGCCTGGTTGCTAATAAAGATTTGTGATATATATAACAAAGAAGGCATCAAGAAAAGCTGTTTCCAGTTGTCAATTACATTCTGTCCCAAGAAAATAAACATAGACTACTCAACAGCCTATTGTCAAAAAGTTATATGACATTTTTCACATAAAGTGTTCAGATACCTTCTGACTTGAATGATTTAATTAATAACAGTCTAATTGAATGTAACTTTGGCCTCTTCTTGCCCAGGAATAATGGACTATTTTCCATTTTTTCCAGCCTGAGAATGTGCATAGGAACCTAAGAGATCACCCTACGTGTGCTAGACTCTTGCTCTTCTTGACATTAAAAGGGCCAGAGGAGGACTGGCTGTGACACAAGATTCCAACATGCTTAAATGAAGCAGTTGTAAAGCTTCTGTTTTAATAGTCTTTCCTGAACTCCTTTAAACTAGAAAATTATCAGCCAGTGTCCAACATTCCATTGTTTGGCAAAATACTGGAGCATATGTTTGCTTCCTAGCTCCAAAGATTTCTGAATGAAATAGGTTATTTAGATCCATTTCATTTGGCTTCAGGCCTGGTTATGGAATAGAATGAGCTTTGGTCACCAGCTTCGTGACCAATGGGATCACTACGGGTACAGGGAGGGTGCACCATCAGAGGAGGTGACACCAAAATGACTGTCTATAAAAAGGAAATTTTCAGAGTTTAAGGATTCCCTGCATTAGTAACCAATATTGAACCAGGATTAAAAACATCCCTGATCAATAGACCAGAAGAGTGATGAAGGGAAGACCACATGCTCAGAGGCCACCCACTTCTCCCTCCCATTCTGCTACCATCAAGGCTCTGCCCTTTTTCTGGGGAGAAAAAGCAAAAAGACCAGCCTGAGGCTGCTATCACCTTGCTCCTTGGCCACTAGTCAATAACAAAGTTGAATTAAAAGTCTGCGCCATGGCTGTTGAAGCCGGCTGCTGCCTTGTGTTAAAGACAGGTGTGTAGGGAGAAGGAGATAGCTGGGGGTGACACCATGAGTTACCATGAGTTACCACACCGGGTGACATCAATCCTATTGATGTCACTGACCTACACCAGAACTGAAAAGGGAGGTTGTCTCAGTTCTGCTGTGCCTCTTGGTGGTTTTCAGTACATTGACCAAGGTATTCTTCTGGACTCTCTTACTGGTATGTGTCTTGGGGGCACTGCTTTATGGCCACTCTGTTCCACCCCAAAGGGGCAAGTTCAGAAGGTTGTGTTGGGAGATTCCAGTTTGACTCCTTGGCCTCTGGACTGTGTTGTCCCTCAGGACTTTCTTGTTCCCCATGCTATTCAATATAAATGTAAAATGCTGGGAGAGCTTCTGCAGAGGTTTGGGGTTCAGTGCCACCAGTTTGCTGATGCCATCAATATGTATTTCTACTTCCCAAGGAACCTGTTTTGGTTCTAAACCAGTGCCTGGCATTAGTAATGGACTGGACAAGGTTGGGAAAAACATGAGGTTAGATCTGAACATGACACAAGTGCTTCTGATCAGTCAAAACTAGTACATTGATTGTGCTCACTGCTAGAACATCCTGATCTGGCCATGGTGGCATATGCATTAGCTGCACCCCATTTGAATTACAGTGGTCCCTCCTCATTCAATGGGGTTAGAGATGAAGGACCCCGTGAATGTGGAAAAACTGCAAATAAAAGAACATTGTTCTTTATACCCTGGAGAACACCTCTCTAGGTACCTCCAGGTCCTCCAGTGCAACCCTATGGTCAGGGTCTGCCAGACACTGATCATGGAATCGTGCTGGATGACCTACAAATGCCAAGAGAAGTATTTTCTCTAGGAACTTCTAGGTTCTCCAGCACAAATCTATGGTCAACCTCTGGTAGAGTTGCGTTGGAGGACCTAGTGACTCCTAGAGACAACACATTAATCAAAACCACAAATAATCAAATCTGGAAAAGCCACAAATGTGGAAGGGCAATTGTACTATAGCATGCCCAATGTGGGCTTGCTGCCCCTATGCTATTGACATTTCTTGCTAGGGAAGCTAGAACAGCTCCCTCCTTGCTGTCCTTCCATCCAGCCGCAAATGCTTTTTTCTTCCAACAGACTTTTGTGAAGTGAATGTTTTTAACGAAATGGCTTTGGACAGGATGTTGTACTATTTTAATGATATTGTTTTTAAACTGCTTTTTGCTGTTTTTAATTGTTTTTAATATTACTGATAGTTTTCTTCCGTTCTAATGTTGACCTTTTGTATGTTTTAACTGTACTGTTTTAGGGAAAAGGCAGGGTATTACTGTAACAATAAAAAGTGCTGTGCCCTAGTATTGGAATACCATGTTCATTTGTTTTATTTAAAATATAATTGTTCAGTCCATTTTATTAATTGGAATGCTAGATGTGAGATGGTAGAATGGGAATGAATATAGAATCATAGAATCATAGAGTTGGAAGAGACTACAAGGGCCATCCAGTCCAACCCCCTGCCATGCAGGAACTCCCAATCAAAGCATCCCTGACAGATGGCCATCCAGCCTCTGCTTAAAGACCTCTAAGGAAGGAGACTCCACCACCCTCCGAGGGAGTGTGTTCCACTGTCAAACAGCCCTTAATGTCAGGAAGTTACTCCTAATGTCTGCTTACCAGAGTGAGACACAGAATGCAATGGTAAAAGGAAATTGTGTCAAATAGACTGAGCAGTTAAGAGATAAACAATAACATCCACAATCCACAAAACAGAGATACCTATATTGGGGCACATTTTTGTGCACAATGTAAATTTTCAAAGCAAGATTGTGTGGGAGAAAGAGAGAGGGAGAGAGACAGAAAGGAGAGTTTGTATGCAGGAAATGCCTCTCTCTCTAAGGAGGGGGAAAGAGAATGCAAAAATCCTGTTCAAAAAGTTTGTTCAATAATGTGATAAGGCTCAAAGATATTAAAATATGCGTAAATCATGTCAGCACAAGATTCTATGAAGAATACACAACTCCCATGAATTTAAAGGAATGGCTGGTATTTTTTTTTAATCCCTATAAATTTCTTCCCATACATTTAACATCTTTGTCTTAAGTAAAAATATTGTGAAATGTTTGTCTCACAGAAGTTCCTGGTGCTCTGAAACCTTTTATTATTATTATTTTCCAACAGAATAAAGTGGCAATGGTGCCTTTTATTACCACAATACTACCATATAATGTACATCATTTTATCTACAACTGCTGCTCTTTGGTACAAATGATAACTGGAAGGCATACTCATCATTCAAGGAGACAAATCATGTAGGTGTATAATTCACAATGGGAAGGTTTTAATTAGTGGTGTCTCAACATTCCTGCCCAAAGAAAAAGACAGTTCTGTGTTACTGGGATGGTTCTGAAGAAATGCAGAGAAAACTGGTGTAATTTGTGGCACTAGAAATAATGATCTAATGAAACCACAGACTATTTCAAAATGCATGTAGAAAAATCCATTAGGAGAGAATGGAGTGCTGAATCATGATTAATGGCATCACATGAACTGACTTGTATGTGTCTCTGAATCATGGTTGGCAACACAACTTAATAAAAAGAAATAGAAGGCTATTAATTACTTTCAACTCACCTCATTGCCTCTGGCATAAAAAATGTTTAATGCAAATAAGAAGGAGTAATCACATCATTTTTCTTTAGCCTGAATTATAATTAACATGTCAACATTACATCTGATTAAGAGCTGTATTTATGCTGTTACACAAACCTGCCCATCAGTTGGCTGAATGTACCCAACAGCACCCTGTGCTGCTAACAGATAGGCTTGTTAGTCATTATCATTGATACTGCTAATATCATTAATACTAAAATACTTTTTGACCCTGTTACAGTCACCTAAGGTGTCTAAACAAGTAATGATTGTTGAGATTTTAGCAGCAAATAATACCCAAAAGTCCAGTAAGTTATGGAACACTGGTCAATAATTAAAGAGACACCTCTATTGTGAATGAAAATATGATTTCATGGGGTAAGTTCTTTAATAAATCTGTTGTTCAGTACCGAAACAAAAAATACTCTGTTTAACCCTTTCCTTGTTTTTATGTTGCTATGGTTATGTTCATGGGTAAGACTATGTGAAATGACTTATGTTCATTCAAGAGGAATTCCCTTCCTCTGTTGTCCAAAATTCCTCATGAACACCCCAGATCTATTTCAGCGGCTCTCCGAACCCAAGCATACGTTTGGGGTGCAAGGGAGCTACAAGAGGAGAGTGATAATCAACTCTACCACTTATGTCCATTCCAAAACTTCAGCAAAACATCAATAACATGCTTTCCTTCTGTATTCATTAATGAAATGAAAAATCTCAGAATGATAATATTATACTTCTTTTGGCTGGTCTGTCAAACCTCTTCCTATAGATCACCTTTGCAAAACTGGCATCTGCCTTAAATGATTGTAAAAGTAGCCAGAATCAGTTACCAGTCATGAACTGGTAAAGATTCCTGGAGCTGAAAACAAGTTTTGTGAGTCTTCAGGAATATTCCCCAAGCTTTTTTTTTTTTAAATCAATCCCAGAATGTTCTTAATCTGGTTTAGATACAAAATCTTCTGGCTGCTGTTTTAATATAAGGATGCTACTTTGATTTTCATTCTTTTCCTGTTCTTGCTGTTAATTTTGCAATCATTGCTAGTATTATTCCTAGTACTATTATAAATAAAGCTGCTTATTTATGGGATAACTCTTGTACAGTTGGCCCTCCTTATTTTTTATTCAGAGATTCAAGCATCCATGGCTTGAAAATATTTTTATAAGTATACATTTCAAATAGCAAACCTTGATTTTCCATTTTATATAAGGGACATCATTTTGCTATGCCATTGTATTTAATGGGACTTGAGCATCCATGGATTTTGTTATCCACAGGGAATCCTTTAACTAAACCCCAGCAGATAACAAGGACCCAATATATATATAGAAATTTAGGGACAAACTGTTCTGTTCAATAGATTGCAGTCTCAGATGGTAAATATAGGATTGAAACTGTTTGTTTATGCTTGTCATAGGAAAGGAGGCAGGGCTCAGAGCATTTAAGCATCAGGACATTCTGATGAACCAGGGGACTTGAATCAGCTGTCAGTCCCCTACCTTAACTTCCCCATTCCCTGTAAACATAATTGCAATCCACTGTGTTGCTATCATGTGCCTTCACATCAACAACCATTTATGACAACCCTATTATGGGATTTTCTTGGCAAGATTTGTTGAGAGGAGGTTTGCTATTGCCTTTCCCTGAAGCTGAGAGAGTATGATCTGCCCAAAGTCACACACTGGCATTCCATTCATGTGTGAGGATTTGAAACCTGGTCTCCCAGAATCTTAGTCCAACACTCTAACCATTACATCTCATAGCAGCAGGGTAGTATATTCCCTCCCAAAAAGTATTGCTGGGAGCTATCCTGTAGCAAGGCAAAATATTTGGTGAAGTGGGCTGGCTTCATCCTAATGAGTAATTAAGGGGCATTAGCTTTGCAAAAGGAGAACTTCTGATGGGAATGAGAACTGCTAGAAGTGGTTTATTGGTGAGGAACAACATTGCTGCTTTCATTTTGGGTCTGCCGTAAATAATAACTGTACATATGGCATCCTATTAATCTCACATTTTTCAGTAAACTGGACACAATTTTTCAAATGTACTCATCTGTCAGCTCTGGGAAAATGTGGGAGGTGTCGTTAAATAAAACAAAGATCTTCCAGCAGCTCATTCTGATTTGGATTCCTTGAAGCCAGATCTAGTTCTAAATTCTCTCCTTTCCCATGGTCCTCCTATCAGATCTTGTCCTATTGACCCCCCTCAGTCTCCTAACCAGAGCCAGCATGGTATAGTAGTTTGAATATTGAGCAAGACTTTGCAGACAATTCCATCAGCAGAAATCTGGCAGATTCTAACCTTACCGTCTTCCTACGCCTTCCAATTTCCACCACAACCACCACCCTCTTTTTTCATTTGTTCTCTTGTTATTTATGAGAAGCATTCTGATTCTTTACTCCATCAACTGACAAGCAAAAACAGGATCTTTAGCTTATCCATTCTTATTGAAATTTAGATGCTACCGATTTTAGCTCTGTGATCCTAGGTTCCATAGCTTGAATACTTATTAATTCATTTTCTGACAAATGATGCCTACAATATAGTGATTTATTCAGCATCTATGGAGGGAGGAAATGGGTTTTCCCCTCTGTACATTTAAGAAAATAAAGCTACTTTTGTTGCTGGAAATGATGATTTTCCCATTGGAAGAATGACAGTTAAATATGGGAAAATAAAGTGTTCATAAAGGGACCTACTGAATCTTTCAATCTAGATTTCTGAGAGAGCAATCCCATATCTAAGAGTAAGCTCCACTGAATATAATGGGGCTAACTTCTGAATAGGCATGCCTAGGACTGCACTGTTGCCAGTTCTTTTAAAAAATCATTTTGATATATTTTCTATTATAGCTAACATTATAGCAGCAACCATAAAACCACCTTTGAGCTCTCATCTTTGGTTTGTCTCTAAAGGTCATAGTGCTGAACTATGAATATTCAAATTAAATGCAAGGCTTCAATTTGTTCCTAATATCTCCTCCAACTCACTGACTTTTTTCTGGGTTATGGAGATTCAGTGACCAGACTAGATTGAAGGTTAAAAAAATAATCAGGAGGATTTGGATTGGAAGTGCTCTGTCTGAAACTGTCACAGAAAAACTGTGAACAGAGTCTCTCACCATATAAAAAAATGTTTAAAAATGTCTGGCTCATGTTTTTTCTCCCCATATTCTACTTTCCTGGCATAAATTCCTACAGCCTGCACCCCCAGAATCTGCTATTTACCCTTTAGAGGGAAACATGGAGGGAAGCATTTTTTTTTCTCACCTTTGTTTTCTCCTACAATGTAAACGGACGTTTTGGTGTCTGGGTTTTAAAATGTTACTCCAGCACAACGATAGTGTAGTCTCCCCTTGCACACACACACACACTGGTGTAAGGGTAATGAGAATTAGAATCACTTGCTTAGCTGCTCAACTGGCTGCTTCTAAAATTAATTTTTATTTGAAATACCATGTATTAACCTTCAGAAGAAACCACAGATTGTTTCAAATGTCAGCGTTCCACTCTGGACCATCTGAAAATATAATAAAGAAAAAGATAAGCCTTGGTCCAGTGTTCCTGTTTCTTTTCATATTTTTGCAGCAACAGTAATATTGAAGAAACAGATCAAAGTAGGTTTAAAGAGAAATGTGCATTCCCAACAATTAATCCACCACCACAATATGATTTCCTCAGAGATGCTGCTCTCATCGAACTTGCAAATGAAGTCCATATTACCTTCCAATGACCACCATAAAATAAAATATGCAAATGAAGATGAGCAGGTGAGGAAAATCACATGCTATGAGGTCTTTAACCATGTAGGTGAGCACCTGTACAAAAAGCGATAAATGTGCCAGTTTGTTCCCAAACTTCTCATAGTTTGCTTCTCACCTTGTCCTGCTTCCTTAAAATCTACTGGAACTGGAACTGCTTCCCTGTTTGAAAAGCATTGCAGAGTGAAATAAAATTCCTCAACAACTGTCCATCCATATCGTCTGAGACAAAGAATCATAAATGGCATTTTGGAGATTATTGCACATTTTAATAATGCAGCTTACCTCTTCTGAACTGAAATCTTTTTTTCTTTTTTGTCATCTCCAAACAATGTATACTTCAGCACATGGCAACCCTATGAATGGGACACCTCCATGAACTATGGTCACTTTATCTCTGTAATGTGATCTTCTTTTTCTACTGTTTTCCACTTTACTAAACCAAGCATTATCATAACAGAGTTGAAGTCACTGTGGCTTCTAATGAAAGTTTAGGCTTGATTTACTCTAAGACCCATCCATTTGACATTAGCAATCCATGATCTCTGTAGAACTCTCCTCCAGCATCACATTTCAAATGAGTGACCTTCTTTCTGTCAGCCTTTTTTATTGTCCAGCTGTCACATCCATGCAAAGAAGTACTATTACATGAATGATTCTCACTTTGGCATTTAATATATGTCTACTTAAGGTCTTTATTTACTGCCCTTCATATCTGTTTTACCAAGCCTTAGCTTTCTTATTTCTTGACTACAGAGGACTCTTTCAGACGTGGGAAATTGGAAGTATAATCCAAGGGCAATCCAAACGCAATCCTGGGGTTTTACATTATTGCGAATTAATTCTTCTCACACAAATTCGGGCAAAAGGGAAGTCACTCCGAATGCAATCATGGGTTTAACGTTATTGCGAATTTAAGCTTCTCACGCGATTTCGGGCAAGGGGGGGTTATTTTCGGGTAATGGGAAGTAATTCCGAATGCCTTCCGAACGGAGCAGGGGTTCAGGTAAATTCGCTAAACAAGCGAATTTACATGAATCTGCATTGGTTCCATTCGGAATTGGGAGAAATTCCTCCCGTTTGAAAGAGTCCAGAGATATGTGTAAGGTCACTTTCTCGCCAGTGCAGAACACATGACTGCTGGCAGAAATATGACCAGCAGGAATGTTGGTATAGGAAAAGCAAGGCCAGTAGGCATATTTACACTGTCCTTCAGACATTCAGTTAACAGATTATGGGATTTGTATGAGCTCTTCTGCAGATACTGCTAAAACAAGTTCCACAAGGGACTGCTTTGTTTCTACATTTGTAAAAGGATGTGGAACAGGGAAGAGCAAAAGTCTATAAAATTGTTGGATTGGGTCAGAGCTGAAGAGCATGTGGCACTCCAGATGTTGTTTGCCCTGGATTTCCCAGAAGCCCAGCATAGCCAATGGTGAGAAATACTGGACTTTAAGTCCACCAACATCTGGATGGCCATAAATTTCTCATCCCTGGGTTAGCCATTTCTACTGTGCCAGTGATCATTCTACAGCAGGAGGTTGGATAGGAAAAGCTGTGTTCTCACTGTGAGGTCTGGTTTCTCAAACCAAGTTGGCTGTTCAGTATAGTGAGGCAACAAGGATTAATCACCATTTTCAATGTTTTATTTTCTTTTGGCACGACACTGAATAGACCTGAAATGTTGCAAGCGTAGAAAGTGGAAGAGTAAAATTTCTCTGGCCTTGTTTGGGAGAGAGAGAAAAATACCTTCTGCTTAGAGTCTACTGTATCTCCAACATCCCACACATTTCTTGAGGGGTGGGTAACAGGAATAGCCACATTTCTTTCAAAATAATAGTCCAGAACAATGTTAAACAATAAAGTATTCAATTTAAAATACACCCACTCTCTTAACATGGAAAAAGATGGATAAAAACCACTTTAGTATGACCCTGCATTATTTTAATAGCAAACAACCACAGATGTCAATAGAATGGTTCTTAATTTTTTATAGTCCTTGCTGTAGTTACTTACTTATTTCACAGCCTCTGGAAAAGTAGTTTATAGGCCTCCGTGTAAGCAGGTGGAAACTCAAATAGTTAAGTTTAAAGAACTGAATGGAGAAGATCAAAGTTACAATAAAGAGATGAGAACTAGGCAGGTCTCCCTGGGCCTGGTACTTGGGCTTTAATGTGATCACAATACTGGATAACTGGGTGTGTTGACCTTTGGGTTTAGTATGGTAAAGTATGAGCAGCTTTTCTTGCATGAGTCAAATAAAACATCGTCCCCCACGCCAGTCATTTTGGTGGGGAGTCTGGATGCACAGCCCAAACCCCACTTCTGGTGCAAACAGTCTGGTTCAGCACCAAACTGGTGTATACAATGAGCCCTGGTGGTACAGTGGTTAAATGCCTGTACTGCAGCCACTCACTCAAAGTCATAAGGTTGCGAGTTCAATACCAGCAAAAGGGCTCAAGCTTAACACAGGCTTGCATCCTTTCAAGGTTGCTAAAATTATTACCTACTGTTTCCCCCCGAAAATAAGTCAGTGCCTTATATTAATTTTTGCTCCGAAAGGTGTAGTAGGTTTTATTTTCAGGGGATGTCTTATTTTTTCCATGAAAAACAATTCACATTTATTGTTGAACAAACAAACAAAAAGAACATTTATACACACAAAAACTTTGCTAGGTCTTACTTTCAGGGGAGGCCTTATATTTAGCAATTCAGCAAAACCTCTACTAGGTTTTCTTTTCAGAGGATGTCTTATTTTTGGGGAAACAGGGTAGATCGTTGGGGGCAATTAGCTTACAGTTGTAAACCGCTTAGACACTGTTAATTCAGTATGAAGTGGTATATAAAATAAAGCTGTTTATATTCTTCTTATAGTGGTTTAAAAGAACTCACAATTTGCTCTGGGTCTTCTGGTACCCTCAGTTGTGACTCTGGGTGGCTGTTTAAAGCATGTTCCTTTGTCCCACCCAGCATGGCTGCTGCCACAGTGGGTCATTTCCTCTGAGGTCAGAATGAGATGGCCAGCCATGTATGTGATCAGTGCTGGGCACCTTGTTTTCAGCTTCAGAATGAGTACTTACTTTAGCAGCAGCTGCATCAGGCAGCACAGAGGACACACATGCAAACAGCCATCTACCATCACAACAGAAGGTGCCTGGTAATGGGTGTAAGTCAGAGCAGCCCCAGAGCCAAGATACTCCAGGCTACTTTCAGAGTATTGTGGCCCCTGCAGATCCTTGTCTTTAAATAAAAAATCAAAAGAGAAGTAGAAAATAAAAACAGTAAATATTTTAATATGTAACAAATAAAATACAGTGGGCCTTGGTGTCTGCTGGGGTTTGGTTCCAGAACTCCCTGCACATACCAAAATCTGTGGATGCTCAAATCCCATTATACACAGTGGTGTAGTCAAATATCTGCAGTCAGTGGTAGTGATCCTCACTCCCATTTCACAATGAATTCTCCACCTACTACGGTTAGACCTCCATGTTTGCAGGTTTGATATTTGTGGCTTTGGTTATATGCAAATGTTAAACCCAAATCCCCTCCCACCCTGGAAAAACTTGAGAGACACTTCTCCCAAGTCTTTCCAGGGTGGCAGGGAACAGAGGGAGGGAGCACCCAATTCCCCTGAACCTCTGCTGTCCTTGAATGACTTGAGAGATGCTTCTCCTAAGGCTTTCCAGGGCAGCAGGGGCCATTCGTCCAAATGCCTGCCACCTGAAAGGACTTGAGAGATGCTTCTCCCAAGGCTTTTGTTGGAGTAGAGTGCTCTCTGGGCAGAAAATGTCATAGATGTGGCTATGGCCTGAAACTGGGACACAAAAATGAAGGGGTAACCTGAGTTCAGTGGAAGACATGATAACTCAACATTTGAGGAGTCCTGGGTCACAGGAAGCTGATGACAGAGGGGCACAAGGTGAAAACAGCAAGCTTCAATTCTGCAGAGTCAAAGTATCAGGTGATAGGAAACTGGGTGACGTATCAGGAGTGGGATAGACTCAAACTCCAGAAGAGGAAACTGTGTATAAGAGAGTGAGCTGAATGTTCAGTGTGGTAGTTGTATTGTAAATAGGAATCTGGCAAAGCACTTTGACAATTTGTTGTGTATACTGAAACCAAAATTAAAGCCTCTGTGTGGGTACTCGGCAGTCCAGCAGTTTTTGTCTAGCCGGCAACTTCTGCAGGGCAGGAATTTTTCCCTGCAGCCTGTGCAGACTCAGAGCTTCACAGCTGAGACCTTCCTGTGGTGTTCCTGTTCCTAGTGTATGTCTTCTGTATGTTGCATGCTGAGTCCTAATTTTACATGCCCCAACAGCTTTCCCATGTGGTAGGGCCCAGAGGAAGGGAGCACTCCATTTCTTCAAACCCCTACTGCCCTGGAAAGGCTTGAGATACTTCTCCCAAGGCTTTCCAGGGCAGCAGGGGGCAGAGCAAGGGTGCACTCCATTCCCCAAACCTCTTCCACCCTGGAAGGACTTGAGACTGACTGTATATTACCCAGAGCACATTGCAAAATGGGAGTGAGGATTGCTACCACTGACTACATTACCCAGAGTGCACCACTTCTACACACACACACACACACACACACACAGAGCTGCATTCTCCAGTCTCCCTCTCTTTTTTCGTCCTCAGTCGCATGCCCTCAGAGACAGCTTTGCCTGCCAGAGAGGACGCTCTAGGTTATATAGTATCCTACAGAATCATAGAAGAATAATAGAATCCCTGTAGCCCTGCCAAAACCATTCCAAAAGCTATGGCAAGCTTGGGACGACCAACCAACCATAGCCTTTGGAATGGTTTAGGCAGGGCTACAGGGGGAGAGGATACTGTATGACTTAGAGGAGGTTTGTTGAGATTCAGGGCTAGTCAGAAAGGCTGTTAGGAAAAAGGATTTGTTAAGATCTGAATAGAGTGTTGGGAGCTGAGAATGTGGCCTAATTTATGTAAGTACATCTTCATTTTATACTGAGAGTGTGCACAAGCTGTTCAAATACTACCATTACTGCTTTACATGACCACAGTCCCAAGAACTCCTTTAAAATACGTAAAGAATTATTGTACAGGCAAAGTACCAATACAGCAAAAGATGACTCTCTTAGTACTTCAGCACAAGATGGCTAGTGTCTTGTGAGTGAGATCTTGTGCTAAAATACCAAGAGAGCCATCTTGTGCTGTCTTGGCACTTTGCCTGTACAATAATAATTCTTTACATTTTCTGAAGGAGTTCTTGGGATTGTGGTCATGTTAAGCAGTAATGGTAGTATTTGAACAATTTCTGCACACTCTCAATATCAAATGAAGATGTGCTTACTTAAATTAGGCTGCTTAAAGTGTGGGTCTCAGAGTTGAATTCTACTGAATAAAGGAACAGTGGATATTTCCCCTCTCAAAACTTTATATGTGAGAAATGAGACTCAGGTCTAAAATACTGAAAAGCTTTTCTGGCATTTATGAAATACTGTTCTGAAAAAAAAAAATTGAGAATTAGATGATTTGGTAGAATTTGTGCCGTCTTATTGACACCACTATGGTTATCTCCAAGTATGTCTCAATTTGTGAATTCTGTTGGATAGCTGTAACTGACTTACAGCATAAAAGCATGAAAGCCAGTTTCAAAAACGCAATTTTAAAGCACTGAAAGCTCATTTTAAAAACATGTTTTACTGTAATCTGTAACAATGAAGTGATTCTGATTGCAATCAAACTAACAGTAGGAAAAGTTTAATACACATATCACTTCCTCCTTCATGTCTTCAGATTTATTTAACTCTTTCAGAGAATAACTATGCTAGACATAGCCCTCTTGCTACTATGTATAGAAAAACTTACATTTCAGGCTAGATGTCATATACTTCTCATAAATGAAATGTCCAGCACAGTGATTCTTAACTTTGTTTGGTGGCGGTGTTCATGGACCCCTTTAAGGATGTGAGGAAAGGTAGGAGGGCCCTCTCCCCAGAATTCAAACACCACTTTCAGATTAATATCAAAAGAAAAGTGAGTTTTTTAAAAGGTTATTTGAGCCAAATTCATGGACCTCCCTGAAGCTCAGTCATGAATCTTCTAAAGGAGTATATTGACTACAGGTTGAGAACTCCTTGTGCAGCAACATGACAAGATATATAATCTTGTGAATATCCTTCCCCATATATAGTATGACATTTTCTTCTCCAAACGATAACACAACTTTTACATTATGCAAAATATTGTCCAGTTGAATCATCTCCCTTTAAAAGAAGGTATGACAAGACATTCTCCGGATTGGAACTTAGTAAAGTTGCTTTACTTCCCAAAAACCTTCTTTCGGCATGGCTGTATGAACTCTAGTAATATTAGACCATAAATTGCCTTTTCCAAGATGTGGTCCAGACTGATCATCTTTCCACAATGTTTTCCCACATATTTTGGGCTATATAGTCAATCATGCCTGACCGTTCAGTATCCTGGGTGAATTGATTAAAATTGCAGTCCATCTGGAATGAGCTAAGTTAAGGCAGGGTGACCTAGACTATTTCAAAGAAACAAAAAGCATTTCATCTGATGACACAAGGATTTGGAACACTGCCTTCATGAGGTGCTATGAAACTTGATTATTTATAATAAAGTCAGTATCTTTCCTCTTTTCTAAAGAAATCATTCCTTTCCACAGAACTGGGCTGGATCCCTAGAAAACTGATCAAGTAAGAATGAGGATGAGAGCCAATGTGGTATAGTGGTTTGAGCATTGGGCTTTGACTCTGGAGACCAGAATCTGAATCTCCCCTCAGCCATGGACACCTACTGGATGACTTTGAACAAGTTACACTCTGTAATACTCAAAGGAAAGTAAGAGCAGACCCCCTCTTAATAAATTTTGCTTTAAAAACCCCATGATAGGTGTGATCACCATAAATCAGAAATGACTTGAAAGCACACAACAATAGGTTATGAAGATATATTTCCATTTTCCCTTTGGAGAAACCTCCTCTGGGTTCCCTTCTTTTCCCTTACAAGTAATGGACATGAAAATGGCAGAACAGGATAAGACTCGAATCCATCATAGGTCCTGAAAGTAGGATGTTACTGGAGATACTTTTCACACATCTAAACTCACTTTTTTAAAACTATACATGCTCATAAGGTTGGGCAAGTTCTGAGGTTTCTTTCACTCTTTAGGGACCACACCAACTCTTCCATGTGAAGTTGGAAGTAACAAAAAAACTGTTCCTGGTCATTCCTAATTTGGAGCAAACATTATGTTTCTACTAACATAAGATTTTCTACTGAAATAAGTTGCCCCTATACCCTGTTATTAGGGAAAGTTGCACTCCAAGGAGATAACTCCGTATATTGGAGGGGAATTGCACAGAAAAAGGCGGGCCTTGGGAAAAAACAAGTTCCTAACCCTGATATAAGAGACCTTTGAACTTTGGCAGTAGCACATCTAAACAGACTAGTCCCAGCGTATGGCAGTTTTAGGAGAATTTTACTGTACACACAACCATCAGAAAGTAGCCATCAGTAACAATAAGGAACAGCAGACATAGTGGTATGGCTTTGGAGAGTGAACAAGGAAGATTCTGGGGCTGGGTGTGCATCACTGGTGGAGGAAACTGCAGAAAGTTTGACAAATGTTAGTGGCTTTGGAAAGTTTGGAAATACAGTCAGCCCTCCTTATCCATGGATTTTTTATCCACAGATTCAAGCATCCACAGCTTGAAAATACTTAAAAAAAAGTATAAATTCCAAATAGCAAACCTTGATTTTGCCATTTTATATAAGGGACACCATTTTGCTTTGCTATTGTATTTAATGTGACTTAAGCATCCACGGATTTTGTTATGCACACAGGGACCTGTAACTAAACCCAGCGGATAACAAGGCTTACAGGAAAGTCTTACAGTAAGCTTACAGGAAAGTCAGATGCTTGAAAGACAACCGAGATCATGCATCACAGGCTGATATATGTAACTTTTAGGGACAGATCTAAATCACTTGCACTATCATGTCAGAGAATTACAACAGTGCTCAATGAGGCACAATGCAAGCCTTGGTGGCACAGTGGTTAAATGCCTGAACTGCAGCCACACGCTCAAAACCATAAGGTAGCAAGTTCAATACCAGCAAAAGGGCTCAAGCTTGACTCAGGCTTGCATCCTTCTGAGGTCACTAAAATGAGTATCCAGATTGTTAGGGGCAAGTAGCTTACACTTGTAAACTGCTTAGACACTGCCTTAGGTGGTATGAAGCTTTATATAAATGAAGCTGTTTGTTTTTGTTTATTGTTGCACTATGCAAGCTCCCACTGCACAATGGAACACTACAAAGGGTGGGGACATTTTTCTATGTGGATACAGACACCCTTGAATTTTCATTGTCCTCTGTTTAGGATTGCCAGTTTTCTGTGGCTATGTAGGGGGTTGTTGTTGTTTTTTTGTGCACTGTCATTGCACAAGGGCAAGCTGTCCCAAAAAGTCCATACTATTATGCATCATGACCATTTCACAACAGCCACACTGCTTGTCTGCTTCTAATGGAGTAGTCCTGATGGCACAGCTATGATATTGCTCCCTTCTCAAGCATACAACTGTTGTACAACTCTGCCATTCTGAATTGAGAAATCATAAGGGATTTGCCATGTTATGAATTCCCAACAGAATGCTAGACAATATTTCCTAGTCAAAACTAATCTTGAAGACAAATCAACTGCTACCTTGAAAAGTCTAAAATGCCAACTTTTTACTGGTTCTTTAGGGACAACCTCCACATCCTTTCTACTTTGCTTTTAACATTTTGGATCTCCTCTTTGTTTTTGTTATTAACATAATCACATATGTAGAGTATAGAGATATGTTCAATAATCAAATCTTAATCATATGGGACATCTGCTATTTCATGTATTAAAGGATTTCCAGACTTTCTTTCAGAGTGTAATTATCCTCACAACATGGCATGAAAATTCCAAGATAGAATGTAATAATAAGACTGATCTTAAAAGTGAACAGTCTCAATGAATCCAACACCAAATTGAAATAGGGTGCAAAATTCTCTGACATGAATAGATCGGGGTATTCAGAAGCAATTTAGGGAGTCAGATATCTCTATAGAGCCAAATTACCTTGACTTCAGTTTAAAGGAGGAGGCTTCTATGTCTGAAGGATCTCCCACATAAAAAACAAAACAGACAAATCTGTGAAATGGAAAAATAACACTCAAAGCTGAATAGACTGGAAATCTTTTCCCAGTTGTTATAAAATTATAAATTAAGTTCTCAGTTAATTTCAGAAACGATGTCCACAGTGTCTCCTGCATTGTATGTATGTGAAAAGGGATATTATTTCATTGAAATAAATCTAGGAAAGAGTGGGATACCAAGTTTTCTAGCCTAAGTTGCTATGTTTCTTACTTACACACAAAGCTAATTTGGCTCTATAGAGACATCTGACCCCCTAAACTGCCTCTGAATACTCCAATCTATTTATGTCAGAGGATTTTTGTGTTGCTAAGATGATGGAAAAACTGTAAAGAAATGTGAATGCTGGAAGCACTATAGAAATGAATGATAATAATTTGACAAGTGATGTTCAGTTCATGAAGACTGTAGTTTTACCTGCTGCTTCCCTGTGCAATTTTCTTTGGTCAGAATTCTTCTCTCATTATTTTTGAAGTGATGCACAATCCTTTATAACCATTCCTACAGGGATTCTTTTTGGCTTTTGGCATGAAGATTATGTGTGGGTATTCACAACATTTCACAGCATTCCTTTTTAGATTCATTGGCTCGACAGCAAATTTAACTAACAATTAACAAGCTCTAGTTTTAGATTTGTGACTTTGGAATAGGGTGCAAATCATGCAGCCCTCCTGAATCTGTGGGCCATAAATATCAGCTCTAGCCAGCATAATCAGTGGTGAGACTTCATGGCTGCTGTTGTTCAACAACATCTCAGATGCACCAGTCCAAAACATTGCTTTAAAGGACTACTGTGCAGCATTGCAGCTATGGAGTGCACAAGGTTAATCACAGTGGGGCACCTTCTGAAAACATAATTAATAAGAACATTGTTAAAATAACAAGAATAATTTAGAGATACTGTGCTTTGAATTTTTGAAACAATATCCCCAGGGTGCATCCTACATTCTGTTATTTTTAAAGGCAGAAGATAGATTTATTTTCTTTGCAGAAAACACTAGAGAGTAATAACAATTATTGGAGGCAGATATGTGAGTAAAAATATCAATCTGGCAGTGGGTCAATAGGTGAAGGCTGATGGGAATAGCATCTTCCTGGAATTTTTTTCTGCATGAAAATGATTTAGCAAATGTTTCTTAACAAGCACGGGCTCCCGATCTGAATAAACAATTTCTTCTTAATTTTGAATTAGCTGCTTCTTTCTAGTTGTGAATTATCTGAACCCTTCCAGGATGGCTGGCCAATTGCTGTGAATCAGACACCAAACACTGCTTCTGATTGTAGTGGAAGAGTGACCTGTATTCATTGGAAGGACCAGTTACAGTTGAGGTTGGTGAGGATTCCATTGTCACTGTCCCCCTTAATACTCTTTGGACTCCTAGAAATCATGTGTGTTCCCACTTCAGGCAACATGTCATGGTATGGTGCTCCTATCTGAAACTGTCTGCTGTGAACCTTGAACCCATGATGTCTTATCCACTCCATACACTCTGGGCTTCAAGAAGTGGTTGGTGTCACTCAGTGTGGTAATTCATGGTGCCAGTTCCCATTGACCTCTTCATACATCATACCATACAGAATCCTTAGGAATTTTTTTGTATTAATGTTACTTGTAAATCATTTTCCTTTATATCACTGAATTTAATGGCAATTATTATGACATAAACAACAAACGAAATGAAAATTATACCTTTAAATTACAATATCATAAGCACAGCAATAAATGTATTTACATCTACATAGTTTCATGTGTATAAAGTGAAATTTTGGTAAAATTTGATGTTTTTAAAGAAAGTTTTAAAAGATTTTTTAAAATTTAAAACCCAAGGCTTCTCCTTTCTTTGCCCACTTGCCTTGTCCCAGTCATGCCTTCTCTTCTGCTGAGCTTCAGGATTTTAAAGAAAAGGGGGTGACCACTATAGCCCATTTCTGCCAAAATGAAAAAATTTAGGGAGCAGAGGTGTCACCCCACCTTAAGGTGTCACCCAGTGTGGTTGCATGCCCCTAGTAATGCCTCTGGCTTCCAGGCATTGCAGGATTATGGCTTTGGGGCCACTCAGGCTCCACAAAGATATCTGTACCAAAGAACACCCAGGAATGAGCTGCCTCTTCAGCATTTGGAATTGAGACAGCATGGCAGTTACTAGAAAGGCAGGTGATTAGCAAAATCTGCTCTCTCCTCTTTTTGTGGTAAAGACATGGGACTGGGTCATCAAAATGAGCTGGTGATCCTATTGGAGCTGCAGGATAGCAAGCTAAGGCAAGGTGGGTTGGAGGAAGAAAGAAGAAGGTAAGGAAAGGGGTGTCAGTGAGATCAGGACTGAAAGTAAATAGTAGCATGGAAATAATGAGTGAATGAAACAGATAGAAGAAATGGAGGACAATGAATTGGGTGATGAGGAGGAAAATCAAGTACAATATGGAGTTAATGACAGAAGACACATTTCACTCACTCATTCAAATAAGACCAGACTTTATGATCATGTTCTCATAACATATTCCATTTATTGGTGAATATCTCTCTGTAGGTTTATTGCATTGACTCAAAATAACCTACCATATGCCTCTGGTTGTATTATATTTTTTAATGGTAATTAATAGACAAGTCTCAAAAAGTGCTTGAAATTTCTTCAAGTATTTGTGCCTGACAGTGTACTTCCTTCTGTTCAGGATATACTGAATTTCCTATATCACCTGGAATGTGGCTTAGTGGTTAAGATGCCAGTTTCGATGATCGGAAGACTGGAAGGTTGGCAGTTCAAGGCCCGAGTGCTGCATGATGGGGTGAACTCCTATTACTAGTCCCAGCTTCTGCCAATCTAGCAGTTCAAAAACATGCAAATGCAAGTAGATAGATAGATACCACTTCTCTATGGGAAGGTAAGAGCGTTCAGTGCAGTCATGCTGGCCACATGAGCACCAGAGCAGTCCTCAGACAACGCTTAGAAATGGAGATGAGCACTGCTCCCTAAAGTCAGTTACGACAAGACATTCATGTCAAGGGATTATCTTTACCTTTATATCACCTGATAAGAAAACAAAAAGCAAACAAACAAAAACAATTAAGAAAAAATTGTGAACAGCCAAAAAGCCTAGCTCCTTACATAATTTTACACTAACATCTGCTTTAATATTTCAGCGGATGGGTATAACTTACTCAAGAATTTTCAAAGAAGCCCAAAGCAACCTGGCATGTAGATGACATTGTAATGCTATTATGACCATTCAATGCTAATTAGTTTTCCCAGATTTATATTAAAATACTAAGGAACTCGCAGGTATATTCTGATATTGATTAGTGAGGTGCACTGGCCACAACAGACTGCAACTGAATGCTTCAAACAATGGCCTGCTTTGGCTTAGACTGACTTGGAGGCAGCCTTTTGTGACTCAGGCTCTGAAGCCAAGGCAAGGTGAAGAAAAAGGAAGGTTCATTATCTCCTATTGACTATCATTGGAAATCCAAAAACATCTATAACTTTATTTTTGTCATAAATTGATGACTTTTGGTAGCATGGTAGTCCCTCTGGCTATATGCCCTTAAAGGAGGAGAGGAGCAGCTCCAGTCCTTGTTAGGACCACAAAGACTCCTAATGTGGCTCACAAAGAATCTGGAAATGTTCCTCTCCCTAGCCCAAAGCAATACCTCCTGAAAGTTGCTGCTCTACCCTGCTCATTCTCTTGACTAGGAACTGAGCAAGGAGAGAGAAATCCACTCTGTTATTTCAGAATAGAGGTCAGAAATAACAGGAGGGCTTACCGTATCATCATCATAAAGCATCTCAGTTGAAATGGTGACAGGCATATAGATGACACCAGCATTAGACTAAATGTTCCTCATGTCAGCAGCCTGACAGAGGGTGGAAGACTTGTGGATACAACATATTGAGAGCTTCCATCAATTTGTCTCTCGTGTTAAAATCGTCAGGTAGGCATTTCATCATTAAAGCATTTGTGGAGTCACCATTTCTCTGCATAATGGAAGTTCTCATTTAATGATGGGAAGCCTCCATGACCATTCCAGTTATATAGAGAAATGGCAGCTGTGCAAACGCTTTAATGACAGAACACCTCCATGATGCTTTTATCATGGGAGACAAGCGCAACTGGCAACCACTCCCTCACGCTTTAGGGATGATCTATCCATGTTTTAAGGATGGTAAGCCTGCGTGTGACAATCTCCTATGTTGTGCCATATAAGATTTCAGGACAGTACAATGATAGTCACAGAATTTTGAAAGTCTTTGGATGTATCTACACTGCAGAATTCAAGCACTGGGATTTGTAGTTTGATGAGGTATTCGGCCAGGTTTCTCAAAGAGCTCTGGTGCCTCACCCAAACTACAAATTCCAGGATTTGGTAGGATACAGTCATGGCAGTTAAAGCAGTGCTGAACTGCTTTAACTCTGCAGTGTGGAAACACTTTCTGTTTCACTTCTGTTTTATTAAAAACTGGAAATATACGTGCAATTGTCACTCCTATGCATCATTAGAGAACAAGGAAATGTTCAACACACATGTATTTTATAAAGCAAAATATACAGAGAAGCCAAAGATAGAAGTTATATAGATAATAAAAAATAATGCTACCATTTCAAATAGATACTATGCCAGACTTCCATAAATACAGAGAGAAAAATCATTAGACCTTTATGCCTTATATAACATTACTAATGTAATGACTTGAAATAATAGTAAAGTTGATATAATAGGCTACTGTAAAGTAATTCAAATTAATAATGTAATAAACATAGATTCGGTTTGAGTAAGAAGTGTATTGGATTTTCTCCCAGAGGGCCATCTTGGAAGAAAAACCATAAACCTCATTCCATTTAACTGAACAATTCCACTATAGATCAGTTCTGTGCAGAATATACTCATAAGCTTTGAATAACTCTTGTGCTAGTACATATCTTACTAGAGCTTGGAAATAACTTGTTCATTGAGTTGCTTGTGTATTATGTTTTCTAGTATTTCCCCCTGACTCACTAGTTTTCCAGATTAAGGCTAAAGTAAACAAAATATGTCCCAGCAAATTAGCTCCTTGGAATTTGTTAGAATTCATGGAATGCTTATTTCTCCTTCTGTCAAACAGGAAGGTATGCTACCACAAGAGAAGAAGTATTAGGACTGGAGTAAATGCATCACACGGCTATATCATTAGACAGATTAAAGTAGAGAACAGCAGGGAGAGAGAAGGAGAATTTTGTGGAGTTTAGGGCAAAGCAGAAGAAAAACGCAATCAGAAGTGAAAAATAGGAAAGAAAATGAATCTTGGAATTTATCAGGTTGCTGCCACATCGCAGAAATAAATCAGTTTGACACCACTTTAACTTCCATGGCTCAATGCTATGGAATTCTGAGATTTGTAGCTTGGTAGGGCACCAGAGACCTCTGATAAGGAAATCGAAAGCTAAATATTGCCACAGAGTTTCCAGGAAATTCTGTGGAAACCGAAGGGTAAAATACCTGGGGTATCAACTGTTTACCCCAGCATCAGGCCAGATCCTCAGGTTTTGCATCTTGTCTGGCAGGATCAGACCTTTGGGTCTTGACTTGCATCATCTGAACTAGAGAATGGGGGAAACACGGGCCTTTTGGCACATGCAGACAACCCCTTAGTGAGTTCCAGCTACTATTTACAGGAAAACATACATTTACATTTTTAAAAACACATTTTACAATGACAACAGTGTGCGTAGGTGTGTTTGTGTTAAAAAGTCATTGGATGTTAATGACCAGGGGTGTGGCTTGGGGAGGGTGATAAGGACATACTCTCAATAAGAGTTCCCCACCCCAATGAAATTTTCCTTCATTCACCAATTTTCTATCATTTCACAAAATAAGACACTGAAAATTGTTCAAATTTACCAACTCTTATGTTTTCGGCATTCATTTTCCTTTGGTAATGCTGCTTGCCCCCTCACCCTCCCCCCTTTTTATGCCTAAACTGTATTTCCAAATGCTTACAACTGAAATTTTAAGTTAGAAGGTGCAATTGAAGTTACAAGAAATTTAGAGACTGAAGGAAAATATCTTCCGGGGAGCAGAATTCTTATACAGGTGGAGTAAGACTAAATTTGCACTCCCTTGGTAACTGTGGGCTCCCATAGACCAGCTCTGACCCTGTTCCTATGACCAGATGGTGGGCAGCATCTTGCTATGTCTTCAGCACAGCACTTACATGTGCTACATCAAAGAAGCAATGAAAGGGCATTGCAGTGGTGTCTATGGCACCCTTTTCGCAGTGCAAAAAGGAACCACTTTTTGCAGCTCCTTTCTGCACCACAGAAAGGCCAGATTGGCCGTAGCCCTGATCTGTCAAAGAAAGGGGCTATCTGTACAGCCCCTGTATTACAATTTTTGCCATGGGGGGGGGGGGGGTCTGTCTTAGCTTGAGGTGTTTTATGGCAAAGTTTTTTTCCCCAATTTTCATTTCAGAATTTTCCCAGTTGTTCAAAGACAGCTTGCTTTCATTTAGCCAGGAATGTTTGTCTTAGCAATTTTTTGAAAAATTGTATTGCTGTAAGTATTATTTTTTTTTTATTTCATTGTTTGAAAGCAAATATTTAAGACCAAACAGCATATTACATAGATCTGAGTGAATAGATTGCTCATAGATTTTTTTTTCATTTTCTAAAAGATAGTTTCAGAATTTAACACAAATTATGATGTCTGGGATTAGTTTCCTGGTGCAAATTGTCCAACACTGGAGCAAATGGATGGGTAGATTGTTCTTTAAATAATTTCTATAAATTGAAGATAGTTTATATTTTCACAGACAAATACCCTATTTGAAATCTGGTCACATATTAGACAATATAAGAAAGCTAGCAAGAAACACTTATTGAAATGTTCTATTCTACACAACCTTACAAAAGTTTTTCTTAATTGTAATTTCTTTCAAACAAAGGCCTGGCATATATTCAAAAGGAAAAAAAAATAATTGTTCAAGATTCTCATCTGCCAGTGTTTATTGTCCTGGAATCACAGTTGTGAATAAAGAAAAAATATTTTAATTTCAAGATAGCTTAACACTTAGGTAAGCCCGACTGATTCATTGGCTCTACTCTAGTCAGGACTCAATAGGATTTAGGGTTGGCAGGCTGGAAACTGGAGAGAACTCCTGTACTGCTACTGGCTGCAGTATAAAAGAGGTCACTTCAACAAGTTCATCATGCAGCCAGGTAACAAGCAAACCTGCTGAAATTCCCTCTTCTACACAGCCAGTAAAGGTACAGAAGTTCTCTCTAGTCTAGCAATCCTAAAAGCTTCCCAGCTTTTATTTCTTCCCCCATACTTTTACATTATTTTTTGTTGCAAAATTTAATTTCCTGTTTTCTTCTTGAAAGTGATTTGTGATCTTATACTAATGTTATGTGTTTTTGATATATATATATATATATATATATAGTTCCTTAGTCTGTGAAAGCACCAGTGAACTCAGATTGAAGGAATAAACTGACTATCTGTGTGTCTGTCTAAAGAGTGGCTGCTGCTGTCTCTTATGTCACTAGAGTAGGGTATTCACACCAGGCTATAGTCTGAAATTTTTAAGGATCTATCCAACAGATTGAACCATATCCTGCAAATATGTTCAGCACACTGAGTAGCCCCTTTAGAATTTGGACTAAACACCATACATGAAAGCTACCCCTGGCAGTGTGTAGAAATAATAAGTTTGCTAAATGCCAGTCATGGCCAACAGCAAAAGTAGCTCTTGTCCTCAAAAGTGCTTCATTACCATGTCTTCTGTGGGGGGATTACTGTGATAATTCAATGGAAATAACAAATATAGGATGATGCCACTGTACATCTAATATATACTTATTGTTATGTATATCACTGCTTTGACATAGTATTAGATATTGCAAATATTATTGAAACTGACGGACTGATGATGATAATGAAAAGTACTAGAACACCTGTGAAATTATTCAAATCAAACATACCAGCTTGACAAATAGTGTTAACAGAAGATTTACAGAGCTGAACAGAAACACCCAGAATGTTGAGCCCTGGAAGCTGGAATATGATCACAGCTGATTATTGTGATCATCCTGAAGCCAAAATAAGGGCAGACAGGGAATCCTTTGAGCACGAGGCTTTCCGTAACTACACAATATTTTCGTCAGACTTAAATGTAGCACTGCTCTTGAGGGAGAGTTGACTTCCACTCTGTCTAGTGCCAGTATTCTCAGAAAATGAAGACATATAGTTCATTACCAGCCTCACAATGTCAATATCATGCTAATTCATTTCTTTTATATCAGAGAAGCATTAAGATATTTCCCACATTATAGTGCTAGCCACACTCAAGGCAATTGGCTGCATCCAAAATTCATGTTTAAAATTCAGCATTATAGCTATAAATGGCTGCTGTTCACTCCATACTGCTATTTACCATTTACATAATGTTGCCTGTTAAATTGCTATAATCTAGGCATCTGAGCAGGTAACATTCTGCAAATGGTAAGTAGCAGCATGGGAGAAACACCTATTTCTCCTAGTTGAATTTTAAACATGCAAGAGGAAACCATCCACCTATCACTTTGCTCCTGACTCCTGGAAAAGGGGAGTCAGATTAGACTGGATGGTGGTGGTCTGAGCCCCCCTTGAAATGATCTGACACACTTGGACCTGCTCCTACATAGGTGAAGCTCTCCGAGAATTAAGAATCAAAAGTGTACTAAATGATCCAACACCAAAAAATATAAAAACACTGATAATAAATATTGCCTGCAAGCTACCATGTGCACATTTACTTGGGAATAAACCACATTTAATACATGGGAACACTTCTATGTACACATTGTGCTTGCAAGATTCTTCACATTTAAGGATGTTTTAGGGGTAATGGATGGGGAAAGTAACCTGCCCTCCCTCTGCGAATATTTGCAAGCAAGTAAATTAAAAACAATCTGCCTGTCAGTGTTGGCCTCCCCACTCTATTAAAAATACTTACAGAGTCTCTGGCTTCCCCAGCAATATAAGAATGACTTGAAAAGAAATAGGATATAATGACAGACAAATTAATATTTCTCTCTCTTTTTTTAAGCCCAGGGAAGAAGACAGACCTCGAACTCTTCTGCAGAGACTCAATAGGCAGAGTTAAAAAGAAAAGGGAGGGGTATAAGGTAAGAAAGATGGACACCCCTACAGAAATATTAATGAAAACCAAGACATGTCTGTCTGTTTTCAGCCCATTTCAAAATCCTTGTTTAGAAAGATGTCCTGTATCAAATCAGACCACTAGTCCATGTAGCCCAGCTATGTGTACATGGATAACAATTGGCTCTCCAAGATCTTTGCCCTTCCGTGTTGCTTGCTCCTTTTTGCTCATGTTGGAACAAAGGATCTTCACAATGCAGAGCATGTGTTCTCACATGAAGCCATAGCCTCTCCCTTGTACAGTGGGCCCTTCCCTTATGCAGGGGATCTGTTCCGGATCCCTCTGAGTAAGGCAAAAAATGTGTATGCTCAATCCCATCGAAAACCATGGGGCTTGTGCACATGGTGCAGTGCGGCATGTGCACCATAGGCACGTACACCATTCTTTTTATTACAGTGTGGCTTAAGCGTAAGACGAAAGCCACCTATGCCGTACCCGCATATGGTGCAGGCGCACTGTAAGTACCCCCTAAAGCTAGATTCAACATTTTATTCTATATTCCAAACATGAATAAAAGATGACATATTTTTCTAATGTTTACCAGATGTCAATAGCAGCTGCTCATTGCCATTTTGCATGTAAATACCTTCCAGGCCTCTTGTTCTTCAGACAAACTAGCTAGGAAAAAAATAATTGTTATATGCTTCCTAACTTTCTCTCTAGTCAGATGCACAGTGCCTGCTAAATGTTCGGTTTTACATGTTGAGCACAAAATAGATTGGGGCTCTCTATTGGGAATGACTATTGTGCAATTAATGGGGGCTCAGGGGTGGTTTCAGAAGTTCTAGAGAATGGGTTATTTGGGTTCCTCCTTCATGTTTTTGATGCAATCTATGCAAAGGGAATTGTGCTGTTTAAAATGTGCATATTTTTTCTGCATCTGGCAGTTGTACATTTCAACCGCACAAAGTGCTTAATTTGTATGTGGTACCAAAAGTATGGGAAGGAAATGCTTAACAGATCAGCACATGATCTGTCTAGTTAAACAGCGTGAGCTACTCAAGGTAAAATAAGGTTTATGCCCAGAATGCTCATGAGGCATTATGCCTTAACCTTTTTGCAGAATGTAAATAAATACAGTACTAATATGAATTCAGCATGAGCATTTTGACATTGGGGTGAAAAGGGAAGATTTGTGGGATCTTTTAAGATAATGAACTTTAAGACTGATGGTTCTACTAATTAAATAATATTACCATATCATCTAGCTAGACCTCAGAATGCTCTATTTGATTATTATAAAGTTACTCTGCTTAATTAAAAGAGGAAACTGACAGCAATGTTTTGTGTTATTTTATAATTTAGTAAACACTGACAGAATAGGGACAATTTCCAAATAGATGTCATATTCTCTAGCTGCTATGTGATTAATTTTTCTTTCATAATTGCTTGAGGTTGATGAAGGGAGTCAGGGACGCACTGAACAGAAATTCAAGCCAGCTTTCCAGATGTTTTAGAAAGTGCTCATGAAGTTTGCTCAGAACAATTACTGCCTTCTTTGGTGTTTTAGAGAATGGCTTTATGTATATTCCCCCTCTCTTTTTGTGTTTGTCTCTCTCTCTGTGTGTGTCTGAAAACATTACTTATTTACCTTATGGTTTTAATAGGAATTTGTAATAATAAATTAAATGGCAGCCAACAAAGATTGCTTTTATAACCCTGTCTGCATACAATTGGAATAGAGGTTTAAATTATCTTTCCTCTGGGATCCAGAACATCCAGAATATCTGCTTATAACAGATTTTCCCGTTTTCTTCCTCAACATGCCACATTTTCATTCTTAAAGCAGATCATATCATCAAAAAACATACAATTTATTTTTTTAAATAATCTTTATTACATTATAACATAAAACATACAAATTTTTTTACATAAATCAATTCAGATAAGGTATAAAATTAATAGAAAAGAATGTTGTCTGCATATATTGTTTTATTAAATAAATCTTTTTTTCTCCCACAATATAGAAAAGCCAAATGCAAACTAATATTAAAGGATTTTTTAAATTATTTTATTTTATTTTATTTGTTACAATATGCACTCTTCCCAAATCCAGGAACAAAAGGAAGATATGACAAGGGTCAAGAATGAGTCAAGCAGAGATATCTGGGGAGAAAATATACAATTTAAATATGGTTCTTTAATTGATACTGTTACAACTACAATATTAAATAATATTAAAATTAATCATAATGAAATAGCAATATATAATATATACTAAGATTAAATAATGAAGTAATAATTACAGCCAGTGTGGTGTAATGATTTGGGCATTAGACTACAACTCTGGAGACCAGAATTTGAATCTGCACTCAGCCATGGAAACCCATAGTTTGACCTTGGGCAAGTTACTTTCTCTCAGCCTCAGAGGAAGGCAAAACAAACCCCTTCTGAACAAATCTTGCCAAAAAGAAAAAAAATATGATAGGTTCATCTTACATCCCTTAAGTCAAAAAATTACTTGAAGGCACACAACAACAATAACCCACAGTAATAACCAAACTGTAGAAATACAGAAGCATAGTGCAAACCTAAATGTTGTCCTTGACTTCCAACAGTCCTCTGGCCACCCTTAGCAGCAGGATCAGCGATCATCCTTTGTTGATGGGGTCAGACAGGATTATGCCCAACCAAAACAGGCGTAAATGAGTCGGACAAAGAAAGAGGGGTCATCTCTTGCAGAATTCACAATTAAAGTGAGTAGTTTAAAAGTCAGGTATTGGACTAAGGCCATACAGTTCCATAAGGTCACTAGATGGAAATGATATTTAAAACTCCATAGCAATGCTTAAAAAATGTTACTTTTCTGAACTTCCAGGATACCTCAGCCAGGATAGTGGAAGAGAACAGCATAGTACACGATGGTTTCCAAAAAAGGAGGGCCATTTGTATCTCAGCCCCTAAGATGCAATATGAAGTTCATACCACAGACCTTATAAATTGGCTGCAGATAAAAGTGTTGCCCAGATATCAAGCAACTAAAGGACATGTGCTACAGAGAAATGCACAAGTTGGTGCCTCTGTGTATATTTACATTGTTAGAGTTTTTAATAGTGTCTTGTCACAATAAAGATCAAAGTAGCCAAGCTGACTGGGGGATTCAAGGAGTTGTAGCCAAAAGGAATAATTTGTTTGAAGCTCTGATCAAGCTACATTCAGGAAGTCTTACTCCCTATAAGCCTAATATTATTTTGTTTTCCTTGACCTCTGCTATAGGAGTTCTTCAGTGTCTTTAGGACAGAAAAGTCCATACCATTAGAAAAACGGATAAAAGTTCTGTCTGCCAATATCAGTAACTGAAATTATTTATATTTATAATAAAATATTACATTTTCTATAACCTGTATATATTGTGGTGTTGTGTGATTTGTTCATTCCTGCCTATCTCCTGAATTTCTCTGCAAATAAAATTTAAAAAATAGCTTGATGTAATTAAAAAAAAATCACTATTTCAGTATGCTTGGTGCAATATCATTGTTCATCATTGGCTTTTCATGCTTTAATGAATATAGATTTTTCCTCTCTCTTTGTGGAGCTCTAATTATGGAAAAATAATGTCAAGATGTGCAATGTATATTTTCTGCTATATTTTGGAAATGATTGTGTTATCTGTGCCTTGGTGGCAAGGAAAAGATGCTAAAATAGAATTTGAACACAATTCAGTAATTGGAAACCATAGATGTGGGGAATTTGCTAGGCACACCACAAATTCCCCCCCCTCCCGGGGGCTCAGGAATGTGGGGAATCCGCTAGGCACACCACGGATAATCTCTCCCATCTTCCTTCTCCGGACACTAAGGTCCAGGGTCCATCCGTGCCCGGATCTATGAAGCTCATAATTAACTGAGTGGTTTACATTTCCCGCGTCCGCATCCTGACCCCAAAAGTCCACATCCTGATTCTGCATCCACACCGGACCCTTGAGCTTTGTACAAACAATACTTGCTGATCTTCTCTGATTGTTGGTTAACAAGAAGGACTAATAAAGGCTGGGGAACTGGCAGTGGTGCCAGAAGCTCAAGCATTTGCACCCCCATTCCTGTCTCTCGGTGTCGTCCTTCTCCCCGAATCCCAACAGCTGGTGACCCCGACGTGATCCAGAATCCGAAGGTCAGCGAACCTACTCACTCGACTGGAACAGTCTGCACGCACATCCATTAGGATCCCGTGAGTATGGGCGGAAATCTATCATCGGAACAGAGGATGCACAGCGAGGAACTTTATCAGTTAGTCACGCGGCTAGTTGGGGAGAGAGTAGTGACCAAAAGAGACATCAACAACTTGTTGTCGGAGATTTCATGCCAATGCCCTTGGTACCCTGAGAGGGGAAAACTCCTAGCGGAGGAATGGGAGAAGATAGGTCGCCACTTAAAAAGGGGACCTCGTGCTGCGGCACCTCATTTGATAGCCTGGAGGGCAGTTAACACAGCCGTGGGATGCTTAAGTAAACCATTGGCCCCACCGGCATCATTAGTAGACCCCCCAGGAGACCCACTGAGTTACACCATGCCACTGGTGGCTCTGCCACTACCCCCAATTCAACAACAGAGGAAGTTGGGGGCACTGGAAGCAGAGATAGCAGAGCCTAACTCTACAAACGCTCCCTCACCCATTGCTCCTTCACAGGAGTCAGTTATTGCAGTCAAAGCAGCGTTTCAGGCTGAGCAGCAGAAAGGAATCCTCACTGGGATAGGACTTGCAGAGGGTTTCCAGGCTTTTCCAGTTACACAGACAGTGCTACATCCAGAGGTCCTAGCAATATCTTCTGATTGTGCATTTTTGGCTTTTCAGAAGATGCCTTCCTCTGGCCAGCCTGAGAAAGGTTTTACTACCATCCAACAAGGGCCTGTTGAATCCTACTTTGTTAATCGGCTGCAAGCAGCCTTAGCACAGCAGGATGATATTCCTGAAGCGGCCAAAGAATTGTTCATCAAGATGGCAAAAGATAGCAAAGTTTGTCAGCCAGCTTTAGAACCATTGATGGCATCTAGAAATTTCACATTGTCAGATATGCTTAGAGTTTGCCAGGACATAGGCACTCAATCAGATAGCATGAATCTCCTGGCAGATGTCATAAAATTGGATAATAAAAAGGAAGTGAAAATCTTTAATTCTGGGTTAATAGGACTGGTGCTACCCAGATCATCAGCTTCAACAAGAGGAACTCTTGTTGTGCACAGTGCAATAAGTAATGATTATGCAGGAAAAATTCAAACACAGGTTTGGGTTAGTCTGCCACAAATTTTGTCCTTAGAAATGTTAGTGGCATTTTTAGTTTTGTTACCACCTGCAGCCCCAAACCCAGCAGATATAGAACCTGGTGGTGTCAATGTACAACAGAGAATCACTAATCAGTGCCCTAGCTGTACAGTTGTGATTGAAGATTCAAATTTTAGAGGACCTTTAGCCACAGGAGAGCACATGACTGTGATTCGAACACAGCCGTGGCAGATGGACGTTGCTCAGTATCCTCGAGTCCATCAATTTTCCTTTCTCCATGTTTCCATTGACACTATATGCTCATGCTATATGGGATTTCCTGTTTTCCCTTTTGCTGTCCTTTACATGCTCAGAGGTCTTATTCTGCTACTCAGCACCCTGCTGGTTCTGCAGTCATCCGCTTAGATTTTAGAACCTGGTTTTGGTTTTTTTGGGGTTTTATTGCCCTGTTCAAGTAGAACATTTAGAAAATCTACCCCTTTGTCTTGTCCTCATGAATTTGTGACCTAAAATTGTATTGTGTGTGAGGTTTTTGTTGTTGATCACTTGGTCTATATTCTTGCTTAGCTGAAAGTTTATTCTTTTGCTCCTTTAAATCGGAGCTTGCTCTCTTCATGAGTCTTGTCCTTCATTCTCCTTTCCTGAGAGTGTGTGACCCAAGAGTGACACTGTTTCAGCTCTTTGGTCTCTTCCTCCATTCTGTTTTCAGCTAATTCTGTATGCCTTTAGTTTGTCCTCTCTTATTTAAACTAGACATCTCCTATATAGCCTGCACATGGTTGTTGGGAGACCTGTGTAAAAAGAAAATCTGATAGAGTCTTATAATTGTGGAAATTGTAAAGGGACAAGAGTTTCCAGTTTTTTCCCTTGACTCACATCTGTGCTATTGTTGCTATTTTGGTTGTGATAAAGCATAATTAAAATCCCTTCTGGATACACAAGTCTTGGAGACAAAGAGAGCATCACATTTTGTGGAAAAAAATTAGTACTTAGCATGGTACTTGGGAAAACTAGGCTTTCCACATTCTATAGCTCATTCTTCCACAGGTCAGCTCAGCCTGCCTGTGTTCCATGTGGGATAGGCTTGGCTGGAGAATCACAAAAGCTAGAGGCCAGAATGGTCAAATAGGTGTTAATTGTTGTTTGCATTGGTCTATTTGTGTGTTTGTTTGGCTGTCTGTGGCTTGCAAATCTGAAGGCAGCTTCCTTCTCTTGCTCTAAAAGTCTTTGCTGTGTTGACTTTTGACAGGAATCAATTCCTGTTCTCTAGTGTCTTTTCCTTTCTGTTAAGCTTCATCTTGATAGGCACAGTCTATCTGTAAAAATTGCCTTGGCTAAAGCAAAAAAGGGAATCTTGCTTTATGCCCTCGTGGCTAAAGAACTACATATCACATCAACCTGAAGTGGTACATATTTAGAAACAGGTTCTATTCCTTTTGCACGTAGAAGCTGTTCACTTGTCTGTCTGTCAGTGTGTTTGGGCTTATGTTATACCTTTGCAATACATAAGTCTGAATTTCTTGTACTCTTTCTACATTTATGTTGTTTTCCTGCATCCTTCCTTCATGCATTGCTTCTTAGAGAGAGAGTTTCTCTCACAAGCACAAGTTTACCTGCCTCACTTTTCATCTGGGTGAGATACAGAGGGATAACTGAAGGGGAAAAATCCCTCCTTCTCCTCTGCTTTGAAATTTTGTTTTTGAGTATTGCATAGCCCTGCCTGCAGAGGAGAATTTACTAAATCTTCCCTAAAATTGGTGTACTACATTATTTAGTAAAATCTGCTGTTGCCATTCATTTATGTTCTTCCCGATGGATGACTCACTTTTGCTGTAGGGGTTAATCCCTGAGGCAATTAGATGTCACACATTTCCCACCTTTTGGCAAATGGTCAAAGATCCGTTACAATTGATACATATTCTGGGTTTATTTGGGCAACCCCCCAAGCCTCCGAATCAGCTACTAAGGCCATAAATCACATGGTTCGCTGCATGGCAGTGATGGGCACGCCCAGTACTTTAAAAACTGACAATTGTCCTGCCTTTTGCTCAACTGCATTTGCAGAATTTCTAAGTCGCCATTCCATCCGACATACGCTCGGAATCCCATGTAACTCAACAGGACAGGCCATTGTGGAGCATGCCAACGCTACCCTCAAAGCCCATCTCGCCAAACTAAACAAAAAAGAGGGAATACTCCCCCATTTGCCCAAAGTAGAACAATGCTTGGCTGCCGCCCTGTTTACAATTAACCACTTAAATTTCTCTCTCAGCACAGCAACTATATCTCTCTCGAGTTGAGAGGCACTTTCGTTCTGCAGATCCCACCCCAAGATCGTTGGTGCGCTATCGGATCCTACCTGGGGTAACCAGTGCCACTGATTACCTGGGGCAGAGGCTACGCTGCTGTGCAGACAACAAGTACATCAAACCTCATGTCGTGGCACGAAGGGTTGAAGAATCCAGTTCCTCAATTCAACCCCAACCTGTCAGAGACTGCAGTGACATGGGGAATGATAAAGAACTTAAGCCGACAAGCCTCTGACATCGTGGAAAACAGGGACTGGAAAAGACTCCAAAGAACTTCACTTTAGCCTTGATTGCAAGCTTGAATGCTAATTCTATGTATATAATGTTGATTTTTACTATGATTTTGGGAGCTAGTGCAGGGGTGGGAATTCCAGGGCATTTTGCAACTGAACAGAATATTTGGGAAGCCTTTGCACTGTCCATCAATCAGACGTCCTTTTGCCTGTCCCTACAGCATTCAGCTAGAGAAGTGTTAAGCACTTGCTTGATTCCAGTCTGTCATTCTTCTAGGGACATCCAGAATGACTCTTGGTTTTATACTGACCTTCCCTCCAATAGCTCCTATCGGAGTCAGGTATATGACTATCACAATTGGGAAAAACAGTATAAACGACTACCTCCTTTAGCTTTACACTTACAGACCCCCCCATGTTGCAACCTATAATACAACCTGTGCTCGAATGACAAATTGTACAGCAAAAAAATTGTGTCCGCTTAAACTCTGCCCGTGAGCTAAACTGCTCAGCGCAGGTGAATGTTTCTTATGTTTATAAATATGTTGAACTCCCCATTGGGTGGTTCTGGACCTGCTCAGGATACACCTTCAATTACATCCCAGCAAATTTGACTGATGGCACTCCTTGCTGCCTGAGCAGGCTCACCCTCTTGTTGCCACCAAAAGAAGTCGTGGACCAAAGCCGCAGGAACAAGTGTGCAGCTGGCCTCCACACACTGGATGCCTCCTGTGATTCTGATGTAAAACTGATGTCCCCCAGCGAATATGTTGCTCTGGGAGTCTCTCTTATCGGTGTCCCTGGTTTAGCTGTAGGCAATGCAAGAACCATTAGCAAACTGGCTTGTTGGGCAGTTAAAGGTCCAAATGCCACCTCGACTGCCCTAAGTCTATTAAACCATGAACAAGCCGAACTGAGACATGGCTTGCTGCAGAACAGGGCTGCCATAGATTACCTCTTGTTGCTTCACCATAAGGGATGCGATGAAGCTGACGGTTTAGAGGGTATGTGTTGCTTTAACATCACTGACAATGAACGAAGGGTTGACAAACAGCTACAGACCTTAAGGAGGCTCGTCCAGAGCATAAGAGAATCCAACCTGTCCAATTGGTGGGAAGGATTATGGGATTGGCTACCTACAGGGTGGATCCGTACGCTTGTACAATATTGCATTTTGATCCTCTTTTTGTCTATCTCTCTGTGTTGCTTTATTCAATGTATTCCTGGTTTATGTGGTCTGCTGTCTCAGAAAAGGTGGACTCCCGGGGAAAGGAAAAGGTTTGCGGAATATGTTTACCAGCTCGTGAAATGAGCAGGGAAAACAAAAAAGAGGGAGATGTGGGGAATTTGCTAGGCACACCACAAATTCCCCCCCCCTCCCGGGGGCTCAGGAATGTGGGGAATCCACTAGGCACACCACGGATAATCTCTCCCATCTTCCTTCTCCGGACACTAAGGTCCAGGGTCCATCCGTGCCCGGATCTATGAAGCTCATAATTAACTGAGTGGTTTACATTTCCCGCGTCCACATCCTGACCCCAAAAGTCCACATCCTGATTCTGCATCCACACCTGACCCTTGAGCTTTGTACAAACAATACTTGCTGATCTTCTCTGATTGTTGGTTAACAAGAAGGACTAATAAAGGCTGGGGAACTGGCAGTGGTGCCAGAAGCTCAAGCATTTGCACCCCCATTCCTGTCTCTCGGTGTCGTCCTTCTCCCCGAATCCCAACACATAGAGATTTCAAAACCTTTGGCCAGTATCCAGTTGGGTCTTTGCACTTTTGGAAGAGGTCTCTCACAAATTTCCAAGGACACTCAGGCCAGAATTCTCTTTGTCATTTATGCGAGGATGCGATCCAGCATGTTACATTGATTTGAGTGTTGAACTATAAATCTGGATAGCAAGATTCAAACCCCCACTCAACTATGAAAATCCACTGGGTGATCATGGGCAAGTCACACTCTCTCAGTATCAGAGGATGCTATGGCAAACCCCTTCTGAAGAAACTTCCCAAGAAAACCTTGTGATAGGTGTGCCTTAGGGTCATATATGTCAGAAACATTTTGAAGGCAAACAACACACACAAAACTCTGGCAGATTATAGTTGCATAATTTTTCCCAATGTTGTGCAAGATGTTATCTAGTGCCTCCTACTGCAATAATGGCAGCCAAATTATTATTATTATTATTATTATTATTATTATTAAAGTTTATTTATATAGTACTGTACATGTTTTATGGTGCTTTACATAATCATCAAAACCAAAATATAGTTAAAACCTGCCTGCAGTGTACAATCTACAATCAAAAGCAGCAAAGGTTACAAAGCAAAGATAACAGCATCATCAGATAACTCTGAAACAGTAAACTATAACAGCAAAACACACTTACACATATCTTACTATCAAGATGGCATCCAGAAACAGTCCTGCCCCCAAACTAAATGCCCACTTATTGGCTGTGGAGGGCGGACAATTAAGAAACCTCCCTCAGTGCCATCATCCAGCTGATAAGCCATCATCTCCTGGACATCCATGTAAATATACTGTTGGGGTTTTATGCTCTGCCACTTTTCCAGATAGGATCCCAGTTGGATGCTACCACTCAGTGCAATCCTTGCATGCCCACTATATCTACTCAAGAAGTTTGGCACTTCCCTAATGCACAAGGACAGTGTGGAATAGTGTAGGAAAGTTTGGAATAGTGTCTCATTGTGGCCACATGAGGGCTTCTGAGATCCACTGATGGGTTTCTTCTTTCAGAGCAAGACCTCATTTGGATCCTATCAGCAGTCTCTTAAATGTTGAGTTCTCCTACCTACTTGAGATCTTATCCATTATGAAGCAGCATTTCAGCTGCAGTTCCTGACATTTAAAACATTTTGCATTCCTAGTTAAAACACCTAACTGAGATTTTGCTTTTGCCATCCCTAATGTTCTCAATGCAGTATTAAACAAGTAGTAAAATTACAAAGTTACACAGAAAATAGTCTACCCTAAGATAACCTAAGATGAGGCAACTAAATAGAAGTATACAAACAAGATAGGCTCAAAGAGGCATGGTGATAAACAGGGCTAAACTATTACTTTGCTTACTGATTATATGGATGATTTATCTGCAGTTTAGGCTAAATGAAATCTAAACTATGACACAAGATTTAGCACTGGTAAAAGATTACACAGTTCCATTCTTTTCCAAGAGTCTTTCAGATTGGATGTGCAATTTCACTGAAAGTAACAAATGCCAATATTGTTACTAACCTATTTGCTACAATGAGTTTTAGTTTTTTCAGTAGTTGTGATTACAGTGCATTTTACATAGAATTAAGGCAGGCATCAAATTTGTAAGCACTGCAGAGAGTGGTGGAATTGAGCTGTGGTATCATCCGGGGGCTGAAAAGAAGCGAGGGGAAAAATAGGCAACTTCCACTAATACTTTTCCATAAACCATCAAGGCCCTATGTCACACCCAAGAGAAACCGGTCTGGAATCCTGCTGTGCCTTTACATTGTTATAAATGCTGTTAGATGAAGATTTTCTAAGGAGTTTATCAGACGATGGAAATTGGAAGTATAATCTAATGGCAATCCGAAAGCAATCATGGGGTTTCACGTTGTTACGAATTAAAGCATCTCACGTAATTTCGGGCAAAAGGGAAGTCATTCCGAACACAATCATGGGTTTTACCTTATTGCAAATTAAAGCATCTCACGCAATTTCGGGCAATGGGGGGTCATTTTCGGGTAATAGAAAGTCAATCTGAATGCATTCTGAATGCAATGGGAATTCACGTGAATTCGCCAAAACAAGCAAATTCACGTGAATTCAAATTGGCTCCATTCAAAATAGAGAAAAATTCCTCCCGTCTGATAAACTCCTTAGAAGTTCCATAAGGATGACATCCTATTCAGGCTTGTGCAGGCCCTATGTGCAGATATAAATTGTGATGCAATCTTAGGGATTCTGCGTAGGAAGATCTGTGGCCCTTCATGGGGGTGTAGAGTTGAGGTGACTTTTGTACAATGGGAGAGTGCATGGCTGTGCTGCATGTTCCAATATTGGTTGGATAATGCTACTGCTTCACTACTGCAGCTTAAATGAATGTAAGATGACAGCTGCTTTGTAAAGCAAATTCAGTTCACTTCCAAGTGCCATGACATTTTTTTAAGAGATGGGGGAGGACAACATTTTGTGTTAAAAAATAAATGAAAGGAGATATGAATGTATGCGCACCAATATTTGCACCAGTGTGTTGAGCGCTGTTGCCAAGTCTGCACCAAATATGATTGAACCCAAGGGCATTACTTATTTATTAATTAAAATGTTTCTATCCCATCCTTTTTTCAAGAGATCTCAGGGCAGCATCCAAAGTAAAACAATATAAACAATTTAAAACAATTCCAGATTAAAAACAATACAATAAACAGGATAAACACACATTCAACAAGTCAAAAAGGTAATATCATTTAGAAGGCTGAGATAGTTTACACCATGTCCATATACATTTCAAAACTAATTTGACCCCAAAATATTTATTTTATTTTATTTTTTTAAAAAGCCTTGTTTTGATTTGGCACCAGAAAGAAACCAGCATTGGTGCCAATAGGACCTCCAAGGGGAAGACATTCTACAAAGGGGGCATCACGGCAGAGACATCTCTCTCCCATGTCCTCCTGTGACATATTGTTCCCACTGGAGATACAAAGGAGGGGCCTGTCCATCAGGTCCCAATCCTCAGGCAGGCATATAGAGGAGAGGCACACCTCAAAATATCAAGATCCAAACCTGTTAGGGCTTTGAATCAAACCAGAAGCAAATTGGCAAGAAGCAAGTCGATATATGATATCACAATATAATCACTACCTGTCAAGGTACAGAAAGCATCATGTCTTTTTATAATGACATCAGAAAGATCCAAACCAATCAGTAACTTATGAGTTGGAGAACTTCTGGGGATAATATTATTGGGCTTCTTTTCCTAGGGAAACAAACAGTTTCCAGTTAATAATCAATATTGGACTCTATCACACGGGAAGCAAACTTCATGAAAACGTAAACATGGTACTATCACAATTGGGGGGATTATCATACCCCCGCCTGCTTCTCTCATTCATGTCTCATGCATAAACTGTAATGGAGGCTTCTTTGGGTAATAATGGGAGTTTCCATTATTATCCAATAACATTTTAATCACGTTTTCATGATGCTTGCCTCCTCCATGTGATAGCATCTACTGCCTTTGATATATTTACCATATTTCACAGAGCATAAAGTAGGAGTGAGAGAGCCAGCACAGAAGTGATTTGACAACTGGACTATGACTGTGGAGACCAGGGTTCAACTCCTGGCTCTGTCATGAAACTCACTAGGAGACCTTGGGCAAATCACATGCTCTTAGCATCAGGAGAAGACAATGGCAAACCTCTTCTTGCCAAGAAAACCCAGTGATAGGTCCGCCTTAGGTTGGCGTAAATTGGAAATGACTTGAAGGCATACAACAAAAGGGTAGAGGTGGACAAAGTACTGCCTCCAGCTGTTTTTTACCTGTAATTCTCAGAAGACCAAGGAAGCATAGCTACTGACGAGGAATGCCAGGAGTTGCAGTCTAACAAACTTCTAGAGGCTGCACTCTACCCACCCTTACTTTGTGCTTTAGTAAATTAGACAAAGAAGGGATAACTTGTCCTTTGCCTCAGGCAGTGAAATGTCTTGAGCTATCCCTGTTGGCTAAAAGAAAACTGTAGAAACTGGTTATCCATTCATCACAATTCAATTCTGGTTTTTTTGCAGCAGCAATTTTGTGCCCCAGTAATTATTCTATTATTACACTTGCCTTCCACAGAGAGACATTGGCTTGACAGGGTTTATGATGACTGCTTTTCTAACTTTCCACCTAAAGCAATTTTAACAATTTATTTTGGGTAAAACGGCAGCACCAGTTAAACTTCTAGAGAGCATTTAAATTTACTTGGATGAGGCAACATTTTAACTACACAGTGCAAACCCTTCATTAATTTGCAAAGTTTCTTGAGCTAATGGGGGAAAGACAACCAGAGACTACTAGCCAAACTGAAGCAGCAGTTATTACCCAAAGCAGATGGAAAATAGCAAAGAGGGAAAAGTTGGCTCTATAACCACTAAAGCTTTCTTTCTGCAAATAGACCTTGCTGTGACAATTTAGTTTTATTGCCACTTAAAGTACTGAATGATGAAATCATAATTTTGGAAAGTCTTTTATATAATAGGCTAACATACTCAAACAGTTGACAAAACTTAGTAAGACAGAGTGCTGGGAATGACAAGTGCAGTTTCCCCCAATAAACTATAGTGTAAAAGAAGTGATGTTCATAATCAAACACCTCTTGCAAAGTCTAGCAGATAAAGCCTAGGTGAATTTATGCTGGAAAAAAAGCATCTAGGTTTGTGTGTTAGGTAGGGCCTTTACCGCACAAGCCCCATTTCCTCCACAGTTGTGTCTGTCAGTGAAAATGGAATTACTGTATACCTATTTGTACTCACAGTATCACTGCACATGTTTACAACTGCTACTTCACACTGTCTTCCTGACTCCCCCTTAACCCCACTTTTCTGTCCTATACCATACACAACATGCCTTCTGGGTTTTTTATTTTATTTTTATTTTCACTTTTTCATGCAATTCTGGAACTCTGCTACTGCAATTTAATTAGCTGTTTCAAAAAGAGAAGGGGGTGGGGAGACAATTGGGCTACTTGGGAATAGCAAGGGGGGGGGAGAAGAGGGGACACTGACACCACATGGCTGGCAACAACATGGCTGCAGTGATGTTTCACATCTTGGTACTTGCACTATTGAGAACTCATTGACAGGTTTGCCCTGTCAATGAAAAAGGACACTGTAATTGTGGTTGGGGTCAGAGGTGGTGGTGCATGTTAAGTATTGCCAAAGTGACTTTTTTCTGGATCTAATCATGGTTTAAAAACCATGTGGAGTAATCTCCTACAGCTCTGGGAGACCAGGATTCATTTCCCATCTCAGCAATGGAGGGCCACTGAGTAACCTTATGCAAACCACATTCTCTCAGCCTTAGAGGAAGGCAAGGGCAAACCATTCCTGATTAAATCGTAACAGAAAAACTCTATGGCAAGTTGGCATAAGCTGGGGTCAACTTGAAGACACATAACCACAAAAGAAACTCTCAGATTTTTCTGTTGTTTTCAGTGATGAATCTTTGGGTTTTATATTTGAGACAGAGGTAACTATCTCTTCTGTACAATCTCCAGTAAACCGAGGCTTTATGCTCATTTTATCACTAATACTTCATAGTGGGAGGAAGCAAGTTTCTAACTGCCAGTATGCCTTACTGGTAAACATTTGGTTTGGGGCTGAAGACCTGCGTTCAGATCCTTTACAAAGCATGTTAAGGCAGTCACTTATCTCTCAGACTAATATAACTTGTGGAAATGTGAAAATAAAACAAGAGAGAATATAAATCATGTTGAAGACACAACAAAAATAATAAATAAAACCCACACACACATTGCAAATTGCAGTGGGATTTGCTTCTAATTAGATTAAGTTGATATTGTAATGCAGGATTGGGCAACTGTGGAATGAAACAGGGGTAGTTTTCACTCCCATAACACTACAGGAGCTGCAGTGTCATGCTTGACACAACCTGAAGTGACATCACATCATTTACAGTTTTGTTTTTAGCTGATTTCAAGCCAATTTAGGGGGTATGTATCCTTTTTTTTTAGGTACAGGGGAAAGTCTAATATACATTCCACAAAGTTCTACTCCACATTTCATGGAAATCCCATGGCAAACCTGGGCAGATCAGATTGCCCTATACTCCCATTACCTTACTCTGCTATTGCTTCTAGTGAAAAGACCCCCATTACTGCATCTGATGTGAAAATGGGGCACCTGACCATGTGATTCCAACCAGGTGTGCCATTTCCATGTCAGATGTGGCAACAGGGGTCTTCCCACTATCAGCAACAGTGGAGCAAGGTAAGGGGTATGTAGTGGTATTGAGTCCATGGCACTGTGACAGATGGGTATGTAAACACCCATTCATCCTTGCACCAACCTAGGGACTGATTTGGATTAGGACCCAGGCCAGTCTGTTTGATCTCGCCTAACTGAGCTTCCATAGGCTTAATCTACTCATCCGTACATAAGGAAGCAGAACAAGTCTACAAAAGCTTACAGTACAATATCTTTTGCTCAGCTAGGGACAAAACAGACTGGCTAGAAATGCTGTCATCAGGGTGGATTGGGGGCGTGGTAACTGCACACCACAAGTCCTGATGGTGGGGGCATCACGGCTCTCCTTTGGCATAGCATTTAGACACACTGTGCCAAAGAAACACAGAAAAGCCTCCATCACAGTGGCAAGGGCACCTTTTTGCCAGCACTAAAAGGAGCGGCATTTTGCCATTCTTTTTAGCACCCGCAAAGTGCTGGATCAGGGCCATGGAGTGCAATTGCTGTGGTCCTGATCCAGCGAGGAAAGGGGCAGCAGGACGCTGCTCCAAAGGGGCAGTCTGTTTTGCCCCTTAGTCTCAAACATGCTACAAGATCCTTTTGCATATGTATTGAATAGTTGGTGTAATAATGATATATATTATTTATATAATAAATTTAATAAAATAAAATAATAATAAACCTGAACCACTCAAGGTGCAGTCAAAGCAGAAATGCAAAAGAAAGGCCTCCCATATATCATTTGTTGTGACAGTTTCCTCAGTTCCTCAATTAATGCTGGCTTTGACTCCCATGGTGCAGTGGAATTTCATTCCTCAGGCCACAATTCTTGGACAGCAAGCAAACTTTCCTGCTTCCAACAGAGAGGAAAGCAAGCCAGCCTGCCAAAGGTTTTATATGATTCTCTCTCCACATTTTAGCTGCTGACAGAAACATTCAAGTCTCACGTAAGATAACTGCCTGAAGGAGAACCTAGGGGATGGGGGACAACTTCAGTTTTCAAGATATAGCAAAACATCCTTATCTGAAGAACAAGGTAAGGTAAGAAGTGCTTTGTATCTGAATGGTATGTGTTTATATCTCATGCTTGGCACTCACTATGCTAAAATAGAAGGAGGACAAATCTATGTTTAGGATTCTTGCAAGTTCACAGATTGTTCACAGTCTTGCAGTATTCATCCCGGTAACAGTTGCAGTTTTGACTGGTAAAGGGGGTGCCTCCATCAATGAAATTACAGGATAATTTAAGTAAGTAAAATAATTTGCTTTTGAGTATTTATGTTATTTATATATGAAAATAAAATAATAATAATTTATTTCTAGCCTGCCAAATCACAAAGAATCTGGGCAGGTTACAACAATAAAATACATCAAAGTTACAATAAAATCAAACCCTAAACCTCCCTCACCCCCCATTCCCAGTACTAAAATGGAAAAACGGTTATTAGTATAAAACATTAAAAGCATTAAAAACATTAAGAACAATACACAAAGATCGAGAAACAAGCGGGGAAGGAGAGGGCAGATATCTCTATATCCGGGGAGGGTAGCTAAGTTGGAAAGGCCTGCCGGAAGAGATCTGTCTTGAGTGCTTTCTTAAAAGCTGTTAGAGTGGAGATGTGATGGATCTCCTCTAGCAGGTCATTCCATAATTTTGGAGCAGTAGTAGAAAGGGGCCTCTGGGAAACTGATGTTAGCCTAGATTTTTTTGGCTGTAATAAATTTCTTCTTGAGGACCTTAGAGTGTGGGACGGACAATAGGGAAGAAGGCACTCCCTCATATATGGCTTTTGACCCAATGCAGGATACTAGATGGCTTGCCACATGAATTGAAACAGTATATAGCTGAAAACCATCCTAATTTTTTTTTTTTAAAAAAAATGAAAACTATTAAGCTATCATATTAAAAACAGCACCAAATTAAAAAAAAATATTTTATACTATTGAAAAATGAGGGGGGAAATGCCGCAATCTCCATTAAAAAACAACCTTCTTTGGCCAAGAGTATGTCTAAATAAAAAGGACTTTGCCTGTCCATAGAAGGTGGAGCAAATCTAGCTTGCTGTGGGAATCAGCTCCATAGTATGGTAGCAGCTTCCAAGAACAACTTCTCTTGTATCCTCACCAAACGTGCCTGTGAAAGTGATGGGACTGAGAGAAAGCATTTACCCCTTGAAACTTGGGCACATATAGGAAGATGCAGTCCTTTAGGTAGTCTGGACCCAAGCCATGTGAATCATAACCACTATCTCAGATTCTGCCCAAAAAACAGACCAGTAGACATTGATGCTATGATATGCTTTGGGGACTTTGCCATTTAAACATTATTTAAAAGTAAAGTCAGATCTGAATGCTGAACTGGATACATTTGCCTTAGGCTGGAGATCAAGGTTGGATTCCCTGCTTGGCAATGGAAACACACTGGGTGACCTTGGAGGATTCAATCACTCTCATCCCCAGAAAACCCCAGGATAGGATTGCCTTAGGCTCACTGTAAGCTGGAAGTGCCTTGAAGGAACACAACAACAACACACATCTTAGGTAAATCTGGCAACATGCACTTGCTAGAAAAGGAGCAGGTGCGGGAAATTTGCTTTGGACTTCACTTCCAAAAAGATCATTTATATGAAACGGTGACTAATCTCATTCCATCTGTTAGCAGAGAAGGAACTGCTACTCCTTTGCTTACTGACATTTCCCTCCCTGTCCCTTTTTTCCTTTTGAAGCATGTCTTGTTAAAATGTGAGCTTGTCCTATATTTCAATATCTGTACAATGCTTAGGAAATTTTAGATGCCTAATAAATAATAAATCATAGCAGCAGCAACAGCAGAAATAAAACTTTATTGGATAAATGTATTTATACTTGACTTAGAGTCATACAATCATAGAATTGTAGAGCTGGAAGGGACCACAACTAAAGCACTGTAGAAAGATGTACATCCAACCTCTGTTTAAAGAACTCCTGAGATGGAGAGTCCACCACCTTCCAAGGATTTTTCATGGAATAAGACAGCATTTCAAAAAGATGTTACTATCAAGGACACACTAAACATACTATGGCAGGGATAGCCAATTACAGTTTTATGGGGGTCTGGGGTTCCTATTAGAGGCTGTTTGGGTTTGACTTGACATTTCTAAAATCCGTCTATGTTGCTCTAAGTAGGGTGGGAAGCATGGCATCTCACACATGCATCTTGTTCATTTGTTACCATTCATGATACAGCACAGTTCTAGTTCTCCCTAAGTACAACTTTACTGGCTACCAAATCATTTCAGTTTAGTAATCATAGTACCACAGATTGTACAGTTGGACACTCTGGTCCTCTGGGAGGAACCTGCTACAGCCTATGAAGACCAGGCTGGTGCAGACCTCCCAGAGGGCCTTTTCAGCTGTCACCCCCAAGCTGTGGAATGGCCTGCCAGATGAGATGTGTCTCATGGTATCTATCGATGGCTTTAAGAAAGCGTTAGAGATGCATCTCTTCCGGCAGGCCTTCCCAGACAGTATTTAACATCTCCTGGCTCCAAACTTAAGATCTACAACCCTCCCAGCTTTTTATTCCCTGTGATTCCAGCCCTTCCCATTCAGCTCTTGAACTTTTGGTTTTGGCATTGTTTTGTTGTATGTCCTATGTTTTAATTCATCATTGATTTAATCGTGTTTTAAGGGATGGGAGGTTGGGATGGGATTTCTCTATTTTAACTGCTGTTTTAAATATGTTGTAACCCACCCCAATTGCCTGTTCAGAGGGGCGGGCTATAAATAAAAATTATTATTATTATTATTATTATTATTCTTTAAACAATTATGGATCTATCTGACAATGTTCCCATTTATTCCACATTTCATTTCATCTGTTTGCTAATCAAACTATTATGGGGGACTTTATCAAATGCTTTGCTGAAACCCAGATAAATGACACCCACAACATTCCCACCACCTACTAAACGGGTGACCTGATTTTTTTTTTAATCTAAGCTTAGTTTGGCAGCATTTGTTCTTGACAAACCTATGCTGGCTTCTAATGATCAATGCATTGTCATCAAGATACTGGCAGACTCCTGTATAATCCTTTCTAATGTTTTTCCTGGTATTGAGGTCAGGCTGACTGGTCTGTAGTTTCCTGGGTCTTTTTTTAACCTTTTTTTTTTTTAAGAGAGGTAAATGTTTGCCATTCTCCAGTCCTTTGGCACTTCACTTGTTCTTCAAGATTTCTCAAAAATGATGGCAAGTAGTTCAGAGAATACATCAATAAGTTCCTTCAGCACTTTGTGCTGTGGTTCACCTGGACCTGTACAACTGAACTCTTAGATTAGCTTAGGTGACTCCTGACTAACTCCCTATCCATCTTGATCTGCAATTCAGACCTCTTGTCAAGGTCTCTGATACTATATGGAAGCACACAGTTCTCTTTTTGAGGAAAAAAATGAAACAGAATATATATTGAGTAGTTATGCTTTTTCATTGTGATTTGTTACAGGCAGCAATTTACCATCCTTATTGAACATCAGCCCTGCTGTCTCCTTGATCATTCTCTTGCTTCTAATGTAACTGGGGCGGGGGGGGAGACAACCTTTATTGTTGCTCTTTGCTTGCTTCGCTAGTCCCCACTCATTCTGAGCTTTAGTTTTCTTTATAGTATACCTGCAATATTGGGCTACACATCTCTACTCTTCCTTGGTGATTTGTCCCTTCTTCCACGCTATGGGGTTTGTGTGTGTGTTTCTGCCTTCAAGTCACCTGTCATTTTCAGTGACCCAATGAATTTTATAGGATTTTCTTAGGCAAGGAATACTCAGAGATGGTTTTGCCAATCCCTACTTCTGAATTATAGCCTACAACATCTGGTATTCATTGGATTTCTCCCATTCAAGTACGAAAAGAGCTGATCCTTCTTAGCTTCTAAGATCAGACAGGATCTGTTATCCATTCTGTATACATACTGCTTTTTATTTTATTTCCCTCCTTGAGTTTGCTGTGAAGTCACATTGGCTTTTTCAGACATTTCCCATTTTTCCTTCTTCCTTAGGATTGTTTGTAACTGTTCTTTTTGCCGTTCCTTCTTTGTGAACTCCCACCCTCACTGAGTGTTTTTTCCCCCTTTAGCATGTCTAGCCATGGGATTCTACCTGGTATTTCCCTAAACTTGTTAAAATCATTTCCCCTCAAATCCAAGATCTGTGTTTGACTATACTCTTGTTTACCCTGTCCCACAATTGCAAATTCTAATGTTACATGGTCACTTTCCACTAAAGTACCAACTTCTTTGATTACAGTGAGCAACTTTTCCCTACTAGTTGGGATAAAATCCAGGATGTCGATCCCCTTGTCCCTTCCTTTCTCTTATCAAATAGGATAAGGTACATCAGGAATTTACTGGATATCCTCTCCTTAGCAAAGTTAATCTCCCAGTAGATGTCAAGGTAACTGAAGTCCCCAGTTACTAATTCCTGCATCTCTGAGATATCTGAAATGTGTTTTTGCAAAGTATTGTACACCACCTTTTTGTTTGTTTGTTTTGATAGTCTATAGTAAACTCCTACCATAATGCTCTATTTATTTATTTCTCTATTTGTTTTTATCCAAAAGCTATCACCTGCTCCACTCCATTCACTCTCATGGACATTGGTACAACTGAATTTATCTTTGACATATGTAAGTGCTTCTCCTCCTCCTTTACTGCCACATCTATTCTCTTTGAATAGGGTATGTTCTTTAATTATAATATTCCAATCATGAAGTCATCCCACCAGGTCTCTGTTAGGCCTATAAAGTCATATTTAATGTCCTGCCCTAGGGTTTCAAGCTCATCTTGGTCCCCTCCCCCACAAAAAACAAAACAAAAACTATGTGTGTTGGTATATAGGTATTTGAATCTTTGTTCTCACCTATTAATTTACTGCAAGTTTTTCTGTGGATTCCAATTTCTCCCTCAGCTTCTCCTCTGGAATTCACATCCTTTTGTTTAGAGCTTGCCTTTGGACTGATGTTTGAACTACCATCTCCATCCCCCACCCCACACCCCAAGATTTAGTTTAAAGCCCTCTTGATCAGACTTGCCATGCTACTACTAAGGACATTATTCCTGGTCTTTGTGAGGTGTAGCTCATCTTTTGCCAGCAGCCCTGTCTAAGAGGTAAAGACCATAGTCCCAGAAGCAAAATCTCTACTGTCCACACCATCTGCATAGCCACTCACTTCAGTATCTTCCTGTCCCTGTGTAGTCCTCTCTCCTTCACTGGCAGAACTGATGAGAATACCACTTGTGCCTCAAACCCCTTCAGCTTTCTGCCCAAAGCTTCACAGTCAGATGTGACATGCTCAAAGGTGTTCTTGGCTGTGTTGCTGGTACCCACATGAAGGAGAAAGAGGTCTTGATCTGTATTATTGATGGGTTTTGGCAAGTTGTCAGTAACATCTCAGAAATGTGTGCCAAGAAGGCAGTACACTTTTGGATTCATCTTGTCAGGCTGTCAAGGTGCCTCTGCCCCTTGAGCAATGAGCCCCCAACCAGCAACTTTCCTTTCTTCTTGTTGTGGTTGTGCTTGACTTTTTCCTTGGCATGTGGTATCCCACATACCTCCCCCCCATGCAAAGATAAATATACATCATTTTCTCAAACACATCTACAAGGTGGTAATGATCCACCTAGTACAGAGTCTCCAGTTCCCATTCCAGACAGACGGCCCAGAAGAATATCATAATCAGTTAGACAATCCAAAGGGATCCAGCAAAATTAGCAACTGAAGTTCTTCTAATGGAGTGACCAAGGGTAATTCCAGTGCTGAACTTGTACTTAGACAAACAGAAATTAATTGTTTGCCATGTGCTAAGCAGCATCATTGCATCAAGTGATCCAAAGTACTCATAAACATTAGTTGATAAAGTCATAAGAGCTTTAGAGTTTCACTAGAATATCAAGGAAACAACTTCATTAGATTGAGGCATAATTACATTCACCTCTGCAGCCAAGAAAAGGCAAGCTATGAAAAGCACAGGTTAATTTTGCATCGTAAAGTATAAAACACTACTTGCAATATTATGCATAAGCTCCTTTTAAAAAGTCCAAGACAACATAAAACTCTATTTATATTGTCTATTCCAACTCATTTACAGAAGAGATCATGCTATTAACTGTCATTATAACTGTGGCTGAAGCACTGCACAATTCTGTGGATAATATACTATGATGGTTCTCTTGCTTGCTAATCTTGACTTCTGAATACCTATATAATCTTTATAATGGCTGTGGGTCTTCCCACTGGTACTTCCACATGCTACGACTTTTTTTTAAAAAAAAAGTCTTGGCATATTAGTTTTTAAAACACAATAAAACTACAAAAGAAAACAATTTACTGGCAAAAGTTAGTTATTGCTACTATCAACTGTTTAAAGAAAACCGTATGTTCTGAAATCACTAATCCAATATAGGTATTATGACTGGGATATTGAAGGCACATGCACACACACTGAAAGTTAATACTTTTCAGATGTGTAACTGTGTTAGTCTGTTGCAACAGAAACACGAAAAGGCTTTGTTAAAAGCTAACGAAGTTTCTGTAACATACATTTTTCTTTACTGAACAGTTGTACCTGGTTTTTTTTTTATTGGTCATCTCTTTCGGTCGCCATAGTACTTCTTGGGTTTTGGAAAAGCTTTTTTGGCAAAACAATACAGAAACAGAAAGTTGTGAAATAGGCCCTCCATTGGAGCTAAGTAGGATCCCTCCATGCTGCTTTTCAGAAATGGTACAAGAAGCAGAGCCCTCCCTCCAGACCATCTGCCTTGGTCCAGGCCTCAGAGGGATAGAAGAACTTTTGGACCCGATCCCCTTCCCCACCACCATTCCCTTCTCCTTTTGTGTCATGTCTTTTTAGATTGTAAGCCTGAGGGCAGGGAACCATCTAATTAAAAATAATAATTGTAAGCCCCTCTGATAGCCTTTAGGGCTGAAGAGCAGGGTATAAATAAATAAATATTATATATTATATTATTATAAGACAATTGTGTCTGGGGAAAAGTAAGAGATATCAAGGTCTCTCAGGAAAGCCAGCTGACACATGATGCAGAAAACTGCACCTATCCCTACAAGTAAAAACATAACAGTAAGACATTGAATATTGTTGTTAAAATGCTGCCAACCTAAAACATTTAAAAATTTTAAACTTCCTACTTTAGATCCTATAATAATAAAAGACAATGTCTACATCCCTGTACCAACAATAATTCTTTCAGAGATCATGTTAGATCCCTCAAAACTTGACAAAGTTGAAATTCCACATGTGGAAGCTTCCTTGAATTTTTTTAAAAAAAGGATCTAGCATACCTCATAAGGCTTATGAAACACAGCTTGAAATGTTACTTTGAAGTGGATTGTTATTTTTAAGATGAATACAACGATATGCTGAAATCATCCATAAATAAAGAGTCAAAGGGTGATGATCCTTTCCTCTTAAAAGGAACTTTAAAAAATCTGCACACGGTTAAAAAAAAAACATGTATAAAGTAACTAGCCCATCTCGGTTATAAAACACTAACAGGCAGGTAGAACAAGGAGAGCTAGTGACATTTACACTTAGGCTTCCAATTCCCAAAACTATAGTAAGGTATTCTGCGAGACGTAATCCAAAAAGGTTATTTCTTGAACACTGAGTAGAACTATCAAGACATATGTGAAATATTTTCTTTGCTAGGCAAGCTAGTGAAAACTCTTCCAATGGGACAGGAGAGGTCATCTAACATTCACTAAACTCTGTAGAAAAATTTTTGGGGATATTCCATTGCTATTCAGAAAGTGGCATTCTTGGATATGAATCATCATGAGCTTGCTGACCTCCTGAGTTCTACTAAAGTTTAATTTGGGGATCCGAATGTCTCAAACCTCTAGGGTGGCATTGGGGTCAGGAGAAGTCTTGCATTTTCTTCAGGATGTCCTGAATTTCCACTTCCTTTGTGGTATATATTCCTAGGGGAGAATTACATTCCTGCTCAAGCTGTACTGCCCTTATGTGACTGGAACAATCAAGATAAAGCAAAGAGCTGGTGGGAAAATGAGTTGCTAGAATTATGCAGGCACCTCTGGAAACGAGGTACATTCAGTTTTGTGTCCTCGCATGCTAATTTGAATGATGATGTTAATTTGTAGTTGACAGGTTGTGTTTGTTCAATCCTGCTTCTCTGCTCTCCAGTATTTAGATGGAAAAATATAGGTAGTGCAGCCTTTTTACATGCAATGCTTCCAGACATATAGCTTCTAGCACTACCAGTTGAAAGGTACTTTGTTCCTTTCCTTTCTTAACTAACTTACTTAGGAAGGGGGGGAAAACTGGAAGAAGTGGTGGAAAAACACTGCAGATTTGCAAATGGAAAGCAATGACATCTAGACCTCCCGTAAAATTCCTCAAATAAGAAAGTGGAAATGTGCATATAGGGAACCCAAGAATTCTGCTGCCTGAGGCAGAAAAGCAAATAATACCCCCACTTACTCAAATCAAAACATCTAGTACCTAAAACCAGTCCATTGGCAGAAACTCCTGCATTTGTTTCTTCCTATCTCAAGCAGTAAAAACAGAATAACAACAAATTATTTGCTGCCTTTCACTGTACTGACAAACTGCTGCCTGATACAGCTGCATCACCTTGTCTAATGGTTTGTTATTATATGCCTTCAAGTCATTTCCAACTAAAGCAACCCATTTACAAGATTTGTTCAGAGGTTTCTCACTGCCTTCCTCTCTAAGGCCATGTGTGACTTGTCTATGGCTGAGTAGGGTTTTGAACCCTGGTCTCCTAGATTCCTAGTCCAACACTCAAGCTGCTACACCATGCTACATCTCAGTAGTAGTAGGGCTGCACAATGTGATTACCTGTTAACAAGTCATTTGAAGTTGTTCTTTTCATGGCATTGATTAGCAAGTCTACTATGTAACTTATTTTTAAAATGCAAATATTGGCATATATCGATCTCCATATTTTCTGAAAACCACATTTTCACACAGAGGATGCAAGGGTTGTTTGAATGCTGTTTATTACATTATGTCACCAGAAAAATTACTTTCTCAGAACATCTTAGCCAACAAAGCCAAGCTCTGTGTCTCATTGCTCAAATAATACAATGTTATAATATCTTCAACATCTGCTAGTACAGTGGACCTATGCCACGCTACATCAATGGATGACATCAGTGTGTGTTATTTCAGGAGAAAGTAGGAACCTCATACCCAATCCCTCTTCTTAGTCCCAACTAAAGTAGGCCCATTCAGTTAATGGAACTTGCATAAGTATTGATCTACCAAGTTACTACTGATTTAGCGAGCTTAGGGGTGTCACTAGGGGTGTGTGGGCTGTACCAGGTGACACCCTAAGGGGGGGGGGTTACAACTCACAAATGTTACACCTCACAGGGACATGAGTTTCTGATAGACTGCTATTGATTCTGTATCCACAAACCTTCCTGTGAACATGTATATTTTTATATCCTGAAATGCACTGTAATTCTCAATGGGATCTGAAAAAAATAATTTTTTCATTTGTTTAGATGCAAACTCCATCTCCAGGGTTGCAATCTTATCACATTTTAAAGGGAAAAAACATTAATACTTTCATTTAACAGCACTTCTGTAACAATATATTCATTTCAGAGATAATGCATCATCTTTTCATATTTTAAAGTCATATTTTAATTCAACCAATCGTATATACATTCACATTCACTTAACATTAAATCTCTCATAGAGCTTAATAGGGCTTACTTCTGAGTAGCTATGAATGTTGCAGTGCTCCTAAAGTTCACTCAAAGTTGTCACTGAAATAATAATAAAAATAAAGTTATCATTAGAATAAGTTTTTATTTTTATTTGTTGGTCCATTTTGAATTACTTTGGGTCTGTTAAATATCTCTTAGCTTATCCTCCACATAGGGTTGTTATGGGAATAAAAACTGGGCAAAGAGTAATGCAAACACCTTTGCAATTTCCTTGGAGAAAAGGCAGTGTCTCAGTATAAATAAAACCCCAAAATTTAATCAAAATGAAAATACATGATAATTTTCTTCCCCTTTTTCCACTGCAATTTGTTGTGCCTTCTTATGAAATAATATTCATAGTGCAAATTATACGCAATTGCAGAGTTTGGTGTCCCCAGCTGCCTTTCTTGTACCTATGAGCCAAAAGCTATTCAAAAGAATAAGTGGAATTGATTTTATTCTCATTTCTGATCCCAATTTCATTACCAGTGCCCTTGAACATCTTTTATCTACTGAAAAATATACCTGAAGTACTGAAATGTTGCATCCCATATCATTGGCTTCTGTTTGCCACTTCTGTGGTTTGTGGGTTGGCAGCTTTTGATTTAGCTCAAAATAGAGCAAATAGTTTGCAGCTTGCTCATCTCATCTAGAGGACATTGACAGAATTTTTCATATACACATCTGAGAAATTACGTAAAACTTGAAATTCAATCATTTTCTGTACTTAAAGATATAATCTAAGGGTCTGTCAAAAAGGTCCAGGACTTCAGATATCTTTGGACTGCTACTTCCAATAGCTGTATTTTGTACTATCAATGGTGAAAAATGCTCAGGGTCGAAATACAAGAACATATGCCCATTCCTGCCCTAATCTGTACTTTACTTATTTTGCACCTGAGAAAGCTCATTTTGGCTAGGAATTGCTAAATAGCTCTAAAGAAGCCATTGTTTCCAGAACACATTCCCCATTTTCAAGGAATGGCTAATATTTGCATTCCCTCATACTGACTACTAAGAAAAGTGCAGACCTATTCCATATCAGAAGCAATACACAGATGCTAAGTAGAGAGTGCACTGATGAGATTTGGTCCAGCCCTGATCTGATGATTCAGAAAATGGTTTCAATGAGGGTTAAATTCCCATTCCATCAAAAAGGAAGCCCAACATAAAAATGTGGTATAGAATCATAGAAATGTATAATCTGAAGAGTTGGATAGGAGCACAAGGACCATCTAATCCACACCCCTGACATAGGGGACAGCAGAACTAAATTATTCCTGAAAAGATGCACATCCGACTTCTCTTTAAAGACCTCCACCGCCCTATGAGGAAATCTATTCCACTGTCAAACAACACTTATGGTAAAAAAAAAAGTTCTTCCTAATGTTTAGGTGGAATTTATTTCCTTGTACTTTGAATCCATTGGTTCATGTTCTACTCTAGTTTCTGGAGTAGCAGAAAACAAGCCTGCTCCATCTTCCATTTTCTAAAACAGTTTTATCTTTTAAATTGTATTTTATTCTTTTAATATGTAACTTGTTTTAATATTGTAATAATTTAAGTCTATTTTAATAGGATATAAATAAATCTCCTCCTCGACATCCTTCCAGATATTTAAAGATGGGACCAAAGATGGTAAAAGGCCTCTGGTAATCAAGATACTCTATAAATCTTATCATTCAAGGAGACTAAAACTTTATTATAGCAGTGTTAAATTAAATGTAGCAAGCAGAAGCCTAGTGGAACCCAATTACATTCATCTCCTTATAAATATAAAAACAATTTCAAATTTCTCACAGTATTGTCACATGCAAAAATGCATACATTAGAGTAGTTTTATATAATTTCATTTTTAATATTCTAATTAACTTCTTTAATAAAGGGCAAAATAATAAACATTATACCAATGTGTAACAGTTTCAGTGTAATTAATACAAGATCAAATACAGCAGATGCTCTACCTGGTCATGTCTAAGACATCATTGTTCGTCTACTCAACAAGTGTTCTTTCTAGATGAAAAAGAAAAGGTCTACCAAGTTATCCATCTATTCTTGGGCCATGCTGTGTATAGGCTACATCCACCAGGTTTTCTTCAGGAATTCTAGGGGAAATACCATATTTCATAACCAGATCCAAATATTTCCAAGCTCATACTCTCTATATTACCTTGATTATGTTGCCATATCTCAACTTAACCTTTTAAAGATTATTACTAAAAATGAAATGACCAGATTCCATTTCTTATCATAGAATCATAGAATCATAGAATCATAGAGTTGGAAGAGACCACAAGGGCCATCTAGTCCAACCCCCTGCCATGCAGGACGTCCAAATCAAAGCATCCCTGACAGATGACCATCCAGCCTCTGTTTAAAGGCCTCCAAGGAAGGAGACTCCACTACGCTCCGAGGGAGTGTGTTCCACTGTCGAACAGCCCTTACTGTCAGGAAGTTCCTCCTAATGTTGAGGTGGAATCTCTTTTCCTGCAGTTTATATCCATTATTCCGCGTCCTAGTCTCTGCAGCAGCAAAAAACAAGCTTGCTCCCTCCTCAATATGACATCCCTTCAAATATTTAAACAAGGCTATCATATCACCTCTTAACCTTCTCTTCTCCAGGCTGAACATCCCCAGTTCCCTAAGGCGTTCCTCATAGGGCATGGTTTCCAGTCCCTTCACCATCTTAGTTGCCCTCCTTTGGACCCGCTCCAGTTTCTCCACATCCTTTTTGAATTGTGGGGCCCAGAACTGGACACAGTATTCCAGGTGGGGCCTGACCAAAGCAGAATAGAGTGGCACTATTACTTCCCTTGATCTAGACACTATACTTCTATTGAGGCAGCCTAAAATTGCATTGGCCTTTTTAGCTGCCGCATCGCACTGTTGACTCATGTTCAGCTTATGGTCTACTTGGACTCCTAGATCCCTTTCACATGTGGTCTCATTCAGCCAGGTGTCCCCCATTTTATATCTGTGCATTTCATTTTTCCTCCCTAAGTGCAGAACCTTACATTTCTCTGTGTTGAATTTCATCTTGTTAGCATTGGCCCACCTTTCTAGTCTATTCAGGTCATTTTGAATTTTGATCCTGTCCTCTGGGGCATTAGCTACTCCTCCTAGTTTAGTGTCATCTGCAAATTTGATAAGTATGCTCCCAATTCTGTCATCCAAATCATTAATAAATATGTTGAACAGCACTGGGCCCAGGACAGAACCCTGTGGGACCCCACTGGTCACTTCTCTCCAGGATGAAAAGGAACCATTGTTGAGCACCCTTTGAGTTCGGCCAGTCAACCAATTACAAATCCATGTAACAGTTAACTTGTATATCCCACATTTTGCAAGCTTGTTTGCAAGAATGTCATGGGGAACCTTGTCAAAGGCCTTACTGAAATCGAGGTATACTATATCCACAGCATTCCCTTCATCTACCAAGCTGGTAATTTTATCAAAAAAAGAGATCAGGTTCGTTTGGCATGACTTGTTTCTCTGAAACCCATGTTGGCTTTTTGTGATTATGGCATTGGCCTCTAAGTGTTCACAGACTCTCTGCTTAATGATCTGCTCTAGAACCTTTCCTGGAATTGATGTCAGACTAACTGGATGATAATTGTTGGGATCCTCTTTTTTTCCCTTTTTGAAGATGGGGACAACGTTTGCCCTCCTCCAGTCTTCTGGGACTTCTCCTGTTCTCCAGGAGTTCTCAAATATTATTGCCAATGGCTCCGATATCACCTTTGCCAGTTCTTTTAATACCGTTGGATGTAGTTCATCTGGTCCTGGAGATTTGTATTCATTTAGAGTAACCAGGTATTCCTGTACTGTCTCTTTACTTATTCTGTGCTGAAATTCCCCCACTCTGTCCCCTTCTTCACTGTCCTCAAGTTGAGCACCTTTTACCTTTTCTGAGAAGACTGAAGCAAAGAAGGTGTTGAGTAATTCTGCCTTTTCTCTGTCCCCTGTTAGTATTTTGCCATCTTCTGCACGCAGTGGTCCTACCATTTCCTTCTTCTTCCTTTTGCTGCGGACATATCCAAAAAAGCCCTTTTTATTGTTCTTAACCTCTCTAGCAAGCCTGAGTTCATTTTGCGCTTTAGCTTTTCTGACTTTATCCCTACATGTGCTGGCTATTTGTTTGAATTCCTCTTTGGTGATTTCCCCATTTTTCCATTTTTTATACATGTTCCGTTTAAAACTTAGCTCAGTTGTAAGTTCCTTAGTCATCCATACCGGTTTGTTGAGACATCTCCCATTTTTCTTCCTCATTGGGACTGTCTGAAATTGTGCTTTCAGTATCTCCCTTTTGAGGAACTCCCATCCATCTTGAACTCCCTTCTCTTTTAGTATTCTTGACCATGGGATCACCCCCAGTATTTCTCTAAGTTTATTGAAATCAGCTCTCCTAAAGTCTAGAATGCGTGTCTGACTACAAAGTTCCTTAGACGAAAGATATAATAAAGCTGTTAATAACAACAACGACATGCAAATAGGACTTGCAACAAAGTGATGCAATGTGAAGTAGTTTAGGGTGGTAGTCAGCCATGCCCTCATCCAGGATACTCCGTTTTAACCCTCCTGCAGCAACTGTAAGTATTCACTGAGTATGGTCATTTTTCATTAGGACTGTTTGGGAGGGCTACCCGTTAAAAATACATTTCAAATACATCATAGTTTTTCCAAGCCTTCAAAAAAAAAGGGTTTTTTTTTACTATATAAGAAATGGCACTTGAAAAATGAAATTGCTATTGTTAGAAAAATAGTGTGGCTAAGAAAAAATATTTTAATTCACTATGTATCGATAATAGTGCCTTCTATACATTTGCAAGTCCAACTGGATTCATTTGGTCTTATTCCCAGATCAGGGGGTACAGGATGACAGCCTTTATTTTCTCATAGGATGATATATAGCTTGTGGAATCAAAGAGCTGAAAAAATGGAAATTGCTCTGATTAGAAATTATTCCCGAAAGTAACTATTGGAGCACTGTGGCTTATTTGGGTTAATTGTTATCCTCCCACTGACACCATTTCCTCTAGGAAGTTGTGCTAATCAAGATCTCTTTAAAATGCCCTAATTTGGGCTCTTTTGAAACCCAACAAAAGAACAAACTATTCCTTTTCAATATGGTAATAAAAATAGTTTTGAACTATTCCTCTACGTTCTTTAAAAAAAACAGTTTGTGTGGCATTTTGAAGTGGCTAACAGCTTCCTTCTTAATAAGACTCAAAACAGATATATTTGATAGGCAAGGCAACATGTGGAGTTGTTTGAAGCCTTAATATAACAATCATCTCTTAAAATGTTAGACATGTAAGCAGACACTATTTTTAGTCTATATAAGCGAATATAACAAATCAGAACTCTAAACATGGGCCTGTATTCGGTATCCATTGCCTGACAGAAGTCAAATCAGTTTATGCTGCCACAATTGATTTCCATCATTTTGTGTGCTTCCCTAGCTTTTATGATGTAAAGACCACAAATCCTAATCCTTCTTTAAACTGTAACTGAAATCTGAATAGCAACGCACAAGTAAACTGTTGTTCTTTAATACTAAATCCCTTTCTTTACAAGGATGGATACTAAAGAAGATAATGATTTTTTTTTTTTTGGTTGTTCCTCTTTTAGACAGTGAACTCTCAAAAGTCAGAGTCATAAAACATCAAGAATCTACTTTTCCAAGAATTTCTGGATTCAGTTCAGCTACCCAGTGATGTATAAAAGTCTCCTAGGCATTCTCAAAGAATCAGAGAATTGTTAGAGTTGGAAGAGATCACACACAACCTTCCTTGTTTTGCTCTTTTTTATATAAAATGGGCAGCATGTCTTGCAAGGTGGTTAAGAGATACAGGAAAAAAAGAGAAGATTCCATGAATTGCACATCATCCTTGTGCAGAACCTCTCTTTGTGTGCATGCGTCCCCAAGCCACTGTCAGCTTATTGTGACCTCATGGTTTTCATAGGGTTTTCATAAGTAAGGAATACTTAGAGGTGGTTTTTCCAGTTCCTTCTACTACACAATAAAGTCCTATGAAAGCAAGAGTATCCGACTAGTTTGAATTTTCATTGTATTGTAAAATCACATTGGGATGATGATGACGATGGCGACGATGACGATGATGATGATTATCCCCTCTTCAGCCCTAAAGGCTATCAGAGGGGCTTACAATTATTATTTTTAATTAGACGGTTCCCTGCCCTCAGGAATATATTTATTCATTTAATATTTGGATACTTTCCTGTACTTTATGACAACAAAGGGGTGAAAAAGATGCCCCTTTTGCAGCAGCTTCACAGAGGCTTGGGGGCATGTTGTTTACATGACGCACAATCCAAGCTGGCAGGAAGCCACTGTGAAGCCGCCCAGCTGACTGCATGGCAGTTTAAAATCAAGCCACGATTTCGATCATTCTTGGTGGGTGGGGGGGGGGGGTTAAGTCAATGAAATGATGTGAATCTACTTGACACTGTTTGGGTGATATTTTCCTGGTCTAGAAACCCCCTTGCCAAGAAATCCCCAAGATAGTTTCTTCCTGGGAGATTTTCCCTCCTTTCACCCTTGGAGTATGGGAATGGCAAGCCCCTCTGAAGAACCCTTGGTGCATTGTCAGATGCACCTCCACACTGGGACTGATTGTCCAGACACAGAGCACCAAAAGAAAAAAAAGGGGGGGGGGAAGATGGTTAACAGGGCTGAAAGTGAGGATTATTTTTTAAAGTAAGACCCTTGGTTCTTCAGACACCTACCCACCCCAGTCCCACTGATAGTTTTTTTTTTAAAATCTCAGTGAAATCATGCACACCTTTGTCATACCGATGATGCCAGTATTTAAAGGTATGTCTCCTGCAGCCATGCAATAGTACAGATGTGCATAAGCTGTCAAATTTTATTTTATTTTAGTTTTTTAAAAAACAGTCTAATGAGATGTTCTAAGAACCCCCTCCATGGCTTTAGCTTTAGCTGGCAGGGAGAGAGCAAAGGGGTGGACATGATCTGCCCTCTGCACGTTACCCCCTCCCTGCCTGTGCTCCAAACTGAATTGACAGCAAGTTCCCATTTGGGGCTGGTTAAAAAAAAATGGTTCACAAGTGTGAACGACCCTCTTTTAAACTGGTTTTCAAACCATTTTTAACACAGTGTGAATGACCCCAACACTGATATCAGATGCACCTCCACACTGGGACTGATTGTCCAGAATCAGAGCACCAAAAGAAAAAAGGGGGAAAAAAGATGGTTAACAGGGCTGAAAGTGAGGATTATTTTTTAAAGTAAGAATTTAAAAAATACAATTAAAAAAATACAATTACTTTGGTAACAAGATTAAGCATTCATCTCATCAATATCGATGCCTTCTACCACTTTTAAAGCACTTAGCTTAATCTGGATAATTGCTCATGTTTTATCTTTATATTTCCAGCCTCTTTGAAGGATAAATATTGGCAAAAGGATAATTTTGCATTCAGCAAAGAGAGAAATGCAACAATGTCTGTGCTCAAATAGATGCTGAAAAATGGTTAATACTGTTACATGATAGGAAATAACTGCTTTTATCTGGGATTGTTAACTGTTTCTATTGTTTTAATTGCATTTCACCCTGAGATCTTGTGACAGAGGTTGAGACAGAAATATTTTACTGAATTAATTTAATAAAATAAAACAGAATTCAAAGACATAGCCATGTTAGTCTGGAAAATCAGTGTGCACAGTGTGTAGTGTGAAAATCAGTTAGAACATCTTTCAGACTAACTGAAAAAAGCAGCTTCTTTCTTTCAGTTACTCTTAAAGGTGCTACAAGATCCTTTTGCACATTAAATAAAACAGGGCACTAAAGTGTGGACTTCCAGAAGTTGACAGATTATACTGATGCTCCTAGCATTCCTCTCCAATGCTATACCAACTAGGGCTCATAAGAATGTCAGTTTTGATTTCCTTATCGTCAAGGTTGAATTTATGTATTTCTTCTGTGGTCATTATTTTTGTTTTCTTTATGTTCAGCATTAAGCCTGCCTTCGCATTTTCATTTTTGACCTTGCTTAGTGGCTGTTCCAAGTCTGTGATGTCTTCTGCCAGTATTATGGTCTCATCCATGTGTCTTAGGTTGTTGATGTTCCTTCCTCTTATCTTTACTCTTGCTTTTCCTGAGTCTAATCTTGCTTTTCTTATGATGTTTTTCGCATATAAATTGAACAGATATGATGACAGAATGCAGCCTTGCCTGATCCCTTTGCCCTTCTCTGTCTCTGTATTATGTTTTGACAATAGCTTTTTGTCCTTGGTATAGATTTCTCAACAGGACTATAACATGTAGTAGCTTTGAGAGTGTTCCATAGCTTTTCATGATATGCTTTGCTATGGTCTATAAAGCACATGCTGGTGTTTTTCCCCTGAAATTCCTTGGTGCACTCCATTAGCCATTGTATGTTTGCAGTGGGGTCCCTAGTGCCTCTTCCTTTCCTGAATTCCACTTGTACCTCTGGAATTTCTCTCCAGGTAGGATTTGATTCTATGTTGCAGAATTTTGAGCATAAATTTGCTTGCACAGGAGATTAATGCTATGGTCCTATAGTTGCTGCAGTCTTTTGTATCTTCTTTCTTGTAGATTGGGATATATATGGAGCATTTCCTGTTGGCCACCATTTTGTTTTCGATATTTGTTGGCATATTTTAGTTAACACTAAAATTGCCTCTGCCTCTGAGCACTGTAGCAGTTCAATTGGGCAAATCTAATAAGATTTTAATTTTTTCAAAACCTTTTTTTCTGTCTCTTAGGACTTTATTGCATAGTTTAAAAAACTGAATTACCGCTGCCGAATTCAATTCGAATTCAGGATGCATCCAGATTATATTACATGTGTTTTTGATGATGACAATTGGTGGGTGTATGGGTGCATCCTGGGTAACATCCAGCTAGAATCTGAGTTCAGCTAGCTGATTTGCAAAAACGAGAAGCTCCCAGATTTGAAAAGAGGCTTCCCTCCTTGTTCTCTCAGTTTCTTCTCTCCCTCTTTCTCTCCTCTCCATCTTTCTCTCCCTCTTCTCCTCTCCCTCTTTTCTCCTTCTTCTCTCCCTCTTTCTCTGCCTTGATTCTACGTGATTGGGAGGGCTATAAATTTATTATTTATTATTATTATTATTATTATTATTATTATTATTATTATTTCTCTCCCTCTTCTCTCCCCTTTCTTCTCTTTTCTCTTTTCACACTCTTCTTTTTCTCCTCTCCATCTTTCTCTACCTTTTCTCTATTTCTTCTCTCCCTCTTTCCCTCTTCTCTCCCACTTTCTCTCCTCTCCCTCTCCTCTCCTTGTCTCCCTTTCTCTCCTCTCCATCTTCCTCTCCCTCCTTCGCTTCCTCATCTTCTTCTTCTTCCATGGATCTGACCCTGTCTCCTCTTTGGCTTTCTTTGGCTCCAAAGGCAATCCCAGTTCAGTCATGAGCCCTGCCAGTTCAAACCAGTCCAAAGAGCAGCAATACCTGGAGAAGCTCAAGAAGCTCTCCAAATACATAGAGCCCCTCAAGCGGATGATCAACAAGATCAACAAGAATGAAGGTAAGTTCCTCACACACGCAAAAAATGAGAAAGCAAGGAAACATTTTGATGGTAATGTCTTTTGCTCTCTTTTCTTGTCTTTTTCCCATTTAGACAGAAAGAAAGACACGAGTAAGATGAAAAGCCTGCTAGACATCCTGATTGACCCTTTCAAACAATTAAGCTTTTTTAGGAGGAGTGAGAGAGCATTCGGAAGGAGAAGGATTCTCTGTGGATTTATGATTTTGTGCTCACTTCCTTTCCTGTTAATTGTTTTGCTAATATAATGTAAGGATATCTGCTCAAATCTGGAGAATATTAATTAGCTCAACACACCAATATCGGGCTCCTTACAATGACCCTTTTGGAACAAATCCAGCAGTGTATACCAATGGACCAGAACTTCCAGGAACTGACACAAAGGCAAAGTCTTTGAATTTTAAGCTAGTTTATTGATTCACAGGGGGACACACTCACACACATATATTCATTCACGCAATCACTCAAAGCTAACAAAAGAAAGAGAGGAACGGTGCTCAGAGAACACGAGGCCTTCTAATGGTAGATACTCGCCTGAGATGGTTTCTTTGGAATCAAGGCAGATGCAGAAACACAGTGAAGGGAAGTAGTAAAAGGGGATGAATGGGACCATGCCAGGAGAAGTAGACTGACAAGAGTGCTTGCCTGCCACCAATGTCAAACTTAGGAGAGGGAAAAGGGCAAAAGGGGGGTGGGGTGAAACTGCACTGAAACTCAAATGATCAGGAGTCCATCTGAGATTCCAAGGCAGAACAGAGAACAAAAGGATGGCATGACATTTTATAGAGTTTTGTCCTGGCTTCAGGGAAAGGTTGCTTTCTACATCAAAGTAAAACCAAATCTACACATCACTTGATCTAGATGAGAAAAGCTATCAATGCCAGAAAGCTTGTGCCTGCAGATTATCTCAAAGTCATAAATCTGTCCCAAAGGTATGAAGGAATTCTTCCTGTTTGCAACTCCCAACTAGGTTGCATGATGTCCTCGTCTTACGCCCATGGAAGACTGTGGAAAAATCCCATCATGCCATCACTGGGGTCATCAGGAGAAATGCCTGCACACTGAGGACATTCAGGCTTGCTTTGAGGCTTCTATGTCCAAGCACTGCAAAAAGGGAAAAGCCAATTTCCTCTGCTAAATGCATTTGGGGAAAGGGATTTGTGGGAGTACTTTTATAAAATTCCAGCTTTGATAACAGTCCCCCCCCCCCCCGAAGCTTTTCAGTCTCATGGGCTCATGAGGATGAAAGACTTCTGAACCATTTCAAGGTCTTAAGTTGGATACCATTATGAGCAAAGTATCACCATTGGAATTGCCTACCATAGGAGTGGGTGGATTCTGTGTCAGGAACCCAATCACACAACACTCATAACCATACAGGTATGCAATATAAAATGAACACATTGGGGATGATAGGCAAAGGATCAGACAAGAGAAAGCATCAAATGCAATCCAGTAACAAAAGAAGTTAGAATGAAGACATATAGGAGCAATCATCAAAAACAATGACTAACTATAGAAGTCATGACTAATCTACAGAATAAAAAACATCAAACATAAATTTGCATGAGCATTGAGACGTGGGCTTATATGAACATATTCAAGAAGCAAATACAAGCATTAAAACACAAGCATGTATGAACTTTGGAAGACAACATGAGTCTAAATACCAATATCCAAAGGGTTAGGGGTAGCATATCAGAGTTCAGAATCAGATTGGCATCAATAGCCAAGAGAAGGAACCAATGTCCAAATTTCTTGGGGGCAGGAACCAATGTCCCTGAAGTTTTGTGTATGGACCAATGTCCAAGCAATCTTTATGTAAGAACCAATGTCCCTGGGTTGTGGGGGGGAGGGGCGTGGTGTGGTGGTGTAGGATGTGTATACGAACATGTCCATCAAGTTTGAGTCAGATCGGAGAAAGTGTGGTGCAGAATTCTGACTTTGTTCTGGAACGGACAAACCAAAGGTTCAGGAAGTGGCATCTTGGTGTGCTGCTGGTTAGTGTATGGCACTGTACCAAAGCTGTTAGAACACATTAGCATCTACTGGGATCAGGGTTATGCACTCTGGACACATAAACAATGTCTATGAAACAAAGGACAACAGTGTTAAGGTTACAGGAACAAAACATCGCAGCAGGAACTGGGAATCTGAGCTGTACTTATGCCGAGTCTGGTAGCATAAGCAGTGTCCATGAGGTAGCCAAAATCTGCTGATTGTAGGCATTTGCACGTCTGGGTAAGAGAGTCTATTGCTGTCTCACAGGAACCAAAATGCTGTGACAGGAACCAGGAATACTGTGTTCATACTTTTCCAGGTAGCATGAACAGTGTCTCTAAGGTTGCAGCCCTAGGCTGCTTTGTCTTTTGGAATGCGAGCATATATACTGGTGGTCTCATACTGGTGTGTTGATGAACAGACACACTGTCACCTGTGGAGTTCATCTAAAAAGAAAAACTAGTGCAGTAGCGCAGGGATGCTGGTGCAGACCAGGAACAAATTGGGATGCATAGTTCTCAAAGCACCATCTGGATGAAACGCTTAAGGGAGGACACCAAGTAGGACTCTCTGGAGGACATAACATCAACCATGGCAGGAGAAAGCAGGAAGTCTTCTGGTATAGTTGTGCATCTCCACATCGCTGCAGATATTTCTGTGGATCAGGTCTAAGTCCAGAACCAAGAACTGAGCTTACCTTCTCAGAAGATTTTTAGAAAAAGAGGACAAGGATAGTGCAATGTAAAAAGAACAGAGGTTTTATCATTTTCATGCATGGGGGAAGATGGGAAAGAGGACAGCATATTTTCAAAGACAATATACTTCTCCCCTGGGTCATATTGAAGACCCAGTTTTCCTGTGACAGTACTGAAAGAGACATGCTTTGCGATCTGTGTCCATGAGCTGAGGAAATTTTGGAAAGAAACTTCAACACACAAAAAAAACCCCACAAGTGGCGTACACACCACTAGGGCCTCTTTCCCGAGGCACACACACACACACACACACACAGAACAAAAAGAAAGAACACTCAGGGGCTGAAAGAGTGTGCCCATCCCTCTGCTTGGGCTCCAAATGGTTAGTCACTGTCTGATATTATTAAGAGTTGCAGGAGCAACTGAACAAAGAGCTCTCATTCCTGTGTAAGATCAAAAATATCTGTAGAACAATGGAGGCTGGCCTAGGAGCCTGTAAGCACCTTTAACATTCCCCCAAGCCCAATTTACTGGTATGTATCAAATCCAAACCATTTAGGGGGTTTTCTGTGGGATTAATGGCACCCCATGCAGTGAAGTTGAATCAGTAAAGCTGAATTGGCCATTCTTAAGACTGGCAGTAAATTTGGAAAAACAACAACAAAACTGTCAGACCACAATCTTAGACTGACCAAAACTTTTAACAAGAAAACCAAAAGAAGGAAAAGAAAACTTGAAACTAAGTCACTATTAAAATGAAAAATAAAGGATAACATAAACTGGAGCATGCCCAAGGAACAACCCAAAGGTCGTCTTTAAAATAAAACCTCATTTCACAATGTGGCTACCAAAGCAATTTGTAGTAATTCCTAGGTCAGAATCAGAATCAGAATTTAAGAACTAATGCATGAATGTGGAATACAAAACAAAAATTAAAACAAGCTGGAACATTAAAACTGAATTTTCCAATGTAAAATGATATTGGAAGCATGGGAACCTCCAACCAACACCAAAAGAATTTGGGAAAATTTGTTAACATTGACGACCTCAACATTGAAACAAAACAAAAATGATGTGGCAAAATAAACCAAAATAAAACAAAACCAGCATAGAATAAAACAATCCAACAGCCAAAAATAAACTATATTATATATATATATATATATATATATATAAAATCTTTTTTTAAAAAATCCTTATGAGTTCCAAGGGGGAGTGTCCTCCTTGCTAACAATAAAAACAAAAATCACTTGGAAATCAAGGAGGAGAACAGCCAAAGAGAAAACTTGTTGTTGTTTGAACTAAGCCAGTCTCCTGAGTACCTTCTGAGTGACTGAAAAAGAGAAATCTAATTAGCATTTGAATGGCACTCTCTTTGTCGTTGAGGCCAGAGAGTGTTCATGTCACTAACTCTAAACCCAGAGAAGGACCCAAAGATCACTATACATTTTTTTTTTCAGGTCCATCTTTAGGATGGGGATGAGGAGAACTCCTGAGTGCAGCAAGCTTGGGAAGGATGCATGAAAGCACAGCGAGCAAAAACTAATTACTTTTCAGCAACCTGAATTATGAAGAGGTTGTGAGAGAAAACACTTTTGAAACTGGTTTGCAAAGGGTAATTAGCATTTGAAAGGGTGCTTTCCTTCTAAAGTAAAGCCATTTTGTAAGATGTAGCTAATCGCACTCTCTGCACCACCCAAAACAAACTAATGAGACTTCATCTAACCCAAATCCAGAAGGTCAGAAAGCCAAGGGAGATGGGGGAGCCCTTTACCTCAATGAACTCCTGTATCTTACCAAGAAACATCAAAAGAGAAGCATGGTCACATTGCCATTTTTAGGATCATGAGCTATGCAGTGCAAGAAAACAAACATAAAACAGAGACGTAAGCACAGAAGCAGAGGGGGGTTCTGTCCCTCAGATTCCCCAAAAAACACAGGTGAACAAGCCAATAAACTAACCGGAAGGTGAGATCTGTGATTTTTATGGCTTGGGCTGTAAAAAGTCTGCAGCCAGCAAACTATCGCTGGGGGAATGATGGAACATGCAACCCCCCCCTTTTTTTTTTTTATCATGGTAGTACCAGTAAGATCTCCCTGGCCCAGTCTCTCTCACACAGGTTGCTGTGTTATGCAAATCAAGTTTCTCAGGGAGAGTGAGAGAATTCTGAGTACTGCTTGGTGCGAATGAGATTGACCTGTGGATAAGTCGACCTAGGATTTTGGGGTCAATTACTTGACTAAAATTTCTAGATTCCAGTGACAGGACACAGCACTGCACCGATGCAGAAAATGAGGCGAGAGCCAAGGAAGGAAGAGGGAAGAAGGAAGAGTAATTTCTCTATCTCTGATTCTGTAACTGGTAACCATTCGGGTTCTCACTGTGAAAATTATCGTGGTTGTGTGTTTTCCAAAATGCAGAGGAACCCTTAATTGAACTATTGACTCCAAAATATTGCGAGAGGCCAAAAAAAAAAAAAAATCAATTGTAGAAGCTCCTTTAGATGTTAAGGAGGAAAGGGTGGACTCCTTCAAATGCAAGTGGGAGGGAAGCCAGTCACTCTTTCCCTCCTCTTACGTTCAGTTCTCTAAAGCAGAGGACAATGGCCAAAACCTCTTTCTCCTGAGACAGAAAAATTGCTCCCAGAGATGCAAAAGGGGTTTTGCCTATCTGATTCCAGGAACCTCAACTGGAGGCCCCCACAGAATCTATACTCTTTGAACCACACAAAATAAATAAATCTAATGGCAGATTGCCATATATCAGTAACAATGTGGGAGTCATTATTCCATAGGACCTTTACATGCTTTCATAGGTGACCTGTACTTAATGATATTTAGCGAAAAACTATGTCTCATTTCCCCTCCTCTGGCTGGTCAACCTCATAATTCTCATTTCATTGTGGTGAGTTTACGTTCCCTCCATCTCTCACTATGGGGATGGCTTTCCCTTCAAAAGGGAAGATGCACGAATTAAAAGCATCTCTGCTTCCCCCAGCAGGACCGAAATACCGTCCCTTCCACCAGTGCCATGGCTCTGCCCCAAAGGACCACTATCTCCTACTCCAGCTGATGTTTTAGAAGACCCCAGAAAACTCTGCTTATGATTCTCTGCTGCCTCTGGGCGAAGACAAGGATGCCATCATACATTTCCATGCTACCACTCGGACATTCGGTGCGGACATTTCCCCACTTGGGGCAGGACAATCCCGCCAGTTTCACCCAGGGTCAAAATGTCCTATCCAGGTCAAGTTGCCCATCCCAGGTTTCAGTGACGGGACACAGCTCTGCACCAATGGGGAAAATGAGGTGAGAGCCAAGGAAGGCGGAGGGAGGGAGGAAGGAAGAGAGAACTACATCTCCCAACAGCCCCTGCACACCAAGACCTTCCTGCCACTGCTGGTCAGTCAGCCGGGCTCTCCTAAACGCCTGCTTCCTCTCCCCTTTTCTCGCCTTCTCCTCATTCTTCCCAGTTCTTCTTCCTCTTTTTTTGTGAAATTCATCCTTAGTATTTTTGTCTGGCAAATCCCCTTCTCCTACCAGCCCCAGCTCCAGACTCTCAGGGGCTTCCTTCCTTCCTTCCTTCCACCTGGCAGCCTGCAGAGAATGGCAGGAACCAGCTCCCAACAAAAGCCAATGCTAGCAGAAGCAGCTGGGGACTTTTTGTCCAGCACCTCCATGAAGATCAAGGACAGACCGAAAGTTCTACTATTGATTTTTATTTTTAAAAGTATTAGTTAAATTATTGCTGTATTTCTAGTATTATTCTATTTTTTATTATTCTTATTGCATTGGTATGATACTGCATTTTTATTACTGTAATTATGAATGTTTAGATTTGTGTCACTCACTGCTAGCCTTTTCGTTATAGCTGCTATTACTGAACCTTTATTCTTAATTAATTTTATAATAAACCATTATGTTAAATACTGTAGTAACTTGTGTGTTCATGCGCTTTGCTGTGTTTTTTCTTCAAGCCTTCCACCTTACCACCTTCTCAACTGCGTTCTCTCAAATGCCTGTTTTCCTTTCTCCCCCCCCCCTTCATTCCCAGCTTCCTACCCTTCCAAACCCTCTAATTATCCCAATTAGAATAATTGAATCATAGAGTGGGAAGAGACCCCAAGACAGGCCATCCAGTCCAACCCCCTTCTGCCATGCAGGAAATCTCAATCCAAGCATCCCCAATGACAGATGGCCATCCAGCCTCTGTTTAAAGACCTCCAAAGGAGGAGACCCCATCATCCTGCGAGGAAGGAGTATCTCCAACTGTCAAACAGCCCTTACTGTCAGGAAGTTCCTCCTAAGGTTTAAGTGGAATCTCTTTTCCTGGAACTTGAATCCATTATTCCATTGTGTCCTATTCTCTGGAGCAGCAGAAAACAAGCTTGCTCCTTCCTCAGTTTATCCTTTCCCTTCCCGCTTTCTTGATTGCTAAAGAGAGCATGGCTATCACCATCTGTTGGTCATCAGGAATGTTTTCCAATAATGAACCCTTTATGGCTCTCAGAAAGCAAAAGGAATGTACCCCTTTTACCTTTGCTAGAGCAGGTGATAACTTCAGAGGAAGGAAATGGCCAAACCACCCCCGAGTCTTCCTGGCCAAAGAAAACCCTACAAAATTAATGGGGTTATTGAGAGAGAAAGACACACACATATATACAGTAACCAAATTCTCATCTGATCTTGGAAGCTAAGGAGGGCCGACCCTGGATAGCCCTTGAAAGGGAGACTACCAAGGAAGACCAGGCAATATTTCAGAGAAAGGATATTTCTGAGTATTCCTTACCTAAGAAAACCCTATCAGAAATTAATGGGGTCCCCATAAATTAACAGTCCCATAAATACACTTAAAGGAACCAGATCCCCATCTGATCTTGGAAGCTAAGCAGGGCCAGCCCTGGATAGTCCTTGGAGGGGAGACAACCAACAAAGACCAGGTGATATTTTAGAGGAAGGAACTGGGAAAACCACCTCTGAGAATTCCTTGCCTTAGAAAACCCTGTAAGAAATTAATGGGTCACCATGAATCAGCAAGCAACTGGAAGGCTCATAAACACACATAAAGGAACCAGATTCCCATCTGATCTTGGAGGCTAAACAGGGTCAGCCCTAGACAGGATTTGGATGGTAGACCACTAAGGAATCCCAAGTACTGGGGCTCCATTTCAGAAGAAGGAACTGGCAATTCATGAAATTCATGGAGTCACCGTAAGCCGACAGGTAACTCAAAGACATATGCATGCACATAAACCCTACCACATTTCCCACAAATATATGGGCTGTCCTAGCTGAGGGGATAGCTGGGGTGCGGCGGAGGGGTCTGGGCTTGCTGGACGGGGAGGACATCATGGCCATGCCACTCTGGCTGATCTGCAAGGCGGAAGGAGGAAGAAGCACCTGTCAAGCTGGGACAAGGGACTAGAAAAGCTGGACTTCAAGGAAGAGAGAGTGTGACTCCCAAGGCCCCACATGAAGGAGTTTTTATTCAAAGGCTTTTTAAAACCCACCACCCTCCATCTTCCTTTGTCACCTAATATGGCATCGCTTCGTACCAACAGCCGCTAAACAGCTTCCACTGGTTATATACGGTTTGTTCTATAAAGATGCCAGCCACAGATGCTGGCGAAACGTCAGGAATAAACTCTTGTAGAACATGGCCACGTAATCCAAAAAACCCACAAAAAATGATAGGTTTGTGGATTGTTGCAATGTTAATATTTGGTTGTCTGGATTCCTTAGTTTCCAGGTGGGAATGTGGCAGCTTTTACAGTACGTAAGGACTGGTTTTTAAGCGTTTTAAACCAGTACTTGTTTTAGTAATTACCTTGATTCCTGTAAATTGGGGAAAGTGGGCTATAAATGAATAAAATAAGCCAGTTTTGAGCCAGGTGGAGGAGTATTTCCTCAGGGAAGTCCAGAGGACTTTACAACTTGCACAGACTTTCCTCTCTTTACAACTTGCACACTTGGGAGTTTATCACATGGGGAGGAATTTCTCCCAATTTTGAATGGAGCCAATTCGAATTTATGTAAATTCGCTAGTTTAGCGAATTTACGTGAGTTCTAGTTGCGTTCAGAATGCGTTCAGAGTGACTTCCCATTCCCTGAAAATGATCCTCCATTGCCCGAAATTGCGTGAGATAAGTTATTACGCAATTACGTGAAACCCCATGATTGCGTTTGGATTGCCTTTGGAGTATACCCCCAAATTCCCTCGTGTTATAAACTCCTCACAGAGATGACCTCAAAACACTCAATTAACTAAACTGTTAAAATGGCTGCCATTCTTCTCCCTCTGCTTCCATTCACACCTCAAGTACACAACTGCTCTCCTCTTATCTCAGCAGATAAGTACCTGGGCATATTATACTCTCTGATTGTAGAGGTTACATCCTACTCAGTGGTCACTTTCACCCAGACATACAGGGACCCTACTCAGGGGTCACAGATACATGCCTTACAAAGACCCAGAGGTCATACATGTGAAAACGCTAGTCAGGGGTCTCTCTCTCTCGCTCACACACACAAAACACCAACCTAGTGGGTAGTATGTGGTGCACCCTACTCAGTGGTCATATCTACACATATATGTGCACCCTACTCAGTGGTCATGTGAATGTACAAACACCCTACTCGGAGCTCTCTCACACACATACCCTCTACTCAGAGGTAATACACACACAGACACACACTTTACTCAGTGTCCATGTGCATGTACTTGGAAGTCTCTCACAGACATACCCCCTATTCAGTTACCACACATATACATAAACACACACACTCTACTCTGTTTGATGGTTATGTATATACACACATACACATACTCTATCATAAGCCCCACTGGTGGTTATATGTACCTGCCAATGTATTTCACTGGAACACAGTCACAGTAGTCACAAATGATGTCTGCTAGGTTATTATTATGTATTAAGAAGCCGAGCCCTCCCTCCAGTCCATCTGCCTTGGTCCTGGCCCCAAAGGGAGAGAAAGGCCTGATCTAGATTGGCAAAAAGAAGTGTGTTCATGGCTGCATGAAAGTCTAGCCTTTAGATGAGAAAAAGGGAAAGTGTGCCATGAAAACGCTTTTTTGTGTGTTTTAGGGGAGAAGAAGCGCCTTTAAAAAGGTGCTGGTTTTCCCAGCCTTTTTTTAAAAAACTGCGGAACAGTGCAGCTCCATCTAAAGGCTGCAAGCCTTTAAGGAAAAGGCAACTTCATGTCACACTTTCCTGCCAATCTAGAAAGCCCCAAGAACCACCGGACCTCACCCCCTTTCCCATCACCTTCCCCTCTTCCTTTTGTATTGTGTCTTTTAGATTGTAAGCCTGAGGGCAGGGATCTGTCCAATTATAAGATTGTATGTACAGCACTGTGTAAATTTACAGTGCTATATAAATAAAGGTTAATAATAATAATTATTATTTATTTATTATTTATATTTATACACATACGTTCACAAACACAACCCACTCAAGGGGCCAGATATCCTACTTAGTGGCCTTACATGAATGCTCTACTGAGTTTTACATGCATTAACACACACAAACACACTCCATGATGATATACCCCCTATACCTTAATTGGTGATTATATATGATGTATATATATTTATACACCTATATATATATATATATATGTATGCAATATCATAAGTAAATTTTGTGTGTGTATGTATATTATATATGTATATTTTATATATATATATATATATATACACACACACATATATATATGTTTACCCATATATATTATATATATATATGTTACATATTATGTATATATGTATACACACGCACAAGGGGGTATCCAAAAGTTTAAATGATCACCTTTTTAAAAAATTGAGAGTTTGTTTTGATTTGTTGTTGTTAACTTATCTCTATGTAGTAATTATCTAGATTTATACATTTTCTCTACCATAACTTGACCCTCTGAATACCTAATATTGTAGAGGTCTGCAGATTGCGCCTTACAAGGGGGTATCGTAAAGTAATAATTATCACCTAGAAGTTATTATGGCCTATTGATGAAATTTTGTCAGTGTCATCATTGGTCCCTAAGTGCACGTTGCTGAGAAAATCAGCTCATTGTGTCCTTTATTTTTGCGACTGGCTCTGCCAGAAGTGACTAAAGAGTAAAATCCTCCTCACAGGCTCAATCTGCAGACTTCTATAATAAAAAGTCTCCGCTCTGGGCCCAGAACAAACTCCAACTCCCAGAATCCCATAGCCTTCAGCCCAGGCACTTAAAGCGGTGCCAAACCGGGTTATCTCTCCAGTGTGGGCGCCCTAAGCCCCTCCTCCTCATGGAGTCACTACTACTAGGCGTCACTACTCGACGCTAGGCCTCAGCAGCAGCAGCAGCAGCTCCTCCCGAACAAAATGGCGGCTCCCCTCAGCGGCGGCGGCGGCGGCGGCGGCGGGCCTTGAAGGAGGAGGAGGAGGAGGAGGATGAGGGTGAGTCGGAAGAAGGTCTGCTCGGGGCTGCTGCTGGGCGCCTACTTGCTCTTCTCCCTCTACGCCGCCTACAGCGTCTTCCTCAAGCAGCCTCCGAGGAGTCCTCGCCTCCGCCGGCCCCCTCCCGCTTCCCGGACAGGAGGACAGACCAGGCAGCAGCAGCAGCAGCAGCAGCAGCAGGAAGAGAGGCCCCGGAGGGCAGGTATTATAGGAGTAGTCATCATCATAATAACTATGGAGACCTGGGCTGGACTGACTGACTCTGGCTGCCTTTCTTTCTCTCTCTCTCTCTCTCTCCTTCCTTCTTTTCTGTCTCTCTCTCTCTTTCTTTCTTCCTTCCTTTCTCGCTCTCCCTCTTTCTTTCTGCCTCCCTTCCTTCCTTCCTTTCTCCCTCCCTTTCCTTTTTTCTTCTTCTACTTCTTCCCTCTTTCCTTCCTTCCTTTCTCCCTCCCTTTCCTTTTTTCTTCTTCTACTTCTTCCCTCTTTCCTTCCTTCCTTTCTCCCTCCCTTTCCTTTTTTCTTCTTCTACTTCTTCCCTCTTTCCTTCCTTCTTTTCTCCCTCCCTTTCCTTTTTTCTTCTTCTACTTCTTCCCTCTTTCCTTCCTTCCTTTCTCCCTCCCTTTCCTTTTTTCTTCTTCTACTTCTTCCCTCTTTCCTTCCTTCCTTTCTCCCTCCCTTTCCTTTTTTCTTCTTCTACTTCTTCCCTCTTTCCTTCCTTTCTCTCTCTCTCTTCCTTCCTTCCCCTCCCTCCCTCCCTCTTCCTTCCTTCTCTCTCTTTATCACACCAGGGGGCAAAAAGGCTTTAAACGAGAGTTAAACAGGAAATGCCTTATGTTTAACATAGGGCATTTCCTGTTTAATTCCTGTTTAAATCCTGTTTGCCCCCTGTTTGCCCCGTAGTGTGATAAACCAATCTTTCTCCCTTCCCTCCCTCCTTCCCTCCCTTCCTTCCTTCCTTCCTTTTCCTTTCCTTCCTCACCTTCTTTCTCCCTCCTCTCTCCCTCCCTCTCTTTCTCCCTTGCTTCCTTCCCTCCTTCATCCTTCCTTCCTCCCTTTCTTTCTCCCTCCCTCTATCCATCCTTTCCTCCATTTCTCCCTCCCTTCCTTTTTTTCTTTCTCCCTTTCTTTCTCCCTTCCTTCCTTCCTTCCTCCCCCAGCAGCCCTTGCCTTGCCTTGAAGTATGCACTGTTTTAATACTTTCCCTCACCACCACCTCCAGCACCCCTTGGACCTCATCCCAGACTCCCTCTCTTAGGCCCCAAAAACCCACACTGCAGAAATAATCCAGTTTGAGACTGCTTTAACTTGAACTACAAGCCCCAGAATGCAACAGAGCAGTTAGTCGAATAGGAGCAGTATAAGGGTGCAGTGTAGAAATCAAATAGACTACATAATTGGAAGCGGAAACTGGAGAAGCTCCATTTTCTCTGCAAAAACAAGACCAGGAGTAGATTGTGCCACAGATCAAGAATTGCTAATATTAAAAGTTAAAATAAAACTTAAAAAATAAAGCAGTTATCATGCTAAAGTACAACCAGAAGAACGTCCCTGTAGAATTTAAAGATAATGTAAAAAATAGATGTGGACTAATAACCCTAACTGACTGGTAACCAGAAGGAAACTCTGAAATGAAGCCAGGGAAATGCTGAGGAAAGAATGCAAAAATATATTTTCTACAGCGAAAAAGAAAGAAAAGTCTCATTGGATGAGCTGTTTCAAGCCATAAGGTATATCTGCTCAAATTCTAACTAAAATCTGTCAGTGAATATGGAAAACAAAACAATGACCTACAGATTGGACATGTTCAATACACATTCCAGTCCCAAGATAAGGGGACACCAACTATTGCAGGGGACACCACTGGATAATTGTGTTAATCTGTTGTGCAAACAAAATAATGAACACATGTTTTACAACAAATATATTGCCATATATGGAGTGAGAAATGCCAATGACCAAGCTGGATACAAAAAAGGAAAAGACACTAGGGTGCTTTTTACATTGGCAAGAAAGTGTGACATGAAGTTGCACTTTCCTTAATGCTTAGCAGCTAGACAGCAAGCCCCAGGTGTGCATTTAAAAAGTACAGGGCAGCTAGACTGAGGTTTTTTCTGTGGCTCAGCAACTACATGGGAAGCTGTCAAAACGCTACAAACACAGGTGGAGCAGCTACGTGGGCGGCAAGGAACGTGGCTTTTAGCCGCGCTTTAAACATTTTTTTCCCTTGCTGGCTGCGAATTGCGCAATTGCGCAGGTACACCATACAGTCGGAGCTTATCACATGGGGGAGTACAGGACCATTCCGAAAGAGGGAGAAAGTGAGGTCAGTTCGGAAATGCACATGATTACGCACAAGCTCATCACACACAAGACAAGAGAGCATCTACACAAAAAGAAAATGCAGAGTCAATACGAAAGAATTCATCACATGTGAACATACTGGTCGGCTTTCTGTTGCAAATTAAGGCATCTTGGGAAATGGTAGCAAAGGCTCATGGGAGTTGTAGTCTGTGTTCTGTCAGAGCATTATATTGAGTTGTCTTGAGGTTTCAGCCCTCTGTCCAGGAGGGATTCCCATATGTCCTCCATTCTTGAGCAGAGGCCCCCCTTTTCCAAGTTGACCAGGCACGTCCTCCTTTGCCAGGACACGTCCTACTTTTCCAGCCTTCTTTTTGAAGAGGAAGCAGGAGGGCCAGGCGTGCTCTGGCCAGGCTCTGGGGGTCTCTTCCTGGCTCCTTCCCTCCCTCCCTCCTCCCCCGCTGCCTTCCTCCTCCCTTTGGCTGAGAGAGTGTGACTTGCAGGGAGGAAGGGCAGCGGTGGTGCTCCAGGTCCTCCTGATGCTGGGCCAGGGCAAGCTGGAAACAGGAGGAGGAGGAGAGGGACATGGGGCCCCTCTGCTGCCCTGCCTCCCTGCAAGTCACACTCTCTCAGCCAAAGGGAAGAGGAAGGCAGCCAGGAGAGAGCCATGGAGCCTGGCCAGAGTGTGCCTGGGCCTGCCTTCTCCTCCCCCCTGAGAGAGTGTGACTTGCAGGGAAGCAGGGCAGCGGAGGTGCTCCAGGTCCCTCCCCTTCTCCTCCTCCTCTTGCCAGCTTGCCCTGGTCTGGCTGAGCGCCTCCAGTGCCCTGCTGTCTCCCTAGAAGTCACACTCTCTCAACCAAAGGGAGGAGGTGAAGGAAGGTGCAGGTGCACTCTGGCCGGGCTCTGAAGGTCTCTTCTTGTCTTGGCACCTTCCCTCCCTCCGCACTTGTATCGCTGCCTTTAAATGGGCGCTTTAAAGATACAGAGCCCCATTTAACCGTTCAACTACACCTTAGCCTTTAGATGCAATAGGGGTGCTTTTTACATTGGCTAAAAGGGGCGGTCCAAACTCGCCCCTTCTAGCAGCGAGATGAGGCCTAGGCTGCCACACGGGCAGCCCCAGAGGCCTCATCCCGCCGCAACGACCCGCCGCAAAAAAGAGCTCCGGGATCGAGCTCTTTTTTTGCGGCGCGGGAAGGGCGCGATTGGCGCCCTCCCGCGTTGCCAGAGCATCAAAACGTGCGCAGCGCGTCAAAACGCTGCGCACGTGATGACGCTTGTACGGCGCCACCGTGTAGACGCCGCCATCTTTAAATGGCGGCGTCCATGCGTTTTAGGCTTAGGGAGGGTGTAAAGGCTACGCCCTCCCTAACCCTAAATGCGGGCTTTTTAGCCCTAAAAGCGCCTTTTTTTGCCCATGTAAAACGGGCCAGCAATGCTGCACCCTTTTTAAAAAAGTAGTGGGGAAATCAAACTACTTTTTAAAGGCACTTCTTCTCCCTTAAAACTCCAAAATAGTGTTTTCATGGCACACTTTCCATTTTTCTCATCTAAAGGCTGGGTTTTCATGCAGCCTTCAAAACACCTCTTTTTGCCAATGTAAAATGGGCCAGCTCCTTTTTAAAGCACTTCTTTTCCCTTAAAACTCCAAAATAGTGTTTTCATGGCACACTTTCCCATTTTATAATGTAAAAGCTGGGTTTTCAAGCAGCCTTCAAAACACCTCTTTTTGCCAATGTAAAACGGACCTTTGGATCCCATTTTCGACATACATTGAACAATGGAGAGCAGTGAGAATTTCATGCACTCAGCATGCACCCACCACTGTTGAACAAAATGGAGTGTGGCAATCTGCAGCCATTCAAATCTGTGGATAATTAGCTCACTATGGACCTACTATATTGCATATCACTATTAAACATTTAGGAGCCAGCATGGTGTAGTGGTTTGACTGTTAGACTACAACTCTGGAGACCAGGATTTGATTCCCAGCTTGGTCAGGAAACCCACTGAGTGACTTTTGGCAGGTCACACACTCTCAATATCAGGGGAACCTCTGAACAAATCTTGCCAAGAAACCCCATGATAGGTTCGCCTTATGGTCGGCCTAAGTCAGAAATTACTTGAAGATACACAACAGCAACAGTTAAAGAGTATGCTTGTCATTGCAGCAGTTAACACAGAAATGCTTTATGCTGTAGATTTATGTAATGAGCCTTGAAACACAGGTGTGGAATCTGTGGCTTTCCAGGTATTAATTAACTTTGACTCCCATCAATTTCTTTGACTAGGCATGATATGTTGCAATCCAACATCTGGAAAGCAACAGTTTCCTAATTGCTGCCTTAGAAGAAGAGTTCTGCTATTTGGGGATGGATCTATAGTTATTGGTATACTAGCACACATTATATCAGTTAGTTTTTTCCAAAATATTATTACTCCTGTGATAAAATGTTTGCATGAGCTTGCATACCTGTCTGACATACTGTCTAGTGGCACTAATTTTGTGTTGCTTATAAACTGTTGTACTGGAATGAGTTTAATATGCTGTATCAGTACGCTGATGACACTCAGATATATTTCCCCATGACAAGATCATCTGCTCAGACCTCAGATGTCGTCTCCTCTCTTAATGACTGCCTGGCATCAGTAATGGATTGGATGAGGGAAAACAGATTGAGGCTTAATCCAGACAAAAACGGAGGTACTGACGGTCACTGGCCCAAAACCAGGTTTGGGAATACAACTCCCGGTCCTAGACAGAGTCACACTCTCCTCTAAGGACCCATTCGCAGTCTGGGGGTACTTCTAGACTTGTCACTCCACATGACTAGTCAGGTGAATGCGACGGTCAGGAGCACCTGTTATCAACTTCAGCTGATACACCAGCTGCGCCCTTACCTGGAGATGAGGGACCTGGAAACTGTGGTACATGCTTTGGTCACCTCACGCTTAGATTACTGCAATGCGCTCTACATGGGGCTGCCCTTGTGCCTAACCCGGAAACTTCAACTGGTTCAAAATATGGCAGCCAGATTAGTCACCGGCGCATCTAGGAGAGAGCACATAACACCTGTGCTGAAATCTCTCCACTGGCTGCCGATTAGTTTCTGGGCACAGTACAAGGTGCTGGTTTTGACCTTTAAAGCCCTTCATGGCTCAGGTCCATCCTATCTTAGGGACCGCCTCTCCCCATATGAGCCCCCTCGCACTCTTCGGTCCTCTGGGAGGAACTTGCTACAGCCTATGAAAACTAGGCTGGCACAGACCTCCCGAAGGACCTTCTCTGCCATTGCTCCCAGCCTATGGAATGGCCTGCTGGATGAAATGCGCCTTATTACAATTTTGGATGACTTTAAGAGAGCCATCAAGATGCATCTCTTCCGGCAGGCCTTCCCAGAAAACAACTAATTTTTCCGTCATCTTTTGTCCCTCCAGTCTCATTCATTGAGACATTTGATACTCTTGAGGCCAACCACTTATCCAATTTTAGTTAGAGCCATTAATGTCTAATGTTTTAATGTCCCAGTGTTTTAAATCTTATCCTTTAGTTTAATTTATTTTTAAGGGGTGGGAGGGGAGACCAAATTGTTATTTTAACTGTATGTATTTTTAAATGTACTCTGCCCTGATTGCTCACCCAGAGGGGCGGAATATAAATAAATATTTATTATTATTATTATTATTATTATTATTATGCATGTTTAATTAAAGTAAAACCCTTTGCTTTCTTGAGCCCAAGCCTCATGTTTATGTTGTCTCTGTGATGTTATCATCACCACTCCTCTTATACTGTACATAAAATAAATATCCAGCATCTAGTTATACTGAGAGCCAAAATGAAAGAAAAAAGTCTTAGGTAAATCATATCTTCATTTAAATGCACTTATGAGCACTGATGCAGTCTATGAAGAATTTGCTGCTTTTTCTTTGAAACACATTTTGCACATTCAATTTAACTTTACAGTTCCTGGTAAAGCTATTACCCTGTGCATATCTGCATAATTAAGTGGAGCAAAGAAATGGGTGTATGGAATGGTGAAAACACAGAATAATAGTAGTGTTCCAACACAGTTATTGAAAAACCAGTACTACAAAACTAAAACCACATTTCACCCATAAACATGCTTTCAAAATTTGAGATGAAAATACTTTTCGGCAAGTTCTTTTCTCCTGGTTTTATGTCAAATTATAGCTGATAAATGCCAGATATGGGTCAAAGGGGGCATCATTTCGAAACATAATAAGCTCTGTTTTCCTAGTAGTAGTAGTAGTAGTAGTAGTAATAATAATAATAATACAAATGGTAATTGCAGTACTGAAGATTTTGTCCATGAGAGTAATATTGTAAACAGGTTTATAATGTATGTCTCATTTTTTACCCCACCCACTTGCTTTGTCCTACTATGCCACATTTTTCTGTAATTAGAGTTGGGAGCTTTATGTTCTGCTATGAAAGTTGTCAGCATGACAGAGTTCTATTGTTGGGATTTGTGATGAAAAAAATGACCCCAAAAAGCCTTTTTCCTTTCTTTCTTTCTTTCTTTGTTTCTTCCTTTCTTACATGCTGATTAGGGGAATACAGTCGGCCTTCTGTATGCATGGAATTCCAAAAGTAAATCTTGATTTTACTATTTTATACACGGGACACCATTTTGTTATCTCTTTTATTTAATGGGACTTGAACATCCACAGAGTTTAAGACTAACTGAAAGAAGTTGACAGCATGAGCTTGCGTAGACTTAAGTCTATTTCTTCAGATGCATTTGGTGGAGTGGAAAGCCAGGGACAGACCTATATATAGCATTGGTGTGAGAGAATGTTAATTCAAATCCAAAAGTGTATGGAAATGAAGTAGCAGGTCCAGTTTTAACAATGGTTGTTTGTGAACAAAGGCATTGGAAACTAGCTTTTGTGTGTGAAAATGAAGTGGCAAATCCAGTTTGACACTGGAAATTAGCCTGTAGGTGAAGAGAATAGATGAATGTAGGACGCCCCCATGAGGATGAGGTCAGATAGTGTTGAAATGTGTGTAGTGTGCCAGGAAGCTGTTATCTTTGTTCAATCCATTGCTGAGGGACTGTAGTCTGTGGATGAACTCCAATTTTGCTGTTTCTCTTTTTAAGCCAGCTTTGTAGTACTTTTGTTCAAGCACTGCTGTTCTGAGGTATGAGATGGAATGCCCAGGGAAATTGAAAGGTTCTGCCACTGTTTTTTCTGTATTCCCATTCCTAATGTCTGCTTTATGTCATTTTATGCTCTGGTACATAGACTGGCCTATCCCTGATGTAGAGTGATGACAGGCATTGATGACATAGTATGGCATAAATCACATTGGAGAATGAGCTCTTGAGAGTCCTCCTAATATTGTGATTGATGTCATTAGGTCTTATGATGACATTTTCTGGATAAATGTGTGGGCAGAGTTGTCATCTTGGTTTGTAGCAAGGCTTAGTACCTGCGTCCTGGTCTGTGTCATGTGTCCTCCTGTAGGTAAGTACAAGCTTGAGGTTGGTACTTACCTACAGCAGAACACACAACACATATGGGGGCACAGGCACTCTGTTGCCACAGAGGCAACAGCAAACCTTTGCTGAAGAAATTTTGTCATCTTAGGGTCACTATAAGTCAGAAATGACTTGAAGGCACACAACAATGACAACTGTTTTAGGAGCCAGTGTGGTGTAGTGATTTAACTGTTGGACTGCAACTCTGTAGACCATAGTTTGAATCCCCACTTGGCCATGGAAACCCACTGGGTGGTCTTGGGCAGGTCACACACTCAATCTTAGAAGAAGGGAAAGGCAAACCTCCTCTGAACAAATCCTGACAAGAAACTCTCATGATGGTTTTGCCTTAGGGTCACCAAATTGGAAATTACGTGACGCACATAGCAACAAATATGTTGCATTGGCCCCCATATAAGGAGAAAATTAGGATATAAATCAAAATAAATAAAGGCAGCAAGGCAGGTAGCTTGGTAGAGTAATTGATCCCTGCCAATGTAATGGAAGGGAATATAATAAAAAAACCATTCTAAGCTAAAATAAAATAGCAAGGGATGAAGAGAAGAAATCATTGCAATTCAGAAATCAGATATCACTTAATGGCAAAGTATGTGGTGAGTATCATCACTTACTTTATCTTGCTCGCCTTCATAATCCTAAGCTAGACTTGTTGGTTGCAGAAAATGGTTGAAAATGGTGGAAGTTGGGAGATAGAAGGAGTGGAGATAACTGACTACATTGAAGAAAACTTCTAAATAACATTATGACTATTTTCTTAGTACATTATCAGAGTATTGTTCCATCAGGTTCAGTTTTGTCCACTTTGGCTTGCAGAAGTTTTCCACAATTCAGAAGGAGGATTTCAGGCACATCATGAGAAGGGAGAACTCACTGGAAAAAACAATAATGCTAGGAAAGGTAGAGGGAAATAGAAAGAGAAGAAGACTAGATTGATGGACTCTGTTAAGGAGAGCATGGGTATGAGTTTACAGGACCTAAGCGGAGGAGTAGAGGGCAGGGAATCATGGAGATGTCTCATCCACATGATCTCCATGAGTCGAGATTGACTCGAGGGCAATTAACAACAACAACAAATTTCCTAGACATAGATTTTGCATACAACGTGCTACACTACAATCATGTTTCCATGCACTCCCCATGTTACAGTTTTAGTATGTGAATAGCATGTATTGGTCACAACATACTGTTTCAAGAAGGACTTTAAAGTACATTGTCTGTTCACTAGTCTTTTTCATCCTTAGAACATGCTGCTTTGGAAGCTGAAGAATGGAATCCTTGGGAAGTTGATGAAAAAAATGATTTGCAGCAGAAGTCTGCAAATAGCCATCACCTGCTGAAAAAGATGAAAGGGCAAGAAGAACAAACAGATCTTAGGGTTCAAATTTGGGGGAAAGCTGCTATTGGTAAGTACATAAATAATTGTGATTACTATAACTAAATATAATTGCTTCATGTTTCAATGCAATCTGAAATATTTCTACAGTGAAATCCTACGTTTGTCAAAGGAATTACTTCCTAGTAAATCCATTTAGTGTATTTAGGATTAGTGCATTTAGGTGGAAATCAGTCATATCAGCAGCTATTGGATTTCTGTCTGAGCAGACAGAGGAGGAAAACAGACAGCCCTGAAGAGGTGGCTTGAAGCTGCCCCTTCTGAAGACAGATTGGGGCTGCAGCAAACATGCCGCAGCCCCAATCCACTTTGAAGCTGGCCGAAAAAAGAGCAGCAAAGATCCTCCCCTTTTTCAGCTGGCAAAAAGCTGGCTTTTTCCACCCCACCATAGCTTGAAGCTGGTTGCAAGCTGCTCCAGAATTTTTTTTAGTTTGATTTGTTTGTTGCTGTGAAATAGGGCATGACATTATCTGCCAGTTTGTTTGACAGTTAACTGTTACTACTCATTCTTGTGATTAAAATTGTGGAAGCAATTTCAATGGTATGGACTTGATATATTCATTTGGATATACAGTTATTAGACATTGTTAACAATTGATGAATAATTCTTATGAAAAGCAGTGTGTTTTGTGTGGATGCAGCTGTGTCCAAATTGCATGTCCTATACAGATTCTCTAACAGAAGGCTGTTGGTCCTTTTTGGTTCTAGTGGGGCCAGCCAAGAAGTAGAGAAGGTACTCAACCCTTTTGTTGTCCATGCAGTTTCCATTCTCTTTCCATTTTCAATGAGGTTTTATCCTCTGCTCATGTGTGTGTCCTTGGAGATATGCATTTCAAACCCTCTCGGTTGACCAAATTAAAAACCATGGGCCTAGAAAAGATTTGGGTGGGCTTGTTCATAAACCTATTTCTATTCTCAGAATCACTGCTCTCCTTCATACTCTGAAATATTTTTTTCTGTTCAATCACTTATGATTGATAACTGACATTATTAGTAATGTGGAAGTCTCACAGAATTCTTCTGCTCTTATTTGCTCTGATTCTTAACATTCATCATGTATGTTGGAAGCCATAAGACTTGAATCATAGAAAGAAATAGGCAGCATCCCCTCTGATATCTAGAAGAAGGATAAAAAGCACCCTACTCTGGAAATCTCATAACCCTTTCAGGAAATCCAGCTGTGTTTTTACCTGCCCAGTTTAAATTATCTTTGTGAGAACAATATGCAGGTAAGATAAACCCTTACCTTTTGTTAATTGGTCTTGTTTACTTCCTAAATTTCATCCATTAATAGTATAAGGGCCTTGTACGTTATTTTTATTCTGATTTAATCATCATTGTACTTTTTTGTAGATCCTCGTTTGCACTGATATCATTTAACAGTTTGCTGCTTTCCTGGAATATGCCTACTTTTGCTTGTCTTTTATATCCACGTCTTTCTCTCAATTTTCTTTAAAGTTACAGACTGTAGTCATTCAGATGTATCCCTAACCATGACATTATAAATGGTATTTTTTATAGGTCTTTACCTGTGGCAGCATATTTTTGAAGGTCTGCTGGAGCCTGCAGATGTTTCAGCTCAGTGGAGAGAAGGAAGCATAAAAACAGAAAGCTCATTCTTCAGGTACCAACTGTGTGATGCCTTTTGTCAGTTTAGTGCAGTATTATGTCATAGTCTGCTGTCATAACTAATCTAGGAGTTCATAGGGATTGTAATTCCAAAAAGGTTTTTTTTAAAAAATTGGCAACCCATGTTACATGTTGCCATTACAGTGTCTTTCATACGCTGAGTATCCAAGTAACCTCCCTCCATTCTCTCCTTGTATTCTTTACTGTTTTTTGTTTGTTTATTTGTTTGTTTGCATTACAAGAGTAAAACCATCAGAGCTGCTGTCCTTGCTGGGATTCTCCCTGGGTTCTATAACCAGCCTGCACACACACAGAGTTAGATTCCTGCAGATACCTGCAAAATCTGTTAAAAGTTCCAAGTGCCAATAGCCCATGATCCAGAGACAAGGGCTGTGGATAAATGAGGATTCTATATACATGGCATATTGTTTTGTTGGACTCCACTTCTGGAGACCAGGGATCAATTTCTTGCTCTACCATGAAACCCACTGGGTGACCTTGGGCAAGTTACATGCTCTCAGCCCTAGGGGGAAGCATCAGCAAACCTCATCTGAACAAATCTTACTAAGAAAACCACATTCTAGGGTCGCCTCAGAGTCACCATAAGTTGAAAATGACTTGAGGCCACACGACAACAATAAAACTACAATAAATATATCTGTTCTTGATCATACCATTAAGTGAAATCCAGTTGGTGACAAACAGAAACCGACTACTCAATGGTAAATCACATCTCTGGAAATCATTCCCTGAGGGAATGTGGCAAGTTCATTTCTTCCTTATTTTTAGAAAGGTTCTCCTGGTCTAGAAAGACTTTTTATATAATTATTTGGTTTGTTTTTCCTAAATCTCTGTTTTAAATTCTTATTATAGTAACCACTAAACTATTATATATAAACTAATATAGTAACCACTACACTAAATTAAATACTATTTTTAAATTGTATGATATTGTTTTAGTAGTAAATGTATGTAAGTGCAGGATAACAAACCAAAAACTGCATTGTTTTCATAAGCTTTTACTATTATTCATACAAAAGGTTTTTAAATTGCACATTCTGAGTATTCTGTACTCTAAATTGTTGAGTTGCTTTTCATTTATAGTCCTCAAGGGAGAAACGTTCAGGGATAGTCTTAACTAAAAAGCATAGTTTTTGCTCCTTTTTTCTTTAATTTATAAAGCCAGCATGTTAACACATAAATAACATTTGTAATCAGTTTGGTGTGTTTATTTTGATTTGTAGTTTTACAAGACAGTTAACAAAATTTTGACTGAATTATTTATTGATATATAGTGGAATATTTTCAAAGAGTTATTCATAAACAGAGACTTCAGAGTAAAGGGGTCCTTTTGAGTAGAATAATTCCATCCTCCAAGTTGTGTTGCATAAGAATTGTTTTGAGCGTGTGTGTGTGTATGTGTATGTGTCTGTGTATATGTGTGTATATACACACCAGTTGTAACCTAGCCTTTTAAACCTCTAGCATTCATAAATGTCCAACAACTCTCCTTTTTACGTTTTATGGTTGTAATTACAGAGAAGTAACAACTCATAAAAGTATGCTTTTGTATATAAGTACCAATGAATGGATTTTGTATAGCTGGTGGGATGGCAATTGGCTGCCATTTCACAGACATGTTGTATAAGTTCTAGTGCATTTATGAAATTTTTCACTCTATGGAGAGAGCAGTCTCCACATGTGTAAAAGCTTGTATGTATGGCTCTTCCCTCAACTGGAGCCACCTGAGTGAAGCTACAGAAACAAAACTCTGGATGAAATGGAGGGAGAAACAAAAACAAAGAGAGAATATAGCTTCAGAAAGCTGCAAACTGAATCACTTAGTTATAGTTGTCTCATATAAGGTAACAGCAGTGTCATTTTTGGTTTGGAAAGTTCTTTCAAAAAAAAGTATTAAAACTAATTCCCATACTCTTTTTATTTAAATTTGCAACATTATGGCAACTGTTGTACAGGATAAATGTGTAATATTGTCAACAGAACAAACAGAATAATGGTAAAGACTTGAGCAAACCTAATTTGCCAAGTCCAGCTCCACTGCTGGAAGTTTCAGTATGGTGGCAGAAATCTCCATCTGTGGCCTGCCATGATGGTTCAGTGGCTTGGAAAACAGGGTATTTGGGGAACATATTAATACAGACTGGCTACAGATTACTCGTGGCTCTCATTTCTAAGACTTGCCCAGCTGAAAGTTCCTAAACCAAGGCAGTCTTGCAGCTGATGTAGTCAATTCCTTTTCTTTAAGCTGCGTGGGAGACAAAGAAAGAAAATAGCATGAAAATAAAAAGGTGCCACCCTGACTTTCCTCCTTGTCATAATCAATCAGGAGAACTTCAAATGATGTATGAAACCCACCAAGAACCAATCCCTTTAGGATTGTTCTGCTAGGCTGTAGTCCCATTAAATTAAATGGGAGGTACTTCTGAGTTAATATGTATAGGATTGCACTTTAGGCATTTAATGTCTTTGTTTCTTTCAAACTTTACTACTACTGGAAAGTAAACAGCTTAATAGAAAATATAAAATAAATTATATTTTAATACATACCAGCTGACTGCAAAAGTTTAGTGGTTAACTTTATAGAGCAGCATATATATCCATTTATTTCAATATTTGTACCCTGTGTTTTGATCTCTAGATCTCCAGAGGTGTTAACAGGAGATGTTATAGTTATGATAGGCAGTAAAGAAGAATCACTAGTCACCAACAAATTACAACAGAAAGAAATAACCAAGAAGTAGGACCAATAAAAACACCAGCAGCATTAAAGAAAAAGCAAGACTCAGCAAATCCCAGAAAGTTATATGAGAAATAATTACCATTTCTTGGTGCCAGATGGTCACTAATAATGAAGCAAGAGAAATTCCCATCCTGTCATGAAGGATTTTCAGAGCCTTGGGAGAAACTTGTATGAGAGATCCCAAACTATACATTAGATGGTATGAGGGAGTGAACAGGGACTTCAAGAAAAAATATGAATGCACATTCTAAGTTGGAAAATGTAATCATTCCATCATCCTCATCCCAGACTGTTCAGGGTATTAAAGGTTTAGCACTTAAATCCAGTTGTGGCTTCAAGTCATCAGTTGACCTAGGATAACCCCATGAATTCCATGTGGTTTTCTTAGGCAAGAAAGAAAGGGAGAAAAGAGAAGGTGTGACAGGGAGAGGAGAGAGTGATGCCTGCTCCCTTTGCCCCATTGAAGAACTGTGGGTGGATGCTTCCCTTTGCTTGATGCCTCTTTTTTTCCCCTGGCTGCAGAACTGCAACCAGAATACTGCCCAAATAACTTTCAACTACTGTATTAGATGGCTGTGGTTGGCAGATGTGCTGCGTTAAGAAGTTGCCTTGTGCAATGAGGCAGCAGAGGAGCTCTATGAAAATATGTTTGCAGACTGTGTGAATACAATCTAGAATTACAGTCTTCTTTTCTCAGTGATAATCACAAAGTATCTGCCTTCCTTCCTTTGCAGTAATGTGCAATACAGGTAAAATTAGCAATGTTAACATCATTGGTCAGCTACATCCCAGCCCTTATATGCTCAACATTGTCCACATTGTCCACCCTGGGCCCATTCTAACTGAGTGGTGATTTCTAAATGGCCCCATATCATGCATGATAGTATTCTAGTCTTGATGCCATTAAGACATTAATTACTATGGTGGCTCAAGAAAGGGTGAAACTAGGAATCCAATTTAAATTAGTAAAAAAAGAGTTCTGACCCTAAGGACATTTAAGGAAAATGCACAATCAGGACGAATCTTAAGACAGTAAGATTCCACAGGGCTGTTCACCTATCTCTAAAAACATGCATTCCCAGTCACTTCCATCTTAATTCATTTATCATCATCTGGTATCTTACTGATTGCCAACACATGTTTTGAGCTTCAGCTGCCTAATATTTGACTGAAAGTGGAGCATTTTGAGTCATGAGCATGCTGTTGGCAACCACACAAAGTCATGGAACAGTTTCACTTTGACTCTTCGATAACCCTGTGAAGCTCCTGCCAAATTGTCATTTGGAGAAATGAAAAACTAGAACCCCAGGCTTATAAAAGGGATTATAGTGAAGACAAAGAACTGCTACGAAGAAAAGCAGAGTTGTTAGCCTTGTAGCTGCAACATGGAGCAGGAATGATGACAGTGTATGGTGTAGTCCTGATTATGTCTAATAGGACTCACAGTCCTCCCCATCTGAAGGGCCAGTTGATACTTTTCTTATAGGAACAGGGAATTACATTTTCTGTAGTTAAGGTTTCTTAGCACAAAACTCAACTCTCTGTAAAAAAATATATTGACTAAGGTTATGTGGGAAAGAGATGCTTGGTGGCCTATGACCAGCCTTAATGCTTTGCCCTCTGATGTTACAAACACGACAGAGGAGCAGCTAGAGGAAACAGAAAGGAGGATTGGGTAACTCCTACATAAAGAGCTATTAAGTTCTGGCAGAAGACAATATGTAAACAATATTGTTAGTAACTGTCATGTTTGAGAAATGCTATCCATGTCAAAATTCTTGACCTTATTTTGAACATTTGTAATCAAGGTTCCCATCTGTACTAACTGTAAAATGTAGTCCCTGATCTCCAAGTTAAAACGTTGACATTCCTCCCGTTTCCCTCTTATTATTGCTCTGGGAATTTTTGAGAAAAGCATTGAATGAATTGATTCAGAATTTTTGTAATTAAAAAGTTGCTTATTCTCTGAACACCCCCCCCCCCCGCACACTCCGATCCTCTGGGAGGAACCTGCTACAGCCTGTGAAAACTAGGCTGTCGCAGACCTCCCAGAGGACTTTTTCCGCGACCGCTTCCAAACTTTGGAATGGTCTGCCAGATGAGATGCGCCTTATAACATCTCTTGATTGCTTTAAAAAAGCTCTGAAGACGCATCTCTTCCGGCAGGCCTTCCCTGACACCTCTTAGATCCCAGCTCCAAATGGGACCTATAAATTGAATTTGACCCCTTGTCTGGTGCTATTTTTTTCCTCAATGTAAGAACTATGGAGGATGAATCATGTTTTTAATGTTGTTGATTTTAAATTATTGCTAATTTAATTTATTTTTAAGGGGTGGGTGGCTGGGAATGGGTCAATGAAGTGTTTTAATTTGTATGTTTTAATCTTGTTGTACCCCGCTCCAATTGTACTCACAGAGGAGCGGGCTAGAAATAAAGATGATTATTATTATTATTATTATTATTATTAGGTAACTCTGTGGTAGTCTCCCTTACCCAGCACCCTCTGGATATTGTGGATTACATTTCTTCTGAGCCCCAACTAACATGACTAGTAGTATGCCATCATGGGAAGTGAAGTCCAAAATCTGGGGAGTACTGGTCTTTGGAACAGTCTTTCCACATCAGAGCAAACTAAATTTATTAGGACTTGCTCTCTTACCATCCTACATTTCAAGGTTAGGTGGTGGTTGTTGTTGTTTTGCATTGTGAACATTTTGGATTGATTTCAAATTATATTTTACTGATGCATTCCACTCCAAGCAACTGAAATGAATGGCAAGATAACATTTTCTAAAATATATATTAGAAGCCTTTTAACGTGTCATTTTGCTACCCAACATCCCTTCATTTCAGTGTTTTGTTTCTGGCAACCTCCACTGAAATGAAAGGAGCTTCTGCAGTTGCAGTGCTTCTTGGATTGTGTGTGGATATGATAAAGAAGATATTACACCAACACAAACCTTCAACTTAAGCATGTAGTAGCCTGCTGTGCTGTTGTAACAAGTGGCTGTCAGCACTTGGTAAATCTTACCCTCGAGGTAAGGATATTAAGACCTAACACTGGGGCAGTACAGATGGGCAGCTCTGTGCCCTCCGTCTGTATTACACCATCCACATGCTGCAGCACAGATGCACTGTCTAAAAGGAGCCGCTCTAGGCGGCTCCTTTTTATCATGCCTCTTCCGCCCACAGGCATGTGGGCACTTGGGTGCCCTTACGTCACAAGGCTGCGCTCTGTGTGGACGGGGCCACAATCTTGTGACGTAAGGGCGCCAATACTAGGGCTCGGTGAATGTGGATGCTGAACCACATTGAGCCCTAGTATCGGCACAAGCGGCCCATGTGTGCCAGACCACTGACAGATGTAGGATAAAGCCTTATGTTAGCCTTAATACAATTTGGAGAAGTTCCACACAGCCTTTACATGTGTATGTGTAATACTGAGCACCAGTTAGACAGCATGATAACTGTTATTTAAAAATTACTATCTGCTGAATTAGAGAGTTAGCATGGTATAGTCGTTTGAGTGTTGGACAAGGACTCAGGGAGATGAGAGTTTGAATTCCCACTTGACCATGGAAACCCATTGGGTAACCATGGGCAAGTCCTGCTTTCTCATCCTCAGAAAGACAGTGGCAAAATCTGACTAAATCTGGTCAATAAAACTCTGCAATAGATTCACCATATGGTCACCATAAGTTGGAAGCAAAATGAAGGCACATAACTGTGCCCTCAACCTGCTATATTGTATGATGTTTATAATAACATCAGATCTTTGTGTCCTTGTGCTTTGTCATTCACAGCTTCATCACAGGTCCAGCTGTGGTCCCTGGCTACTTCTCTGTAGAAGCTGAAAACGTGGTATTGGTGCTGAATGGCAGGGAGGAAGGAAAGATCTCCTATGCCACCCAGTGGCTGCATTATACACAAACGCTAATACAAACTCACAAGCTGCAGCATGTCGCTGTTTTGTTGCTTGGAAGTGAACAGTGTAGAAATGAATGGATTTACCCTTATTTAAAAAACTATGGAGGGTTTGTGGACCTTCTGTTTGTAATATATGACAGTCCCTTCGTGAATGAAGAAAATATTTTCCAGTGGCCTTTGGGAGTAGCTACGTAAGTATCAAAATGATCAGGGGAATGCTTTAGACCAGTGGATCTCAAACTTTGGTTCTTCAGATGTTTTGACCTTCAGCTTCCAGAATTCCTTAATGTTTATCCAAGAATCTGTATTATAGAATTCAATGAGACCCTTATGAGTAAATGTGCATAGCATTCTCCAGATGTATTGTACTGCAATTAGCCCTGGTGGTGCAGTGGTTAAATGCCTGTCCTGCAGCCACTCACTCAAAACCATAAGATTGCGAGTTCAAGAGCAGCAAAAGGGCTCAAGCTCGATTCAGGCTTGCATCCTTCCGAGGTCGCTAAAATGAGTACCCAGATTGTTGGGGGCAAGTAGACACTGCTTAGGTGGTATGAAGCGGTATATAAATGAAGGTGTTTGTTTGTTTGTTTGTTTGTTTGTTTGTTTTGCAACCCTTTATCCCCAGCCAGTGCAGCTAATGTGTTGTAGACTGATGGAGAAGGGAAGTGTATAGTTGTATGATGAAATGCAACTTACTATATGTGTAATCAGTGGTTATGCTGATTCTTTGTTTAATTACAGCTACAGAAATTTTCCTGTAGTTGAACCGAACTGGTCAATGCTACAAACACCAAGATTGTACCAGTGTAATTTCCTAGGAACTGTTTATAAGAATTCAACACGTGAGATCCTAATGGAAGTTATGAAGCAAAATGGACTTGATAAGCTCTGTTGGATTTCAGCCAGAGAAGAGTAAGTCTCTCACAACAAAAATTTAAAAGTTTAAAAATGTTAGTGTTTGTCTTTTCTGTGTCGACACCATGATAATATTGTTGTGGATAGAATGATTTTATGTTATCAGGAGAGGGCAAAGCCTAACCCTCCAAATATTGCTGAACATCTACTCCCAGCATCTCACACCACTGTTGATAGTAGCCATATCTGCTCTGAGTTGCAGTTTCGAGTTTAACATTTGGAGGAAATGTTTTGCCCATCCCTGTCCTGCGTCCAGCTGCTAGTACCAACTAGAGCAGACCTATAGAATCAGTGGATGTTGACTCACCATTCAAAAGTCAGTGTAATCAAATCAAAAGGGACTATAAAAACATTTAGTGCAACCCCCAGCTATGCAGGAATACACAACTAAAGCATTCCCAACTGTCTCTAATCTATTTGGCACTAGCAACTAGATTTAAGCACCTGCTGTTTTCTAAAAATGCTGTAAGTGCCATGATTCATGTGTGTATGTGGACAGAAACTGTCGTTGTTTTCAATTTCAGCACCAATTTAGTACACATACTTAGAAACTATCCCCACCATCCCCAAGATTGACGCCATTAGCACATTTAGTTTATTTTAAATATTTCTATATCTTCTCAAGGCAGAAGTATGCCTTCCCAAGGATGACCACAAAATAAAAATGTTGGCACAGAAATTGCCTTGAAACCCAGAATTCTATATTAGCTTTCTGTGTACACAAGGAACCCAGATAACACAGTGCCAAATATGTTGTAGAAATTATTTCTCTTATACACACACACAAAATATACACTGATATGTTTCACTCACATTTGATTTTATACTACAGTACATTCCGTGGCCATTACCTTTTTAGCTGTAGGAACTGTGCCAGATCTAACTGAGCACTGTAATATAGTCATTTCTTCACGTGACTTGAATCAGTCTTTCTCGTCAGTTTTCCTAAGCCTTTTTGATGAAATTAGATTGTGACTTTGTGAAAAGGATTTTTGGCTGCTTCTTTAATTCCCTTTTAGAAAACTACAGTGCTATGCCTGCTTCCTCGCTTCATGAAATAACTTGGCTTCTTTCTCTGATTACCTGTGTGCTTGAATTTTCTTTTAAAAAATAACTCTCAGTAAAACACAAAATGCCATTCTGAAGTAATTATTAGATAGGTTAGAAATTACCTGATAATCCAAGACAGAGAGAGCTTAATGAGTCCATGGCCCCATTCCCACTACATTTTGATTCGAAGTGTGAGGCAGGCTATATGATCCTCGTTCACACTTGAATCCATTTCCGATCCTCATCGGATCGATTAATGGAGGAAAGGACCGGGTTAAAAGCAAATAGCCCGAGCTTTCCTGACACTAGTTTTAAAGTGGTCTTTTTAGGAAAACACGATTCTGAAGCGTTTCCAGTAAGTGGAAACACTGGTCAGAATCGTGGTGTGGTTTGTTTGTTTTTTTGTTTGTTTGTTTTTGGAGGGGGGTATTGATCGCAAAATCAATCTTGTGCATTTGCAATCTTGAGCATTTGCAATCTTGTGCATTTGTGATCTTGTGCATTTGCAATCTTGTGCATTTGCGATCAGTATAATGAAAAAAAAAAGAAAAAAAACACACACACTGGGGGGTCCTTCCTTCCTTCCTTCCCCTCTTCCTTCCTTTTTTCTTTTTTTCTTCATTATACTGATCACAAATGCACAAGATCGCAAATGTGCAAGATTGATTTTGCGATCAATACCTCCCCCAATAAAAAAAATTCCCCTGCAGGAAGGGGATGGGGCATTAAGGGCTGTCACCTTACATGGCAACTCCAATGGGAACGACAAGCATTCCCGGCTAAGAAAGCGGTTCCAAACAAGGTCCCTTTTCATAGTGTGAACGAGGGGCCTTTTGGAATTGCTTTCATAAGTGGAGCACAGCCTGATTCCAATGTGGGTTTTACCGCAAGTGGGAATGGGTCCCAAGTAATACAAATGTATGCCATTCTTGAAAAAGTAGAGTGGGGGCATTATTGAACTACAGGAGATGTTTAGCAGCTGCTGTTTTCCACAAAAAGTATTTTCTTAGCAAGTCACTTGAGTTTGAAATCTTATGTGTCAAGTGCAATTTTGCCATTTTAATAATGTTGAGTCATACCTACTGTGCAGCACTATGTATTACTCAAAAATAATATTGTGCATTTATATGTATTACTCAGATGTAAGACCCCCCCTGTTTTCAGTAGGGTTTTTTCCTGGAGAAGAAGTGGGGGGGGGGGGGTGAATGGCAGATCATGTAAATGTCTAATAATAATAATGATACTATAATATACTGCAGAATAATAAGTAATTAAATAATTTTTTTTACAAAAGTGTTCAAAAGGATGGTTGTTGTAGACATCCTTAAATTTTACACCAAAATAAGCAAATGGCAACTCAAAAGACAAAAGGGAAACAATTTATCTTGATTTATTATCTGCATAATGCACTCAATTTGAATTGAATTTCTTTGGATTGTAAGTATTCTTCTACATAAATATTTGAAAACGGTATGAAATATTCAGCACTCATTGGATGTTTCTTCTGCTAGTACACTTGATGGTTATCCTAAGGTGTGTCTTTTCATTTCGCTATGTTTTGTTCACCGATATTTTGTTCAGTCTCCTTTCTCCTTTCCTAGGTGGTGGCCTCAAGAAACTAATGAGAGCCTTCGAAATTATCAAGATGCATTACTGCAAAGTGATCTCACACTATGCCCAGTGGGAGTAAACACAGAATGCTATAGAATTTATGAGGCTTGTTCATTTGGTTCTGTTCCTGTAGTAGAAGATATAATGACACCAGGCGGTTGTGGAAATTCTTCTGTGTATCACAGTGCTCCATTGCAGTTACTGAAGACCATGGGAGCTCCATTTATCTTTATTAGAAACTGGAAAGAACTCCCTGCTGTTTTAGAAAAAGAACAAAATATGACCCTTCAACAGAAAATTCAAAGGAGGAAAAAGCTCATGGAATGGTATCGGCAGTTCAAAGTAAAAATGAAACAAAAATTTATCAGTACATTGCAAAAATCATTTTTACATAAGGACAGAGGAAGCTAGTTATTACTGTCCATATACCAAAATGAGTTAAAGTGTAATTACTTGTGACCTTTCAGAGATATTTAATGTAAATGTTTAAAAGTAGTTCTTGGAAGTCAGAGCTGCATCTTATTATTTTCTGTACATATAGGATAAAATGACTGCCTGTCTCTAAAATGGCAACACTGAGTACTAGTTTGCTTCTCATCCCCATCTCCTTTTGAAATCTTTTTTTAAAAGCTGCAGTCCTACATACACTTGCTTGGAGCTAGTCCCATTTGCTTTTGCTTCCTTTTGCTTCCTCCAGTCTAGTCTAGTACAAAGATGTGCTCCATCAGGCCTGAATGCTGCCTGCATGTTGTCATAGTATCCTTGTTCAGAATATAATTAGAAAGGACCAAAACCTACCCCTGGGCTACTTCAGTAGGTATGCACTGACACTCTCCTCACCTTTCCTTGAATGAATAGAACGAGTAGAAAAGGGTTCAAAAGCCAATGATTTTGCTCCCTGTAGTCTGGGAAAAGTGATTTATTACAGGCAATGAGTATTACTGTAATAAATTATTTCCATTGCTGGAAAATACAAGCCAGTCCTTGAATTACATCATATTCCTCTATGATTTATTGAGATTATATTATTGAGATTAATGAAACTATGGAGACCTTGTAATTATAAAAGCAACTAAAAATTACAATTATAGTACAAAAGATATTACATTATGTCGACATTGATATAATTTAGGATTATACCGTAGTTATCGGGACAACAAGTAACTAGTTTGTAATTGGTTACTTCAAAGCTCTACACTTGCTGAGTAGGACATTTCTGTCTATTCTCTTTAGCAACAAAGAACTTCTGGTTAATCCAAAAGATTTGTACCTCCTTTATGAGAAACAGGAAACTTTGGGTGGAATGCAGGGATGCTGTTACAGAAGCAGAATGGTATTTAGTAATGAAACAGTTATTTTAACTGATTCTCCTGCCTACTGCCTCCCATATCAATTGTTTTTCTATTTTACTGGGTTTCGCAGTCCTGTGAAACATTTGGGGAAAGGGGTGAATAGTTACTTTATTTTCAAGTAAATGTTTTCAGAACCTCTGTGTAAACAATTTCATTTAATTTCAGCCAAGCATATATCTAAATGTTTTTGCTCAATATTTTTACAGTGTAATAGTTAATAATGTGGGCGAGCCAGTGTGGCATAGTGGTTTGAGTGCTGGACTATGACTCTGGAGACGAGGTTCAATTCCCAGCTCAGCCATGAAACCCATTGGGTTGTCATTGGGGAAAGAAATGGCAAACATGTCTCTGAACAAATCTTGCCAAGAAAACCCTGTGATAGGTTCACTTTAAGATCACCTTCGTTCGGAAACAACTTGAAGGCACACAGCAACAACAAGTTAACAGTGCAGTCATAAATGAAAAAAAGGTGACAGAAGCAGGGTTTTAAGAAAAGAGAGACGATTCTAGCATCCGCCAAACTAGCTATGGACTGCCTAGTCCCTTTCTGCTGGCTAATCTCAAGAGATCGTTTGACAGAAGAATCTGCTGACACAACTGTGCTGCTAGTCGAGATCAGCCAACAGAAAGCCAACATATGTCACATCAAGCCCAGTCAAGCTCAGGGATAAAGCCACTGTGCCAGCATAATTGAGGGCAGTGTGGGTGTGCACCTGCCTGCCTTCAAGTCACCTATTGACCTTTGGTGACCCCATAAATTTAATAGGGTTTTCTTAGACAAGGAATACTCAGAGTTGGTTTTGCCAGTTCCTTCTCTGATAGCACCTGGTGTCTCCCATCCAAGAACTAGCCAAGGCTGATCCTGCTTATAATTTCAGACAGGATCTGATGCTTTTAGGATATTCCTAAGTAATTGGTGAATTTCCTGGACTCATAGAGGCTTGGATTCAGCACAGTTCTAGACTCTAATGTCAGTTCAGCTCACCCATAACCCTCTTGATGAGGTAGGATTGTACTGTAAAACGTTAACATTTGTCTGCTTTTTCTTATTTATTCAACAGAGAATCAGATATGATGTATTTTTAAATTATAGTTGATTGTCTAGAAAGATTAACAATTTAAGATATGAGCCTATATGCATTTCTGTCAGCCTCATAAAACTCTTATGTGATTGACATCATGTTCACAGTCATAATGTTAAAATACAGTTCTGCGGGAAATTTTGAGTTTCAAATGCACCCAAATCTATAGCATTGCTTTATATGTCATATGTTACATATCATGTTACATTTTATAGCCCACTGTATAATTAGGCCATGATATAACACATACACCTAGTACTTGGACATCCATCTGAGTGGGTGACAGTTGATGGGAAGTGGTAACAGTCTGCCAGTATGGTGAGTTCTGTTATACTTCTGTTTAAATATCTAAATGTGTGCACATATACAAATATGGGGTGAAATTTGTGTGTTCTCTTTTCCTGGCAACATGTGGAAGCTACTTTAAAGGCAGCCTCATTGGCAATGCAATGCAGTTGTCTAGTTTGAAAATTTACAATGCAGCATTTTCTGACATTTCTAGACAGCAGCTGGAAGGCTACCTTATAGGACAGTCAAGCTTCCTGTTCTTCCTATTTGTCCCTCCACACAATGTTGTTCACAACTCCAAAAACAACTGCAGGCAAAGACCTTTTATTCCAGGAGGCTTTTTAAACATAAATACTTGGCTTTTAAGAGGGTGCTGTATTGTTTAAATTCAACTGTTGTTAATTGCTTTTTGTCGTTGTAAGTGTATGTTTTGAATTGTTTTGATACTGTGAATAGTTTAATGCTATTTTAATGTTCAGCTTTTGTATGTTTTTAGCTGTATTGTTCTTATTTAAAATTGTAATCTGCCTTGGGTTTCAATTTTGGGGGGAAAGATTTGGGAGAGGAGGAGGGGGGAAGAATAGGGGGTGCAGTGCCTGTAGAAGTTTCTGTCTCCCATGTCAATGGGGTGGAGAATCCACTCTGGGCTTTAGTCCCAAAGAGAAGGATCAGAACCTTAGCTAAATCATTTTAAGTCTTGACTGAATTTCAGACTAGATTCACCATGTCACTGATCTAGAAGCTGTCAGCTGCCTCTGTATGGTCTTGCAACGGTCTTATGATCCATAACATCCAATGCAGATTCACAGTCCAACTGACGTGGGAGCCAGTAGCTGTTATTGTGCAATATCAGTCCAAGGCATAGAGGCAGGAGTTTTCTGAAGGTCCTGTGGGCTGTCTTGTAAAATGAAGATAGCTGCAGACTAGCCATTGTCAAAATGCAAGTTTATGTACCAACATAGTTGTCCAAATATCACAACATTATCTTTAAAGAATTAAAACACTGGAAGAAAAATATTATGTTAAGGAGAAATTTGGGTATGAGGAATTTATGAGTATTTTCTTAGGCCAGGTCATGTTTTTCCATTACCAGCAACAATGCGGTAGAGCATTTTTCATTTACTCTATTTCAATAACTTTGGGCACTTTTATGATGAATGGAAGATTTGCAAACCAGTGTCATGTCTCTTCAGATGTAAACCACAACTGAGTTCAATGGAACTTATTATTGGGTTTGTGTCTGAGATTGCAGCCTTGATGGTATTTAACTAGCATTAATTAGTATTAATGTGCATTAATTATTATACTGTATGTTCATAGAATACTAATTAATTTCTATGTACTGATTTTTCTAATCCATGTTACACTTATAACCTCCAGAATATCACTTGTATTTGTCATATCAAAACAGCTTCCTGCATTCCCAATTATTGTCTGGCCTAGTTTCCTAAACCCAATAATACAGTTGTAGCAATTTTTGTCCTGACAGGCCTTAAATGCTTTTCTGATTATATGGCACAAATGTGTCAAATAAAGCTGTTACCCATTATTATATGTACACATTGGGAGAAGGATGATATGCTGAATTTGGGCCTGTCAGCTGTTTAAGCTGTTGAAAAAAAATGAAAGCCATAACTGAAGCATTTAGTTGTTTCTTATTTAGCTCATTTATATTTTGTCAGGTTGGCACACACGACCTTCACTCCCAGTTATTCACAGTTAGAGTAGATCAATGGAATTTACCCATGTGTTGACTCAGCATTGAACAATTGATTGGGAGTAATCAACAGGACTGCAGCCATGGTCTTCCTCACCTACAGTTTCATGAGGTAAGTACCTGGGCCAGGGTTACCCAGTGAGCTTCATTGCAGACAAGGGATTTGAACCTGGATCTCACAAATCCTAGTCCAACAATTAGCATTATTCAGAGTGGGAATTCTCTACTCCTCCAAATGCTAAACTTAATCTTCACCTTGTGATGAAATATTCCAAAGGTTAAATGAATACATTCCATATTGATAGTTTGTTAACTTAAAAAAAACAATCATGTATAACTATTGCCAATGAATGTATATTCCTTAACAGTTTTACAGCTGGTGAAGAAGCATTTACCAACTGAAACACGGCAGCTGAATAAATAAAGTCTTTCTATAACAATACAGCTTTATACACATTTTGTCCACAAGAACCCCACAGTATACCTTTAGTTGCTCAATTTCTACCCCTGCTTTAGATGTTGCTGGCATCAGGGATACTTTTTTCTTACACAGCTGAAAGATCAGTGTCAAATACGACCAGAAGCAAGCACTACATGAACACAAATAGATTCACTTTTACCAAAGGCCCTTGCTTGTTTGTTTGCTTTATTTTTATGCCTGCCCTTCAAATCCTGCCCAGCAGCTGATAGTGCAAAGAAAGCAAATGGCTGTTACTTACACACTCAGCAGAGCAAGAAGGCAATGGGTTCTTTTCCAGTGATGGTTAAATACCTATTAAGGGTTAAGAGCAAATCACTGGAGCAGATTTAGGTATGCTGTGTTTTGCTCTTTCTTCTCCCCCATACCAGCCTAAAAATCTAAATCATTTCTGTTGGTTTTGTTTGTGTTTTTAAACCTTTGCAGAATGGTTTCCACAAGGCAGCTCTAAATATAACATGATTTTTATGTTTCCTTGTTGATGAGCACAGCACATCCCTTGAAGCTTCTGCTGCCCTAAGCCATTCATGCTTGTTTGTTCCAGTAATTTCTTTCTACTAATTAAATTTACTAATATAAAATTTAATTGTTAATCAGGTCTCTGGGGTTCTGAGCACTAGTTTTTTGAGCAGTTTCCATCAACCTCACACCAGTCTAAGATACTGTAATTGAGGGTCCAGTGTTTATAGTACATTTTAATAACTTTTTGAGGGGAAGTGGAGTAAAGTGAAATACATCTGTAACGAATAAGGTAAGACAATTACAGTGATGCTATTGGATTTTTCCCCCTCTGGAGACTCCCTTTATAAAAGGTAGAGGCATAAATTGAGATAATGGATTCAAATGGAAGGGTGCTTCTTATAGAGACTTTAGTTAGGACCCCAAATGATCTTTGTATCTCCCTGAGGATATAGTATAGTTGTACAAAAAGCATCTATGGATACAGGAGGTCACAAGTTCAATTCCTACTCACTCCATCTGTATTCTCTAAGGCACATGGCAGCATACATTCATTAATTCCATGACACGGATGGGTGAGGTCATTTCTATCTTCTCAATTTCTACAGAAATTGAAGTCCAAACTTAATAGGAGCTACCATTAATCCTGTTCACATGGAAAGTGCACACATGATATCTAAAATTCAAGACTTTATGGCATATTCTTATGTCTTGCTTTACAAGAGATTAATGCTTCCAGGGGTATGATTCACCATTGGGAGTGGACTGTTTTTCTTCCTGGCAGCAGTAGAGGGCAGAGGTTGTCATCAGCCAAACAGTCTGAAATCAGCCTTTCTTCCTGATCAGTCACTGTCACTACCAACAAGTTCACTGATCGTCTCTTTCATGGTGCAGTGCACACCTGGTACTTTCTTCTTTAATAAACTACATGATAATTATCATGCTTTGCCATGTTTATTTTTTGAAGATGAAATTATTATTACTTCAAGGGCATGTTGTTGCTCCCCTGGTATGCATAATATTAACATGTCCAACAAGAGACATATGGGATTTTGTTAGTACAGCTGTGCAGTGAAAGGAACAGGAAAGATTATGGTTTCCTGTGCTGGAGGGAAGACATTATTCTTGCTGGTGTTTAACAGGACACTTCAGTTTCATAAACCTTCCAGATGGTGTACCTATCTTTGCAGCTGCTTTCTCTCAAGACCGAGAGGCATGGATTAATGCACTTTTTCCCCCCTCAAAATCATTCCCTCTTTTCCCCTGTAAGTAAGGGCTGATTACCTCTACCTAATATAATACCTCTATGTTTGAAGTATTTTAGCAAGACCAAGATAGAAAAAGAAAAGAAAGCTGTCATTTATGCATGAGATCTTGGCTCAATGTTGTGTTTAAATAATGTCTAATGCTAACTACTATGCACCAAAAGGCAGGGGAATTTTCACTGAGGGCCTACAGAGTTTCTTCTCAGTGCACTAGGGACCAGCACCATAGTTAAGTCCCTTGACTACAACTGTTTGTATCTTTCCTGGATGTTTGCTGTGGAGTGGCAGCCAATAGCTTGCAAACCAGCACTGCTCCAAAGACCACCAATTGGAACAACACTGGAATAGTCAGGCTTTCAAATTTAGTTCTTGTTCAAGAGGGGCAAAGAAGAAGGAGGAGAAAAAAATGTGTAAGGCACTAGTCTTCACTTGTCAGAGTAACTCAGGGTGCCTGCTTTTCCATGTGGTCCCCCATCATGGCTTGGCACTGCTGTGTTCAGAACAATGCTGGGCGCCTTGCTGTCACCTCAGAGCAACTTGATCCCACAACAGCAGCACCAGGCAGCTTGCAGGGACTACAACTGAAAGCAGCTGCCATCATTGCTGCAAAGAGAATAGAACCTGCATCAAAAGGTCAATTATTTAAATTTGGGTTAGGGGGATGAAGCCCTGAATCAGTGTTTAAAATGTATTAATTGCATTCCTTTCGATGCACTTGATACTATAGCTGTGCTATCTCAACTCTTTAGCTAGAATGGAGTCCTCTAGCCAAACTTCCACAGCGTTCTTCCCAATGTTTACATTAAAAAGACTCCTTCATCAGACCAAAGGCCTATCAAATCCAGCATTCTGTTCCCACAGGATTTCTGTATGGAATTATGATCCAAAACATAGTGCAGAAATAATCAAGTTTGAGACTTCTTTACCTATCCTGGCTCAGTGCTAGGGAATCCTGAGAATTGTGGTTTATTATGTCACCAAAGCTCTCTGACATAGAAGGCTAAATGTCTCATAAAACTACAGTTCCCAGAATGCCCTAGCACCGAGGCAGCACAGTTTTAGCAGTGTCAAACTGGATTATTTCTGCAATGTGTTTTGAACCAAGAACAACCAGGCTTATGAGGGCAACACTCTCCCACTCATGTTCCCTAGGAGCTGAAAAAGTGTACTGTCTCAGATACAGAAGTAATGCATAGCCATCACGACTATGTTAGGAACCACTAATAGCCTTATATTCTTCATATAATTTATCTAATATTCTTTTAAAAATATTCATGCTAGTAGCCATTTTCTACTTCTTTAGTCAGTCCTCTTTACTTCATGTTCGCTGGGGTGGTTTGAAATAAGCCTGGTCTTGCTTTAGTAAACCTAATAAATTGTGTCTCAATGGGGTTTACTTGTACTTACTTATTAGTAAAATATATAATAATATATCTCTGTTCATCTGTCTGTGTTGATCGTATATAAATACTGTAACAATATAATAACACCTTTCTGTGGAAAGTGAATGGGTCTTAGAAGAGGAGCTCAGCATTAGGGCAGATTTATGTGGGAGCTAATAAGTGCAATTTTTTCTATTTTTTTTAAAAAGAGAAATGGACTGTATCATTAACATTGCTTTTGCACTCAAATGTATCACTAGTTTTGTTTGTTTGTTTCCTGTAGTATGTTAACTTAAACTGCTGCCCATTATAGGATAAACAACAATAATTAAGGAGTTGATTATTTCCATTTTTGTGTGAATGTTTTCATTTAAAGAGAGATTCACAAAAAGTTGTTTTCATCAGAAAAAAAAAACCCAGAAAAGTTATCTCTTTTACCTTAGGCTAGATTAACGTTGATAGAAAATGTGTCTCATTTTGTCAATACACAGCAAAAGGTTTCCCATTTTCAGGAGAATGTATTGCAACATTGTCTTCCTTTTCTAATTCTATTTTGTTCATTTAGAAACAACAGCATTTCAGATTAATCTGTATTTACAGGAGACTAAAGATGTCCAGATTGTTTTGCAACCATGTTTCTCATCCACCACTAAGTACAAAGCTGTCTTCTTTGCAGTATGGCTATATGTGCTTGTATTTTCTACAAGCAAGAAAATAAAGTGAGTGAAAAATGAAATATTCATTATAAGATGCTTAGCAAATCCTTTTGATGCATGTCTTTGGAGAAAAGGTTTAGTGACCATATTTGTTTTAACAGCCCTTGAAAGGTTTAGCCCACATAATGTGGCCTCAAGCAATCTCAGCCAGGCTTCTGTGGTTTTCAGAATTCCCTCCTGCACTTGAACAAGTTATCATCAGGAAGTTTTAAGATACCCTTTAATTTTGTGAAAATTACAGACTGTATGGAACTAAATACTACGTGAAATGTGGTGTAGCAACTTTGTCAGCAGGACTGAAGGCAAGGCTGTAACCCCATAATTTTGAAAAATTAAAATTCTTCTTTTTTTCATTTCTAGAAAAACCAGTATATTCTGGTTGGAAGTTCTGCTAATATTTAACCTGATGAAAGGTCACAATTTATGCAGCACTTTTCAGTACAGAAAAAGTGCTTTGCTCTGTTTATTCCAGCGAAGCTTCTAGCAAGCCTGTGCAGTTGGTTAGGCTGTGAGACTGCCACAGAGACAGAAAGACTGTCAAAACTGACAAAGTTCCATTGTAACGCAATGAGAATTTAAAGCTGAGTCTTGCCATTCCCCAAGCCAATGTTTGCCATCCTGGGGGAATTATATATATTTAAAGTCCTTTGAACAAACATTCCTTGACATGATCCTTCATCAAATTGTTAGGCCATTGAAAGGATTCTCTCCTACACTAATTTTAGCTAATGCAATGACTGTCACATGTCACCCATTCAAGTGGTGTAAGGTTTGTCTTTAGGTTAGTCACCTTGATCACATTTCATTCAATGTATACTATGCTGCTGCTCAACATTTGTTAAATATATTTTTGCCTTTGCCTTGTATGAATCAGGAAAATTGTCAACATTCACACTGCTTGTTAGGCTTATGGCCTATCTAGTCTTGATGCCTTGTGATCTGACTAAACTCCAACTGTCCCAATGTGTTGGAGACAGTTCTGATTAATCCTCTGTCATCCTGCTTTTAAAAATCCCTGTTTCTACTCTCCTCCCACTTTCCCTCTTATTTCAGTTTCTGTGAACTGAGTTCAAAGTGCAAAAGTAGTTTGCACTCATCAGGGGAGAGGAAGAGGTGGAATCTTGCTTTTCCCAGTAAGCTCAAGCAAAAGTAAACTGCTGCAGCCTTTCCTATCTTGTGTATTCTTTCCCACTAATAACTTCTGCCATTTTTTAGCCACACTCTGACATTGCTTGGCCACATATGTCCCCGTTTTTTCATCTGTGAAATGTTTGAGCATATTGATCTGTCTCTTTTCAACAAGATGGTGATGAAAGAAACAAGGAAAAGAAAAAAAAACCCTGTTTCTTTCAGATCTCCTTTCATGACCTCTTCACAAGAACAGAATAATGTGTGAGATCTGGAACCTCTCGAAGTACACATCTGGTTAGTTTTTCATAAGATGTACAAATGAGACTGTTGTGGCTTCAGACCTTTTTCACAGACTTCATGGCAGCTGCTGGAAACTTTGATTTTACCAAAGAAAGAAAAGGACATGGCCATTTTTCAAGGTGATTTTGAAAAGGACTAAAAATAAAATTCCCTTCTCTCCCTCAACCTGCTATTATAGTGCTTATCAAGTACAACTTAAAAAGGCTGACTGATGGCAAGATAGTGACCTTTTCCTTATATATACAACAAAGTGTTTTAAAATACAGTATTTGAAATGGTTCTTGGAGAGCTGTCTTTGAAATACAGAATTGTCAGTTCCACTTGACAGATTCAACTCCACCAGCTGATAAAATGACTGGCTTTATCTTTCACTTCTTGAAAATGCAATCTTCACTGGGTCGAGGAAAATGTTCAATTTGCTGAAAAGGGTACTGTAAGTGTGAGAATATGATAGAAGGGCTCCTAATAATTAGTTTAATCTAGCTCAGCCTTGCAGATTCTTGGAGCTTAGATGGAAGATTTTTATACATATCTGTACTCTTGTCTGAATAGGTAATTGCAACTAAGATGAAATATAGAATCAGAAAATTTTTATAATAGTACACTAGTGCAAAACATTGAAAAGCGTTTATGAACTGCAAGACAAGGCAAACAATAGCATGTAAAATGAGGCAAAATGAGGACACAGCAGAAAACACGAATAGCAAAACAAGAAAATAACATATGGTAGAATATAATTAGACGCTACACAGATGATTTGAAGACTGAAACCTGTATGTTATTCTGCCTCATCCAAAGGGAATCAGAGAATTAGGTCATCATAGTCAAAACCTTTTCTTTTAAGAAGAAATGCTAGGGCATAAAACGAAAAACTCTGGAACCTGAGGAGGGCCACAGGAGAACTGCTCTTTAATTCCAGGATCAGCATTAATGGGGGGAAACTTGTTTAGAAAGCAGGAAGAAAAGAATCCTTTCTTTCTGGAAACTGGTCCAAACTCACATGGGCACAAAGTATACTTTTTAAAGAAGCAGTCACTTCTCTTTGACAGTCTCTTTGCTCCAGAACAAAGTTCTTAAAAAATCACTTTAGGGCTCAAGTCCTATGACCTTCACCTTCCCTCTTAGGATGAGGATGCTGGTTAGGATATTCTGGAAACTATCATCCAGAAAAGTCAGTTCTCCAAGCTCTGATCCAGAAGTGCAGCTGCTGTTATAGCATGCACACCAGTTACACTTGGAGATTTGCTGTTTTACAGTATAATAGAGCAATCATATTGGTTATGTCTCTGTGAAAAGACTGATGATTAAAATGCTGTAGTAAGCTATATAAAATATTCCTTAACATTGTTTTAGTATATGGGTTATACAGCAAACATTTGCTTTCAGTTTTTCAACACCTGAAATCATTCTTACATTCTACGGTGCTGCTTTTAATAATCCAAAAGCTTAAACTGGTGTTTTCTCAAACAATATATAACATAGTTTTAAGGAAAATATGCAGTCTCTAACTTTTCATACATAATTTCATTCACTCCTGGACCAAGTTTTATAGGCCTGGGACGAGGCTGGTTTAGAGAGCCAAGTCTGGTTTACTACTCTCCATGCCATTGTGGTTTCAAATAAACTTAAAGTACCTTTTGATACAGCACTCTATATGTACTGTCCTTTGATATGTACCATGTTTCCCCGAAAATAAGATAGTGTCTTATATTATTTTTTGCTCCCAAAGATGCACTAGGTCTTATTTTCAGGGGATGTCTTATTTTTCCATGAAGAAGAATTCTCATTTATTGTTGAACAAAAAATTAATGTTTATTAATTTATATTTATATTTAATATTTTCAAGCTGTTGCTGGTTGAATCCGGGGATTAAAAATCTGTGGATACAGAGGGTTGACTGTATTAACTATAGCACCTTAAGCTAAAGCCTCTGAAGATATGGTGTCTAGCCCATCAATAGTTGTGCTGATGTTGATTAGTCACAAGATTACTTTTTCTTTCCCTAAATGTCTTTTAATAAAATAAAAAGCAAGATGATGATATGTAATTTTGATCAACTTTTCTGGTATGAACGCGAGTTGCTGGTTTACACAGAAATCTTAGCCAGGTAATTTGAAAAGGCAGCTCCTCTAGACACAACACAAAATTATTTTATTAGTACAAATAATTTATTAACTTCAGATAGATAATGGTTAATTAAATTAATGTGTATTGGTTTTTATCATTTGTAAGCTATGATGAGTCCCAGTATGAGGGAAAACACAGTGTATATAATTGAATTAAAACATCATCATCAATGACTACTACCACCACCATCATGATGGCTGGATCAAAAGAAACCTTGCCTATCAGTTGCACTCACAAAAGAAATAAATATAGTGACCAGAGACTGCTATAATTGCTCAAAACAAACAACTGTTAATAATCTCCAGGCCATTCTCTTTTGCAATTTATTTATTTGCTTTTTAAAAAAATATTTTTGTAATTCACATAAAGTCATGTAGTAGGAAACAATAAAAGCTTGAGAATGAGAAGGGCTTACCATGCTTTTTGACTTAACTGTCTTTTAATGCCACATGAGGGAGCTGTGGTATCTGAAATGCCAGCAAAGTCATTGAAGGGGTATGAACCAGCCAAAGTCTTTTAAAATCCTTTTGATTTAAATGGCAATCTCCCACTGAAATAAACAATATTTTTAAAAATGCACCATGATGCCCATTGCATCTGTTTACAGTGTATGCATACTTGTTTGTTTGTTTTTGACAGATCCTGGATTTTGTACATTTTCTGTACACTACATATTAGTTGGCTTTAGTTTGCAACCTTACAAGATTTAGTTGTTTGAAGGATTTGCAACAGCTAGTATCAGTAGCTGGCTTCTGCAAGCATTTATTTAATTATATCTGTCCACAGCTACTAGTTTTCATCAGAAAAGGCAGAGAGACTTGCATAAATACTGCTGCAGTGGTTCTGCTCTGTCAACATTGGTTTTTTTTTAATTTCCTGGAGGGTAATATTTAATTTATTAATACTTTAGGTATTGTGCTTCAATCATAGTGAGGTGTTACGACAGGACAAGCACATCATCAGTTATATAATTTGTTGTTAAAGTATTTTTACTGCCATTTACAGGCTTTCTGGTTATGGGCTCTTCTGTCTCATGTGCCAAAATGACTTTTTTAGTACTATGCTTTGTAGCACTTGCTCTTTTGCTTCAGAGAGCAATTCTTTTAAGGCAGAACAGCAATGTCATGGACTGTACTATTCTAGGCAGCAATTTTTCAAGTATGAAAGATACTTAAGAGGCAGTCATTAGGCTGTTGCTCTGTTCTTCCTTCTCAATTTCCCCATTCTATCTGTGACTATAGGTGCTGGTAATTGTTACTGATTTATGGTTTGTATAGTATAAGAATGAAAATGTGTCACACAGATAAAAGTATTATCATTGCAGGTGATATTATTCAACTGTAACTGTTGTACAGGTCATTACCTGTACAACAGTTACAGTTGAATAATATCACCTGCAGTGATGTGGAAGCTACATAGGAATTTATTCATTGTCTCCTGGACATAATCTTACATAGGTTTTCTTTCAAATTATTAAAGTAAATTTGGACCACATTTTCCCCATACATCTATTTGGACATTATGGCCCAAAATTTTGGCCCATTGGCTGCTGCTATTTCTGTGCTCCTTGGGCTCTGCAGTCCTCACTTAACTTGTTTGTGCTACTGCTGTCATTGATGTGCTGCCAAGCTCTCTAAACCATATCACCAATGGTTAGAAAATGGAGGAGAAAATTGGTATGCTGGTCAACAACTAAGTGAAACCATCTGTACTTCCAGATTATATACATGTTGGAGTGTCTATATTCAAGGAAACCTCTAAATTTCTTAGCTCTTTGGCTTCATCTGAATTGCTTCAGACAAAGCTGCTATTAGATACTAAACTAAAATGCTGTAGTTTGGGTATGTTTCTCACGTATATATTTACATGCCATCTTGTCAATCTGTTTGGCACTGGAGCCTTTTATCTGTGCTGAGGAAGGTGAAGTATAACTGCTTTGGAAATCAAAATTTTATTTAGTCAGAACTCAGAATGTTGTTCTCAAAAAAATAACTGGTTATAGTTCTAGTTGCAAGGCTCAAAATTAGTTACCGTTATATCAACAATGTCAAAAGAGGACTGCATTCTCATTAGTTAAAAGTATCTTCAAACTGTGTTAGTTACCTTTTTGAAAATGCAGAATGCTATAAGCATCTGGTTGCTAAGGTGTGGGGACACAGACATCTTAAGTATAAAATAATTAAATTATAATTACAATGTAAAAAGAAATGGTTATCCCTTATTAAATTACAATTGTAGTTTGTTTAGCTATTATTTTTAAAAATGGACTGGATTAGTTTTAACTATTTTTTTTTTTGAACTAGTTATGTCCAAGCACTGACTCTAGTTCAGGATGGGAAAACATTGACCTTCCAAATGTTTTTAGACCACAATGCCATGATCCCTAACCAGTGGCCATTCTGGCTGGGATTCTGGAAGTTGAAATCTAAAACATCTGAAAGGCCAATGGCCTTCTCCACCTCCTGATTAGGGGCTATTATCCCTATTAAAATGATACACCATGATATAGCAAAATCCAAAGTAGACAGCCCTTTACTAACCTAGGACTGTGGCTTTGCAGTGACTTGGTCACCTCTCATTCTTCCACTGTGGATATTTGCTTTCCAATTATTTTTGTTTTGTTTTTAAAATGTGGTCCCAACATGTTTACCCCCACCCCAAAAAAGTCCTATTCAGTTCAAGAAAGTGTACCCAGCAACATCTTGTACTTTCTGATGAGTTGTTGTTGTTGTTGTTGTTGTTATATACTTTCAAGTTGTTCCAACCTATGGCGACTCTAAGGTGAATTTATCATGGGTTTTTCTTGGTAAGATTTGTTCAGAGTAGATTTGTCATTGCCTTTCTCTGAGGATAGGAGGCTGAAAGGGTGTGACTTGCCCAAAGTCACCCAGAGGGTTTCTGTAGCTGAGTGGGGATCTGAACCATGGACTCCCAGTGCTCAAACCACTACATCACACTGGCTCTCCATGCTATGCACTGATATCAGTTGGTTCTTTAATTGTACCATGAACCAGCTTCTCTGTAGCTATGATAATCCTACCATTTACTCCTTTTTAAAAATTAGTTTTATTAGCCTGGATGGATGCGTGCCAAGATGGTGCCCAGGCTGTGCAAGTAGGGCTTTGAGCATTTGAATGCTCAGCTCTTCCTGAGCCCTAGTTAGCCTGCAGGCCACATAAAGTGCCAGTCTCTACAGCCTCTGGATGTACTTCCCAGGCCAGGCTGCTTGGGTTGCCACTTACGTTACTGATGACACACAGATGATTGACATGCATTTCGAAGTGGTACAAACTAATGGGGATGGCAATTGTGCCCCCCCCCAAAGCTTCATTTATATACTGCTTCATACCGCCTAATCACTCCCTAAGCTGTTTACAATGTGTAAGCTAATTTCCCCCAACAATCTGGGTACTCATTTTAGCGACCTTGGAAGGATGCAAACCTGAGTCAAGCTTGAGCCCTTTTGCTGGTATTGAACTCGCAACCTTATAGTTTTGAATGGGTGGCTGCAGTACAGGCATTTAACCACTGTGCCACCAGTGTAATCACAAGAAGTGATTACAAGGGGATAATGAAAAGATAGTGGGAACAACAGACCTTTTGGAATCGATTTACCAACATGGAGTGAAGGCGAATCACAAATTTGGTTTATTTTTCCCCCTTTTTTTTGAGTTATAAACATAATATATTTACAGCTTGTCAAATAGATAACTAATTATATCACATTCATTACAAAATCCCCCCCCCAAAAAAACCCTTCCTCCCTTACTCTCCCACCTGTACTTGTTGTGAAGCTGGTGTGAAATTAACTGCTCTATTAAAAGTTATTCCCCCCTTATAATGAACCTGTATCATTAAAAATAAATCAATTAAGAAATGGGAAGAAGATTGGAAACCGATATTAAGCTACTATGAGAAAGTTGACTAGGTTACACACATAACTTAAACATATATAAGCTATAAAATATAAATAAATTGACTATTTGATCGCATTTGATAATATTATGATAATGGAAGACAATACATAAGAATGCCAACAGTTGCCACATAGTATTAAACACATATTATTAGCGATGTTATATACAAGTCAACCGTGTTGAATTTAAATAATTATGAACTGAAGTAATAAGGAAACTGGTTGAAAAAAGAACATGACTAGAATCTAACACAGACAGATAACACAACAATGAAGCGGACAATCTGGAAGAGGCGGAAAGTTGTGAATTTAATCACAAACTGGTTTAAATGTAAGTGGGAACGAGCCCATAACTGCAAATCTGGGTGCCAGCCAATCCAAAATGATCAGATTCTCCCTTAACTTGATTTAGTGCTGACTCTACCATTGGAGAGAGAAAAGCAACCACTGTGGTTGCTGAGAGAATGTGACTTGCCTAAGGTCACCTAGTAGGATTACATGGTCAAGCTGGGATTCAAAGCCTGGTCACCATAGTTGTAGTCCAACTCTGAAACCACTATTACTGAAATCAAATTCAATTGGCTTATATATGTTTAAGTTATGTGTGTAATCCAGGTTGCATCTTTATATGGAATGTGTGGTAGGAAAGCATCTTGGATCAGCCCTGAATTGCAAGTAACAAGCACAGCTCTCTCAAGCTGCTGTCTTCCCTTTTTCCACCTCTTAACTTTTGTCAAGAGTAATTCATGTACACTAAGGTACAGCTGCAGTTGTTCTGCTGCCAGAAGTACAGGTAGATCACTTTGTAGTAGGGGTGGGAATGATATGGTTCTCCAGTTGTTAAACTGCAACTCCCAGCAGGGTTAAGCAGCAGAATCAGTGGCGAGGAATCCTTGGAGCTAGAGTTCAACAATTTCTGGAGAGCTGCACATTTCCTGATCTTATTAGACCTAGGGCCTAATGATTTGTGGGCACCAACGGGTAGATGGCCATATGTGTTGTTTTAATTGTGAGGCACACTGTTCATGCAGTCATCTTCCCTATTGCCATTCCTTGCCTTACAGTGGTTTTTCCTGGCTGCATCTGCACTGCAGAAATAATGCAGTTTGACAGCTTTAACTGCCATGGCTCAATGCTGACAGAGAATGCTAAGTATCTCACAAAACTGCAAATCCCAGTGCAGATACAGCCAGGAACATGCAGCCCCCGTTTTATTCTGCTGTGCATTTAAGTCTAAAATAGACCCTTCCACTTTTACTGCTGTTCCTCTATATATTCTTTATGTGTGCAGCTAGCCCAGCCAGTATTGAAAAATAAAATAACAACTGCTCACTCAGGCTATAAGAAAGCCAGGGGATATATAACCTTGCACTAACCCCTAAATTCAAATCCCTCCTGTGAACAAGCAGGGTAGCCTTGGGCAAATCACTGGTTTCCCACCTCAAATCGCTCCTTGTAAAATGATCACATCTTCCAGATTGCCAGGAAGAGGAATGAGATAAAGGGTACACTGTACAAATTATGAATAATAACTTACGCTGTGAGGCAGAGCTGATATTTCAAGCACTGTTACTATATACATTATTAATACTGAAGTCATAATACAGTATATTAATCAAGTACTGTGGATTTTAAAAAATCTGATCTGTACAGTTTTATTCATTTTCAAGTTTCGGAGGATTTAATAGCAGCCTGTCATGGGAAATGAAGTTAAGAAATAGTTTCCACCCTTTTCTTTTAATATTATAGACACAAATTATGGGTATGCAGATGACTGTGCTTAATAGCCAATTACTGAGGGCTGCAAAAAAAAAGAGCTGACTTTTTTCTGTACACCCATTTGAAAGAAATTACATACAACTGATATGAGGTTGGGTTTGATGATGTATCTCTATCTATTGTATATTACCTATATAATGATATAGGAACACATAATAAGAACGTGAATAAGAACAAAATGTGTAAGGCCTTGTCTGATTCCTAATAATTGTTTGCTAACACACTGCTGATAACTAGTCTTGCGTGTGTGTGTTTACTCAAATATCACCCAATGATTTTTATGCAATTTACTCCAAGGTAAGCAACTATTAGAGCTATAGTAGTTTGAATGCTGGACTACGACTATTGAGATGAGGGTCTGAATACCTGCTTTGTTAGGGAAACTCACTGGGTGATCTTGGGCAAGTCACATTCTCTCAGCCTCAGAGATAGGCAAAGGCAAATCCCTTTGAACCAAACTTGGCAAGAAAACCTGTTATGGCAATGGGGTTGCCATAACGGTGTTTTCTTGGCAATAATTTCTTGGCAACCCCTTAGCGTTGCCATAAATCGGAAATTGCTTAAAGGCACACAACAGCTATTGGGAATGTTCAAACCTGGCCACTATTACCCAAAATGACAGAGGGCACCCACAGCCGATATTTAATAGGAGGATTTTTTATTAACTCAAGTGCTGCTGCTGAGAGGGCTTTGGGCAACTAAAAGCAGGAGTCAAGCCTGCATATACTACTCCCAAGAAACAGAACTCCAGAATGCAAGATCCAAATGGAGCTTTATTTGTAACAGAAAAAGGGAAACCAACTATCACACAAAAACACACACTTACAGACACATACACAAGAACTAGCGATATGGAAGGTGGTAGCAGATGGTGATTTTCAGGACTGCAGAGGGTGATTACTGTGCCTGATTCCAAAAGCATAGGTTCCACTCTGGGTGGTCTGTGAGAAGAAAGTGGCTCAGCATGCTACCTGTGGATGTGAGTTGGGCAGAGAGATACAGATACTCTGATCTCAAAGCAAGATCAATTTGATAGTGCCTGAGCTGGTATACTTATAGATCAAAACGTAACCCGGCACATTTTGGGGATTAAGGTGAAGTTCCAAGGAAGGAACAATAAAAATTGAAATCTATATGGCTGGACAATCACTAAATGTCCCTCAACAAAGGAGTCTCACTCCCAGAGGAAAGTAATATTTGACTTCTGTTCATGTGTAATCCTAGAGTCTATCACCCACTATCACTCCTATCAGTGAAGGGATTTTGCAGATTCCAATCTTAATTGATCTATCCTAAGTGCCCTGGGTTTCCCCATACTGAGCCAGCTATATCTCCACATACAGTCCTTATATAGCATGGTTAGTTTTTTTAATGGGAGGTGGCCTCTCAGCCACCTGCTTAAAACATCCCTTTTAATCAAAAAGAGGGAGTGTAGAGGGAAGCTAGATCTTGGGGTAACACCACAGTAGTATGGAAGAATTTGATTGCACATGTATTTAACTTATTCATGCTTAACAATATGGAATTAATCCTACTGCTCTGAAGTTAAGTAGGGGATGAAAGAAAATATGGCTCTTGATTTTGGTTGCAAAATTATAAGAACCAAATTACAAGCTTCTTGGTGTGTGCATGTGTGTGTATGTCTTCAGGTCACCTGTTACCTTATGATGACCCCATTAATTTTGTAGGGTTTTCTTAGGCAAAGAATACCCAAAGATGGTTTCACCAGTTCCTTCCTCTGAAATGTAATCTACACCTGTTATTCGCATCCATGTACTAACCAGGGCTGACCCTGCTTAGCTTCCAAGATCAGATGGGATCAGCGCCTTTAGAGTTTTCATGCCCTAAGCCTCTTGCTACATCACATTAAAACAAGGGTATCGCTAGCAATTTCTGAAAGATTTTATCCGCACCTCCTCCACAAATCTGAGATTCCTTTTTCTTTGTTCACTAAAGTATATACCGAAGGGAGATTTGGAATATAAATGTGTCTTTTCATTTTAATAATTCAAAGTAAATGAATCAAATCTTCTGTACATACCAAAAACAACAACCCATCAACCAGGCCACAAATTGGTAATGTGGCTTTATTACTTATTTACATTCAAAGCAGAGTATTATTTACTTATACCCACATTTAAATGGTATAAAGGAAATTTAAATGGATTTACTGAAACTGTGATCCAAACCAGAATTGGTAAACTATTTGTTTTGTTTTTCCTGATACCTATGAGATTTGTATATAAACCAGAGTAGTGACTTCTGTGTTAAAAAAAAATCATGTTTTATCTTAAATAATACCTTTTAAATAAAGTAGATTCTCTGTCAAATAATAATAATACAGACATTTGTTAATGTTGCCAACACTGAACACCAGTTCTCATTCAGCACTGACAATTATTAGCACTTCTTTGGAGAAATAATAATAAAAGGTTTTGTCTTTTTAATTAGCTTGTTCTTTTGTTTACAGGCAGTATTAAGGCAAACAATCATTTATTAATGATTTTCATGAGGCATGATGAATTTATTTCTTCTATCTGCTACTTCCTTGAAATATTAGTGCCTGGTTTTCTCATTTAAGGGAGCTGCTGGGATTCATTTTGCTGTAAGCTTAGGGCATTTCAGTGTTGTTCCAGGAAAAGCACTCCATTAGAGGGTGTCATTTTAATAGTACCATAACCCATCTATTGCAACGGCTAATGAGAACATATAATGAACTCTTATAATGAAAAAGCTTTCAGTACCATTATATTATTATTTTGCATTTAAATTCATAGAATAATGTGTTTTAACACAAATCATTGCTTTATTATGGAAGCAGTCAGGTATGCCTACCCCTGTAATTTAAAGCTTCCACGTCAAAGAGCCACTTCTAATGCAGTCTGGTAAAGCTTACCAAGTATAATTGATATGCACATTACAGCAATAGGAAGGGCTTTATGTGCTTCACTTTGTCACTTCCAACAGTGCCAGCCCTATCATTAGGCAGAATGAGGCAGTTATCTTAGGCAGAAGCAGCAGCAGTAGTAGTTGCTGCTGCTGCTGCTGCTACGTTATTGTATGTCTTCAAGTCGTTTCCTACTTATAGCAACCCTAAGGCAACCCTATCACAGTATTTTCCTGGCAAGATTTGTTCAGAGGAAGTTTGCCATTGCAGTCTGAGGCTGAGAGAGTATGACTTGCCGAAGGTCACACAGTGGGTTTCATGGCTGAATGGGAATTGCCCCCTGGTCTCCAGAATTGTGGTCCAACACTCAAACCACTGCACCATGCTCCCTTCCAGCAGATGTAAGATATCATAAAAGGGCAGGAAAAAGTGATTTAGGTGCTTACCGCTTGGGCAAATAAGCCAGCCTACCTCTTCCGTCTTCAATTCTGGATCTGGGATGCCCCCTGGATGTTAGAGTAAAAGGGTAAACACTGTGTGGCATTAGATCAAAATGCTTTCAAAAATCCCCACAAAATTTTAATGAGCTAAGCTTCAAAACTGACTTGTATAGGAGTAGAGCTGGATCAGCTAAAAAGGAATGAAAAATATAAAGGCTTTTTAAAAAATGAAAGCATATATTAGAAGATTTCCTTCCCCAAGCCTGTATATGTGTTGTTGTTTTTTCAAAAAGGCTTTCCGCAATAATCATACACATGTCCTCAAAAGTTCTTTCAATCTTCATCTCTAGTATTTAAAAAAAAAAGCCTAAATTCTCCTGTGACTTACATTCTATGATCCAAGCCACTGCAATGTGATTGCATGTCATGTAAGTCAGAGCCGACTTTAGTCTGAAGCCTTGAGCTTATTGACTCCTTCAAACATCTTGGAAGAAGATTACACCCATGTAATAACATACAATCCTTCTGCAATCCTTGGGGGGTGGATGGCTTGGGCATGGTTATTTCAGTTAATACAACTGAGTCACCCTAGAGTCCAAATATAAAGCAGAAACTAAATTTCATTTCTGTGGCCTGAAGAAAGCTTCAACCTCTGGCACATTTCCAAGCCAGAAACATAAATCCAGACATTACCCTATGGCAATAAACAGAAAATGTCTCTCACTGCTAACCCAGATGGATGGACTGGAGAAACTTGTGATCAGACTGGTATTCGAAAGAGATATCTCCAACACAGATCATCACATTTCTGCCTTCCACAGACCATTGCCCTTTAAAATAAATGCATCTTCTTCACGTTGAACGAGCCTCAAAGAGAGAGTTTGGCCTCCAAATGGACTCCAGACGGGTGCATCTTCCTTCCTGTCTGGTCCACATCCAGTTCTGAGCCCAGACAAGAGACAACCAGTAACTCTGAAGTCCTGATTGAAATAAAAAGTCCTTATGGCTGACTTGGGTCCAGACTATCTGAAAGACCGTATCTCTTTATATAAACCATGGCATGTGTCAAGATCTATTTTAATATTTTTTTTTTAAATTGATACAGGACATGATCATTGAGGTAGAGGATAGGGGGGCTTGGAGATGTCTCATTCACAGGGTCACCATGATTTCAGGTAGACTCAAAGACAGCTAACAACAACAAAAGCCACTTTGTATACCCTTTTTGGAGAAAAGTGGGGTGCAAATACAATAAATCTGTTAATATTACTGTTATTATTTTCAACTACAATTAAGCATGATGACGATTGGAGACAGGTAATTTATTTATTCATTTCTTTAGAGAGAACTGGAAATGATATGACATATTTTTGTGCCTGGTTTATGTATGCACACTTTGTTTACCCCATTATCATGTTGTTTGCCATTGCCATCCTCTGAGGCTGAGAGATTGTGACTTGCCCAAGGTCACCCAATGGATTTCATAGCCAAGGGGGGATTTGGACCCTGATCTCCCAAAGTCTGAGTCCAACTCTCAAACCACTACCCAAACTGGCTCTCTAACTGCCCTTGAGTTCTTCACTCATGGTGACCCTATGGATGAGACATCTCCAAGACTTAGGACCTTGTCACACCAGACCAATTAGGATTGAATCTGAAGTGACCTTGGAACTGATTTCTGTGAATTCGGTTGTTACTGAAATCACTAAACTCTGGGGTGACTTTGGATTGGCTTTGGAGTGAATTCCTAGGACCTTATCAGACGTTGGAAATTGAAAGTATAATCTAATGGCAATCCGAACGCAATCATGGGGTTTCACGTTATTGCGAATTAAAGCATCTCATGCAATTTCATGCAATGGGGGGCTTATTTTTGGGTAATGGGAAGTCAATCTGAACGCATTCCGAATGCAACTGGAATTCATATAAATTTGCCAAACTAGCAAATTCACGTGAATTTGAATTGGCTCCAATTGGCTCCATTCGCAATAAAGAGAAATTCTTCCCGTCTGATAAGGTCCTTAGTAACAGCATTCACGTGTGATAATTCAATGCGCATTCACTGAATTCTGGGGTGACTTTGGATTGACTTTGGATTGGCTTTGGAATGGCTTCATAGCAACAGCATTCACGTGTGATAATTCAATGCACGTTCATGTGATTTCACTTGGATGGATGCAGAGTGACTCCGGATTGGGGCTGCAAAAACCCTCGTCTGATAAGGGCCGACAGATTTGTTTGTCCTTTTGGCTGTCTACAGAATCCTCAGCACTCCTCTTCTGCACCACATCTCGAAGGAATGGAGTTTCTTCCTGTATCTTCTTCAGTGTCCAGCTCTTACATCCATACATGGCAATAGGGAATATGATGGCTTGTATGAGTCTAACTTTTGTGCTGAGTTGTATATCTTTGCATTTTAGGATCTTCTCTCATAGCCACGTTCCCCATTTTTAATCTTCTTCTGATTTCCTGACTGCAGTCCCCATTTCTATCCATGTTTGACCCCAGGTATGAGAATGCTTTTACTACATGGTCATAGGGAACAAGATGGCTTGTATGATTCTAACTTTTGTATTCAGTTGCCTATCTTTGCATTTTAGGTCCTTTTCTATTCTTTCATGGCCACCCTCCCCATCCTTAATCATAGAATCGTAGAGTTGGAAGAGACCACAAGGGCCATCCAGTCCAACCCCCTGCCATGCAGGAACTCTCCATCAAAGCATACCCAACAGATGGCCATCCAGCCTCTGCTTAAAAACCTCCAAGGAAGGAGACTCCACCACCCTCCGAGGGAGAGTGTTCCACTGTCGAACTGCCCTTACTGTCAGGAAGTTCTTCCTAATGTTGAGGTGGAATCTTTTTTCCTGCAGTTTGCATCCATTGTTCTGAGTCCTGTTCTCTGGAGCAGCAGAAAACAAGCTTGCTCCCTCCTCAATGTGACATCCCTTCAAGTATTTAAACAGGGCTATCATATCACCTCTTAACCTTCTCTTCTCCAGGCTAAACATCCCCAGTTCCCTAAGGTGTTCCTCATAGAGCATGGTTTCCAGTCCCTTCACCATCTTAGTTGCCCTCCTTTGGACCCGCTCCAGTTTCTCCACATCCTTTTTGAATTGTGGTGCCCAGAACTGGACACAGTATTCCAGGTGGGGCCTGACCAAAGCAAAATAGAGTGGCACTATTACTTCCCTTGATCTAGGCACTATACTTCTATTGATGCAACCTAAAATTGCATTGGCCTTTTTAGCTGCTGCATCGCACTGTTGACTCATGTTCAACTTGTGGTCTACTTGGACTCCTAGATCCCTTTCACACATAGTTTCATTCAGCCAGATGTCCCCCATCCTATATCTGTGCATTTCATTTTTCCGCCCTACATGTAGGACCTTACATTTCTCTGTGTTAAATTTCATTTTGTTAGCTTTGGCCCAGCTTTCTAGTCTATTCAGGTCTTCTTCTGCACTCTCCTAGGAGCCCTCTCTCTCCAAGAGCAGCAGGAGAAGAACATAGTCCCCTTCTTGGCCTGGGGGCAGGAGCCCGCCTTGCTGACCAAGAAACCCATCCCCCGGCCCCATGCCATTGGTCAGCGGTGGGCGAGGAGGGTGACCATTGGGGGGCAGAGGACGTCACTCTGCGCTGCAGAGAAGCTGGGGAGGGACCACCAGCAGCAGCAGCTGAGAGGCTGGGAAGGGCTTGGTGGTGGTGGGTTCAATTCAGTCCAGGGGCTGGGAAGGCAAAAGAGTAGAGCCTCCTCCTCCTCCAGGAGTTTCTCTCCTCCTCTGAAGGGGACAGAGAGGAGTCTCCAAGAAGAAGCCACCTCCCTCCTCCTGGGCTGGGCTTCTCCCCTTCCAGCCCTAACGAGCCCCAACCAACCCAGCCTCCAATTGACTCCCAGAGAACTGGAGAGGACTCTTTCTTTCTCCCTCCCGCCTCCTCCTCCTCCTCCTCCTCCTCCTCCTCCTCCTCCTTCTTTTCCTCCTCCTCCTCCTCCTTCCTTGAGGGACCATGAGGCAGGAGGAAGGTTTGCCTAGTCTTGCATGGACTTAATAGCCCCAGAGGAGGAGTAGTTTCCTGGGCTTCCCAGCAGCAGCAGCAGCCCTGCTCCCCTCCTCCTCCTCCTCCTCCTCCTCCTCTTTCGAAGGCAGAGAAGAAGAAGAAGAAGAAGAGAGATGGTGCCGGCGCCAGGATTACTCCTCCTCTCAGCCTGAACTCTTGCAGCAGGGCTTCCTCCTCCTCCTCCTCCTCCTCTCTTTTGGGTTTGGGGGCGCTGCTTTTGCAAAGCCAGGAGGAGAGAGCCCTTTCTCCTTCCCGAGAGACGGATCCCTCCCTGGAACCCCTGTTTTCCCCCTCCAGTCCTCCTCCTCCTCCCGCTCCAGAGAACCTCCCGGGGGAGGATGTCCACCCCAAGCAGAGGCAGCAAGAAGGACAAAGAGATCGTCGCCGAGTATGAGAGCCAAGTCAAAGGTAAGAAGAAGAAGGAGAAGAAGAAGAACACTACAAGGAGGGGGCCTCGTCTCCCCCTCCCCCAATCCCTCCCTCCTTTTATCTCTCCCTTTCGTTCTGTCTTTCTCCCTTCCTTCCTTCCCTTCTTCCTTCCTTCCCCCCTTTCTTTCTTTCTTTCTTTCTTCCTCCCTTCCTTCATTCTTTTCTTTCCCCCTTCCTTCCCTTCTTCCTTCCTTTCTTTTCCCCTCCCTCCCTCCCCTTTTTCCCTTCTCCTTTCCTTCCTTCCTAACTTTCTTTTTCCCTTCCTTCCCTTCTTCCTCCTTCCCTCCCTCCCTTCCTAACTTCCTTTCTTTCTCCCTCTCTCCCTTCCTTCCTTCCTTCCTCCCTTTCTTTCTTTCTTTCTTTCTCCCTCCCTTTCTTTTTCCCTTCCTCCCTCCCTCCCTCCCTTTCTTTTTCCCTCCCCCCTTATCTCCTAACTTCCTTTCTATTTCCCTCCCTTCCTTCCTATCTCTCTCCCTTTCTTGCTTTCTTTGGAGATTATCACACAACAGAAATTGGAAGTATACCGTAATCCAATGGCAATCTGAACACAATTGTGGGGTTTCACATTATTGTGTAAGAAACTATTACACATAATTTCAGGGACTGGGAGGCAATTTTGGGCAGTTCCGAACGCGATGCGGTGTTAATACGCAATCACGTAAATTCACTGAACTAGCAAATTCATTCAATTCCAAACTGGCCCCACTTTCATTTCTTTCTAAATTGAGAGAAATTCCTCCCATATGATAACGTTTCCTTTCCTCCTTTATCTCTCTCCTCATCTCTTCGTCTTTCCTGCCCCCTTCATGATCCTTAAGAAAAAGTCTCCAATTATTTCACATCAGATTGATTCATTATTAACAATCGCACACACCCTCAGTTTCTCTTTTGTCCCTGTAATAACTATGAAGCAGTGGGTTTCGATCCTGGCTCTCACCCGAAGCAGAGCGACTGCCTTGATTTGAAAAAGGCCTGGGGATGTCTTTCTTTTGGGGTTGGGTTGACATCTGGCCTCTCTCCCAAAATGGGGTTCAAGGGAAGTGTGTCCTTGCGCCAGTCACTGGTTGGGAGTGTGGCAAAGGGCTCAGAGGGGAGGCAGGGGTGGTGCTCAGACTAAACAATGTCGCATGGTAAAGGTGGCAACTTGGAGCTGGAGTGTCATCACATTGTCATCCACCCCAGAGGAATCAGATGCTGCATCTTGCATGGCAGAAATAATGCGGTTCCATACCGCTTTCACAGTCCTGGCTCAAGGCTAGAGGATTCGTGCGGATGTAGCCAGAGGACTCTTTCAGACGTCGGGAATTGGAAGTATAATCTAGGGTCAATCCAAACGCAATCATAGGGTTGGCGTTATTGCGAATTAAAGCTTCGCACGCAATTTTGGGCGAAAGGGAAGTCAATCCGAATGCAATCATGGGTTTGACGTTATTGCGAATTAAAGCTTCGCACGCAATTTCGGGCAAGGAGGGGTCATTTTCAGGAAATGGAGCGTTACTCCGAATGCAATGGGGATTCCCGTAAATTCGCTAAACAAACAAATTTACAGAAATTCGCATTGGCTCCATTCGAAGTTTGGGAGAAATTCCTCCCGTGTGAAAGATGGACTCTTGCATCTGAAAGAGTCTCCATTGGGAGAGAGAATGTGGGAGTGGGTGGGAATCTGGAAGGCCCTTTTGTTGAATAATCTTTTCCAACCTATATGAGTTAAGCTTGAACCAGTTTGGTTCCAGTATGATACTGGGTTATGCAATTCTAAGAACAGTGGACCACACTGGCTGTACCAGATTGCTTTTCCGACGCTCTTTGAGAACGGGTTCGTATGTACTGTTTGTGTATGTTATCTGTGCTCATCTAATTTCTGTTGAACATCAGTTTAGCAAAGGGAGGGGATGTAACTGGTCCACAGCTCCTGCCTGTCTGGTACAGTTTTGATATAGTAAGTTAGGAGTGTTCAGTACCTTTTCAGATCCATCTTGCCACAATGGAAGTAACAAATGGAAACTGTTGAGCTTCGCTGGTTTTCATAGGGCACATCAGTTCTGTTTTTTCCCTCAGTTGTTACTTTTTCTGTGTCCTTCAGAAGATGTGTTGTAAAATTTCAGATAATTATTTGACAAGTTTCACTTCCCTATTCTTTCTCTTCATTGTAATCTGGTTTCCCGATAAGCAGCTCTTGCTCTGTAGACCTTGGCATCATTTGAATTAAAAAAAAAAGTGTCTGGAAAACAAAGACCTTCCTTCAGATATATGAGCTCATAACTGTGGGTTGATGTATGCTCTTTGCTTCCGCAGCTGAAAACTACTATGGGCTATACCTGCATATGTCATAAAGTTTTCCATTTCCATTTTGTCTATAATAACTACTTGGAATGTCCTGTTGGGTATTCCTGAGGTAAGGGCCAAAGTAGAGTAATGATTTGAGGGTTGGACCGGGACACTAGGAAGCCAGGGTTTGAATCCAGGCTCCACCATGGAAACCCACTGGGTGACCTTGGGCAAGTCATACTCTCTGAGCCTCAGAGGATGGCAATGGCAAACCCCTTCTGAAGAAACTTGTCAAGAAGACCCTAGGATAGGGTCGCCATAAGTCAGAAATGACTTGAAAGCACACAACAACAAGAACAACAAGCAATTCATGGGGCTAGCAAAATGGAACTCTCCAAATGTTGAAATCCAATTCCTGTTAGTCCCATAAATATTGGCAGTAATGAACAAAGCTGGAGTTGCAATGCAACAGCATCTGGAGAGTTTCACTGTGCCCACCTCTAGTATATACAAACGCAGTGAGTGGTATGTATTAATCTCAAGAGTTTTTCCACATAGCTAATGTTCCTCTTGGCATCTGCCAGATTCTGTTCAGTAGCTCATCTATGTCCTGTGGTGTAACACTTACCGCTGACTTGAAGATTTGCTGTCTCTGACTCACAGTCTCTTCTTCATCCTCCAAGCAAGCAGTCACAGTTCACTAGTTTCTCACCCTTGTTCTTCTCTCCATCATGGGCATATGTTTTCCCGGAGCTATTGTCACCTCCAGCTCTGCCCTTAATTGGGCAGGTTCACATTGATTCCGGAAGGACGCTAGGATGGGACGCTCTGCTTGGCTTCCATTTTCCCCATGTTCCCATTAGACTTTTTGTTACTCAGGAGCTGCTTAGAAAAATGCATTTTATCTATTTATTTATTTGTTCAGCAGGCAATGCTTAAAGGTGTCCATAGCCAAGCAGGTTGGCAGGCTGATCATGTTGGCTGAATCAACAAGGTTGGGGAAGGAGGGTAGGTGTTACAGTTTTTCAGATCAGCTCTATAGTGTATAAGGAAACAACCAAAGTGACTGTATAGAGCAGTGCTTGTCAGGCTGTTTGATGGGGGGGGAACAGCAGTTACCAGTATTATTTTCCAGTGTGTCAGGGAACAGCACTAAATCTGTGCCCATTGAGTGCAGTTTCTTTCTTTCCTGGAAGGTTGCCAGGGACTACCACTCACTGGCTCAGAGACTGGCATCAGTCCAGGGACCACTACATTGAGTAGCACTGAGGCAGGCTAAGGAAGAATTCTTGGAGAGATAAAAGAAGCAGGTTTATAGTTTGAAAATATCATTATAATTTTTTTAACTTTAACCATCCCACTACTCTACTCTACTTTTAAATGTTATATATCTCTCCCACCCATTATTTCTGCTGCACTCTGTCTTTTTTTTTTTCCTGCATCCCTTTTTACTATTATCACAATAAAAAATGTTGTTTTGCCCCCCTATCCCCACAGTTATTGGTGAGATAAGGAAGGAAGGAAGGAAGGAAGGAAGAGATTTTTGTGTATAATAAATGTGAGAGCTAGCATGGTGTAGTGATTTGGGAGTTGGACTGTGACCCTGGGATCAATTTCTGCTCAGCCATGGAAAACCACTGAATATTGCAAATATTCAGAAATATTGAAAATATTCAGAATAATATATAAATTAAACACACACACACACACATATAAATTCCAAAAGCAAAACTTGATTTTGCCATTTTATGTAAGGGACGCCACTGAATTTAATGGGACTTGAGCATCCATGGATTTTGGTGTCCACAACAGGTCCTGCCACCAAACCCCAACAGATACCAAAGGCTTGCCGTGCACTTGTGCCTCCGCATTTGTGGACTTGGATTCCGCGGTTTTGATCCTCCGTGGATGGCAAGCGAGCAAGGACAAAATGGCGCACGCTGCCATTACAACCGACAGGGCTTGAATATCCACGATATTTCCGATTTGTGTTAGGGTCCGGAACGGATGCCCCATGAATTGGGAAGGATGACTGTATGTATTATGCCTGTACTGTACCCTCCACCAATTGCAAAATGCACCAGCCATCCCAATCTACATTAAGTATTCTGAAAGCCATCTTTCTCAATAAAGAAAATGGCAGTCTTAATAAGTAATAGGGTGTTTATGGCAACAAATATCCACTATTAAGATTTTGTAAGAATCTCTAGAAAGTGGTCTTCCATACACTGATAAATATACAGTGGTCCCCCGGGTTACGAAATTAATTGGTTCCGGCTACTTTTTCGTAAGCCGAAAATTTCGTAACCCCGGGGCCTATTTCCCATAGGAAATAGGTAATCCGTTCCCGAGGCCTGGCGGGGGCCTCCTGGCTGAGGAAGGAAAGGTCCGATCCGGCGGATCGGGCCTTCCTTTCGTCAGCTGCGGAGGCCCAGCCTGGCTGGGGAAGGGAAGGTTCCCTTCCCCAGCCAGGCTGGGCCTCCGGGCCTGACGCGGAAGGAGGCCCGATCCCGCCGGATCGGGCCTCCTTTCGTTGGGCGTGGAGGCCTGGCCTGGCTTGGGGAGCCAGGCCGGGCCTCCGCGCCCAACGAAAGGAGGCCCGATCCCGCGGATTGGGCCTCCTTTCGTTGGGCACGGAGGCCCGGCCTGGCTCCCCAAGCCAGGCCGGGCCTTCGCGCCCAACGAAAGGAGGCCCGATCCCGCGGATCGGGCTTCCTTTTGTCTCGGGCGCGGAGGCCCGGCCTGGCTCCCCAAGCCAGGCCGGGCCTCCGCGCCCAACGAAAGGAGGCCCGATCCCGCGGATTGGGCCTCCTTTCATGTCTCTGGCGCGGAGGCCCGGCCTGGCTTGGGGAGCCAGGCCGGGCCTCCGCGCCCAACGAAAGGAAGCCCGATCCCGCGGATCGGGCCTCCTTTCGTGTCTCTGTTTCGTCCCTTTTCGTCCCTTTTCCTCCGAGGCCTAGCCTTCCCAAGCCAGGCTGGGCCTCCGGGCCTGACGCGGAAGGAGGCCCGATCCCGCCGGATCGGGCCTCCTTTCGTTGGGCGCGGAGGCCTGGCCTGGCTCCCCAAGCCAGGCCGGGCCTCCGCGCCTGAGACACGAAAGGAGGCCCGATCCGCGGGATTGGGCTTCCTTTCGTTGGGCGCGGAGGCCCAGCCTGGCTCCCCAAGCCAGGCCGGGCCTCCGCGCCAGAGACATGAAAGGAGGCCCGATCCGTGGGATCGGGCTTCCTTTCGTTGGGCATGGAGGCCCGGCCTGGCTTGGGGAGCCAGGCTGGGCCTCCGCGCCTGAGACACGAAAGGAGGCCCGATCCGCGGGATCGGGCCTCCTTTCGTTGGGCGCGGAGGCCCGGCCTGGCTCCCCAAGCCAGGCCGGGCCTTCGCGCCCAACGAAAGGAGGCCCGATCCCGCGGATCGGGCTTCCTTTCGTCTCGGGCGCGGAGGCCCGGCCTGGCTCCCCAGGCCGGGCCTCCGTGCCCAACGAAAGGAAGCCCGATCCCGCGGATCGGGCCTCCTTTCGTGTCTCTGTTTCGTCCCTTTTCATCCCTTTTCCTCCGAGGCCTAGCCTCAGAGAAAAAGGGACGCCGTTCGTCCCTTTTCCTCCGAGGCAAATGCATCTGAGGAAGTGGGCTCAAATCTATGAAAGCTCATGTTGCCAAGTTCTATCTTGCATTTAGTCTCAAAAGTGCTGCAAGATCCCTTTGCATTCTGATTTTCAAGACTAATACAGCTATGTCTTTGAATTCTACCCCTAGCTTAATACAATTTGAGGCACAAAATTCTAGGCATGCAAAAGTCCCAAAATGAATCAAGCCTGAACTTTCCCTAGAAACTATGATGGCTAAACTGAGGCTGTCATACTTTGGCAATACCATGCGAAGATATGATTCACTGGAAAATATAATGATGCTTGGCAAGGCAGAAGGCGGCAGGAGAAGATCACATTCTAGATGGTTAGACTCAATCAAAGAAGCCATGACTTTGAGTCTCCCAACCTCAGAATAAAGCAAAGGGAAACCACCTCTAAACAAATTTTTGCCAAGAATAGCCCATGATAGGCTCGCCTCAGAGTTGCCGTAAGTAGGAAATAAAGGCACACAACAACAAAAAACAAATACTGTATATATTCAGCCCATTATCCTCAGAAAACAAACATTAAAAAATAATGATGTTGTAACAGGAAGTGTTAAAATGACTGCACATGCTCTGAGTTTAAATAAGAAAATTCTTAATTTGAATTCATACTCAGAATAAGCAGATGTGTATATAAGTTGGACAGGAACTGTTGTATTTGCTGTACTGGGGGAAGAACCAGTTGTAAAAATAGTGGAGCAGTATTTCTGGCCAACTGGAAATCCTGCTGAACTCCTGCATTGCCACCTGAAGTTTCATCAAGCATTTGTTCATACTCTGTCAGCTCTTGATTTTCTCATCTAACCACTTAGATGCTTTTAAAAGCTCAAATTCATGGATTCAGCACCCAGTATCTATTTTTGCATTTGTGCATTTCAAGAGCATACTGTACATTACAGATTATGTATGTGAGTTAAACATCATACAGGGAAAAAGATTTTAAGTTGCTGCAGAGAACTGACTGTGTAATTGACCACATGAATACAACTTATGTGTTGTTTTGGCTAATTGGGCCAGTTAAATTACATGTAAGAGTAAAATTAATTGTAGGATATTTTACCAGCATATCTTACCAAATAGTAGGAGTCTCATGTGTTGATTATTCCAATAAACAGTATTGTAGCTAGTTGCATAGTTAGATGGTGAACTCTACATAGGAATGGGCTTATAAAAGCTTTAGAATCATAGAACTGGGAGAGACCCCCAAGGGCCATCCAGTCCAAGTCCCTGTCATACAGGAATATATATTCAAAGCATTTCAGACAAATGGTCAATCATCCAGCCTCTGTTTAAAAACCTCCAAAGAAGGAAACTCCACCACACTCCAAGGCAGCCTATTCTGCTGTCAAACAGCTCTTACTGCCAGGTAGTTCTTCCTATGAAATCTCTTTTTCTGTAGTTTGAATTGATATGACATCCCTTCAGATATTTAAACATGGCTATTTATTTCACCTCTTCACCTTCTCTTCCCTAGCTAAACATACCCGGCTCCCCACAACTTTTGGGTTCGAGGGACTTGAATATCCATGCTGAGACAGCTTTAATGGGAGTGGCTCAGGACTTAATGTCCATGGCAACCATACATCTCTACTAAATGATATCTAGCCCCATTCATAGTGCTTGGCAAACATAAGACTTTGTTTTGTATACTGGGTGGGATGATGATAATTTGAGAGTGGAGAGACTTTATGTTGTTCCATTGTCATGGATATATAACCTCTTGGTCAAATTTAAGCTTGTTAGGACTTGGAGCTCTGCAGGGGTGCAGGACTAATTAAGATCTGAGTTGGTAATGAGGAGTGATCAATTACTCTTTACAGAAAAACAGCATCCTGCCATGCCTGAAGGAGACTGTTGTAATATCTTTAGTGTGTGTGGGGTGGGAGGAAGGTTTCCCCTGGATCCTACTATATTAGAGAACTATCATCCAGTCTCCAAGATTACATTTTTGCGCAAAGCACTGAAGCATATTGTGGCTACTAACATCACTTTAGTCCAAAGAGCTGCAGCCAGATGGTTAACTGGGGCTGGCAATCGGGGCGGGAACATAGAACTCCCTGTAGGCAGATGGAGGGAGGTGTTGTCGATTTTATTGTGTTTTATATATATTTTAAAAACTGCTTTTAACTTGTATTTTTAGAAAAGAAGTTGGATTAATTATGTTTTAACCTTTGTACTAAGACTGTTTTTAGTTGTATTGTTTTTTTAAGAGGCTGTAGGCCACCTCGAATTCCAGGCTTCATTCTAGGCTTTCACTGGCTCCATATACCCAAAGGTCATTGTCTATTTTGTCTATAGCAACCCAGTGATTATACTTGTAAGGGCCAGCTTACATATTACAGCTGTCATGTCGAAGCTCCTCCAAGTTGTTCCATGTGGCAGCTGTTACTATGAACAAGCTCTATTTATTCATTACTTCAAGATGCTGATTTGGCATTCTTTGTCTGGGCCCTGTCTACCCAAAGCAGTGAGGCAATTTGGAGTGGTATAGTGAACACTGCCTAAGTCTACATAATGACTGTGTACAAACATCTTACACTTGGCAATAGCTTTAAAACACTTTATTTCTCTGGTGGCTGTTAAGTGTTTTCTGTTCTTACCTCAGGGCGCAGCAGGTCCCTATAATTCTGACAACATGAGTAAGACTCTGGAAGAACCAGGCAGGAGTAATAATATCATTTTGAAAAATCTATCTTGCTATGCAGTATGTGCTTGCTAGACTAGTCCATCCATCATCTCTTCTACCCACAGGGCAGATAGGGCAGGGGCCAAGGATTCATTCTATCCAGTTTGGATGGAGATGGGACAGAATCATCACTTTTTAATGCTAAGAGCATACAGAGTAATATAATTGTCTTCTAATAAAGCAGGAACCTGCTTCTACTGGAATACAGACACCACACATTGAGTTCTTGAATTTAGCTGGATAATGCTTTTCACAACTTCTAAACACTAAAGAGAAAAATCATAAGATATATTATGGGGCAGATCAGTTTCACTGTAAATTTAAACACTGCCTAAAACCTAAAAATAGCCTTCAAATATTGAAATTAGTGTTCACAAATTTTTCTAAACCACAAACAACCAGTCAGAAGTTTTACATTAAGATAAATGCAAACTAGTTGAATTCTTTCTGATAGAAGCTTAGCAGGTTAATTTGTTAACATGGTCCACCAAGTCACATGCATCCACTTCTGTATAACAAGTATGTTATACAGTTCAGGTTGGGTATCCTTTATTCAGAATTCCAGAATCTGAAATATTCCAAAATTGTCCATATGGGTGGTTGAGATAGTGACACCTTTGCTTTCTTATGGTTTGACATATCAAACTTTGTTTCAGGCACAAAAATATTTAAAATATTATATATAAAATTACTTTTAGGCTGTGTATAAGATATATACAAATATATACAAATGAATGTCATGTTTAGACTTGGGTCCATTCTCCAAGATTATGTATACGTAAATATTCAAAAATCACCCCCATTGTAAAAAATCCCAAATCCAAAGTACTTCTGGTCCCATACATGTAGGATAAGGGAGACCAAACCTGTATAATATCAAAAATATGAGCTGCTGTCATGATTGTGTGTGTGTGTATATTAGATATTTGATTTTGTAACCCTAACAAGTTACTTGTAGGCTTGAACATATGTTCTTTCTTTTATTGTTATTTATTCATTGTTTACAACAATGCCCCATTAGAAATTTGCCATATTACATTTCTACCACATATAGTCAAATTTTGTTTTGGCTTAGTTCATCAATACCCAACTTGTAGTCTACAGGTATTTGCAGATAAATCCATCGTGATGGTAGTTACAGCCAGGTAATATCTACAAAGGCACTTTGGAGGTATTAACTGGCTGTAATTACCATCATTTTGGATGCCACCCCTGCAGCTTACTTGGTACCATTTAGGAATACTTGCAAATATGCATAAAAATCAGAATGCATATTAAAAGTCAGAATTAGTATTCTCTTGCTGAGTTGCACATCAGCTCCACTTTAACCAGCCTCAGCATTGCACTTTAGAAACTCCCCCCCCCCCCAAAAAAAAAATTTGGAAGACTACTTGGATAGAGAAATACAGATTGGATGAAAAATTTGTTTCACTTCATTTTTGAAACAAAATTCATGAGAATTCATAAAATTCAAACCTAGGAGAAAATGAAATGAAAAGGTTTACCCAGCTTGATTAGTAGAAAGCTCTGTTAAATTCGATTCAAGCCTTAGATACTTCTTGAGAGAGATCACTTTTGAATTAATTAATTTCTTGTGTCCCTTCTTCTAGAAGTCTTAATGTTTTATATGTCAATACTGGATTGAATAAAATTCCCTTTATTAGAGTGACTGGCATATGCTTTTGACAGTGCTGACAATGTTTTTATGTAGCAGAGACATCTGAAGAAGAAGATAGATGTTTTTCTCTGGAGATGAGAATCCTCTGGAAAGTAACAAAGCCAGTCATTTCTTTGATAGATGGTTCCAGATGGCTGGCTTTTATTTTGTATGTGTGTGACCAACTCCTTCTCAATGCATATACAGAAAAGTGTGGTAAGGCAATTTAACAATTGTTTGGGGAAAGTTAGAAATCTGACACACACACACACATTCCAGCACCTTGGGAGTTGCCATCTCTTCTCTTTTATCATTGATTATTTCATCAACTAATTTGGTGCTGCTCCAGAAGCCCATGAAGTTTTGGCAGGCTTTGAGGATGGGAATCAGGCAGCTACTGGTAGGGCGAGACTAGTTTTTCCCTCGGCCTCTAAAATACTATCTCAGCTTTATACTTTTAAACGTTTAAGTCTGGGCATACTCTTATGCCCTTTGTCCTCTTCTTTTGAGTGCCAAAGGGAGACATTGGAAGTAAATGCTTCCAGTTCTCAATTAACTACAAGTCTTCCATGGTGGCTATAACAATTTCTAAGCAAGCCAATTTTTAAAATTTTGATTTCAGGCCATATCTTGTTTACAAACTACAGTGGTCCCCCGGTTTACGAAAGTAATCCGTTCCAGATTACCTTTCGTAACCCGGAAATGTTCGTAACCCGGGGGACCGCTTTGTTTGTTGCGCTGCGCGGGAAATTTAAAGGGCCGGCACTTTTTTTCGTAGCCCGGGGTTTTTTTCGCAAGCCAGGGCCTTTTTTTCGGCCCCGGCTCTTTTGTACCCCGGGGTTTTCGTACCCCGGGGGATTCGTAACCCGGGGGACCACTGTATAGTTTAAATGAACAACAGTTTTCTATATTTGTACAGTTAGTTTTAATAGGAAATAGACATTGTCAGTTTCATCTGACATGACAAAAAGTGAAAGGGAGCTTGGGAGTCCAAAGTTTGCCATGGCTATTCACAAATTTGGACATCATGTTTTCCTATAATATTTGAAAGAGAATCCGTGGTTTCCTCTGGCTTTATTAGATAAAAAAAATAATAAAAGCTTTCTTTTTATCCTGACTCTCTGTCAGAAAACAATCGAGGGGGCTTACAATTAAAAATCCAATATGATAATATGAGTAAGTTTCAGAATTTTGCTTTCCTGTTGCTGACTTATAGAACACCTCAGTTATGGTCACTAATGTCTTTTAACTAGAATTGTGTCACTAAGTACAGTTGTGTGCACTTTCATTTTATGGTACTTAGAAAAGAAATGCTGGTATTGATAATAATTTTTTTAAAAAAATCTAAGAAGCTCTTCATACATTTGTTTCATGAAAAAGTAAGTAATCCTGTTACATTAAGTATGCTGTAATTAAACTCTTTATGACATGAAATACTGTTTTGTACAACAAATCTAAATAATTTACCAGGTGATGACTCCCATGAAGTAATAATTGTAATTTAGTCACAGTGGGGAAAATAAAAGGAGTGAAGCAGTTTAATATAAATTGTGCGTCCAAGCTCTTAAATTGATGTATTCTTTCTCTTAAGTGCTTCAAATAATGTCCTCTAAGTAATGTCCTGGAGAGGGTGGGGCTCACAACTTTTTTTGCTTGGCAGCAGATATATATACTTCCTGGAATGCTGTTTTATATGCACTTATCTGGCAGAAAGAGCCATTGTTATGTCTGAGTAACAATAGGGTTGCACTACACATCATTCAAAGTATTCACCAAAGATAATTTCATATAGATGCTGTACATTAATACATACATAATATGTTCATGATACATTGTTGTAACTTTGGAAGTACAGCTGATGGTTTCATTAAATAAATAGCTTTATTATTTAATTATCTAGCTACCACATTGAAATATTTGCATAAAACAATAAAACACACACCACCTTATTGGTTTAATAGTTTACTAGTTAAACGTCCAAACGTTTAACATGAAAAAATAATGACTCTGTCAATAGCATTAAAAACAATTTGAAACATACAATTAAAATTAGAAAAAAACAATATGATTAAGAGCAATAACCCTTTTAAAAGCAACCCTTTTAAAACCCATTCTATAAAAACTTTCACATGTCAAAAACCTGTTGGGGCTTTTTAGACCGCCCAAAAGGGGCGGTCCATTGTCGCCCCTTCTGGCGGCGGGATGACGCCGAGGCTGCCGCACGGGCAGCCCCAAAGGCCTCATCCCGCCGCTTTTGGAGACCGCGGGGAACCGGCAAACTGCCGGTTCCCCACGGCCTCCAAGCGGGGTGCAGCAGGCACTCTGGGCACCCGCTACACCCCGCTTCCCTCGGCGGGGCTGAAGGGAGGAAGGGGCCGCCACCGCGGCCCCTTTCTCCCTGGGTCTTTGCTGTGGCCATTTAAAGGCTGCGGCAAAGACCCGCCGCAAGAAAAGAGCTCCGAGATGGAGCTCTTTTTTTGCGGCGCAGGAAGGGCGCGATTGGCGCCCTCCCGCGCCGCAAAAACGTCATAACGTGCGCAGCGTGTCAAAACGCTGCGCACGTGATGACGCCTTTGCGGCACCACCGTATGGACGCCACTATCTTCAAATGGCGGCATCCATGCGCTTTAGGGTTAGGGAGGGTGTAAACGCTATGCCCTCCCTAACCCTAAAGGCCGGCTTTTTAGCCCTTAAAACGCCCCTTTTTGCCCGTCTAAAACGGGCCATTGTAATAAAGAAGTATTTTCCTCCTGGTGGATGGAAGGCATCTTTCTAGATTCCCTAAAAAGGTAGTTCCTGAAATTAGGAGTTGCCCCATTTTATGTTCCCTGCCAGATGTGGCTGGGAACATAGTAGGGCTGATAGAAGGGCCTCTCCTGCTGCTCTCAGTCCCCATGAAGGTTAGTGTAGGACAATATGATCTGTCAAATAGCTGGAACCGTATAGGGATTTGTGGATCTTAACCAGCACTTTGGAGAGTGCCTTGAAATAGATTAGTAACTAGTGTGTCTGTTGTAGCAAAGGAATCATGCTTCCTGTATCCAGGCTCAGTTCACAATTTGGCTGTAGCTCTATGTATCTGCTGAAGTTTCTGAACACTCTTCAAAGGCAGGCCTGCATAGAGTGCCTTATGGTAATCCAAATGTGATATAATAATAATAATAATTATTATTATTATTATTTATTTATTTATTTATATGTCCCGCCTTTCCTGAGATCAAGGCGGGATTACAACAATAAAGTCCATATACAGTTCATAGTTAATACAATTAAACCTAATATATCAATGCAAAGACACATTACAATATCAACAAAAATACATTCATAATATTGCCTATGCATAACACTAATACAAATACAATATCAATAAAACAATTTACAGCATAAACATAATCGGTCATTTACCGTTACAATCAATTACAGGTATTAGCACTGCTGAGGAGGGAGCCTGGTGGCTGGCAATTTATGGAGCAATTTATGGAGCGCCGCTCTCACCGGCGCTCCAACCTCCCAAAGTCCTTTTGCAGGGTGAGAAAGATGTTCCGGCGCTAGAGCTGTTATTGGGGGGGAGGGGGGAAATCCGGCAGGCCAGCTTTATAGAGTGCCACTCCCACCGGCACTCTACCCCTCCAGAGTCCTCCATAAGGGCAAAAAAGATGTTCCAGCTGTTGTTGGGGGGGGGGAGTCTGGCAGGCCAGCTTTTAAAGAAAACATCGCTCCCATTGGTATCCCACCCCCAGAGTTCTCCGCGCGCTCAGGTGTTCCAGCGCTGGTACTGAGGGTCCTGTGCAGCTTGGGTGGCACTGGCGCAAGGGCGAGGAGGAACCAGCAGGCCAGCTTTTAACAAGGGGCCGCTCCCACCGGCTCCCCGCCTCCTCCAAGTCCTCCGCAGGCGGTGGTTGTTGTTCCGGCGCTGGCGCAAGGGCGAGGAGGAACCGGCAGGCCGGCTTTTAACAAGGGGCCACTCCCACCGGCTCCCCGCCTCCTCCGAGTCCTCCGCAGGTGGTGGTTGTTGTTCCGGCGCTGGCGCAAGGGCCAGGTAGCTAAGGCATGTATCACTATGTCTAGAAGTGACATCTCCAAGAATAGTTGCAGTCAGCCATGTTATCAACCAATTTCTGATAATTTTACCTTAAGCTAGCTTACTGTTTGAATAACAACAGTATATAAAATTTGATGTGATTTGAGCTATGACTCTAGAATGCAGGATGTGAATCCCTGCTCAGCCATGAACATCCACTAGGTGATCTTGAACACATCACGGTCTCTCAGCCTGAGAAGATGGAAATGGCAAACCCCTCCGAAGAACTTGTCAAGAAGAACCTGTGACAAATTCACCATAAGTCAGAAACAACTTAAAGGCAAACAACAACAATATATAAAATTTAGTGGGAGTTTCTTCTAAATAAAGATATTTAGGATTGAACTGTAAATTTTATATCAGATTTTTAAAAATCAGTCTATGATGGAATCTTATAGCAGTATTCCTGATAACTACATATACACAAACTAGGGGTTTGTAAGTTTTTCTACAATGGAGTCAAGGATTAAAATGAAGAATACTCTGATACTTTGTTCACTCTTTGAATGCCAAGTAGAAAATCATCATTATTATTTTAGGTAGTGATAGGATTGCCCATAATTTTTTAAATGATATTTTAGTCTTAGCATTTGTTTTTTACTGTCCTTTGGAGGTTCTTCTTATATGTATAGAACTTCTGAAATGTGAACTGACAAATACTGAGAGGTTTTGCAAGTAATATTATGATTTTTCGCACTATTTGCACAAACAGAAAAGAGCTCAGGCATAGTAGCTTCTGGTTGTTTTGAAGTTACCTGTTCTCTTCCTACATAATTAGGAAGATGAACAAACCAAGATTCAATTTCACTTTGCCTGATTCCAGGTCTCAGGAGTCTTGGTTTAAAATAAACACTAATCAGTTACTGAACCAGTCAACTTTTGAACAACAATTCTTAGTTCACATATATCAGCTAAGCATAAATCAGCCAAAGCAAAATGGAATCCCTAAATATTCCTCCTCCCACATGTGAGGAGGCAAGGGTATTTTGCATGGACTTCTTTCTAGTCATGAACATAATTCCAAACGACAGTATAATACTGTGTACAAATTACAGCTAATGAATCTCAAAATACAATTTAAGGAAGGGTGCAAAGTACAGTATCTCATGTTTAAGTGATATACAGTAGTAGTATACTACTCCTGAGAAAGGCAGAGAGATAGAAACATTTTTCTCCACAGGAGGTGCAGAGTTAATTGAGCCATTGCCGCATTTGGATATTTCAAAATGTAGATAATAACCATTCTAGTGTACCTGTGAAAATTATTTTGTGTTTTGCACATTCCTTCTGTTTCTATTGCTTTTTAATTTGAGATTTGACACACTTTCAAATGACTGCTGCCACACACTTGTGATTTGGCAGATTTATGCATATGTGATTGAAAAGCGTTGAAGATGATACAGAAATGAAACCTTATCCTAAGCCATGAAGTGATTTAAAATATGAATCTATTTTTCTTGGCAGAATTGGTTTGAAATTGCTGTCTAGCAGAACGTTGCTGAGCCACTGCATGTTGATGTTTGAAAATGAATAATTAGTCTTAAATCTGTGAATTGGCAAGCTTGCGTTTTCCTTTTCCCTTACCAATGTCTTTATTATACACTAAGCTTCAGCTCATCAAGAAATGTTTTTGCACACCCTGTCAGCCTGATCACATTTCTGTTATGCATACTGCATAGTTTAGACAAAACCACCACCTTTCAAATGCAGTTTTGGGGGGCTTTGGGGTTTTTGCAGCTATAATATTAATTAGAGAGCTGATTACCCAGCATGGCTTGTATGTTCTGACTTTAGTTCACTGTAAAGTAGCCTCTGCCCTGCGCAAAGGGGAAACTTGTTCTGCGAGACCTTTTACTCTTGCAATTGAATTTAATAATGTTAATGGGTCAGTGTATCCACAATAAGTCAAAAGGTTAAAGTCACTGAAACATTTGGTAAACGAGAATTCTCTAAATCTTTAATTCCCTTTCGGACTGTGCAGCAGAATGCTAATAAAATAGTTCCAGAAAGGCTTGAGGGGGATTAGTGATAGTGCATGGAATATACACTCGAAAGGCAGCTAGCTAGAGTTTTGTTGAGGCCAGCCATAGATCAGAGGCTGACTATAGTATAGGCTTTCACAGTATTTTAAAGTATATTTTCTTTGGCTATGGTTTTCTGAGCTTTTATAGAATTTTCATTTTCTACTCCAATATGTAATGCAAATTTATTTATTCATGATGTGTGTATGCACATTGCTATGGTAGAATAGTGGACAGTACCTCCTGTTGAATGAATAGAAAGCTATGTACTCTCTCTCACATACACCTATAAATGGTACTGGCCCTGTGGCTGTGGCCTTCTTCAGGTTCAGCTGGCCAGATCAGATTAGCTCCCTCCTTAGACTACAAGAAGGTCTTGTACTAACTTGTGTGCTTTCTTGCCTTGTGCAGCAGTTCACCATGAAGGGTCCTGCCTTCATATGGCATGTGCCATTTCTTAGTTCTTTACCATGCATTAAGGTCACATAATCTGATCCATGGTCATCTGTTAGCCCTTGTTGAGAAACAAAACATGTGGGCTATCAGCTTGAACATGGGTTTTAAGGAGTCATGCTGACCACCGTCCCTGCAGTCTCCTTGTCCCAAAGACATACATTAGGGAGTTTGCTACAGCTGTCCCAAAACCCAGTGGGAGGATGAGACTGGGCTTGAATTCCCAGTAGGCTTCAGAAGCTTTTGGTGTTTGCATATCCTTAAATGGCAGCAGCTCCATAGATACTATATTTTTTGTGGGTCTTTCAGGCAAAGTGGCCATGTTTTAGAAGAATTTGTTGCTAACATTTCCACAGATACTTTTCTGGCTGTTGGGAGTAATGAGGAACCAGATTTTTGGTGCCACCTCTGGCAGGGACATGCTGTGTTCTCTGCATTCTCTTAGTCAGAGATCTTTAGAAGGTCTGGGCCAAATGTTGCAAAATAATTTCTTCCTCTCTTTCACTGCTCTTGTCAAACTCATGAAGTTAGATTGATGTTTAGATGTGTGGCAGATTCTCCATTCCTCCAGATTCCTTGCAATGTGTGGTGTAGTGATTTGAGTGTTGGAGTATGACTCTGGTGACTAGGGTTTGAATCCAGTCTAACCATGTAAACCCATAGGGTGGCCTTGGGCAAGTCACATTCTCTCAGCCTCACAGGATGGCAATGGCAAACCCCTCTGAACAAACTTGCAAAGAAAATCCCATGACTGGTTCGTCTTAGGGTTGCCATAAATCAAAAATGACTTGAAGGACACAACAGCAAATACATATGAAGAGTAGATTTAACACACATACTGTATGCATGCATATATATTGCAGAACAAATTTGGTAGGGATGATAATGATGATCACTGAGAACAAAAGGCTTAAATGCATGCACCCAGTGGATAATGTGCTTGTATTTGTAGAAGCACCACTTTTCATAGGTTATGGTGGTGGTGGCGGTGGTGTATGCCTTCAAGTCATTTCTGACTTATGATGACACTCAAGCGAACCTATAATGGGGTTTTCTTGACAAAAAATTTTTCAGAGGAGGTTTGCCATTGCCTTCTCCTGGGACTGAGAGAGTGTGACTTGCCCAAGGTCACCCAGCAGATTTCATGGCTTAGCTGAGAATTGAACTCTGGTGTCTAGTCATAGTCCAACACTCAAACCACTATATCATATAGGAGTTGAGTAATCAGTCTGTTTTTAGTTTGTTTCACTTTTGTACATATTCACTCATAAAGATATTCCATTCTTTTCTGAATTAATCTGCACTTAAGAAATTCATGTTCAAATTTGTAATTATGTGAACATTTAAATATATACTATTAAACATATTTTCTCTTATTATATGCATTTTTACTATGTTTTCTGAGCAAACAGTTGTGCTGCAACATTTGAGAACTGCAAATGTTGGATATCCATGTGTCTGGGAGGACTTCTGCTTACTCTTGCTCTTATGGCTTCAGCTGATTTAAAATTTAGTAAGCTTGAATTGAAAAGTTAAATCTGCTTCTCACCTGTTTAGCATAGGTTTTAGCGTTACATACTAATTATGTCACTTCTTAATTGTTTTTTTACCATCTTTTCAATTTGCTATAGAAACAATTGGTAATGATCTGAGTAATTAAGCACCACAGATTACCAATTGCTAGCTTCCTGATCAACTGCTGTGCATAGAATCAGTTTTGTTCCCCATGGAAAGTTTGCCAGACGTGTTTACAGTTCACATGGAAATATTCATGAGGACTCAGGTTACTTCTGAATTCACCATATGCCCTATTCATTCACTATGTACGCATGTTCTTTGAGGTATGCATGCTACCCTATTCCCAGTCACCAGTTCTTTCACTCCCCTAAAGTTCAGAGGTTTGAAGAGGGGATCTTCCTTTGTGCGTAGATACTCGTGGCATAATTGGGGACCCTTGCTACTGTTGTTCCCTTTTGCATAGAGAGTACTCACATGTAAAACAAAGTGTGCTGTTCAGACTTGTCACTATCCACATGAACAGAGCAATAGAACTACTCACTAAGAGTGGGTCTAGTGTGCTCCCTTCTTAACATGTTGATAAACATGTGACATAACAGTACATAGGGTTTCTTAGGCACCATGTTTAATATGTATATGATAAATGCATATAATGTAGATATAATAAATATCTGTGCAGATGTGGTTAGATTGACAGCATTTTCTGGAGTTTCTATCTTGCAGTAAAATTATAACAAAATTACAGAGAGGTTTTAAAAGTCACAAGTGGGTAAAGACGAAAATCATACTTAAAATACATATATCATAATAAACATAATATGTTTATTATTACTAGTAAACATAATAAACAGTTAGCATGACAAACAAGAAGACAGTACAAAAAACAAGAAGACAGAATAGTAGCATAGTCAGAACCAGCCATGGAACAATGTTCTAGCAAGTGGTAATTAGAAGATCTGCTGTTGTGATTTTGCATGCTAATATTCTAAACCTCACAAAAGTGAGTTCGTTGTTGATCTGCTAGTGTCTTGATCCAGAGTTGGTTTTAAATTCTAATGTGCCAGTAACAGAAGTTTGAACTTAGGGGCTGTACAGACAGCCCTTAAAGGGTAGTCTGCAGCCGCCTGTTTTTGGACCACACGGAGGCTGCACCAACCAAATGGTGCAGCCTCCAGGAGGCACAAAAAAAAAAACCCAGCTTCCAGTGGGTTCTTTCTGGGATGCACCCAGGATGCCATTGGCACCCTCACATGCACTGATGACTTACAGTGCGGCACCGTTTGGAGGCTGTGCCCGTGCGTACATCATAATGTCAGCCCCCATGTGGGCAGGGCAAGCCATGATGGTGCCGGGGTTGCACAGTAGGGCTCGGGACCATGCGGACGCTCCACATTCCCAAACCCTAAAATCGGTTCCAGGCCGGTGCTTTGTACCAATCTGTGCCGGGCCCTAGTTTGGTAACTATTGGGCAGGCACTACAGTACTTTTCGTACAGATATAATATGTTCATAGTTAGTTGAATCACTGGGTACAGCTGAAATTGTCCCAAACCAAGGTGCAAACCAAATCAGGAGTACTCCAACCCAGACTTCATACTTGTTTCTTCAGAGGACATGCAATGGCCATCAGAATAGTTAAGCAACCTAGTTCTACCCTTCTGAAATACATTTTTATAGAACCTTGGTCTGATCAGAATTCAGCCAAATCATCACTTTCTTATCAGGTTCAGTTTATTTATTTATTTATTTATTTATGAATTTAACTGATATTAACCTTTTTTCTTGTGTAGGACATCATCCAGCCTTTCAATGTGTTCATAACTACCTAAACTGTACCACCCTGAAGTACTCAGCACACTCACAAACATGGTATAATGTGGTAAATGAGCCAGCCTTTTTTAAAAATCATGTCAGCCTTTTTGAATTCTAAAAGCAGATCAGGATAGGGCTTTTTTAGAACAAAACAAAATAAAATGGAAGCCACTATGATTTTAGCTTACCTCACTAAAACAATTTTCCTTTCCAACATAGTTTCCCTTCTTGACTTCACCCTGTAATTTTGGGGTGGGTGAAAGAGCTGAGAAATGGTCTATGTCAATTTAATACAACCCTGAAATAGAACAAATGATTTAAAAAGTGAAATAGCCTAGTCGCACAATTTTTAAATTGAAGTATAAGTAAGAAGATGATTAATTGGAAAGCTACTTTGCTGTTTATGAGTATGCACAAAATACAACACTACTAACAAAAAGGCTGACTGACATATTTGACATTTTAATCTTTTGAAACTTTTGTAACATCTAGAGACCTACTTTAAATCCTGTGGATAGTGTTTTTACAATGCTTCAAAAACAGGATTATAATTGTAATAGCTAAAAGGTTTAACTGCACAGAACATTTTGGGCTGTTACATAAAACAGTACATAGAAAGTCCTTTTCAGCTGCTGTCAATTAATGTACTGGTAGATATTTTGGGTGCATCTACATTATGGAAATAAAGCTGTTTGACACCATTTTAATTGCCATGGCTCCATCCTTCAGAATCTTGGCACTAGTTCTGTGATGCATTCTTTGACAGAGACAGCTAAAGACCTTGTAAAACTACAAATCCCAGGATTCCAAAGGATGGAGCTTTTCTCCAATATCTTTCTCTGAATCTGAGAGCCTACCACACTAGTTCTAGTATATTGCCCAAAAATGGAATATTTGAGTTTAGCTGATAGTTAAGCAATATAGTAGGAGCCAGGAAAAGACTTTTCAATAAAGGTCTTTCATCGTCTTCCTTTTGGGCATGTTGGGATCTGGCCTTGTTATAAAATGCCATTAATCACTCCCAATATCTACTTAACTAGTCTTCAATAAACCAGGAAGGAGAAGAGTATCGTACACACATGGTGGCTCCCACAATCTTGTCCACATCCTCAGCTTCACAAATAAAAATATAAATTTTTGCTGGACAAGCAAGGACCAGAGTTACATCCACTGGACCTGTATCAACAATAGCATCCTAGTCAGAGCAAATCTGAATGATTTTGTCTGCCAGGTCAGGTCTTCATAGCAAGCTGTATGATCTGAGTACTTAACAACTCTTTTAATATATGTAGTTACAATATCAATTTGGATAGTGTTTGTTGATGGAAATTTATTATTGACTTTGTACATCTGTTTTACTGTAGGACAGCCATTATAGTGAACAGTTTTACAGCAGTGTGTGTGTATGTTTAAGGGAGGGAGAGAGAGAGAGAGAGAGAGATTTGGAACCTAGTCTAATACCACATAAAACTCGTGGTCTAACATTTGAACTGTGATGTAATCTTAAGATGTCAAGGTGGTTTCTTTATTACATGTAAAATATAATTTAAAATATGCAAAGTAATGAAAATTATTTTATACATAAATACAAAAGCAAAAAAATAGATGCAAGAACTGTAATGCAAAAGCCAGGACTTGTTTTGACAAGCAAGTTAGTAATTTATGGTTCAAAGGGCATTTCCCCCTCATTAAAATTTAACCTCTTTTTATAGATTACTAGATTGGTCAGACATTAACAGTTTATTTAGTCTCTTCTGTCTTGGTGATTTAGGTGCCTCACTAAAGTTCATGTCATATTAAAGACTGGCACCAGTCTGAAGGTTGGAAATGGTTGTATTCACACTTCAAAAAGTGTATTCACACTTCAAAAAAACATCTTTTGTGCATTTTTAGTGTGTTAATGAATTTTATAATAGTGAATTCTCTAATTGATTTTTGTTTTTGAAGATGACCTATCAGACTCAATTTTTAAAAGGTTTAATATTAGTGCACATAATGATATAGTCCAGATATCACCCTCCTTTTTATTTATTTAATATTCTAAAACTACCTTTGGTATATGGACAGAGTTAAGGCACTAACAGATTCTCTCATATACCAGAAAAAACTTGAGAATAGATAAGATACCCAAATTGTCTGTGTCGTGTAAGCATGCATATTTTCTACACTCGTTTGTCTTGTGTCAGTGTATAGATTAAACTCAAACACACACCTTGTATCTTGATCATAGAATCATAGAGCTGTAAGAGACCACAAGGGCCATCCAGTCCAACCTCCTGCCATGCAGGAACTCCCAATCAAAGCATTCCCAACAGATGGCCATCCAGCTTCTGTTTAAAGACCTCCAAGGAAGGAGACTCCACCACCCTCCGAGGGAGAGTGTTCCACTGTCGAACTGCCCTTACTGTCAGGAAGTTCCTCCTAATGTTGAGGTGGAATCTTTTTTCCTGCAGTTTGCATCCATTGTTCTGAGTCCTGTTCTCTGGAGCAGCAGAGAACAAGCTTGCTACCTCCTCAATATGGCATCCCTTCAAATATTTAAACAGGGCTATCATATCACCTCTTAACCTTCTCTTCTCCAGGCTAAGCACCCCAGCTGCCTAAGTCGCTCCTCATAGGGCACGGTTTTCAGACCCTTCACCATCTCAGTTGCCCTCCTTTGGACACACTCCAGTTCTCCACATCCTTTTTTGAATTGTGGTGCCCAGAACTTCACATCCAAGCTTTTCCATAAGAAGACTGTGGAAACAATAAAGCTCAGACCAGTCCTTAGGCTAGGCTCATCACCTGCCTTCCGCTATGTATTTTGGTTTGGGTTTAAAAGATCAGCATACAGGGACAGTGATAAGGGTGAGCAGGGGCAAAGGTGATAAGTGATATCTAGAGAGGGTCAAAAGGATTAGGGCAGAGAAGCTCTGAGGCACAAGTCTGTGTCATAATTAGATGATACACAAATCATAAAGTAAAAGGAGAAGGTAAGTCTTGCATTGATGTCTGATTGGTTTTTTCAACAGAATTGCTCTGTTTAAGATTAATTGATTAAACGTTTTAGCATTACATAGCATGATACTTAAGCTGGGGTGTGATCCAAATATATTATCTGTGTGACATATCTTTAACTGTATCTGTGGCTGGATCCAGCAGACATGTGGAAGAGCATGAAACTGCAATATTTTTACTGTGCTGGAGTTCTCAAATCTGCAGTTGCCCAAAGGACCAGTACATCCTGGTACTGCAGCCACAGTGTTTTAAATTCAGTCCTAGAGGAGGGCTTCAGGGTCTACTCAGCTTTCCATCCTTTTGTAGTTTGATAAAATGAGTACCCAGCTTGTTGGGGGAAATTGGCTTACACATTGAAACCACTTAGGGAGTGCTAGTTCACTGATAAGCAATATAGACATATACTTGCTATTGCTATTGCTTTTAAGCTCAGTGATATCAGGCAAAAGGAACAAGGAGGTACTGTCATCTTTCCAGGCTGGCAGTGTAACTTATGCAGCATAACACATACAGTGCAACATAAACACCATAAAAACATACCAGCAAGCACAACAGTAAGTCCACTATATGCCTGCATTTCTCTATTTTCCTTGTTGTTGTGGTATTCTTTTTCAACTTCCCCAATGACCAAAGCCCTCCTAGGACTCATGGTTTTTCTGTGAGAGCATCCCATCCTCAAGCTGGTAAAGAGCAAAAAAAAAAAATCTATATTTGCAAACCATTATTTTTAATGGAACTTGAGCATCCACAGATTTTGGTATCCATGGGGAGTCCTGGAACTGAACCTCAGTGGATACCATACTGTACATATTTAATATGTTTTTCCCTATTTACTATAGAACACAACATCCTAAGGCTGTCACAGTAAAAATGACTTTACAGTTTTTGTGGTTTATATCTTATCTTTAAAGATACTGTATAGAATTGTTTGATCACAATCAAGATGTGATAAAGTAGATACAGGTGCAGGAAAAAACTGTACATCATTATTCCTGTGTGAAAACTGTGCAGCTTTCCACAATAAATTAGCTTGCATAGCAAAAATCTAATCAGCAGTTTTTGTGGATTCTGTTTAGACTTGCATGTGTGAAACCACAAGTAGAATGGGATTAGAGAACTGAACAAATCTGTCTGAAGGCAAAATGAGCAAATGCTAACATCTGCCATACTGTCAGAATGATGTAACTGTGTTGCTTAGATTCAGGGTCAGACTTGATGAGCCCTCTCTCTTTTAAGTCCTGAATGTATGTGTTTTTTTCAAATGATCTGAAAGTCTCAATAGGGAAGAATGTGGTGGTATTGAATTCAAATTTATAGAAACTGCAGGAGTATTTAATAGTCACAGATGGTCACTGCCATGTTCCTATCAGCTTACCTCCAAAGCTGCCATTTTTATAACTTAAAACCAAGACAGAAAAGGGCAGTGTTCGTGGACTGAAAATGTAGTAAGTCTATTTGCTTCATAATCCACATTGTTAAAGACTCTGTGTGCTTTGGATAAATGCATGCTTAAAGTGTTACTCTTATTTCTAAATGTGGAGTTCCTTTTGAGGTAAATAATACTGTCTGACTAATATTGTAGTGGTGCTGTGTCACACTTTTTCAGTCAGTTTGGAGATGACTTATACTGGTGTATGTCTGGGCAGGATATACTTTTTCATAGCTTAAAACAAAATCATAGAAGCAGAATTGGAAGGGGCCCTGTGGAGTTCAACACCCTGCTTAATGCAGGATCACCACCTACAGCATTCCCAATGGGTAACTGTCAAGCTTCTTTTTGAAAACATCCAGAGGAGACCACAGTATATCTGTTCTTGCAGACCCCTTAAATTAAAATGTTTAATTGGATACACTTAAAATTGTTTGGATCATTGGTCCCAGTTATTTCTTTTGTATTTATGCAGTTCTTAATGCTTAATGCTTTTCAAATATTTATTAAGTTTGTTTCATAAAGTACTCCTTTATTACTGTTTGATGCCACTACCTGGATTCATAGAATCATAGAGTTGGAAGGGACCACAAGGGCCATCCAGTCCAACTCCCTGCCATGCAGGAACTCTCCATCAAAGCATCCCTGACAGATGGCCATCCAGCCTCTCCTTATGGTGTATAGATTTATATTACTGCTTTAAATCAAGTTTTCCTGTTAGATATTTTCATATATTTTCTGGGCAGTGGGACAAATTTGACCACTAGACTGTATCAACTCATACTTAAATAGACTATTATTTATGCTATGGAATTCTTACCCCAAGGCTTTGCACAATTACTTCAGAGTGTATCAATGCTAGGTTTGAAAATGAATTTGATAGTGTCAAACATTAAAATTAGAAAATTGATTCATCACCATCAACACCAATAGCTGGAATTGTTTTAATTCATTAAAGACCATGGATTTTACAGAGAATTCCACTGAGGTTGTTAGTGGCTGCATCCACACTGCAGAAATAATCTGATTTGAGACAGCTTTAGCTGCTATGGTGCAATGCTGTAGAATTCTGGGAATGGTAGTTTGTGTGAACAATAAATAATAAACAAACTACCATTCCCAGAATTCCATAGCATTGAGCCATGGCAGTTAAAAAAGTCTCAAACCGGATTATTTGTACAGTGTGGATGGACTCTCTGTTGACTTAAAGGGAGGACTGTTTTTGACTTCTTCATATGATCTCTTTTTGTCTTTTAAAAGTTGCCTATTTGCAGCCTGGAATTTTTCACCAAAAGGGCAACAAAGCTTATATTTGGATTATTGCCTGAGAATGGTGAGATTCCAGCATATTTGGAGTCTCTCAAGTTGGAAGAAGCTTTCCCAAAGCATGGGATCTCATATTGTTCTTACTGTGTGCTTCAAATCATTTCCAATATATGGCATCCCTAAGGCAAATTGTTGTTGGTGTTGTTGTGTGTCTTTAAGTTGTTTCTGATTTATGACAACTCTATCATGAGTTTTCTTGGAAAAAATTTGTTCAGAGGGGGCTTACCTTTACCTCCCTCTCGGTCTGAGAGAGTGTGGCTTGCTTAAAGTCACCCAGTGGGTTACCATGGCTGAGTGAAGATTCAAACCTGGTCTCCAGAGTTGTAGTCCAGTGTTCAAATCACTACACCATGGTGGATTTTGTGAGATTTGTTCAGCAGGGGTTGGTTTACCTTTGCCTTCTTCTGAAATTACAACCTTTTAAGTTCAGTAGGTCACTCATCTGCATCTCTCTTTTCTTTCCATACCTTTCTGTCTGTAAAAAGTGTTGGTGTTGTTGTATTTATTTATATTCCATGATTTACCCAGTTTTTCAGTTCCCAGCCACTCAAAGTGGCTTACAACAGTTAAAACAAAAATTCACCTTTTGCAAATTTTTAAAATGTGTTCATTTTTTTTTTTTTTACAAAAGTTTCAAATGTAATTAAACTATCAATAAAACTAAAACCAGTTGAAAGCATACTGGTGATCATTAAAAAGAAAACAACAAATGAATGATTTTTGAGTAATATGAAAAAAGAAAGCAATATGTGGATAGCTACAAAGATCAGTCAGTGGAAGAAGTGATCATTGTATCCTTTCTCTTTCAGCATTCACAATTAAGAATTGTGGTTTGCAAAGAGTGGTAGAGTAAAGGTTTTGAACTGAGGAGCTAATGATCCCAAATACATTGTGCATCTGTAGTTTTAATAACTGGATTTCTTACAAGCGTACTCTTGTCTGCCATCCCTTCTTATCATAATTGTATAATTTAAAGGGGAGGAGGGGGATAAAAAGTAGAATGAAAGGGTGGGAAGAGAGAGGGAGAAGCCAAGAAAGGAACAAATTATCTAAGAGTCTAACACTGTGTAATATACCTAAGATTGACAGTGGGGTTCATGTAGCTCACCCCATATAATATGATACAACCATTGTATATTATCAACTATGCAGTTATACAATAGAAAACAGTTTATAATATACTCAGTAGAGGAAGAGAAGTTATTGAAGAGAGTGGTAATGCAACCTACTCTTCCATGGTTTCTTTCTCCCCCCCCCCCCCCGGCTCCAAATTGAAACAAGCTGGATTATTTGTCCGATGGTGGAGGAAGAAATAAACAAGGCAATAGAAATTGCTAGCATTTGAACGTCACAATAAATTACAGAGTAAAGTTCAGGTGTAATAAAGGAATGTGAGAGTTAACTCAATGTTATGAAAAAAGGTGGTGGGTAAAAGGCAATGTCAGCCCAAAATATTGCCTGGTTTAATACTGATCTTCATGAAATAAATAGTCCCATCAGTTTTAGGTGCAGTACTAGGACAAGTAGCCATGCCATTGAACTTCCTCTGCCAATGTTGCCTCTGATTCTGGTCTTGATAAAATATAGTATATCTTGGACCTTCAGATGATGCACAAATCATATGTTCCAATGAAAGAAAGATGATTCAGGAAGTTACAAGAACTCTCGATATATCAGAACCAGTGTTTTCTTTTCTCTATATATGGTGAAGTGTTTCAGAAGCAATCTCCCCAGAGTTCCTTTGGTCCTCAGAACTAATCTCTGGAGTTCATTGATCTGTGATAGTTCCATCACATGTGACATTAAAGTGATAAACTTCCCACACATGAGCTGTTTCAGTTGGTTTTGCCTGGGTTGCGCCATATGATTGAAAATGGTTTATACAATAATTAACCATCCTTCTGACATGGAGAAATTACTGTTTAAGAATTACTAAAGGTTGCAATATGAAGACTGACGGTGTGAAATCAAATCACCGCATGGCAGCCAGTGTGCTTTCTCTGTAACATATGGTCATTTGCTTTCATTGATTGTTTAGATGAAGCATCTGTGGGCCCGTTTCTGGTTTTACCTGATACCAGTTGAGACAGAGTGTCTTCTTTTTCTTTTCACAAAATGTATTTTAATTTTCTGTCAACTTTCATTTCTGTTCACTAAGCAATAGCTCTTCTTGCAGTGACTGTTACTTCTTGCTGCAGTACAAGGCGCTGCATTGTTCCCTTAGCTAAATGCATTCACACCTTCTTGGGCAAAAGATGTAGAATTTCCTCATATTATACATTGTATATTCCTGATTGTTTTAAAAAAACTTTTGATCAGAAATGCAATTATTCTTTTCTGAATACCTTTATGTCTATGGGAAGGTTTTGAGTCACCTTTGTCATTTCTTTACTGTTAATTATTTTAGACATGTTTTTGTATTTAAATGGGGAGAAAGATTTCAGAAATCCCCATACTGGAGCTTATGCCTTATGAAAAGACGTATTCAGCCACGTGAGGATATATTGTGTCGTGCATCCTCAACATCTGCTTTGCAATGATAAGGAGGCAATGAGTTATTCATGCTGACCTTGTATCCAAGGAAGCCCTGTCCTGGAAGTACTGAAAATAAGGAATAATTTCCTGTGACATGCTGTTAATGCAAGCATTTAAAAGGGAGTATAATGAAATCCCAGTGCATGAAACATACTGTGTCTAACCACACAGGATTTCCTGTGTTGGAAGGGAAGGGGAGCTTTGTGGAAGCCACATTTTTCTTTTCCTCCTCTTAATTCATTCAGAAAAGCAGAGGTCAGTGGCATCAATGGATGTGGCTAATGTTGCTACTGTTACTGTTAAAAGCTTAATTCAGCAGTTGCTAATGGATGCAATCTGATACTTAGGAAGATTGTATCAGGGTATAATACAATAGAGATACTGCAGTCTCCATTATTGCTATCTTTTTTCATTTTTAAAAAGAATTTTCTAAAGCAATATGTGCTTGGGAATTGTATTATCTCCAAATGTATTCCCTGTTGGATTTTGGGTTTTCCTTTGATCATATTAGATTATTTTAAACACTTTAAAATCTGTTTCAAAATATTTTAAGCTGTTTTAATTCACTGTGTCCTCTTTTTAGATATTTGAAATTGGTGGGGGAGGGATAGATATTTTTGTTGTTGTGTGCCTTTGAGTCATTTTAGATTTATGCAGCAAATCTATCATAAGTTTTTCTTGGCAATATTTCTTCAGAAGAGGTTTGCCTTTGTCTTCCTCTGAGGTGGAGAAACTGTGATTTGTCCAGAGCCACAGTTTCCATGGCCAAGTGGGTGCTTGAATCCTGCTTTCCCAGAGTCCTAGTCCAACCCTCAAATTACTACACCGTGTGATATCTTTTAATGAAAGAAGACTCTAAAACCCTAAGCTAGTTGTGTTGAAGGAAGTGATGAAATGGAAGTGATGGTGAGGAAAAAAGAACAAAAAGAGCTGGGAACAAGGAAAAAAGAAAAAAGTGTTTTTGGCACAGGTTAAATGGGGTAGCATTCTCCAAGCTTTTAGTGGCTTGGAAGTGTGCTTGACAACACTGCCCATTATCAACAACTATTGAGTTTCCTTCCAAGTTGCTGTTTGTGAGATAACTGATGGTGACAATGGGAGGAAGGCAGACAGAGAAAGAAGACCTTGATTAGGAAGCCTGCCTTGATACTGAAACTGGTTCCATTTTGAATTAGCCAGGCCATATGCCTGAGGGCAGGGATCCATCTAATTATAAGATTGCATGTACTGTGTAAATTTACAGCGCTATATAAATAAAATAAATAATAATAATACTGATTTAAAAGGAGAATCCAGTGGACACTAGCCTTCTAGACTTATCTCTGTCCTTGTTTCTCTATTTATTGTCTCGGCCTGCTTGTATTTCTTCCGCCATTCAGTTTCATTTATAACTAATTCTTTCTCTCTGTCACTTATCTGCTGGATCCCTCTCCTCCCTTATAAATTCACATGTACGAGGAATCTGTATCAGTATCCACATACTGGCAGCCAGGTAACTCTTGCTGCTGTGGCATACACAGTGTAAGAAAAGATGTAAGCTGTATACACTCCAGTAACAGAGAGGAAAAGTTCATAGCTGCAAATAATAAGCAAATAAGAAGTGAAGACTGGTACATAATAACATGTTTTTAAAAATGGCATTGGTGGTTAAGGGAAGCATGTGTGCCCTTCTTCACAGTCATGTTCCAAGCACTGGTTCTGTTGTAGTTAGAACTAACAGTTGGATTTAGGCCTACATACTCAGCATATTCTGAAGTCTGTACTTGTGTTTCGAGAGCTTTCTCACTCAGTTTATCTGATGCCATGATGGAACTGCTTTCTTGGATGATGTCGTCTGGATGGTTCAGGGATGGCTGTGTAATTGCTGCTGGGTAAACATCTGACATGAGGAGCAGTCCTGAAAGCACCTTTTCAGAAGATGCTTTTAAACAAAGTAATTACTCATTCTCATCTGTTCTATCCCCCTCTTTAAATAATTAATTATAGCAAAAGTCTGCCTCATGTTTAGTGTGATGAAAAACAATAGAAAGAAATATATTTACAAGGCTCAATGGAGATGTGGAACCAGTAGTATTTAATTCATTTGACTCCATGCACATCTAAAGTATAGAAATAGTTCTAGGTTTGGAGTCAAATTCCAGGCAGCAAATTGAGAAAAAGAAACACTTTAAGCTTGTGTTAAACTGGTGATGGGGTGACAAAAATGATTTTTAAAGAGGAAACATTAACTTTGCTGTTCTCCTTTTGCTAAATGAACCAGAAGTCTAGTAGGGTCTTCATATTGTCCATGTACAAAATGAATTGCTTTCACCTTGATAGAAAAAGTCTTCAATGGTGGTAAATTTCCATGCAAATTACATGCCATCTTGTTAGTAATTGAGAAAGAATTTTTGACAGAACAACATTTACTGCAAACCTTGTTGTAGTTCAATGGATTTGTCTGATGTTTTCTTAGAGCCTTTTTTGGATACTCATGAAAATGAATCTTGATTATTATTTTTTTCGTAAATTGGGAAAACAATCTTGATTATGTTCTAATTAGGTTCTGTTGATGCAGCTGCTTCTGCCACTGTAATCCCATTTCCTGCAGCCTTCAGATGTCCATACCCTAAAAATACTCTGGATGGATGGGGATATGTCCAGAGAAATGCTCTTTCTTTGAAATGTGATGTGTCTCCTAGTTTAGGCTTTTGAGTGGCATAGAGAGCTGCCCATGATAGGAAGGATGGGAGAAAAATCTCTTCATGCTGTCGAATGTTCACTAGTATCACTTAGGACATAGACAAAGGCAATGTTTCCCCTCTTGGTTAATCCCATCTGTCAGAAAGGCCAAGAGATTATTCCAATTCAAATTTGTTGGGCTGTGCTATATTTCTTTGCATATAAAGTGAACTTCATATTTATTCACCATATATATATAGATTTATTCTGAAGCTGCTTGTGCTGTTACAGTAGATATACTAGACAGATTCATCATTAGTTGCACTTGTCATCCCCTATCTTTCACTCTCTGGACAAAAGAAGGCATCTTTACATCTGATAAGAAGAATACTAGTACAGAGACAGACTGAGTTAGAAATGATGAGTTAGAAATGTTTTATTTACACTTGGACAGGATATGGGAGAGACCCTTGTCAGTGACTACTGCAAGTGGAATTCCCTCCCATGGGAAGCTCACTTAGCCCCTCTCTGGTCTCGTCTTTGCCAGCAAGCAAAGATCTTTTTATTTAGACAGGCCTTTGGTTATTAACTGGTGGTGGCAGAAACATTTTAATGGGGTGTGTTATATTATTTACTCTCTCTCTCTGTGTGTGTGTGTGTTTCAAATTAGTGTTTTGAACAGGACTACTTGTTTCATGGCTTTTTAAGCATTTTAATTATTAGCTTTCTATTTGTACTTTGCTTTAATCTATATTCTAAACCACCTTGGGTCCTATGCCAGGAGAAAGGCAGGAAATAAATTGAGTAAAAAGACTATCTAAGACAAACAGGTTGCTTACTTGTAACTGTGGTTCTTCAAGAGGTCATCTGTGACCTTATACAAGATGGGATTTCTGCTCTTGTGTGGTGTGAATTTCAAAGCTGCTGAAAGATGTAGAGCTGGTGTTTTGATAGTAGCCCCACCCTCTTCCCTTTTAGCTGTATAGGTCTTCTTGCTCTCCCAACCTCAGTTCCATACCCACAAAAGCAGCAGAATTTGATGAAAGATGTTGGTGGGACATGACAAGGGGAGGAAGGGTGGGGCTGTGTGGACATAACCACTCCAAGAACCATTTACAGGTAAATAACCTATTCTTCTTTGTGGTCTCTGTGACTCATACATGTTGGGAGATTGGCAAGCTGCTTACCCCCAGAGGTAAGAATGTCATGCCACACAGGAGAAGAGTATTATCCTGCTAAAGGGAGCCTTCTTCTGGAATTGATTGTCCATCCTCAAGGTCAATCATTGTGACCGTTTGGCAATCTGACAAATGTCTTGGAGAGAGATGCCACTCAGAAAGGCAGTTGATGTTGACATCGCTGTGGTAGAGCAACTCCAGATCTGAGCAAAGGGTTGTTTCAGGAACATGTCTCCCAGACTCCATTCCCTTTCTGAGGTCTAAAAGCAAAAAAACATGCATTTCCAGTTCTGGGGAGAAACAAAGAGGTCCACCTCCGTGGTGCCCCTGATAGAAAGGATGGTGTGGAAAGGCCTGGATGGAACATCCATTTGTGTGACAACATTGTGTGTGACTGGGGGTATCTGTGAGGACCTCCAGGAAAGTGAACTTCTGTGAGCCAGATGAGTCTTGGATGCACCAGTCCCAGAGCTTATATGCCAACCAAAGGAGGGTGTCCACCCTCATTCTGCCCTGATTGTTGATACAGTAGACCACCATGGTATTTTCTGATACTACTTGGACAGGTGTCCTCTGGAAAAGATCCTCAAAGGTTCATAATGTCTTGATAACTGCCCTCATTTCTAGGGCATTGATATGTCTCGTGAATTTGTCCCTGGACCATTGTTCCTGAACTGTTCTCCCTTCAAAGTAGGCTTCCCAGCCCTGGAGTGAGGCATCATTTGTGACTATCATCGAGGGATGGCAGGGAAGAATGGGCATACGGGCCCACAAATTGCCATCTTCTATCCACCAAACTAGGGAATGTTGGATGGGATTTTTGTATTATTACTTTATTTTGTAAACCGCTTTGATCTATTTGGAAAGGCGGTATATAAATAAAAAAATTTATTATTATTATTATTATTATTATTATTATTATTATTGGATTGTGAGAAAATTCACCTGAGATGTGAGAAGAGGGTCCATGGCTGTGAAAATATCATAATTGGAGGGGCCGCTGCTGGAGCTTTGGATAAGGTCATTGAGGCCATGTAGCCAAACAGAGCTTGAATGTCTGTTGCCTTGTCCCTCCTGATCTGTTGTGTTGGTATCAAGAAGGATTTATCATGGTTTACCACCAGACCAAAAAGTCAAGTGTGCTTTGAATATTGTAGGAAAGTTCCATGTGTGAATTTACTACTAACAGCCAGTTGTAGATATAATGGAACAAAACAATACCCTATTGCTGGAGATATGTGGCTACATATCTTATAAATATTTGGAGCACAGGTCATAGGTCCAAAGGGAAGACAGAGAAACAATAATGTCTGCCTTCCAATGTGAAGCATAAGTATTTCTGATAAGCTGGATGAGTCAAGGTATGGAAGTACACATCTCTAAGATCCAAAGTGATGAATCAGTTGCAACTGGGGAAGAACTGAATGTAGGGAAACCACCTTGAAGCGCTTTGGAGATATATGGCTATTCACATCCATTAGGTCTAGAATGGGGTGAAAACTCCCATCCTTTTTCTCTATGAAGAAATAATGGGAATAAAAGCCTTGATGCAGGAGAAAGAGAGGCATGATTTCTATGGTGCTTTTGATAAGTAGAGTATGGACCTCTTTCTGAAGTGTAGGTGAGGATATAGACATGTGAATGACACCTGTAGAGGAGAGTTTTCAGAACTCTGCAGTGTAACTGCATCTGATGATATTGAGTTGTCTAAACCTAGAAAGTAAGGCAGTGGCAGCCAGCCAATAATAATTGTAAGCCTCTCTGAGAGCCTCTAGGGCTGAAGGACAGAGTATAAGTACCCTAAATAAATAAATAAATATAATTAAGCATATCCCATCATATGGGGTAGCATTAATTTCTGTCGGAATTTCTGTTTCTCAAAAATTCAAGATTGTTTTGTTTCCTTTCATCTGTATGTTTGGCAGGAAGAAGAAATAAATTAAAACTATACAGACAGCTCAAGTCCTTCCATATTCATTCTGGTTGTTTTATATTTTAGAGCCTGTGTATTCTTTTACTCTTTTTAAATGTCTGCATAAGTTCAGAATGGCTTAGTCTGCATTTACCTCTTGTGCTCCTTGCAGACCTTAGCTTACTGATCCTGTTCAAATAACTACAGAGTAATTCATCTAGCTCTTAGTCTGTTTCAATCAAGGGGAATTCCTTAATCCAGATTCGAACATATGAGCATCAACAGCTTGGCATGCAAATGGTTGTCTAGACTCTGTTGTAATTTTATGAAAAATCTGAGGAAAACCAAACTGAGTTTTGTTTTTTATGTTCAAGAAGAACACATATGTTTTGGATGTCAATGAGAAGAAAAGCTAGCTAAGACATAAATGACATTTCTAGCTGCCTGTATTTCCTTCTGAAAGCTCATTTTGAGTTTGAGGTTTTTGCATTATGTGTAATTATTTGGTTCTAAATCTTAGATTTGCACTTGAATATATGTGTGCAGGGTTAAATAAAGCCGTTTCTTTGTCCTTCTGGTATGCTGAAAATGATAGTGTTTTTGAGTTCTACATCTTTGTTTGGAAGTACTGTAAGTTCCACTTTGTTCAGGTTTAATTCCTAGTAAATTTTGGACTGAAGCCTAAATTTCCTTTTGGAACATATTATCACTTTTAATTCAGCAATAATTCAACTCTGATTATTATTCCTTTTTTTCCTTTCAAAAATGACTAGCATCAAATATCTGGAAAGATAGAATTGGGAGGGAATATATAACATTGATATAGTAGGAAAAATGTTTTGGTGTAAAGACATTTACTGGCAATATCTTTTCTTTGATCCATCAAAATGTCACAAAACACTGAGGATGGTTTTGAGTAGTCAGAGTATTTCATCAGGTTGAATGTGAATAAAATAGAGGGGGGGGGGGGAAACAAGTGTACTGGTGTGATATTAAATTCACAATGACCTTAGCTGAAATATATTGATGGGTAGCCATGCTGGCCATGCATCAAAATGCAACAAAATCCACAAAAGAGCAATACCTTTATTGGCCAACCAAAATGCATGAAATACATCATGGAAGCTTCAAAACTTCACCTGTTTCTCCATCAGGCAAAGATGTTAAAAATCATATGGGACACTAAAAGTGACACTGTTAGAGTCACAGGTCTCCATTTTGTCTGAAATGTTACTTCTATTGTCATTTAAGATAGTCTAGATACTAGATACAGTGATACTCAACTTTTTAACCTTGGGACCCCCCTTTATATCTACATGTGGGTATTGCACCTCCCACACTTGACATACAATATGAATTTAAAAAATTGTTTATTAAGTGTGCATATTTTTATTTGCACGTTCATGTACACTCGTCTCTCCACATTCATTGGGCTTAGGGGCAAAAGACCCCTGTGAATGTGGAAAAAATGCAAATAACAAAAACACTATGTTTTTACCTGAGGGAACACCTCTAGGAATCTCTAGGTCCTCCAGTGCAACTCTGTGGTCAACATGTGCTAGACATTGATCATAGAACTGTGCTGGAGGAACTAAAAATGCCTAGTGGAGTGTTCTCTCTAGGAATCTGTAGGTCCTTCAATGTGACTTTTGGTTAAAGTTGACCATAAAGTTGCGCTGGAGGACCTAGATATTCCTAGAGAGAACATGTTCATAAAAATATGAATAATCAAATCCAAAGTCGAAGCTGCAAATGTGAAGGGATGAATGTTTATTAATATTTTAACATTTTATAAGAAAATAACATTGGTCAAATTACAACAGTTTTATTTCAGTAAATTTAATATTTAACTGAACATGTGCAAATCTTACACATAAAAAGCTTGGTAAGAGGAGGGAGAGGGGTCAGGGCCCCCCAAGACTCATGCCCCCCTTGAACAACTCTTGTACTCTCTCCTAGGGGTCCTGCCCCGCCATTTGAGAACCATGGTCTAGAGGGATCTCAGTGGAGGCAGGGACTGGGGACAAAAAGAAATATAAGACATTTAATAAAATTTTAACTTCGTTGACAACAGAAAAGTAACTGTGAAGTCGAAGGCTTTCACAGCCAGCATCCATAGATTTTTGTGAGTTTTTGAGGCTATGAGGCCAATCTTTAAAAAATCCAAGGAGAGTCTATCACCTTCTGAAGTAATTTATTCCACTGTTGAACATCTCTTATCATCAAAATGGTCTTCCTATTCTTTAACCAGAATTTAGTTTTTCACAATTTGAATCCTCTGTTTTCAGTATCAGTAGAAAACAAGGCCACTCTCACATGACAGCCCAAAATATCTATTTGTCACAGGTGTTTTATTATCTCTTATTCCTCTTCTCAAGGCTAAACATACCCCTTGTCAGCTGTTCTTTAGATGACTTGGTTTCCAGACTCATTACCATCTTGGTCATCCTCCTCTTCACATATTCCAGTTTGTTGATGTCCTTTTAAAACTGTGATGTTCAAAGCTAGACACAATTTTCTTAGTGATGTTTGACCAAAGCAGAATAGAGTCGTTCTGTTACTTCTCTTGATCTAGACATTATACTTCCTTTGATACACCCTCGACCTACATTAGCTTTTTTGCATCACATCACACTATTGACTTATGTTTAGCATTCTGAGCTAAAATCTTCTTGTCATTCTCAATACAATACTGGCTACTTATTTGTATTCCTCCTTGGATATTTGCCACTTCATCCACTCCTTACAAATGATACTGTTAAATCTCAGCTCATCTGAAAACTCCTTATGTATCAGTCCAAGTTTCTTTAGGTGTCTCTTGCATTGGAATTGGTTGCAGTTGTGCCCTCAGTGTCTTAAGAAACAGCTACCAATCATGAACTCCCTTGTCGAGTATTGTCCTGTCTGTGGCTCTAATAGTTTTAAAAAATTGATAGTTTCTTAACTGTCAATACTCTGATTCATTTTGTCCAGCACAGGTTTGGTGCTGATTGCGTCCATGACTTTGCACGCATCTCACTTTGTATATGTTTTCCCCCCCCCAAACTGGAATAGAAAACCATGGTCTTGAGTCATACCTCCAGTTCTAGTTTGGTAGTAAATTATGGTTGACAGTAACCACAATTTGTCAAAATCAGATTTCATGGCAAACTGTGGCTACTATTATTTAAAAAAAAAAAAGTAAAGGATGGAATCAGCATGTACTTTATGTGGATAAGGTATGTGATTGCTGAGAGCCAAATCATGTCTAGGTTGCCATTACGTCTGAATCATTATGTCTAAATCATAATCATATCTAAAATTATCTGTTTCGCTTCACTGCCACCATCTTGGAAGTATTCTGGTGTGCCTCAAGTATACATGCATGCTTTTTCCAGAAAGTTAGAACCAGAATTGAAGAAATTATTTTCCCTTATAGGGCAACATATTGGCCTTTTATCTGCGTGCTCCCACCCCTTAAATTCCTTAATATCATAGCTTTGTGCAAACCATTCACAAATTGGACTGAAGCTGGGGTTGGATAATAAAAGATTACTATGAAACATGTTTGGAAGAGTTCTCTATGTTTCAAAAAACATTGTGAAATAAGTAGTAAGCCATATCTGTTTAGGATGTACCTGTTGCATCATCTAATTGTGTTAAAGTCTATGAAGATGCACACATTTAGAAAAATGTAAACAAGAAAACAAAAAGCAAAATGAAATGCCAACAATTTAGGTTACTTAAGTGTTGATTCTCTTTCCTATCAGTATTTATAAAGTGATAACTGTAACTACCATGTACTCTGTGAGCTATTTGTGTGTTATCTGTCCCAGATAACTATCATGGACAAAAGTTTCTTATCAAGTGAATGTTATAGCCATCAGTAAAGATGATTTTAGCTTAAGCAATAAGGTCTTATCATTTGAACAGCTACCATTTCAAGCATTTGCAAATTGACCCTAAGAAAAAAGCAGGTTCAAGAGACTATTAATAGATGATGATTGTGTATTTTCAATGTAATTTCAATTCTTAATGGAACTAGCTTCAAGATGAAAATAAGCAGAAATAATCCTATTGGATTGAGTTATATGGGATTAGGATTAGGAATTTGGAAGTATAATCTTGCATGCATGCAGATTAATCCTGACCTGGTGTGAAAACCTTTAGTACCAATGAAATACTTTACTACTACTGTCACTATAAGTATGTCAGTAGATGACAGATCAGGCCTATAAACAAGACTGTACATTAGAATGTTTTTTACAGTAGGCACTGGAAACTTTTAGCGATGACAAAAATTGATGACAAAAATTCAGCTTCCAGGTGCAAAAACAAATGAAAAGACAAATGTTTTGTGCTTCATTTTCTAGAGAATACATTAAGGCAGGGGTGGTGGTTGACTGCCAGTAAATGAAGTTGGAAAGTCCAATAGGACAGCTGCATTCTGAGCATTACTTAATACTGAAAGTGGTCCTAGCAACTATCACCAAGGAAACAAATGAAAGTTCAAAAAATGCCAAGGCCTGGCAGCAACAATTAGGGAGGATTCTGATTCTATTGATTCCAGCTCTGTTGGTTCTTTCACAATAGAATTGCTGAATTAGCAAATAATTAATCTGAAAATATCCTATTGGAGGGAAGATGTATTTCTTACAAGAATTATTGAATTAGATTTATATATATAAATACAGGCACTTTTGCAACATTTTACATACAATTATTTTTTTACTTTTATAAGGATGATTAGTGTGTAGTCTATCTTAATGAAGATATAAACTGTCTAATTAAAATAGATGGCCATTAAACATAAGTAAATAAAACTGTAAGACTACCTTCCATATTTATAACCAGATGAATGTTTCTAGTTCTTGCTTTCATTTGATCTTCATATGTCAAACAGATGCTATAAAAACAAAAGCTTGTAAAATGACATTCTTAATGAGTAATGTTTAGCTGATTGCAAGCTATTAAATCCTTCCTTAGTTCACTAGCTATGGCTGCCATGTCTCACAAATCTTTTAGTTCTTTTGCCTTTGATAATCTGGTTTAGCCCTTGCAGAGACCTCCAGTCCTGACCTCTCTTTTCACCTCTGAGTTTATGATAAGCACAGCATCTCTGGTCTCACTGCCTCCTTAATATGTCTCATTCAACCCACTGGCTTCTTTTCAGAAGACTGGTCAAGGAAAGCCCCACAGAGAATATACTGTACTGCAGTGATATAGAACTGGCCAAAGCATAATTCATTGTCGACAGATTCCCTAGGCACCAGACAAAGCTAGGAAAAGTAATTCATGGCCATTGCTGGCACTGGACCCTGCAGAAGCAGTGTAGACCCACAGGTTGTTAATATGTGCCAAGCTGGATATGGGGCCTCAGATATAAAAAGGAAAAAGGCTATTTAATCAGGCAGGTCTTGGCAACTGACTTCTCTTGTTGGGCCTTGTGATAGTTGGGTGTTCTTTTTTATTGGTGTGTGTTTTAAATTGCATTTTAAATTTGCATAGTTTTATTTATCTTCTGTATTTCTACTCTGGGTTTTTTGTTTGTTTTTTAGTAAATCCACGATATTATCTCTAACTTTATGTGAAGTAAGTAATTGGGCAAGTAAGGTTGAAGTTATCTGATAAATTTCGGGGCTTACTGGTGACTCCCATTTTAGGCCAGCAGTCTAATCATGGGGTCAGTGCTGGCTGTGATTCATTTCCTTCACTCTCACAGATAACATCTGATGTCTCCAAACTCTAAAGGGATAATAGGCATTTCTTCAATAAACAGCCAAATCTACTAAAGGCAAGGTAGTTTTTACCCTTTGATGAATTGAAATAACAGCATTGTTATATGATTTGGTTGTATTGTGCATCAGTGCAGGAAGAGAAGGCTCCCATTTTGCATTTTTTAAAAACTAAACATGCTGCCATCGAGTTATTACTATGAAGGAAATATTATAGCTTAATTTCTAAGAGCTTTTGATCGTTCTGAATACACCTGCATTTGGTATCCTGCAGTTCCACAGCATTATAATGCACTGTACATTTGGCCCTCCTTATGCACTGATTTTTTTTCACGGATTTGAGCATACATGGCTTGAAAATATTCCCAAAAAGTATAAATTCCAAATAGCAAACCTTGGTTTTCCATTTTATATATGGGACACCATTTTGTTGTGCCATTATATTTAATGGGACTTGAGCATCCACAGATTTTGTTATCCACGGAGAGTCCTAGAACCAAACCCCAGCAGATAACAAAGGCCCATTGTATTATTGTTTTATTTTACTCCCTTAAACTTATATAGATCAACATTTATCAGGTTGATTTACCAGGAAATTTAAACTGAAAGTTTTTTTCAGTTTCCATCACACTATTTTTAGAGACTTTGGCTTTAACTTCTGCTAAAATGTATCTGTTCATATCCCACATCTCTTTCCATACCTATTCCCCAAACAGAGTATTGCACATCCATTTTAGCTCACTTATTATTTATACCAGCTATACAATATAGAGGAGGGAACATCCTGTTTTGTTATAACCTTGAGGGTAATGAGTATTATGAATCACATCAACAGTGTGGGTTGTTCTGTAGTTGCACTTTGAATAATATGTTTGTGAAAACTAATTCCTCTTGCCTGTCGGTTCTGCTTACTTTATGTATACCAATATGTATATACTCATCCTTGTGAGAATGAGATTTTGTTCCTTCCACTATGCCCAGAAAACTTTGCTTTTGTCTCAACTAGTTTCAGATTATTGTTAAAATGCTACAGTTACAACTGCAAATTGAACTTTGTTTTGAACACAATACGCCGCCAGAATAGACAGTTGAATTCTAGACTGGAATATTTCATTCTGTTTCACCATTAATAGACTCAGTGGTGCAGTAGTTAAATGCCAGTACTGTAGCTAAAACGTGAGTTTGATCCTGCAGTGCTCCAGGTCGACTCAGCCTTCCATCCTTTCATAGGTTGGTTGTTATTATTATTTACCCATCCACGGCTTGAAAATATTTTTTAATCCAAAAAGCAAACCTTGATTTTGCCATTTTATATAAGGGACCCCCCTTTTAATATGCCATTATATTTAATGGGACTTGAGCATCAACATATTTTGGTATCCACAGGGTGTCCTGGAACCAAACCCCAACAGATAACAAGTGCCCACTGTATATTTTGAGTTTTCCTGGCACACATTCTGCAAGAGTAGGACAGGATCTGGCATCTTAGTGGCTGGTTCTACCCCTGCTCTCAAATATTTCTGCGGCTGTATGTATTAGGGCAGGGATGGAGATTGTGTTTGCCTCCACCTAAAGTGCTATTTTTAATTATAATGAAGAGCATCACTAATGTCTGAAGAGTGATACCATGTAGGTCAGTTTTAACCATTATTATTATCACCACCATCACCACCATCATCATTATCATCATCATCATTTCTTTAGACAATGCCAATCACTGTACATGATGTTTTACAAGTAAAAGAACAGCAAAACAGTTTTCTGCCCTCAGGCTTACAATCTAATTAAAACATGATACAAAAGGAAAGGGGGAATGGCTTTGTAGGAGTGGATTGGGACCAAGGCCTGGGCAGTGGCAGGTGGGATTGTGAATGTGAATGAAAAAGCCCTCTTAGGTGGAAACTGAAGTCACTGGAAATCGTGCAATACATATCTGGATCACAGCAGTTGTTTATAGGTTTTGTCTTCCCAGCTGGTAACATAGATCTTTGGCAGTCATACAGCTGCTTCCATATATTCCTCTGGAGATCTAATGCAACATTACTCGTAATATATTATGAGCTGTAGCAATACGAAAACACATTTATGTGTATGTTTTATAGATAAAGAATCACACACACACATATAAAACAAATATATATCTAACAGCAAAAAGGAGTCTCTTTTAGAATCATTAATGCCATTTGTCTTAAAGCAAGTTGTTCCTGTCATCTCCTATAAAAGGATATAAGTAATAATTAAATAAGCCATTTCAGAAAAAGAAAACTTTAACCACATAGACCTAGGATTCAACATACCAAAATCCCCAGAAATTTATAAAATGTCAATAGAAGTGAGACAGGAATTTAATGAAGCAATTTCACAACTTGAATTGAACTTCTGGTGAGTCACTGAGACATCAAGTAATGAGTTGATAATAAGATTGAAGTAATATTGTTTTCTCAGTTTGAAGAATGAGGGGAACATTAAAGCAGGAAGTCAGGGGCCAAACTTCAAATTATCCTTTGACTTAAAGGAGTAACAGAATTAAGTTTATCTGGGAGTTTCTTTGAGCAACAATAGTTTGGGGTAGTGACTGTGGCTCAGAGTGGCTCTGTTGTTCATTTTATTTTTGTCTTTACTTAGCCTGATGCTTCCACACCAAATTATAATAGCTAAATCTAGCATCCCATCTGTATTTCTGCTGGCAATTATAAAGCTGGTTGGTAAAAAAACTGATCTTATATCCCATTTCTTATGAGTATATTTCTAAACTGTATACATTAAAATTTGTTAATGGAGTATTTTATGTCCCTTATATAATGGAGTATAATTAATGGAGTATAATTGTGTCCCTTTTATAAAACGGCAAAATCAAAAGTTAACAGACCTTTTACTGTTTTAGTCACCCTCACCTGGATGCATTTTAGCTTGTCAGTGTCCTTGGTGAATTGTGGAACCCAGAACTGCACACAGTATTCCCGGTGAGGTCAGATCAAATCAGAATGTAGCAGCATTATTACTTCTCTTGATCTAGACATTATACTCCTATCGGTGCAGCCTTGTTTTGTTTTTGTTTTTAGCTCCCTCATCACTGTATTTGTCAACTCAGAAATGACTCAAAACTGTTGACTCATGCTTTGCTTGTGGTCTACTAAGACTTCCAGATCCCTTTCACATGAACTCTAGCCAGGAGTCACCCATCCTATATCTGTGCATTTTATATTTTCTCCCTAGTATCTTACATCTGTCCCAGTTGAAATACATTTTGTTAGTTCTCGCCCAGCTTTCTAATCTGTTAAAGTCATTTTGAATTCTGATCCCATCCTCTAAGGGTAGTAGCTACCCTTCTTAATTTCATACCATCTGCAAATTTGATAAGCATTTCATCTATTCCACTCCACTAGTCCCTTTCAAAATGAAGAGGAGCCATTGATGAGTACCCTTTCGGTACTGTCAGTTAACCAATTATGAATCTATCTAACAGTAGCATTGTCTAGCCCACATTTTACTGGTTTGCAAGAATATCATGGGGTATTTATCAGAGGCCTTACTGAAATCAAGATATGCTACATCCACAGCATTCCTTTCAGTTACCAGTCTTGTAACTGTCAAAAAAGAAAGATGAGACTAGTCTGTCATGATTTGTTTTTGAAAAACCCACCTTGACTTTTAGTAATTATGACATTTCTTTCTAAGTGCTTACAGACTGTTTGTTTAATGATCTGCTCTAGAATCTTTCCTGGTTTTGATGTCAGGTTGACTGGGTGTTAATTGTTTGGGGCCTCCCCTGCCCTTTGAAGATATGGTTACGTTTGCTCTCCTCCAGTCTACTGGCCTGGCAAAAGCTCCTGTAATTTCTTAAGAGTAAATTTGATGAAACCCCTTTTTCCCGACAATACTGATAATTGTGTCTTATGATATTTACTTGGTAATACCCTTTGTATCCACAAAACCTGTATCCACAGATTCAACCAATCACAGCTTGAAAATATTCCCTGGAAAAAGAATACCAAAAAAGCAAACCTTGATTTTGCCATTTTATATAAGGAATGCCATTTTACTATGTCATTGTATATTCTGTCAGCCCTTTGTATCTTTTGTATTCACCGATTCTTCATTCACAGATTCAATCATCCATCATTTGAAAATATTCATTAAAAAATTTCAAAAAAGCAAGGCTTGATTTTGGCATCTTATATAAGAGACACCAATTTATTACCCCATTGTATATAATGGGACTTGATCATCCACAGATTTTGGTACCTATGAGGGTCCTGGAACCAAACTCCAAGAGATACCAAGATCCCACTGTAATAGGACTTGAGCATCCATGGATTTTGTTATCCTGGAAGGAAACTCCAGCAGATATCAGGGGCCTATTATAAATACATTTGGTTCAAACTGTGGCTGTATAGGCTGGATAGTTCTTCACTTTCCCAAACCATTTGTGAACTGGTTTTGCCAGTTCCTTCCTCTGAAAAATAGCCTGCAGCACCTGGTATTCATTGCCAATGGTATTCATTGGCAATCTCTCATCCAAGTACTGGGGTTGACCCTGCATAGTTTCCAATATCAGATGGGGGTCTGTTGCCTTTAATAATACAGTGTTATAAATCATTCTAAGGCTAATTGCCTTGGGAAACCAGGGCCTCAAGCAGATGGCCCAAAAGGTCCATGCCAGGACTGTGGCAACTGCATGCATCCAGTTCCAATCTAGGCTGCCAGTGTGGTCCTGAACCAAGCTGCCAAAAAAAAGCAAGTTTTTTCCTCTCCTTTTTGGCCTGGCTGCTCCAGATTGGCTCGGTGCAGCTTCTGGCTACGTCTGTGGTTTGTGTTGTGTAAATGCCATGTCCACAATGCAGCCCAATGGCGGCCCTCTTGGCCCATCTGTTTGCGGCCCTAGTTGTCTTATTTCTACTGTATTTTGGGGCCTGTACTAAGAATGTGCATTCAGTCCTTTCTCAGACTTGAGTTTAGAGGAAAATGGAAGCAGCTCCAGCTGGAGTATAATTTCAGAGCTATCTTGATATCCTGTTGCAGTATTGTGTACATGGAGATGTACAAGATTGGGAACACATGGGTTTTTTTTATTAATTCACAAAAATGCAGCTCAGATTATGAAACATGGATATAAGAAAGGCAAAAGATTTTGAGTGGCTAAGGCCCAGATTACTTATGACAATGGCAGATCCAGCTGTTTAAATGTAAGCCTGCCCCATATATAAATCACAGGGTAAGATACAGGATATAGTCCACATTTAAGGTGGTGGGGGAAGCCGTTTAGGGCATCCTGTTTACTCTTTGAAAAGCAGATAAATCATTTTAAAGACATGTAGTTAAAAACTTTAACTAATATTTAATTGATTTGGATTCTTAGAGTCAGAAAGTATCCAAGTGAACTAACACATATATTCCTCCTACACCACTTAGTGCTATAGAATGTAGTGACTGTCAAAAATGAAGGTAGGATAAAGCTAGATAAAGCTAGGAATATAAGACCAATTGGAGCATGTATCTGTCATTTAAGAATATTCTTGAATGTTAAACCGAAAGTGATTGACAGGAACTGGATAAACCCATTAATTCCTGCTGTATTTGCCCATTTCTTCAAAAGTATCTCAGAAATGCTTGCTTTTGAAATAAAAATACTGGCTATATCACTTAACACAGTAATACTGTTCTTTTAAAACCACCCTTCAAAAATAAGGCTTAGTTTGAAAAAGGGCGGGGGGGGGGGGAGCTTTGCAAAATAATCTGAGAGGAATTATATATAAAATGCCTTAATGAGAATATGGCTCTTTGACTAAAATTAGGAAGTGGCAGGAACTGAAAAGCACAATCATTTTGTGAGCATTGAATATAATATCCAATTAATTGTTCTTGAAGTTAGATGTAGATAAATATATTGTTGTTAACCACCACATGTTAAAACAGAGGTAAAACTGTGTTACTGCTCATTGAGGAATCAAATTAATCAGATTTGCATTTTCAAATAATAATATCATCATCTTCACCACTAGCATGCTATCCTATGGTTTAAGCAGAGTTTTGTTTCTAAATGTATGTACAGTATCTGTGCTAAATTTATGTGCTTATACAGTTGCCTCTCCACATTTGCTGGGGTTAGGGGTGAAGGACCCCCATGAATGTGGAAAAACTGCAAATAAAAAAATATTATTTTTACCAAACACCTTTTTAGGAATCTCCAGGTCTTCTAGTGTATTCAATGGTCAACATTTGCCAGAAGTTGATCATAGAATCATGCTTGAGGACCTACAAATGCCTAGAGAAGTGTTCCCTCTAGTAACCTCTAGGTTTTCCAGGACAACTCTATGGTCAACTTTTGGCAGAGTTGGACTGGAGGACCTAGAGATTCCTAGAGAGCTTGTTAATCAAAACTGCAAATAATCAAATCCGCAAAAGTCAAATCCTCAAATGGGGAGGGCCAAGTGTACATATTTTGTTTAGTTTTACTGATTTCATATATACATGCAATTGGCTGAATTCATGTATTAATTACAGAATACTGTGTTTAAAATACTCAGTATTTTCTTTTGAAAGCATTTCTCAGATATATTGTGTGATCTACAGTTGGCCCTCCATATCCATGGATATTATCCATGGATTCAAGCATCCACAGCTTGAAAATATTCCAAAAAAGATAAATTCTAAACAGCAAACCATGATTTTGCCTTTTTATGTAATGGACACCATTTTATTATCTCATTGACATTGATGGGATTTGAGCATACATGGATTTTGGTATCCAAGGGGAGTCATGGAACCAAACCCCAGCAGATAACAAGGATCCACTGTAGTGGTTTGAGCATTGAACTACAACTCTGTAGACCAAGTTCCATGGCATGCTTGGCCATGGAAAACCCATTGGTGACAAAACAACAAACAACTTGCTGACCTGCCATGATCCAGCTCTCAGTTGGGGTTTGTCACTCCCCCAACTGCTACAAGAAAGGATGCTGAGGAGTCATCTTTGTCACTGTTATGGAACAACTCATGACAAGATAGCAAACTGGAAAAGAAACAGCAGAACAAAAAGAAAGCAATGAGAAGGGGTCAGCAAAGACGATGCAAACCTGCAAAGAAAACAGAGCACAAACCATAGTATAATCAGTGCATTTATAGGCGTGATTCCATTCATCTAGGCAACAGAATTCATCATATTACTTTTTCAGATAGCAATGGCATAATGTCGTTCCATTTGCAAAGAATGTAGGAACTGGCAACATTTTTACTTTGTTGTGTATTTATTGGTGGTTGTATTTTTTTTTTTAAAACTAAAATGCTTTTTTGAGCATTTTGGGCGGGTTCCTTTTTTTAAGCCATTTTTTAAAGCTTCATTTGTTTTTCCAACAAAGGAACAAATTAGTAACAGAAAACTGTGACAAGTTATGAAATAATACACAATCTGTTGCATAACTAATTGCTATTTAAAAAGTGATTGTCCAAGCCCTAATCATGCTTTGCTAGCATTCTTCTTTCCCACTTTCCTATGTTACTTAATTCCTCCAGAATTTTAATTGCAGTGACGCTTCTTTAGAAGCTTATGTGATCACCCTTCCTCACCAGGCAATCTTGCCTTAGTGTCAAGTTCCATCAAAGCTCCTTTGCCTTCATTTAAGAACTTGTTTCTGAATTTTCTGAGATGTTTTACTAATAATCTCTATTTAGTTTTTCATAGAGAATTTTAAGAGGCATTGGTGCACTTATTTATTGAATTACATAGGTGGCTGGATCATACTTTTTAAAGACCAGGACATCTCTGAACATAGTATTCAAGAGACTCTAGTATTATGGAATCAAGTGGCACCTTTTAGAATTTTGAAAGCAACAGTGTAAAAGATGATGTAACACAATGAATGTTTTAGAGGGTGCTTCCTCAAAACAACATGTGGCATAATTTATAAATTATGCATAAGCAACATATGGAGAATAGTGAGAGTCTGAATGATTAGACCTGTTATCATAGCAATAGTTTTATATTGCTTTTATGTGTCTGGATGAGGCAGTTCCATCATAGATCAAGATTGTTGCTTCCAAATGTGTGCATCATATAAATATTTAATGTCTACAAGAACATATAGTGGTTATTGGGGGTTTTTATCCTTTCGTGGTAAATACAGTTCATGGAAAGGTTGAGATGTGTTTTGAAAATTAAAAATAATAATGTTTAAAGTTATATCATTGAAAGTAGTCCTGGTCATATTTTTTTCTGTTTGTGTGTGTGTTTTTAATCTGTTTTAAAGCCTACATTTGTAATCTAACTAAATCTGCACTCCAGATGGATAGCTTTTAATCATGCAAGTTTTCATTTGATGATTACTCCTATGAATGGATTTTTTTTTGAGACAGAACAACTAAGCGTTATTAAAGTAGACTTTCACCTTTCAATAAAGTGATATTTCTCCTCTCCCCAGTGATGATAATCATGATTAATGTGTTGCTATACTGGTATTATGGTCCTGAAATACGGTTGTTTAAACTGCACATTTCATAATGAGCAATCTAATAATTTGCAATGTGTGAGCTGCTAGTTAAAAGTTGCTCCACTATCCATTGTTTTATTCAGCATGTTAATAAAGCTGATGCAGTGTCATGGTTTTTGATTTATACATTTGTTTGCAAGATAGTTCAGAAATTTGCAGCTGATATTCTGAAACACCTCCCATGCGTGTGCATTGGAGTTTCTGGTTTCAATCAATATAATGGGAGTATATAAAATAAATAAATAAATAATACAGGAAATAGCAGAATGAAATAAGTATACTTTTTAGTACTGAGTTAATGCTAAACCCCACAATTATTAATTATTATCACCATTGCAATAATTCACACTTTCCAGCTTGATCCAGCTGGGAGGTCATTTTGATCTGGTGTTTAGCTCTGGAGTGGGGCTTCATTCTGGTTTCCTCCCATTTTGCCCATGTACATCATTTAAGCAGGTAGAGTTCAAAACAGGGTGAAACTACTACTTTTCCCTTATACAGACAACCCCAAAGATGATTTGATTTTGAGTTCTGCTTGCCCATATTATGCAATTGCTTCTATGTTTTCAAACATAAATATTTGCTGATGCTTCCATTTATCATAGCTGTTCTGTTCTGTTATAGAATAAATATCGCGCTTGTGGCCGGTGACTTTCTTGTCAGTGGATAATGAATACATTTCAGTGCATGCGTTTAGTCCAAACTAAATAGTTCTTACTCAATTTAGTACTCAAAACAGGTTTCACATCCTTTAAGATCTGTATCAAAACCCAGAACATTTCCCGACAAATTTGGGAGCTATGAGTTACCACTGAAATATAGTAGTAGTAGTAGTAGTAGTAGTAGTAACAGCAACAGCAACAACAATAATAGTTGTTGCTTCTTATCCACTTCTCCCTATGGACTGAGGCAAGGAACAACAGCAACTGAAAATACAGTCAACCCTCCATATTTGTGGGTTTCAAATTTGCAGTTTTGAATATCTGTGACTTTGTAACTACTGTTTAACAAGGGTAACTTCTGCACCCCCTCCTTCTAATTTCCTTCCCTGTCAGACAAAAGCAACATCATACATTCTCTTGCTTTGCCAAACTTTGCATCCTCCTCATTTGCAAACTCCTTCCCTTTAAATCCAGTGTCTGCACTCTGCAGCCACCACCAGGCATGATCTAACTTCCTCCTCCTCTCCCAACAAGACAATGTAGTACGTTTCCTTTTTGGTGATGTCTGCACATATCAGATTCAAAGTGGAAGACTTTGGAAGTGAGGAGGATGCAAAGTCTTGAAAAATGGGGAAGGTACAGTGTTGCTTTTATTTGGCCTGGAATGAGGGAGAGAAGAGGAGGGAAGTTGGATCTTCCCTGGTGGTGGCTGCAAACATTGGATTCAAAGGGAAGGACTCTGGAAATGAGCAGGATGTAAAGTCTGGCAAGGCGGGGAAGGTATGGTGTGGCTTTTGAAAGTGGAAGCACTTTCAAAATGTGCAGGATGTTATGTGTTGCAAGGTAGCAAAGGCCCGATAAAGATGGGCACTTTGGGGCGTTTTCACAACGTGCTTGAGTTGCCCAGGGGCAGAGCAATTAGACACTCTGCAACCCTAGCATGTCGCCAGGGTGGCATCATTCCGCACCACTGTACAGATGGCGGGTAGAGCAATGACATTGCATGTGCGCAGCATTGATACTATGCGGCACACCTGTGATGTCATCAATGCACCCTATGGCGTTTGTAGTGCCACAAGTGCGACTCAAAAAGGAGCTGGTTTTCCGTGCTCCTTTTTTCCTTCACATTGTCACCGCACCATTTGGTTGCTGCAGCAATGATTCGGAGGAACCTTTTTGGGTGGTCTTTTGAGCCCCAAAGAGAGTTATGTGTGGTACTCTTTGTAGGAAAGGACTATCATTCATATTGGAAAGGCTAGCAAATTCTCAGTTTTTCTGCTGTGGGTCCTCTGCCCTTAACCCCCACAATCAGTCCATACTTCAACTGTCATAATTGAAAATTCGTAATAGATGCACCATTGGCTAATGTAGGCAACAAGACAGACCATCAAATACATGATTACCACATGGAGTATATGACTTAACAGTGCTAATTTGCATTAATCATTGAGATATTCCTTCTTTCAGACATCTCTTCTCAATATGCATCTTTCTCTTGCGCAAAGCTAAGAAAAGTTACTTTAGGTTACAGCCCCTAAGAGCCTCCCAACCAACATGGCCACTATTCTATCCTTTCAGGCGCTGTTACTTCACTTGTCTTTGCTTCATCCACATATATTAGTTTATGAAGTGCATAGTTTTATAATATCACCATTTTTCTATGTTGTGTATGCCACTTGGAAATCAATAACAACTAAGAAGTAAAGATTTCTTTTTCTGTTTAACCTCTCAAAATACCCTGGCAGTGGCAAGCTCACAGAAGGATCAGGTAGTATGTGTGTCAGCACAAATTCAATTTGGTCAAGGTTTCTAATAGCCCAGATTAGTATGATTTCAGGATGATGCCACTTGCATGTACAAAGCTAAATAAGCATTGAGTATGTCTTTTGATCAGATTCATGATGAAAAGCCATAATCACTGTGAGAATTACCACTGGCCTGAAATAATGAGGCAAAGATAAAGTATCAGGAAGCAGATAAGGATTTATGGGGGGGAAAACACTGGTATGAATTGATATGAATGTCCCGTAGCATTTTGAATTCCTTTCAGCAATTGAAAGTTCTAAAAAGAACTGGAAGAGAGATGGAGTTTACTGGCCCTGAACAGAAAATGCATTGAGCCTTTTCTTATCTTCATCCTAACTTGCAGACGTAATGAATGAGGCCAACCAGAATGTTCCCATAGCATCTTGAATAGGATATCAGTATTTGAAAGTTCAAAAATTCTTGATGGAATTTGTGGAAGAAAAAAATAGGGCTTACGTATCTGTTTTGATTGTTGTACACATTTTGAATTTAAGGCATTCAGTGTAATCCTCCACTTGTGCTGTATTTCACATTATAAAGTCAAAATCATTGTTTACTGTTTTTGGTGAAACTTATGTTTCCTTTTTGGGCTACAACCCCCAGAATTCCCCAGTCAGCACTGCCAACATTTCTTTTTGGCTTGCAACTGATAATCTGTAAAACAAAAACATTTTATTTGGAAACATTTAATCACCTAATATGATGGTTACTAACTGACAAAAAGGACTTCTACGTGGCAATTTACACAATGTATTTTACTTGCAAATACGAAATTGCCACACATATTTTCTTCTAAAAAGCAGCTGATGCATACATTGGTCTTAATCACCAATGAGGTAATGAAACCATTTTGAAGGGTATAGATGACCCCAGAATTTCTCTTTGATATTTTAAGCAGCCCCTCCCATGTCATCCTTTAATTCTTGCAGAAAATTGAGAATGACTGCTTTCAGATAATTTATGTCAAGCCAGGTGCCAGTAATGAGGATGGAGAGGCACTTCTCTGTAACATTATGCTTAGCTTCCTTTAAAAAAAAAGTATTCTTTCTGTTCACTGCATGTGTCCTGTCCTGTATAATAATTTTAGTTCCACCACATCATCTCAATTGCTGAGTGTGCAGGTAGACAGCTGCCAGACACTCCTGCCTTTTTAGAGTTTAGACAATATGTCTTCTGAGAGCTAGCAGATGTTTGTTGTTTGTTACATTAAAGGAAGCATTGAGGACAATTTCCCTCTCTACGTCTGACAGCTTCTGTTACTAACCTAAAATACTTCCCATGTTCATTTTGGAAAGATTTGTGTGTCTGTGCTACATCTTTGAAACAGATTTCTAAAGTAGTAGAATCACTTGAAAGGTTGTGCTACAGCATGCATTCCTTCACTTTCTTTCTGCATGATGATATGATGGCGTCATTACAATTGCCATTCCTTGTGGCTGTGACATATTTCGGAAACCATGCTTTCAAAGGTTGAAAAATAAAGTTTAAAAATGTAAGAAGGTTCATTTTGAGAGGGAGACATTCAAGAATTCTGCATTATCTTTAAACTTAAACAGTGAGCAGAGAAACTTCTAATCAATTGCTCACCAAAACAGGGATGTGGTAAATAAGTGCAGTTGATAAGGATTTTTTTAAAATTACTTTTTTTGGAGGTAAAAACATTTCTTTATCACTTACCGATCTACTAAGCTGTTTACAAAGTGTAAGCTAATTGCCCCCAACAAGCTGGGTACTCATTTTACTGACCTATGAAAAGATGCTAGGCTGAGTTGACCTGGAGCCCCTAGCTGGTATTGAACTCACAAACTAGTGGCTGCAGTACAGGCATTTGACCACTGTGCTACTAGTTAATCATTTGTCCTTTAGATTTCAGTGGCACATTTTCATATGTTACAACACCACATGTTATGTCCTTCTACTTCTCCATTTGAATGCTTTCATCTGTCATTTTTGTCTTCTGATAAGCACGAATTGTAGTGTGCTGTTAACATCTGAAAAGTGATGTACAGTTTATGTTTGCCCTTAAAGACAAATCAAGCCCTGATTTCCAATTCTTAGGAGCTCAGAACAGCATATGCTAAAACCTATACAATGTAACAAACAATAACAAACTGAACCATTAAAAAGGCAGGTGCAGACTCTGGTTTGCCTATGCTGGTTTGTGGTATATAGGAAAGCATACATGCTCATGTAATAATGAACAGTAGCTTGCTATTGCCCATAGAGAGAATCAAAATTAAGTTTGCACTTAATCTTCTACTGAAACCACGTGCTTTCAGCTTAAGGGCAAGTCAGCGGCAATTTTTCTCTGAACAAATCCTGCCAAGAAAACCCCATGATAGTTTTTTTTCTTAGGATCACCATAGGTCAGAGATGACTTGAAGACACAGCAAGAAAAACTGATACCAGAGAACATTAGAGTATCTGCTGGGACTGAATTTTGCTGCATTAACTATAGGCACCTAATTTGATTCTGTATTGCTTTTATAATTTATAAATTATTGTAAATTAGAAATAAGATTTTTTTAAAAGAAAGTTCTCAGTATGTCATAGCTCAGTGGAAGTCTACTATATCTTCCTGTTCCTGTTATGAGAGAATGGGAGATCAAATGTGCCATGCCACTTCCTTCCTTGTTGTGTTTTTGTTCATTTTATGGCTTTGTTACAGCTGCTGAATCTTTGCTGGCTTTTTTCTAGCATCATTTACTTCTTTTCACCTTATAAAAATCAATATGGAAGGCACACATGAAGACTTGCTCAGCTGGTTAGAGCTGAAAATAAAGAGTGAGAAAGTTTGTTCTGTAGGAAACTGAGTAACACATAAAGTGATCTGCACAATGTGGGTTTGATATCTGTTGTGACAATAGCAAGTCATTTTTAGTCTACTGTGCAGTTTTCCATTTATCCTGCAATTATAGTGGGATCAGGAAGTTGGAACTCTGACATCAGCTGCACTAAAACTATTTGTTTCTAACTCTTTGTTTCTAACTTTTTTGTTATTTCCTCTCTCCACTCCACCCCCACAACTAACCACACTATTATCGGGGGGGGGGGGGGATTTCCAGTTGTTGTTTAAGCCACCTCTTGTTTCAATCCTTGTTTAAATTTTATCCATGTTTGTTGGGAAGATTTGCTTTAAAGTGAAATTAGTTATAGAGACCATATCATCTTGAAACAAAAAACAGGGCTTCTACACCTAAAGATGAAAGCTGAGATATTGTTGGTTTATGTAAACACATTGGTATTGGTGACAGTGATAAGTAAAATGTGCATGGGTTCATTGATGAGAGGGATATTATAGGAAGTAATCTTTGTCAAGAAAGAAAGTGCCTTAAGTAGGTCCTCAGTTGCTCAGGAGTGGAAAGAGAGCTTTCTCTTTTTTCTCCCCATTGTCATTGCACACTACTCAAAAAGGTGCCTTACAGTGGTGTGAATGGAGCATTACCCCAGCATAAGTCACCTAGAGGATTCTGGCCATATATATATATATATATATATATTACAGTGGCCCTTGGGGTTTGGTTCCAGAGCCTCATATGGATCAAAATCAATGGATGCTCAAGTCCTATTATATATGATGATGTAATAAAATTATATCCCTTATATAAAGGCAAAGTCAAGGATTTTTGGGAGGGTGAGATATTTTTGAGCTGTGAATGGTTGAATCTGTAGGTGCAGAATTTATGAATATGAGTGTGTACATCATACATTTTTGCTGAGTAGAGACCAGTTCAGCAGATGAACTAAGTGCAGATATTTAGAGAGAGAGAGAGAGAGGTTGGGATGCACACACACACACACACACATGCATATGGGTTGAGGAAGAATTATAAACAGTGAAGTCAGAGAGAAAGCAAATGCAAAAAGTAAAAACAGTAACAGAGACACCACAGGGCCTACCACTTTCATAGAGCCAGCATAACTCCACCGTGGCTATACCACATCTCTCCCTGTAAACAGGAGTTGAATTTCCTGGTAGCACAACATACCATAGGTGATCTGTTTGGGTAGGCAAAGACGGAAGGAAGGACGGAAGGAACTGGTCTGCATATTGCATGTCATAGTGAGCAAAATTGGAAGATGGTGTGTGTAGAAAACACATGGGCTGGGAGTAGAAAACACATGGGCTGGGAAAATACTCTTTAATGAATACTGCAGACACAGTTGCAGTTGTATATCGGTGTGAGGGGAGCAAGATTCTGGCAAAAAGCTATAAAAGAAAGAGGGAAAAAACATGACTGGATACACATAGGGACCAATAGCTCACTAGAAAGGATAACTAAAAAGAGAGATGGAAAGATGGTTAAAATAACATTGTGGAGAAATACTGAATTTACCACAAGAGAAAGCTCACCCTTTGGTAGAGCCTGAATGTTCTTGGACTACAACTCTAATAATCCTTCAGCCACCATGGCCATTCCTGTTCTTTGTTTCTGAAGATGTTGTGATTGGCTTACAGATTGTTCTCAGACTTAATTTGAAGTACTCAGTTACCTTTGAAGCTTTTTGATTTGACAGCAGGATATTGGAAGGGCTTATTGAGGGAAAGTGGGTGTGCAGATGGAAAACTCAGCAATATGGTGAGTTTTGGAAAAGATACAGGCAAATAGGGTTTCTAAATTATCTTGTTTTAGCAGGGTGACAGCTGCCCAATAGACAGTAAAGCAACAGATGCACATTTCTTAATAATAGCCTCCTGTGCTAGACACAGGTTATATCTGTTGTAAGATTGTCCAGCACCTTTCAAAGAAGCCCTGCTAGGACAAACAAGTGACAGTGGCAGGTAGCAACAAAAGCCACTTGTGCTGTTGATTTTGCTCTACACGTTTGTTTGTTTAAAATAATTACACGCCTCCCTTCACCAAACCATAACGGGTGATTTACTCACTCCCCCCTGAAAAAACCTAAGACAAATACATAAATAAAATACAAAAACTAACACCCACCTTAATGAGAACAACAACACAACATTTTGACCAAATGTAGGCCTGTGGCCTGTCATCATATTTTCCTTTCTCCTGTATGATTTTTTAACACTTTCCTGATGAAGTAGCCAGTGGAGCGTAAAAAGCTTGCATCATGTATTTTGTGCTATTTGGTTGACCTGATAAAGGTATAGTTGTTTTATGGATTTTGGATATTATTCTAACAACCAACTTGTTACAGGAGAAAAAATAATGAAAAGCCTGGCAGAATAAAGATATCTTTATCTGTTGTCTAAAGTTGACCTGTGTTTGGAGACTGATAGCAAAACAGTCCTGTCTTACCCTTTTTGTACAGTGTGCATTTGTTCCCTGTAGGTAATATTCAGCCACTAGTTCAGGGATGGTGGTGAAAAGACATTTTTTTCTGGTGCCCTGTGTTGGGGGATATACCAAAAGGGACAAGTGTTAATCATATTTTGAGGTGTGTCTGATCTGGCTACACTGACATGTAATTAAGGAACTGACTTTGAAGAGTGTTCAGAAATTTCAGCTAGTCCAAAAGCCTACAGCTCAATTGTTAACCACGGCTGGTTATAAGGAGCATGTTAGTTCCCTATTAAAATAGCTATGGGCGTCAAAAGCCAACATGATCTGGGCACAATTTAGATACTGATTATGACCTATAAAGTCTTTGGACTAGTGTCTAGACTAAAAGACTGTGTGCTCTCTCAGAAATGTACCTGGGTTTTGAGATTCAAGCAGGCCTTAACCAACTGTCTGCCTGGTACAGATAGGCATTGCAAATTAATGAGTTTGACTTTTTAATATTTAATATTGTTTATTATTTGTTGAGGAATTTTAACCTGTTGCAAAATAATTTGTGTTTTAAACTGCTAGTTATTACTACCTTAATTTGTTTGTTTTTTATTATGTATAATTTATTGTGTTTTTACTGGTAGTTTTTTAATTATGTTGGCAGCTGCCTTACATCCTGGCCATGGGGAAAACATGGGATATGAATCTAATATGTATGTATCCCACCTCCCTTGCTTGCCCATGTGAGATATTCTGTTCTTGGTTCCCCCCAATTAATAATAATAATATTTATTTCTATTCCGCCCCTCTGAACAAGCAATCGGGGCGGAGTACAGCAGAGGTTAAAATAATATCAAGTTAAAATACCCCTTCCTTACCCTTACCACCCTCCCTTAAAAAAGAATTAAATCACAATGGAGTTAAAAAACATAATAGATTAAAACAGCAATACACAATAGTAGGGAGTGGACCCAGCTTAGGTTGTATGGAGAAAAATGCAGGAAAAGATTTAAAAAGCCCTTAAAACCTAGGTATGGAGCTGGGGATATTCACATTCTCTGGAAAGGCTTGCCGGAAGAGATGCGTCTTTAGGGCTCTTTTAAAGCCTTCTAAAGATGTAATGAGACGCATCTCGTCCGGCAGGTCATTCCACAACTTGGGGGCGACAGCCGAAAAAGCCCTCTGGGAGGTCTGTACCAGCTTGGTCTTCATGGGTTGAAGCAGGTTCCTCCCAGAGGACCGGAGTGTGCGGGGGGGTTCATATGGGAGGAGGCGGTCCCTTAGATAAGATGGGCCCAAGCCATGACGGGCTTTAAAGGTTAAAACCAACACCTTGTACTGTGCCCGGAAACTGATCGGCAGCCAGTGGAGGGCTTTTAGCACAGGAGTGATATGCTCTCTCCTGGATGTTCCAGCCAGAAGTCTGGCTGCCATATTTTGGACCATTTGTAGTTTCTGGGTTAGGCACAAGGGTAGCCCCATGTAGAGTGCATTGCAGTAGTCCAAACGTGAGGTTACCAGCGCATGTATCACAGTTTCCAGATCCCTCCTCTCCAGGAAAGGGCGCAGCTGGCGTATCAGCCGAAGCTGGTAACAAGCGCTCCTGCAGTTGCATTTTTTTCTTGGAGGTTTGTTCATGCGTTTGGAGAGTGCAAATATTCTCATGTTACTTATTTTCACTGCTGTGTAGCCCCACTTAGCATTTTATTGAAAGTTGCTCTGATCATTAAACAATGAGGATATAAATTTAAATAAAAACAACAGCAACTGCATGGATAATTACACTAACAGTAGAAGCAACCACATATCCCTTTCTTTGTCAAAAAATTTGCTTTTATTATAAGATTGGATGACCATTGTGGTTTTGCTATTCTGTTTAACTTTGCTCTCAACTGACTAAGCCTCTGTCATTGTCACTCTCTTCACGTTTAGCAGCTTAACATTCAACCTGAATTTTTACAGCTCTTTTTTTCTTACATGCTGAAATAGAAAGAGGTTTTGGTGTCTGGGAGGCTTGGTTGCCAAATGGTCATTATTTTAAAGGGCCATTTTTTAGTCTCAGTAGTGTTGTGTGACAGATGTCACTTAATGCTTTGTGGCATTTGAAATAAGTACAGTGAGGAAGCAAATAGCTCTTATGGTAATCCAGATGAAAGTTGACTGTGGGTGAATTGCAACCAGCAAGAAAGAAGAAATTTGGCACTCTAACTTAGCAGCTGCTCTACTGTTTCTCCCTTGCACGCTTAAAAGGAAGAACAAGTGGAAATAAATACTCAGTTTGAGTGCCTGAGATATGGCAGAGCACTTTGGAATGATTAAACACAGAGGACTCTTTCATACAAGGCTAAATTGGAAGTATAATTTAAGGTCAATTCGAATGCAATCATGGGTTTTATGTTATTGCAAATTAACTCTTCACATGCAAATTCGGGCAGGAGGGAAGCCAATTCGAATGCAATCATAGGTTTTACCTTATTGCGAATTAAAGCTTCGCATGCAAATTCGGGCAGGAGGGGGTTAATTTCGGGTAATGGGAAGTAATTCCGAACGGAGCAGGGGTTCATGTAAATTCGCTAAACAAGCGAATTTACATAAATCCGCATTGGCTCCATTCGGAGTTGGGAGAAATTCCTCCCCGTTTGAAAGAGTCCAGAGTGAGTGACAGTTTGAAAAACAAGGACGTGGTTTCCTTCATTCTGTGTACAAATCACTCCACTAAAATGCAGATGGAAAAGATAAAAAAATGCCTAGAAGTAATGACAGGTTTATAAGCACTCTAGGTTCCTGGTGCTAAAATGACTGCCTCTTTGCAAGGGTCTCATCGCTTGACATTAGTTTAGTTGGATTGCTTAGGTTTTCTCTTTGATAGCACTAAATCTTGAAGAATAAAAATACCGTGAGGTCTCTATAGAACTGTGTTGGTGAACCCGTTACACGTGTACTAGCAGTGGTACGCAAGCCATTTTATCGGGCATTCGGTCACGGCAGCATGGGCTAGGGAGCTGGAGGGGCAGGGAGGGCCGCATGGCCAGCCTAGCTCCTCACTGCGCCCAGGAGCAGTGACACATGGCTCTTCCCAGCACTTTTGCAGCAACCCCTGTCCCCTGCGTGTGTGTGCTGGGCTCTGGAAGAGGCCAGGAGAGAGGAAAGAAAACAGAGGAGGAGAGGGCATGAGGCAGTTGCACAAGGTGGAAAGGTATTTATTCCCCTCAGTATCTTTTCTCTCTCTCTCTCTCTCTCTCTCTGTCCTCTCTCCTCTCCCCTGCCCCCTCTTCTGTCCCTGGGAAGCGGTGTTTGCTGCCTGTCTGTGACTTTGGGGGACTTTCTTGGCACCAAAGGTTTGTTTGGAAGGGGGGGCCAGTGTCTCCCTTTGAGGCTGAGAGAGTGTGACTTGCCCAAAGAAACCTAGTGGCATTTTATGGACACGTAGGGATTCAAACTCCATCCCAGGCTCCCCCCTCCCTCTTCATCTCTCCCTTGGCGTCAGGGAACCTGCTAGTGTTGTTGTTGGTGGTGGTGGTGATTTGTTTCCTATGTGGGGCACAATGTTTGTGCAAAAAGGGGGTTGATAGTGTCTCCTTTTGAAGCTGAGACAGTGGGGGGTTGGCAAGGTTTTTTCAGAGAAGGTTCACATGATCCTTCCTGAGGCTGAGAGAATGTGGCTCACCCAAGGTCACCCGGTGGATCTCCATCGATGAGCAGGGAGTTAAACCTTGGTCTCCAGTTGCACACTCAAATCATTGCACCACGCTGGCTCTCTGTATTACATTTGTTATTGTTATTGTGTGCCTTCTGTGCCTTTGAAATGCTTGGTTTTTTTAATGCTATAATCCCACCTCGATCTGTAGAGAGAGGCGGGAAATATAAATAAATTATTACTGTTGTTGTTGTTGTGACTGCAAGTTGTTTCCAACTTGTATCTATATCTATATGTGTCTGTGGGTGTGGGTGTATATGTGTGTGTTTGTCTGTGAGAGAGAGTTATATATAAATAGATATGTAGGTGTATATGTGGGTGGGATATGTATTTGTTTTATTTATTATTTTATTTATTTATGCTATTTATAACCCGCTTCTCAGCCCTAAAGGCTATCAGAGCAGCTTACAATTATTATTTTTAATTAGACGGTTCCCTGCCCTCAGGCTTACAATCCAAAAAGACACAACATAAAAGGAGAAGGGGATGATGGGGGGGAAGAGGATGAGATCCAGTGGTTCTTCTTCTCTCCCTCTGAGGCCTGGACCAAGGCAGATGGACTGGAGGGAGGGCTCTTCTTCTCCAGGCAAGGTCTGATGGAGCGGGGGGGTGTGAGTGGGGGTTGGGGGTGGGGATATGCATGTGTGTTTGTGGGTGGGTGGCTGGGTATAAATGTGGGTGTATATATGAGTGGGTGGGTATATTATGTGGGAGGGGCAGACTCTGCCCCACTGAGTCCACAGGGAAGCTGTAAAGGGTTGTTGTTGTTGTTACGTAGTTGTGTGCCTTCAAATCCTTTCTGAGCTATATAGCAACCCTATAGTGGGGTTTTCTTTGTCATTTTCTATAGAGGAGGTTTGCCCTTGCCATTCCTTGACCCCAGTGGGTTTCCATGACCAAGCTGGGAACCTTGGTCTCCAAAGTTATCAAACCACTATGCGGGCTCTTTTTTATCATAATCTATTCTACATTGTAGAAATGGTCTGTTTTGACACCACTTTGAAGTGCTGTAGTTCCATCCTATGGAGTCCTGGGATTTGTAGTTTTACATCAACCTTCTCTGAGAAAGAGTGCTAGTGCCTCACAAGACTACCAATCCCAGGACTCTGTAAAATGGAGATGTGGCGGTTAAAGTGGTCTCAAACTACATTATTCTACAGTATAGATGCAGCCTAGATTAAAGTCACTGAATCAATGGAATTCTACATGTTCATTCACTGTTCAGCAAATGATTGAATGTGTCTTCCTTAGATGGAAATAACCAACAGGAATTTATTTATTTGTATTTTATTTTTTTATTTGGTTTATATGTGGCTTTTCTGTCCAAGAGGCTGTCCAAAAGATCCTCCATTCTGAGCAGGATTGTGGTTGTTTCTGACTTATTTTGACCCAAAGTGTTTTCTTGACAAGGTTTTGTCAAAAGTTTTTTTTCCTTTTTGCTATGGCCATCCTCTGAGGCTGAGAGAGTGTGACTTGCCTCTATTTTTGTGTGCTTTCAAGTCTTTCCCAACTTAGGGCGACTCTAATTTTCTTCAGAGGAGGATTGCTGAAGGCTGAGAGAGTGTGACTTGTGTGTGTGGTGCCTTCAAGTTGCTTCCAATGTATGGCAACTCTAATGAGAAAATATTACGGGGCTTTCCTGGCAAGTTTCATCAGAGAGGGGTTTGCTATTGCTAGCCTGAGGCTGAAAGTGTACCTTGTTGTTTTTTCCCTGGAAATCCCACCCCCAGAAGGCTGAGGTCCCTCCCCGGAAGCCCCACCGCCAGAAGGAGTAAGTCCCACCCTCTGACGGGATTAAGTCTGGCACTCACAGTGCCATCCAGTGAAGGAATGCCTCTGAGTTTGGGCACTCGGTCCCGAAAAGGTTCACCATCACTGCTGTAGAACAAAGGTTTGCCATCACTGCTATAGACAACCAGCCAGGTAGAGACCTTTTTAAAAAATTATGTGCCTCACTCTTAACATTTTGAGAATAACTGATATTCTCAACTACATAACATGGGCTATTTTGGTTGGGACAATTATTTTCAAATCTGCAGTTTTACAAATCTGCAATATATAGTTATATTTTCTAACAGTGCTCCAAATCTTCAACTAGAGATGGGTGCCATACCTTTATGTTTGGTATTACTTAGAAAGGGCCCCATGTACATAGAGGTCCTCCACACATTCAGGACTACTGGGATGATCAGAACTCCTGAAAGTTTGCAGGAGACCTGCACACTCTAAATATGTATGTTGTTTTACACTAATGCCAAAGACATGGATGCCCGAAATTGCCTAGCAGATACTGTCTTCTTCCCTCTCAACATGTTTGATAGTTGGATGTGGTGTTTGGATGTACCTCTTGTTTCATTTCTGTGTATAATAGTGTATTTCTAAATTAAATGAATAGCTTGCTGGTTATTCCAGGAGCATATTACTGACAGATAAAAAAAGGCCATCTGCAGTTGAATTTTAAAAAAAACTTTATCAAGTGTTGATATTCAAGGGTTGATGTTCAGAATTTATCATTTAGTCTCACAAAATTCAGCTTTGAGGCCATAGCTTCACACTGTCACGCATACCAAAATACTTAATTTTTTTTAACCCTCACTGTGTTGCTTATAGTTTTTCCTAATCAAATTTTAATTTGTGTTGCAGTGGAGGGTCTTGAAGTTACTGCAGGTTGTGTAGAGCTTACTGTTCCAATAGTCATGAATTCGTTTAAGAACTTCTGTCCCACTCTTGTAATTTTCATTGCTTATTTTTGAGCAGCGGTTGACTAAAGACAGAAAGGAGGGCACTACTAATACAGAAACATCAAGAGGAGAAAAGTCAGAGGTGTACTGGAAATAGATTTTATTTAGCCCAGTATGTTTTAAATCTTTTATACTTTTTTTAAGAGGACTGGCTGAATAAAGCAGCCAACCTGCATTAACCTAGAGTTATTGCGCTGGTTTTTTATTGAGACCATGCCCCAGAAAAAGAGTTATTGATTTGAAAAGCATTGTAACAGGAATAGCCAACCGATCTTTGCAAGACACTACTGTATTCCAGTCTTCTTCCCTTCTATTACCTCTGGTTTCAACACTGGAGTACTGTATGCAGTAAGTGCTCATGTTCACTTGGATAATCTAAATCTTCAGAGGCACATTTTATTTTTAGCATTCAAGTAAGAAAACTTTAGTTGGGAGGCTTGCAATAATTTATGAGAATTTGAGTTGCAAGTAACCTGAAACAGACCTTGCAGCACAAAATATCTCAAGGATATGAAAGATTGGGCATGAGTGGGGATGGACTGGTCCTTGTAGGAAGGTTCTGGTTATCTCTCTAGAATAGTTGAATAGAAACACTTACCAGTAAAGGTCAAAGCTTGAAAAAGTTCCTTTTTTCTACAGTATATACCCCCTGCCAGCATGACCACTAGTACTGTACGTTTAGGCTCACATTTTCAATTACTCTTCAGGTATTTGTGGTTAATTTAAGCAAAAATTTATCCCCACATAAATTCCTTTAAAAGTACACTGGAAATTCTGCAACTGTGCTCTAAAGTAGATAAGGTCCTATTCACACAGCCCTCTAACTGAAATAATAATTATGTTATGATATCCTTACCTATATCTAAGGATTGCTTCATGTGACAAGGTTCAGACTGTGACTAACATTTAATATTATCTAGTATGAGAAATATGGTTGATTGAATCAGCTTCATTTATTGGTGTTAAAGCAACAGTTGTATGATCTACAGACTGTCAGAAATTTCAAATTCCTGATTAGCCATGAAATTAAGTACACAATGGAGATTTTCAGAGAAAACAATAAGCCATCATTCTGGACTGACTGATTCTATGATTCTATGACTGATCATTCATTCATTTGTGGGTTCCTCTTCCCAACAGAAAATAGCTTCAGTAACCATTATCACTGTCAAATGAAATCTTAGCATTACATTCATATCCCACTTATAATTTCTTGTTCCCAGATAGGCCAGGAATTCTAATTCAGTTTTGGAGATCATAGGATCTCAGGGAGGTGTATAATAAAATAACTTCAAAGATGGTTCCAGGATGTGAACTTGATTGTTAAGGGGGATCAAGATATAATGTGTGAGAGAGCGGGAAGGAGACTTGAAGTGATCTGCAGTCTGACAGAAGAGATACTGGAAAGTTCACAAAGGGAAGAATATAAGTTAGTAACTGTCCAGAAAGGATAGAGAATTAGATGGTCAATGTAGTTTGAAAAGGTATTTATATAATGTATTTGCAACAATGAAATTTAAATTTACTGTTACTGGTTATTGTTTCTGTTTTAAATTGACATTTGAAAAGCAGCTGAAAAAGTGGGTTGCTGTTCAATGGGGGTAGTTGGAGGTTGTGCTTTTGTTGTGGAGGACTCTTTCTGGTTTGGTCCTCAAGCACTTCTTTGTGTTCTTGTACATTTTAAAGCCAAATATTGGAATAGTGCAAAAGACTGCCTCAGAAAGTGGTCCTTCTTCACTGTCTTTGTAGAGATTTTTAAGCAGAGAGTGATGGGACATCCACCAAGGAGTGCTTTAGTTGTGTATTATGCATGGCAGGGGATTGGAGTAGATGGTTTTTGTGATCCTTTCCAACTCTATTATTCTGTTACTAATATTTTTATTTTAGTTTTGCATAGTGAAAATGTATGACAACATCCATGTTATTTGGTTTGCTGATTTGGAATAAGAAGGGGGCAACTACTGTAGTTAACACATTCTTTAGTTGTGGAATGACTATGACATAAAATCCCAAGATCTGTATAATGTGTATGTGTGTGTGTCATTAATAGGAACCTCAGGGGGACAGCCTCTCCTTCCTTTATAACAATAAAAGCTAGATTTAATTAAACAGACTCCTCAATCCAATTTAAAATTTCTAGCAGTGAGAAGCTAGTATTGCGAATCTTCCTAGCAATAACCAAGGTGTTTCGTTCTTTCCCGAGCTGCTTCATCCCCTCTGAGGAAGGTTTTGGACTGTTCAAATCTATCCTACTGGTTTCATTTAGAATTAAAAAACCTGACTTTCTTGCTTAAAAGCTGTTAAATCTTGCAAAACTCAATAAACTGTAGTCTTCCATCATTTTGAAACTGCATATAGATTTGTCAGTGTCAGTGATGGTTCAGTGTATATAAACTTAGTTTCTTACACAAAATTATTGAAAATTTTGTATATAAAATTACTGTCAGGCTATATGCATAAGATGTGTACAAAACATATATGAATTTCATGTTTAGACTTGGGTGTCATCTCCAAAACATCTCATCATATATATGCAAATATTCCAAAATACTTCTGGTCCTGAGAAATTCGCATAAGGGATACACAACCTGTATTGCCTGTTCTTCTCTCCCCCTGAGGCCAGAGCAGTGGCAGTTGGAATGGAAGGAGAGCCTTTCGCCAGCTGCTTGGAGCTGAGGGATGATGGAGCTGTGCCTGCCTCTTTTTCATTCCTCAGAGGCCATAGCAATCTGTTTAAAACAAAACCAGCCCAAATAGCACTTAGGAATATTGTTGGATTTGATATCATTTTGTGCTTTCAAATACTATTTTCCCCATAATCATGAAAATAGATAATCAAATAGTCATCTCTTGTATTATAATTATTACTTTTTAAAAAACATGTAGAATTCTGAGAGTCAGGAAAGACTATATAAAAAACATTCATTTGTATCTGCTGTAAAGTGGCTTGCCTTGCCAGACTATAAGACCCACTAGGAAGAATATCACACCAGTGCTTACTCTAGGTTAAGAGCTGGTAAATTGCATCTCAGACTTTGCATTCAGAGGAAATGCCCTCTCCCCAAAGAATTCAGTGATACTAGAGGGAGCCAACGATTCCCTGATGTTGAGGAAGCACGCCAGGCTTTCACACACGCAGGCTTCCTCAACGTTTTAGAGGTGATTTACCAGTGCTTACCCCATGGTATGCACTGGTGTGATTATCTTCTAAGTCATTGACATGGGGACACTGTTGGGTTGAGGGGCAATAAACAAATGTCATAAATAAATAAATAAATACTATATAAATTTTGTATTGTTTTATATTTTGTTGGAACATCACTTAATATTTCCAGGAAGTACAAGGGGAATGGACACAATAATAACATCATGTGGTCCCTGAACTGTGCCCTTTAAGAGAGTTTGGACTTCAGTTCCCAGAAGCCTCAGCCATGTTAGTCAATATTCTGAGATTCTGGGTGCTGAAGTCCAAAATCCCTTAAAGAGCACAGACCCCTGTGCTAGAGCATGCTCCCCCCCCCCAGCATGGGTACAAGGAGTTGAGAAGCTTTCTCTTCAATTTCTGTTAACCCTAGTTTGAATGTAATTAATGTTAACTGTGATTTGTTTAAACAAGGCCTCTTCATAGCCCATGCTCTGAAGTTATCTTGTTTCAAACAAGCTATAGTCACAAATCGTATTTCTAATATAAGTTTACTGTATATAAACCTAATCATAAGGAGAGCTCTGTATGAGAGCATCTGACATAGACCAGTAAATTGTCCTTCCATAATGAAACTTCCAGAAAACATTGATCTGTCATACTCATGTAGTCATGTGTTTCCATGCACGTAGTGGTTTCCTCTCTTTTTTCTTCTCTAAATTCAGAAAAGAAACTCATTAAACACATAGAAATTATTGTTTCATAAAAGAGAAAGTGAAGCCTCTGCGTATGTATCAAGTATGTGAACATTTAAGAATGTGTCCAATACTTGGTCAAAGAAAAACAAGAACTTACAGGCAAAGAATTAAATAGGTCACAACCGTTGCAGATAAATGTTCCAACCCAGTGTGAAAGGGGTATCTGAGAGAGACTGAATTGGGGGGGGAGGGTTTGAAGATGGTATATTACAGCCCTCTTTTATACTGCCTGCTTCCATTCTTCCTTCAGTCCTGCATACAGAGAGTCCAACACCATGATCAGGAATGACATCTGGTTCAGTCCTGTCAAATAATACTTGAAAGTGCCAAGGATAATGAATACCGTATATACTCATGTATAAGTCGACCTCATGTATAAGTCGAGGGAAGGTTTCAGGGTCAAAATCCTGGATTTTGATATGACCCGTGGATAAGTCGAGGGTAAAACTTCTATAAGGAAGGATGGAAAGGGGGGAAATACCACTTACGTCCTTCCTTCTCTGGACCTCTCCCAACCGATTTAAAACATTGGATTAAGAAAGGAAGCAAATGGATTAGGTCTTGCAATAAACAAGTGGATTTAAATGGAGAGGTTTTCCTGGGGATGGGAAGTCAGGTCTTGCAAAAACAACAACAACAAGTGGATTTAAGTGGAGAGGCTTTTCCTGGGGATGGGAAGTCAGGTCTTGCAAAAACAACAACAAGGAGATTTAAATGGAGGGGCTTTTCCTGGGGATGGGAAGTCAGGTCTTGCAAAAACAATAACAACAAGGAGATTTAAATGGAGGGGCTTTTCCTGGGGATGGGAAGTCAGGTCTTGCAAAAAACAACAACAAGGGGATTTAAATGGAGGGGCTTTTCCTGGGGATTGGAAACCAGGTGTTGCAAACAACAACAAGAAGTGGATTTAAGTGGAGGGGCTTTTCCTGGGGATGGGAAATAAGGCTTGCAAAAAATAGCAGCAGCAGCAACCACAACAACAACAACAAGTGGATTTAAGTGAAGAGGATTTTCCTGGGATGGGAAGTAAGGCTTGCAAAAAAACCAGCAGCAGCAGCAACAACAACAAGAAGTGGATTTAAGTGAAGAGGCTTTTCCTGGGGATGGGAAGTAAGGCTTGCAAAAAAACAGCAACAACAAGAAGAAGTGGATTTAAGTGGAGGGGCTTTTCCTGGGGATGGGAAGTAAGGCTTGCAAAAAACCCAGCAGCAGCAGCAACAACAACAACAAGAGGTGGATTTAAATGGAGGGGCTTTTCCTGGGATGGGAAGTAAGGCTTGCAAAAAAACAGTAACAACAACAACAACAAGTGGATTTAAGTGGAGGGGCTTTTCCTGGGATGGGAAGTAAAAGGCTTGCAAAAAAACAGCAGCAACAACAAGTAGACTTAAGTGGAGAGGCTTTTCCTGGGGAAGGCAGGTCTTGCAAAAAAGCAAGTGGATTTGCATGGAGAGTCCCCCCCCCCCCCCCCCCGGAGAAGGCTAAGCTTGCAAAACGGACCAAGAGGGAAGTAAGTGTTTTTACATGGGGAATTTGTCCTCTGTGAGGGAAAGGCTTGCCAAACGGAGCTGAGAGAGGGGGAAGTGCTTTTAAACGGGGAGTTTTTCTGCTAGGAAGCCAAGGCTTGGAAGTTGGAAACGGAGCAGAGGGGGAAGGCACGGGTGCCCAAGGGGCGACTCAGGCTGGCTTGCTTTGGGACCCTACTTAGCACTGCTACTCAGTTGACCCTTCTATAAGTCTACCCCAAGATTTTAGGGGCAATTTTGGGGCATAAATTTCTCGACTTATAGTCGAGTATATATGGTATATTCCCATTTGCCTGTATTTTCTGGCTCCTGCCAGAGTATACTGATCCTATAAGGGAGAATACTGGCTTTTAGAAACTGCTGCTTCTTTTGTTTTGTATGAGGCAACTCTTTCAGACAGTGTTGCACTTTAAAACAAGGTCAGTGCTTTAAACTTCCTTGCTGAGTTTAGAAATAAGAAATCTGATTATAGCATCATTATGTTTCGAACGCCAGCTTAATTATGGCAGACATATAATGTCAGGTTGGCAGCATGCCTGTATGTTATTTTGCCCTCTTTTGGCACTAGAAAGACAAAGGCCTTATTCTCACTACAGTTTAAACTGGATGTCAATCCAGTTTAAACCACCATGGTTCCCACTTAATTCAAATCCCTGAAGCAATTTGGAAAGGGGGGGCATGGTTTTTACCAATTTTTACCCATTTAACCCACATCAAAAAGACGCTGGTAAAATGGGGTGCTTTTGGGCCTGAATCGATTTATTTGGAAATAAATTCATTCAGCCCAAATGGGAACCAGGCAGAATTGAATCAGACTTGAATCCACCATGGATTTCCCAGCCATACCTCTATGCTCCTTCCTCCGTCCTCAGTCCTCCCAGCCTGCCTCTCTCCTTCTGCCCTGGTGTGCCTCAGTCCTCCCAGCCTTCCTCTCTCCCTCTTCCCAGCTCCTCGCCCACCCCCGGGTATGGCCAGGAGGACAGAGGGAGACATGGAGGGGAAGCCATGGCTGTCGCTTCCTGCACCCATTCCTGAAACCGGCGCAAACATAGTGGAAACCACGCTGTTTGCTGAACTGGTTTCAGGAATCAGTGCAGGGAGCGAATCAGTCCTGGATTCAGAGAAACTCAAGTTGAGTTTCTGCAGCCTTTTCCTGTTACGGTCTGCTTTTGTAAAAAAACTTCTGAGGGCTTGAAATCTCTTATGAATAGCATATGATGTAATATGAAGGAGACTCTTGGCTGGGAAATAAAAGTGGTAGGAACAGAAGAGCCCTCCCCTGCCCCTCATTGTGCAAGCAGAAGTGCTTTCCACTCAGACAGGAGCTTTGTTTCTAGCCAGAATCTATAAACTGGACTATGCTAAATGGAGGCAATATTGGCAGTGTTGCCCTCTCTTCTCACACATCCTTTGGTTTCATTGAGAGTTACAGAGCTGAATGAAGCTTGCTCCCAATTAAGCATGCTTAACATTGCATACTTAGTGTGTGTGTATGCCCCTTCAAGTCATCTTCAAGAAATGGGCCTTTTTCCCTCCTCCCCAACATCTGCCAGTTAGGAAAACTCAGCTGAGAGAGTATTTGTTTGCCCTACTTCCACCTGGGCTACTCCCATGACTTGGCTCCTGGACTTAAGGAGGAGTCTTGTCTCCCTCCCCATGACCACCACCACTTTTTTCTTTCCTTTCCTTTTTAGATTGTGTATAGTTCACATTGTTTTAGGACTGGGATGGGGGTTGAGAATGGAGATTTTCTTTTTACTTGTTTTGATATGTTAATTGTTATGTATTTTGCTTTGTTAATTTTATTTTTTGTTATAATTACTGTGTATTTTTGTTGTTGCTATAACTGCTTTGTATTTTTGCTTTGTTAATTGTTATTCTCTTTTGTACCTCGCTCGTTCAGAGGGGCTGGCTAGAAATAAAACTTATTATTATTATTATTATTATTATTATTATCTATCGACTTATGGTGACCCCATGAATTTCCTAGGGTTTTCTTAGGCAAGAAATATTCAGAGGTGGTTTTGCCAGTTCCTTTCTATGAAATATAGCTTACAGCACCTGTTGTTAGAAGTCTCCCATCCAGGTACTAACCAGGACTGACCCTGCTTAGCTTCCAAGATCCAGCTCCCAATTAAAAGAGATTCTAACCGTAACACATTTACTTGAAGTCAGTCCCATAGATTGTGTTTTAAACTTGTAGCCCTATCTTAAGCATGTTTCTCTTAAATATACAGTGGTCCCCCAGGTTACGAAGGTAATCCGTTCCGGATTACCTTTCGTAACCCGGAAGTCTTCGTTTCCCGGGGGACCACTATTTCTGCCGGATCACGCGGCTGATTTAAAGGGGCCGCGCGGTTTTTCTCCTTCACATCCCGGGGGATCCTTCGCATCCCAGGGGATGTTTTGAGTCGCCTCCCAACTCCAAGCTGTCTTGGATGAAACCGATTATCTCAATCCATTTCAAACCGGCTTCAGGGCAGGACATGGAGTTGAGACCGCCATGGTTGCACTGGCTGACGACCTCCGCTTGAGCATTGACAGGGGTAGTGTGACCCTGTTGGTGCTCTTGGATCTCTCCGCGGCTTTTGACACTATAGATCACTCCATCCTTTTGGATCGGCTGAGGGAGGTAGGGATCGGGGGCACCGCTCTTCAGTGGTTCCGGTCCTTCCTCTCTGGCAGATCCCAAAGGGCGAGGCTCGGGGACAGTTGCTCTTCCAAAATTGAGCTTAATTGTGGCGTCCCTCAGGGCGCCATCCTGTCCCCGATGCTATTTAACATTTATATGAAGCCGCTGGGTGAGGTCATTCGGAGGCATGGAGCTCAGTGTCTTCAGTACGCTGATGACACTCAGATATACCTCTCCATGTCCAGATCGTCAGCACAGACTTCAGATGGCGTCTCTCCTCTTAACGACTGTCTTGCGGCGGTAATGGATTGGATGAGGGAAAACAAATTGAAACTGAATCCAGACAAAACGGAGGTACTAACAGTCACAGGCCCAAAACCAGGCTTGGGAATACAGTCTCCAGTCCTGGATGGAGTCACACTCTCCTCTAAGGACTGTGTTCGCAGTCTGGGGGTACTCCTAGATTCGTCGCTCCACATGACCTGTCAGGTGAATGCGACGGTCAGGAGTGCCTGTTATCAGCTTCGGCTGATACGCCAGCTGCGCCCTTTCCTGGACATGAGGGACCTGGAAACTGTGGTACATGCTCTGGTAACCTCACGCCTGGATTTCTGTAATGCGCTCTACATGGGGCTACCCTTGTGCTTAACCCGGAAACTTCAACTGGTCCAAAATATGGCAGCCAGGCTTGTAACTGGAACATCAAGGAGAGAGCACATAACACCGGTGCTCAAGGCTCTCCACTGGCTGCCAATTAGTTTCCGGGCGCAGTACAAGGTGTTGGTTTTAACCTTTAAAGCCCTACATGGCTTGGGTCCACCTTATCTCAGGGACCGCCTCTCCCCGTATGAACCCCCCCGCACACTCCGATCCTCTGGGAGGAACCTGCTACAGCCGGTGAAAACTAGGCTGTCGCAGACCTCCCAGAGGACTTTTTCCGCGACCGCTCCCAGACTTTGGAATGGTCTGCCGGATGAGATGCGCCTTATAACATCTCTTGATTGCTTTAAAAAAGCTCTGAAGACGCATCTCTTCCGGCAGGCCTTCCCTGACACCTCTTAGATCCCAGCTCCGAATGGGACCTATAAATTGACCCCTTGCCTGGTGTTATCTTTTCCTCAATGTAAGAACTATGGAGGATGAATCATGTTTTTAATGTTGTTGATTTTAAATTATTGCTAATTTAATTTATTTTTAAGGAGTGGGTGGCTGGGAATGGGTCAATGAAGTGTTTTAATTTGTATGTTTTAATCTTGTTGTACCCCGCTCCGATTGTACTCACAGAGGAGCGGGCTAGAAATAAAGATGATTATTATTATTATTATTATTATTATTATTGGTCCCCTCCGGTTTCGGGTCCCGGGGATTTCGTTCCCCAGGGGATTCGTAAACCGGGGGACCACTGTAGTAAGTCTCACTATGTTTAACCAGTAAAGTCTGCATAGGACTGCATTCAAATTTTGAAACAAAATGCTTTGGGCACTTAAGCAACTCTGAGCTTACTGAAACTTAATAATTACACTAAATTAAAAATTTCTGTATTCCCTCCTTGCTTATTTTAAATCAGGTGTCATTGCTGTGCCATTGAAACTGCTTTATACACTGTCAGTGTCTTGGGCCTTCCATTATTTACCCCCTTTTATTTTAATTGTCCTTGGCAGTGTGCCTTAAATAAAGAGGATTTACAAGCTTGCCTTTAGAGAGAACAGAACCAGTATCAAAATATGCTAAATATTTTAATTAATGTAAATAAATGTTTCAGCACACAGTTGCAGCGGTGGTGGAAAATTACCCTCGAAAATGATCTTGTCAAAAGATATTTAAGCACTTGGTATTTCCAGCAGTGCTACAGAGAGAAAGAGTCACTTGAAGGAGAGTTATTGAAGTCATTTTCTTCCCCACTTCCAGAACTCTCAGAGCACAGGAGGAGGGGGAGGCAGAAGATAGATGTTAATTCTAAAGCATCACACAACTGAAAGCAAGATGTCAAGTATATCCTGCCAGCTCTTTGCAGGTTTGCTAGCCATCTATTGCAATTCATCTGAGCCTTCCACAGAGTCTCTGCTTATATTAATTCTTTTGTTTGTCAGTGTTTTTGACAGTTTTGAGATGACAGAAACCTATGGCTGCATCCACACTGCAGAAATAATCCAGGTTGACACTGCGTTAACTACGATGGCTCAGTGCTGTGGAATTCTGGCAATTGTAGTTTGTTGTGACACCAGAGTTCTCTAACTGAGAAGACTAAATGCCTCATAAAACTACAAATCTAAGAATTCCATAGCATTGAGTCATGGCAGTTAAAGCTCAGGGGCCCCACACCTTTTTGCTTTGTTTTTGCTGTTGAGTGTGTGTGCTACTTAATGTGTGCTAATAAAATCAGTTAGATTTAAAACTAATTCATTATTACGTTTATTAATCTTCCCGCAGGCATATTAATAAATAAAATCTCACTATACTTCATTATTACATTTATATTTCTATAGAGAGGAATATTAAATGCACTGAAATTTACTTTAATGCAATTGTGACTAATTGGCTGTAATAGAACAATTGACTGTGATGTTCAATGTTGAATACATTGACCATCTCATTAGCCATAGTCAGTTGGATAATATTGTTCTTTTCACCATTGCTTATACTTCATAAAGCAGTTTGTTATCATATTGCGGCAGCAAACTGCAATGTGAAATAATTTTCACAGGGTTCTGGGAGGGATACAAAAGAATAGGTCTGTTGGCATTATGTACTCTATAGGCTGCTCTTTGCCTTCCATGCATTAGAGGAATTTATTCTTAGCTGTTTATTACAGAGCTCGGAAAATTTATTTTTGGACTTCATTTTTGGGCTTCCAGTATTCTCAAGCCAGCATAGCCAGTGACCATGCTGCCTGGAGAATGCTTAGAATAGTCCCCAAAAGTAATTGTTCTAAGCTGTGGTATATCGTGTCTGGAAGTATTTCATAACCAGGGAGAATAAGAGGGCCCAGTTTGCCTGCCCAATCCTCATGCCTCTGTACATTCCTTTATGGGCATTTATGTTATACCTGACTTGCCTCAACTGCAGTATCGAGGCAAGTTAAGAGGGTGGGACCAACTTTGATAACCATAACTGAAGTAATGGTCATGTTGGTTTCTTTATGTGCCACTATTTGTCTTCTCAGAAGCAGTCCATTTCATTTTCATTTCTAGTGTGAAAATGAGAGAGAAAAAGCTACTGGTAAAAGTCATCTTAACCCCTATCTTAAGCTAAGAAGTTAAATATGATGGGTTAATAGCAGACATCTCTGCTTCCTTTGGCTAATGATGCTTAGAAATCAAGCACAGAGGAGAAGAGGAAGGAAAGTCATAAATCGTCAATTCAACAGGAAACTTACCTGGATGTAGATCTTCTTCTCAAGAGTAGTGAATAGAGAGTGATGTCAGTGGAGTAATGGGACAAAAAGAAGGGACAAAAGAAGATAGAGGAACCCCAAAGGATGCTGGGACAAATAATTTCTTTCTTTAGGAAGACACCGAGTTAAACTGTAAGTAGAGAGAGGAGAAATATTAGAAAGACTATTGAAACTATTGGACCCTTTGGGAGACATATAAGTTGGATGGATTGGGAGAAGACTTGATTTTCAGACTCAAATATACAACAGCCTGCTAACTTTCATAAGGGTTGTTACTGTTTTAAACTATGGGGCTAAACAGACAGGCAAAAAGAGGTGCCTTCTGGCTGGCTTGAAGGTGTGGCATTTAGATGACACATGCCTTGAAGCCAGCAGGAAAGTCCCTCTAGGCACCTTATTTAGAGAAAAGCTGTTTCAAAAAGGAGCAGCTTTTGTTCCACTTTTGTTCACTCAGCCAAGATATCTTATGACATTTAGATTGTATGCCATTGGCAGGTTTTATGTTGTTTAATGACTTTACAACAATTACAGCACTATATAAATAAAAGTAAAACTAGGCAAAACGTAAAGTATTATATAAATAAATATTAATATTCATAATGAATTTAAGAGAAGTCATTGTTCCTTTATTTGACCTCAAGTTCCCAGACTGCACCAGCCAGAGAGCAAAAAAACAGACTTTGTTGTGTGACCAACATGAAGGACAGATGTAGTGCCAGCATTTAATTACTGGTACAGATGGCCTATTTCTGCTGGAGAGGTGGTTCTCAAAATGTTAGACAGCATTGCCACTGTAATGTTTGAAGCCTACTGAAATTTGGGCAGGCAAAATGCCATCCATTCAGATGTCTACCAGGGTAGGCAGCCAAATGACTATCAGCTGTGATTATGAATAGCTAAGAACAAAAAACAAAGGTTCTTGCAGCTACAGGAAGTGTTTTGGCACTTTTCATATGATCTTAGTGAGTAGCATCTTAATACAGTTTAGGCAGCAGCTTGGAGTTTGTCCTCTAGGATCCATTTGGTTATTGTGATACAAAATATACTCTTAATGGAGGAGAGAAGCTGTATACACATGTGTAGCAACAAAAAAGAAGAAATTCTGTGGATCGTCTGAGGACAACAGGTTTATTTTGACAAGAATTTCAGTAATCTCATCAATTGAGTGTGTTTGTGTGTCTGTGTGTAACAAAAGAGAGAAAGAGAGATAATATTCTCTCTCTCTCTCTGTTTTTACAAAGTATATATTCAAATAAGCAAATGAAGAACCACCAATAACCCTTGCAAACCCACACAAATATTATCAGTCTCATTGCTTTCTTTTTTTAGTATTACCTGGGCTACTTATTTTAATAGCTTTGTGATAGCTGCAAGGTCCAAGACTGAGAGAAAAGATTGAAAGTTTGCTGTGAAATGAAGTTGGAGTATACCACTACTAGCTGCAGCCTGGCAAAACAAACAAACAAACAGCTTCATTTATATACTGCTTCATATCACTTAAGGAGTGTCTAAGTGGTTTACAACTGTAAGCTACTTGCCCCCAGCAATCTGGGTACTCATTTTAGTGACCTCAGAAGGATGTAAGCCTGAGCCAAGCTTGAGCCCTTTTGCTGGTCTTGAACTCACAACCTTATGGTTTTGAGTAAGTGGCTGCAGTACAACTCCTGGTGACTCTATGTGATATTTGAGTCACAACTCCCAGCATTCTTCACCATGGGTTTTGCTGTCTCAGCTGCTGGGATTTACATTCTGTCAACAGAATGTCTGGAGGGCCATGTGATTCTTACTTCTGATTTAGGACATGTAATAGATCTAAAGATGAACAAGTCTGAGTCACAAGAGACCATGTTCCATTCCCAGTTTTTACCTCCACTGTCTTCTCAGATTTAGACTTGTGAATTACTATTATTTTAGACTTAATCCAAATTGATTCACTTTTCATCATTGCTTTCCCATATGTATAAAAATCAGTACAAAACCAAAGCATGGAGAAATGTAGGCCAATATTCTTTCTCCAGCTAAAAGATTTCTGCTTCCCCACTGTGGTGAAACAGTGCAACCCATTTATCTTGAATATGACAGAATTTAATCTGTACCCTTTTGAAAAAGGATTTTTATGTGACTGTGAAATATAAAAAGTACTAGAGGCGAAAAGTATGCCAACATGAACTGACTTGTACATATGATGGATTAGTAGTTAGAATTGGCTGTTGCTCACCCAGATTCCAAATATCTGTGTTCTTTCAAAAGTTCCTAAAATTGTTTGGGATGCTACAATTGGGAGCAGGGTGTTTTGTGCAGCACTTGGATAACTAGTCCAGACTGATCATATGCCCCCAAATGGGTCATGTGGATTGGCTCTTTGTTTTAGTGCACTGTAATTATTATATAAACAGGCATACACTGCAAGTCGCTCTTGTGTTCAACCTATTAAAGAGTGAAAATACCCAAAGGGTTTTGCTTTGCTGGTATGGAGACTGGCTGACGGGAATCTGGTTGTCTTGCTGGAGTTAAACATAATTCTGAGCACTGACACTGCAAAGTAATCAGCAGTAATTGGAAGTTTGCTTCTAGTAATGACAGAGCCCAGTAATGTTGTTGTTGTTGTTGTTGTTGTTGTTTCAGCAATTTGGGGGGGGGGGGCAACTTGCCAGGCAATAAATATGGTTAAAGCATTTAACAAACTTTGTTCCATTGTTTGTGTTCTTTCAGCCTACCGTAGTTAATACTCTGCATCCATTTTTAAGGACAAAGAAGGAGAAGGAAAAGAAAACTGTAAACCTTTAAAAATTGTAACTTATATCTCTCTCTGGAAACAAAATTGCAGTACTCCCATAGGAATGTCCTTTTCCAGCTCTTGTACAAGTAATAAACAATTTCTTCAGCACCTGCTGAGCAAATAACAGCCTGGAGGGATTGTACTGACGGAGCTGCCTGACAGAAATCCTGACAAGTTATAGGAGACAGAATTGATTTTGAAAACAAAGATAAATCAGAGCATCCCCCAATTTAGAATACACAGGAGCCACACAAGCTTGCAGGTCCACATGTTGTATTGGAACCAAGGCAAAATGACCAAGTTGCCCAGTCTGTGGGCAAGTAGACAGGAGCTGGTTTTGTTTTCAGACACAGTGATGATTTATTAATAATTTTTCTAACTTCATTGTACCCCTTTCAACTTTAACTTTCTCAATCCAACCACCTCATTTATTCCCACCAGACCACCATAAATGTGCACCCAGTAGTGTTTCATCACTTAGAGGTGAATGTGTCAACTATCGGTGCCTACTCTGAAAAATATTGTGCTTAAGGTGAAGACAAGAGATTTGAAAGCTCTTGGGGGTTTGCACTGTGAACTGTTACGCAGATGTCACTGCTTAACATTGTAATTAATTGTAAGTGTTGGAACATGCAAATATAAATTCATTCTGATTCTGTTAGACTGTTGGAGAACTTCTTTTAGAGGACTGTTGTCCATAAGGTTAACCAGCACATCCTGCCTTTGACAATAGGCAGAAACCCCAAAATAAATCAAGATCAATTTACATTTGTCCACAGTGACATTATAAACCACTTACCCATACTTCAGTTCCATATTGCTCTGGTAATGTGGTGGTAAATTAAGAATGTGATTCCTTCTGTGCACATGTCACTCTGTCTCCTAACAAAGTTGCATTGAAAACTGTAATCAAAAGTAGCAGCAGGCAAGCTTGGATGATGATGTTTTATAATTGAGATGTGATGACCAAGCAAGCTCTCTCTCTCTCTCTCTCTGGTTATATCATCCAAAATCTTACTTGGCAGGAAGGCAATAATAAAGTCTCACATGAAAAGTGGAAGTTTAGGGAGGTTCCTGCAAAAAAGGATGCTTCTTCAAATTGCCAGGCTCCAGGTTGTTTAAGGCTACCAGAGGTTTGAACTGTGCCCAGAAATAAACCTACAGTCAGGCGATTTGCATTATGTTTATGAGCAAAAGAAGCATTGTTATAAGTAATTTACATAAACACACTTTCAAATCTTGGTAAAATTGAAATATTTAGGCCTCACAGTAAATATTGATGTGGTACAGCAACTGTCTTAGGTAACGCTGCAGGAGCATTACAAGTAATACATGTCTCAGGAATCTTGTGTTTCAGTTTACATTTCCTGTTACTGTATTTGGAGTCCCCACAAAGTTTCAGTGTAGTAGTTACATATGTCACGCATACAGTGATTAATTAAAGTGGCTCACTATGTTTTCCAAACTACAAATTAGAAGGATCATGCCATAGTGTGTTCCCTTTTCACCATGGATTCTGTCCTATACTCTTTGGTTTGCAGAACTACTGTTGTCATAATAACCAAATGGTAGAAACTATGGATAGGATCTAAGATATATCCAGGCTTTGAGTGAATACACACACACACTTCGAGGTGGCGGGTAAGAAGTGACATGCTGCTGCCCCTTTGCTCGCTGGGTTGGGGCCACAGCAACACCCGCAACCTGCTCTTTTCATGGAGCAGCAGAAAGCCAGAAAAAAGGGTTCCTTTGCCACTACGACAGCATTTTGCAGTGTTTCTTTGGTCCAGCGTGTGTAAACTGCACCGCCTAAATGCCATGAATCCGCCTCATGTGCAGTTAGCTTTGTGGCTTCCTGGTGGACTGGGGGTGTGTTGCTGTCTGAATGCTACGCCATACTCTAGTCTGCCAGGAAGCAGGCTCTTTTTGACTGCCTGTTTTGCCCCTTAGTCTTTCTAAGGACACATGCATACCCCTCAATAACTGCTGAATCTAACAGAGGGTGGAGAAAGTGCATCCTTGGAGTACATGTAACTGCAGGGCAGTTTTTATGGCCCCTTGACTCCCCCAAATTTTGAAAAACGTTTATGCCCCCAAAACCTCCTTAGCATGTGGGGAGTAATTTCACCATGTTTTTGGCCAGTCCTGGATTCCTAGGGGAAATTAATCCTGTGGGGTCAAATAAAAGCCCCTAATAGTTTCCCCGCTGATCTAATGGGACTATGATATATACTCGACTTTAAGTTGAGAAATTTATGCCCCAAAACTGACCCTAAAATCATGAGTCACCTTATATACTGGTCAAAAGAAGTAATGCAGCTCAGAAAGATCCTAAAAGCAGAGCTGCCCAGCAGTGCCCCGCTCCCCCTTCCCTGGCAGTGATTTCTGAAAGAGCTGCCAGGCATGTGTGTGTGCATGCATGCACATGTGAGCAACAAAGTTCACTTAGTCCAGTGGGAAACACTTCTCTTCCATCCTTCCTTCTCCCTCTCCATTGTCCCTGCCCACCAAGCACCACAGTTTCCCCCAATTATTTCCTTTCCACTTACATGGAAAATTCCCCCCCTCCTCCTCTCTCTTTCTCTTTTTGGATCCTTTGCCCAGCAAGCACCACATTTCACCCCAGTTCCTTCCTAGTCCCATGGAAAATCTTTCTCCCAGCAAGCACTACATATCCCTTCAGTTCCTACCTACTAAGTCCAATGTTAAAACCTTCTCCTACCCTCGTCTCTCTCTGTTCTCTGGAATCTCCTATGCCCAGCCCAGTTCCTTCTCAGTTCCATGGAGAACCTTTCTCCCAGCAAGCACATATCCTCCAGTTCTTTCCTTCTCAGTCCAATGTGAAAACCTTCTTCCCCCCGCTCCCCGAAGTTTTACCTTGACTGATACATGGGTCATATCAAAATCCATGGTTTTGATCCCAAAACCTTCCCTCGACTTGTACACAAGGTTGACTTGTACACCAGTATATACAGCACTTTCTTGTTGACACTTACCTGGAAATGTAAGTTCGATTTAACTCAGTGAACTTAGATGCACTGCATTGTACCGTGAGTACTTAATATGCATTGAACATGTGTTGATAGCAGCAGTGAAAAGTCCCATGCCATTAAAAAAAATCTGACTGCTGTGGATTAGCACAACTTTTCTTCTGGAATACAACATTATACTAAACGTAGAGTTTGTTTACTGCTTAATTCTTATTTATATTCCAAAAGTTCACAATTACTACTGCATGAGTATTATGTAATATTTATATTATATTATGTTATTTTAAGTTTTATGTTATACCATATATCTTTTCTTTGTGAACGATTGTGAATGAATGTTCTAAAGGGAAGATGAGGGGAAAGGAATGTGAATGTTTAGTACTTGGAGTAATAATTTTTGTTCTATTAACTTTGCATCTGTTGTTTCATTGGTGCTTGAAAAGAGATGAGAAATAAAATATATACTATGCCAAAAGTTCTCCAAATTATTTTATTTTAGGTGAGTCTCAGAATCAGAGAGTTACTTAACACTCCAGCACAACAGATATATAAGCTTTAAATAAAGGTTACCAGATGCTAATATATTTGTGCCAGCTGGCAAGGAACTGTTATGGGAAATGTGAAAAGGGTGTGTGTTTTCATTCCAGATAAAAAGGATAATCCACAAACAAAAACCTGCTACTATACAGCATTCATTCATTTCAGGACAAAACTGGATGTTTTAACAGAGCTACCACTGCTCCATATCTTCTTTCTTTTGCAGCACTTAACACAAATGGCATGTGGCATATCATTGCACTCTGTGTTTTCCTGCCCTCCTCTGCAAATAATGTGAGTCAGGGAAATATGCTGTGCAATGACATTGTGTCATATGTTTTTTGTGTTTGACGTTATAGAAAATGAAGGGTGGGGAAGACACAGAAGCAACAGCACTGTGTCTATTTAAACATCAAGTCTAGTCCTTGGTTAAATTGAGATCTATTTTAAATTAACTCTGCCCTACATTTTTAACAATATTTAAATTGCAATTCTGAAGCCATTTGCCACTTATTAATGATTATTTTACTCTGACATTTGGTTTGTAATATGAATCAGTTCCCAATCACAGTCATGATAAAACAAGATATAAAATGAATGATCATTTACTACATTTTCTACATTTATATATTTACTAAATTTTCTTTAAAAACCAACGCAAAATTAAAACACTGGAGAATCATTAAGCTGGTCAGTTTCACATGTTGAAACTACCACCATGACTTGGTCCTGGGAACTAGCTGGCAAGGATTAGAATTCTTTCAAGATAGGTATGTTTCCTTTGATCCATACCAGTTAACAACTACTGGTAGATTGCCATAACTATAAAGGTGATTTTGTTTTTACTAAGTTATAAAAGTAAAAAGTCAGTTTTATTTTGGAAGGAGGATATTAAAGAATTCCTCAGCTTTTTGTAACAACTTGGTTGTATTTTTTTCTTCTAGAGATTCGAGCTCAGTTAATAGATCAACAGAAATGTCTGGAGCAGCAGACTGAAATGAGGGTGCAACTTCTTCAAGATCTTCAGGATTTCTTCCGTAAAAAGGCAGAAATAGAGACTGAATATTCTCGCAATTTAGAAAAATTAGCAGAAAGATTCATGGCAAAAACAAGAAGTACTAAGGACCATCAACAATACAAGTAAGTCAAAGTTTCTTATCCAGACAGTGATAGTACAGACACCTAGCAAACCCTAAAGAATGAAGAAATAATAAAGTTTATAAAGATGAAACAAATCTATAAATTTAGCAACAAATCAGTGGTTTGCCCACTCTGAGCTAATAAGACTTACCATATGATTTGTTGTGAATAGATAAGTATTTAATATAAGAAATATAAAATCCTGTTCAATTGAAGATCAACTAGGCATGAATCCCAACAACAGTAGACTGATAGCAAATACTATAATTAAGGCAACACGTTAGAAACACCTGAGAAATTTCAACAGTTCCCATCTTCTTTGGTGTCCAGTACAGATGTCACTTATTTGGTAAAGCCCTCATTCTTAAAAGAGATCAAACTATTTTGATTAAAAAGTCACTCATCCATCAGTCTTGAGATCCTTCCTATAAAAATAAATAACTATAAATAATAAGCCCCTCTAACTTCACAAGTCACAGCTTGATGCTGAAGCGGAGAGTTTTTATTTATATAGTTAGCTTTCTGCTATAGCTGCAAGGAACAATATGCCATCAGTCAATACAACAAAACCTTTTAAAAAATGAGAAAGCTAAAATCCTGCATTTACTTAAAACTTAACATACTGAACATAAATAGGAGCACATAAACATACCAAACAATAGTAATATAAGTGAGAAGAGTTCATTACAGTTTAAGGTGTGTCTCAGTTGTATTCACATTAATAACAAGTTTGATAGGACATATAACCCAAATAGTGTTCACTTTTTGGATGAGAATGAGAAGCCAAATCTGATGGAATATGTATTATAACAATAAATTGATTTTTGTTGTTCTTGTTTTTGTTTCCTAATTTGTTTCTTATTGTCTTATATAGTAAATTATCCATTTTTTTGTTTATTTTTTCCCTGGTGTGAGTATAAATTGAAGAAGGATCTGATGCTCAAGTAGTCCATGTTTCCTGTCTAATAAACTGGCTGTTTGAGTTTGGTACCTAAATAGAAGTAAAAGGGTACATGAATTAAACAGCAACATTTGCACTAAACAAGCATTATTTTTGTAATAGTTCCGTAACATATGAAGACTGTTGTGAACCAGCACAGAGCTATTGTTTCCATTTGGAAGTGCAGAAATACAAAACAATCATCCATCTGCTTTATGTTACCTTTTGTACCTTCCAAAGGATAATTTTTCCCAGTTCAAATGGCAAGCTTCCCACAAGGGAACATGGGGATGCCCTGTCCCTGAGTTACTTCCCATCTTTCCAGCTGCATGTTGCAGCTCTGAGCTGTAAAACTACAACATACCATCTGGACGGCCTTTATTATGTATTGTTTGCTGACTTCCTACATAGATATAAATGATGTTGACAAATGGGGAGTGGCAAGTCAGTGGTTATAGCTCACCTATAAAGGATACATATTTAATTTTGTTTTATAACTTAATATGTTTATGCACTCTTAATTAAATTAAAGATGCTTACTCTACCCTGATATGACCCATGACTATTAAGGGGATTGGAATCACACTGCCCTTAAGTATGAATGAAAATGACCTCATTTATTCTCGAATCATCATGATTTTGAGCATCAAATTGTGCTTAAAGAGTGTTAAGAATTAATACAATCCTCAGTATTCCCTTAGATATGTTATTCCTTAAGTATTTAAGCAACAATATTTTTGTGGTTATGTTTTTGCTTAAACTGGTAACATTATGTAAAATAATCTCCTTTTACTAGGAAAGATCAGAACCTGCTATCTCCAGTAAATTGCTGGTATTTACTACTCAACCAAGTGAGACGTGAAAGCAAAGACCATGCAACTTTGAGTGATATTTATCTGAACAATGTCATCATGCGCTTTATGCAGATAAGTGAGGATTCCACCAGGATGTTCAAAAAGGTACTACATTTCAATGTCTTGTATGTCATGTTGGAAATGGAAATATCTACAAGGCATAAATTTTAAATGTATATTCTTCTATAGATTTGGTAATGTCCTACTTCAGCACAGTACTAACTATTCCCTCATAAAATATTTTTTTTACTGTAAATATAGAGAAGAAAGTGATTTTTGTGATGGAATTTTCAGAATCTTATTTCCTAAATATGAGAACAGTAAATGAAAAACTCTGCAGTATGAAAAAACATATTATGTTCAAGAAAATAAAAAGACTTAATTTACCTCATATAAGTGGATAGGTAAAATTGTGTTATTTTAATACTACTTGAAAGAAATATGGTGGCTAGTAGAAAAATTGGGAGCATAGATTTGAAGCAAGAATACTTTTCCATATAGTAGCATAAATGTATTCAAATGTTTAAATATGCTTTAGTCCTAATGAAAGTAAATAAAATAGTAACGAGCACTGTAAAAACACTTTGAGTTATTCTCATGGCCACACCAGATATAAATTTGGTATATAAGGACTCATCAACTTGACCATAAACAGTGTCTGATACTCTGTTGCTTAATCTCAACTAAATCAGTGGTCCACTGAAGAGTCAACACATAGGCAAATCCCATTGATTCAATGGCACTGCTCTAGTCAGAAGTAACAATACAATTCAGACTTGAGAGGTATATTTTTAATCACTGAATGGAGCACACAGGGACTTTTAGCTCTTATCCCGTGTGTTTTTTGTTTACTGATAAAAGTAAGCGACACCATCTTACTTTTCTGCCAAATTGACATGTTAGCCAACACATATACGTCTCTTTTGGTTCTTTTTATTGGACCTGTATTGATGTAAAAGACCAAAAGTAGATGGATTATGTGATTGTGTTTTCTGTCATTATTAAGGTGAAAAAATTCTTTGTTTCCTCCTATAATGATAGAAGCAGTACATTTTAAATGTTATTTTCACATGTATACACTCCAGCTAGTAAACAGAAGAATGTGTTGATGTGTGAATCACAGAGATTATGTTTGTACATTCTAACATGTCTGCACAGTACTTGGGGTTGTTCCCTGCTCAGGGGGCATTCTGACTGATGAACTGCCCAGTCAGTTTAGGGACTAGTTCTTAAAAATTTAAAGTGTAGTCATTCTGATGCATCTTAAATGTTCTGTGCCATTAACTGTTGGGGGAAAAAACTCACACAATATGGTAGTGACAGGGAAAATCATTTGTCATAGCATGTTACTCTAAAAGTTTGATTCTGATGATAGACCCTAAATTCTGTACTCTGTCACAACTTTGCATGAAAGTGATATGCAAGCCTGTGTGTATAATATTCCTTAGACCTTTCTTTCACATACCAGAAGGCAGGAAAGTATGAAAAGTATTGTATCTAATTCGTTTGTACATTTGTTTTTATTTCTGTGCTGTGATTACAGGAGGGACAGTAGTTACCTTTTAATTCTGTGTACTGTAAAATATACTGCAAGGTCAGAGCAACCTCTGTTTCCTGTAGCACAGCCTTCTGTGCCTTCCAGTGTTGAATCATTCTGTGGCCTTTTATATTATTCTGTTTTCTCTGTGAGCAGAAGAGGTATTTTTAGATTATGGTATGTCCATCACTCATTTAACCATAACCTTGTTTTCAGAGATATTTTTGGCTTTCCAGAAGCTGGCAGAACAGGCACCAGTTGTGCATTCCCACTGGGCTTTCCTGCCTCTGTCCAGCTGTCAGAGAATCAGCCTTTAAAAGTCTTAAATGCTCTCAGTTGAGCTACATAATAACCGTTCTGTGGGGAAGTCAAACTTATGTTGCCTGTGCCATCTGTCATCACAATAAATCTATTAATTCCTTGTCTTGTAAATTACCTGACGTTTCTTAACATCTATTCAATAGAACTAGTAGTAACAACACCAACATCAGCAACAATAGGTTTAGGGCTGTAATCCTTTGCATACATACTTGGGAGCAAGCCCTATTGAACAATACAGTGTACTTTAAATCACATAAAATGTTACATTGTAGAATAGCTTTTAGTGCATACAAACATAATATTGCTTATTTTCCTGTAAAGGAATCTCATAATATTGCTTAGTGAGGGACATAAAACCGCTATATAATCCAGTCATATTTAAGTTAATGATAATAAACTCTTCTTTCAGTTAAGATGTTTACCACAGTTGAACTATAAATTCTTTGTCAGGGATAAACATTTCTTTTTTAAAATGAAAACACATGATTAATTAGATTAAATTTGTCTCTGCTTTCTGATTAGGATCTGGAAAAGAGATATTCTTTCCATTTGCAATCTAGATAGAAGTGTTTTGAGGTACTTGAAAGCCACAGAATCCAATTAACTGGGGAAAATATATGCTTTTCAGCATGAGACCAAGTATATAAAAACTGTTTATAAAAATATTTAGACTATATAAATATTTAGACTATATAATTTAATGTCCCCCCCCTACACATGATAGTTCCCTTTCAACTTTTAGATCATGTACAAATTCAAGAAGAAACTAACTCAAATACAATGTTTTATCAATGCAGCACCTGTATTGAAGTGTGTGTGTGTGTGTGTATTAACTATGTTAACCTACCTGTGCATTTTGTTTAGCTGGTTCAGAAACCTGGTTTAATTGGGGAGAATTTGAGTATACCTGCCAGGAACAAAAGGGATGCAGTGGCTCAGCAGTTAAGATGCTGATTCTGTTGATTGTAAGATTGGCAAGTTAGTAGTTCAAGACCCAAGTGCTGCATGATGGGGTGAATTTCCATCACTATTCCCAGCTTCTGCCAACCTAGCAGTTCGAAAGCATGTAAAAGTGCAAATATATAAATAGGTATCACTTTGGTGGGAAGGTAACAGCATTCTGTGCAGTTATGCTGGCTACATGACCCACAGAGTACTCCTTGACAATGCTGGTTCCCTCAGCTTAGTAACAGAGATGAATACCGCCCCCTACAATTCTACATGACTTGACAGCTTTACCTTTTTGCAATTAACCTTTACCTTTTTGCCAGAAGGAAATGGAAGAGACAAATGTTACTGAAAGGTCTGAAGCAGATGGCCATGAAGGTGGTCAGAGGCATCTCTGGCCACGATTGGTCCAGGACCACAGTGACTGCATAGCCTGTTCCCAAAGTAGGCTGCTGCTACAGTCCCAAGCAGGCCACTGGCAGGATTTAATCTGCATCTGAAAGGGCTGGCTTTTCCCAGCTTGGCACAACCTTGGCACAGCTTCCATCTGATTTGATGGTGTGCATCATCTAAATGCCATGCCTCCAAAGTGGCTTGGAGCTGCCTTATTTGACCTGTGTGTTTTGGGCCAGAGTTTCAGAATGATATATAAAGTCTTAGGACAAGGACAAGAGCCTATGGGTCTCCAGATGTTGTTGATCTGTAGCTGCCATTATCTCTGACCACTGGCCAGTGCTACTTTGGGGTCAGAAAATACTTAAGATCATTATTTAGAGAACATTTGTCAGTTATTCAAAAGTCCTTGCCAAAATACCCAAGAATAGTTTTGTTTTGTTTTTACTTTTCAGGAAATAGTTTCCAAGATATTGATTGTTTAAAGTTTGATATAATTTGACCAATGTTATCTGTTTTATCATTAGCATGAGCAGTATCTAAGGTTTCTAATATTAGTTACTGAGGATGAACAGGCATCACTGGGCAATTGAGAAGGTAGAGGGCAGCAAATTTGTGGTCGGTAGCAGGAAGCCCCTCATCTAAAAGGGGAAAGAAGGAAAATTTCAAAATGACGTTCATAAATTATTTTCTGATATAATTTGGATAGTGAAGTTCAACATTTCGTTATCTTTGGGGATGAAAATATCTCAATTATATAAATTCAAGTGTTAATCCAAACTAGAATAGACTCCAGTCAAGTTTTCTTTTAATTGTGTAATCCTATCACCGTTCCACTTATTGTAGTAGTTCACTAAGGGGCTCTCCGCACAGGCCAAAAGGCATATGTTCTACCCAGACTTGCACCATCCTGTGCAGGCCAATACCCCCAGGCCAGGATCAGGCAGACCAGATGTTGATCCAGTGGTCCTGTTCCAATCCTGGCTCAAGGGCACCTTAGCATGGGTCAAAAGACCTCCTGTTTATCACAGAGTTTCTAGGAAACTCCACAGCAACACCTGGAAGACCAGACATCCCCACATGCCCTTTACCTTCCTCAGCTATTACCACTACACTTGGAAAACTCAAATTGCCACCTCTGGTGTGGAAAGGAGGCACCTGGCCACATGGCACATGGCCCCCTTTCCACATCAGTGGCAGTGCATGGTGGTAGCATGGTGTGGTACTATGCAGACATGTGAATACCTGCCCCCATCCCTGCACCAGCCTGGGGACTTTTGTGTTCTCCTGACACGTCTGTTGCACCCCTTAGATATTTTTCCAGTTCTGCCAGACTTCCCCCCCTACAAGTCTACAGTTGTTCATAAACGATACTTCAGTGTGTAATCTGTATTACAGCCCACCCTCCCCAACCATGGGCTTGCCATCCACAGATTTAAGCATCCATGGATGGTCAGTCCCATTGCCACTAATGGTCACGCATGCATGCAGCCATGGCAAAGTGGCTGTGTGCGTATGAGTCCCCATTAAAAACCACTCTTTAAAACCATTAAAAAGATCCTGCCGTTTTTTCATCTACAAGGGGTCCCACATGGAACCTCCATGAATACTAAGGGCCAACTATATTACATGTAAATTAACTATTGGTTGCACATTGACATTTTGGATGAAGAATGTCTAGAATTCAGGCATATCATCATATAAAAAAGAAGCAGCTATTTATAAATTGTAATGGTGAGATGAATCAAGATGTTGTAGCATTGCTGGCCACATGAATTCTGTCTGAATGAGAGACAGAATTGTTAAAAGTGAAAATGAGATTTAAGAAGAGTAAACTATAAAATTGTTTCATTCTCTATAAAATTTTTGATTTCATGTAGACTTTTGTTTGTTTTCATTTTTCACTCTGTTTGTCTCCTGCTAAAAATATTTTGTCATTTTGCCTGGCTAAACTGCTGTGAGGTTAAACATTCTCATCATTAAAGTCTGGGTTACAGGATACAAACAATCAGTGTCATTGTTCTAGTGGTCCAGAAAGTTTTGAGGGTTAAACCTTACAAATGATTTAGCTAGATGAAGAAAATTGTGTCAGTTAAAAATAGGGAAGAGAGGCAGACAGATCTGAAAAGGGGAAGCTGAGGAAACAAAGTTAACATTGTATATGTTGACCAAAAATTTGGGCAGAGTTACAAAGCTATGTAAGTTGTTCAGCTAGGTCACAACTTGCAGCAAAATTGTGCTACTTATAGATATCATCATGGTTATTACTACAGATATTGTAATAGTACATGCACAGTGTATGTTGATACCACTTTAAATATAGGTGAAATGAAAACCAGTCAGTTATAGCTTTATGCCTCATCATAGGAAAAACTAGTTTCAGTCAGCAGCTAAACCTAATGTTGTTACAAAAGTGGCACTCATAAAATAGGTTTAACAATATTATACTTTATGCATATGCCTAATCCTGTTAGAATATGGAAGCATCTGAAAATTTGAAATATTTAAGCATAGCAAAACATTTGCAGAAAATGCTTACCTACACTCAAATTCAGCCATGCTTTAATGAAGCAAGTCAATTATTGTTCTGGGAGGAAATGTACATTTTCATTTATTTTATTTTTGAGCTCTTTATTAAACTGCTTAATAAAATAGAGTAAACACGCAGAGAATTAATTAAAAAGGACATAATTGGTTTAGTTGTACAAGGCTGTCTATAATTTAATATAGGGTGATTGTTTAATCCATTCTAATTGTTTTTTTTAACAAAGCCATCACTGTTAAGCTTTTAAATATATTAATCAGGAAAACTGTATTACATCATTGTAAATTATACTTTGAGAGCATAGACACACATTAAGCTGGCTCGTACTCGCATGAGCTCTGTCATATAGTGGGAAGGGTTTTTGGACCACTTTTCTTGCAAATCACAATAGTTTTGAACAGAATGAGGAGGAAGAGAGCCTAGATATTACTTGGAAAACTAGCCAAGATTTTAATTTTGACTAGACTGATTAAACATTATTAAGAGGTATAGCTCATAATTCTTATAATGAAGGAGTGTCTCTGCATATGCTGGTTTGCTTGTGACTTAGATCTGGGGAGGCTTTTCTTCAAATACCTTGCATTATGTGCCAGCAAAGAAGTGCAGAGTGTGGTGCCCAACTAATGAAAAGGTAAATGGGGCCAACACTGCCATTTTTGTCAGTGTCAAGGAGCATGATATAGTGCTGGATTTCCAATGTCAGAAGGGAGAATCCAGTTGAAGGACAAAGTAGATTCTCCCCCTTTTCCATTACATTGCTTGTGCACCCCAAAACCTGTTCTGGATTTCCGAGAAACCATGTGGAACCAGTTTTCAGGCAGCTTTGTTAACTACAGGAGGGATCATAAGGAAAGAAAGCACATATACATGTAAGAGCAATTTGTGTGGTATGATTAAAACAAAGGCCAAAATCCAGTTGCTAGTCTCAACTAGAATAAATCATCTAATCAGTGGGATTTACTTAGGTGCCGAGTTATTTTTCAGCAGTTGATTCGACCACTCTGATTGGGAACTAGCAATTGGATTTATGCCAGAGTTTGTAAAGATCATAAAGGGGCTGTACAGACCGCCTAAAAGGGGCCGGAATAGGGCCAGGGCTGCCTCACCAGCAGCTCCAGAAGCCCCATTCCACCACTTCTCCAGGCCACGGAGAAGTGGCAAACTGCCACTTTTCTGTGGCCTGAAAGCAGGGTGCAGCAGGTACCCCGGGCGCCCGCTGCACCTTAGCGTCCCCGGTGCTTCCGAGGGGACAAAGGGTCCTTGGCTCAGCCATGTAAAGGACAGGCAGCAAGGACAGGCAGCAAAAAGGAACTCAATTTTTTGCCCTCCTGCGGGTGTGTGAGGTTCGTGCCACATTGTTTAAACGCAGCGCACATCAAGATGCCATCATTGTGCACGCATATGGATGGTGCCATTTTAAAATGGCGCTGTCCATACGCACTAGGGTTAGGAAGCATGCAAATGCTGTGCGCTCCCTAATCCTAATCATGGCACAAGGGCTCCTCTTCCTGCCCGTCTGTATTGGGCCAAAGCTTCCAATTTCTAAGAACATTTCTAAGATAGGTTCAAGAGTATAGATTTTTTTAAAATTTGTATTAGCAGAGCCATGGTGGAAGATTACGTTTTTACCAGTAGTACAAAATCTTTGAACATCTTTAACTGGATGTATGGTTTTATACAAGATGATAAGGAACTAAGTATACCCCTTCTTCACATGAATGCTAGTGTAAATTCAGTGAAAGCTATTTGCATGAAGGTAGCCATAAGCTCTGATAATACTTTATTTTGTCAATTCCACTTGAGATGAGATTTGTTACAGTCTTTGCTCTCTCATATTTGAGCTCCCCCAGTCTCTTTCTGCAATTATATTCAGTTATCTGTATGCTGTGGCATTGCCATCTCCTGTAAATTAATCTCTAACTACTTTTAGCCGTTTTTTTTAGACTTTTGAGTTCCGGAGGGGCTAGGGGATAGCACCATTTGGCTAAATTTGCACTTTTCTCATTTCTTTTTCATACAAAATGGTTGGACTGATTCCAGGGGTTAATGATATCTGTCTGTTACAGTAAACAAATGAACAAACAAAAAACATTCTGAGCCTTAAAGACTAAGGCTGAAAGCATATGCACACTTAACTGGGAATAATCCTTCTTAAATGCCCTGGATTTAAGTTAAAATACACAAGTTTGTACTGTAACAGATTTATTCAGCTTTTGTGGACTAGAGCCTATTTTGTCAGATAATATGAAGTGTTTTCCTCAGCTGGGAGAAACAGATATATACAGAAATTGAAGCAGTGTGGTCAAAAGGTCATACAGCCATGATCTGTGGCTTTTAAAAAAAGTTATTTTGGCCTGATACAGACGGCCCAAAAGGGATGTCCACGCACAGTAAGTAGGGCTGCAGAGCACACAGCATTCGCACGCTCTCCAGCCCTAGTACATATGGACGGAGCCATTTTAAAATTGCGCCGTCCGTACATGCACGCAGTGATGGCATCATGATGCACAGTGCATCCACACGGACCCATGTGCACCTGATGTCACTGCACCGCTGGAGGGCGCCTAGGGCACCCTTTCCGTGGCACAGAAAGGAGCTCCAAAATTGTCACAAGAACAAAGCAAGGGAAAAAGGAACCAGGCGGCCCCTATCTCCCATGGCTCCGCTGGTCAGGGTGTCCTTGGGGCATGAAGCCCCAAGGACAGCCCTTTCCAGGCCGTGGGGAAGGGGCATTTTGCTTCTTCTCTGAGGCCTGGAAAAGTGGGTACAGTCTTATATACAAGTACATGGAAATAGGTACCGCTGTAGTCACTGGAATTTATCTTCTGAGAGGATTCCATGCCTTTAAGAAACCACAGTTTTGGAGTTAAAGGCTTTCATGGCTGGCATCCATAGATTTTTGTGGAGCTCTGGGGCTGCCGGTGAGGCTGCCCTGGCCCCAATTCCCTTTTTGAGTGGTCTGTACAACCCCTTTATTTATTAAGTTACCTATTTATAAGTCACTATGTACTAAACAGACAGGCAAAAAGAGGTGCTTTCAGGCTGGCTTGAAGGTGTGGCGTTTAGATGACACATGCCCTGAAGCCAGCAGAAAAGTTCCCTTATGCAGAGAAAAGCCATTTCAAAAAGAAGCAGATTTTTTCTGCTTCTTCCTGGCCTGAAGCCATATGATGTAGTCATGACATGAGCACTCCAGATGCTTTGGGTGCTGGCAGTCTGGTTGATGGGTTTCAATGTGACTTCAGAAAAGGCAGCTTCAAGCCACTTTTTCCTGCCCATCTCTTTCTCCCCAAGCATACAGAAACAGAAAAATAGCTTAGGTAAGCACACTGATCAGTCATAAGAGCAGTCATAACACATAATTTCTTGTGTCCTTGTTATGGTAACTTACAATGCTTTTAAAGTCATGATAACTGAAGAATTCTGATTGTTGTAATCCAAAAAAGTAACTTTTGAAAACTCTAAACCTATTATGTGGCAAGAGAGAAAGACCTAGTTATGACTTAGTACTAGAAACAAACCCTCTGATGTATTTTAGCTCAAGAGTTTCATGGAAGAGTTAGCCTTTCAAGTTCTTATGTTAAAGAAAGGTGCTTTTTAGGACAGAAGCAGTTAAATGTTCTCCCACTGATCTCAATCTCCTAAGATGCTTTGTTGCATTTCTACTGTTTTCAGTTGAGCAGCCTACCTTTTGTCACTTCTTCAAAAACAGGCTCAAATGAAACTTACAGAAATGCAATTTATCTGCAGGTTTAATTATATTTTTCTCTTGCATATGTCTTGAAATTTAGGATAGCATGAATTATTTGAAGGTGTGGGTCAGGTTTATGAAAGGTGGTGCCATACTTCGGGAACAGTCTTATATACAAGTACATGGAAATAAGTACCGCTGTAGTCACTGGATTTTATCTTCTGAGAGGATTCCATGCCTTTAAGAAACCACAGTTTTGGAGTCAAAGACTTTCATGGCCGGCATCCATAGTTTTTTGTGGAGCTTTCAGGCTATGTGGCCATGGAATCATAGAATCATTGAGTTGGAAGAGACCACAAGGGCCATCCAGTCCAACCCCCTGCCATGCAGGAACTCCCAATGAAAGCATCCCTGACAGATGGCCATCAAGCCTCTGCTTAAAGACCTCCAAGGAAGGAGACTCCACCACTCAGGGAGTGTGTTCCACTGTCGAACAGCCCTTATGGTCAGGAAGTTTCTCCTAATGTTGAGATGGAATTTCTTTTCTTGTAGCTTGCATCCATTGTTCCGGGTCCTAGTCTCTGGAGCAGCAGAAAACAAGCTTGCTCCCTCCTCAATACAACATCCCTTCAAATATTTAAACAAGGCTGTCATATCACCTCTTAACCTTCTCTTCTCCAGGCTAAACATCCCCAGTTCCCTAAGTCGTTCCTCATAGGGCATGGTTTCTAGACCCTTCACCATTTTAGTCGCCCTCCTTTAGACCTGCTCCAGTTTCTCCGCATCCTTTTTAAATTGTGGTGCCCAGAACTGGAAACAGTATTCCAGGTGGGGCCTGACCAAAGCAGAATAGAGTGGCACTATTACTTCCCTTGATATAGATGCTATACTTCTATTGATGCAACCTAAAATAGCATTGGCCTTTTTAGCTGCTTCATCACACTGTTGACTCATGTTCAACTTGTGGTCTACTTGGACTCCTAGATCCCTTTCACATGTGGTCTCATTCAGCCAAGTGTCCTCCATCCTATATCTGTGCATTTCATTTTTCTGCCCTAAATGCAGAACCTTATATTTCTCTATGTTAAATTTCATTTTGTTAGTATTGGCCCAGCTTTCTAGTCTATTCAGGTCATTTTGAACTTTGATCCTGTCCTCTGGGGTATTAGCTACTCCTCCTAATTTGGTGTCATCTGCAAATTTGATAACTAGGCCCCCAATACTGTCATCTAAGTCATTAATAAAGATATTGAATAGCACTGGGCCCAGCATCTGTGGCTGGCAAAACATCAGAAAGGGACTCTTCTGGAACATGACCCCATAGCCTGAAAGCTCCACAAAAAAACACAATTTTATTTATAATTTTTAAAATTAGATGACTCAAAAATGTGTTTTTAAAATTTTAATTTAAAATTTAAAATTAAAAGCTATGTAATGCAGAAGTAGTTTAATAAATATAGTTGTTAACAAAACTGTAGAAATATTGACAGTAGTCCTCTGTCCAATTCCACTAATAGAAGCAATTCTGTTAGCAGAATTGGATCCCTTCACAGTAAGATATTTGTGAATTTATTATATGAACAGTAGCAAACTAATACTGTTTTAGTCTCCCTTATTCAGAATTCTGAAATTAAAAATACTCCAAAATCTGAAACTTTTTTTCATGGCTGAGTGAGATAGTGACACCTTTGCTTTCTCATGATTCACAATACACAAACTTTATTTCATTCACAAAATTATTAAAAAATATTTATAAAATGTATAAAATACCTTCAGGCTATTTGTATAAGGTGTATATATATATATATATATATAGCCCCCAAAATCCAAAACATTTCTGTTCCCAAGCATTGTGAGTAAGGGACACTCACTCAACCTGTCCACGGTTTAAAAATTTCCAAGTCTTATTACAGGCTGAATTTTAGCCCTTCTGGTTGGGTCCCCATTTCCAGTTATGCTGTTCAGCTGTTTGGTGTGGGTTAGAATACTTATTGCCCAGCTGTTCCATGCCAGTGCATCACTGAATCATTAATATCTGCTGTACTGGAGTGCTGTCAAAATTTCAAGTTTATAAGCTCCACTGCACTAGCTTTCAAATATAAATGAATGAATAGTACAAAAGGTACAAGAGTACATTTATGGACTTCAAATAGGGCTCTTCCAACATTTACTCTCAAATATTTTCCAGACAAAAGTGGTCCCTTTGTCAGAAGTGCCCTCTTTCCTTAAAATTCTTCTTTGTCATTCTTTCATGGCTGTTTGTACCTGTTAATAGTTACTAATTCTGATCTTTTTATATCTGTATTTTATGGCTTTGTGTGATCCTAGCCAATTGAAAATTACATAGTGATTTAATGACATCACAGTATCCATGGCCAATTACAGTAGATTGACAACACAGTGATGTCAGCAACATACCCTCTTTCTGAGCATCAGGAACAGGAAGCACAAGCCTAACTGTTGAAGCAACACTTCCTATTTTGTTGTATTGTCATGACACAGAAATTGTAGGCTATAAAACATTAGATCAGTTATGTTAGTAATGGATTTTTTTTTTACCACAATACCTTTTTCATGAACATTTTTACTACTTTTAATAGAGACATATGAAAGGATGTGGCTTTGGAAGCGCTGCAAAAATTTCTGTGAAAAATGCTTTCCATTCTTCTTCTTTTTTTCCTTTTTTCTTTTTTTTCCTTTTTCCTTTTTCCTTATTTCTTTTTCTTCTTTTTTTGTGGGAGGGGCCCTCAGTTCTAGTTTTATGTGATTGTTTTCCTAATAATTTCTTTTTAATTACAGAGCAAAGAGATTGCATTCCAGCTTCATGAGGATTTAATGAGGGTTCTTAATGAGCTTTATACGGTAAGCATATTGATTCGACTTTGCTTGAAAGAAATGTTCATTGAAAATCCATTTATCTGCATTTTAAACATTTTTAATTGAGTTGAATAATACCACTTTTTAATGTGGGGACATCTAGACAAATAAGTCTGTTGATTTAGCATGAAAAGACACATTCTTCTAGCAGAGTCTTAATCTTCTTCATGACTCGTTGTTCTTTAAAAATCTTCCATATACATTGCTGGAAATTATATACCTTCTGGCTTGTCCAGTTATAGCTAATTTATGTGGTTCATTGTAACTTACACTTTTATTTGCTTGCAGCAGTTGTTATACTTGTTTTTGACAGCATCAGAATTTAAACAACTACCTATATAAATTTTCCTCAAACAAAGGCCAAGTCAGTAAGAGCTTTTCATTGACTTCAGTGGAAATGGAAGAAAAGCTTGAATATTTTGTAAAGTACAGTATTTTGTGCTCTTATCTTTTTCTTCCTTATGAGTGAGCAAACCCCTTAACCACATTCAACACAATTGCTGCTCAGTCAGAGGGCCTTTTTGTGATATTAGATTATAACCAGAATTTCAGCTTGGTGAGCATTTGTTCATTCGATGCAATGGTTACATGTCCCAAATTTACAAGCAAACTGCTTGTACAGTGGTCCCCCGGGATATGAATCCCCCGGGCTACGAAAATCCCAGGATACGAAAGAGCCGGGGCCGGAAAAATGGCCCCGGCTTACGATCGTATCCCCGGGATACGAAAAAAGGCCGGCGGCCTCGGAGAAGAAGGGACGGCCCCGCAATGGCCGTCCCTTCTCCTCCGCCGGCGGCCTCGGAGAGGAAGGGACGGCCCCGCGATGGCCGTCCCTTCTCCTCCGCCGGCGGCCTCGGAGAGGAAGGGACGGCCCCGCGATGGCCGTCCCTTCTCCTCCGCCGGCGGCCTCGGAGAAGAAGGGACGGCCAGCTAGGCTTCGGAGGACAAGGGGCGGCCCAGGCTGGCTGCGGAACGTTCGCTTCCCCAGCCAGCCAGGCCTGGGCCTCCGCGCCTATCAAAAGGAAGGCACGATCCCATGGATCGTGGCTTCCTTTCGTTAGGCTTGCCCCCCAAGCCCGGCTAGAGAAGGGAATCCTCCCTTCTCTAGCCGTGCTTGGGGGGCAAGCCCGGCTAGAGAAGGGAAGCTTCCCTTCTCTAGCTGGGCTTGCCCCCCAAGCCTAACGAAAGCAAGGCACGATCCAATCGGATCGTGCCTTGCTTTCGCTTCGGGGCGGAGGCCCAGGCCTGACTGGCTGGGGAACGTCCCCAGCCAGCCAAGCCTCTGGGCCTCCGCCCCGAAGAGAAAGCAAGGCACTGCCTTGCTTTCTCTTCGGGGCGGAGGCCCAGAGGCTTGACAGGCTGGGGAAGGTGCCTTGCTTTCCATTCGGGGCGGAGGCCCAGAGGCTTGGCTGGCTGGGGACCTTCCCCAGCCTGTCAAGCCTAGGCCTCCGCCCCGAAGAGAAAGCAAGGCACGATCCGATCGGATCGTGCCTTGCTTTCGTTAGGCTTGGGGGGCAAGCCCGGCTAGAGAAGGGAAGCTTCCCTTCTCTAGCCGGGCTTGCCCCCCAAGCACGGCTAGAGAAGGGAGGATTCCCTTCTCTAGCCGGGCTTGGGGGGCAAGCCTAACGAAAGGAAGCCACGATCCATGGGATCGTGCCTTCCTTTCGATAGGCGCGGAGGCCCAGGCCTGGCTGGCTGGGGAAGCGAACGTTCCGCAGCCAGCCTGGGCCGCCCCTTCTCCTCCGAAGCCTAGCTTCGGAGGAGAAGGGACCCAAGGCCGCCCCTTCTCCTCCGAAGCCTGGCCTCGGAGGAGAAGGGACCCAAGGCCGCCCCTTCTCCTCCGAAGCCTAGCTTCGGAGGAGAAGGGACCCAAGGCCGCCCCTTCTCCTCCGAAGCCTGGCCTCGGAGGAGAAGGGACCCAAGGCCGCCCCTTGTCCTCCGAAGCCTAGCTTCGGAGGAGAAGGGACCCAAGGCCGCCCCTTCTCCTCCGAAGCCTGGCCTCGGAGGAGAAGGGACCCAAGGCCGCCCCTTGTCCTCCGAAGCCTAGCTTCGGAGGAGAAGGGACCCAAGGCCGCCCCTTCTCCTCCAAAGCCTGGCCTCGGAGGAGAAGGGACTCAAGCCTGGCTGGCTGGGGAAGCGAACGTTCCCCAGCCAGCCTGGGCCTCCGCGGGTGACGAATGGAAGGCCCGATCCACCGGATCGGACCTTCCTTTCCTCAGCCAGGAGGCCCCCGCCAGGCCAGGCTTCAGAGGGGAAGGGATTTCCCTTCCCCTCCGGCCGGCCGGAACGGATTACCTATTTCCTATTGGAAATAGGCCCCGGGTTACAAAATTTTCGGCTTATGAAAAAGGGGCCGGAACGAATTAATTTCGTAACCCGGGGGACCACTGTATAGTACCTGAATCCTTATGAGCTATTATATAAAAGAGTTACTTGCGGGCCACATTCAGCAACCAAGCCTGAGCACACAAACACACACCGGATTAAAAAAACCACCTTCTAGGAAGTGTGGGGATTTTATTCTGTACCACCTGAAGTTATACCAACATGTTTAAAGGCAACCCTAGATAAAGTGCCTTGCAGGAGCCCAAACTGCAGCATAGATAGTTAAAGCATGTATAGGAAAGGTCCATTTGCCCTAGAAAGGATTGTATCTCATATACCGGCCAAGGTGATAAAAGGCTTCTGACCACTGCTACTGCCTTTGTTTCTGCATTTAGCAGTGATTTCTGAGAGATACTTAAACTATATATTTCATCCATCAGCAGAAGTGCAATTCCATCCAGTACTGTTGAACTAGATTATTGTTAGGCTTCTGTTTAGCCAAGTTGCCATGAAGAACTGCATATATAAATAAGGACATGCACACATACTTCCTAGAAACCTTAGAAACACTTGCAGCTCTGTTAGTACAGTGCCTTCACAGAAATAGCAGTTTGCTTTGGATAAACGAGGACTGACTTGAAGTTGCTGTTATCCTGCCTCAGTGGTTTGCTCCTTTTCTTGTAATTTTTTAAAAGAACATTTCCCAGAAGGAGCAATTTTAATGTTAAACTTCATGGGTCCTCATTAGTATTCAGGTATGCCATAGAGCTGTGAAGCAACTGTGTGAGGAAAAGGATTAAAGCCTTTAATCTGCTGCAGCAGAGTGTAGAAAAGGGTTCTTAATATGTATGCTAGTGTGGTATAGTAGGTTACTTTGTCCTATATTTCAGAGGAAGGAACTGACAAAACCACCTCTTAAGTATTCCTTGCTAAAAAAAATCTCTGTGAATTTCATGGGGTCGCCATAAGTTGACAGGCAACTTGAAGGCATACAAATCATCTGTGATAAACAAAGTCATGACGTAAAAACATGCTTCACTTGCAGGTAGTAAAAGGATATACTAGTTAAACAGTAAATTGAGCACCTGCATATATAAATAGAAGCAAGGCCAGTATAAAGTTTAAAATACTTTGAAAAATCTACATTGAATTGTTACATGTGAACCAATTGAGAGAAATGGATCCTCTCGGACCTATATTGTATGGTTTTCAGTTAATTTCAATTTAAACACAAGAATAAAAGCTCAGCCTTCAGTCTAAATAGCTATGTTAGCAAATTTTAATACCAACAGCTATTCAGATATTCCTTTTTTCATTTATTGTACTTCATTTGATTGAGATGCAATATTAAATGGAAAGCATCAGTACTAATTGCATTCTGCTTCCTTTGCTGTTGCTTCTTCATGGGCTAAGTGCTGACTAGGGCTTTGAAAAGGATAGCCACAGCCTTGAATTACAATTGGAAATTGGAAACTGCAATCAAGATAGTTAATACAGTAAAGGAATAGTGTTAATCCTGAAATTTATGACCAGCTAGAGTAATAGTCTTTTGCTCTGGCTCAAGGTCCAGTCTGCCTTCAGTCCTCCCCCCCCCCCCCCCCACACACACACACATAGAACATGTTACAGTGATCTGTTCTAGATGAAGCTAATGCGTGTTTGATGGTCAAGACTAACCTTTCTGAGAGCAGATACAGCTGGCACACAGCTGAAACATGAACAAAAAAAGCTCATAACCACAGCACCATCTATTTGGAAATGGTATCTCACCAAAAGTATGTAAATAAGTACATGCTATTTAAAGAATAGATTTTAGAGCCCATTTAGAGAAAATGAACAGGGGAGAATTACTTTGAAGTGACTTCTTTGGGCTATTTTTATGGTTGTGGAATATGAGCTCCATCAGTAAAATGACTTCTCTTAATAGCTTGTTTAAATTTTCTAAGTTAAATCTGATAAATCAGAAACATCTTCACACAAAAGAAAACCCAGTCAATAATATTTTGTTAATATAGGATTCACATTCTTTGGTAAGTAATTCAAGACCTCGGTTAGCTACTGATAAATGGTTTTAAATTGCAGGAGTAGAGAATGAAGGTGGAAGAAAAGCATTTTTATGAAGCCATGCATTGACTACTAAATATCAATACTGGGAGCTTATTTTAAACCACTTCTTTATTGGATAGTGGATGGCCTGCGGCTGACATGGGGAAGTTTTCAGCCAAGCACTTGAAATCAATAGATAATGAATGCCTTATGTTTATGGGGGAGAAAATGGGTCCAAGGAGAAGAGGTTACTGGAGAACTACCTCCTGTTGAGAAGATCTTGGAGAATGACAATCCTTTTTGATTTTGTAAAAGCATTACTCCTTTTGCTTAAGGGTTCTTTAAATAGTTGAAAGCCTGACTTTTCTCTGAAGCTCAAAATTCCATCTTTGGAGAAAGATTACAAAGTATTTTTGCAGCATATGCAGTACAGAAATGCTCATATATGAAACATGCAAATGAAATGAAAAGTATCTCAAATAATCACATCTTTGCTAACATATTAAAAATCTTCAAAGACTTATAGAACATGCTGATAAAGTCCACTTATATCTGTACTCTAGCATACAGCCTTTGACTGCATAGATCGTGAAAGGATATGGAATGCCCTTAAAGGGGATTATCACATGGAGGTGTACCATGGGTTAAATGCCAGCAAAACGCTTCTGAAGCACAAAGGTGTGAAAGCCGGTTGCACTTCTGATTCATAATTGAAGCACCCCCTCATCTTTCCCGTCCTCAAAGTGTTTGAGGAGCAGCCATTTCTTCATAACAGGAGTTCCGGTTATTGAAGAAATGGGTGCTCCGTAAACGCTTTGAGGATAGGAGAGGCGAGGGGACACCTCAATGATGAATCAGAAGTGCGATTGGCTATCACACCTTAACACTTCAGGAGCATTTTGCCAGTGTTTAACCCATGGTAAACTTCCTGTGTGATAATCCCCAAAGACATGGGAGTGCCAGCACATCTGATAGTCCTGATGAGGAATCTGTACTCAGGACAAGAGGCTCCTGTCAGAACAGAACACAGAGAAACAGAATGGTTCCCAGTTGGCAAAGGGGTCAGCCAAGGGTGTATCCTTTCACCCTATCTGTTCAACTTGTATGCAGAACCTATTATAAGAAAAGCAGGCTTGGACACGGAAGAAGGAGGAGTGAAAATAGGAGGAAGGAATATCAACAGTCTAAGATATACAGATGGCACCATAGTACTAGCAGAAAACCTCACAGACCTGGAACACCTACTAAGGAAGATCAAAGAAGAAAATGCTAAGGCAGGCTTAATGTTGTTGAACATAGGGCCTCCATGAGTCAAGATCAACTCGAGGGCAGTTAACAACAACAAAGCGTACAAAGTGGTCTTTCTGTGTCAAATCTTTCCTTCCCTATATGGTTGTTCATTCATTTGATGTAGGGGGTAAACACCATTCTTTGTTTCTTGAACTTAATCCAGATTTACAGAAATACCTCAGTACAATCTGAAACTAAATACATTTGTGTTGACTGCCATCATGTTGTCTTAAAACCACCCCATGAATAAGAGATCTCATTCACCCTATTAACAGCAGCACTGTTCAGGTCTGGCAGACTCAGGGCTGTGCCTTCCTTGATTGACCTTGTGTTGATCATTGTGGAAATTAGATTGCTGGACTAGATACATCTTTGGTCTTATCCAGCTGGGCTCTTCTTATATTTTATTTCCACTAGCTTGAAATAGTTGCTTCTGTTTTGAGATTCAAAACATTTTCTGAAAACAATCAAATATTTAAAGTTAAAAGTCCAAGGCAAACTACAGCTTGTAGAATTAATAAATTAAATATGGTCGGTACTTTAAATTATATATGAGAGCTTTTTTACTGTGCTGCTTACCAGTCTGCCCCTGGGTTTTTAAAAAATAATGTCTAATGCACTTTCCTAATTTGCCTCACCTTCCAATATTCTACTCAGGTCTTAGGTTTTTAACTAATTAGCACTATAAACTAATCCTAAATTCCTGTATAAAGAAAACCTCTTTTTATTTTAAAAAAAAGTGTTGTTGATATTATTAACATATGAAACATATTTATTGTGGTAGAGGACTACTATCGGCCTGGTCCGGGTCAGTAAAGTCCAGCCTGTGGGACTTCTGATTCAGCCCCTAGTTGGAAGGGAAAGCAACATGTAGGGCAATATGTCCAGACACTGATGAAAGGTAATACAGTAGAGTCCCGGTTATCTGATATTTGGTAATCTGACATTCCAGATTACCTGACGTCAGCTGAACTAGGGGATGTGGCTATGGGTGCCCCAGACATGCCCCCAAAATGGTGGCCGTGATGGGCAAGGAGCCCCAAGCACCACAGTGGTGGCGGCATCAGGCCCCAGAACATAATAATAATAATCATAATAATATTGTATTTATATCTCCCGCCTCTCCCTACGGATCGAGGCGGGCTTACAACATATTAAAAGCCAATACAGTAAAATATCTAAAACAATATATTAACAATTACCACAGTCACATCAATAATCTGGGGAGTTCCTGGGTCAATGGGGGTTACAAAAGGTCGGGTGGATATGCCCGCCGGAAGAGATCCATCTTTAGTGCTTTTTTGAACGCCTCCAATGTAGGCATCAGACGGATCTCCTCCGACAGGTCGTTCCATAGTTTTGGAGCTACAGCTGAGAACGCTGAGCGAGACGTAGACTTTAGTCTCGTGTTTTTGAGATTTAATAGTTTTTTATCAGTTGTTCTTAGGGTGCAGGGCGGATTATGTGGGGAGAGGCGTTCTCTCAAGTAACCTGGGCCCGAACCATATAGGGCTTTAAAGGTAACGACCAACACTTTGTATTGCGCCTGGAAGCAAATTGGAAGCCAGTGCAAAGATTTAAGAATGGGGGTAATATGCTCCATTCTTGAAGCCCCCGTCAGCAATCTGGCCGCAGCGTTTTGAATCAGCTGAAGCTTCCGAACTTGGTACAAAGGTAGCCCCATGTAGAGTGCGTTACAGAAGTCTAATCGAGAGGTTATCAGTGCATGTACTACTGTTTCTAGGTCCTTCCTACCCAGGTACGGGCGTAGCTGGCGTATCAGCCGAAGCTGATACCAGGCACTCCTGGCGGTCGCCTCCACCTGTGATGTCAATTGTAGAGACGAATCCAGGAGAACCCCCAGACTACGAACCTCGTCCTTTAGGGGAAGTGTGACCCCATCAAGGACTGGTTGTCGAATCTCCGTCCCCGGGCCTGGAGAGCCTATCACGAGTACCTCCGTTTTCTCTGGATTCAGCCTAAGTTTGTTTTTCCTCATCCAGCCCATTACCGAGTTAAGACAGGCATTCAGAGGAGAGATGCCATCCTCAGTCACTGCAGCAGTCAGAGACATAGAGAAATAGATTTGGGTGTCATCAGCGTACTGATAACACCGCGCCGCATGTCTCCGGATGACCTCTCCCAGCGGTTTCATGTAAATGTTAAATAGCATGGGAGACAGGATGGCGCCTTGAGGGACGCCGGATGTCAGCTCCCTTTTTCAGGAGCAACTGTCTCCCAGCTGCACCATCTGGAATCTACCTGAGAGATAGGATCGGAACCACTGAAGCGCAGTGCCCCCGATGCCTAACTCCCCCAGGCGTTCCAGAAGGATACCATGGTCAATGGTATCGAAAGCCGCTGAGATGTCCAAGAGCACTAACAGGGTCACACTTCCCCTGTCTATGCCCAGACGGAGGTCATCGACCAAGGCGACCATGGCCGTCTCAACTCCGTAGCCCGTTCTAAACCCGGTTTGAAATGGGTCTAGATAATCGGCTTCTTCCAAGTCTGCCTGGAGTTGGTGGGCAACTGCCCTCTCAATCACCTTGCCCAAGAATGGTAGTAAGGAGACCGGTCTATAATTATCTCTTAGCAGGGGGTCCAGGGAGGGTTTCTTCAAAAGAGGCTTAACCACGGATAGAACAGACCCAAAGTGCAGTGGTGGCAAGTACCAGCAGGCCCCACAACAGGCTCCAAGTGCGGCAGCAGCAGCCGGGCCTCAAAACAGGGCCCACAACACCAGGGCTAAAGCATGGCAACCTCCAGGCCCCCAAACACGTCATCAGGCCCCCAAACAAGCATTGCAACAAAAAGGAAGAAGGTTGTTGTATCAAAATGTTTATACAGTGCTGTCCATCAAAATGTTGATCAGTGATTTTTTTTTTTTACATTTTTTATATTTTCATAGTGAGTTCAAAGCTTTTCAAAGTGGTTGCAAGGCTTTTCATAGTGAGTTCAAGGCTTTTCTATACCCTGGAGATAGCCAGTACGTGCAAGTGCCAGCTAAGATCACTTCATTCCCGCATAGCCTTTTCCTCATGTGTAAGAGGGAAGAGAAGGAAAGCTGATCACTCACAGCTGGTGTCTGCATGCATTGTCCAAAAACACTTCACTCTTCCTTCACCTGGCACAGGTTTCCAGCCCAAGCACTGGAAGCTCAATGCTGTGTGATGATTTTCCTTTTGTCTGTTGTGCATCCCTTACCTTTCAGCTTTATTGGATGGGCCTAGGTTCTGAGAGAGGAGAGCAAAACTCTGCAATCTTCCTGTTACCCAACTTTTTTCTTATGTAAATGATCTTGTAACCTCATTGCTTTAGCTGCAAATAATTTTGGAGTTTTTCACATACCTTTTCCTAGTTCCTTTTCCTTTTTTATATAACCTTTTCCTGTTTTACAATATTGGTTTTCAGGTATTGTGACAAGAACTGTACACAATATTCTAGTTATCATGGCACCATAAATTTAGATAGATACATTACAATATTGGCCATCTTATCTCTTGTCTAATGATTTCTAATGTGGATTTTTAAATTTTTCACAGCTGTCATGTTAACTGACCCAAGATCCCTTTTCTACTCTGTAACTGCCAACCTACCCTGACAATATACATATGTGTGTGTGTGTGTGTGAGAGAGAGAGAGAGAGAGAGAGAGAGACGTTTGAACCCCTCCACTCCTATGTGCATCATTTTCCACTTACATTGGACCACATTTGCCATTTCAGTGCCCATTCACTCCAGAGGGATCCATGTGGAAATCTTTATAATCTTTTGGTTTTACCAATGTACATAGCCAAGGAGTGAATAATACAGTATTGGGATTTGGAGTTTAGCAATATATGGAGGGCTGTGTAATTCCCACTTCTTCACCTTTTGCATCTTGGAAAGTGTTTTTTAAAATGCAATAATTTGCCTTCAGCCCTAGTAAACAGATATTACACCAAGTGTCATTGTGTGTATCTTTATGTGCATTGTTCCTCCCTTGGCCCCATTTGATCTGGTTTCACTTTTCACTTCTTTCTTTCATAGGTCATGAAAACATACCATATGTATCATACAGAGAGCGTCAGTGCAGAATGTAAACTGAAGGAGGCTGAAAAACAAGAAGAAAAACAAATTGGCAGGTCAGGAGAGCCTGTTTTTCATATTCGGTTGGAGGAAAGACACCCAAGACGAAGTTCTGTGAAGAAAATTGAAAAAATGAAGGAAAAAGTAAGGAACAATCTATAATTATGTTATCACCCCTTAATCACTTGAAGTTAATGGACTATCACTCCAAAACCCTATTGAGGGTGGGCATTTGTAATTGAATATCTAAGCAGCATGTGCTGGAACTGAATTCTGATCCCATGACCAACCCTCCCAGACTTCATAATCCCTGTTGCATGGGAGTACAGAATTCTGTGTTTGATCAGCTGTTTGAAGGGAAATGACTTTATTTGTGCTTCTTTTCCTGCCTTCATTAGAATTAACAGCTTTTACAAGTGTGAGAAGAGAGAGTAGGAGCTAAAGACCATGAATAAACCACAGGAATATTTGGCCTCATATTTTCCCCCTTCAAGGTCTCCCACCTAGGAAATTTGATCCCCAGACTCAATGTTATGTTAATCCTAGATGTGTGTGTTTATGTCTGTGCCTGTACCTTCAAGTCACCTGTCAACTTATGACAACCCCATGAATTCCATAGGGTTTTCTTAGTCAAGGAATACTCAGATGTGGTTCTGCCAATTCATTCCTCTGAAATACAGCTTACAGCACCTGGGATTCATTGGCAGTCTCCCATCCAAGTACTAACCAGTGCTGACCCTGCTTAGCTTTGGACCTTTAGAGTATTTAGGTAAGTTACTAAGGCAGAAAAGTGCATTCCTAGCCAGACTGCTTAGCTCACTGCAAGAGTGGGATTACATGCTCTTGAGAGGCAGGAGGCTATGCTGTTAAGAGTATTAGTGTTGCTGTTAGGATATCCCATATCAGATAGACTTTTGTTGAGGAGCCAGACTAAAGGTGCCAGACAGCAGCAACAGTAGTGGGAGGGGGGTGATAGTGGTGGATGGTTTCTGTGAGACAATGGCAGTGGCACCATAGTTAACGTACTTAGTAGTACTGCACAGAAGGAAGCACAGTAATTCCCTTTTGTCTTTTACCACAAAAGCCCTATGATGAAACAATCCAAAATGAAATAAAATACCAGGCCAGAAGATGAAACTCCCTGGTTGAATAGCACACAGTGAGCTACTGGGATACAACAGAGGACAGCTATGAGTAGCATTGTGGTTAATGATGCTGATGGACAGAAGCCGAAAAGACATTCAGGGATTGCAGTAACCACAGGACGATTGCATTAAATTTCCTATTCAAGGAAGGTGATGCTCAAAATTCTGCAAAGATGTTTACCATATGTGGAGCAAGAAATGTCAGATGTCCAAGCTGGATTTAGGAAAGGAAGAGGCACTAGGGACTATATTACAAACATATGTTGGATAATAGAGTGTACCAAAGAATTTCAGAAGAAAATCAGCCTCTGATTTTATTATACAGGTGGCCCTTGCTGTACAGCGGATCTTTTTCGATAGTCTGCTCATCCAACTTTATTACGTTATTAAAAGGAACCCATTTATTTGACATGTAGTCCACTCTTTCAACAAATATAAGCATAAATATAAGAAAGAATACCTGTAGAGAGCTGTATTAAAAGCACACATCACTATGAATGACTTCTACAGTATATACAAACTGAATAAAAAAGGGGCCATTTTATATAACGCTTTTGTGACACACACTGCTTTTTTTCCAACTTATACATTGGACTGTGTGCAGTCTTCAAGAAAGAGACACCAGGAATTGTAGTAACCACAGGACTATTGCATTGATTTTACATGCAAGCAAAGTGATGCTCAATATTCTTCAACAAACCTTTACCATATATGCAGCAAGAAATGCAGATGCCCAAGCTAGTTTCAGGAAAGGAAGAGGGACTAGGGATCATATTACAAACATACTTTGGATAATGGAGTGCAAAGCTATATCATTGAATACTAAAGTAAAGATTGTCCATGCCATCCTATTCCCCATTTCTAGTTATGGTTGCGAAAGCTGGAGAGTGAAGAAAGATGATAGGAAAAAAATCAACTCATTTGAAACATGGTCCTGTAGATACAATGGACTGCTAAAAAGACAAATAAATGGGTTCAAGCCTCAATTTTCCTAAAAGACACAATGACTATACTGAGGCTGCTGTACTTTGGCCATATCATGAGAAGACATGGCTCTGCAGAAAAGACTTGATAAGGTAGAAGGCAGTAGAAAAAGAGGAAGACTGCATTTGAGATGGATAGACTAAATCAAGGAAGACTGAGTCTGCAAGACCTAAGCAAGGCTGTTGATGATAGGGTGACTTGGAGGTCTCTCATTCATAGGGTTTCCATAAGTTGAACTTGACAGCACTTAACAACAATTATGCTTGAACTGTGAATTTGGGTTGGAATTTTTCCCACATATTCAAAATGCCAATTTGAAAATAAGTATTTGACAAAGATTTTTAGAAAATGGCAGCCATTATCTAAGTACAGTAATTTTGTTGTTACTTTCTGAAAAAATCTTATGCTTATAATTTCTTGCATGATTAAGATAATTGCAGTATTTTTCCATTTTGCTATCTTAATGTCCTTTTTTTTAAATCAGCGTCAAGCGAAATATTCTGAAAACAAGCTGAAATCCATTAAGGCCAGGAATGAATATCTACTGACTCTTGAAGCAACAAATGCTTCTGTTTTCAAGTATTACATTCATGACCTTTCAGATTTGATTGATGTAAGTAATTGGTGTTCATGCTATTCTTATGCTAAAGGATAATAGTAGGCATTTCTATTCTTCTCTCTTAAAAAAGATATAACTAGTGTTATGTTAATCACAAATGCAATGGAATTATTTTATTTTTTATCCATTTGGAAGTTGCCTTGTACTTCAGATAGTGTGTATGTAGGTGTCATATCATTCAAAGTGATGGGTTACTGAAAGAAGGAATATAGACATAATATCAAGAAACAGGCTATGAGGGGTGGTAGGATTGTCACCCAAGAGGAATGGGGATGGTAACCCCAAAATATTTGGGAGCCACTGAATTAAATGATTGCTTAGTACCGTCAAATATTATTATGTGTGATAGAATCAAAACCTCAAAAGATGTTTGATTATTTCTTGTAACTTCTAAAACAGGGTTGGAATTATGCAGCTCTCCAGAAGTTGTTGGATAGCAAGTCCTAGCAACTCAGCCAGCATAGTAAATGGTGAAGAATTCTGGGAGTTGCAGGCCAGTGGTATTTTGGAGTGCCATGCTTTTCACACCATTTTAAAATACCACTTAAAACTGATTCATTCAAGCTAAATGGGATGGCTTAAAATGTTAGTTTAAACTGGAGTAGAGTCTGGGAAACTTAGTCAAGTTCCCAATATTCCATGAGCCAACTCTAATTGAATCTAACAAGTGGATTTAGGTCTACGTTTATACAGTATGACTATGAAACACTGGTACACAATAGCCTGGATTCACCCTACTGGCTTTATTTTGGATGCACAATATCTTTTTGCCCTTCACAACATCACCTGCAATTGAAATATATAATATGATAAGCAAACAATATCAGTAATATTCTGCTGACATGTCACACCATGACTGCAAATAATTGTTTAGGATAGGGTAGAGTTAACTGATATACCCGAATATTTTAAGAAAAGGCAGGGAATGCGCTGGATGCTTCTTAGATATGAACATGAAAAAAATGTCATAAATGACCCTGCCCATGGGGGGGGGGGGTTATATATCATGACAGTGCCAATATGTGTAAATAATGTTATCTTTTGTGAGTTCACTCCAAGACCTTGGCATTGTATGCTAGGATTAAAACTAGATTCAATGTGATAATTTTTAATGATGTTGTTCATGTAAAAACAAGTTTTTTGTAAACGGATTTTCATTGAAGACTTTCATTGTTTAGAACAATACACTAGAAATAAGGTTTGTAATATGTAAATCTTTAAACCATTTTCTTCCTAAAGTTGAGTTAATTTGAAGTGGTGTGAAGATAATTCATAATTGCAGTGCTGCTCCTGCTTCATTACCAAGTCTCTTAGATCCTGTTTCTTTATCTGCAGTAAGGTGAAAAAAATCTATATTTTAAAATTGCTTGCTGTTATCAAAGTTCATTAACATTCGTAAAGCCCATGGAATGTTTAAAAGTCTTTAAAGCATTACTGTCCTTGATTAGTTTTATAAACTATTGTATTGTTATATTATTGTATTGAGATATGTTTTCTTCCCCTTTGATGTATTTTCTTTTTCTTTATATTCTATTAGTGTTGCGATCTTGGATATCATGCCAGCTTGAATAGAGCCTTAAGAACATATCTTTCTGCAGAGTACAACCTTGAAACTTCTCGACATGAGGGTCTGGACATCATTGAGAATGCTGTTGACAATTTGGAGCCACGAAGTGACAAACAGAGATTCATGGAGATGTATCCTACAGCTTTTTGTCCTCCAATGAGATTTGAGTTCCAGCCCCATATGGGTGATGAGGTTAGTAGCTGGTAACTCCTTAAAAACAAAAACAAAAGGATAAAAGCCAAACAAGTTTTTGTTTGCACTTAGATGAGCATTTCCCTCTGTTGTGATTTGTGACTTCCTTTTCGTTAGTGCTTTGCTTTTATTCACTCAAACAAAGAGTCTCGTTAGAGTAAAATGAGAGCCAGTACTATTCATACAGACACAAGAAGATCAGCAAACAAACTAGACCAAGAATACAATTCAGAGAACATTTTGTTTGAACTTAATTTGCCAGCTGCTCTAAACAAATCCCCTGCCAAATGAACCCTTCATTACTGTGTATTGAAATCTGCCACAACACTGGTAAACCTTCTGTAGCTTGGCCAAATAGCTTCCAGCATATAAGCAGGGGAGAGAAAAGTTGGTTTTATATAATTCTTATGCTTCTCATGCTCCTTCAGAAGAGCCCCAGGCACATTTTGTAGTGAGGCAGCAGCTGCAAACAGACAATAACTTTTCAAAGAGTTAGAACAATCTTTGCCTAAAAGTAAACACATTCATTTGTGTGTGTGGTTTGCCCCACCGTGGTCCTCAGTCAGACCTGTTTTTCATGTTTCTGTAGGGCTTCAAACAGTCCTGAGGAAAAGGTGAAATTAGATATCAGTAGTTCAACAGGAAATGCTGCTGTGGGTGTGTACACTGTGTCAGTGTCCCAGGGCATCTGTTGGGCAGTACCTTTGCATCCATAGGGATGGATACCATAATTTCTGTCAGTGTATTACAGATACAGGTACTGTAATGTGTATCCACAGGACTATTCCTTTAATGCAAATCTACATTGTCCTTTTTAATCAAGGCAACATAATCAACTTCATTTTATTCCTGACAACTGGAGATGTTATTCATTGCATTTAAGCAAAATCATAGAGGTGGCTTTGTAATGAACTTTTCCCCATTGTTTGCAGCTTAATATATTTGTTTCATATTTCATTTCTTAGGTTTCTCAGGTCAGTGCCCAGCAGCCAGTCCAAGGGGAACTTATGCTTAGGTATCAGCAGCTTCAGTCACGACTGACCACATTGAAAATTGAAAATGAGGAGGTAAGATATGCCTTTGCTAGTTCATGGTGGCAAAAAAACCACCTGGAAATAGAGGTGGAATATTGCTGTCCAGACTGTGTTGGGGGACAGTGTTTTTGGCCCTGTCTGTTGGACAAATATACTTATGGCTTCATCATTTATGGGGTTCATTATGTGGTTTGGACAAGTACTTGTCTGTGGATTGTAGACATTTAATACTGACATTGGAATGTCCTTATTCTTTGATTTTGGTTTTCAGAAGGTTGACAATTAGGATTGTTACATGAACATAAGTATATGTTTATGAATATGAATATGATTGTTCTGTCTCTGTATATGAAACTTTACCAAAAATGGAAAGGGCAAATCTCTGTCCCGTGTCCCCTGTCCCAGTCTAAGCAGAAAAGAGACAAATGATAAGCTAGTGCATGTTTTTGTCTTATTTTGTTTTGTATTGATGACTGGAAAGGAAGTTCTACATCTAGGTCTTAATGAAGCATTATATTTGTTCGGTGAAACGCAGTCTCCCATTTATTATAATAATATGCCATTAAAGATTAGCCTTGCTCAGGCATACTAAAACTGAGTTAGAATCTCCTCCATCTGTTGAGGCTCTACATGGTCAGGATACTTAATTTTCCACCACTTCAAATCATGCAGTGAGCCTCCATGGATAAAGAAGATGCTTCTGTTCAAAATTTGCCTTTAATGTCTGGAGTTTGGAAGTGACTACAGAGTGGGGGTGCAGCTAGTGTCCCACTCCCACCCCTTTGCTCACACAGTCAGCAAATTCAGTTTTAGGATGCCTGGGTTCTTGCATAACTTTCAGAAAATTGATTTTATTCATGTAGTCCTTTTTCATACTCATTCTGAAATATATTTCTTCCATTCTTTTCAATCGAATGAAATGTGCCTGTCAACCCTAGGTTAAGAAGACGACTGAAGCAACTTTACAAACAATACAAGATATGGTTACCATTGAAGACTATGATGTTTCTGAATGTTTTCAGCATAGTCGCTCAACTGAATCTGTGAAGTCAACTGTTTCTGAGACCTACTTGAGCAAGCCTAGCATTGCTAAGAGAAGAGCTAACCAGCAGGAGACTGAACAGTTCTATTTCATGGTATATTGAATGCTTTCCCAGCCACGTGATGTGACACATACTTGAAATTATTCTTTCAAACCTTTACAGTATCAGTAACAGATATTTAGACATGAAATGTATTGATCTTGCAGAAATTCAGAGAGTTCTTGGAGGGGAGCAACCTCATCACAAAGCTTCAGGCAAAACATGATTTATTACAACAAACACTTGCAGAAGGTAAATGATTCAGAATAAATCGTACAGTTAATTTTTAAAAATATATATTTACAGTTTATATAGTAGAAAATTTAACTTTGTTCATGAAACTGCTTCATGAATTATCTTGGGTGTCCCTCTCATATCCTCTTTTGTACTCTAAAATAGGGAATTAAATATTCACGCTCTCGCTATTAAGCTAATTACAGTTCCCTTCAATAACCGAACCTGGGAAACTGTGATTTGTTTCACCAAAAGCTGGGAATCTTCCCCCAAGATGGTCTGTATTAAAACTCCCATAATAAATGCATGTCCAAAGCATCTGAAGGAACAAGGTTACTCCACCCTATACTATAATTAGTGAGAACACGCAAGGATCTGATTGTCTTTTCAGATCCTGACTTGTTCACAAGCCATCATGCATTCATCACAGAATTTATATGCCTGTTATGAAGTATTTCCGTTCCTTTTCCATTACAGAAAAAAAATCAATTCTGCTAGTTTCATTTATTAGCTCATCAGGGTGGTCTTTTATTTGTGTGTGGGGGGGAGTTACAAATAATTATTGAAGAAAGTCTGAAAGGTCTAATAAGCAAGATGAAATAAAAGAGAAAAGGAAAAACTTTCCTGTGGCAGAATTAGCTGTCCTGCTGTGCAGGGCCACACATGACCTATTTTGTCTGTGAAATGCTCCGTATTATAACTCCTAGGAGTCGTGATCTGACTTTCCCTTTCTCTCTTTTAATAGCATTACCTTACATCTTCTGCTGTAGTATTTATTAACTGCTTCCCTGTAGACTGAAATACTGCCTCCTAATGAGCAGAATATATTCTAAACATTCAGTGCACCAGCATGGTGTTACCAGTTTTTTCATTATATTATTGAGAATATGTGTCTTGTATTTCAAAATGAACTCCTTGTAGAGTAATTCTTTTAACAGTGGGACTTCCTGTGTTACCATGAATCATAGAAAATCTCTTTCACGCTTTTCAGTGGAATTAACAATCCTCTTGTTGCAGCCTTGCAAATTTTAAATATCTACAAAAACAAAAGTTAAAATACTAATTGCCAACAGAATGTAATACCGTACCTGGCAATCTACAGCCCTACTTAAGAATTTGCAAATTTACTAGTTAGATTTTTTTAAAGCAACTTTGTATTTTCATGTTTTTCAAAGGTAACTGCATTTGTTTATTTTAATTACTTTGTTTGGGCGGAAACCCCCTGAATCCTGCAAGCTATAGTACAAAAGACACTCTTGCTGCCCGCTTGGTTGTCTCCGTACCTGTAACATAGCACAGTTCAGTCACATCAGCTAGCACTATGCAATATTCCTCCTGCCCTGTTTAATTAGGCCTGATGCTCTGTAACTATTATAGTAAGCAAAAGTTAATTCACCACAAAAAGAGTGGTGTTACCACTTTTTTAAGTTGCAGATGTAATTGAAAATAATTATACTCTTCTGTAATTAATTGGAAACGTGGGTTACTTTAAAACCAGTTACTTCAAGCCTGCATCTCCTGCCCCTTGCTCGGGTAGCTTCTATTGTTTCCTTCACATCAGAGTTTAGGATTTTGTTTAAACACAAGTGGAAGCCCTTCCAAGTGTGGGTGGAACTGAGTGTTGGAACAACTAGAGTTTCCTTTAAAACTGAATATGGATCACAGTATTTAAGTCACACCTTCATACTTCTGAATTTCAGCATTTCCCCCCAGAAATATCAGTAGAATTAAAGTCATACTTGAAAGGTTCTGCCACCTGATTATCATAATTATATTCATTTATCATAGTACTGAACTGCTGACTTGATAAACTAGGCCATGCTAAATTATTTTCTAAATATGTAATTGAACTTTCTCTTTTATGGTGCAAACCAACAAACTCCACTGCTGTTCAGCTTCCATTCACTTATTGTATACAATTAAGTCTAGAAATTTTAGTTTAAAAATTTACCCAAAAAAACTGAGTGAACTTATCAATGCATCAGTGTAAGTACTGCACTTTAACTCTTATTTAAAAAGGAGAGGGGGAACCATCTCCTGGTTAAAAGCAAGAATATAGTCTATCCTGGAAGCACTGATCCCACCTCTACTCTCTCATCCATCCAGCCTTTAGTGTGAGTAAACAGTTAGGCCTGCTAGAATTTTGTAAGTTCGTTGGCATTGTTTTCCTTTGCTTCATCCTTTAGATTCTTTAGATTTGTTACATGCCCCTAGGTTTTACTCTCAAGTTATCATATAAAAAATCCATATCAAAATTTTGGCTCCAAAAAATAACCTCAACTTGTACATGAGGTTGACTTATAGTCGAGCATACAGTAAGTAAAATCCACACAATACTGCAAAACAGTACCCATTAAAACAAGGAAGGATGCATAGGTACAGTATTGGATTAATGTGAACAAGGGCAACAATTTTAAATGGTCAATTGTTTGTGCACTACAACATTGATTTAATAATTTCTTTACTTGCACAAGGTGATATACAGTCGCTCCTTACACACGTAGAAGGGTGATAAAATTGATAAATGAAAGTGATCACCCTCAGGCACCTTTTACACTTTTACATCACCATTAAAGGTGATTGTGTGGATACACCTTCCAACAGAGGCTACTCAATCCATAGCCACTTATCTCTTCATTTCCTGGCTGAGTAGTCCTCAGAGTCAAGGCATTATAAGAGGGATAGCTTCAAAAACTGCATAACAAAAAGGCATAGGTGATTTTCCAAGCCATTCCTCCACTAATGCCTTAGAAGAGATCTGTCACGAGAACATCTGTGGGCCATTCCACTCTACTGGAACTGAATAGGATCTCAGCCCAGGTGTTTACAATACTTAATATGAAGTTACACATTCTTACATGGCATGTATTAAATATTTACTTTCCTAACTACAGCTACATCTATGCATATTTTAACTGAATGGCTTTTGGCAATGTGCCTTCCCAGCCTGCAACCTTTTCTCCTTATTTAAATTTTGAACAGCACATTAAAATAGGCATGTACTGACAGGGAATATTGCTTGAAATGTTGTTTTGCTTTCACGGCATGAAAATTCTTACTTTTGTAAGAGAGAAACTTTAGAATAATAGCTTCATATTGACTTTGTTTTCTGAATACTTTAAAAAGTCACTGTGGGAATGGAAAAGAAATCCCCCCGTTTGCAGTCATAAATCTCATGAAATAAATCTGAACATTTGCAATTAAAAATAATTGGGTATTGAAAATGAAGGAGCTAGTGTAGTATAGTGGTTTGAGTGTTGAACTAGGACTCTAGGAGAGCAAGGTTCAAATCCCTGCTTGGCCATGGAAACCCATTTGGTGAACCTGGGCAGGTCCTACTCTTTCAGCCTCAGGAGGGCAATGGTGAACTCCTGAACAAATCTTGCCATGAAAACTTTGTAATAGATTTGCCATAGGGTTGTCATAAGTCAGAAACAACTTGAAGGCACACAACAATTGAGAACTAGTTGAATGCGATATTAGTAGTTTATATAGGAAAAGCAATTCTTGTTCCCTCGGTTTTAAAATTATTGTTCCCTCATCTTTTAGGTCATAGAGCAGAATATATGACCACAAGGTAAGACACTGAAAGCATTTATATGGTTTGCATTGTAAAGTTCACAAGCTGAGGGGGAAATACTATTCAAAATGAGTACAATACTGTTCTCAAAAGATTTGTACATCATTCAATTCATGTAGCATCACTTCTCTTTATAAAGGCTGAGGCAAATTATTGTTTTCAAGTATGTCCTTGAAATTATTTTTCCTAGGTGATCAATATAAACTTTCCTGAAGTCAAGAAGAAAGAATGTAGGACATATTGATCAAACAATGGATAATATATATCTAGAATATATATAGATCTTTACAGAGACCTTGGAAAGTTACTTCTTAAAATAATTAGTTTTAAAAGTAATTTGTTATTACAGTACCATAGTTATAGTTTCAAAGTAGCTCTTGTGTGTGTCTCAAAAGTAAATGAAGTGGTTACTTTTAAAGTTTATTTTTAAAAATCTGCTGTAAGCTGCTGGCCTGCAATACAGAACACACTCCCTTTCCATTTCCTGCATTGTCCCCTCAACCTACACAACATAATATGAGTCAGTATTTGAACTATGTGGCAGTCTTGCTCTACCAGGAGTGGGAATCATGTGGCCCTACAGATATTGTTAGGCTGCAAATCCTACCAGTGCTAGCCAGTGTAGTCTACAGTGGTGAGAAATACAGAGAGTTGCAGTACAGCAATGTCTGGAAGACCACAGCAGCTGTCTGCATGAGGGTTCCATGGCTGCCCAAGCGGGTCACTCACTTTTAATGTCAGAACAAGTCATGTGCTGGGCACCTTGATGTGACCTCAGAGCAAGACACCTGTGCTGGTGGCGGACATGCTTGGTGGTTCAGTGGAACGTCCATGCAGATAGCCACTGCAACATGAAAATGGAGGGCTGTGGCTCTTACTAGAAGATCCAGAGTGGCAAGTAAGTTTTTAAAATCCATGATCACCAGGACATGCTGGATATCTTCCAGATTGCACACACCAGGGTTTGGGCCATGTGTTGTCTGAACAAGATGATGCCAGAAAGGGGGGGGGGGCAGCCCTTTTTGGCCCATGCAGACAAGGCTTAAGTTGTATCACAAAAGGAGTAAGATTATCCCTTGCTAAATTGTCACTGTAATGCTTTAGTTGTTGCAAAAAAATTAAATTGAATGAACTAAAGCTTTTGTAACTAATCACATCCAAGAAGATAAACTGATTCTTGTTTGTTTTTGTTTGTTTGTTTGTTTTCTATATTTTTGACTGCTGTATTTAAAGCTCTCATCCTGTTTTTCTGTATTTTCTTTCTAATTATATTTACAGTCGAGGACGAAGGAACTCACACACCAGACATCAGGTATAATGCTAGCGAATAGAAGCTCCAGAATTATTTTTCTAAGTTTCTCTTATCTCTTGATCATTGGGAACTCTTGATCTAAATTTAGAAGCAATGTGTGCCTAGTGTTTTCATGGAATCCATCCTATCCAGTAAAAGATGTAAGGACATCCCACCTTATCTACAATAATGTGTGCAATGGTTTGGCACATGCAGAAAGCTTTAGTAACCTTTTTTTGGAATAGCGCTCCTGCCTTCCTGGTTCACCTGCATTGAAGTGTAAGATGTTTTTAACTCTTGCCTTGTAAGATGCTCTTAAACTATTTGAAACAAAATTCATTCACAGTCTTGCAGTTGGTTTCAGAGAGTATGCTTGCTGTATGTTTTCAGATGAGATGTCACATTTATTCGTCATGCAGACATAGAGGACCAAAATCCTGTAAATCCTACTGTAATGATCCTCTCATAGATTCATAGAAATAAATGATGTATACATAACTGTCTATTTAGCCTGCAGATTTTAGTGTGGTTACTTTGTTCTTGATTTCACCCTTGAGCTACTTCCACATACAGCATTCTATACAGCTTGGAAATGTTAATTTTAACTTTTCCAAACCCTGGAATTCTGTGAATTACTAGAGTATTAACCTGATTACGTCACTGATTAGATTGAGTCCAAACAAGCTAGGAGGATCAGAGGCATCCTGCCGAAACAGTGACTTGTATCTGGTATATCTGCCTGTCCAGTGGTTGAAGGCTCTTTGATCCAGTGGATGCTTCTATCATGATTTGGCATGAGCTCAATTTTCAGAGGCCCCCTGTTTCTTCCATTGTCTTAGCAACCTCCCACATGAAATGCACTTTCAACTCTCTCGTGCAGATTTGGGGATAGTGCATGGGAACACTGCAGCGAAGAGAGGGAATTGCAGGCCTCTCTTCCTCCTCCGTGACCATAATCCCCTGCTAGATCAAAGATCCTTTCTTCAGTTGACAAATGCCATTTGGCAATATACCTGTGGCAGTGTCTTCAGACCAGTTCCTTCCAAAATATTCTTTTTTCCTCAATTCCAATTTTATGCCATTCTTCCTGTTACAAGTAACATTTGAAAATGTTTGCTATCTGGGCTAGTTGTTAACTGTAATTATTTTCTGTATTTTGTCTTCATTTGGCTTGGGTAGCTTTGGGCCAAAACACACTGCGGAAACCATTTTAACTGCCCTGGCTCAGTGCTAGGGAATCCTGGGGACTGTATTTGGTGGTGGCAACAGAGCTCTCTGATAGAGAAGGCTAAATGTCTCACAAAATTACAATTCCCAGAATTCCTTAGCACTGAGCCAGGGCAGTTAAAGTGGTGGCAAACTAGATTATTTCTGCAGTGTGTGTTTTGGCCCTTAGTTGCCACAGATGGGTAGTACTTTTTTTTACAACCAGCTATAATTCCACAGTAGACAAAAAATGGCTAGCCTAATTGTGCTAGATGGATAAAAGAAACTAGGGGAGAGGAGCTTAGAAGTCCAAATGTTTGCACTGGGGTTTGGTTCCAGGAAGTCCATCAAGTCTATAACCAGACTAAATTAAGTTAAACTTAATTCTCCATCTTGGAACTTAATTTGATTGAAAAATCTAGCAAATCTTTGAACTTCCATCCTTCACCCTCCTCCTACATACTTACCATACTTATTTACCACTAGTGTGATGAATTCTGGAGATCATGAAAGTGTGCACTTTTGTGGCTTTATAATTGATCCTTACAAAGGCTGCATCCACACTGGAGAAATAATCCACTTCAACAAAACTGTTTAACCTCCATGGCTCAATGTGATAGAATATATTTGAAATAAATAAATATGAAAACTAAGATCAATTTTTACATGATACTAATTGAATTATACCGTCATGGTTCTTTCAAAAATTGGGACAAACTGAACTCAGAATTATGTCAATAGGGATTCTTAAAGATTTACATTGGAGAGGGAGAGAAAGATGTTTACTTTATCCCAGAGAGTTCCAACGCAAAAGGTGTACTCAAGTACATCCCCTTTGTTGTCTCCCATATAGATGAGTAGTTGACATTCATTCCACTTGAAATAGTAAGGCATGGCACTTGGGAGCACAACGTGCTCCTTACCATTCGTACTGAGTGACCCAAAAAAAAAAAAAAAGACCCCAAAACAAGTTATGATGTCTATTATCTGTATTATCTGTCCTTCTTTGGCTTCATGAAAGATAAAAGTCCACCCATCATGAATATGGGAGATTCATTAGTATTTAATATAGAGAATAAAAAATTATTCTGACTTTCTTGCGTTAAAGTCCAAATCTGAAAATAGTAAGAAAGGTGTGAAATTAATTTTAATTTTCAGTTTCTTACTGCAGAAATTAATCTATCTAGCTGCTTTACATTTATTGCACTTTTTTAGGTTTTCAAGTTTTGTGTTTTGTGTTTTGTGAATCATGCATTAATTTGAAACTACTGTAGCAGTTGGTTATGGAATTATGGGATTTGTAGTACAACATATCTCAAGGGCATCTAGTTGGGAAAAGACAAAATAGACTAACTAGCCAAATGAGTTACTTAACTAATTAAGTAATTCATTAACATTTGTTTGGTTCATAGACAACAGCCATGTAGTATCATTATAAATTATATTAAAGCTGAGACAAACAGGGCAGAAAGGGTGCAGGGTTGGACAAGAGAGAATATGCAGGCCGTTTATAATGGTTTATTACACCAAGGCTTCATCTGCACTGAAGAAATAATCCCGTTTGACACCACTTTAGCATTGAGCCACGGCAGTTAAAGTGGTGTCAAACTCAAACTGGATTTCTGCAGTGCAGATGCAGCCCAAGATGATTCTGAACTGGCCCATCTTTGTTGGGGGAAAGGTAGTTTTTCTTGCAAGATTCAGTAGTTCCAGTGTAAATTCCGTGATAGCATGTTGGCCGCCCAGATTTTGATGGTGATTTGATCAGATCTAATTAGCTTTCCCAGTTAAAACAAACAGTATAAATGACATTCAGGCTCTGAATTACTGTTTGCTTCCTGACAAAATTGAAGAATGATAAATCAGTTTTGAAAGATTTTTTATTGCAATAAAGTGTTTGACTCCCTTTTTTGTAATTTTTAAATTAGTTTATAACTTATATTACATATGCAAGGATAAACACAAAAAGAAAAACAAAAACCAATATAGTGGACCCTTGGTATCCACGGGGGTTTGGTTCCAGGAGCCACTGTGGATACATCCGTGGATTCTCAAATCTCATTAAATACAATGGCATAGAAAAAATGTGTCCCTTATATAAAATAGCAAAATCAAGATTTACTTTTTGGAATTTTTATATTTTTTTAATATTTTCAACCTGTGGATGCTTGCATCCATGGAAAAATAATCCATGACTGAAGAGGGCCACATATTCAAATACATATATACAACCTCATAATAAAACAAATTAATAAGAACTTCCCAAATGCCAAGAGGTCAGCTTGAATTAGCAATCAGCAATGCACCTTTCTTAAACAAAAGCAAAAATTAGAATATGTTTCATAGTTAATTATAGTTAATTGGTTAACTATTTAATCAATTAATCAATTTTTGTAAAAAAAAAAAAAAAAGGGAAATATTTTTTTAAGTGTTTGACTTTCCAAATGCATTGCTGGTAAACATTTTATTCTACTCAGAAATACCTTTACAGATTGTTATGAGTTTGAAGCTGTAAGGATATTGATAACAATAATTTTTACTTGCAGAGGAAAGTCTCTCTTTTATTATTTATGGTATAGTTGAGGTTAATTTTGTTTCCCACCAGGACTCAGGGCAAGTAATCCCACTCATAGTAGAAAGCTGCATCCGGTTTATCAACTTGTATGGTGAGTTTCAAAGTGCTATTTAGCTTAATCCTGATGGTTATTGGTTTCTTAACAATGTTGTGGTTCATAATGATTAATAATGATTAAACCATTTCCTAATTACACCCTCAATGTTGAAATAAGGAGACTCATGGTGACAAAGTGTGAGGGTCACTAGAATAGTAGAACAGCTTGAACACAAAACCAGCAGGGTTCATGAAAGATAGGAATAAGAATTAAATTACCAGAAATGTTCACAGTAATGGAACAAGCCCTGAGTGGGAATGGAAATGGGAAAGAGCTGTTTCAAGGAGGATCTCTTGCTTGGAAACAAACTTAGGGTGGCAGCGTAGCATAGTGATTTGAGTGTTGGACTATAACTTGGAGACCAGGGGTCAGTTCCCCACTTGGCTATGAAAACTACTGGGTGATCTTGGCCAAGTCACATGCTCTCAGCCTCAGGGAAAAGCAATGGCAACCCTCCTCTGAACAAATCTTCTCAAGAAAACCCATAATAGGTTTGCCTTAGGGTCTCCATAAGTTGTAAACACGACAACAACAACAACAAGAGAAAGCTAGAATTGTACTGTATCTCAAAATGCTGAGAACATTTTTGAGGACCTGACAATTGAAAAAATGGGATATGATGCTAATAAATCAATTCATCAGTGAATATTTTTATGTTTGCATAGATTTGACTCTTAACACCCCATTTAATTTCATATATTTCTTTATTGCTCTTGTTTTTTAGGTCTTCAGCATCAAGGCATTTTCAGAGTTTCTGGTTCCCAGGTGGAAGTCAATGATATTAAAAATTCATTTGAGCGAGGTGATTATATTTTCCCCCATGCATATATAATTGTATTTTGTTTCATTTCAGTAATGTGAGATCCAGCCTTCTAAGCCTTAAATAGAGAAATGCTTCCATTCTTTGAAACTTAATCGTTATTGAATATAATGGTCTCCTGATAGGAAAGTACTTCATAGGACAAGCAGATTGACAGGTTGGTACAAGCCAAGGGTAGAGGTAGAAGCAGGATATCTGGCTGCACATTATACCTGTCTTTGTGTGAAAAGGGTCAGCCATGCTGATGCTGTAATTTCCTAGGAAAATATGCAGATTTCCACAGAATCAGTGAAACCATCCATAGTTTCAAAATACACAGCTTCCAGTAATAGATTAAACTGGATCAGCATATAAGAATGCTGGAAACATGGAATGGACTTTGCCTTGAAATTCCTTTGCACCTTCTATTTCCTAACTTGAAAGGTAATTTCTACAGTGTGGTTTCCCAATTTACCAGGATTTTTTAAAAAGCCCATTTCAATACTCAAAAGAAGTGTATAGACTTACAGCCCATCTACCTGATGTATTAGATTTCTGGGTACTAGAAATGTTTGATAATTACAGGAAGGAGTGATTGGCTTCAAATATGTAATTGTCCAGGTGAATTTTGAAATGGTATAATCCAAAACTTTTTTCAAATGCTGAATGGGACTTAATGCATCCTGTTTACAGTTAGAGATGCTGATGAAGTTTTAAATGTGAAAGGTTACCATAATAAGCTTTCGGAGACAGCTTAGAACAGCTTGACAAGATGCCCTGTCAAGACTGGTAGACTCGTACTAGTAAACCAGTAGTAAGTACATACTGCTTACCAGTAGTAAGTAGCAAATAGTGTTCTCATGTATTTGGTAGTTCATGAATGCCCCAAATAAGGTATCTGCCTATGGCTTTTGTGTTCTTTGAGCTGACAGTAATAAGACAATACTAGCTTATCATACTTTCTGAAGAAGTGTAGATTTAAGAGATCTTGTGAAGGTCATTGAGTATGTAGCCAGTTCAAGATTTGAGTTTCTAAATCCCAGCAATTAATACAGATTCTCATAAGATTGTAATCATGACTTCAAAGAGTAACAGCTCTGTGTGTGTGTGTGTGTGTACGTGCACTCATGCACACACACACTTGTGCCTTCCTTTGGGATCTTGTTGGTTGGTTTTAATTTACACTTGGCCTTTTACATATCATTTCTTAATTAAATTAATCCATAGAGAAAAGACAATCCTTTAAATAAAATAAAAAATCAGGTTAAAAAAATCCAGTTAAGCTCCCTAACACACATCAGATAAAAACTCAAAACTGCATAACAATTTTTGTCTTGGTAACGAATGTTCTTGGGAAAGGCTACTTGCATTTATTACATATTAAATGTTATGCTACCAGCCAAGGACTTTAATAATAAATGTTTGTGCCACAGCAGATTAAGTTGTAGAGGTAAATCTGTGCTTCTCAAACTTCCATAAAATTGTTATCCACAAAGTCTTACCCATGTTCCAAAGGGATGTGGGACTTTTATACCACTGTTCCACCCATCTATTCTTTATACATTTTGTATCCACATTCCTTTATACCTTCTTCTAGCATTACTTCTTTCCCAAGTGAATTAATTTTGCCAGCAATGCCTCTTCTGCTTTGTTACCTTTCAGTGATCCTGCACTGGAGCCAACCTTCCCTAAGTGCCCCCCATTTAAGTCTGAAAGCAAATCCCATCATCCCCAGCCAGCATAGTTATTACTAATGGTGGTGGAGCTGTTGGGAGTTTCATCCAGCACAGCTGTGACAGTTGCCTCTAAGACACACAAAATTGTTTGCACCCATGTTTTTGTTAATGCTTCAGGGTGAGAAGCAAAGCATAACAGGTTTTTTTAATCATAGAAGCTGATACTGTTAAATCCACCTGTCCTTCTTTCCATTCAGGATTCTTTATTGCATGCTTGCTTGCTTCTGAGCTGCCACTGCGATCCTTTCTTTGTCATGACTAGAAACATCATGATTTTGCTATCTTTTTGCAAATGCTGGGAGGAACAAAAAAAAATACATCTTTAATAGAATTACCTTATTTCTAGTGGTGTATGACTGTTTCACCTAACCCTTCCTTGTTAGGTCACCTTGGGCAATTGATGTCTCCCTCATAGAGTAGAGCACCACTGAGTTTCAGATCTGAACAGTTCTCTTTGAAGCATACCTCTGTTAAAAGGCTTATCGGGAGGGGGGAGGACATTATGGAAGGGACCAAAAATAAATGACTGAGATCATATTGCCTATTTTTACACATCTATGGTGCAGCTGCCTTTCACTTTCTGTCTTAGCTGCACTTTCTCTACAAACAAAAATAATGCAGAGCTGGAAAAGGGCAAGCAAAATTGTCTGGGAGCTGGAGCAATTATTTTACCAGCATAGTATAGACTTTTGCAGCTGGGTTAGGGCTTGTCTTTACTGGCCAGAATACTCCAGGCTAACCCTGGAGTTTTCTGGTCCGGAATTGTTCCCATTAACTGTTTTCTCTCTGCAGCATCAATGGGTGCCTGCTTTCCCATGCAATCCTATTCATTACTCCGCATTGCTGCTGAGGGCACAACGAGGTGGCCAGTCATGTTATTGGTGCTGGCTGCCTTGTTCTAACCTCAGAGTGACTCACGCCTACAGAGATTGTGTTGGAAGGCAGCAACCCATTGTTGCTACAGAAAGAGCCAAAAACCCAGAGCAAAAGATAAGGTTTTTGCCTTCGGGTTAAGGGAGGAAAGGCCAAATTGGGTGTCATGAAAACAATCCGTACTCAATTCTGGGTTTTGGCCCTGCACCATGTAAACAGGACGCAGTGAGCCCAGGGGGAAGTCAGAGTAAATAACTTATGTAGACAAGCTTTTAATTTTAGAAAGTGAAAAGTAATAGCGAACAAGACATAGGTTTACAAAATAAAAGGAGAAAGCCGATAGAGGGAAATAACATTTTCTCTCTTATAATATTAAAACCCAGGTTCATCGTATGAATGTGGTTGGTGGGAAATTCAGGACAAACAAAAGAAAGTACTGGCCTGGACCAAGGCAGATGGACTGGAGGGAGGGCTTGGCTTCTTAATACATGGTTATTTAAATCTCTTTAATTAAAGATGTGCAGCTTGAAAAAATCTGTATTTGTTCAGTATGGCCTGATACAGACGGGCAAAATAAGGTGCGATTAGGGTTCTTTGGGGTGCATTTAGGGTTAGGGAGGGCGCAGCATTCTCACCCTTCCTAACCCTAAAGCGTATGGACGCCACCATTTTAAAACGAAGCTCCTTTTTTGTTCCAGGTCCTTGGCATGGCCTTTAGACGGCCGTGCCAAGGACCCAGGGGGGAAAGGGGCCATGGCGGCGGCCCCTTTCTCCCCTCTAAACCACCAGGGAGAGCAGGGTGCAGCGGGCACCCAGGGTGCTTGCTGCACCCCACTTTTAGGCCACAGGGAAGTGGCAGTTCACCACTTCCCCGCGGCCTTCAGAAGCAGTGGGATGGGGCCTCTGGGGCTGCCAGTGAAGCAGCCCTGGCCCCGTCTCACCGCTTAAAGGAGCGACCTGTACCACCCCAATGTGACTTGACTGGAAATGGCTGCAAAAACTTATTTAACTTACGCTGTATTCTTCAAATAATTTTTCTTCAGAAACTATCTTGTGACTTTTACAGCTTAGTTCAAGGGAACAATTATGGAACACATGGTTTTTTATCTGTAAATGGAATAAAATGAATTTAATATTGCATAACTCTTCACAGTATTTTCTTTCTAAAGTGGGATATATAAGGTATGGGTGAGCACCTGCAGTGGGAACATACTTAAACGGTGAACTTCCACTCTTGGAGTCTTCCAGGAACAGCAGGGTTGTTGTTGTTTTTTCAGCAAAGGGGCAGTCCACAAAGTCTGAAGTGGCCAAAGGTTAACAAAAAAGCATTGGGGGCTTCATGTGGCCACAGGGCTATACTTTACCTATCCTACTGTAACCATGCCTAGGATATATAACAGAAATATGGGTTTATTTTAACCTATTAAATTCATTTTTAACTGCAGTCTGTTATTTATTTACTACAGCTCAGGATCCTGTGCAGCAAATGCTGCTCAACTAGCATGTCTGTAAGTATTTAATTTGGTATATCTTCGCAGGTGAAAATCCTTTGGCAGAAGACCAAAGTAACCATGACATTAACTCAGTCGCTGGAGTACTGAAGCTTTATTTCCGAGGACTTGAGAACCCTGTCTTTCCTAAGGAAAGATTTAATGATCTTATTTCTTGTATCAGTAAGTTGCATTTTTATTTATAGTATTAGAATATTTTCTCTGTTTGTCTCTCTGTGTGTTTATTGCATGTGTCCAAAAGACTAAGGGCTAAGCTACCCTATGGACAAAAATCCAAACAGACTACTGCCCCTGCACTCACCCAGAAGTCACCCCATGTACTTTTTTCGCCACAGGGACGTCAGGTAGATTGTCTACACTACCCAACTGTCCCTGCAGAGTTTCCTGGGTCCACTACTGCCCCACCGCTGGTCCTTCCCCCACTACCATCTTCAAACCTTGGGGCCAATTCCCAACCCAAACATTTTTCATCCTCTTCTTTCTTCAATGCTGGCTTTACTAATACACCTTCACTCTGAGGCAAATAAAGCACCCAGCATGTGATCTGAGCACCTTGTCTTGATGTAAGTGGCTGAGAGCTGCCACCAACAGCACTGCCAGGAGGAAGGGACATTTGAAAATGTTTGAAGGGAGTGGATGAGTGGGAGCAGAAGTGGCTGGGGTGCAAACTCTAGGGGAAACTACAGATTGTAAAAACTCCACAATAAACTGGTATACCCTGAATCTGGGGTGGATAGGGCCATGTGTCATGTGGCCTTTCAGCCCAGATTCAAGGGAAGGGTGGTTTTTTAATTAGTTTTTAAGGAGTGTAGACAAGTCCCAGACTAACTACCATATATTTTCCCGACACTGGCACCTGCTATTGTGCACATGCAACTTATGCTGCTTAAATTTGTTCCTCATTCTGGTCTCTTCACTTAGTAAGAATAGCGTACAGTGGGACCTCGTTATCCGCTGGGGTTTGGTTCCAGGATCCCCCGTAGATAACAAAATCCGTGGATGCTCAAGTCCCATTAAATATAATGGAAGAACAAAATGGTGTCCCTTATATAAAATGGAAAATCAAGGTTTGCTATTTGGAATTTATACTTTGTGGGAATATTTTCAAGCCGTGGATACTTGAATCCGTGGAATACGAATCCATGGATAAGAAGGGCTGACTGTACAATGTCCACGTAGCAGATAATTTTGTGTATCTTTCTTTAGATATGGCCCTTTTCTGACCATTGTCAGTTGCAAAGTATGTTATGCCTGAACAAAGCTTGAGTGTGGCAGAACCCACAGGCCATGTCTCTGGCAAAACCCTCACTTTGAAACAGCCTCCTTTGGAAAGCTTGGGTGGCACCAACATTACAATACTTTTTGATTGTCAAGACATTCCTGGCATTCCAGTCATTTTCAGTTGGCCTCATTGTTTCCATCTGTAGTTTGATGGCTTTGTTCCCTTTTTGTAAATTGTGCTTTTGCCACTGTGTACCATGCTGAAATTCATTAAGAGAGCCCCCAACCTGATGCTCTCTAAATGTATTAGGCTGTACATATTCCCCTGGCCCTGGGGATACTGACAGTTGTTATCTACCACATCTGGAAAGCACTAGATTGGGGAAAGTTATGTTAGGATGAAAGACAATTTAATTATCTTTACAATAAATAATTTACCTTTAAATTCTCATGTATTATATTTATTCTTTGTTCATCTTGCCAGAGAAATGGCCCTTATTGCATGCAGATAGGTTCTTTCAGCACTGAATACAATTACCTATGATTTCTTTATAATATAATATCAAATTAATTAATTTTTGTTGAGCAGAGCATATATTAAGGAATTTCCCTATATAGCTGCTTAACTGTTTTTGAGGCTCGTCAGATTTAAGCTTAGCACATTTAATAATACAGTATAAACTGCTATCCATTTAAACCAGAGTGTAAGCAAAGCGGAACTTAGCAGATGTTTTTGCAATGCAACTACTATGATTTATAACCAGTATTAGTCCATGGTAAGGAATTGGTGAAGCCTTAGTCCAGCATACTGGAGGATCATAGTTATCCATGTCTGTCATAAAGCGAAAATACTTGTGTTTCAACTGGTCCTATTAAAAGGAACTAAACTAGACCGTGTTAGTGTAAGTAAGACTCAACTTGGCTGTAAATGAAGGCCAAAATATGTCAGTTTATTCATGTAGCTTTGCTCTTTAGGATAGGGATTTTCCCTCACCAGATTGCCAGTACCAGTGCAGGTAGCCAGATTGGTACTGGGACTCTACTTTAGGGACAATAAAGTGTAGGGGGGTAGCAAAATTCTGATTGTGGCCCACAATCACTGCACTACAGCAAGAGGCCAAGGTTTGAAGCCCTGTTACCTCACAGTTGAATCTCAACATATAACCTGTGCTGGCAATTTATCCAGAGAAAAAACAACAGCCCTGCAATCAAGAACAGAACTACACCATTACAGTCATGTGTAATTTGTCCCTGAGAGTAATCAAGGTGGATGAAGATTCTTGTGTCAAAGATTTCTTCAAACTGCAAGATATTGTAGTCCACATCTAAACTTCAGATATGAGCAAAGAACCTAAATTGAATTGGTCAGTCACTAGCATTTGGAATGATTGTGTAAATAATACTGATGGGAAATGTCAAAAGGATTCAGCCGCTATCACATAGCCAGTAATATTTAAGTTATATACTTGTGCATTACAGGAATAGAAAATCTCTATGAGAGAGCTCTTCACATACGTAAACTCCTCCTGACTTTGCCAAGATCAGTCCTAATAGTGCTGAGATACCTCTTTGCCTTCCTCAATCAGTAAGTACTTTTAATTTCCCATGAGAACATTAATGATGTTTTGTAAAATGGATATGTATGCCATCTTTGAAATAACATAGAGGCAACTATTTTACCTGACAGCAGAGTAATGATTTTTCAAGCAAACTGGAATTTGCTCTTCAATAGAGAGATATCTGTGAAGTAAAAATAAAAAGGTGGCTTGAAAGTGAGATTTGTGGAAATGTAAAACAAAGTGGCTATAGATCTGCATAATTACAAATTTCTTGGAAGTTTTAGTAATAATACTGTTAACAGGCCTTCCACAGCAGATTGTTTAGAGCAGCAGTTCTCAACCTGTGGGTCATGATCCTTTTGGGGTTCGAATGACCCTTTCACAGGGGTTGCAAAATTACAGTTATGAAGTAGCAATGAAAATAATTTTATAGTCGGGGGTCACCACAACATGAGAAACTGTATTAAAGGGTTGCAACATCAGGAAGGTTGAGAACCACAAGTTTAGAGTGAGGTAGCAATGCTGGATGCTAATTTCCATCACCACAAAACAGACTGGAAACTGAAGATGTTATCATAACCCTTGAAAGCATAAGTTAGGAAGTAAAATGATGAAAATTATTCATTATTTTGAACAATATTGTACTTCAGGAATGTTTTGCTAAAAAAAAAATTGCCCAAAATAGTTAATTTAAAAACAGTTTTGCATAGAAAACATTTACATGTAATACAAAGCAATGGGTTTTATGCTGAAAATGTTTTTTCAGACAAATACACAGAAATTGAAAAGGCAAAAACGCTTGTGGCGGTTGGCTTATCTTTTTGACAGCACATTGCAGTGTGTTGAGGCACTCTTTCTCTGTTAGAATGACAAACATTGCTAGTGTTATTTGCATTCCTAGTGTAAAACTAAATTTACACGAGCAGGATGCACAGAAATGCTGGCGATTCTGTCGAAGCTTTGGTCAATACTTGGAACACCGATCTGCCAAGGCTATCAACACAATTGCTCCCAAGCATCCTTTCCAACCCGCTTCTAACCACAAACCATGGTATACAGAAGATCTGAGGAAAATGAAGCGGCTTGGACAATGACTAGAGCACGACTGACACAACACTTGACTCTTATCTGACAGAATTAGTCATAGGAAATTTCTTGGTTCCTATAGAGAGGCGATGCATATAGCATAGATATCCTTCTCCTCTGCATGTATCGCATCTGCAGAGTCCCGTCCAGCAGAGCTGTTTAGGGTGGTGAGGGAATTGACACAAGTTCCACCTGTGCAGAACCTTTTACTTAACCCGACAACAGCCTGTTGTGATGCCTTTAACAATTACTTTGCAGATAAAATCTCTCAGATAACAGCTGACTTGGACGCTGAGATTATAGCAGAATCATCCAGTAAACCCGTTATTGAGATTAAACTGGATCAGTTTGAGTTTGTGAATACCAATGACATGGACAAGATCCTTGGAAAAGTGAAGAAGATGACGTGCCCTCTTGATCCCTGCCCATCTTGGCTGGCCACCCCGGGGGGTGATGCCTTGTTGTAATTTCTTAGAGGTGTCATCAATGCATCCCTTAGGGAAGATTGTGTTCCAGCTTGTTTAAAGGAGCGGTCATTAGGCCACTCCTGAAAAAACTTTCCCTGGACCCCCTGGATATGAAAAACTATAGGCCTGTATCTCATCTGCCATTTTTGAGCAAGGTGATTGAGAGGGCTGTCGCCCATCAACTCCCAAGCTGTCTTGGATGAAATCGATTATCTAGATCCATTTCAAACTGGCTTCAGGAAAGGATATGGGGTGGAGACTGCCATGGTTGCTCTGGCTGATGGCCTTCGTCTAAACATTGACAGAGGAAGTGTGACCCTGTTGGTGCTTCTAGACCTCTTGGCAGCTTTTGACACGATAGACCATAACATTCTCTTGGAACACCTGAGAGATTTAGGAATCAGAAGTGCTGCACTGCAGTGGTTCTGGTCCTTTCTCTCAGGTAGATTCAAGAGGGTGACACTCGGGGACAGATGCTTCTCAAAAGTGGAGCTTAAATGCTCCCTCAAGGCACCATCCTGTCCCCGATGCTATTCAATATATATGAAGCTGCTGGGAGAAATCATCCGTAGACATGGGACGGAGTGTTATCAATATGCTGATGACACTCAAATATATTTCTCTATGTCTCGGACAACAGCTTTGACAACAGATGGTATTTCTCCTCTCAATCAGTGTCTTGAAGTGGTAATAGACTGGATGAGGAAAAACAAACTCAAATTGAATTCAGACAAAACGAAAGTACTTACAGTAGGGGCCACCAAACCAGGCATCGGGTTGCAACCTCCAGTCCTCAAAGGACTGTGTTCGCAATCTGGGGGTGCTTCTTGATCCATCGTTCCTGATGAAAAATCAGGTAAATGCGATGGTCAAGAGTGCCTGTTATCAGCTTCAGCTGATATGCCAGCTGCGCCCTTTCCTGGATATAAGGGACCTTGAAACTGTAGTACATCCACTGGTAACCTCACGGCTCGATTTCTGCAGTGTGCTCTACATGGGGCTACCCTTGTGCCTAGTCCAGAAACTCCAATTAGTACAAAACATAGCAGCCAGGTTGGTCACCAGCCAATCCAGGAGTGACCAGATAACACCTATGTTAAAGTCACTTCACTGACTGCCTATTAGTTTCGGGGCACAGTACAAGGTGTTGGTTATTACCTTTAAAGCCCTACATAGCCTGGGTCCAAACTATCTAAGGGATCGCCTACTTCCATACAATCCACCCCCATACCCTCAGGTGCTGTCAGAACAGGGGTCCAGAATCCCAGACAATCAACCAGTCAGCTTTAAGTTGAATAAACAGAACTTTATTGATGCTCCAGGATCAGCAGTACCACACCATTCAGCTTCTTAGCTGAGACTGACCAGTTCCCGCCCAGCACCCCTATATATCCCAAAAGGGCTGCACCTCCCCTCTTCTCACAAAAGCCCGCGAAATAGCCCATTCCAGTTATTTTCCATTAGTTTCATTTTCCCCCTGGCTCCCCCCTTATCTGTACAATTTCCACCAGAAACTGCTACATACCAAACCTAGAGCAGAGCAGCTCCAAGGCCAACTGATAAACCCTCCTGGCACCGTTATGCACTCTTCCCTCCTATCTAGCAACTAACTACATACCTATCATCCCCAACTACAACTGCAAACCTATATCTGGAAGAATACTACAAGGATTCTGACAGGTGCTCTGGGAGGAAAATATTACAACCTATAAAGACTAGCTGTAACTTCCCAGAGGACATAATCTACTGCTGCTCCCAGATTGTGGAAAGCCTTGCTGGAGGAGATCCATCAATTTTCCAGCCTAGACAGCTTTTAAAAAGCTGTAAAGATGGATCTCTTCCGGCAGACCTTCCCCGAATAGAACCATCGGGCTAATGGTTTCTCCCCACCTTAAGTATCATTTTACTATTTCCCAGTAGATTGTTGTTATTATCAGTATTTTAACAACTGATTTTAAATTGTAATGTATTTAATCCTTTTGGGGGGGGGGGTTTAGATATAGTACTGTACAGACTGCATGTAGTGTATATTGACTGTCTTTTAATCATGTAAGCCGTTTTGATTGCTCCTGTAGCAGAAAAGCCAGGTATAAATAAAAGTTTTATTTATTAAATAGTAAGAATAGTCAGGAATTTTTTTCTTCAGTCACTTTTAGTCATGACATCAGTTACTTCTTGGCTTAAACCAGTGCTGCATGAATTCGAGTGTCAAAGCTATGGGCTGGGAAAACTAACAAGAGGAAACAGAAGCTGCAATAACATATGCAGTGAGCTGCCATAACTGCAATAACATATGCTCTCAAAGACTTTCTTAAAATAGTGAGTCAGAATGATTAGATCATAAAATCAAGCAGCAGCTGAACGCATTTCAACCATTGGTTTTCCTCAGAAGCTTGCATGTAAAAATTGTGGTCTAATTACAGAGCACACTTGAAAATGCTATCTGGCACAGATAGCAGTCAACCTGTTTTTAAAAGGCAATGTGTACAGATAGCTCCATTCTTAAAATAGCCCCATTTTAATCTTCATATATTGAATGTAAACATCTTTGAAGTGGAGAAATAGAAATGGCAATAGAGAGACCTTCCATGGTACCGAAAGAGGAATGCACTGTGTGTTCATGGGAAGAGGGAGAGATATTCGAAAAGTACAGATGAAGAGAAATGCATGGATAGAAAAAATGAGATGAGAATACAGGTCTGTGGTAGCACAGAGAAAGGTGATGCTATGGGGGGACAAAAAGAAAAGAGGAGACATTCTCTAGGGGGAAAAAGTGAAGGTAAAACCAGGGAATTGTTCAGAGATATTTGTGTGGAGCAGCGGTTGATAGAGACAAGGGAACACACAGTATGGATGCCAAGGGAAGAAGGAAGTTTAAGGGAAGAAAAATACATATGTGAGTTAAAATGGCAACACTTTACACAGAGATTTGGCCATCTTGAGTTAGGAAAAATATAACAGTAGACCTCAGAGTTATGGATTTTTTACAGAAGCTGTTGCCACTAAAAGCCCATAATTTCTGGTCTTTGATCAAGGTTAGAGGAGGAAAACATCTTCATATTTATGAGATTTCTTATATTATTAAAGACTGTTATGATTGCCTCCTTCAATGTTTCCTGCAATTCAAATCCTTTATTATTTTTGCTCATCAGTGCAGCATCTACTCAAAGTTGATCTTCTGCTTCAGATATTGCCCAAGTGTAGTACTTCTGTTGATCACTGTATAACATTCTACTGATTATTCAGAGTCATTCTTCAAAAGAAGCAACCCATATATCTTCAAATCATCACCAGTCAGGAAAAGGTCTCTTAATTAAAATGCTGGTGTATGTGTGTGCTAATGATACCCCAGTACAAGCTTAAGTATTAGAATGGGTTGGGTGAGTAGGGTTCAATCCACACTGCAAAAATAATCTAGTTTGAGACCAATTGAACCACCTTGGTTCAATGCTAGGGAATCTTGATAATTATAGTTTGGTGAGACATTTAACATTCTCTGTCAGAGAGCTCTAGTGCCACAACAAACTATAATACCCGGGATTCCCTAGCAATGAGCTAAGGCAGTTAAAGCAGTCTCAACTGGATTATTTCTCCAGTGCATTTTGGACCTAATATGTAGACAGTGTCAAGTATGTGTTTGTTTGTTTTTGTTATAAAAAGGACTTTTTAAAAACCTTTCCTTTCTTTTTCATGTTTTTAAAAACAGCCTTTCACAGTACAGTGATGAAAATATGATGGATCCTTATAACTTGGCCATTTGTTTCGGCCCAACATTGATGCCTGTTCCAGATATACAAGACCAAGTGTCCTGCCAGGCTCATGTAAATGAAATAATCAAAACTATCATTATTCACCATGAGACCATTTTCCCTGACACCAAGGAGCTTGATGGCCCAGTTTATGAAAAATGTATGGCTGGTGATGAATATTGGTAAGTCTTCCAATCTTTCATCTCAGTACCTTTTCCCTGGTTTTATAGGGTCACTGGGTGACACTTACCTCACCCCATCAAAAATGTACAGATGTCTGCAACTCTGGTCCAGCTAACCATAGTTATTAGTCACATTTTTAAAACAAGAACCACTGTGGTGTAATGGTTCGAGCATTGGACTTCAACTCTGAGGGCCAAGGTTCAAATCCCCACTCAGCTATGGAAACCCACTGGGTAACCTTGAGCAAGTCACATTCTCTCAGCCTCAGAGGAAGGTAAAGGCAAACTAACACTGAACAAATCTTGCCAAGAAACTCCTTGATAGGGTCAATGTTAAGGTCACCATAAGTTGGAAAGGACTTGAAAGCACACAATACAGTTCAAAACAAATGTGTTTAACCTAGCTTCATTAATTTTGGAGAAGCAGCACACAGAAGGCCACAGTCTAGAGCATGAACCCAATCAGCGTCAGGACCCCACACTAAAAGGGAGACAGTATTCATCAGAGAATTTAAGCCAGTTTATACTACTATTTCAGAATTGACAGTCATTTGAAACAAATTGATGGCCTTTAAATGTATCCCCTGTGACAAGGATGGAGGACCAACAAATCTGCTGAACAGGATGTCCCATCATGCTTGATCGTTGGTTGTGCTGGCTTGGACTGATGAAAGCTGCAGCCCAACAAAATCTTGGAAGGCTATAGCTCCCCTCCCCCAGTCCTATTATTCTGAACCTTAAACAAGAGGCAATGATATAAAATTGATTCTGGTTTCCTATCACTGTAGTTGAGATCTATTCTATTATTCATCTCAAATATTCTGAATGGGAAGAGAGATAAATCTGTTACGGTGTGTAGATTGTCTGCAACTAGATTTTTTTAAACGATTAAAGTAAACTAGTGAAAGTATTTAAAGATGGAAGCAGTACTTTGTCTTACCTGGAAATGCTAAGTCATATTTCCAGAAGTACATTAATATGGCATCTTACTAGATTTTTAAATGACAAATTTATCCATCCATAAAATATTAATTCATACCATATTACTCTACAGTGATAGCCCTTATAGTGAACATGGTACCTTAGAAGAAGTGGATTTGGATGCAGGTACAGAGCCACACACCAGTGAAGACGGTATGCCTGCTTTTTTGTTGTTTGTAATGACCTTGTTTCTCAAATTAAATGCATACATAATTCACAGAGGAAATTCTGTTTTCCTCATTATCTTTCATTTTAAATGAAGAGTCCCTGACACAATGTCCTTTAATTCAAGTGTGTGTGTGTGTAGATTTTGTTTTTTAACACTGGCCCATCTGTCAATGGGCAGCTGTTTCCTTGCTCCCCCCCCCCCCCCCCCCATTGTCACAGTTACAGGAAGGTCAAATGGAAACCAAAAAAAGAAAAAAATATGCAGTCCTCAGCACAAATTACTTGCTCTTGCAATGTTACATTCTCAGGCCCATTTTAAATTGCTGTGGTCTACATTATGATCTACATCACTACATTCAGGTAAATGTTACTGTGCCCCATGAAAAGAAAATAAAAAAAAATAAAAAATACCAACACTGTCTCCTCTTCATCTATCCATCTATTCATTAAATGTATATGCTGCCTTTGTCCCAGAGTGGGATCTAAGGTGGCTCAAAAAAGGACTCATTTAAAACCCAACAATAAAATTTAAAAAACAATTAAAACCATCATATCCAAACAGTATAAAATTATTAAACAGCCATGCAGAAGTTAAAAAATAATGAGCACACCCCAGTAAGAAGCCTTGCTGCAAGCAATCATGTATTAAAAGCCTGCTTAAACAAAAAGGTCTTTGCCCACCAGCAAAAGGTGAGCAGGAAGGAGGGTAGGCTAGCCTCCCATGGAAGGGAGTTCCAGAGGGAGGAAGTGAACCAAAAAGACTCTCCCTTTTGTCCTCACCAAGCAATCCTATGATGATGCTTGGACCAAGAGTAAGACCTCCCTGTAGATCTTAAGATTTTGGCAGTTTCATGTATGGATACACAGTCTGCATCTAAAATGTATAAGGTTTTATAGGTCATGACCAGCACTTTGAACTGTGCCTGCAAACAAACCAATAGCCTGTTCTAACAAGGGAGTTATATGCTCTCTGTAACTGGAAATATGCTCTATAACCCAGTCAGCATTCTCGCTGTAGCATTTTGGACCTGCTGAAGTTTCCAAATAGTTTCCAAAGGCATCCACATGTAGTGTGTTTTATAGATTAGTCCAAACAAGATGTAATCAAGGCATGTGTCACCATAGCCAAATCTGACATCTTAAGGAACTGCTGCAACTGATGCATTAGATTGGGCTGTGAAAATGCACTCCTAGCCAAGGCTGAAACCTGGGCTTACAGGCTCATAGTTGAGTTCAGGAGAACACCCAAGCTGTGAGCCTAAGATTTCAGGGAGATGCAAGCCCATCCAGCACAGGCAGAGTCCCGGTTCCCTGAACTGCCTTATGACTGACCAGAAGCACCTCTGACTTGTCTGGATTACGATTCAATTTGTTTGCCCTCATCCAGTCCACTACTGACAAAAGACATTGGGTCAGTACCAAAACAACATGGAATCAGATGAAAAGGAGAGACAGAGTGATGTCGGCATATTGTTGACTCTGAATCCAAAATTCAGGATGACCTCTTCCAGTGGTTTCATATAGATGTTAAATAGCACAGGGGACAAACTGAGCTTTGAGGGACCCTACAGGCCAACAGTCAGGGTGTGAAACAAGAGTTCCCCAACATTCTGAGGTTGCCCCTTCAGGAAGGACTGAAACCACTACAGATCAGTGCTCCCAAGTTCCATCCCAAAGAGGCAGTCCAGAAGGATACCATAGTCAATGGTATTGAAAGCTGCTGAGAGATCTAGCAGAACAAACAGGGATACACTTTTTCTGTCCAGGTCCTTAAATTGGTCATCCACCAAGGGGGCCAAAGTTGTCTCTGTCCCATAGCCAAAGGGATCTTGATAATCCATTTCATCCAGGAATCTGTGGATGTAGGAAGCCACAACATCTTTCAGGTTCTTGCTCGAGAAGGGAATATTTGAGACTGGCTTATAATTATCAATCATTGTAGGAAGGTGTTGTTGTTTTTTTAGTAACATCCTCACCATAGCCTCTTTAGGCAGGACAGAAACTTTCCTTGCTGCAGGGAAGCATTCAGCACTCCCCTTAGCCCTTCATCTAGTCCTCTGTTTTCAGGAGCTAGGAGGGGCAAAGATCCAGTACACATGTGGTGGCTCTCAGCTCTCTAAGGATCTTGTCTACCTTCTCAAGCTCCACAAACTGAAATATATCAACTAATATCAGACAAGCAGGTTCTATGCTTAAATCCACTGGACCTGTCTCAGCTACAACATCCAACTCAAAGCATATCCAAGTGATTTTGTCTGCAAAGTTATCTTGCAGACTGTCAAGTGGTCTTCATTTTCTTCTTGTGGGCCAAAAAATAAAAGACCCTGACAGCTCAAGACATCTCTGCTGGATGGCACTGTGCAGTCAAAATAATGGTATAAAAATATAATTTATCTACTGCCACCATCTCTATGGCATAGGCCTTCCAATGAGCTTTAGCCTGTATTTGTTCAGACTCACTCCAAATCTTCTGCCATTATCACTATATTCTTTGTTCCATTCATTTCATCACCAGCTCTTTAGTGAACGAGGGGCTTGCTTTGCTCTACTTCATGGGAAGGAACACATAGGAGCAATTGTATCTACCACCCTGGCCATTTCCCTATTACAGACATGAGCCAGGGCTTCACTAGGATCATCTGCCTAGAAAACAGGGAAATCCCCAAGTATCAATCTGGATACGTAAGGCTCCTGGGGTGGACTATTTTAATTGATCCCCTATCCCTACTGAGCTTCTGAGTACCAGTGATCTAAATCTTGCCAGATAGTGATCAGCCCAATACAATAGCACTATAGAATGTTCCTCCACACCCAGATCACCAACATCCTGCTTAGCACAGAAAACGAAGACCATAGTGCCCTGCCACATGGGTGACAGCAGATACTACTTGGGACAGATCTATGGTTGTCAGGGTAGACATGAAGTCTTGAGCTGTTCTTGGCAGAGCAGTCTCCACATGGTTATTGAAATTATCCCAGTACAAAAAGCCAAGGGGACTCCAACACCATTGCTAAGACCAACTCAGACAGCTCAGGAAGGGAGACTATTGAGCAGTTGGATGGGCAGTACCCCAACAGAATCCATAATCTATCCCTCCCACCCACCTTCAAAAACACATACAGTACTTGAACATAGCAGACTGTGGGACAGGGCATCTGGTAAAAGAAGTGGAATCCTGATAGACCATTCCAATTGCATTTCCCTGCAGGCCTCATCTGTTGCTGTAAAGAGAACCCAGGTGGATAAAGCTGGGAGAAGTTAATCCACTACACACACACACACACACACATCACTTTATCCAGCCAGGTCTCTGTTACACAAGCCAAGTTGGCATGATCATTGAAGATCAAATCCTGGATCAAGAATATTTTACTATTCATTGACCCAGCATTGATCAGCAGCATTTTCAGCTTTGCAAGGTGCCTGTCGCTAAAGCTAAGTGGGGAAAGCTTGGACATAACCCAATACCCTGGGATTGGCATTTCTGCCATAATTATAGGACTGTCTCCCTACTCCATATCTTCCTCCACCCATTATTATCTTAATGGCTTCCCCCAGGGCAGCTTCCCTTCCTGTGTTCTCCATATAACACATTTCTTTCTTTTGCTGACAGGCAGATTGTTATTTGTTTGCTTTTAAAGATCACAACATCAGATTTTTTTAAAAGCTACAAAACCCATGCGCTCCTCCCACTATCAAACAAATAGACTGGTCCTCTCCCTTGCTCCATCCCAAAGTATCTCCCTCAAAGAAGCAACCTCTCTTCAACAGTGACCTCCACTGACACAGCCCACCTGCCCCCACTGACGGGGGCAGCAGGCACCCTGGTTTCATCCCCTTTTAACCCCTTAGCTGGTAGTTGGCTGAATATGTGGGGGCTGGTTCTGCAAGGAGTACAAGTCTCAGGAGCAGGCAGCAGTTCACTGGGAGGATACAAAACAGCAAGCAGATAGCAGAATTCCTTCCTGGGGTGGTAGAGGTGATGGTGTTTTTCTCCCTCCAACATGCTTCCTCCCACCCAGCCAGGGTCCTTAGGCATGGATGTACACCCATTATGTCATATGTAGCTGGCAGTTCCTCCATATTAATGTATCAGGAATGGGGATGTGGGCACTATTCTCTTATGAACAGCACAGAGAGAGAAGACTGGGTGATGGCACTACCAACAGAGGGAATAAAATTAGCAGAGAAGAATATTGGGCTGTCAGCAGCTGACTAACCATGCCACCTAGTGCCACTTGGCTTGAATTAGTCTCCTTGCTAAGAGGTGTCAAGACACATTTCAACTCCTACAAAGCATATGCAGGTCAAACTTGATCCATGTGAGAATTATCCCATGAGATTATTGTGTCTGTAGTCTATGCAATATCTGGCATCATTTTGTTGCTTTGCATATCTAAAAATGTATTTTCAAAAAGCTCAAATTTTTGTCTTGTTTAAACAATGTATATATTTTGGATTAGCTTCACTCCCTGCTCTGCAAACTTTTCTTCTTAACTAAAACATTTTAAAAAGTAAATAGTTATTGCAAAATCTAGGGAGGAGTCCAGTGTTCCATCTGGCCATGTTTCTTGGGCTCAGATTCAGTCTTTGCAACTTGATGATATTAACAAGATTCAGTTGCTTGACTCCTGACCATCTTGGTAGGTGTCAACTAACTGAATAAATCAGATAAATAACTGATAAATCAGATAGATCCAGAGGTAATAACTGCCCCTTCAAAGAGGTGGTAGTGCACCCTGGTCTAAGACCTCCCTGAACACAAAGGTAAGTGAGAATTATTGCCCCATCACTAAAATTCCTTTCTGAGGCAAGATGATTGTATATGTAATGACTGAGCAACTTCAGATGTTCTTGAAGGAAATTGAGTAGTTGGACCTATTTCAGTTTTGTTTTGGGCCAGGGTTTGGTAATGAAATAGTCTTAGTTGCCCTAACTAATGACCTGCACCAAGTTAAAGGACTCTTTCACACGGGAGACTTATGAAATCATCATAAATTATGAAAGAGGCATGATTGGAGTTCATACCCCCATGCACTTCTCTCATGATTAAAACATCGTGGAGCTGCCATTTGGCAATAATGGGATCTTCCGTTATTGCCAAATAGTGGCTGCATGACAATTTACTGATGGGAGAAGTAAGCCCCAACACCTCTATGATGATTTACTCACAGGAGAAGTGCGCGGGGGTGTGAACCCCAATCACGCTTTCAAAATTTATGATGTGAAATGTGAAAAAGTCCAAAGACATGGAAGTTCTGTCTTGTTGATCCTCCTGGGTGTTTCAGCCACTTTCAGTAGCATTGATCATATCTTATTTTGTGGAATGGAAGTGGGAGCACTGTGCTGTGATGTTCCACTGCTATCTACTGGGCTAGTCCCAAAGAATGGTATTGAGGAATTCCTATTCTATCCCATGGTCATTATGCTGTGAGGTGTTATAGAATTATGCTGTGAGGTGTTATAGAATGCAGTCTTATCACTCACGCTGCTCAATGAAGCTGCAAAAACAAATCACAAAGAGTTCTGGGGCTGAGTGTCATCACTATGCTGATGACACTCAGCTCTCCTTCTCCTTGTTGTCAGTGTGAGCTGTGCAACTGCTAGACAAGTGCCTGCATGGTGTAATAAACTAGATGAACTGAATCACACAAAGATGGATGTTCTGTAAGTAAGTGAAATGCCCAGATGGGGTTGCATCCCCCCAAAGGAATAGGTGCATATTTTGGAACTGCTCCTAGATCCATCTGTCATTGGAGACCAAGGTGGATTCAGTGAATTGGAGTACCTGGGACCAGTTCCACCAGCTATGGTCTTTCTTGGATATGGAGTAGAAGCCCTGATAACTCTCGTGAGAATTCTGCATTGCACTCTGCATGAGACTGCCCTTGAAGATGACTCAGAAGTTGCAGATTATGCATATTCTTGTCAGGAACATCATATAAAAATCATATAAGAAGGTTTTAAAAGAAATCACAGCTGTTGCCAATGTTCTTCTGGTCTGAGGTCAGAGTGCTTGTGATGACACTTAAAGCCCTAAATGGCTTAGGGCTTAATCATTTGAAGGTGCATTTCTGTTTATATATGCCTGTCAGAAAATAGGTTAGCTGGAGGGGCTCTCCTCTGGGGCCATCAGTGAGAACAAGGGAATATGTAAGGCCAGGTGAGAGGGTCTTCTCTGCTGTGGTGCCCCAGTTGTGGAGCCCCCTTTTCTTAAAGGACTGGTTGGCACTGTCATTGGATCCATTCTGATGCTGTGGATCCCACCATACTGGAGACCTATTGACCAATCTCCCTTTTGGGCCAAGGTAATGGAGTGTGTGGTGGCCTCCAGCTCTAGGCATTCCTGAATAAAATTTATTATGTAGATCCATCAGTCTCATTTCAGAATTGGTTATGGGACAGAGATAGCTTTGATTGCTTTGATGCATGACTTATGCATGGAACTTCATAGAGTGTGTCCTTGTTGGTTCTGCTGGACCTCTCAGCAGCTTTTGATACCATCAACCATGGTATCTTTTTGAGTCACTTCTCTGGGATGGGCATGAAAGTAATATTCTACAGTGGCTCCATTCTTTCCTGCAAGGGTGATCTCAAGGGGAATTCTTGTTCCATTCCTTGGTCATTGGCCTGCAAGGCCCCTCAGGATTCAGTTTTGTTCCCTGCCCTGCTTTTAACATTTACATGAAATCTCCAGAAGAGGCTGTCTAGAGATTTGAAGTCAGGTGTCACCAGTATGCTGATGATATCCAGGTCTATTGCTCCTTTCCACCTACTTCCAAAGAAGCTGTTCCTATTACTGCCTGGTAGCTGTATTGGATTGAATGAGGGCAAACAAAATGAAGCTTAATCATAGACAAGAAAGAAGTGGTCCTGGCCAATCAAAAAAGAGATTTGGAAATAGGGATTCAGTCTATGATAGATAGGATTACGCTTTCCCTGAAAATGAACATTCACAGTGTGGGGATACTCCTAGATTCAACTCTGAGCCTGAAAGCCCAGGTTTCAACAGTGCCTAGGAGTGCTTTTTCACAGTTTAAGCTAGTGCACCAACTATACCCTTCCTGGAGATGCCAGATCTGGTCAAAGTGGTGCATGCTTTGGTTACATCCTGTTCAAATTACTGTAGTGTGCTCTATATGGAGCTGCCTTTGAAAATTACTCAAAAACTTCATTTGGCCCAAAATACTGTAGCCAGGTTGTTAACTGGAGCTGGCTACAGGGAGCACACAACTTCTTTGTTGCAACAACTCAATTGGCTTCTAGTCTATTCCCAGGTACAATTCAAAATGCTAGTTTTAACCTATAAAACCTATATGGCTTGGGTTCGTGTTATTTGAAAGATTGTTTCTCCCTTTATGAGCCCATTATAGAACTAAGATCATCAAGAGAGGTCATTCTCTCTCTCCCACCACCCTCTCAGGCTTGTTTGGTGGGAACAAGGCAGAGAGCCTTCTCAATGGCTCTCTTCCATCCCAGATGGAGGAGAGCTCCCAGGCTCTGGCATTAAGTCCATTCCACACATGCCATAGTCCTGATTCTGTTTCTCTCCCTCCTTCCCACCCACCCATCCTGCCTTTTGTTAAAAGCAAAAACAGAAAGCAAGGATGTGTTTAATGTGACAACTGTTTTGCTTTTTTTGTTTTAAAAAACTGGGATGCAACATGCACCATACCTTGGTTTGACCATTAGTTTGATGTTTGGGAGTTGAGATCTTACTAAAATATTCTAGTACATAGTTCAGTTTTTTTAAAGCTCTCTCCAACATTTTAAAGAGGAATGATTCTTTAAATACCACATTGATACTTAAAACCTGTGATACTCATGTTGCAAAGATCTAAGCAGTTTCAGGAAGTGCTATAATGCTGCAGTAACAGCAATGATAATATGCAACTGCATCACATATAACTTGATTTTACTCTGAAGCAATAAGGCAAAATATGTTCCTGGGAATTAGCCATACAAATGCCTTCATTTGGGCTAGCTTTCAGAAGATTGGTCCAAGAACAAGATGATAACATGTTTTCATCAGCAGTATCTAAAGCATTTTAGGACTTATTTTGCTGTAGTCAAAACACAAATAACATGGTTTACAGTATCTGTTTCCAAAGGAAATCAGAAGGAATTTCCTGAGGAAGCCCCAAACAGATGGATAATAGCTGGTGCTGAATTCACACAAAAGGGATTTGATATTGTTCTTGGCATAAAATGCTATCTTCTGGATGGGGGTAAAACAGAAAACAGTAAAGGAAGTAGTTCTCTCATAAACCAAAGAAGCAGCTAAAATGAAGCTGGTTTGTTCTTCTCTGGCATTATAGGAACACTGTTTGTAAATCTCAAGGCTTCTCTTATCAAGTCTCCCTGAAAGACATTGTCTTCCTCTGCCACTAAAAGTATTGTATGGTATGAAAAAGACCTTCACTGGTCGATAGGTATCTTTTGGATAATTGTGTGTTCTTTCTTCATCATTGCCTGGTTTCCCATATATGTTTGCTACAGAAAACTGGTTTTCAGGTCTAAAATCTTATAATTGTTCTTTTTTTCACAGAATGTGAACCCATAGAAGCAATTGCCAAGTTCGACTATGTTGGAAGATCAGCACGAGAACTCTCATTTAAAAAGGGAGCCTCCTTGCTTTTATATCATCGAGCTTCTGATGACTGGTGGGAAGGAAGACATAATGGGATTGATGGCCTTGTACCTCACCAGTATATAGTGGTTCAAGATATGTAAGCAAGAACTAATTGAAATGAATGCCAACTCATTTCCTTCCCTAAATCAAACCAGCCTAGTTATGTTCTCTCCAGGCTTGGGGCCCCAAATAGAGTCCCTTTGTGGGTGTGTTTGGGTTATTCTGGGAGTGATTGCATAGCAGTTAAATTGAGGAATGATCAGTATATAAAATACAAAATACAGTCAACAGCAGCACAAAAATTCTCAAAAGGTGGAACCATGTTCAATACTTGCAACCTCAGTGACACTAAAAGTCTGGGTGCATTTTTACTTAGTTAATCAAATAATACACAAAATATTAATGATAAGAACAGCAATCATCCATTATGATAAGAGAGACAGAGAACATACATGCAAAGATGAGTGGGGTCAGAATGACTGATGTTGGTATCTAGAGAGAAACACATATTCACAAAAACAGTCTTTGAGACAATTTGAAATGCATTCCTTTGTATGCTGATCATGAATCTGTCAAATCAGATATTTACAGAATAAGAAAAGACTAGATTACTCAGGAGAAAGCATGGGAATTCTATTGAGCGTCCCCAATCTATCCCTTTGCATGTAATAAAATAAAGGAAACTGAATTAAGTGGCCTCTGTGTTCATGAATGCATAACAGCTGGGGAGAGGGCCCATTCACCCCAGGCAGAAATACACTTACCCACACACAATCACTGGTGCCACAAGCAGAACTCCCTTTACTCCAGAAAAAATCTGCACAACTCACACTCATAGATACAACCAGCCTCCTCATTCACAGAGACACAAATCCACATATCCAGCTATCCCAGAAGGCACATACAGAACTCACACAGATTTACTTACTGGCCTACATAATACACATAATGCCACCAGGCAAACCTTTCTGCACTCAGTTTGATTTCAACTAAAATTTTCCTGCCTCTCTCTTGTCTCAACCTATTGGGAATGTTTGTTGCTCCTGATGCTTGTCCTTTAGAGTTCTGCAAGACAAGGCAGGCACTGAAGTAATGATTTTCATCTTTAAAAAAATCTGCCAGAATAGGCTATGTGGCTGTCATCATATAAAAGAAGATTCTAAATATTGTGTAGCTTCTAGAGATTCAAGTATACCCATTCATAGAGAGCAGGCAAAGCAGTTCTCCCAGACCTTCCTATTCCTTCTTGTGCTCTCTGCATTAGGCAGCTAAACAGGAGGGGGGGGTAGCAGGGTAGGGGACATTCTAAGCACATCCAACCAGGAAAGGAGAAATGTTCAAAGCATGCCCACCCAGCAGGCATGTTCTGTAGTCTCTTCTAGCCAGCAGCAGTTGATTTTGGAATATTCTGGAAATGACTAAGGAATTAAGCTGCATTTTTCCTTCACCACTAGGCCTTTGACAGTAACAGGCCTGCTGCAGTTGCATCAATTGAAGCACTGTTAATCTGGCCTTCTCTACAGGTCCTAGGTTCAGGGACAGTTCTGTCTCTAATCAGAGTAAAACAACCATCTCATGTTGCAGATGTTGAGAAGACAACAGTTGCAACAGATGTTGAGAAGACAACAGAAGCTCCCTGTCCATTCACCTTTCTTGGAAAGCAGAACTGTGTGTAGCAGGCAGCCTATTTGACACCCGTTTAAAATAGTGTGCTCTCCTAAGGTGCAACAGCAGCAAATGCTGTCCCATCACCTGTGCTGAAGTAAAAGCCAACTCTCAATCCAATTTGCTTCTCTTTTTGGCATGAGTTGGGGGCACCCTTTTGTGCTTTGCTTCAGGTAGCCAAATGTCATGCCATGTTGAGATTTCAATCAAAACTATGAGGCAGAGTCCCTGAGATCGGTCACAAGAAACCAGGGTATTTATAAATGTTGGGATCCTGGAAAGATTTTCTGCTGCATCATCATCTCTTGTATCTAAGATTCCAAGCAGGAATACTGCTCATAGCATTTAAGGGATGTGTGGATGTATAGAAGAAAACAAAATCCAAAAGCCTTTTTTCTGGTTTCTGAAAATACCAACATTCTTGATAAGGTAATACAAAGTTATGTTGGTTGTTTACTTAGTATAATCTCATATTGTGTGTGTTTTACAATGCAAAATGTCCTCGACAAAGCTGACATTAAAAACTAAATTCTAAAGTGAAACTGATGTGTTGAGATATTCTTGTGGCATTTATTTATTTATTTATTTATTTATTTATAAATACTGTTATCTTTTTTGCTTAGGGATGATACATTCTCTGATACACTGAGCCAAAAAGCAGATAGTGAAGCCAGCAGTGGTCCAATAACAGAAGACAAATCTTCATCTAAGGATATGAATTCACCAACAGATCGCCATTCTGATATACATTCAGGAAGGTAAATTCAACTCAACACAGTATTAACTGGATACTTCTATTATATTGCATTGGAATATCTCTATGGTCTCTGCAACAAGACTGTGCTGTAGAGTATGGAGTCAGGCCTCACACAGCTGGAATGTCAGGTTTTTGATTAGCTGGTGTGGTGGCATCCTTTGTCACCTCATAAGGCTTCCTTGTTCCTTCTGAGCACTGCTGAAGTCTCATAGTAACACTGTATTAGGGCAGGACAAATTACTGCTGTAAGCTGCCTTGCTTGTGATGCAAAGTTGTGAAAGGTGTGTTAGTCTTGAATGAGTAATTAAACTTTACAGAGACATATTGATCAAGATACAGACTGCTAGAATCAGCTGGTTGTTCTGGATCAACATAGTTCCCTCCATATTTGGATTCCTCTTGGAACCATGACTGTAGGAACTGTTATGATAAGCACCTATATTTTATCTTGCTGGTAAAATTGATGTGTATCAGTGCACAGGGTACTAGTGGTTAAGACTTAAAGAGTAGTGACTTGCCAAAGACCATTTAGAGATTTTGTGGGTGATATGATGTTTGAACTTGTAACTCACTTCACACTTCACATTCATAACAGTGTGTCACATCATGCCACACCACAGTCTTTTTCACTATGTGCTGAATTTTTTTATTGATTATTTTATTTTATCTCCCATGACTTCCCCTTGTGTCTTTTCAGGCAACGTAAGAGATCTGAACTCCCCCTTTCTGGCAGACGTCCTGGCAGGACCAGTGATGGACACTGTCCAGTTCATCCCCCACACAGCCTGGCTAATTCATCACTGGAGTTAGGTTCCCCCAGTTTGTCAAGCCACAACCCTTCTCGAGCTGTCTTGCAAAACCGCACCCTCAATACAGACAGCCCAGAAAGGAGACGCAGGCCTGGTCATGGCAGCCTTACCAATATTAGTAGGCATGAGTCACTGAAGAAAACAGACAGTCCTCCAATCAGGAGGTCAACATCATCTGGCCAGTATCCAGTTTTCAATGACCACAAACCAGTTGATCCAGAGTCAATTGCTCAGGTGTGTTTTGTTTGTTAATTTATAAATTGTTCCTTGCCTTTCTCAGGGCATATTATTGTGTGCTTTCCTGATGTCTGATAACTATATATAGATCTGTGTTCTCCTTCATCCCCACTCCACCCTAGTTTTTGGTGGTAAGTCTCTCTTCAGGGTCTTGAAAACTGTATCTGTCAGTCCATGCTTGCAAAGTGCAGTTATTTTTGCAGTTAGAATATCTGTGTTCAGATTATCCAGGCAATGATAAGTATTTTTACTTATCATATATCATTGTATTATACATGCAGGTCAGATATATTTTATGATATGGATCAGGGAAATGGAAAGTAGCATTAAAGCTCTTACTCATTCCTGTGTTTTATGTAAAGTGGATTGTCATTATGAGTGTGTGGGTTTTTCTTTTTTTATGCCCCCAGAGCAGTTATTATTTTAAAAGTGTATTATATTATATTGAGGGCTTTGGAAGGCTACATTTAAGAAGAATGGCCAGAATCCTGTATGGTCTTTATGTATACTTAAGCATCATAGTTATAGCAATACATGCTGAATTCTGGCATGACTCCCGCTTCCTACTTACTACGAGGCAGCCACTAGTAAAGGGCATCTGTCCCCCTGTCATGTGAGAAGCAGCTGGCTACCATACCCGCCCCTTCCTGTAAGCAGTCCCCTGTGACATGCAGAAACAGGGCCCTTGTTTCAATTCCCTTTCATGCTGGAAATTGCTCCTATGAGCAGAGTGGGAATGGCTGCCAGCTGCTTCCCAAGCAACAGAGGAATGGACCTCCAATCAGTTGCAACAGCTCCTTCCAGGTAAGTACAGATTGGAAGACTTTCACAGTTCATACATAACCCCTAAACTGGGAGCTACATAAGGACCATGAATACATAACATTCAGCAGTGCATAAATCCAAGTTGCACATTCATAACTGATATAGGATTTCAGCCAATGACTATAAAAACACATTGAAGCCACCCATAAATAAGCAACAGTAGGATAATGCAGGTTTTAGAGGAATATCCTATCGCTGCTCAAGTGCAGATGGTTTCAGATGTCATAATAGTCATACTTCTCAAATGTAACTTTTGAAGCTCTGGCAATTCATAGCACAATAAAAATTATGATCAGTGCCCACATGTAATTCGTGTCTTGCACAGAATCAAAATGCTTGGCCCAAGGAAGCACATCTGTTTTAGGGAAATTGCAGCCTTCTAGTATTCTATTAGCAATATTTTGCTGTCAAGGAAAAGTTGATTTTGCTAGCTGCACACTCATTGGTATTTCAAATGCTATACCAACTAGCAAATACTAACATAAATGTGTTAGTATTACTGCATATTTCTTTCCTTCTTCTTCTTCTTCTTCTTCTTCTAATTGTAATTTTGAAACAAACAAAAAAAGCAGCATTGACATTTATATCGCTGTGCACATCTATATGTGTGGCTCAGCTAGCACAACTTTATAGCACTTACACAACATAGTTACTGTTTTTATGTTTGCAGAGCAGCATGTCTGTCTCCATCCCACCCTACACTTAGAAATTTCAGGTGACATTACTTAATTTGATTCTAAATTCCTTTCAGCTTGTGCCTCTCCATGTTACAAAAAGCAAGCACTAGACATCTAACCCACAAATAGTGTTAAAAGTAAAGACAATGTGGATTTTAAATTACCTGAAAATGTCCTTCAACTTTGACTAAAGCGGGGATGGGAAAAATACAGTCTGTATGCTCTCCTTGTGGGCCCCAAGGTCCACCCCCAAATATTTTGCCTCCAAATGCCCTCTAAGATAGTATTAACTAAAAGAGGTGGTCCATGGATCAGTGCCAGTCCATAAGCCATTAGCTGAGCATCTACAGTGACTTCCCAGGAAAGTTAGAAACAGTTGCAGCTAGTGGGCATATGTGTGGTACTTGTCTCTGGCCCATTTTGGAAGAAAATGCTTATCCCTCGTAACTTATAGCACGAGATGCACTGTTGCAGGAGTTATGCAATATTGCCACATTTTCCCCATAGGTATCTACGGCCCCTCCCCCATTCCAGGCCACTTCGCTGTAAAAAAAGGGGGGGAGGGGGCTTCTCCTAGACCAAAACTTGGCAAAAATGTACCCTTTTCCACTACACGTGCAAAGAAATAACTTCTTTTTAGGGAGGAGGTTGTCTGAGGTCTCCCCCAAACACATGGATTGAAGTACTGCTGTTATGCTTGAAAAAAGCAGGAAGCCCCTAGTTTCTACTTCATTTTTAACTAATTATCTCTACACATTGTGTTTATTCTGATCTAGCCAAAACTGGTTTCAACAGGACCTTGATAGGTCTCTGCAACTGCTTGTTCCCAACATGCCTCATGACTGGGAGACATAATTTCCCAGTTTCCCAATCTCCAGTGCCTCATAAACACTTCAATTTGAGCTCTGTCAGTCTGCAAAGATAGGTTTGGGGGAGTTGGCATTGTCACGCATAACTAAGATGGCATTCCATTGTCATAGCTATATTGATGGTGCAGGATTGTGACCAATTGTATTTAGTCCCTGTAGACCTGGTTGGGAGATTTTTTTTTTCCCCCTTCTCAGTTTGGGGATTTTCTGGGGACACTTGAGTCTTGTCCAATTTACATTAAACCTTTTTATTTTTCTAATGGTATGTGTAATTCAAAATATCTTACAGTACACTTTTCCATATGAACCAAATGACCTATCCAACAGTGAACCTTTTTTCTATTCCTTAGAAGAAAAATCTATGTGCTTCTTCTTGTCTTTCTAACCAGTCCATTCTAATCCCCTTCTCATTTGATTGTCATTTTTTCCCTAGGTTTTTCAACTTTCCGCACCATTGAATTCTTAAGGTGCTGGCTTTTTCTTTTTCTTTTTTTCCTTTATCCCATGGATGTAGAAAGTGTAGTCCATAGGCCACAGGTTCCCCACACTCAGCTCCTAAGTCATCTCAGTCCCTAGCAAGCTGTAAGAACTTCTACCATGCAGCATGCATTCTCCCTAACATGCTGTCCCCCAAACCTCTACAGTTGAAGAGACATTCTATCGCATAGTTAACCACTGGCACCTTCCTAAGAACAAGTCACCACATTCCAAGAAGTAGGAGGTGGAGGCAATAACAGCCAAGTCCTCTGTGTCTTCACCAGTGGTCACTGGTGTGAGCTGGCTACTTTCTGAATGCCTAGCTCTCTGCATCTTCAAAACTAGGGACAAGGGTCTTGTTGCAAAGCAGCCCTCTGCTATGAGAAGGATGGATGCCTCTTTGTTCCACTCCTCATTGATCCACTCCCCAGTGCCCCAGAAATCCCTCAGTTGATGGGGCTGCCTGGCCTCTAAGGTAGTTTTGGGGAGCACTTGCAGTTATTACAATGGTGCAGTGACTGTAAAGGTGAATTTCAAAATGTACAGTGTAATATGACATTGTAAATTCTGAACAAGATGCCAGCCCATTTCTTCACAATGACTTGTTTAAACTCTATTCTAGGCTTCTCCTCCTCTCTCCTGTCAAATTCAAATATTTAGCTTCAGGTGGAGTTAGTCGTTAGACCCCAAAGGTTTTAATAAAAAGCCAACAGCACCAAAGCGAAACCAGCATTGGCACCACTTGGGCTTCTAAGGTGAAGACATTCCACAACCAGGATGCAACAGTAAAGAAGGCCCTTTCCAACACAATGCATTGTCCTCAGCGATGGGAAACAACAGAGGTTCCCTCCTACTTTTCAGTCATCCCACATATATAGGGAGGGGCACTCCTTCATGTATTGCAGTCCCAAACTGTGTATCTCATTAATATCTTGAATTCAGATCAGAAACATATTGTATTTTAATTGCATTTTAATTGCAGTCTTCTAGATACTTACCGATGAGTAAATCCCATTAACATGGAACCTTATTGTTCATGAATTAATAGATTGGAAAAACTGAAAACAATGGGACTACATTTAGTCACAGCTTGTTTCTGACATTGGTTTCACTGGGATGTAGTCACAACTAACTAGATTGGAGCTAGTGTTTTTTCTTCTATAAACTTGTGGCAGCTACCTATAGATTATTCCTATGCCTATTAACTTTGCTGAATCACAGAAATGTATGTGCATGTGTTTCTGTAGCACTCACAATATTAACTCACAGCTCAGTATTAGTCTACCACAAATTTCTTTCTTCCTCTGAACAGGATATTGAAGAAACAATGACCACAGCTCTTAATGAACTTCGGGAACTAGAACGCCAGAGTTCTGCAAAACATGCTCCTGATGTAGTTCTGGATACTTTGGAACAAATGAAAAATTCTCCCTCCAGCACCACCTCAACAGAATCGTTGAGTCCTCATCACAGTGTCATCTTAAGAAGCACTGAGCCTCAAATTCGGCGTAGCACTAGTTCTTCCAGTGATACCATGAGTACCTTCAAGCCCATGGTGGCACCCAGAATGGGAGTGCAATTGAAGCCACCTGCACTTAGGCCAAAGCCCATTGTTCTTCCAAAAACAAATCCAAGCATAGGCCCTTGCTCTCCTTCCCAAGGCTCAGCAGACAAGTCTTGTACCATGTGAAGACCTGGCAACTCATGTGACAAGCATGGAATGAACTACCAGAAGAATGGAACACTAATAACTGTCTGGTTTCCATCACACCTTTAGTTTGTGTTTATAACTAGAGAAATTTTGTTTTTAAAATTTTTTAATTTTAATGTCTCAAGCTACCTACATTAAATGTGGGCATTTAATATGGGTTCAATTTTTAAACTGGATAACTCAGTAGGATATTGTCAAACAGGAAAACACACAGTTACTTGAAACTTCCACACAGCACCTTTTCTAATAAAAGCACTATAGGTCACTGCCAAGCTCCCATGTCATTCAATAATTCACACTGACTGTGTTTTTTAGTATATCTCATAAGGAGTTATGAATGGTTATTGGAAATGAATTTTAATACATTTATTTTATTTATAATATGAATCAGATTTTTTATAAGGGCTGAGAGTTTGCAATTTGAGAATTGTTAAGCAGTGTATACCAAGTGAACAAAGAAAGTAGGGTGGGATAACATTGACAACTCCTTCAAAACACTTGGTATATGCATTGGCATTCCTAGTACACCCAATTAACAGAAAATGGGGAATGGGCTTTATTTCTCACTCTGATGTAGATGTTGGCTATCAAATTAAAGTGAAACCTTGTCAGAACTACTGTAAAATAGTTTGTAACGGCTGCACTCAGGCTTTCTGCATTGCAATAAAGCTAGATTTTTAGCCACTGATTCCTTTAGATAACTATTTGCAAACAATTCACTATGAAAAATGTTTACATTCTTATGAGCCAATAGTTTGGGTGTCTCTGCAAACAGAAAGTCTTAGTTAGCTAATGATTTGTACTAAGCATTCCTGAAAGTTCAAAAGAAAATGAGTTAAGTTATGGAACTTAAGAATTTGAAGCTGCTGTGTCCTCATGGTTATGAAACACCATGTGCAGAAGAAATGTGTGCTGTTTTTCATTTATTAAAATATATTATCTATTGTAAACTGGAATAGCTCCTTCTATTGCGGCAACAGGTTATTCATAGGATGAAGATATCACTTTCTATTCTAAAATATGAATAAAACATGTCAGGATCACTTTTTTTTCCCAAATTATGTTAGTACTCTCCACCCACACACCCCATGTGTGTATATGTGTGTGTGTGTGAAAGCTATGAATCTTCATACTGTTGGACCATTAAGAATTTTGTTCTTGTTACAAGTGAACTAATTATACAACTGTCTTGCACAAACTAACACTAAGCCATATCACTTCTGTGAATGTTTTTGGCAACGTCACCTCTCCACTCTCCACGGGAGATTCCCTTGCATTTTATTAATTAAGCAACCACTTAAGTATAATCATAACTTTTATCTTTGGAGTACAACACTTTGAAAGGAAACTTTGGGTGGGGAGAGGAGGGATTCAGCTACTATACCATCAGTACAGGAAAACCTGAATACAAATTTGGGGGGGGGGGGGTCATTTCTCACAGCACTTGTCGCATTTGGAGCTTGCCATTCTTCCATCTAAGTGCTTTCGTTTGGCTTTTTCACACTATCTAGAATCAAATGAGATAAGACTAACAATTTTGTGATGAGAATTGTTAGCATATAACAGTCTAAGGGCATTGTAGCCTATTATAATTTCATGACTTATTCCCACTGAAGCTTGCTGGTAATATTTGGGTGGATGGAATGAAACACAGGCATGAAGAGAACATTTTTAGTTGCCTTCTGAAGAAGTTCACTAACAAACCTGTACACATATCTCTGTTATTTGTGACCTAAAAGGAAGGGAAATGTGGTAGGGGGGCTCTATAAAAGCTTCCAGTCCTGACCTAGAAGAAGTTTTCCCCCCTTAGAAAATCAACTTAGTGGCTGTTTACAAGCCTGAAAGATAAATTAGATCTGCTATGTGGTTTTCATTAATTTGGCAGCTCACTGAGATAACGGTCCACTTAAGAACTCCCAAATATAGTATATAGAATTGTTTTATTTACAACAGGAGACTGATACAGGAAGAAATGTTGCAATCACCAAAAGGTGCCACTATGTAGAGAGGAACTCTTTCTTATGTCCCTTGAATGCACCTTGGAAGCTTAAATAAGGCCTTATACAGTATTCTGTAATGGGCTTTTAGCTAATACTATTGATGGTGAAGGATTGTGCTGACAATGAGCAAGGCTAGGAGTTATTTTCTTAAACTAGCCTGCATTGGGAACCCACGGGACAAACTGGTATATCATCTTTCTTTTAAGTGCTTTCTAGCCTAGTGATTTTTTTTAATTAATACATTATGTGGCATAATCCAAGTGGGTTCCCATATCTTGAAAATTACGTAGGGAAATTCTGTGTCCAAATAATTGTACTGCCCTCCATACTGCTTATATTAGAAATTGTTTAGTGAAGAAAAATAGTAGAAACAGTACATTTTGTGAATGCTTCCAATTAGAGCATTCACATGTGGCAAGAGTTAAATGTGTGTAGTTTGATGGTTTATTATAGCTACTTCAAGTATAGTGAATGGATAGACTGATAAAATAACAGGCATAGTGAAGGACAAATGCCTGTATACCTAATGAAATCAGTATTGTCCTTGACTGTCAGTTTGATAGATTGCAGTGCTGGTAGCTTCCTGCTTGTTGACTGTTACCTAATTGTGTCAATGTACATCTGTAAGTATGTACATGTGAAAGTGCCTTTACATTTTTAGAGAAGCTTTAGCCTTGCTCTTGTTACTGTTGCATTTCCATGTCATTCTCTGCTGCTCTTGTACTGCTGCATTCTCACTGCATTCCTTCCGTTCTCAAATAACAGAAGAGTTACAGTTGCACAGTCCTCAAAGATGACAAAAGACGTACTGTTAAGCTGTTGTGACAATGCACTTTTATGTATAGTACTGTACATTTGAGCATGTACCATTACAGGCTTCAATATACGTTCAAATTTGTTTCTCATAGTGCAACTTTATAATAAATAAGAATAGTTCTCTCCTGTTGTGATTTGTTTGAACGGTGTCTTAATTATAAATGCATTTTTGCATGCATATCCCTGCAAATGCCTTTTTTCTGCTTTAAATAAGATCCACATAACATTTTTTGCTCCTGTTTTCTGTGTAGGTTCCAGGACAACTTTACAGAATCAATTTCCTTTGGAGGGAGCCAATACTGGGGTCTTAGAAGGGTATTCTGTGATAGCTGGTTATTTGTTTACCGGTATGCATGTTGAGCCGGTAAGCAAGTAGTCACACTGATGTAGTTTAGCATCTGGCCCAAACATCCATGAAGTGCAAAGACAGCTTCTGTTACAGTGGACCCTTGTTATCTGCTGGGGTTTGGTTCCAGGACCCTCCGTGGATAACAAAATCTGTGGATGCTCAAGTCCCATTAAATATAATGGCACAACAAAATGATGTCCCATATATAAAATGGAAAATCAAGGTTTTCTATTTGAAATTTATTCTTTTGGGGAATATTTTCAAGCCATGTATGCTCAAATCCATGAATAAGAAATCAGTGGATAAGAAGAGCCAGCTGTAGTTAGCATAACAGACATGGATCAGTCCCCCCCCCCTTTTCCCCCCCAAAATTAAACTAAACAAACTATCCCTTTAAGCCAAAACAGATGTTGTTTGCCTGCTTTCATCCACAGACTTAAAAGCAGAGTCATGTTGATCACCATTGTGGAATATATAAAATCTTACAAGGAGGATGTTAATGAGTTAATCAAATTATTCACCTATCATGAAAATGCCAATGAGGCAGATGCTACACATATATGTTAATTGATGCAAATATGATGTAAACCCTATACATACCAAACTTTGTTAATGTGATACCCACAACAAATAACAAATCATCATTATTTTGCTTTTTCAAGTTCTTGAAGACATTGTAAGTATAATGGACTTGAATGAAACATTTCCCAAATAATAATAATAAAATCTCCTAAAATCTCCAGGACCAGATGAACTACATCCTAGAGTATTGAAAGAACTGGCAAATGTAATATCAGAACCAATGGCAATCATCTTTGAGAACTCCTGGAGAACAGGAGAAGTCCCTACAGACTGGAGGAGGGCAAATGTTGTCCCAATCTTCAAAAAGGGGAAAAAAGAGGATCCCAACAATTATCGTCCGATTAGTCTGACATCAATACCAGGAAAGATTCTGGAGAAGATCATTAAGCTGAGAGTCTGTGAATATCTGGAAGATAATTCCATAATCACAAAAAGCCAACATGGGTTTCAGAGAAACAAGTCATGTCAGACAAATCTGATCTCTTTTTTTGATAAAATTACCAGCTTGGTAGATGAAGGGAATGCTGTGGATATAGTATATCTTGACTTCAGTAAGGCATTTGACAAGGTTCCCCATGACATCCTTGCAAACAAGCTTGTAAAATGTGGACTAGACAAGGTAACCGTTACATGGATTTGTAACTGGTTGACTGACCGAACCCAAAGGGTGCTCAACAATGGTTCCTTTTCATCCTGGAAAGAAGTGACAAGTGGGGTCCCACAGGGTTCTGTCCTGGGCCCAGTGCTATTCAACATCTTTATTAATGACTTGGATGACAATATTGAGAGCCTAGTTATCAAATTTGCAGATGACACCAAATTGGGAGGAGTAGCTAATACCCCAAAGGACAGGATCAAAATTCAAAATGACCTGAATAGACTAGAAAGCTGGGCCAAAGCTAACAAAATGAAATTTAACACAGAGAAATGTAAGGTCCTACACGTAGGGCCGAAAAATGAAATGCACAGATATAGGATGGGGGACACCTGGCTGAATGAGACAACATGTGAAAGGGATCTAGGAGTCCAAGTAGACCACAAGTTGAACATGAGTCAACAGTGTGATGCAGCAGCTAAAAAGGCCAATGCAATTTTAGGTTGCATCAATAGAAGTATAGTGTCTAGATCAAGGGAAGTAATAGTGCCACTCTATTCTGCTTTGGTCAGGCCCCACCTGGAATACTGTGTCCAGTTCTGGGCACCACAATTCAAAAAAGATGTGGAGAAACTGGAGCGGGTCCAAAGGAGGGCAACTAAAATGGTGAAGGGTCTGGAAACCATGCCCTATGAGGAACGCCTTAGGGAGCTGGGGATGTTTAGCCTGGAGAAGAGAAGGTTAAGAGGTGATATGATCGCCCTCTTTAAATACTTGAAGGGATGTCACATTGAGGAGGGAGCAAACTTGTTTTCTGCTGCTCCAGAGAACAGGACTCGGAACAATGGATGCAAACTGCAGGAAAAAAGATTCCACCTCAACATTAGGAGGAACTTCCTGACAGTAAGAGCTGTTCGACAGTGGAACACACTCCCTCGGAGGGTGGTGGAGTCTCCTTCCTTGGAGGTTTTTAAGCAGAGGCTGGATGGCCATCTGTCGGGTATGCTTTGATTGGGAGTTCCTGCACGGCAGGGGGTTGGACTGGATGGCCCTTGTGGTCTCTTCCAACTCTAAATTTCTATGATTCTATGACTCTATGATTCTAAGTACTGTACTCCAGTTACCCCTCAGTATTGAGCACACTGGCAAAACTGCTGGGAATCTGGAACACCATGATCTGTCCACCCTGATTTACTTGATGGATGCCCGTGAGGCTGGAAGTGGGAAACTGCCTTCAAACAAATTAGGAGAGTACAGCCCCCAGAAGTTTCCATATCTCAGCATTGGCTATGCTGGCTTGATCCAATGGGAGTTAGTCCAACTTCTTAGTCTGAATGGTTAAACCATCATTAGGTTCCTAAAGGATCATATGTAGGGTAAGCTGTACTGAAAACAATATTGAATGTAGACTGGATATAGTTGTTCTGCATTCACGGATAGCTAGTTTACATTTGAAGTTGTGCTTCTAGATTTTTCCACATAACTGTACCAGGTGCACCAACATTCATATGGCAGGTATATAAGCCAGGAGTACATTGGCATATAGAGTAATAGTTCCTCCAGCTATTGTTGCTGAACTTCTGGATTCTTCAGTAGGAGGAATTGATACAATCCTACCCAATGGATTCATCTAAGCCTTCCTTATGTATGTTATTGATAAAGTCTACCATAGGGGAAAGCCTTATTTTTTCATGCAGGATATAACAATGTGTAGTGTATGGGACTGTTTGGGAGCAAGGTGCATGGCACAGAAAGCACTGTGCCCACCAAATACAATGTTAACCTCTCATCTGTACAGCTCTCCACACTTTCCCAGCTGAGATACTGCAGGCCAATTTCTAATTAATTAGCTTCAGCATAGCATTAGTTTGCAGTAAATCCATATTACACACAAACTCACGACGTTAAACAGAGTAGTCCCCACATTACCACCTGCACAAACACACACACACTTGCTTGACTTTTTCAGAACAAATTTCAAATGGCAAGGAAGACCTTTACAGAGATATTTTGTAGGAGCAGCAAAGCCATAAGGAAAAGGTCATCTTTCAACAGGCCCTTAACAGCTAGTTATGTTCAATTCAAAGGCTGCTGATATTGAATTGGCCTCCTACACAGATCTTGTTAGGCTTCATTGCTCATGGCAAAGCTATACATTCAGCCAATCAAGGCAGTCTAAATTTGTGTGTGGGCTGTGGGCATCTTCAGGAAACAAGCAGCAAATGGGTGAAATGTGCTTAACCCACCCACTGCCTCACTGGTTTCATCTTCCAATTCCTCTCTAATCTTTTCCCCAGCTGGACTCCCAAGACTTTACAATGGAGCCATTTGGAGGGGAAAGAGAGCCTGTGAGAAGTACAAGACTTGGAAATATTATTCTTTTCAACTACAGACTTTATCACACCAGGCTCTTCTCACACTAAAATAGCATTGGAGTTTATCACACGGAAGGAATTTCTTTCAATTTTGAAAGAAATGGAAGTGAGGCCAGTTCAGAATTGAGTAAATTTGCTAGTTTAGTGAATTTACATTATTGCGTATTGACACTGCATTGCATTCAGAACTGCCCAAAATTGCCTCCCAGTGCCCGAAATTGCATGTGATAGTTTCTCGCGCAATCACGCGAAACCCCATGATTGCATTTGGAAGGACTTCCCTTTGCCCGAAAATGTGTGTGATCAGCTTTCACGCAATCACGCGAAACCCCACGATTGCATTCAGATTGCCATTGGGTTATACTTCCAAATCCCTTTGTGTGACAAACTCCATTGTTTGTAAAAATCCTATGCAATCAGGATTGCTCATTTTCCTATTGCACCTTCGGCTACATTATCTCCAGCCCTTTCCCTAGTTTTGCACAAATGCATACACAGAGAGAGTTGCCACCCTAAAGAAATATACAGTCATCCCTCAACATTCACAACTTTGGGATTCATGGATTCGATTAATTTGCAAGTCCCTAGCTATGTGTGCGTGCACACCTCCCTCTCTGTCCTCCCCTCAGGCTTTTCTCCTGTGAGTGAGGGAAAAGCTGAGGATGGAGGGTAGACTTTCATGCAGCCCTCTTTCCTCCCCTTCCAAGGCTTCAGACAAGTTGAGGACAGGGAACCGTCTAATTAAAATAATATTTCCAGGTATGTGTGAAAGGGAGAAAAACACCCCAGGACAGGGCTGTGAGGCAGGGTGGGTGGGCAGTGAGCAAAGTATTTTTCTGACAAGCCCCAGTGGGGTGGGGAGGGTCTTTTTCCATTGATTTTTTTTTTCATATAGAAAAAAAAAGTTTTAAAGTTTCTCAATTACTTTGTCAATTGAAAGAAAAACAAATTGAAATTTCCACCCCTTCTGCTTCTCACCTGACCACTAGGGCACTTGCGCTCTCTCATACTGTTGTTGTATATGTGCCTTCAAGTCACCTGTTGGTGGATATCAATAGATATATATTTATACAGATATATTTGCCATGATAGACAGCTGGGCATAGTGATTTGAGTGTTGGACTATGATTCTATGATTCTGCTCAGCCATGGAAACTCACTGGATGACCTTAAGCAAGCCATACACTCTCAGCCTCAGAAAAGCAAAGGCAAACCTCCTCTGAACAAATCTTGCCAAGAAACCCCTGTGATGGGGTCACCTTAGGGTTGCCTTAAATTGGAAATGACTTGAAGGCACGCAACAACAACAACGTTTGGCAAAAATCCATAAATGAAAAAATAAGGGAGGGGATACAGATATGTTGTGATACTGTACACTCATCATGATAGACTGCAGTCTTATACCTATTTGCCTGTGAGTAAGCCTCTTTAACATACTGGGGATTACTTCTGAATAAAAATGCACAGGATTATATGTAAAAGAATGTTCATGCTAAGGCTCATAGGCAATGCTAAAAATAAAGGAAATGATGGACAAGGAAAGAACACTTGTAGCTCCCAAAATGTTCGACAGCAAATGTAGGATCTGATTTTAATTGCTGAAGATCTTGTGGAATTGTAGCACTTGAGTCCTCCTACCTGAAGGAATATTAAAATGCAAAAGGCACAATTTGTAAATACTCCACAGTATACTAAGCTTATACACGGCGAAATTATTTGAGTTTTCTAGAATGAAGCCATAAGGCATTAACAATATACCCAGGCATCATGTAATAATAGGAAAGAACTAAACTCCTACAGGGGTTAGAAAAGAAAGTGCCCAGCGTGTGGCAAAGTGGCAAAGAACGCTTGATTTTCCTTCTCTGTTGCATCTTCATACTGTCATATAGCACTATATTTCTGAATTGAGAGGGATTTATTGCAGTCTGGCCCATGTGAGAGAATTGGGTGCATCCTAGGTGGCACACTGTGAGAAGTCTGTGAAACACTTTGAAGATAAAGTTGTAAGCACCTCTCACGACTTACAGTACTTAGTGAATGCAATTTCTAACATAGTGGAGATGGAGGTTTCTAGAACACCATTACCTTCTTTTCCTCAGATGAAAACCTTTTATTTTCACAGACATTTTAAGAATGACTTCAGTGCATTTGGCCCTTTTGTGCTGTTTGTTTTTTTTTAAATCATTATTATTATTCTTTTGCTGGTGTGCAGTACCATGTTTTTATCCCTGTTACTGATTTTATCTTGTGCTACTTCATCTCATACCATTTTATTGTGATAAATCTTCTGCTTTTTAATGTACTTTTATACCACCTAGAGAATTTTGGTCTTTCGACGAGCAATAAACGAGCAAATAAACTCTGTGCATTGTATCGCTTGTAGCTGGCCGTTTTTTTATTATTACTTTAATGCCCCAAGGTGCATATTACACTTAGCTGTGTCTCCAGAAATAGCTTTCTTTGTTCAGCAGAAAAGCTGTAGTTCAAAACTATTAAATGATGTAGTAGCTGGTCCTCTATATAATCCAGTTTTCAATCTTAATATCAGGAAAGTACAGTTCTTTATCTTTCCTGCCTGTCTTTTTTTTTTAAATTTGGACTGTGTATCCTTTTGCACTCCAACAAGAAGCTTCGTCATTTAACAAATACAAATGTTCTTTATTACATATGCAATAGGAAAGTGCTAGGTGGGATGCGAATAAAGAATAATGTTGAAAGATTTTTTGTTAAAGGAAAATGTCACTGCTTGATTTCTTTCCATCTAAAGAGACAGTAAAGGAGATTTATTAAAAATAAAGAAAACGAGGGAGATGGAATCCCAAGATTATGGGAACTAATAATGTTTTCATATTATTTTAAAAACTACATTTTACTTTTAGGAGGGAGAAAGATCAGCATGATGACATCAAAGTCCTCATCCTTTTTTGGGTGCAAGCTGTTGGAGGCCAACAGGATCAACAACAACAGAAAGCAGATATTCGTGATGAGGCTTTCAGAGCTCTTGTCAATTTGGCTGCATCCACACTGCAGAAATAATCTGTTTTGACACCACTTTAACTGCTGTGACAGTTAAAGTGGTGTCAAATCAGATTAATTCTACAGTGCGGATGCAGCCCTTGTGATGTCATCTTGAACAAAGTAGTACTTGTCACAAAACTGTCTGGCTCTGTGGAGGGGATAACCTGAGACCAGAGAATGCCGTTCAGTGGTCCTAGAGATCAGGATGCAGAATAGTCACTGCCATGGCCCGGGTTCAATTCCCAATTGCAGAGGAAGGAGTAAAACTTTGGCCTTGTTTGGATACCAGTGACCTCCTTTTCCCAAAAAGCTGGGTTATAGAACATTTTATCTGTGAGGGCTGAGGGGTCAGAATTCATCTAAGCATCCAGGTTACATTTTCAGCCAAAGAGCTCCATTGTATATGTTCCCCACATATACCACATACCTACTTAAAGGATCCAATGAGAAATCAATTTCTTGTCAATCCTTTCCTTTGTAATTTTGTGCCCAATATTGAATACTCTCACAGTTTAGCAGGTACAGTCTCAATTAATTCTCTCTTGTCTCACTTTTTTCAACTGCTTTTAAAATGTCCTAATATCTCTCTCCTCCTCCCACTTTCCCCCTTTGTCTTCAGGTTACTTCAGTTGCGGCAAAATGAGTTCAAAGTGCAAAAGTAGCTTGAACTCAGTTAATTCAGTGTAAGGAGAGGAAAGGAAAAGGTGGAATCTTGTCCTTTCCATGAGGCTCGGGCAAAACCAAACCACTGCAGTCTGTCCTAGGTGGCCCTTCTTTTCTCATTAAAACCTTTGCCATCTTGACTGCATTCTGATGTTTCTTCGCCACATGTGACCTGCTTTTTGTTTATGAAATTTGGGAGGGTATGGTACTGTTGGAAGGAGATCTGTCTTCTAGCAGTTGTCACTGCCAGGGTAAGGACCAATATTACTTGCCCAGAGCATTAAAAACTTCCTAGAAATCCTCCAGCCCATATGGCCACTGTTTGCATGGTGGTAGAAGTAGTGAGATGGAGCTTATCTTTCATTCAGCTTGCCTGCCCTTTGTGCAGTCAATAACATAGATGGGTCCAGTGGGAGAGAAGAGGGGAAACAAGTGGGCATTAGTGCCTTCCAAGAAATCTAGGACAGGCAATAACTCCAGTCCTGTTGCAAAAGAGATCCAATGGAGGCACCCGCTTTCCTTGCAGAGACATCTGTTTGAACAATTCAGAGCAGAGATTTCTGTAGCATAAGTCTCAGTAAGTTGAGTGGATTTGGGTGTGGCAGGGATTGTAAGAAAAATTGTCACTGCAGCAGAGAAAAAGAAGACAAACAAGAGTTTTAGCAGTGGGGTGGGCAGGAAGTGTCGGATTTTCATAGCAAGAAAGTGGATTTGACAAAACAAAGAGCAGGAAGTACTAGATTCATTGTTGATTCCTTTCTTTTCTTCTTTGCACAACTGACACCATTCTTGTGTATCTATATGTCTAGGCTACCAGCGGCACGTGGTGCTTTTTTTTCCTCTTTGCTTTTTTGCAATATGATTACAGTACCTTGAAAAATCGCCTGCAGTTTGCTGTCTGCAAAGAATTTGATGGGGAAAAACTTGAGCACCATGGCAACTAGTACATCATTACCATAGTAACCAACTGAATATTACCATCTTCTAAAGCAAGTAGTGGCTGAATGGTACCAATGGGGAGGGGGGATGGTGTCCTTGTAAACAGATTAGTCTTCGTAATTTCCTATTTACAACTCTACCCCAGGGTGACTGGCTTCCTACAATAAAACAGCTGAAATATTGCTTACTAACACCGGGAAATGACTAATATTTTTTACCTACCTACCTACGTTAAAAGCAGAACAATGAGCGAACTATACTATGAGTAACAAAAGGAGTGACTATAATGGAACAGCATTTAAAGTCATGATTTGAGCATATCATATAAAGTAATGTCTTAAATCAAACTGGCAAAGTGAAGGTGCCACAGCAATAACAAAGAAGAGCTGTTCTGTTGCCTTAATATAAACACACATTGATCAGCATCTGGTACAATTACAGTTAAATGCCATTAATTCAAATAGAATAACTGAGTGACACCAAGCTTTGGGTTATTAATTCGAAGGATATGCTGCTCTTACGACCACACTTTTCATGTTTGTCTGCAAAATTCTCTTTGCAAAATATGGTAAAATAATGTTTATCTTGATTTGTATGTTCTGCTTTGGAGGCTGTTGGAGATAAAAAGGAAAGAATTACTAGTACTATCATTACCATCACTATGAATAGATATTATTAAGTTGATTAAATGCCTTGACCAAAATTGCAGGTAGATATACTCCATAATTTAAGTCCTAGCTCCTTGTTTGTTGCTTTTTGCCATCAGGAACAAAAGCAAATACAGGAATAGTTTTGAAACAACAGACGAATCAAGTTGCTATTTGGGGAGAGTTAATTTAATTCTGGAGACCCAACATGGTGCAGTGGTTTGAGGATTGGACTACAGTTTTGGAGACCAGGGTTCGATTCCCCACTCAACTACGGAAATCCCCTGGGTGACCTTGGCTGAATCACTAACACTCAGCACCAAAGAACCCATGATAGGTTCACCTTAGAGTTGCCATAAGTCGGAAACAACTTGAAGACACACATCAACAACAAAAATCAGAAGCAGATAAAAGCCCAGTGGTATTTACATATTTTTATCTATTTTGGATGAGGAATTAATCTAATATGAGCTATACTGCTAACATCAGTGGAACAATTCTCTAGAAACAATTCTCTAGAAACTGTCCACAGAAGAATTTTTTTAAAAAAAAACACCATTGCATGATGAGTACAGATGAAGTCACAAAGGTTTATATTGACAGTTGACTAAGGAGCAAAGTACACATGACACGGTAGAACTGTGATCAGCACTTTTCATTTTTTTAAAAAAAATTGGAGGAAAATATCAGGATGAGGGAAATCCAAATAGAACAGCATATGCGTGGTTCTGTGCAGGTGTCCTTAATTTCTCACATTTTCCTTAATCAACCCCATCCCCAAAGCTGCCATCACATCCACTTGAGGCAAGAAAAAAAAGTATAGCAAAGATACCAGTACCTCTATGTTTAAATTCTAGTACTGTCAGTTTAAAAATAGCTAGCAGGGATTCCAATAGGATAAATAATAGCAAGGGGGGAGTTGACTACCCCCCTCACCTCTTATCTGATCAGCGCCAGAATGCCTTTACCGCTTCTTTAAAAGTTAGCATTATTTGTACTGGTGGTGCTAATTTAGAGGTAAAAACTGCCTAGGAAAACTGCTCTCACTAAACCCATGAAACAATACAGAAAATTAAATCAGGAGATCTAGTCATGCACCTGCATCATATTTGCTTGGGACCTTAGTTAACAGGTCAGCATGCCAACAAAGAGGTGGGGGGGGAGAAAAACTACCTATAGCCTAAAGTTATGCCACATAGTCAATACAATAATACCTAGCTGTCCAAATGACAAGGTACAGTCCCTATCTTTAGTGTGCATCCCTAATATTACTTTTAAAAGCAATGCCCTAATTTTATCTGTCTAAATGCTTTTGCTTGAAGAAACCATCAGGAATGTATGTATGTAGAGAGATCTTGCAGTACTTTTGGAACTAACTGAATTAAAGAAATGAGCTTTCATAGACTTCAGTCTACTAGTCTATGAAGGTTCATGCTGCCAATTTCTTTATTTCAGTTCATGGGAGGCTAAGTGCCCAAATCCCACGCAGAAATGGGATTTAAATCCTGGAAAAATCCTCAAAAGTGGGATCGTTTTCAGATATATTGTGGGCATTGAGCATTAATCCAACATTAACCTGTGCAGAAAGTGAACAAAATTGGCTGCTTTTTACTTTCAGGAAAATCCTGAAAGTAAAAAGAGGCTGATTTTGTCCACTTTCTGCATGCATTAATGTCAGAGTAATGCTCAGTGCCCCCAACATTGTCTAAAAAAGGTCCTGCTTTTGTGGAATTTTCCCAATTTAAATCCTGTTTCTGCACGGGATAACTCCATGCGATAAACTCCTATGTCTCAAAGTAACCTTTGAGACCACACAATCTCTCTACTTACTGATTCTACAGACTAACTCTCTGCTTATTGATTCTACAGACTAACAAGGCTATATCTTTGAATTATACATCATGAATGTGGTACAAGTGAATCATGTCATTAGCATGTGGAGCCTTTACATCATTGTCTTACATTCCTGTGATACACACCCCACCATTTTTCTTTTGTTTTATGGTGAGAGATGAGTACAGAATATTGTACCACAAAAAGATGTGCTGAGTTTTTCAAGTTTTTATCTCAGGATCTCCCTCTTGTGGCAGTTCCTGGTTGACCATTAATTTGAACATTCTTCCTAGTGCAGAACTTTTTGAAGGAGAACCCTCACTCCATAATGTGTACTGCCTTCTCTGTGGTTCTGCAGCCTAGACAAAATAATTTGCTCTGCTGGTTAAGATGTAGGAATGTTCCACTTGGTCCTGTAGTAGACCTTAGTGGCTACTAGCACAATTGTTATATATTACCTCTAATAAATACTAGACCCCAGATCCCATCTGATCTTGGATGCTAAACTGGGTCATCCCTGGTTAGTACTTGGATGGGAACCTGTCAATGAATCCCTGGTGCTGTAGGCTATATGTCAGAGGAAGGAACTGATAAAAACACCTCTGAGGGTTCCTTGTCTCAGAAAACTCTATGAAATCTAAGGGGCTGCCATAAATTAACAGGCACTGCAAGGCACATAAACGCCTCTGTATGCCCAATTGTGGCAGACATAAGCATAAAGATCCTATTGTACTCCTTTGCCTAGTTGTCACATTCTCAAATAGGCATCTGATTGGCCACTGTGGGAACAGAAGAGTGGACTACATATGTCTTTGGGGTGACCCAGAATAGATGTGGAGGAATGATTCATAATGCAGGAGTGGGAAATATGAAGACTGTAGGCCACATGCAAACTTAGGGGGTTCTGTGCAGCACTTGATTTCCCAGGGTCTCCTTGGAGCCCTCAACATTGCATTATTTCTTTCAGTTAGAAAAAAAATAGTTTTGGGCCAGACCACAGTCTTCGTCCTAAATGCCCTTTCAGGAAGCCCTGGAACAGGGGAAAATGTTTTTTGAAAAAATGTTCTGAAAGTCACTTCCACACACCAAGAATGTCACTTCTTTTGGATGAATTATTCTAAGGATCCTGATAAGTTTAGCACGTTTTGTGTATATATATATATATATATATTTAAGGAACTCACAAGATTTCTGCAATTTCTCATTGCATCTGCAGAGTCCCGCCCGGCAGAGCTGTTTAAGGTGGTGAGGGAGTTGACGCAGGCCCCCCCTGCGCCAAACCCCTTGCTGGGTCCTACAACAGCCTGCTGTGATGCATTTAATATCCACTTTGCAGATAAAATCTCTCGGATAAGAGCTGACTTTGTTTAGAGTCCATGAGTGAGGTATCCAGCAACTCCGTTGCTGTCAGTTTACTGGATGAGTTCCAATCGGTGAGTACCGATGACGTGGACAAGCTCCTTGGAAGCGTGAGGAAGACAACCTGCTCTCTCGACCCAGGTCCATTCTGGCTGGTTGTCCAGGGAGGGGATGCACTGAGAACATTCCTTCGGGATGTAATCAATGCGTCTCTCAGGGAAGGCAATGTTCCATCTAGTCTGAAGGAGGCGGCTGTTAAGCCCCTCCTGAAGAAGCCTTCTCTTGATCCCCTGGACAGGAACAACTACAGACCAGTTTCCTTGCTGCCTTTCCTAAGCAAGGTGGTCGAGAAAGCGGTTGCCTCCCAACTCCAAGCTGTCTTGGATGAAACCGATTATCTCGATCCATTTCAAACCGGCTTCAGGGCAGGTTATGGAGTGGAGACAGCCATGGTTGCTCTGACTGACGACCTCTGCCTGAGCATCAACAGGGGTAGTGTGACCCTGTTGGTGCTCTTGGATCTCTCCGCAGCTTTTGATACAATCGATCATTCCATCCTTTTAGATCGGTTGAGAGAGTTGGGGATCGATGGCACCGCGCTCCGGTGGTTCCATTCCTTCCTCTCCGGCAGATCTCAAAGGGTGAGACTCGGGGACAGCTGCTCTTCTAAAATCGAGCTTAGCTGTGGCGTTCCACAGGGCGCTATGCTGTCCCCGGTGTTATTCAATATTTATATGAAGCCGTTGGGTGAGATCATTCGGAGGCACGGAGCTCAGTGTCATCAGTATGCTGATGACACTCAGATCTATTTCTCCGTGACCAGATCGTCTGCTCAGACCTCAGATGGCGTCTCACCTCTCAATGACTGCCTTGCGGCAGTAATGGATTGGATGAGGAAAAACCGATTGAAGCTTAATCCAGACAAAACGGAGGTGCTCACAGTCATAGGCCCGAAACCAGGTTTGGGAATACAACTTCCAGTCCTCGATGGAGTCACACTCTCCTCGAAGGACTCTGTTCGCAGCCTGGGGGTACTCCTTGATCCATCACTTCACATGACAAGTCAGGTGAATGTGACAGTCAGGAGCGCTTGTTACCAGCTTCGGCTGATACGCCAGCTGCGCCCTTTCCTGGAGAGGAGGGATCTGGAAACTGTGATACACGTGCTGGTAACCTCACGTTTGGACTACTGTAATGCACTCTACATGGGGCTACCCTTGTGCCTAACCCGGAAACTACAAATGGTCCAAAATATGGCAGCCAGGCTTCTGGCTGGAACATCCAGGAGAGAGCATATCACTCCTGTGCTAAAAGCCCTCCACTGGCTGCCGATCAGTTTCCGGGCACAGTACAAGGTGTTGGTTTTAACCTTTAAAGCCCGTCATGGCTTGGGCCCATCTTATCTAAGGGACCGCTTGGGCCCATCTTATCTAAGGGACCGCCTCCTCCCATATGAACCCCCCCCCCCCGCACACTCCGGTCCTCTGAGAGGAACCTGCTTCAACCCATGAAGACCAAGCTGGTACAGACCTCCCAGAGGGCTTTTTCGGCTGTCTCCCCCAAGTTGTGGAATGACCTGCCGGACGAGATGCGTCTCATTCCATCTTTAAAACACTTTAAAAGAGCCCTAAAGATGCATCTCTTCCGGCAAGCCTTCCCAGAGAATGTGAATATCCACAGCTCCATACCTAGGTTTTAAGGGCTTTTAAAATCTTTTCCTGCATTTTTCTCCACACAACCTAAGCTGGGTCCGCTCCCTACTATTGTGCATTGCTATTTTAATCTATTATGTTTTTTAACTCTATTGCGATTTAATTCTTTTTTAAGGGAGGGTGGTAAGGGTAAGGAAGGGGTATTTTAACTTGATATTGTTTTAACCTCTGCTGTACTCCACCCCAATTGCTTGTTCAGAGGGGCGGAATAGAAATAATAATAATAATTATTATTATTATTATTATTATTATTATTCTGCACTCCTGTCAGCTGGATTAGTTAAGAAATACACTGAAAGGAAAATTGGATTTGATCTGGTTTTCTTGCCTAGCTTCACCCATGAACTGGACTGCTAGCAGAAACACACAAAGCTGGATGTTAAGGGGTTTCTAGGAAGGTTTGAAAGCGGGCTTACCCACTTTCTCAGTGGATAGATACAATCTGAATATTATGTTGCCGGTAAAATTCACTGACAGAGTAAAAGTAACTGGAGATAACCAAGACCACTCTAATTTCTATATTAATTATGCAAATATACCAGTTTTTTCTCTCCCCTCTGCTCACATCTTGATTTTTGGAGAGATATTCAGTCACAGTTTTTGTTACTGACTCAGCCAGTAATGTTTTAGCTGGATAGTTAGGAATCACACACACAATACACTTCACTGCACTGGATCTAAGATGTGTTGTTTGTTGGTTATGTTGGTTTCTGTTAAATCTTTAAAATACTATAAGAATTAGTGTATAAGGCTGGATTCTTACATGTCCAGAGAGTATGAAAACAGTGGAAGTGGCATTACCTCAGAAAAAGAAAATGGTGCCTTGCAGCTGTCCTATCTCATAAACTTAGAAATATAAAAATACCTGTGTGTAACAGACAAACACACACCTCTATAGTGAACTTAGGACTTTCTCACACAAGACTAGAAATGGCGGATTTTAACAGGATAAAAGTGTGTTTGACATTACTTATCACACAATGTTGTGGCCATCTTGCTGCTGCCTTGCATTCCATTCTTTCTATAGGGCACCTTTCCATTGACAGGCAAAACTCACCAATAGGATCTCAATCTCGCTCCTTGTCATCACTGCATTTGTGCAATAGGTTCCTTCCACTACAGTTCCTCTTCTCAGGTTGTGACATGGTGTAAGTGGCTGTGATTCTGCTCCCCTTTCCTGCCCTCCCTCACAGCAATCATACAGCCAGCAACTTCCCAAAACTGCCTTGATGTGTGCACATTCACACAGCAGCTGGCTTCAGGAACCTTTTGGAAGCCATGATCACTCATCCCCACTCTTCCTCCTAGAAAGAGGCATTTGGCAGTGTGGAAAACAGATCATGAGACAACGGATTGCCAAAACTCTATTGTGGGGAAGAAATGATGTGATAAGAAATTATGCCAAACTGGTGGTATGCTTCCATTCTTTAACTACTGTGATTCTGGCGGGAGAGCAGGTTGGTGTGATAAAGTCCACAGTGCTTAGAAGAACTGAAGAGAATGTCACTTATCTCCTCTTAAACTAAAGCTATTTTCCCCTTCCCTTCAAAATTGAGTTGACAGGTCATAATCATTTTCACATTCCATGTGGACCAGTGAGAGACTATTCATTCTACCTTGGTCAGCCTTACCCAATCTAGTTGTTGCTCTCCAGGTCTTCTAAACTATAGCACTCATAATTGTCTAGCTGAACGATCACACTGAGTAGGATGGCAATTGTAATCTGGACAGTGTGGTACCTCCTCCCTCCACATTCTATTCCTTTCTGGTGCCACAACGTTCCTCTGGGGTTGGGGCAGTGATCTGTTGTTAGAGAACCACTAGCTTTTTTCATTTACTGAAAATTCTCACAACCTATTTACAGTATAATTAAATTAAATAAAAAGAGAAAGACTGGAATCTAATTTAGACATGGCACTGAAGGCCAAGGTACAAGATTAACAAGTTGTATGTATCACGAAAGCCAGTGATGCCCTGCCCCTCTGAAATGGATGCAGAAGAGCTGGTCTAAAACAGCACAAAATTTGCCCATGGAAAGACTTCAGAAGTAAATAAATTATTTAAGGATAGGTGCAAATCTAAATAGAGATAGCTAGATTTTCTCTTCAGTTGTTAACTATGCTTAATTAATGTATTGGTTGTTACATGGAGGGGCATGTGTGATCCATTACTGTACTTTTCTTTTATCTGCTTCTATTATTATTATTATTATTATTATTATTATTATTATTATTATTACAAAAATACACTTTATAATACAAACATGTAAAAAAAGCCTCACAATGATCACACAATTTTCATCAGTACCTATTAGTGTTTTTTAAAAATGTAACATTATAGGGAGACTTTCAGCTAGAGCCCAGTTGTGTCATTAGATGCAGCATTACTCATACTTGTTCTCTGCTCTTCCTCAATAGCTGGTTGAGTGCCTTCTGACCTTGGAGTCTTGTTTTCCAGCACTATCCCTTGCTTCATTTTGGATTGTCTCATTGTTTTCTGGTAAAGGACATTGAGAAATGGTTTACCAGCACTTCTGCAAGGTACTAACTACTTTAACATTAGCTAAAGTGCCATTACAGCCAATGTGGTTCAGTGGTTTGAGAAAAAGTATAGGACCCACCCACTGAAAAACTTCTTGCTCAGCATCCAGTCAGTTGCCAAAGCCTACCTAAATAAAAACATCTTTGCTTTCTAGCAGAAGGACAATAAAGAAGGGGTCTGTCTAGCTTTCCTTGGAAAAGAGTTGCACAACTTGGGAGTAGCCACCAAGATTCTCCTCTTTCATGTCCTCACTAAAAGTGCCTGTGAGGATGGCAAGACTGAGAGAAGGATCTCCTCTGAATATCCTAAAACTTGGACAGGATTTTCTGGAGAAATATACAATTCAGTTCACCTTCAAGAGCATCCAACTTCACCTCAGAATTAGTCACACCATAAGTTACCATATTATATCTAAAGTGGTTAAGTAGCAGATCTATTAAAGACTTGGCCATTAATGACTACAATTTTGCATCATTTGGGGCCTTGAGTGAACATAGAAAGCTCTTAACACATATTGAACTCAAAATATTTTTGTTAATTTAATTATACAGTGCTCAGTTACAGGGCAGAACACTTGGAAAGTCATGTGTTTGAAAAGCAGACCACACATTCTGGGAATTAATGAACAAATGATAGAAATGGGAATGAAGCCTTCCAGTACTCTCAAGCAATGCCTTGAAAAGATAGGATGACATGTGGCTGGGTAAAAATTTGAGCACTCTCTTTTTCCTTTCCAACTGATTGATTGCTAACTAATGGAATGAAGGCAAGTGCTTCTGCCTCACTTTTCCCTGCTACTAGTTGTAAATTGCTCATACAGTAAATAAAGATCCCCCACACACCATGGAACTTATGCTGTTGATTTTTTCTTGCTGCATGAAAAATTTTCAGGACTTCACTAGCAAATGGTGTGCTCAGTACAGTGTCAAAAATTTAGCACTCTTAAATATTTCATATCCACACTGTTGAAGGAGTGCAGATTGCAGCAGAAGGAAAGCAGATTGCTGTATTTCCAAAATGCAAATTCAGGAAAGCATAGCCTCAGCTGACACAACAGCCCACCGGAGAGTAACTTACTGTGCTAGAGAATGTCATCAAAACTCAAGTCAAGGACAGGAAAAAATCTTCTTAAAATCTTGAGGTTGTTTTGAAATTGTTCCATGGAATGCAGTTAAGTCCTGGCTCAGGCTTGATGATACATAAAATATACATATCATTCACTTAAAATTTACATAAAACTTAACTCACAGTGTCAGCTGAAACATAAAGTGTTCTAAGATGAGAATTTGCTGTCCACACTGCAATTTATCTATTGTTTTCTAAATCAGATAGCACTTTTCCTATCAGTACTTGTCAATCATTCATGCAGAGAACTTTTTCCAAGATGTCATGTACAGATCATATGCTAAATTCAAGAACATATTACTTATCCACCTCTCTCTCTCTCACTCACCACATTCCAGTTCCAGTAAGGTCATGATCTTTGTATGACCTAGATGAGGAATGTTTGTAGCACTATAATATTATTGTTATGATAGCTTTTGCTCTGCTCATACATGATTTTTGTGCATATCATGAGTCTCCTTTATCTGACATGCTTGGGATTGAAAGTGTATTTTATTTTTGATATTTTTTTTATTTTGGAATATCTGCCTTTGCATATTGTAGACAATAAGATATCTTGGAGATGAGACCCAAATCTAAACGCAAAATTAATTTATATTTCATATACACCTTATGCACCAACTCTGAAACTGAGGCATCACTAGGGAAGTGCAGGGGTATGGACTGTACCAGGTGACACCCCAGAGGGGGTTGTCACCAAGTGGGGTGGTACACCTGATGGGACTGGCACAGCTACTGGAGAAACAAGAAAGGACATTGCCTCTCTTTCCAACTCATCCAGAAGCTGCACCAACCCTAAACTGGTTGCAGTACCACCCCCTCAGCAGCAGTCTGGCCAGATGGGCAGGAGGCTGGAGGGGAAGGAGGGAAAAAAAGGTTTTCCCCCCACTGCCCTGAAGGTAATATTATACAATATTTTTAAATATGTTTGTCCACGAAACAAAGTTTCTGTGCACTGAACCACCAGAAAGCAAACGTGTAACTAACACAGCCACCCTTGACAAAAGTTTTGGGTTTTGGAGTATTTCAGATTTCATAACACTGTATAAGAGTGAGTGACTTAACCTATATGTTTTTATCAGTTTAAAAGGCAGAGATGACAAGGTCTTAATCTTTTGATGGGCAAATGGTTAAAGCTGTGGCTTTATGTGGATGATAAAGTTTTTGTTGGCTAAATCTCTTAAAATGGGATGAACTCTGGTGGAGGTAATGAGGAGAAAGAACGGCAAGAAAAAAAAATGTGTTGAAAAAGGGGGGAAACATTACAGTTAATACTGCATGCTTACCAGTCATTCCTAAAACATTCCATTCTACTCAACTTTTAGAACTTTCTGATTTCATAGTTAGAGTGGGGTATCTTTTTTTAAAAGGAGAAAACAGTGCATGTAAGAACACTATTAAAAATGTAAGAGCTGCAAGCGTGCTTCCAGTGGAAAACCCTACTTTTAATACTCTCTGTCTTGAAGCTAGACCTTTAACTATAGTGACAAGATTATGGAATCTGAAATGTAAAAAGCTTTTAGGTTGCTATTCTGAGCAACTGAAGTGATTATAGAGCATGCTAGAGCTTTATATAGAGATGCTGTGAGGTACCTTGTACTGGTCAAGCCAATGATCCAAATTATCATGGGATCACCAGCTTCAGCCAGAAGCCTTTCACAGCCTGGCTGTCAGAGAATTTTTTTTTCTGACAATGTCAGAGATTGGACTGGTGACATTATATAGGCAATGCAATGGTTCTGCTAGTAACTTTTTGTAATATAGCCTGTTTCAACAATGTCTGCCCTACCATTAGGCAGATGAGGCAGCCACCTGAAATGGCAAGTGCTAGTGCAGCAGCACAAAGTTGGAGGAAAGAGAGGTATGTGCCATCCAGATTCCATCTCTCATCTAAACTAGCCTCCTAGTTAACCTGCCTTCAAGGGTAATAGAGAAAGAGGATATTTTCCCAATACCAGTGCTGACGCCAGCCTTGAGGTTTTTGGATTTGGAATGGGAAGCAATGCCACCTTGTTCTTTGCATCAGAAAGCAAAATGTCTCAGGTCCGCTATGTGTTTAAATAACATGAAAACAGAGAGTATGATTTTGTGGCTAAGCTTGTTTCCTTTTGTGATATATATCAAACCAATTCTGCCTTGGACAAGGCTTAACATCTGTCCAGGAACTAAGGTAGATGAAACATAAATTTCAAGCTAGCTTCGATATACCCTAATAGTTTTTCCAGCCAAAGGTCTATACCAGCCAGCCCCCACTTGGCAACTTTCAAATGTATTAGATTACGGTTTGCATCATCCCAGTCAGCATGATCATCGCATTGGTGGGAGTCATAGTCCATTGCATCTGGAGTGGGCCAGACAGTGATATAGTGGAAGCTGGGCTTGTAAGGATGAAGGCTTGGGACTATTTTTTATTTGCAGGGGATATGGCAAAATCTGCAAATCTGCCCCCATCTCAACAACCTTGTTTTTAACTTCATTTTTCACAGCTGGAGGAGATATAATTATTTATTTGATTTATAGCCTGCTTTTCTCCCAATATGGATGGCTATGAGTTTACCCAACAAATACCCCTGTTGTAATCTGAAATGTATTAGAGTGACTTGGTCTTGAGTGAGAAACCCCATTGTTTTTACAGAAGACCTGCTCCTGTTGGAAATGAACTGCTAAATGTTTTCATAAATATGAGATTTCTGTCTTTGAAGAACCTCAGCACAGACACCTTCATTTTGGACTGTTCTTGGAGCTGTAGCTATAGAGGCTGTCATGATGAGAGCTTGCACTTCAAAATTTACCTCTACAGTACTGGTGCCAGGTAGTCCTAACCAAGTTTAATATTCCTTCATGCTGTGCCCATTGGCACTGCAACTGCAAGTGGAGGATGATGCACATGTAGAATTCCTTGACCTATATCTGAATAAACTTGCTTTCTTTAAATTATATTTATATCGTTTTTGCCTATCTGCTCTTGAAGGGCTAGTTAGACAGAAGTAACCCATCCACTTGCCCCCACAAAAACACTTTTCCCTGTGGCTTCCATGTCAGTGGTGAGGTGCACCAGCTCTAGATTTTCAGTCAGACTATGAAAAGTGCCAACCTCTATCACTAAAACAGGTTCAGCATCTTGGATAATGCCTTTAAAATTCAGACTAAAAGCCACAGTAGGTTCACCACCCCAGTAACAAAGGAGTTGCCATCCACCAATGTTCCTCCAAAGTGAGGTGTGTAGTAGGGAGAACATTATCCATTTGTAGCTCCTGCCTCTAAACTAGAACTAGTACATCCCTCAAGGGAGGGGAAAATGCCACAAACAGTTGTCTGAAAAAAAATAGAAAGAAAGAAAAAGCAGCTTTTATTTGCTGCATCTTTCTTAGTTTGTTTTGGAACAAACAAATAAACAGCTTCATTTATATACCGCTTCATACCGCCTAAGCAGTGTCTAAGCAGTCTACAATTGTAAGCTACTTGCCCCCAACAATCTGGGTACTCATTTTAGTGACCTCGGAAGGATGCAAGCCTGAGTCGAGCTTGAGCCCTTTTGCTGGTCTTGAACTCGCAACCTTATGGTTTTGAGTGAGTGGCTGCAGTACAGGCATTTAACCACTGCACCACCAGGGCTCCTATCCAGCCTATAACTCTTTAGTTGGGTGAAACTTGGGTCCCATGTATAGAAAAAAAAAAAAGAACTTTCCTAGAAGTCATTCAGTATGACTTTATTCATACCAACCTTGTTGAATCTTTTTATCCTGGACAAACCCTCAAAATAATAGTCATGTCTTAGGGTTTATTTTTCTGAATCACAATGTCTCGCAGAACCCTTGGCAAACTCTAGAGGAAGCCTAGGGTTCCAAGTAACCCTGGCTAAGAAACTCTGGTTCTGAACAAGGTTATTTGGGGAATGAACTTGACTTCAGCTTAAAGAATTATGGATGAAAAATGAGTGCTATGTTTTGAAAATTTCCTTGTAAAAGGAACGGTGACAGTTTTAGGACATTACTGCACATAGATTTTAAACTATAATGACACCAGGAAAGGAGCGGCTTTGGTGATACTCATTGTACAATGATACCTCCAACCTGTATCTGCACTATCTCCAACCAGTTCCTTTTCATTCCCAAAGAGACCCATGAATTGCACAAGTCCAAAAGTGTGAAATACTACTCCCAGGGCAATTGCACGATTGCCAGGCAGTGGTGTGAGTGTGCCTTCCCCCCCCCCCCCATTCCAAAGCACACCATTACCTTTCTTTATTTTTTAAAATATATTTTTTTCTTTTTTTTCTTTTTTTTACTTTTTAAGACTTAAATTGTGGCAACAAAGCTCTGGAATTGTGTAGAAAAAAGGAAAAAATAAAAATAAAAAAAATCCCAAAAGCCATGGAGGGTAGGACATAAGGCAGGGAGGCAGGGTTAAAGGAGAGATCAGGAAAAGAGTGGGATGGGACCAACAGTCCTGGTTGCATGTTTGAGAGAGAAGCAGTGTTGGCTGCCTGGAAAGTTCCAATTTAATTATCACTTGTGTGACTGCTGCAAGAATGCGACTAGTGTGGCAAAGTCCCTCATGTCACCCTGAACCGAGTTCCAACCCCCCCCCCCCCCACAACTGATGTTGCTATTATATGCCATGCTATTGCCCTCCTTCAGCAAAACATGCACAGCTGAATGAAGGAGAATTAGATATTGTGATTTGATTAGCATTGCATATTTATTGTCATCATAACACTTGTATACGCACACAGTTCTAAAACAGCAGCCAGTTCCTCCAGCCCTCAAGGGCTTTTCCAGGTTTTTTAAAGCAACAAATGGTGCACAGTTTGTATTTGTTTTCTCCACAGGACTCAACAGCCTTCCTCCAAGGAAATATTTCTGTTACAGCATATTGAATTACTGCAGCACTCTGCTGCAATGTCTTACCACCGGGAAAATTCAATTAATTCACCAGCCAAAAGACTGCTGCATTCTGGCGTGATGTGAGGAATCATAGAGTTGGAAGAGACCCCAAAGGTCCCCACATCCAACCCCATTCTGCTATACAGAAATACTCTCAATCAAAGCACTCTGGACATATTGCCATCCAGCCTCTGTTTAAAAACCTCCAAAGGAGGAGACTCGACCACACTCCGAGGTAATGTATTCCACATAGAATACTTATTACTGTCAGGAAATTTTTCCTAATGTTGAGGTGGAATCACTTTTCCTGTAGTTTGTATCCTTTGCTCCAGGTCCTATTCCCTAGAGCTCCAGAAAACAAACTTGTTCCATCTCCAGCATGACAACCTTTCAAAGGTTACATTAATACTATGGTTACATGGGCATCACAGAAACCTGCTGAAAGATGTCATATCACTAATAAAAATACTTCTATAGTAGCGTTCCTCCTTAATTTTTAATATGTTGTTTGAAATACTGATATGTTTTTTTTTCTGAAATATAAACTGCCCAAGTTTTAAGATCTATGGGAGATAGCTTTCTTTCAGTTCCACCACCATTATAGGCATGTGTCAGGAGTCGTATAAACAATTTGCCTCCCATAAAATGTTGAGAATTACTGGTAGGTGTAATCGGTTATGTAGTAGAAGTGGTATTGTAAAATCCATAGTGATCTCAAACACAGGTGCTGTGACAACACTGGAAGGGAATCATAGAATCACAGAGTTGGAAGAGACCACAAGGGCCATCCAGTCCAACCCCCTGCCATGTTGGCTTGACACTGCCCCTTTAATTGCCCAATCGGTGCCGCCGCAACCAGACATCACTGCCCCAATCCAGCTTTTTGCCAGCCCACTGCAGCAGCTTTGCAGCACTCTTGCAGCATGCAGGATATGAATGTTGCACTACTGGAGTGCAGCAAAGCTGCCTGCCATGTAGTCAGGTGGGTAGCTTCATGGAGGATTCCTACCAGCTTGGGGGGATGCATTGTCTAAACGACTTGGTCCCAAGCCTCCAGGAAGCCACCGCAAAGGGGCCGTATGTTTCGCCTCTAAGTATCCAGCTGGACTCACAGCATATTTGGTGAGGACACGGAGAGAGCATTCTCAGTGGCTGCTCTCGGGTTGCCGACTCCCTTCCATTGGAAGTTCATTTAGCTCTCTTTCTGCCAGCAGACACAGACCTTTGTATTTAGGCCAGCCTTTGGTTCTTGTGATGGAAGGAACTTTCAACAGGGTGTGTTTGTGCTTGCATCCTTTTTATTATGTTTTAAACTGTTTCATCTTTGTGTTTTGAACAGAATAGTTATATAACTGTTTTTAACTTCTGTACTCTTTTTTTTTAAGTTGTACAGTTTTCTCTCCACATTTGCAGCTTTGACTCTTCTGGATTTGATTGTTTGCAATTTTAATATGTTCTCTCTAGAAATCTGTAGGGCCTCCAGCGCAACTGTCAGAAGTTGACCATAGAGTTATACTGGAGAACCTAGAATTTCCTAGAGAAAACACTGTAGGTACTCCAGCATGATTCTATGGTCAACTTCTGGAAGGTGTTGACCATAGTTGAACAGGAGGACCTGGAGATTCCTAGAGAGAATAGTGCTTTTTTCATTTGGGTTTTTTCCACATTCATGGGGGTCCTTCAGGCCTAACCCCAGTAAATGTGGAGGGACCACTGTACTTTAACTTGTAAACCACTTAAGAGTCCTGTGGGAGAATATTTAATCAATCTATCCCTCCTTCCCAGTCTTTTACCATCACTGGAACCAGTAATTATTCTTGGGACTTCGAGATGAAAACAGTAATGAATAAGCTGTGCTCTCATCAGTTATGAAGGCTAGAATATTGTACAATTTCTACCATATGGCAACTAGTATGAGAACTCATCTGAACATAAGTCTGCAATATTTGCTATATTTTCATGATATCCACAACTAAGAATTATTTGGACATTTCCTCTTAAGAGCAACAGTCAAGAAACTGCATAGAAACTATACATTTTTGAACAGGACATATTCTCAAATATGGATTACAGCCTTATTTTATCTTTGGGGCTTTCTAGATTGGCAAAAAGAAGTGTGTTCATGGCTGCATGAAACTCTAGCCTTTAGATGAGAAAAAGGGAAAGTGTGCCATGAAAACACTTTTGTTGCGTTTTAGGGGAGAAGAAGCGCCTTTAAAAAGGTGCTGGTTTTCCGAGCTTTTTTTTTAAAAACTGCGGAACAGCGCAGCTCCATCTAAAGGCTGTGGTGCAGCTGCTAAGCATTAAGGAAAAGGCAACTTCATGTCACACTTTCCTGCCAATTTAGAAAGCCCCTTTGTATATTTATATTATAGCCTGGCATTCCAAACATGTTATGATTTCAGCAATCCTATAACATCCAATGAGCATATCAAATGAAGAGTCGAAGGCTTCTATGTCTTCCCAGGCTTTCTTTCCTACATTTCAACAGGCAGCTGCCATGTTGTTGCACATCCTGCAATAAAATCAAACAAACCATTGTAGTAGAAAGAATGTCAGTTCACTTACTGGAGCTGCATACTGTAGTCCTTGCTGTAATCCTAATTTGTCTCATTCCAAGAAGAAATACACAACCTTGAACTGTTAAGGCTATCTTCTTATGGTTAGCCACTTTCCATATGCATCAGAACACACTGCTTCTAGCTGTAATATTCTGCTGGTAGGTAACTATATTACATGCACTCAATGCATTAATTCAAATTACAATTGTCTTCAAATTAATTTGTCAAGGAGCAGTGAGAGTTTAACATTTAACAAGGTCAAAGCACTTTTAAGAGTACTTTGAAAAGATTACTGGTCCCTTTATGGTCATATTTACAAAGTGGTTCATATTTTGTAAGAAGGCACTGATGACTGTTCCCTGTTTTGTGTAAGATTATTTAATAAAAGTAACCAAGGGGCAGAAGGAAAAATGAAAAATCAATCTGCCTAATAACAGTGTTACCTGTTAATCTAAATATTTTAAAAGACATTTTGGAAAATTCCATTTGGGGAATGTTTAATTTTTCAGACCAATCTAACATTAATTCTTATGCACGAGGAAAAGGTGTTTGTTTTATCATATGGAATCATGGTTTCATGGCAGAATCCACACAAAACTAGACCTACAATGTAGTTTGCCATGTTGAAGCTTTAATGATTTTAATATGAATTTATAAGGCTGATGTTGTATTTTATTATTGTTTTATAACTGTAAATTTTTTACTGTTGTAACCCACCTCAATCCATTGGAGAGGCAGGATAAAAATAAAAATATATTATTTATTATTATTTATTATTTATTATTATTATTATTATTATTAATTATTTGGAATTGTAATTTGCAATTTTAACTTATGTTCCCAAATTTAGATCATTTGTTATTTAAGCAAGCAAACAAGATATCTGTATGGTCTAGCAAGTGAACCAGGAATTTTTTCATCAATGATAGTTTTCCATGCTATATGAAGCAGGATTATGGTTAAGATTTTTGGAATAAGTCAAGCTATTAGACCAACTTCAAAGTTGGGTTAATATCTCAGACTTCACCTGAAACTATTCGCTATAATTTAACACCTTTGGATGAAACAGAAAACTGTAGGTAATGGAAGCCTCTTATTTGTTAGCTTTGGTTAAGATATGAAAGGCATTAAGGTCTGAATCCTGACAATTTCTCACCCTAATTTTAATAACTCAGCTCTCTCTCCCTCTATTACTTCTTTTTCAGTATTTCTTGATGATTCCACCCCACCCCACCCCACCCCACCCTGCTTTGGCTCTTTTTGAAATATTTTTAAATTTGGTATCTTCCAATTCTGTGATTTATTTGCATGCTTGCTAACCTTTGCCACTGCTAATGCACGTGAAAGCTTTATTGGCTTCCAAAACAGTTAAGTAAGAGTAGTGTCTTATATCCTGTTCTTAGATACACAATATAAAAGTGTAAGAAATAAAAAAACATTCAGGGGTAGCCATGTTGGCCATATAGCAAATCGAAAATGATACCTTTATTGGGAAAACCAGAATGCACAATTACATGTTGCAAGCTTTCGAAGTTCCACAAACGTCATCAGGCAAAGTGTTAAAAACCATGCAGGAGGAAAAAACATGTAATAGTGTATTTTGGTTGGCCCAATAAAGGTATAAATTATTTGGTGAATTTTTGATTTGCTATATGGTCAACAAGGGCACCAAGGTTTTTTGTTTTGTTTTGTTTGGATTTCAAGATATCGTATTATAGCCATAACAGGGGAATCCTAAAAAAGAGAGCCAGTGGACTGGGACCCTACTATTTGATGTTTCAACCTCCAACAAAGGTAAAACATTTTTTTTCTAAAACTGGGACTGGGTTGGCATGTTTTACCTAAACACAACTTAAAACCTTCCTGATGGAAGCGTGAAGGCTTGATAAATTCAGTGTCCTCCACCTAACAAAAGGGGCCTGGGCCTCAAAAGGATGGAGACATATTGGATTGCTAAGAAGCATCTTTTTTGTTTTGCAAATGGATGTTAAATTTCTTGGACTTTGAGAATCTTCCAGTGGCCACTTGGTTTTTAACACCTTGCCTGATGAAGCCAGTAGAGCTTCGAAAGCTTGCAACATGTAATTGTGTACTGTATTTGGTTGGCCTCATAAAGGTATTGTTGTTTGGAGGATTTTTGATTTTGAAAAAGCTAGTATGTTCAGGACAAGGATCTTAAAGGGAAGTCACAAAATCTCAGGCCAAATTCTAATATCATTTTCAAGAGAGATATAAACAAACAAACCAACCCATGGTGCGTTTAATTTATTGCAATTATTTCCTTCCAAATTCCAACACTTTCCAGTGAATATGAACAAAGAATACTTTAACAGTAGAAGAAATGGGCCTTGTGGGGGGAAATCCTCACTCCATATTCATTTCAAGCCACATTTTCAGCAGATGCTAGGTACATGACCAGCAAAAGATAAAGTGCATATATTCAATTCAGGTGAGGACAAGTGTCACAGACTTAAAAAAAAAAATACAGCAGTTGAGCAAAATATGATCCTGATCATTTTAGTGCACATTTATGTAGTTTTCATTTTACGTTTCCATTCAGTTTTACACTGGTCAGCCTATTCTTAGCAAAAATGCTTAATATTAAATATTAATATTTTAACATTAAATACTTAATATTAAAATAGCTGTTTTCTTTTTTAAAAAAAAGAAAAGAAAAGGGACAACATACACAAATGTATACTTCTGGAAGCCTAGCACTTGTTTCTTTCTAGTCCAGTAATAGCCAGTGCTTTTATCCTTTGGATCCAGGCTTCAGGCTTGCAAAAGCTTTAGAGTTCTTAAGGGAATAGGAAATTTCATTGAGAAAAGAGATGAAATGAGAGTCTCTCTCAGACTTCTTGGATTCCAAAATAACTACAATGGTGAAATGAGGTTCAGGACGAGTCAAGAAGTACGTGCTTTGAACTTTGTCATCGTAAAAGTGGACCACCTTTTCCAAACCATTAAGGTCAGAAGCTTTGTCTGTCATAATCATTATGACATTGGGCCAGTGCATAACAGGCCTATCATTGGGCAGAGACACTACTGCTGGATACTGGTCTACGCCCTTAGGGGCTTCCCTGTAGGAGTGGGGATGATGGTAGCCATGTCCCTGAAAACTTTCTGACCCACGGTTATCAAAGATTAAAGACACATTAACAGCATCGTATTTTCTGATGAAGCTGGAGATTTTCCCAAAATAATCAGGATTAGTTTTTGCAGTCAAAGCTTTCATTTCAGATGGCGTTGTTTGTCGACTGAGTGCCTCATAAAAGTAAAAGCTAAATTTGGCAAGAAGGATATTCTTGAGTTTCATTAGCCATAGGAAAAGGTGGGGAGGCTGTACAGCCTTTTGAGACTGTCCACCAAACAAGTGTTTCTTGGTTTCTCGTTGCTTCTCAAAAATCTGTCCCCATGTCTGCAGTTTCGTGTGAGCATTGTGCAAATGAACCAAGGATGGGAGGAATTTCCACTCAGAGATCTGCGCCTGAGCTTTCAACAGATGAGTAAGGACATCTGCTTCTAACTGGAAACTGCTTTCAAGAGGACTAAGGATTGGATGGTGAAATCTAGATGAGAAAAAGAAAATAAAGATGTCAATGCTTTGGAAAAATATTTCTAGAATTAGCTGCATGTCTAGAAACATGGATGGACAACTCAATTCCCAACATTTTGGCCAGGATAACCAATAGTGAGAGATGAGGGGAACTGGACCCGGTCTTGGGCTACAGCATACAATATAGCAGTGTGCATTCAGAATGTTATCATGTCTGAAAACATGGATTCAGTGGTTATACTCACCTAGACAAGAAAACAGAACAAGTACTGTGAAGCATCTTTACTGTCAGTACTAAACAGAATCAAATATTTTTATCATTATTCCTGATAAAATATTAAGATCAATACGGCAACTCCTTCTGTTATAATCATGCATGAAATATGCTGATCAACAGCTCATCCCATCCCAGTCATTAAATATCTACCAGCGTAGTACTAGTTACACCTGACTCTAGGAACACAACACTTCAGATTTGTAAATTATTTGATTTTATTATTTTCTTTTCTTTGTTATTTATTTGTCAAAAATCTCTCTTAAGTCACATCTCATTATTTTTATTTTAGGGCTCTGGGTATATCAGGTCCCACAGTCCACATACAGTCCCTCCACATCTGCTGGGGTTACGGGTGAAGGACCCCTGTGAATGTGGAAAAACCACAAATAAAAAAATAAATACTATTCTTTTTACCTAAGAGAACATGTTTCTAGGAATCTCCAGGTCCTTCAGTGCAACTCTTATGGCCAGAAGTTGAAGGACTTACAAACGCCTAGAAAAGTGTTTTCTCTAGAAAATTCTGGGTTTCCCAGCACAACTCTATTGTCAATGTCTAGAAAGAACATATTAATCAACATTGCAAATAATCAAATCCTCAAAAGTCAAAGCTGCAAACATGCAGGGCCAGCTATATTTCACATTAATCTCCCAATGATAAACAGACAACAACCAAAGGAAATGGCATGGCTGACTATGAGTAGTACTCCCCACAAAGGAAAAGGAAGGGACTGTATCTCCATGTATTTCAAGATTAGCTTGACCTAATATGCAGAAGCTTCAATGTCATTTTTGTTTGTTGTTATATGCTTTCAAGTCACTTCTGACTTATGGAGACCCAAGGTGAACTTATCATGGGGTTTTCTTGGCAACATTTGTTCAGAGACAGTTTGTCATTGCCTGCCCCTGAGGCTGAGAACATGTGGCTTGCCCAAGTTTACCCAGTGGGTTTCCATGGTTGAGCACAAAATCAAATCCTGGTCCACAGAGTTTTAGTCCAACTCAAAATGTCATAGCAAACCTGATTTCTGTATTCAAAAGCTAATGTGGTATAGTAGCCAGTGTGAGATGGAGACTTAGGATATTCTGGTTCCAGTCCTTTTTGAGCCATGAAACTCATTGGGCAACCTTGAGCCAGACAACCCGTCCTTAAGCTTGAGCTATTGTGATGATTAAGTGAGAAGTGTGATGTACATGTTGCCTGGAGGTCACTGATAGAAATGTGAGATATAAATGTAACTAATAAATAAGTTAAATTTTTTGTGTGTATCGAAATTATCTTTAGCAATGTCAGTGCTTAGGAATATTATTTCTATCCAGAGGAAGGGATGGAAGATTCCTGGCCATCCACATGTAATAAAGTATGTGCTTTGAACTTTGCCATTATAAAAATCACCTTTTCCAAGTTACTGAGGTCAGAAGCTTTCTCTGTCATAATACTGAACTAATTCACATACTACAGATGTTATTACACATATATTCCACAGGTCCTGCTCCCTTTGGAAAATCTTCTATCTGTGGAAATCCAACACTGTGCTTAGTGCTGTAGCACTTAAGACTTTCTTCTCTTTCACTCCCCTCTCTAACAACTGATACCACCACATAACTGGCTTGAGAGAAGATGCAGAGGGCACAGGGGGCTGTGGGGAGATTATCCCTTCTCAGTTCAGCTGACAAAAGCAATTCCTCCAGCAAATGTCCATTACTGGATTTATGTCCCCAAACAAATTAGTTATAAACATGAAACCACATTTCTTGACCACAGTTCCAAATAATGGGAAAGTAGTTTAAAATAATTAGCAGATGATTGTGGTGTCATGTTGAGTAAAACATCCCTTTACTGCTCAACATGACACAGCTAGGACCTGATAGGGGGAGATAGAGGGAGCAGTGTCAGTACACATAGTGTAGTCCCCCCATCTACCTGATATCTCTGCTGCTTTCTAAAAAATGTTTGAATAGGACGTATGTCGATCCTGGTCACACATTGCAAAATTTCTGCAACTGTGTAAACTAAGAACTCCTCAGAATCTGGATTATGCTACTGCTCTGGCAAAGACCTCATTCAGCTTTAAATTCCTCCAGCACATATGACAGGAAAGCATGTATACAAACTGACCTTGAGCTATATTTTCTAAGGATGGATTCCAGCATGTTTATTAGTTCTTCAGAGTTGATAAACTTCTGGGTACTGAGGCTGTACATTTTTTCATAGAAGTCAGCAATTTCCATCCGAGCCTGAACAAAAAAACAGAGCTGTTCAGACAGGTGTGAGAGCAGTTCTTCCAGGTGAGGGGCTGTTCCGCCCAATGCATTCCGACCTGTTGTCACCACCTTCTTCAGTTCATTATGCAAAGATGTGTATATAGTTCGTATGGAATCCTTTCGGCTGAAGAATGATTGCCCACCTGTTATTTATTTAAAAAATAAAGTGTGTGTTTAGAGTAACATAACAGTAGCATAACCATAAGCATTCTTTTATGAGCAATTACATATTTAGAATATTTTTATTTTAAGCACAGATTCTATAATAGCCTTTTACACTTTAGCAGAATTGATTTATGTACCAAATTAATTTTTCATCCAGAACCTTCTTCCACATCTTGCTACCACACATCCCATTTTCAGAGTACTCTCAATATTCTAGCTTTTCCAGTAAGAATATCTGTAACCCAGAGGCAACCTCATCCCTAGGAGTTTGAAACAGCTATGCCACTATGAAATGTTAATAACTCATGTTGCTATTAATAACACTAGACTTTTAAATGTGCTTTTTCACCAATGAAAACATGAAATGCTTTAGCTTTCTAAAGCAGCACTGAAACATGAACGGTACAGTCATGCATATACCAACATTTGACTGCAAATCAAAATCCAAAGAGAACAGCCATATACTTTTGAAGACCTGTTCATTAGTCCATAAAAGCACACAAACAAGTACATTTTAAATAATTTAAAATGAGGAAAGCCTAAGCACACATTTTTCCCAATAGGCCCATCATATCTCAGGGGATTGACCAGAACCATTAAGAGAATACAGCAGAATTAAGTGATCAGAAATGAAGAACAGGATGCATTTCTAACTTTGCAGAAATTCCCATTTTTAGATAAATGCACCTGTAGAAGACATTGCTAGCCTAGAAGAGAACAGTCCCCTTCCACATCCAGAACAAGCTTTTGTTGTTGACTTTCAAAGCCCTCCACGGACTGACCCCTCCTTACTTGTCTGAGCTTCTTTCTCCTCACACTCCTTCTCTTCCCCTCCACTCTGGTAGTCAAGGTCTCCTGTCCCAGCCAAGGATTTCCACTGCCCTGTCCTGGATTCATCCCTTCTCACTTGCTGCCCCACTCCTGGAACCTTCTTCCCCCACATGTGCACCTCATCACTTCTCTAACCAGTTTCAAAATTAAGTTAAAGACTATATTGTTTAGGGAAGCGTTCCCAGGATTGTGCCATCTGCCCCAGGATGCCTCCTTTTAACTATCTTTTAAGAAGCTAAGCTCTCCCTCCAGTCCATCTGCCTTGGTCCAGGCCCCAAAGGGAGAGAAGAACCACTGGACCTCATCACCTTCCCACCACCTTCCCTTCTCCTTTTGTGTAGTCTCTTTTACATTGTAAGCCTGAGGGCAGGGATCCGTCTAATTATAAGATTGTATGTACAGCACTGTGTAAATTTACAGCGCTATATAAATGAAATAAAATAAATAATAGTCACTTCCTTGTTCCTCTTTTTTATTTCTCACTTTGAAAAGTTAATAAAACTTTATCTTTTTTCTTGCCTTCTTTCTTTTTTGGATTTTCCCTCTGCACCTAGTTCTTTTATTATCTCTCCTGGCTATCTCTCCTTTTGTATCACACCCCTCCTTTTTAAGACTGGTCTTAAATTGGGCAGAGACTTAGGATATTACGGCACAAGGCCCTAGTGATGGAACTGGAGTAGAATTACAACATGTGATTCCTCCCCTTTTCACAATATTTGTCAGTACTCATAGTTGCTGACCAGCTGTCCTATTGTTATTATTGCACAATTTTGCATTAATGAAACAAACACGAAAACAGCTCATTTATATACCACTTCATACCCTTAAGGAGTGTCTAAGCAGTTTACAACTGTAAGCTATTTGCCCCCCAACAATCTGGGTACTCATGTTAGAGACCTTGGAAGGATGCAAGCTTGAGTTGAGCTTGAGCCCTTTTGCTGGTCTTGAACTCGCCACCTTATGGTTTTGAGTGAGTGGCTGCAGTACAGGCATTTAACCACTGCGCCACCAGGGCTGATACCCACAATACTGAAACCCACAATAACTGCCAATATCAGTACTTTCACATGAGATCGTCATTGTGCAAGTGGGCGTGTCATGAACTGCTCTCCCTACAAAGCTTTTGATTTAGTGAAGAAGATTTTATAGGATTTTTATAGGAGCCATTGATGCTGGATGAAGAATGCATTGCTATCTGCAGAACCACTTGTTCTGAAACTTAACAACACAGAACTCTAGAATTGTGAATCAGTGGAAATTAGTTCCCCAAAGAACCTCATGATCTCATCTTGGCAAGATTTTGGAAGAAAACAAAAACAAAAATCACATGCTCAAACCAGGAAAAAAATGGGGGTGAAGGCTGGGGTAATATACATTGTTTGGAAAACCAAGACTAGAAACATTTGTCGCAAAGCAAGGCCTATCATGCTTTTAAAAGGTAATGGAGAATGTATTGATACCATTAATACATTTTCTCATCCTTGCAGCGCTTTTATTTAGAGACCTTGGTTGCAAGATGGACTTTCATCATCATCATCATCATCATCATCATCATCATCATCATAAAGCATAAAATCGCTGGAGCAGGGAGCTCTTGGCAGGTCTGGAATTTTTTATTTATTTATTTATTTATTTATTTATTTATTTTTGTCCCTAAGATCCTCTTTGGGCTAAACCAGACTGCCAAAAATGTCCCCAAACAAGCAAGCACAGAAGTAGCCAGAAGTCATTTTGAAAAATGTTTTTTTTTTTTTTAATTTACATCAGTGAAGCCTTGGGACTTGTGTAAAAGGTAAATTGTTTTTCCTGGGGGCTTCCAGAGAAAGCAGTTCACCCTTCCCTTTTTTTAAGAGAAAGAGTGGCACTTTGCCTACTGCGGTCCTCCATCCTGTACAAAATTAGAAAAACACTAAGGACATTGCTAGGGTGCTCTAGCATTGTATTTGCGCAATTTTTTTAAACATGATTACAACAGTAGCAATAACACTGTGAAAACACTTATTTCTCCAGACTTCAGACGTTGCTCTTTGCAGAAATTTGTTTAGCATAGGCTTACAGAGTTGCATAAATTCAACTAGCTCAGCACACTGAAAGTTAGCATCCTGAGCAGTTGAATCTCATCACATGTCATATTGTTGCTGCGTTCCTTCAAATTGTTTCTGAATTACGGCGACTCTAAGGCATACTTAATTTAGGATTTTCTTGGCAAGCTTCTTCCGAGGGGTTTTTGCCATTGCCATTCTCTGAGGCTGAGAGAGTGTAACTTGCTCAAGGTCACCCAGTGGATTTCCATGGCCAGGTTGACATTTGAACCCTGGTCTTCCAATGTCCTGGTCCAAAGGCTAAACCATTACACCACACTGACTACCCTCTCATTTCGAAGCCTTTTGCATGGTGCCCTTGGCCCATCACGCCTGCCATTCAAGCAAGCAAAGTGTTTGCTATCTGTTAACTACCCCTAGAACACGCTTTAGTTCTCATCTGCAAACCATATGATACAGTCCTACACAATGCATTTTACGACAAACACTTGATATGCTGTATCACAGTGATTCCTAAACTTTAGTCCTCTCTGGTAGTTTTAGACTTCAACTCCTGGAAGCCTTAGCTAGCTTGTCAGAAATTCTGGGAGCTAAAGTCCAAAATATCTGGAGCACCAAAATTTGAGAACCACTGAAAATAACTCTTATTCTAAATATTATTATTATTCCAAGATCTGATTTCACTAAGAAGTGGAGTTATCAGCAAGAAGTGTGAAAGGTTGCAATGGCTTGAAAGGCAGGAGAGTCTTTTTCTATGTGACATGTCCTCCTTGTCACCAAATATACCTTTGAGCGGCCCCCGCTTTTTTAAAAAAACACAATGTGACAGAGCCCTGTTCAGGACAGACATCTCTTCAGACAGCGTGAATTTAGCAGTGCTGGCTTCTAAACTGAGGGTGAGACACACCCTCAAAACCTGCAGTCCTTTACGCATGTGTGAGCCTTGAAAAAGTGCGCTGGAAGAGGAGTGTGCAAAGAGATCTTGTAGCACCTTTGAGACTAAATGAAAGAAAGGAGTTGGCAGCACGAGCTTTCTTTAAGTCTGCATCTACGAAAATCTATGAAGTGTACGAAAGCTCATGCTGACAACTGTTCTTTCTGTTAGTCTCAAACGTGCTGCAAGATCTCTCTACAAACTGATTCTACAGATTGTATATACTCATGTATAAGTCTAGAAATTTAGGTCAAAAAAATTGACCCCAAAAACCTGAGTCGACTTATCCACGGGTCAATGTAAGTATTGTATTTTAACTCCTATTTAAAAGAAGGACCCCATCCCCTGGTGGAAAGAATATAATCTATTCTGGAAGCACTGACCCCCTTTATTCTCTCATCCATCTAGTCTTAAGAATAAGCACAAAGAGTAATGTCTGATGGACTTTTGGAAGTTCTTTGACATTGTTTTGCTTTGCTTCATCCTTTAGATTCTTTCCTATGTGCACCTAAATTTTACCCTCGACTTATCCACGGGTCATAGCAAAACCCATAATTTTGGCCCCAAAACTTGCCCTCGACTTATACATGAGGTCGACTTATAGTCGAGTATTATAAGCTATATATTTGAATTCACGCACTGGAAGAGATAGTAAGAGAGGCGCTCTGCACATGCTCAGAGGCCCCGTGCTGTGTCTGTTAGAAGAATGGACCTAAGATATCACTCAATAGTTGTGTGTCCTGGCTCTTCGGGTGTAGCTTTCTGAAGCAGTGCGACACCACTTTTAACGGCCGCGACTCTGTCCTACAGGGGCCTGGGATCTGCAGTTTGGCGAGGCACCGGACTAGGCTGAAACGCCTCATCAAAACTACAGATCGCAGGACAGCGATTCCCTCAGAAGGATGGGATTTGCAGTTTGGCGAGGGAACCAACTTTTGGTGCTAGACCAGCCGGAACACCTCCCCAAACTACAAATCCCAGGGTTCTGTGGGATGGAGTCATGGTGGCTATGGAATTCTGGGAGGTGGAGCTTGTGGTGGGGCCTTGGTTGAAGGCTATGGAATTCTGGGAGCGCTTTAATTCTTTGTCTGAGTCACTTGCTATGGAATTCTGGGAGTTGGAGTTTGTTGTGGGGCCCTCTGGGCCCCACAACAAACTCCAACTCCCAGAATTCCATAGCCTTGAGCCAGAAAAACACTGAAAGCGGTATCAAACCGGGTTATCCCTCTCATTATTCGGTGGTACCGACCTATCTTCTGCCCGAGGAAGGTCATGCCGTGGTAGGCCTTCTCTGCGGCGGCCAGGTGCCCCAGGGCAGCCAGGAGGGAGAGCCAGCTGGCGCCGGCGCTCTTGCTGTTGGCCTCCCGCTCCTTCTCCACATTGTCCTTGGCCTTGTCGTAGGAGAAGATGCCCAGGTGGGAGAAGAACGTCTCCAGCACCGCCTGCTCCAGGGGCACCGGCGCGCCCACGGCCGAGGGGGACGGCGCCTCACCCATCCGCCCCTCGCAGTCAGTCACACAACCGCCACCTTCGCCGCCTTCTCGCCGAGTGAGGGTGTCACGTGACGGGCCAGGGGACTAAACCCCCACATCCCATAATATTAACAACGACACGCCCCCTCGCCGCTCACGGGCCAATCAACACGAGGCAAGACTCCGCCCCCTCCTCCACCACCACGTGACCCGAACAGAAAGGGAACAGGGAAGGGAGGAAACAAGACACGCCCCCTCCTCCTCTAGGACACGCCCCTTCCATTTCAGCCACATTTTCTCTCTCCCTCTCTCCAGTAGTTTTCACTTCGGTCCTCCTCCTTTGTTTTGGGGCCTGTGACTAAAAAGCAGCATGGATTTGTTTAAATAAATGTATTTTTTTAAAATTAATTATTATGTATTTATTTATAAATTACATTTTATAAATTATGGATTTCTCTCTTCTCTCTCTTCGGCCATGGGACCCCCCCAAGCGACCATATGCAAGTCACACTCTCTCAGCCTCAGGAGGAAGGCAAAGCCGCTCCAAACCAATCTTTCCAAGAAACACATAGTGTTGGCATTAGGTTGGAAACAATTCCAAAGGCGCGCAATGGATACAAAGGGACGAACAAGGTAAGATTAGTCACCGCGGCAATGCTTTGACTACCTTTGTGTAACGCCAATAACTCAAATCCACATTGTATTCCTCATACATACACACTAAAACACCCCCATGAAAGCTCCACTCCACCAAATGCATCTGAGGAAGTAGACTTAAGTCTACAAAAGCTCATGCTGCCATTTCTTTCAGTTAGTCTCAAAGGTGCTACAAGATCTGTCTACACACCCCCATGAAAGCTTATGTAGACTTTTTTTAAGCTGCAGGCCAAAACCTACCTGTCTGGAAAATGTGTCTCAATTATGAACGTGCCTCCCCTTGCGAACAGATTTGGGTATTCTACAGATAGGTATTTTCTTAGAATGTAAACAGAGCAGTTTTTCTTGTTCCACCCAAAATCCAAGGTGGATTTAATCAGACAAACGGGACCGGGAATGCTGTGAGCCACCTAATTTCCACAGCTAGCCATGCATTTCACCTGTGCCATCATCACACCAGAAGCTGCCAAAAGACCACCAAGTACAACTTGCCAGGACCTCTAGTAGGAAGCTCACATCTGAACTATTTATGACCTTCCAGTGTGGCAGATCCCATCATGTCTCACAATGGTTATACTTGCTACCGGTAGTGTTCGTTGCAATAGCTGAAAGACTGATTGTTTAGCCATAGGAATGCAGTACAGGCCTTAGGAAAATTTTGGGTATGAATGGACAGCAGAAATCTCAGTTCTAGGATAAAAGGAGGATTTAAAGTAACTAAGTAATTTCTTACCTGCTTCCCATGTTGGAGTTACTAGCTTTGAGTACTAAGCATTTTGACTTGGGAGAGGGGGAAGCAAGTATTTTTTGCTCCACATAATGCAATAAAAGGTTTGTCAGATTAAGGGCTGCACAAGTCTTTTAGCTACTAGCAGTCTATTAATTATTGGGGCTGGCTTTTATTTTTAAGTTAAGCTCCATATTTGGTATAAAAGAATGCAATACAGCTCACATGTAAGCTGGATACATTCTTCTGACTCACTGAGGAAACACTACATTTGACATATAGGTGTGACAAATACAGTCATTTTAGCAATAACATTTTTTGCCATACAAATATTAACTTTAAAGGGCTCACTGACTCACCTGCCCTTACAGGGCTTTTTCACTGAAAAGTTGAACAGAACTGTTGAAAGAATTAGTCTATGCACTGGTTTCAGAGTTCTGCTAATAGAACAGAAAATGCTCCAGCTTTGATTCCCAAATCCTGAACAGATGTACAGAAGATGGAGATGAGGTGGAAAAAACAAAGTGACTCAAGAGAGAGCCTCAGAAGATAGTAATTCAGCTATAATGTTTTATTTCTGACAAAGATGAGAGATGTTTCTCAATTATAACAAACAATCAGATGTTGAAGAGGAATTTTATTGAAACACAGAGAACACAAACTTTATCTGCATTTAGAAGAAAGTATTTGGTCTCTTGGTGGTGAAGCGTGGCTTATGTTGGCGACGCAGAACTCTGTGTGGCAGAGGGAACTTAATTTTGGAATCCTGTAGGAAGAGAAGAAATTTTAGTTTCAAGTTCATATATGTTAATAGTTAAGCTATTTTTCTCATACAGTAATATGAATCATTCATAATATTCACAAGGGAATTCTTCTTGTTAGGAATCTTGCTATTTAATAGTAAAAAGGATGTGCCATTATTAGGCACTCTCTGTATTACCCACAAAATGCTGCTAATGCAAAATAATAACTCTTAGATATCCATTAATATCTGACACTTTTCATGCCCCTCTTTCAGAGAAGTATGATATACAAAACCATTTTTTCCATCAATGATTCTAGGAAACTACAATTCCCAGATTCACCCATGATTCTGAAAGATAGTAAAATCCTATTATTAATTACTTTAAAAGTAAATTTATGTTCAAGTTACATCAAAATAACATGGTTCCTCTGATACAAATGTAAGTAAATGTAATGAAAGAAAACCAACACCCAAGCCAACCAATACTCTTCTGAATAGGATACTGAGCAGGCTGAGGGGGAAAAAAAATTCTGCTGCACCAGCACCAAAGCCATCAAGGTCTTTTTCAATATAAACAGGAAAAATAAACTCTGAAAGTAGAGTCTTTAGAACCAGCAATTCAAAACATGACCATCAACACATTTGGAAGCTATCAGATGGGAGAATGCTGGTTTTTTGGATGGCAAGACTTTATAAATGAACATTTTAAAAGGACAAATTATGCATGATAAACATATACTGAAATTAAGTACAGAAGTATGGAAGATGGACAGATAATTTTTGAGAAGTTATTGGGCTGTTTTAATATGAGAATATGCAATTTATACATTTATGTATTTCATATAATGTGGAGCTCAAACCACTATTAAAAGGTCGCTAGCACTCAGGGTTATATATTTATAAGGTCAAAAGTAGCAAATAATTTCCCAGTTAACTCAAATTATGGTCTTCTCTGGCCAGTGGGATTAAGATTGTGCAATCCTTGGTGGAGGGGGGGGTACAAAAAAGCATCATATAAGTTTGCTTTGCTTACATGGAACTGCTTGACAGCTGGCCTGCGGCACTTGCTAGCAGCAATCTCTTCAACCTTCATGATCTGAATTGAGTGAGCACGGGCTCTATGACGTGCTCCCATATCGCGATCTGCAATATAACAAAAAGATGCATAAACAATGGAGGAAACTAGGCAGTTATTTGTAATTTGATAATATCCGATATGAAACACAGATTGTAGGACCTTCAATTTCACTTTCAAAAACACATCAGCTCTTGAAAGGCGACAAGGTACATTTAGTATCTGCACACATGACAAGAACATTTTATTATAAACAATGCCCTTTGGGTTTGTGTGCAGTTTTTATTTTAAACACTGTTAAATATGTTCCTTCTGGAATCTAAACTGTGCACGCAGGACATACCAACAGAAAACCAAATATCCTGCTAATGAAAGATTGTTTTCAATCTTCTATAAATAATGTGCAAGGACTTTTTAAATCATTGCACTATATAACTCAGTGGCGAAGAACTGCATTGTTAACATGTTCTTTCTGATCCAAATACACATGCAAGCACAGGGTTTCATTAAAACTAAACGTAAGACATGTCCACAGTTACCTATACTTTTTATCTGAGACCAATGAAAGCTAATACAGAGTTGCTATTATTTGGCCATGTTTTTCTGGGTGTAAATTAGTGCTTAACAGTGGACTCATATGCATGTCTCCTCAAGTGCAAATCCTAAGAACTGTGTATGATTGTATCCTGAATATCTTGTGTATTTAACAACAAATACAGTATTGGCAATTTATATAGATATTACTTTTTTCTTGCCAAACCAAAGCTGTAAAATTGTGGGAATACATGGTTATATATTATCCAGTTCAGGGGTATTCCAGAAACAGTTGGGATATGGGGTATATCAAGAAAGCTTTTTTAAAAAAATTCTTTCCTCCGAAAGGCCTTTTACACCATGAGGTGGAAAACAGAGGCCCCCTTTTGAAAAATATTTATCTGAGTTGGATATCCAGAAGGGGGCTACAATATCCTTCAGTCTGATATCCTTTATGATGAAGGCACAGTAATAATTAATTTATGCAAACATATATGTAAACCTACCAAGCCTGTATATTTTAAATATTTTGATCCACACTTAATGGATCTGAGGTTTTTGGCTATCTCCTAAACACATCACAATTGGTTACTTAAGCAGCGAGACAACAGAAAGATTTAAGAAGTATTTTGTGGTTTGAGCATTGGAATATGACTCTGGAGACCAGGATTCAAATCCCAGCTCAGCCATGGAAATTAACTGGGTGACCTTGGGCAAGTCACACACATGCCTCAGAGGATGGCAATGGCACCCCCCCACCAGAAGAAACGCCTTAAGTGTTTCCTTAAGGGTTGCCTTAAGCTGGAAATGACTTCAAGGCACACAACAACAAACTCACATGAGCTGAAAAGAAAATCACAGTAAACTGTGGATTTTAATATGTACTTTGTCTGCAAGCTGACTACAACAGGTGTTACTAATAAAAACAAATTTATTGCTTAATAAAAACTATTAAAACATTTTTTTTCAAAGCACGTTCTTTCTGCTATCATTGTGTATCAAAAGAAAACTCAGCACTCTAAATGGTCTACTATACTTACAGCACTGTGTAACAGCTCCAGCCGTTGTCAAATCTCTGTACTCCCTATACATGTTGTGAGTTCCACTACGAGAATCATATCGCAGCCAGATACCAAAGTTTTTCACCCTCAGTGGAGATTTCTCAAAAACCTAAGATTGCAGCAATTTGTCAGAATAGCAGCAAATGAAAGATGAACAATTTTCAGGAAACAAGTAAAACTTTTAATTCAGTATAAAAGATAGAATTGGTTTTAATTACTGTACTATAAATGAACCTACTAAAAAAATTGAATGGCAATTATCTTTTTATTTAAATGAAGCATGAAATCTGGTATTACTTCCCCGTCATTTCTCTCTCTTCACCAGAATTACATAATTTGATTTTTGCATACTGTATCAGTAACTGAAGAAAACTAAATGTTTACTGAAACAGCGTAACACAGGTTCAATTCTTGGTTCCCATACTACATGAGAAAATATTTTGATACTGGAATGAATTCAGGTCCATTCACTGCGAAATTCTATGCAGTTACTCCCAAGTTCCACTGCATTCACATAGTCTAACTTAATAGTATGGGGAGGATATATATGTGTAAAAGCACTGTTACAATTGTACATGCTGCGCTAAGGGAGCACTGCAATGACTCTTGACATACAGTGGGTCCATGGCGTCATGCCGGCATAGGGATGGAGTTGGGGCACACAGCATGCGGTCACCATGCCCACTCCGCCCTGTTGCCAGTGTTTATCTCTAGTGTGTACAGCCTCCTAATCCCTTTCTAGGGCCTAAATATCCTAAAGGCACCAGATCCTACCTAGTCTTAAAAGCTATGCAGGGTCAGCCCCAGTTAGTACTTGGATGGGAGACTGTCAACACCAGTGCTGTAGGCTATATTTTTACAGGAAGGAACTGGCAAAACCACCCCAAGTATTCCTTGCTTAAGAAAACCCGATAAAATTGACAGCATTCCCATAAGTCAACAGGTGACTCAAAGGTGAACATGCATACACTTAACATGTTCCCAAAAATTAATAGAGAATTTCTGTTCCATTCTTTTCCAGACTTAGATAAAATGCAGCCAGCTACTTTAAAGAATTATGATCAAGTGCAACAAGACAAGATAAACACAGATGTTGCATATTAGTTTCTTGATGCAAACCATTTCACTGATTTTATGAATACTGGCATTGGTATCATGTTAAAGTATGTATTAGTGTACAACATATAACACTGACAGAATCCACAGTTATGGGAACTTGAGAGACATGCTCTGAACATTTTAAACAAGCCATGGCTCAAATAATTATAATATGCCCCCTACTTATCAACTAAAGTGGTGGTTTAGCTTTTAGTAAATTGCTTTATCAAAAACAAAACTATTTCAAAATCTCTGAGACTATTTATTTTCTTGTAAACACACCTGTCCGCAATAGACAATCTCCCCAGAAGATTTCTTCATCTTCTTCAGCTGAGAAACAAAATACCAGAAACGGGACTTTGCAACAACATGATTAGGAGCAAAGATGCGCATACGATAGAGAGGTGGTGTTGGACACTTAGGAGTGGGAAGGCATCTTCCAACCACTTTGTACTCCTTCAGCTAAAAAAAGAGAAAGAGAAAATGCATGAGAAAGTCCGTTCTACTTTGAGATTTACTTGCAAGTTGATTAAGCAAAAAATGATCTCTCCAACTTGTTTTGAACAAACATACGTATACAGTTGGCCCTCCTTATGCATAGATTTGAGCATACACGGATTGAAAATATTCCCCAAAACTATAAATTCCAAATAGCAAACCTTGATTTTTTTCATTTTATATATGGGACACCATTTTGTTGTGCCATTATATTTAATGGGACTTGAGTATACATGGATTTTGTTATCCATGGAGGGTCCTGGAACCAAATCCCAGTGGATAACAAGGGCCCACTGTATACTCAAAAAGTTCCAAGTCTACACAGTTCTTATACAGAAGGGAGCTTAATTAACACAGTGGACCCTTTCATCCACAACAGAGCTAAAGAGAAGTGGGAAAATTACTGATCTGACATGAGGCAAGTACTTCTATTACAAACTAGGAATTAAATATGTATGTGCATGTGAAACTTAAGTTTTTTAAAGCTTCTGCTCTCACCTCTATCATAGACTCATTTAATGTGCATCAGTAAAACAACCCTCACCCTCTCCTCAAATTAGGAAATCCTTTGAGCATTTGAAACATGATATTTACATGTTAAGTAGTATGGTTTACATCCAACTGTTAGTTCCAATTAACAGTAGATCCACTGAACCAATGGTTATGTACTGACATGCAGATCAGCAACTGATTTAATGGGCAAAAGGATCTAGTATCAGCTTTGTGTCAGTCTCAAAGGTGCTAAAAGATCCCTTTGCATATTGATATTCCAGACTAATATGGCTATGTATTTGATTCAATGGGCCTATTCTAGTTGGGAGTATGTAATTGGATTTCAACCTATGCTTATTAGCTATACGCAACATGGAGGGCTGTTAGCTTTTGGCCGCATCAGCCTTGCAGAAATAATCCACTTTGACACTGCTTTAACTGCCATGGCTGAACAATACAGGATTCTGGGAACTGTAGTTTTGTGAGAGATTTTTAAATACTTGCAGGGAGAGTATTTATTGGTTTGATTTAAGCATGTATGCCTTCTAGTTTGGACATCCCTGAACTCCAGTCTAGGAGTCTGGAAACAACTGGTCCAGGACACACTGCAGAAATAATCCAGTTTGGCACTGCTTTAACTGCCCTGGCTCAATGCTAGGGAATTCTGGGAACTGTAGTTTTGTGAGACATCTATCTTTCTCTGTCAGAGAGCCGGAGCAGTTAAAGCAGTCTCAAACTGGACTATTTCTAGAGTTTCATACCAATTAAACCCCAATTGCAAGAGCAAGAATGAAGTGAAGAGCAAGAATGAAGGGATGCTGGCCATTTCCATTTCCTTCTCTCCCTCCAAGGAACCAGGCTGAAGACTCATAGAATCGGAAGAGACCACAAGGGCCATCCAGTCCAACCCCCTGCCATGCAGGAACTCCCAATCAAAGCATCTCCGACAGATGGCCATCCAGCCCCTGCTTAAAGACCTCCAAGGATGGAGACTCCACTACTCAGGAACAATGATAATAAAAATAGTAATAAGTCCTTGAGTCTCTATAGTGGGAGAAAAGCAGATTGTTAATTATATTCCGCCTTTCCCCTACTATAGGGACTCAAGGACTCATTATTATTACTGTAATTATTATTAATGTCATTATTGTCCAGTCTTCGGCCTGGCTCCTTGGCACGGAGGGAGAGAAAATTAAACAGAAATGGCCAGCTTCCCTTCTGAGAAGACATCAATAGGCGATATAAAGGCCTTGTTTAAATATCTGAAGGGACGTCACATTGAGGAAGGAGAAAGCTTTTTTCCTGCTGCTCCAGAGAAAAGGAACCTGGGACAATGGACGCAAGGTACAGGAAAACTGGGAATTGTTTTGTGGGTGCACGCTTATTTCATTTATTTTTAAAAATGTATTTACTTATATAATAAATAATAATAATAAAATAACATAATTATATATAAATATATAATTATTATAATTATATTATTCTAAATAATAATTTATAATATAATAATAATAATATATAATTGTATAATAATAATTATATATAATAATAATTATTATATTATTATAAATTATTATTATAAATTATTATTACTAATTACTAATAATTATTTACTTATATCCCCCCTTTTTCCCACTATAGGGACTTAAGGCAGGGAAGGCTAAGGAGATGACCCCGCACTGTACACTCTTAAAGCAGTGCTGGTATTCCACGTTTGACTCCTCTGTCTGCCCTCCTGCTGCTGCTGCATTTCGGGGTTTGTAGTCCAGCGAAGCCTAAGAGCGCTTGGGCTGAAGATTCTAAACGCCTTTCCCTAAACTCCAAATCCCATGATGCAACGGGACGAGGGAGCCAGTCGGCTGGAAGAGCAGCGCTATAACGATAAGAGTCCTTTAAGTCTCGGCGGCGGCCATGTTGCGCGCTCGCTACTCGTGGCGGCAGCGGAGACTTGAGAAGGTTCGAATCCTCCTGAGCAGCCGCCATTTTGTGTTCCTTTTCCTTCTCCGCCGGCCATTCCAAGCCTTTTTCTCTCTTTCGAAGCGGGACTCCCCCCTCCCTCCCCTCAATAGAACCCTCGCTTACGGTCCCCGACGCCTTCATCGTGCTGCTGCCTCGCTCGCGGCCGACCCGAAAAGGAACGTCCTGACGTCACACGCCGCCTTGACGGGAAAAAAGGAACGTTCTCATTGGACAGCCGACGAGTCTGCCTTTGAGAGCGGCTTTTCTATTGGTTACTTTTGAACCAATCAAGAGCATCGGTTCTTACTAGGTGGGCTGGAAGGAGGAGAACCCAGTTTGGCCCCGCCTTCACTGCCACCGCGGCTGCTCGGCCCGATGGGATTATGGGAATTGTAGTTTTGTTTACTGTAAGGCTTTTTTTAGGGTTCTCTCTGTCGTAGAGCTCTAGTGACACACAACAAAGTATAATTCCCAGGATTACCTAGCACTGAGGCAATGTAGGGTGCATCCACACGGGAGAAATAACCCGCTTTGGCCCCGCTTTAACTCTTTTTCCTGGCTCAAGGCTATGGAATTCTGGGAGTTGGAGTCTCTGGGCCCCACAACAAACGCCACCTCCCAGAATGCCATAGCTTTGAGCCAGGGTTCACTCTGGCCCCCACAACATACTCCAACTCCCAGAATTCCATAGCCTTGAGCCAGAGTAAGCTCTAGACCCCACAACAGACTCCAACTCCCAGAAGTCTATAGCCTTGAACCAGGGTCCACTCTGGACCACACAACAAAGTCCAACTCCCAGAATTCCATAGCCTTGAGCCAGAAAAAGTGTTAAAGCGGTGCCAAACCGGGTTATTTCTCCAGTGTAGATGCAGCCATAGTTAAAAGTGGTTTCAAACAGGATTATTTCTTTATTTAGTGTGGATGCAGCTCCAGGGAGGGTGCTACTAGAGTAACTAGATCCAAGGTGCATCTTCACTTCAGAAATAATGCATTTTGATACTACTTTAAGAGCTGTAGCGCCATCCTGTGGAACCCTGGGATTTGTAGTTTTCTGAGGCCTTCTTTTATAAGCCTTCTCTGCCAAAGAGTGCTGGTGCCTGCCTTGACAAAACTACAGGTAGCAGGATGTAGGATGGAGCCATGGCAGTTAAAAGTGGTGCGAAACCATATTATTTCTACAGTGTAGATGCAGCTAAAGCAGACAGTAAACATCAATAAAGCACCTTGTGTTATAGTCTCTCCTAAATCTGGAAGAAAATGAGTTTGATCTTGGAAGCTAAGCAGGGCCTTTGGGGCGGAAAGGCTTTTTCAATGACTCTGTAATTTATTTCTCTTCTGCTTTTCACAATAGTCTTCTGACCGTTCTATTAAGAGGTGGTTGCTTAATCTAACTTTGCATCACTGCTCTAAAACAGGAAGCTATTTCATTTAGTTCTATGCATGTTCTACTTAATTTTAAAATAAGTTTGACGAACAGTGGAGCTTACGTTTTGCAACACAACTAAAATTGTTCAGTTGAATTACATGGATAGTCATTAAGGCCGCATCCACACTGGAGAAATAACCTGGTTTGGCACCATTTTAAGTGCCTTTGCTCAAGGCTATGGGATTCTGGAAGTTGGAGAATCCCAGAATCCCATAGCCTTGAGCCAAGGCATTTAAAGCGGTGCCAAACCGGGTTATTTCTCCAGTGTGGATGCATCCTAATACAACCATATGTTTTCACCTAAATCCCAGGGCTACTCGAAGCCATTGGTTTCTCCAAAAGTGGTTTAGTACATTAATAAATCAGTAAATTAAATTAACCAATTATAATTAATAAATTATTAATAGCATTGGAAAGCTAGCGTAGTGTAATGATGAGGGCTGGGAGGAGACCAAGGTTTGAGGCCATGGAAATCCAGTGGGGGAACTTGGGCAAGTCACTCAGCATAAGAGGAAGATGATGCCATGCCTTCTTTGAATAAATCTTGCTAAGAAAAAAAACTCATAAGATAGAGGTTATTTGCCATAAGTCAGAGTCAACATACAACAACAAATAATGTATTGCACTTAAAGGCCATGGGCTGTTAATGCAAACTGATAAACGTGTGCTAAAGTCGTGTTAGATTTTAGATTTTCTGCCTACATATATTTTAACATTGGAGTTTATCATACAATGGAATTTGGGGGTATTATGCAATGGCAATCCGAATGCAATCATGGGATTTCACTTTATTGCGAATGAGTGTATCTCACGCAAGTTCGGGCAATGTGGGGTCATTTTCGGGAAATGGGAAGTCATTCCGAACGCATTCCGAACGCAATCAGATTTCACATAAATTTGCTAAACTAGCTAAATTGGCTAAACTCCGCTCTGGGCCCACAACATACTCCAACTCCCAGAATCCCATAGCCTTGAGCCAAGGCAATTAAAGCGGTGCCAAACCGGGTTATCCCTCCAGTGTGGACACGGCCTTCAACTCCCAAGGAGCCAAGGAAAAAGTTAAAGCGAAGCCAAATTCGGATTAATTCTCCAGTGTGGATGCAGCCTTATAAAAAAGGGATGCTGGGAATTGTAGTTCTGTGTGACAGGACTCTTGAGGATTTTAGCAGCACTGATCAGTGCTGCTAAAATCCTCAAAAGTCCTGTCACACAGAACTACAATTCCCAGCATCCCTTTGAGGGAAGACATGATAATGGCAGCAGAGTAGTGAAATGTGTGTTGGGGCATCTCAGTCCTCATTCACGAGGCTGAGAGGAAAAACAGTGGCAGTTAAGCCCCTTTTTAATAAGAAAATGTCACTTTTAAATGTCTATCTCTCTCATTAAAGGCCTGCGTAGTCACTAATCACATTAAAAACAAACAAGAAACGCCTCAGAGTAGCTTGGAAAGCCAGGTGGTCTGAAATAAAAGGACCACAACACCCGGCATGCTTTGCGCCCTGCGGGCGTCATTTCTTTGCGCCCGGCCTGCCACGCTGTTCTCTTTCCCGATTGGAAGGGGGAAAGTAAGCGCGCGCGGAGATTCTGCGTCATGCGATCCCTGAGCCAATCGCGTAAAGGCCTGGCCGCGGGGGATGCCGGGAATTGTAGTCTTAGCGTCGAGCTGTGGTAGTTTTTTTTTCCCCCAGAGGCTGCATCAGCTCTTCGAGGAGGAGGCCTGAAGCGACGAGGTTCTTCTCTTGTTGGATGTTGGACTGTGTCTGCCCCTCATGGACTGAGAGAAGGTAAGGAAGCTCAGGAGGAGAAGGAGGCCCAGGTCCTGCCTTCCCTGGAAGTTATAGCACTGTGGTCCCACTCTAAACAGCCATGCCTGAATCCTATGGAATCCTGGGAGTAATAGTTCAATGAAGCTCTCAAGCAATGGTTGAGAATTATATATATATATATATATTCTTATACATAAAAATGGGACTGTGGCAACTCCAGGTGGAATGATGGCACCTTAATGGTGTCTTCCCATGCTGTGAACAATAATGTTGTGCAAAGCATGTTGTGTGTGCCTTCAAGTCAATTGTGGCTTGTGGGGTTTTCCTTTGGCAAGATTTGCCCAGAGAGGAGGCTTGCCAATTGCCATTGCCTTTCCCTGATACTGGGAGAATGTCACTTGTTTCCATCAGGAGGACCAGGCACCACAAAAAGGTAAGAAGTATGGAGGAAATGATGACAAAGTGGAAGCTAAAACAACAACAACACACACTCCTATAAATGTAAACACATGCTTCCTATAAATATAAACACATGCTGCTTAGTCCTGCTCAAAATGGAGGGCGTTGTGACATTCCTCCTGGGTTGAAATGGAAAAGGAAGGGCCTCTGGTCACCCCGGGTGTCCATGGCCCAGCTGGGATTCGAACCCAGAGTCCCCGGCTGCGTCCACACTGTAGAAACAATCCGGTTTGAACCCACTTTAACCGCGATGGGATTCTGGGAAAACTAGTTTGTTGTGGCACCGGAGGTGTGGAGGGCAACTTCCCCGCTCTTAACTACGCCAGGCGAGACATTGAAAATAAGAAAACTTATTGAAAATAATAACATTGAAAATAAGAAAACTGGAAAATAAGAAAACTTGCTCATGCTCTTGAACCCGTTGTACCTGTGCAGCTGGTTGCTACGAATGTCAGGTTGTTACTTGGTCCCTTCCCTGAGTTGACTCTTCTTCTTCAGCTAGTAAGTACTGTATATATTCAGGTATAAGTCTAGAAATTTTAGTCAAAATGTTGACTCCAAAAACCTGAGTCGACTTCACAGGTCAACGTAAGTACTTTACTGTACTTTAATTCTTATTTTTAAAAAGAAACCATTCCCTGGTGAAAGGCAAGAGTGTCATCTGATCTGGAAGCAGTCACACCCCCTTTATATTCCCTTATCCATTAAGCCTTTAGTTTGAGCACAAACAGTTAAGTCTGCTGGAATTTTGTAAGTTTTCTGGCACTGATTTCCTTTGCTTCATCCTTTGCATCCCTTGTTACATACCTCCAAGTTTTACTCTCAAATTATTCACGAGTCCTATCAAACCCCATAATTTTGGCCCCAAAACCTGCCCTCAACTTATATGTGAGTTCGACTTAAGAGTTGAGTATATATGGTAGCTTAGCCTGAAAGCGCCTTTTTGATACTCCTCCATTGCCCAGTCCTCTCATGTTCAAACTTTGTTTTTCTTCTTGTGTGAATTCAAAGTTGTTTCTGACTTAGGGAGACCCTAAGGCAAGGTTTTCTTGGCAAGAGGGGGAAAAACATCTCTCTGAGGCTGAGAGAGTGTGACTTAGTGGGTTTCCATGGTTGAGCAGGGATTCAAACTCTAGTCTCCAGAGTCCTAGTCCAACACTCAAACCGCAACACCTTGGATAAGACACCCCCAAGACCCCCTGTCCTCCATTGTTCTGGTTAGATCTCCAAATTCAGGCCTGTGACATCCCTGATTGACTCTATCCATCTGGCATGTGGTCTACCTCTCTTTATGCTTCTACCTTTCCTAGCATTATTGTCTTTTTCAGTGAGTTGTGCTTTCTCATGATATGGCCAAAATACAACAGCCTCAATTTAATCATCTTGGCTTCCAGGGAGAGTCCAGGCTTGATCTGTTCCAGGACCCATTTGTTTGTTTTTTTGGTTGCCCACGGGATCCTGAGCACTCTTCTGCAGCACTACATCTCAAATGAGTTGATTTTCTTCTTATCTGCTTTCTTCTTTGTCCAGTTTTCACAAACATTGGATTGTACAACTCTGATTTTTGTGCTCAGTTGTATATTTTTACTGTTTAGGATCACTGCTTTTCCCATTCTTAGTCTTCTGATTTCTTGACTGCAGTCTCCTCCCTGATCAATGTTTGATGCTAGATACAGGAAGCCACACCACTAGAGAGGAACAGATCCCGCTGAGGCTGAGAGAGTGTAGCTTCCCTAAGATCACCCAGTGAGTTTCCACAGCTGAGCAGGGATTTGAACCCTGATCTCCAGAGTCATAGTCCTGATTTCAAATTACCACACCACCCTGGATCTCATGTGTTCGCACATACACACAGTTCCTTCATGTGGAACAGCCACTGAACAACATGACTTTGATTCAGAGATTGGGAAAAGGTACTTTTTGGACCACAAATCCCAGAATTCCCAGTCAGCACAGCTGGGAGTTGTCATCCAAAATAGTAACTCTGCAAAGATCTTGGTTTGATGGCTTATTCTGGCAGATCGTTATTCTGGTGTGATCGTACAGTTGAAGGATGAATATACATGTCAGAATAGCAGCAGACAGGCAACACTTATCATGTTGCCACCTGTTGAATCACTATTGTTAGATGTGTCTAATTCAGGATGTTAGTATTTAAAAAATCATCCCTTTTTTTGCTCATTAATAGCTAGCATATCTAAATATTTGATTATGTATTTGACTTACAGATTTTGACAGAGTCTTGTGGCACATTAAATATTACATTTACTGGCCATAATGCTGTTGTTAGGAATGAGTGGAGTAGATATTCTGAATCAGTTGAATTTACCTATACTGTATGTTGACTCACAATTCAATAGATGACTGAATGGAACTATTCTAGTTGGAACTAATCACCAAGATGCCAGACTTACTATATCACAAGCTTTCATGAGAGAACTGTTGTGATGTAGTGGTTTGAGCATTGGACTATGGAGTTTATTACACGACAGGAATTGGAAGTATAATCCAATGGCAACCTGAACGCAATCATGGGGTTTTGTGTTATTGCGTGAAAGCTGATCACACACATTTCGGGCAATGGGAAGTCCTTCCGAACACAATCATGGGGTTTCATGTTATTGCATGAGAAACTATCACATGCAATTTCAGGCACTGGGAGGCATTTTCGGGCAGTTCTGAATGCGATGCGGTGTCAATATGCAATTACGTAAATTCTCTGAACTAGCGAATTCACTCAATTCTGAACTGGCCCCACTTTTCATTTCTTTCAAAATTGAAAGAAATTCCTCCTGTGTGATAACATCCTATGACTCTGCAGACCAAGGTTCAAATCCCCGTTAAGCCATGGAAACCCGCTGAGTGACCTTGGACAAGACATACTCTCAGAATCAAAGAAAGGCAAAGGCAAACATCCTCTGAACAAATCTTCCCAAGAAAACCCCTTGATGGGTTGCCTTAGAGTCACCATAAATTGAAAATAACTTGAAGGCACACAGCAGCAACAAGCTTTCATGAATTACAATCAGTTTCATTGGATGAATTAGATGTTATCTGGAGTTACAGGGACAAACACATGCACATAATATGTGAATGAATGTTATAAATAGGATAGAGGGAAATGAAGTGAATGACAAAGAAAATCATGCTGGCAACGGTCATTCACAAAACAACTCTCACTGATAACAGAAACATTCAGGCAATGAGTAAGCCAAGTAATGTGATTTAAAAGAATCCTCCCATTTCAGGCCACAGAGCAGAATTGACTCTGCTGGTGAACTGTAACAGTGTCATCTTTCTCTCTATGATCCATTGGACATTTCTTTGCTCAATGGAGGAGCGTTTCGGGAGGCTGAAATGTTTGATGTTGTGGATAATATTAGTAGGTTCTGTAATACTGTAGCTTGCTAGAATAGATCTGGAGGAGGACCTGGAGGAGTATCTCGTTTTGTTGCAAGTCTTGTCCCTGGCTTTGTATTCATTTGTAATACAAAATTGTTCTAGGTTGGGCAGCTTTTTGTAAGAAAATACAGGGTTGCCACTGAAGATCCTTGAGAGGCAAGCATTTTTGTCCATGCTGTGCCGTGGGTTGTAGCTGAGTTCATATTGGGAGTATCAGTAGCTCTTGCATCAATATTTGTGAATGATGTTGGTGTCAAGGGCCTCATCTCCCATGGCAGCTAGAATTCTATTGCAGTCTTTTCGGAAGACCTCAGTGGTGTCCTGTGGGTAACTTGGTCACATATGGTCTTAGATTACCATAGAATATAGTCCATGTAATCAGCTGTCCCAGCTGTGATAGCTGCCAGAAACTAATGTCTGAAACAATGGTGTTCCCAAGGTTGCCTAGCTCAGATATCTTGAACAGCAGATAAAAAATTTGTGGTTGAAGATACTCACTTTTCTATAGATTTGAATTTGGACATTTGCATGAAATTACATCATCACAGGCTCTTTCACATTACACAATTATAACACTATGATCCTTCTTTAACTGCCGTGCCTGAATCCTGTGGAATCCTGGGATTAGTATTTGATGAAGCACTGGTTGAGAATTCTAAAATGGAACGGTGGCACTTCAGGTGGAATGACAGCACCTTAATTGTGTCTTCACATGTAAAAATAGTACATCAATGCAAAGCTTGTGTGTATTGGGTGCTTTCAAGTCAATTCTGACTTATGGTGAACCTATCATGGGGTTTTCTTGGCATGATTTCTCCAGAGGAGGTTTGCCATTGCTTTTCTCTGATGCTGAGAGAATGTGACTTGCACAGAGTCACCCAATGAGTTCATGGCTGAATGGGGATTTGAACTCTGGAGTCCAGCCCTCAAACTACTACTTTGTCTCTTATGCAAAGCATACATTTTCAGAAAACAAAAACTCAACTCAGTGTTGAAAGGTATTGATTCTTTGTGTAGATTTAACATAACTTTATTTGTTTATTTCTTTATGCAGTTTATATGTTGCCTTTCATGCTTTAAAATTGTTATTATTTTTAGTCATAAACTTCTGGTTGTGATCATGAGCTGCATTCCATTGAATTCCAACACTTCCTTCATCCCAGCATGTAGAAATCTCTTTGGACAGCAACTCTCTGAATCCACTGGCCATGCGGGCTGGGGCATTTTGCAGTTAGAGCTCCAAAAGGAACTTTTCTAGCCTCTGTCTTTTCCTCTAATACCATTTAAGCCTCTTAGAATTTGACCCAATTGACCTATATAATTAAAACATGAGCATTTTTAAAGTTCTTCTGATCACTTTTGCTTCTGATAAACATTTAAAAGCCTCTCCGTTCTACAAATATATACAGTTGGCCACATTCACGGTTTTGATTGTTTGCAAGATCAAGGCTGCCACATGTGCGCGCACTCGAGGAAAAAGCCCAGGAGGGGGTGCAGCTGTGATACGTGCACATGCAAGCCCTGCCACTTTCTCAGCCGGATCGCTGCCTGCTTTCCTCAGGCACCTATCCAGCCAGGAAAGGGGAGAGGATGGATCCATAACTCCCATCTCCAGAACCAGGGTAACCAATTATCACACTTATTAGGGAGGATTTCAACTGCAGTTTGGTACATCTGGAAGGTACCAGGTTAGGGAAAGCTTCACTATGGGACAAAACAGACTGCCCTGAAGAAGTGGCTCTGCACTGCCCCTTTGAGCTCTGGATTGGGGCCACAGCATCCTTACACTGTGGCCCAGATCCAGCATTTTTCCAGGTCAAAAAAGAAGCAGAAAAATGCTGCTTCCTTGTGGCCTGGAAAAAGGATGCCCTTGCCACCATGGTGGTGCTTTTTGGCACTCCTTTTACCATTCAGCATATGAACGCCACACCACAGGAGTGCCACAATTCTCCCAAACATGTGGTCAGGTGGGCAGTGTGACACCAGCATTGGGGTGGCATTGGGGTGTGTGTCACGCCCCCATACCACACTGATACCAGCACTTACTGTTGGTCTGAATAGCCTCTATAATTGCCTATTATTACAAGCCTATAATCTTTTGCCCACTTCCACAGGAGTAAACCTCATTGAATTCAATAGGACTTTTCTTCTGAATAAACATGTATATGTGGGATTTTGCTGTAAGTTCAAAAAGTTGTTAAACATTTTGCCAGTATAAGTAATAGTTATTTTTATTTTAAAAATTGTTGACAAAGATTGCCATTTGTAATTTTCCAAGCCTTTTCTATAAAAGTAATGGAAAATCTTGTTTATTTGACAACTACTTTATAGTATTTTTTTACCTTTTGTTTTTTTCTGTTTTTTGTTGTTGTTGTTGTTGTTAAAAGTGGTGTGTTGGATCTCTTAATGTTTGTCCATTTTTTCCCATGCTGCCTGGTTGACCTGCTGCTGTGCCATGTGCCATGTCAACAAAAGCAAGTAACTAAGCTGTGAAACAATATAATGTGCTTTTCTGGATTCTGTAACTTCACACTATAGCACTGTAGTCTACAAGAAAATAAATGTATATGTCTTACCTACTATAGAAAATGGTAAGAAGGAAATGGGGCAGAATAAAAGGATGTGCAGAATAAAATGAGCTTCTTAGACATGAGTCTGTGCATACACAGTGAATTAACTCATGGACCTATCCTGTATTACAAAGAGGAAAAAAATATTTTGAAGAGTAAAGCCAGAGCTGCTAGAGGAATTACTGCCTCAAATCAGCTGGATTGGAACAAGTTTTAGACAGCTACAACAACCATATAGCTATCTCGGAATGGTTCATTTTGCAATATATGCAACTTAAATTTCTCCTTATAGTTTAAATTTTGAAGTACATCATATCTTCTTCTTAGTCTGGACATTCTTTCAGAACCCAAAACTTTCTAAAGACAGTGACTTAAAATAATTCCTGAACACACATAAAAACATTAAATTGATATATAATGGAATCAATTTGGAAAGCAGTATTGCCAGCTATTAAAAAGACTTTGTTTGCACAGCCCCACAAGACTTTATAAACACTAGGTGTTGTGGGGTGGTTGACATGACCTGATACTTCTCATTTACAGGTCTGTTATGGGTGAGAGCATATAGGACTTTAAATAAAATCCTAGAAATATCCTTATTTTCATACTGTTAAATATGATATTGGGACAAGTACTCAACTTGTGGACTCAGCTCTTGATTATTGACTGAACGTGAAATCTTTTCCCATTGGATTGAACCCTTTGTACTTTGGGATAAAGACATGTATCACTGTAAAAAGAAGCAGTTGCTTCAGTCTGGATTAGATATGATTAAATATGAAGAAACACTTATGTCTACTTGATAACCTGAAACCAATAAGAAAGGCAGTAACAACAGAAACAGAAATGGCAGCTTCTGTGCTACTCTGAAGATAGGGAGCTGCTTCATACATGGTCAGATGATTTGTTTGTCTGGCCTAGTATTGTGTACTCCATTCTTCCCTGGTACCTTCTTTATTGTTGAAGTACAGCACCCATCATCCTCAGCAAATGTGACTGGTGACCATGATGAGAATTGTAATCACTGTGACTGGCACCATCTCTGTAATGTCTTTTACCGAAGTCTCACATTAAGAGATAATTTTTTCACTAGAAATAGATTTTCACTGAAAGACTTGGAACAATTACTGAACAAAGTCAAGGAAGAAGGTGCAAAAGCAGGTTTACAGTTGAACATTAAGAAAACAAAAAATGACTATAGATGATTTACCTAACTTTAATGTAGATGGTGAATACATACTACATATCTGTAGTTCAAGATTTTCCATATTTGGCTCAGTCAATCAGAACAGAGACTGCAGTCAAGAAATCAGAAGACTAGGGCTTGGAATGGCAGCCATGAAGGAATTAGTTAAGCTCTTAAAGTGTAAAGGTATACCACTGAATATTAAAGTTAGGATTGTCTTTGCCGTCATATTTCTGGTTTCTATATATGGTTGTGGAAACTAGAGAGTAGAAAATTAGGACGAAAATTAACTAATTTGAACTGTCATACCATGGAGGAGTTATATAGAAACCGTGGACTGCTAAAAAGAAAAATAAATGGGTTCTAGAACAAATCAGAGAGTCAGTGTGGCATAGTGGTTTTAGCATATGACTACTACTCTGGAGATTGGGGTTTAATTCCCAGTGGGCCATGAAAACCCACTGGGTGATCCTGAGCAAGTCACCCTCTCAGCCCCAGAATCCCCGCCTGCCTTAAGATCGCCATAAGTTGGAAACAACTTCAAGGCACACAACAACAACTGAGGAAAGCAACCCTGAACTCTTACCATAAGCCAAGGTGATACTGAGACTGTTATACTTTTGCCATATTATGAGAAGATATAACTGACTAGAACAGACAAGGATGCTTGGCAAGGTAGAAGGCAGTAAGGAAAAGAGGATGACTGCAGTCCAGATGGATAAACTCAATCAAGGAAAGAACAGCCCGAACTCTGCAAGACCTGAGCAGCACTGTTGATGGGGTGATTTGGAAGTTTCCATTCATGATGTCACCATAAATTGTAGTAGATTTGACAACAGTAAACAACAAGATTTCCTTTCTCAACTTCCTCTCTTTCCTCCCCTACCATATTTAATTGCTACTTCTCAAACTATCTTCTGTTCTTTTTTTTAACCACTTAATCCCCCCCCCCCCCGAAAACTCCATTCTATTTCAAGTTTTCATCTAGTTATATAGGTTTATAAACCAAACAATTTTGCATTTTATTTTTTACAAACTGTGATTTTTGTTATCTACAAATAATACCAGGGAATATCCAGTAGACTTGTAGAAACAATTGTAATGATTTCCTTTAGATATCATTACATTTTATAAGCATCTAAATTTTATTTCAACTGCAGATGTGTTCAGTTTCTACTGTGAGTGAATGGGATAATCCTGTTACAAATAAGGAAGCTGGAGCATAGCAGTAGAAATGGATGAACAAGCTCTTCTTGGATTAAATCCAAATGCTGACTTAGACTTCAGGCAAAGGGTAAGTTTACTGTAATTATACCATAATTTGTGTTGTGCTTGGACACCACCATGAATTTAATTTTCATGCACAGTAAATAGTTTGAACATCCAGCCAAAGGTTTGACACATCCAAAAGTATATAAAGTTTACTTATAACTTTCCTACCTTTCTTCGAGACCCCCTACACCAAGCACTGCTTTTTTCTTAGCTATCTGTGAGATTTTTGTCAACTCCTTTCATACCTGGTTATAGGAATTTAGCATGAACTGCTTCGTAATATATTGGTCATATAATCATAATCTCCAGTTTGGCTCTGTGACATCAGGTTTTATCATGCTGATCACGTTTTTTCTTATTGTTTCGCCACCTCTGCTTCTTTTTCTCATTATTCTACCCTTTTTAGCTAGACTTTCCTGTTTTCAGAACCATCTTACTCTTTATTTGCCCACCCTGTTCCTATCATCTTTCATTTTTCCCTCCGTAATCTCGGCCTTCTTCCCAGCCTTTCATATTCTTAGATTGTTGTTTCTCTACTTCCTGTTGGTAATATTTATGCTGTTAGGCACTATGTAAGAGTTTTCTCCTGCTCTTCTTTCTCTGATCTTGCACTCTCATGCCATTTTTCTTAAGCTTTTGTTCCATCCACCAATATTTCTCTCAGATTTCTCCCTCTTAGCACTTTTGTGTTGTGCTCTTTTTATAACCCTGTCCTCATAAATGTGTTTTTAATACTTTTTTTTGTATGTGTGTATTTGCTTCAAATTCATGATCATCCATGTACCCAATTTTTATTTTGCTGTGTAGAAGACATCTTTTAAAATGCTGCCTTCGGCAGGCCTTCCCGGAAAATGTCTAGCATTTCCCGGCTCTATCTCTCGCTAGTCCTTAGCTTCTATTTGGTTAAACAGCTCAGGAAGTCTTTTGGTGTGACACCGTGGATTTTGTTTACTTGTAATTGTTTTAACTTGCCTTTGGTTTAATCCTTTTTTAAAGGGGGGCGGGGAGTTGGGAAGGGGATTGGATATTTTTATTTTTTTTTAACTTCTCTTATAACCCGCCCCGATTGCCCGTTCATAAAGTTTATTATTTGCAAACTAAAGTTTTTTAAAATAAATGTTTTCAGGCATTGGCTTACTTCGAACAGCTGAAGATATCTCCAGATGCTTGGCAGGTGTGTGCTGAAGCTTTAGCACAAAGCATCTACAGGTAGAAAATTTTATTAAATAGTTGCTTTCTTTAAATCTAATCTGGGAATTTCCTGTAGTAGCAATGTTTTGGCAGAAGAAGTTTTGCCATGGAAATTTGGTCACTGTGAACAATCTAGTAATGTGTGACATTGAATGATAAACTTATTCTGTCAAGTTTCTATAGTCATTCTGAAACTGCATATTCAATTTAAAGTATTGCCTTTCTATATGCACAGTATTTGTAGCTATAAATTTTAAATGCTTAACTGGATCTTGTTATGGTTAATTTATCTGACTGAGGATCAAGGGAGGCATTGTGGCAGAACAATCTGTGTGTTCCATTGCAGATTGCTGCAATTTTTTCAAAAACAGAAATGGGAATTGTGCAGCCTAGGGGCTACATGTGGCTAACAAACCCTTCCTGTTATTAAAAAAAGGTCTAAAACAGAATTTTATAAAACGTGCTTGAAAGAAGCATGTGTAGTGGGCCTGTAGACCCTCCACACTTTCCCACCTCTGCTGTAAAGGGACATTGGGGGGCATTTTAGGGGCTAAATAGACAGGCAAAAAATGTGCTTTCAGGCTGGCTTGAAGGTGTGGCATTTAGATTACACACACCTTGAAGCCAGCAGAAAAGTGTCCTTGTGCAGAGAAAGCTGTTTAAAAACAAGCAGCTTTTTTCTGCTTCTTCCTGGCTTGAAGCCATGTCATGTGGGCATGACATGAGCACTCCAACTTGCCTTGGGAGCCAGCGGTGCGGTTGGTGGGGCTTCAATGTGGCTTCAAGCCACTTTTTCCTGCACATCTGTTTCGCTCCTTAGTTTCTTGGGAGAAGCATATGAAGGTGGGGGAAAGGCTACCTAACCTACTCTTATCCACCTGTGCTGTACTTCAAACAACTCAGTCGTTATAGGAACTCAGCATGACCTGCTTTTTAATATTCAGGCCATATCATCATAATCTCTGTGACATATCTGCAGTATCTTGGATACTCTTTACCCTGCCAGTTGAGATTCACTAGAAAAGTCAAATTCTCTGAATGCCTGTCACTTCAGCTCTTCCACAGTGATTAGATCTTAAAATATAGGCAGTAACTAGTTGGCATCCCCCATTGCAGGGAGGAGGGACCTTAGGTCTGCCAAGATTCCCCATCAAGCCTGGGAAGGCTCTTCCCTCTTCCCATCTTCCCTCAGCCACATTTTCAATGGCCACTGGCCTTCCTGGTGGAAAGATGAGAATTATATTTGTACTCTCATTTGGGAAGGCCAGTGCACTTGCATATTTGGATTGTTTGCTGTTATCTTGGATTAATGATCTGATAGCAGGGATGAGGCTCACATTTCCTGTGTTCTCCTCAAAGAGAGGAAGTACAGGGCAAATAAAGTCACACTCAGTAGAGCTTAACTAAGCTGCTAGAACAGTATTATTTGTTTATTATTTGGGAGACTCTAATAAAAAAGGCCGCAGTCCTGTTCTGCCAGTGCCAGTTTGTCCATATCCTCTAGAGAATAAGCAAACAAGTTGAATAGCTTGTCTGAAATATCAAGGCAGTAATATAGTTTATATAGAATCCTCTTGCATTAGTACATAACCAATATTCTGAGTCAGAGTATTGGCTATGTATGAAATAAAGATCACTTCAACTTTGCAATGAAACAAGATGACAGTCTGGATGATTAATGTTTTGTAGAAAGATACATTATTATCTCACACGTATCCCTAATTCTTAATAACAGGTCCTCATAAAACTAGCTTAAAAGTAAGATTTCCAGATGGAAGTACAGCTTGAGTCTCCTTTATCCAAAATGGTTGGCACCAGAAGTGTTTTGGATTTCATATTTCGGAATACCTTTATTTGCATATACATAATGAGATATTGTGGAGATGGGATCGAAGTCTAAATACACAATTTATTTATGTTTCATATATACCTTGTACAGATAGCCTGAAGGTAATTTTATACAATATTTTAAATACTTTTGTGCATTAACTAAAGTTTGTGTGCACTGAACCATCAAAAAACAAAGGGATCATTATCTCAGCCACCCATGAGAAAAGTTTAAGTTTTTGGATTATTTTGGATTTGTGAATTCTGGATAAGGGAACCTGTTGCTTCTTTTATGGAACTTCTCAATTTATTAGAAATTTCTCTCTGTTGCTTTTATTTAAAATTAACTAAATTCTGGAACTTGAAGAAAGAGTAATCAAAAGATGTGTAAATTCTGCAGGTGTGGCCCTCTTAAAATACTTCAGTGGGAGAATAAAGAACAGAGTATTAATTAAATTAATAAATATGCAAATGTGCATATGATTACTAAATATGTATTTTATCTCAAGGATGATAGCAGGCAAAGCAGGGCAAAAAAGTTCCACCTATTGAGATTAGACGGGCTAATAAGCATGTATAAAATCTTCTCATGCCAGTTAGAAGGAGGATTACTTTCCATAGGTGAAATGTCTTGCCCCTTTTGGAATGTGAAATTGTTGTGTTCTGTCAAGTTCTTTCTGCACTAAGGCAAGTTTATCTGTTTTCTTGGCAAGATTTGCCTTTGCCTTCCTCTGTGGCTGTGTGACTTGTCCAAGGTCACCTTGTGGGGTTCCATGGCTGAATGGAGATTTGAATCCTGGTCTCCAGAGACATAGTCCAACACTCAAACCATCATGCAGGCTCTTATCTCACCTGATACTGAATTCCATATTCCCACATTGCAGTGATGGAATACAAATCAGATAGAGAATGTACCCTGATGTGAAATTTTTTGATTGATTACTTTTGTAATAAGATCTCAAGTGGAATTTACACCCTCAAAATAACAGTGTCCACATTCAGTATTGGGAGTTAGCCAACTTCATAGCAGCACCATCCAGCCTGGCCTCAAATTGAAGAACCCTCCCTTCATGACAACACTATCTGGTTGCCTAGGAGGGAGTGACAGGAGAGGCCAAACTCCATTGGGCCTAGATTAAGAAGCCGAGCCCTCCCTCCAGTCCATCTGCCTTGGTCCAGGCATCAGAGGGAGAGAACAACTGCTGGACCTAATCCCCTTCCCTATCACCATTCCCCATCACCATGTGTCGTGTCTTTTAGATTGTAAGCCTGAGGGCAGGGAACCGTCTTAAAAAATAATAATTGTAAGACGCTCTGATAGCCTTTAGGGCTGAAGAGCGGGGTATAAATAAATAAATAACAAAAAAAACTGGTTCTTCAATACATTATTTCACTGTATGTTGATTGCACTGTTTTCTTTGTTTCAGTGATGATCACATCAAATTTTTCTGCTTTCAAGTTCTGGAACATCAAATTAAACACAAGTAAGAATCTTTAATATTTTATGTTTTATTTTTATTTATGTAGGAAAAAGGATGTGCAGACTCCTTTGCTGAGGAAGTTGGGTTACTTCAATTTCTGTCATATGTCATTATGCCTTATTTAATTATCTGATGAATATTTTAATGTTACTTGTTTATCTATTGCACTGTAAAACCCAGTATTTCTCTTTAAATTATTTCAGATACTCAATTTCTGCAGAAAGTATCAATGAGAATTCTTTAGTTCCAGTTGCCATTTTCCCAGAGGATATATGTTTCTTAGCACATGGTCTAAGATTTTTCAGTCATTTTCTCTAAAGCAGTGATTCCCAAACGTTGGCCATCCGTATATTTTGGACTTCAAGTACCATAAACCCCAGCCAGCTTGACCAACAGTCAGGAATTCTAGGAGCTGAAGTTCAAAAGAGCTGGAGGACCAAAGTTTGGGAACCACTGCTCTAAAGAATGCAAAGAAATTATTTATTTAATATGCCACCTTTCGTCTAAACTGGGCCCAAGTCAGCTCACAAAAGATGCTTTAAAAAGTACACATTTAAAAACACAGTTAAAAATATCACATTAATATAACAAGTTAAAAATAGAAAAGCATACTAAAGCAAAGGAGTTTTATTTATTAGTCCTAGAACAAAGCTTTTCTCTAGAGTAAAATTAAATATGTTTTTAATTTCTTAAAGTGGTATTAAAATATTGTGTATTTCTCGTTCTGCTTTACAGGTATTCTCAGTTAACAGAAGTACAACATCAGCTAATAAGAGAAACACTCATAACCTGGCTACAAGCACAAGTAGGTTGTTTTTTTTACAACTGAGTTATTAACATTACAAGAAAGAACTGGTCAAAAAAGGTTTTTTTGTTACTTAAGTCACAATGTGCAGTTGGCCCTCTGTATCTACGGATTCTTTATCTACGGATTCAAGCATCCACAGCTTGAAAATATTCTCAAAAATATAAGGAAACCTTCATTTTGCCATTTTATATAAGGGAAACCACTTTACTATCCATTGTGTTTCATGGGACTTGAATATCCATGGATTTGAGTATTGAGTACAAAATCCCAGTGGATACCAAGGGCCAACTGTATGTATACATGTAATAGCTTATATTATATATGCTATATCTTGAAAGAAGTTTCTGTATTCTTTTTTCCCCCAAGCTGTTGCACTCTCAGTCAGAAAAGACGTTTATACGGAACAAAGCAGCACAAGTCTTTGCTTTGCTGTTTGTTACTGAATATCTCACAAAATGGCCCAAGTTCTTCTTCGATATTCTGTCTGTGGTAGGCCTCAATCCCCGAGGTGTGGACTTGTATCTCAGGATTCTTATGGCAGTTGATGCTGAACTAGTAGATAGAGATGTTGTTCATACATTAGAGGTAAGTTCCTTTTTACATAACAAATGTACATAAGCAAGCATTTATCACTCTTGTAGCAGTATCTCTTGTTTTGTTTTGTTTGAACAAGAAGGCAATGAGGAAATATTTCAGAATAATATCCCCAAAGGTGATATTTATAACTCTTTAAATTGTGTAAATGTTAACACATTGGCAGGGTGCCTTACATATTGTACTCATGACCATCTTGAACCTTTCACTGTGAACTGACATTATCATCATGAAGAATAAACATCAACCATACAGATGTCGTGCAGGACTATAGAAATAGTTGACTCAATTTACTTGTTTGTTATCACATGTTCTACTTGCAAGGAATTCAGGCTGACAGCAGAGTTTTTACCTAACATCATTATTATACTTATAGGAGGCTCGGAGAAATACCTTATTAAAAGATGCTATGAGGGAACAATGCATTCCAAGCTTGGTGGAATCGTGGTACCAAATATTACAAACATACCAGTATACAAATTCAGAGCTGACATGTCAGTGCCTTGAAGTAGTTGGAGCATATGTCTCTTGGATAGATTTGAGCCTGATTGCCAATGAAAGGTAATGTGTTTTTGTGTTTGTTATTGAGTTAGGAACACATTTGTGAAAATGTAACTGTGCGTTTGCACCAACTTTAGGGTGACTTATGTTGGTTCTCTGGAAAATTTAAGGATGAATAGGCAAAATTTCTTAAATAACATTTTGCTAGCTTTTGTAATGTCTAAAATAAGCAACAGCATATGTGTATCTATAGCTGGGGGGTATTATTTCCTACATCCAAAACAAGAACATGTTGATAAATAGAAAGGATTTGTGCATTGCCATGCTTCAGTTGCCATCTACTGAGTAACTGTAAGGCCTTTGTCTATTTTTTAAAGGTTTATAAACATGCTGCTTGGTCACATGTCTGTAGAAGTTCTACGGGAGGAAGCATGTGACTGCTTGTTTGAAATTGTAAATAAGGGAATGGACCCAATTGATAAAACAAAGCTGGTAGAGACTTTATGTCAAGTATTACAGTCTGCTGGCCTCTTCAGTATTGACCAGGTTAGTTATCCTATAAAGTGAGAGAATGATTATGTAAAGACAGCCTTTATGTGTGTATAGGTTGGGGTATGAATGAATTGGCTGCAGCTGGTCAATATCATTCTTGGGTAAAATGTATGGGGAGCACACTATTACTGCTGTCTTTGGATGGTTCCTTTCTTAGAGGACTCGTTCTTGATGTATTTTTCTTTTTGTATTAACGATCCCATATACTGTTCATTCTTTTAATTATTATAATTTGTTCCTCTACACTTATATTAGACTGTTCTTCTGACAATTCACATTTCCCTCGTAACCTAGTTCTGTTTAGTATACTTCTCATTCAGTGCTTTGGCTAGATACAGAGAAACCCCATGCAAATGTAGCACTGTTGACATCATAACTGTACTTACGACATCAGGAGTGAGCTCTAGACATTCGGGCTTCTTCCTTGCTTTCTTGGTATCTTCCCCAAATCTCAGCTAGCTTTTGCAAATCCACTTAAACCACAAATCCCCCTCCCAGAATTCCTAAGGCATTCACCATCTCAGATTTTAAATTGAACTGCAAAAGGATGGGGTTGCTACATTTGTGGCAGATTTCTTGCATATGGTGTGCCTTGATTCATAGAACAATCCTAAGCGGGTTTATGTAGGACACTTACTGAGCTCAGTGGTAATTGTTTTGTAGGAAATGTGAATGGGATGCATGCAGTCAGAAGATGCCTCTACTGTGGATTTGAGGTGTCCTCTTGTCACACCAAAACCCTGTTCCTTCAGCCCACTGTAAAACTGTTTGGTTAGCTGTGGGCAGTATAGTTTAAATGAGAAGGCAGAGCCTAGGGCAAATCACTCCTACAGATACACACACAGACTGCTGATGCTGTTGTTGTTGTTGTTGTTTTTAAATTGCACAGCTCCATGCTGCCAAGCTTATTTTTGCCAGGAATATCTGGAGAATATACAGATCCACTTAGGGGTGAAGCAGACTGGCAGCTTGGAGTAGCCTCTGACCAACCTAGCCCTGGTAAACCCCCAATCATGCTGGGACCATAATGACTGGACTCCATGGTCCTGAAGCCACCTTTTCTGTGGTCATGAATGGGCCACTGGCAAGGATTGGCTTTTCACTGCTCCTTTTCTGATCAGCTTCGGACTGCTTTAGGCTGCCATGGGATGGTTTCCAGTTGATTCGGGGGCATGCATTGTGTGCACACCGTGCCCTTAAAGCAACCAGGAGCTCTGTCAATTTTGGGCCTTACTCTTCAATGGTTCCCAGCGCTAATGGTGAGATAGGATCTCAGTATGCAGGGACATCCTCACAAGTTCCAGTTGAGGGTTGGAAGAGGAGTGAGTGTGGTAGTGTAAGTAGGAAGGAGAGGAGTCATGGGGAAACATAGGGAACACCAGCCATTCTTTACCAGTAGCATGCGATTCCTAATCAACTGTCTATCACTGCATTACTATATCGGCAATAAAAATGGTACCCATCTCTCCTGTAATGGATGTACAGTCAGCCCTCCACATTCATGGGAGTTAGGGGTGCAAGACTCCCAACAAAAGTGGAAAAACCATGCATATGTAGGGGAAGACGGGAGGATGTGTGCACACTCCTCTTCCCCCTTATGCATGCATGCCCCTCCTGTCCCCTCCCCCCCCCCCCCCGTGCTTTATCCAGTTAAGGGAAGCTGCCCTCAGCCAACTAAAGCATGGGACACAGAAGAGAAGAGTGCACACGCATCCTCCCGCCTTACACCATACTTTAGCCAGCTCAGGGAAGCCAGCTAAAGCATGGCGGGGGGGGGTCTCTTCCCTCCCATTCTTTAGCCAAGCCAGCTAAGCACAGGGGAAGGTAGAAAGGGCATGTGCTTGCCCTTCCTGGCTGCTCCCTCTCTGAGGGGAAAGGCCCAGGAGGAAAGAGGAGGAATGCATGCAGGGACAAATGCCAATAATGAGATCCTGGAAGGTTGAAGCTATGCAAGTGGAGGGCCAACTATATTTTGTATTGTGATGTAAATTTTATTTTGGTCTCCTGAAAATTTACTGTAATGGTATGTCTGCATCTCTTGTTTTAAAGTGCTATGATTTGAACTCTGAGAATCAGTTTCTGTTGCATGTTTAACTACAACTTTTAAGTCATTCACAGTAATCATTTAACATCCTTCACAGGAAGAAGATGTGGACTTCCTAGCCAGGTTCTCTAAACTTATAAATGGAATGGGACAGGCACTGATAGCTAGTTGGACTAAACTAGTTAAGACCGGTGATATTAAGAGTGCCCAGGATACTCTCCAAGCTATTGAAACAAAAGTGGCCCTCATGTTGCAACTTCTGATTCATGAGGATGATGACATATCTTCTAATATTATTGGTTTTTGTTATGACTATCTGCATATATTAAAACAGGTAAATTGAATTTCTTTGATTAAGTCATTTGCTGCATTTCAAGTGTCTGATTCCCACACAATAACAACACTCATGGTCATGCAACTTGGAAAGTTCTTGTTCTGTGAAAAACCTGATTTATTTTTGTGTTTAAGAATAATACCCAGCATTAATATGTCAAAATGGCTTTGTGCTCTTCAGTAGTTGAGTTTTGTTCTTATTTTGCAGCTTCCTATGCTTTCAGAACAGCAAAAGGCTAACGTAGAGGTAAGAATAAATAATATATATATATGTTTCCCCCAAATGACAGCTTGCTTCTTTTCTTACCCTCTCCCAGTGACTGCTTCAGTACATTATTTTTGTTTGGATGCCATGCTAAACCATCAGTGTATTTTTATCTTTACTGTTATGTTTTTAAATGATTTTATGCTTTTTAAACATTAAATGGCATTTTAATATAATAACTTAATTGTGGTTTCATTTTTTTATTATCAATATTTTTAGCTTTGTCTTGTTTTAGCTGCCTTGCATCCCATGCCCTAAGAAAGGCGGAATATATTTTCAAAAAATGACTGAATAGAACAAAATAGCAAAAGCTTTTTAATTCGTGATTATGTTATTATGGAAAGGATACTCACAGCCCTTGGGAGGGGGGTGGCTTGGCCCAACCTTATAGCAACAAATGAAGGGGATCAAGGGAGTATGCCTGTTCAGTTGTGGTCCCTAATCTATGGAATGTTTTCCCCAGCAAGGTTTGCCTAGCTCTAATCTCATTCTTCTGGTTGTAGGTTAAGACATTTCCGTATTCCTGGGCATTTGAAAGGATCTGATTGGCAGACTTTCAAATACTGGTGTTATGCCCATTGTTTATCCCCATGACCTTTTGTTCTTTTTATATTAAATAATTAACTAAAATATTTCTATCCTATTCAGTACCTAGAGATCCTAGGGCAGGGTATAGACAAAAGAATAATGTCAATGATTATAAAACAATTTAAAAATATTCAACAGGATAAAATAATGGATGGAAATCCACAACTTTGTAGGCCAGAATCAACTCGTGCTAACTAGGCCCTGAAGCTTGAGTGAAGAGCCAGGTTTTAACTTGGCACTGAAAGGACGCCAACATCAGTGCCGATTAGGCTTCCAAGGCAAAGACATTCCACATCTTGGGTGCCACAACAGTCAAGTCCCTCTCCCATATCTCCGCATGAGGTATTGCTCTTACTGGTAGGACACAAAGGAGGACCATCTTGGCAGATCTCAGTGCTCAGGCAGACATATATGATGGCAAGAGTAGTTTTTTTTTATATTATGCAAATATTTTTATATTTTATGTATGGAAGCATGTATAAGGTTATATATTGCTTTATATGTTAAATAGTGTTTTTAATTTAGGTAGATTTCAGTTCTTTTAAGGTGTCATGACTCTTCTTTTTTTAAAAAAGGAATACTAGCAGCAGTAGTAGTAGATGATGATTTTGTCCACTAGCACAGTATGAATACACTACTCTTGTTGAAATATCTAAAGACTTCAGTAGACTTTGCTGATGTATTGTAGATCTTTTCCATTCAGCTACTGTGATGATCACCAAATTATGCATTTTATGCTCCAGAACTAGTCCTGAAGCTTCTCTGTTCCTTACACAGTTTATGTAGAATAAGTTTCTATGCTAGTGTGTAGATTATTGAACTGCATATCCATGCTGTTACCTGTTTATATCAGCAATGCTATTAGGTTGCCCTAATAGTAGGTCCTTCTTTGATGTTACTTTATCCATTATTCCTATATTAAATTATGTTAATCATTTACTTACAGGGAATTATGTTGGCTGTTATGAAGAAGTTAACGTATGATGAAGAATACAACTTTGAAAATGAGGTTAGAGATCATACTTGAGTTCTTTTTCTGAATTCCTGTTTGAATTACAGTATTTAAAAAGTGATTTGGGAGCCTCTTGGGAAAGATGAGGAAAGTTTATATGAAAAAGCATGACACTTTAAATATTCTGTATATGGTAAGAACAGGGTGCCCCTTTTACAACTGGATTTCATAATGCCAAGCCATAAAATGCTTGTGATTCTTTAGTATGCTTCAGTATTTATATCTGATAATGCATCTTGCTCCTCTTTTGTATGTGCACCTTAACTTCAGGGGTGGGTTTTGACTGTGTCAGAGAGGCTGAATGTAATTATACTATCAGGATATTAGACTCCAACAAGAGTCTAGATTTCTGATACTGTTTCCAAGGAAGAAAACTCAAGAGTGGAAACACCAGATTCAGTGGCGCCTTTCTTCTTTAGGGTATCTTAGGTATCAACCCTATGTTTATAGAGTTGCCATAAGTAGAAGACAGTACGAATAACACAAATGTATCTTGCATAATCCATCTGCATGCAAAGCGGAAGTTTTTTTTTCTTTTGTAATCAAACAGAGATTATAAAGGAGCAATGGAGAAGCTTTTAGTTTTTCTGATGTTAGGCAAGCATAAGTAGCCTAAACAATGACAAAATCACTTGTCCCTTTTTAGTAGTTTCTCTTTGCTGTGAATGCATTTAAGGAAATATCGGCTTCGGTGGGATGAAACTCCTGCTTTCCCTGTTACTGTTCAGTCTCTATGAAAATTCTCCAGGAAGAAGCAAAAGCTCTTGTCCACATTCACCCCTTCTTTCTATTGAGGAAGTCATTTATCCTTTATGACAGGAGTGGCTAAAGGTTGGACCTTCAGATCTCCAATAGCTAGTGGTAGAAATGCTGGGAGTTGCAATCCAAGAATATCTGAAAGGCCACATTTCGATCATTGCTTTATGGAATGAACATTACTTTAGAATGGGGATGGGCAGCTTCAGGTTTCTGTGGTCTACTATAGTATTTTACTAGAACTATGAAGCCTTGTACAAGAGGCATACATTGAGAATTTTAAAATGCTGTCCCCAGGCTCTGGAACTCACCTCTCAGAGAATTTAGGCTGGCACCACCTCTGCTTTCTTTTCATAGACAAGTAAATACTTTAGTGTTTAGACTGACATTTCATAACTGACTATATAAGGCCCATTCCACCAAAATAATCTTCTGGATCTTGGTAACTGTTATGTGTGTGATGTTTAAAGATACATATTCTTAATCTGGTTTTTTTTATTGTTAAATTAAAAAAAACTTTTGTACCTCATGAATTTTTTACAATTTTTTGGGTTCATTTGTGGTAAGCCACTTTGTGTCCTGAAGAAAAAGGCAGAATATAAATAAATATAAGAAGTAGTCCAGGATTTTTAAACTAACAGGTGTAAAACAAAGTTTACTGTTCTGCCTCCCACCAAATGCTTTGAGCTTTTTTTTTCACATCAGCAGTATAACTACTAGACGTTGAAGTCAATTTTGCTGCTATGGTTAAATAATTGAAAGTCAGAAATCATTCTTGGGTCATTGAGAGTCATTCTGAGATCTCCCAGTAGTTGCATATCTGGCCTTTATACACTTCTGCATTAAAATCCTATCTGTAAGGCCAACCCAGATCAGAAGAATGAATACTAATGAAGTCTTAGCTTGTGAGATTCCCTTAAAAACTGGAACACTTGTTAAGTTGAAACTGAATTAAATTCAGTATGTATCTAAAGTGACTTACTAAATTACAGGCTTTTAAATAAATAATACTTGGAACCTCCTGCTGCTTATTTGTTAGTCTGGGGAGAGGCTTCTGCATCTAAGAGACTTGGTTTGTATATGTGCTGTGACTGGCATTGGAATAACACCATGCACAGTGAGCCTGAAGCATTTGTCACCACCTGTAGTATATTACAGTTCTTCACAAGTCACAGGAGCCTATGCCTTGTATCCCTAGGAATTTGCCATTTAAAATTCCTATGAAGGATTATATTTGAGCATAGTTTGCTCAAATGTGACTTCCAAATGCAAGAAACCCTACTAGCACAACAATAATGCTGTGATGCATAATTTCCTGTGCTAGCAAATCCTTTCTTTGGAAATGGATATAGGATAAATTTACTTAACATTTTGTAATGTAAGAATAAATGTGTTACTTGTTGCACCTTATCTAAACATAGTACTGTACCAAAAAAGCATATGGCACTGTAGATGTCATTAATTTCAATGCATGTATTGACAGGGTGAAGATGAAGCAATGTTTGTTGAATATCGAAAACAACTAAAGTTGTTGTTGGACAGACTTGCACAAGTATCGCCTGAATTGCTTTTGGTTTCTGTATGCAGAGTTTTTAACACTACATTGCAGTAAGTTTAATGGCTAAACCTTTTGGAATGTTCCAGTAGTTCATCCTAAGCATTCTGTGTATGTCCCCATGTCTGTGTGTCTCTGTATTAAGGTTTCTGTTGCTATGTGGATCTCAGTTAAATTTCCCTTTTAAGACTGTAGTAACAACTCTATAATATGTGCAGAATATTGACTTTTAGACTGCATTTAGTACAACTTGTTGTAAATTAAAAATTTTTACAGTGCACAGTACCAATCAATCATTCACCATAAAACTTATTTTTAGATATGTTAGTATTATCTTTACTATTTTATTTTATAGGAATTGGCAAACAAAGCCATTTATGGAGGTAGAAGTAGCAATAAGACTGCTGTATATGTTGGCAGAGGCTCTTCCAGTATCTCACGGTGCTCACTTTTCAGGCGATACAAAAGCCAGTGCTCTGCAGGATATGATGCGAACTGTAAGTAGGCAGCCATGTAGACACAATTTGTTGAAACTGTCAGTTTAACAAACAAATGTTTAATTAATCTGTACTATCTTTTCTCCTCCCCTTCATTGAAGTTGGTTACATCAGGAATTAGCACCTATCAGCACACTTCAGTAACTCTGGAATTCTTTGAGACTGTGGTCAGATATGAGAAGTTTTTTACCACCGAGCCCCAGCACATTCCAAATGTTTTAGTAAGTTAATAATGAATAACTATTTTATTTTTTAAACATATGCTGCTTGGTTATCTATGGTCCAAAACATACTGCAGAAATAATCTAGTTTCAGACCACTTTAACTGCCCTGGTTCAATTCTAGGGAATTCTAGGAACTGTAGTTTTGTGAAATATTTAACCACCTCTGACAGGGAGCTCTGGTGCCACAATAAACTACAGTTCTCAGGATTCCCTAGCACTGGGTCAGGGCAGTTAAAGCGGTCTCAAACTGGATTGTTTCTGCAGTGTGTTTTAGACCTATGATAATGCTTCTTCCCTTTGTCCTCCCTCTTGTATTTGCAAAAGGACTGGGAAAATATTCCACCTCTTAATCTACTAGGCTCTACCAACATGATTCAGCTGTTTAATTCTTAATTGCAGATGGCTTTCTTGGATCATAGAGGTCTTCGTCATACCAGTCCAAAAGTACGAAGCAGAATAGCATACCTGTTCTCCAGATTTGTCAAATCTCTCAAGTAAGTTGCATGAAATTAAGGTAAATGTCCAAGCTTTTTCAGCAAAATAGTTGCATAGTGGACTCAGTACATGTATAATGCAGAGTTTCTAAGATCCTGCAGAAAGTTCTAATCTGAGCACAAACTGACGTGATATATTCATCTCTAAAGTTTATTTTTATTTTCAAATACTAGAGCTGAATTCATTTTCTTTCTTTCCATTTTAATAGAAATACCAGACTGTGCTATCTCATTGAAGGTGTATTTTAAATAAAAAATAAATTTACTTAGATTATACTAATGTTTAGTGTAAAGCCATGGGATAGGCAAACTGTGGCAGACATTTGGGGACAAAAAGTAAGTTTTTTAGACCTGGTGGTGTAGTGATTTAAGTGTTGGGCTATGACTCTGAAGAACAGCATTTGAACCACCGCTCAGGTATGAAACCCACGGGGTGACCTTGGGCAAGTCACACTCTCTCTGCCTCAAAGGATGACAATAGCAAACCCTGAAGAAACCTGCTGAAGAAATCTGCCAAGTATACTCTGGGATAGGTTTGCTTTAGGGTTGCCATAAATCAGAAATTACTTAAAAGCATACAACAACAACACAAGGCCCTGGAGGTCATACAGATGACCCCAGGGGCTGCATGCAGCCCACAGGTCACACTTTGCCCAGCCCTACAATAGAGTGTGTTAGGGTTTACCATTGTACTCTGTCCTTTGTATGCAAGATAGGATTATATCAATGTGGTAACTTCTCAAATGATACTTAAAAAAAGAAGTTCAACAGTAGCATTCACCCCTTTATAAGCCTAAGTAACATTGCTAATACTCTAATCTTTCAGTAAGCAAATGAACCCCTTTACTGAAGATGTACTAAACAGAATACAGGATCTGTTGGAATTGTCTCCACCTGTAAGTATATTCTGTTGACTAGAATTAAGAATGTAGACTTAATTGTTGAGAGAAGTTGTGCATATAAAAGCGAGAAAGATGGATAAGATGAGGTACTCTAAATGCTAAGTAAAGGGGTGATCTTTTAACTTGAGATCTGAATTGTTTTATTCCCGTGAATAGCTTAATTCTATTTAATGTTCACGTCTTGTATGTTTTTAAATTATTTGTTCTTTTAAATTGTGAACTGCTTTGAGTTCCAATTTTGGAGCATAAAACAAGATACAATAAATATTGTAGTAATAGCAGTAGTAGTAACTCTCAGAACTTGCTAACATGCCTCCTGACCAATAGTAGATCTTTTATATGTCTGAGATACTAACTAGCAGTGTTTGCCTTAACTTTGATTAATTCTTTAGATGTTTCAAGCTCCTTCTTTATAATTACAGTGGTCCCCCGGGATCCGAATCCCCCGGGGAATGAAATCCCCAGAACCCGAAACCGCCAGGGGCGAGAAAAAGCCCCCGGGATCCAAAGAAAACCCCGGGTTGCGAAAAAAAATTGCAACCCGGAAGCTTTAAAACAGCACGCTTCCGGCGCGCTGTGCATTGACGAAAGTGGTCCCCCGGGTAACGAATGACTTCCGGGATACGAAGGTAATCCCGGAACGGATTACCTTCGTAACCCGGGGGGCCACTGTATAGCTGAGAGGAAGACACAAACCATCCTCTCCAAATAGCTCCTAGGTTTCTGCTGTCACTTTCATGATATCACTGCAAATATGCAGCCAGAACAAGCATTTTCAAAGATGTCTTACAAATTCCTGCAGAGTTTATAGTAAGGTGCAGTGGAATTGTGTTGATGGAGATAGGTGGCTTTGTTCTTTATAATTAGGTTGCTCTTGAATTGTGCAAATAGAACAACAAAGTAGTAGTAGAAAACCACTGACTGTTGAGCTCTATTTTTGTTTTCTGGTTTCAGGAAAATGGCTACCAGGCTCTTTTAAGCAGTGATGACCAGTTGTTCATTTATGAGACTGCTGGAGTATTAATAGTGAACAGTGACTACTCTGCAGAACGGAAGCAGGCTTTAATGAGAAATCTTTTGACTCCTCTAATGGAGAAGTTCAAAGTACTGTTAGAAAAACTCATGATGTCCCAAGATGAGGACAGACAGATGGCATTGGCTGATTGTCTGAATCGTGCTGTTGGCTTTGCAAGGTGGGAACAGTACCACTTATTTAAGTGTATGTAGAGGTACATTTAAAGAAGTGGTTTGTAGTTGTTAAAAGAGTCTTAATTTGTCTGCCAGAGAATTCTTTCTGAGCTGAATGTTTGTGTTTTTCTTTTCTTTTTGGTTGCCTCCTCTCTTCCCTTTCTGTTGAAATAAAGCTTGAGAGCCTTGAATGGAGATGACAGTGGAAGGAAGTTACTCAAAAGAATCCTATTTTTAGAGAAATTGAGAACCATCAAAACAACCTTCAAATCTAGGACAGAAAGGAATCTTATTGTACCTTTGAGACTAATTTGATTTTCTCAAATCTAGGGAAAACATTTATTTTTACAGAAGTTTAAAATAGAACATTTATTAGCCAATAATATCTTCAAATAATGCAGGTTATTATATTGATATGGTCTGTGTTAGATTATGTTGATATTATATTACCTTGCACCATAGCCACCTTCAGAACAATAGGTTAATATGCCTACAGAAATCTCTAACAATTCATTTCCAAATTTAATTAAATGGTCACTGATTGTGAGGTTTGGAAACAGATTTTTATTTATCTATGTAGGCATTGTCAAATTATTTCGTTTAAAGATAACTGGAAAGTAATTGGGTCCCTGAAATATACTGGCCCTTTTCAGAGTTCTGGATGTTGTTTTGGATGTCCTTTTAGAAACAGAATGACGGAAGGATTTCTAGCCATTCAGTGTGAGTCACCCTAGGAATTTGTTTTCTTTGTGGCTTAACAAAAGGCTTAGGGTAATGCTGTGTATTTTTCTCTTTCCATAGCCGTACTAGCAAAGCTTTCAGCAACAAGCAGACAGTAAAACAGTGTGGCTGCTCTGAAGTGTATCTGGACTGCTTGCAAACATTTCTTCCTGCTCTCAGCTGCCCCTTGCAAAAAGAAGTGCTTAGGAGTGGTGTCCGGACCTTTCTTCACCGGATGATTATTTGCTTAGAGGAGGAAGTTCTCCCATTTATCCCATCAGCATCTGAACATATGCTCAAGGACTGTGAAGCAAAAGATCTTCAAGAATTCATTCCCCTCATAAATCAAATCACAGCTAAGTTCAAGGTATTGGTTTGTCTGTTTCTTTTTATATCCAACCTTACTTCCCACATGGGTAGTTCATAACTTAAATTAAAACAAAATACAGCTAAAATATAATTTTAAAAGACTAAAAAGAATTATAACATATCCTGTTAAAACCAGCACTGATTTCAAATAGCATAAATGTGATTACAACATAACAATGAGAATAATAGTACATTAGTGTCATTAGGATTCCATTCCAATTAAAGGATTAGAAATAGCATTGTAGTCTGGTTTTGAAGAGGGCACAAGCATGCCCACATACTGAGATCATGAGAAGGTTTGCTTTTTGGAATGTATGTATTTTAAAAATATTTTCAAGCTGTGGATGTTTAATCCGTGGATAAAAAAATCTGTAGATTTTTATATAGCCTGACTATATATCGCCATAATAACTTCAAAACTGTGAAACCTAAGTATTGGAAACATGACTTGGACAAATGGCATACTAAGGGTATTTGCCTCAGGGTTGGAATTTGAGTTTTTATTTTAGGGCTTTAAAAATTAATTTTGACAAATTTAAATGTCTGTAGTCTGAAGTACCACCTTTAGTCACTAGGTGGCAGAAATTTCTAGCTCTATGACATAGCTGCTGGTAAGGACAGTGGCTCATACTAAAAAGGATTCTGTAAACCAGCATTCCAAAAAGGGGTTAGCAGAACCTGGAATGAATAACTGATACCACAGAGCCCCATACAAGAGTGGGGAACACTGCAGTTACAGCTTCCGAGTAGCACTTGAAATATAAGAGGTGAAGAGAGCAGCAGTCTTATCCTGAAATAGTATCTTGTATGATCAGAAGGAAACAATGTAGGAATAACTACAGCGAAGACTCCAGAACAGAAACATGCAAGTCTAAAAGTAAATAGTAAAAATGGCTGGACCTGGGAACTACAAGGAAAAGGAGAACTGCATCCCTTAATTAAAGTTGACCAAGTGTCACTTTCTTGCACCCATTCCAGGAATGAGACAGAAAGGAAAAATCTCTGTTGCATTGATGGCACGATATAGCTGCCTCAGTTCAATAGCTATATCTTCTGTAGAGAGTATGTCGTAAGATGGTTGGAGGTGTATCTCCAGGCTACACTTGCACAGGACATAACTGTGACAGTGGCAATCATACAGTGATGTACATGTGGTGAGTGCTGCTGGTTCTCTTAGAATCAGCAATCCATGTGTAGTTTCCGACCCCCTTTAAAAATAGGTTTGACAGCCCGAGAAACCTTCTGGAGCAGACATCTCATGCTACAGAGACATGCAGTGGAAAGGGTAGGGAAAGAAAGTACAATTTCATTGGCTTTAGATACGGAAGCACACCATTTGACCTGGGCCAGTTGTACAACTCCAGTTTCATAGTATTGCTTATAGCCTTCCATATATCACACTATAGCAACACTAGTACACACAAAACTGGTTACTTTTACTAGTCTGATATAAAACTAAGAATAGTCTGGTTTTCATAATGGTCACAAATTAGACCAACAGTATAAGCACAGCAAGAATTATTTCTAGTCATTAAGGCTATTTATGTGAAAGTATTGTTGTATGTGTATTTCTGCTGGAGGAATGATCTGGAAATCCCAAGATGGTTTTTTGTAAAGGTTTTTTAGCTTTTTGTTCTGATGTATTGGAAAGTTTGCACAGATGTTAAGCTAGAATTGAGAGAAGTAAACAATGGCCAATATTCTGCACCATCAGCTGTAGCTATGATGATGGAGCTTAGCTGATGGAGCTATTTTCTGCCAATACCACTCGCTAAAAATCTCTTAAGCCAGACTTCACCTCAAGAGAACGGTTTCCAATGTACTGCTGATCAGATGCTGGAAATGATAGTTGCAGCAACCTTCTGGCCACAGGGTTATCAAAAACAGTCAGTTGCTTCTCTTAGTTTACCCCATGACCAGGAGAATAACACTGCAGTCATCATTTCCCAGCACCTGATAGATCTGCAGTAACTCAAACCCTTCATTTGGGGATCTACCTCACTTCATTACACTTTCATATATGAAACAGCAACAACCCCCTTTCCCACCACCTTCCCCTCTTCCTTTCGTGTTGTCTCTTTTAGACTGTAAGCCTGAGGGCAGGGATCCATCTAATTTAAGATTGTATGTACAGCACTGTGTAAATTTACAGTGCTATATAAATAAAGGTTAATAATAATAATAATAATAATAATAAAATGAAAAATACTAAATTCTTCCTTTTCTTTATTCTGTTGTTCATCGTAAAATTTACGATGAATCCTACATTTTTTATATTTCAATAGACTCAGGTTTCTCCATTTCTGCAACAAATGTTTATGCCATTACTGCGTGCTATTTTTGAAGTCCTTCACTGCCCAGCTGAAGAAAATGACCAGTCTGCTGCTTTAGAGAAACAAATGTTACGAAGGAGTTACTTTGCCTTTCTCCAGACAGTCACTGGCAGTGGAATGAGTGAAGTTATAGCCAATCAGGGTAAGGCATGACTGATTATTTTTATTTTACTTATAAACAATAACCCGTGCTGACTAAGGATTCTGAGAGTTGTCATCTAAAAGATAATTTTTAAAAATTACCCGGAATTTTGAGTAAAAGCATGGTGTTCTGTAGCAGTTATAGCACTAGAAATTATTTAGGAAAACATCTCCAAAGCTACAGGTCTTCCTCTTAAATTTAAGCTTCACTTGATTGAAACAGCCTTCAAAGTAAATCTCTTTTGGGTTACTGTTGCTATTTCTGGATTCTAGTATACATGCTTAATTAATCTGTTTAAGGAGTATTCTTTGGAATAAACGACTTTTGTTACCATAGAGACTATTTACTAGTTCAGGTAATTAAAATCAACATGTACAGAAGGTTATTGGAGTGGGTTAGCAAATAAGGTGTAAATACAGTTTTACAGAAGCCAGGGTGAGAGTATAAATCCATCCCACTCACCTCTAGCCCAAACACCCAGGTTGATCTGACCAACTTCTCCTTTTCATTTTGCTGGATAGCTAGGCAAATTTGCTTTAAAACAAAGGATTAGACTCCAGGATCCCATCATTTTCATTGTCAAAGAACGTCTTTGCAGCCCAAGTGGGAGATCCAGAATTATACTTGATATAAAGATGCTGCTGTTACTCAACTTTGAAGCATACTGGTCTCTCAGGTTTTGTTTTAAAAGGAGGGCTGATATTCTGTCCAGTAGTTACAAGATTATAAACTTTTCAATCTTGTAACTGTTACAGAGTCACATTTGTGGTCATTAATGATTGAGTGTGACTTTTTCAGTTTGCAGCACTGCAACTCAAGGGTTTCCGAGGCACTACAGATCAGGATACTGGGAAATAATACCTGCAGCAGTCCCAATTGCAGAGCATATTGATAGAAGCAGTTTTGGTGTCTGTTCTCAGCACACGCCACAACTGGGAGACTGCTGCAGACATCATTCGCCAGTGTCTTAATCTGCAGCACCATAGTGATACTGCCAGGCAAAAAAGGTAGGCTTTTGATGAGGTGGCATTGTCAGGCAAAGCTGTGACAGAGCAGCATCATTATAGTTACATCTTACAATGCCAAATCTCATATCAGTGTGTGTGTTTTTTTTAAATTAGGAAGGACAAAGAAGTTGGCTGGTGCAGAGACACCACATTGGAGGCCTCAAAAAGAAGTGTTTAAACTTTCTTTTCTGTTTCTAGGTGCAGAGAATGTGGAACATGTGTTGATCACAATCATCCAAGGAGCAGTTGATTATCCTGACCCTATTGCTCAGAAAACCTGTTTTATTATCCTTTCAAAACTGGTTGAACTCTGGGGTATGCTTGCTTGCTTGCTTGCTTATTTATTTATTTATTTATTTATTTTATTTGTATGCCACCTTTCTCCCACATGGGACCCAAGGCAGCTCCCAGAAAGAGTAACTTAAAAAAAACCAGAACAATATTTTTAAACAATTACAATTATCACTTATAACAATATAAAATTATTTAAAAGACATACAGAGTTTTAAAAGATAGATTCCAATGAAAAAGCTTCCTTCTTTGTATATTAAAAGCCTATTTAAACAAAAGGTATTTTTGCTGCAAACTCCATTCCTCAAACAGTTCATGATGCTTGTTTTGGTGATAAGAATGCATGTGTATTCATGTTCTGTTTTTTAGGAGGCAAAGATGGACCTGTGGGATTTTCAGATTTTGTCTACAAACACATTGTTCCTGCTTGTTTCCTAGCACCTTTAAAGCAAACATTTGACCTAGCAGATGCACAGACAGTATTGGTATGTAAATGTGGCTACACTGTGAACAGACATGTTACTTCTAGAGATATATGAAAACCAAAAAAGAGCTCTTGCCAATTAATCTAGCTGACCACTGGGCAGTCTTCTGGACACTAAGGCTCAGAGGGATATTACAGACCTTTTCCAAAAGGGGAACTTTGCTAAGCTGAATAACTTCTGCACATGAAGTGTATTCAAAATGTGGCATCATGAGAAATTAGGTTACTATAGCTAATGTCATGAGTGGAAGAATCTGTTGATTTCAGTCCTATCAGGTGTAAATGATGGCAAGGTCCCAGTCAGCTCCTTGAAGAGTAAAGCCTGCATAGAGAAGGCTGGCAATGCAGCAAACTTATTTCACTGGTACATTTTATTGCATTTGTCAATCCCTACAGATGTTGTTTCAGTTGTAAAGGAGCCTTTAGAATCTGGGAGTCCTTATAAACCAGCATTGGAATCCAGTAATTATGGAACTCAAATTTCACCTGGCTAAAGATTTGCCTCTGGTGGAAATGAACAGCCACTTTAATAATAGTTAAATCCTTTAGGATAGGGAACAAAGCTCTCTGTTCTTTGGAATTATTTTTCCTCTCAATAAAGACTCTTCCAAGGAATTCATATTTTTGCCAGAAAAATATTGACCTTGTAAAATCATGCAGTATTGAATTTATGCCATTTCATTGCTGATACCCATGAATTTGAACTGGTGTCATCTTGTTTCATTTTTATAGGCTTTATCTGAGTGTGCAGTGACATTAAAAACAATTCATCTCAAAAGGGTAAGGCTTATGAAAGTAGCAGATACTGTTACTTAAAATATAGTCCCAAGCACTCAGGGTAACTTACATAACATGTCCGGGTTTCTTTGGCAAACTATATTGATTAATTTTTGTATGGACACATTTCCTCTTTGTCTTTTTTACTGTCCACATTGACCTGACTAAGTGCCATTGTCAGAAGTTGAAAAAGAAAACTCTGTAACTAACCTTCCAGAAGTTAGTTTTTTGAAATAAATTAAATGAACTTGGTACATGCATATTTAAAATTGTTGCATATTTGCAGAAATCAGAAACTTCCTGTAGTGTTAGTAATTTTTCCCATTATACTAGACTGTGATAGTGTGTGCCTAAGGAGTAAGAGACAGTCTGTACACTTGCAAGAAGAGCTAACAAGGACTATATAGAATTGGTGTACTCCAATGTACAGTGAGGAAGTTTTTCATTGCCTTCATCTCAGGGTGAAAGTGTGTCACTTGCCCAAGGTTCACCCAGACAATTTCTGTGTGAACAGGGATCCTAGTGCAACATGGATTCAAACCACAACACTATGTTGGCTCTGATATAGAAACTTAGGAATCAAAAAATATCTGGTCATTGTCAAAACACTGCATGCATTTCCTTTTTCTAGGGCCTTGAATGTATTCAGTATCTTCAACAAGAATATCTGCCTTCGCTGCAAGTAGCTCCTGAAATAATACAGGTAAGTAATCTTTGGAGCTGATACCTATAGGATTTGTTGGTCAAACCATGAAGCTATTCCAAGTTTAGGTTTTCCTGAGTGTAATTAATTTGTCACCTTAGAGCGAAATTACTGTGATCCCAAGAAGCTGACGTAAATTTAGCAGCAGTTCTGATTTTGGGAAATCCGGTTATTAATTTAAAAACAACAACAACAACACCATCTGCTTTATCACACAAGAGGGCAAACAGGTTAAAGGAGTTAAAGGAGAGTTAAACAGAAAATGTCCTATGTTTATCACAGGACAATTCCTGTTTAACTCTCGTTTAAATCCTGTTTGCACCCTAGTGTGATACAGCAGTATGTCCATCACAGTACAAAAGTTGAAGTAACAGCACATAACTGTTATTGTGATTAATAAACATACTCTAAAAATTAGTTTTATTAAATATGGCTGAAGTCATTTTTAAAATTGTGTCTACAAGGCTTTTTGTAAATGCAAAAAACACCACTTTCTTCTGTACATGGATAGCTTTGCTGGTTAGAACAGTGTATGTAAACAGTTCTGTACAAGGAGAAACAAAACTACTCTTAGACTAGAAGATCCTTTTTGGCTAGAATTGGTGCACACATTTCCTAACAAATAGTCAATAGAATTTTATAATTACCCAGAATAAATACATGTGCCCAGGGCTGGCCCTACCATTACGCAGAATAAGGTAAAAGCCTTAGATGGCAGACATTGATAGGGCAGGGGCAGTGGCTAGGTTTTGGAGAACACACTTGCATGATGATACACAGCCTGCTGCTGTTCCTAAATTAGGTCTGATGCCTTCTCGTTCACCGAAGGATAGCTCCTTGTTTCTGTTACTCCAGCAAAATGTCTTCGGCCATCCCTTCAGAAATGTCCCACCTCTGATCCTAGCAGGTGAAGCTGTTGTCGCTGTTTAAATTCTGTTCTATGTGGGACACACAGACACACAGGCTTTTGTACACACAGATTAATAAAAGTCCTATTATTTGCAGGACTGGAAATAATTTTCAGGTGTTCTGTCTTTTTCATAATTAATCATTTTTGAAGGAACAGATCCACTGTTACTAAAGGTCCAAATGATGTTTTATTAAAAATACTATTATATATTTTTAATATAATAAATATAATATTATATATTTATTAAAAATACTATTGTGTGGACTAACAGTTCATTCACTATTGGATATAAGCAAATGTTAAACTTTTCTGGTTTCTTTATTCTTTTTTTGTAGGAGTTCTGTCAAGCACTTCAGCAGCCTGATGCTAAAGTTTTTAAAAACTACTTAAAGGTAGGTTAAACTTAAGTCACTTAAGTCAAACAGAACTAGACCTGCAAGATAGGCATTTGATGACATTGTTATCTGCGTAGTCTCAGCTAATCAAACAAAAATAGTATTTTTAAAACTCATTATTGGTTCCTGGGTTGTTTTGTAGCAAAAAAAGAGGAAGACTGCTCACAGGCCATGTTATTTCAGACTGTGTTTTCTGGCTGGGTATTGTGGAATACCCTTGATTGTGTACACAGAAACACTCGTGTGAATAAAAAGTATTTGTATACCTTGTAATACAATGGAATTTCCCTGGAGTAAGAAAATACCCAAGTTTAAGTCATTCACTGGACCTCTTTATATTTACTTTTATGTGTGATCTCTAAACATACATTTTAGCAGTTTAACTACACATTTTAGCTGTGGGTATGTCTTCCTTTGTTCTTTACACTACTGTCAAAGATCCTTGTGCTATATCACAGGTGAGCCTGGGGTAGGATGTAGGTGGGTGGTGAATTTTAAGGAATTAATTGAACTGTACATAGATGACTACTCCATGTCAACTCAATATTTATGATTACACGCTGTTGAGATCCTGCAGTTACAGTGTCATTAGAAGAAAAACATGCAAATGCATAAGATACCTTCATGCATTAACTGCAAAAAAAAAAAAAAAAGTTCCATGTGAGTAAAAGGAAGTGGGAGCATATTTTGAGACCTTTTTCCTAACACGGTATGCTGGGCTTTTCTAGCTCTTTACATCAGTGTGCAGACTGTGAATGTCTGTGAATGAATATTCTATTTGTGACTGAGACCCTTGAGTGTGGAAGATTCCACTTACTTTCAGACCAAACATGAAAGCCTTGCTGTGGGGCTACACCTTTATGTGATACTGGAGGTCATGCCAGGAAGCATTTTCCTGCTTCCTCTTACTCATATGGAGCTCTTTCACACAATTTATTGCTTTTATTGTAGATTATATTCAAAACTTTGATTACATTTTGTATATCATGTTGGAATTGATCATCTGAACCTTGTTTGAGATTACAACTCCCATAGTCCATTACCCTTGACTATGCTAGATGCTGCTGCTGTGAGTTGTAAGCCAAAGCATGGGGAGGATTGACAATTCTCCACACCAATCAAAGGCATTTTATATTTGTACAATATGTCTTTACCATCCCTGTTGGAATCTTTCTGTGCTGCAATTAGTAGTGTTATGGAATAGTCACATATTTTTAAGTCTGTGTGATTGTAATTTAAATACAGTCACTCCTCTTAATTTGCCGATCTGAGATCCGTGACCTTGAATATCCACGGAGGGATGACCGCCACTGTTTTCAATGGTGCACAGGCCTGGACCAAATGTACAGTGGCACGTCCCATTCAAGCCTATGGAGCCTAAATATGCATGAGCCTCAGTTTTTGCACCTGGGGGGGGGGGCGGTTTCGGAACAGATCTTCCACAAAAATGGAGGGCCAACTGAACTTTAGTGTAACTTAAATTTGCATGAATACTTTAGTTCTTTCCACTTTAAGTGGCATTTATCAAAATGCTGAAAATTTAATTTTTTAATATATATGTTCAAATTTAAATATACTCAGTCTAAATTTAGTTGAATGCATGAAAAGAGATCTCATTACTAAAATAAGATATCTAAGTTGATGCAAAAGTATTTTATTAGTTTACCTTGGAAGGCTTAAATCAGTGCAGAGGAAGTAGCATTTTAAACCTATTTTCTAGTCTTGCCAGCAGGTCTTAGTATAGAATCAGTAGCTGCCAATAGTGTTTCTGTCTTATGGAAATTCCCTTGCTAGGTTACTCTTTAAGAACTGAGACTTAACAAGCTTAATAGCGATTGCAAAATGTTTCTGTTAAACTAGCTTTTTACCACTAGTTGTAGTTTTTGCTGCTTTTGTCTTCGATTTTATTGTGTATCTGTTTTCTTAAATTCTAATGTAAATGTTTCTTTAAACAGGTATTCTTTCAGAGAGCAAAACCCTAAGAAGTCCAGTGGAACCTCTACCAGTTTTCTTTAATCAGGAACTCCAGACATTAATTTATATGAATGCTAACTTCTGTGCCATTCAAAATGACTTATTTTCTTTTTCTTCTGGAAGATGTTGCTTTGTGCTTATATCCATATGTGTATTAGCCTTTTTCTGTAAAAGTGCAAATGAAATGATCTATTTTATGTTGGTTGATGCACATATGGCACGTAGACAACATGTGTTGCCTGCCTGCTTACTCAGAACACCCTGTGTAGGATAATTGTATGCTGTAATGAGTACAGCAAAAATTGAACATCCACTTTTTAATTTTGAAATTATACAATGTATAAATTCCTTCCAACTCATACCTATGGTTATAAATTGTGTACATTTTTAAATACTGAATAAAATATGTGCATATTAGAAATGAACTTCATTTGTTCATGTATGGCTATACAAAATAAAACAATCAAACTCAAATTTGTAGATAGCAATTTATTTTGAAGAGTCTAAATACTGAAGTATATACTACAGAACAGTTAATGGATCTGATTAAAATAGGATTGGCTCTACATTTTTATACAAAAAATAAATGTTATTCAATGAAATCTTGAAGTGGTCTTGACTCATTGGTCACCTTCTTGGCAACAGCTGTCAAGTCACAAAAGACTGTCTATACTTGTACAAGTACTGCAAAGAACAGTTTCCTCTTGCTTTATTTATTTAATTTATACCCCACCTGTACAGGACTTGCTTATTTTTCTTTTTTTAAAAACTTCATGAGTAGTATTTGGATATTGATTTCAAGGGCCGTGAAAGGAAAGTAATCAAAGAAATTAGTGAACCACAATGTGTTGTGTGACTGTATCCAGGGTGACCAGATACATATATAACCCCAAAGGAGGACAAGGTACCACAAATGTAGGACATTCAAAAATGGAGGGCATTACAAAAATAAATACTAGAAACACTAATATGCATATAAATTCATGCTTCTTAATCATGCTCAAAATGGAGGACATTTTGAAATTCCCTCTAGACAGGAGGCGGAAGCATAGGACATGTCCTCAAAAAGGCATCCTGTCTAGATCTGCCTATCTTTCTGTTTTTTATATCTTAGCTTTTCTCACAGCCCACCTTGGCACTACCTTTCTATGATGGTGGGATTGTGTGTTCTTAGGAGACAAGGATGTATATTGCTGGTAGTAATGTTGTTGGTAGGGAAACAGACTTTTGCTGAGCCAGACTGCTATGGGGCAGTCAAATAAGCTATGGCCCTGATTTTGCAAGACCTGCGCAGGGTAGTTGGTAACCTTGGAGTCATATGGGTTGCCGTAAGCAGAAACTGAACTGCTGGCAAATAAAAATACTAAGAAATAATTTGCCACAGGAGGAGTGGTTTTGCTGGTGGATTAGGAAAAGGAGGAGTTTTCCTATCCTTAGAACCAGAGGGGCTTCTGGGACCTTACCTCTGTCCCAGTGAGTATGACTGAGGCTGGAGTCTTGGAGGCACCAGTACTAACAGATCACCTGCCTCTTTGCACACCTTAGCTGGGAAATGGGGATGGGATTGGCATACTAACTAAACCTTGGGGAGGTCAGAAGAAAAGATATGTGCAGCCCCTCTCTCCATGGGAATATTTCTGTCTGTTTGATAGCAAAACACTGCATAGGTAGCTTTACTGTATGTCTGTGTACAGATATATAGGGGTACAGTGATTACTGAGTGTTTTTGAGCTTGTGCCCCAATTGCACCACTGCAAACCTAATCTTGCTGCTTAGTTTCCCCATCCCATTACAGCAGGGTTATGGAGCAAATTGGCTTCATTATTCTTGCTCACAAACGACGCCATTACACTAAAAGTAAAACTGCCATTTATGCATTGGCATTATATAACCATAGACTAGTGGTTTGATAGAGTGGCATGGCTAGAAACTACCTTTTCCACTCCTTCATATCACCCAATAATTCTCCCTTCTTGCCTTTTCTATTGTATTTCTACAGTAATTTGCTACCTCATCTTTCCTCTGAGATGTTCAGTGACATTTTGTTGTTAACTCCCATCAAGTTGACTTTGATTTATGGGGACCCTATGAATGAGAAACCTCTAGGTCACCCTGTCAACCACAGCCCTATTCAGCTTTTGCAGATACAGAGCTGTGGCTTCCTTGCTTGAATCAATTCATTTGGAATATGATATCCTCTTTTCCTACTGCCTTCTGCTTTTCCTAGCATTATTGTCTTTTCTAGTGATCATGTCTTATGATATGGCCAAAGCAGAACAGCCTCAGTTTAATCAACTTGACTCCTGGTAAGAGCCCAGGCTTGATCTGCTATAGGGCCCATTTATTTGTCTTTTTACCAGTCCTTAGTATCCACAGAACCCTTCTCCAGCACCACATTTCAAAGTTGATTTTCTTCCTGTCAGCATTCTACACTGTCCAGCTTTCACATCCATACATAGATATGGGAAATAGGATGCCATGAACAATCCTAACTTTATTATTCAGAGATATATCTTTACACTTCAAGATGTTATCTGGTTCCTTCATAGCTGCCCTTCCAATTCCTAGCCGCCTTCTGATTTCATGACTGCAGTTCCATTCTGATTAATGACTGAGCCAAAGTATGGAAAATCTTGAACTATTTCAATGGTTCAATCCACACTGCAGTAATAATGCAGTTTGCTTTAACTGCCTTGACTCAGTGCTAGGGAATCCTAGGAATTGTAGTTTATTGTGGCACTAGAGCTCTCTGACAGAGAAGGCTAAATGTCTCACAAAACTACATTTCCCAAGATTTCCTAGCATTGAGCCAGGGAAGTTAACATGGTCTCAAACTGCATTATTTCTGCAATGTGTTTTGGACCAATGACACCTTTATCAGGACAACAAAAATGCACAATTACATGTTGCAAGCTTTCAAAGTCACATTGGCTTCATCACACAAACAGCCATCCAGTCCAACTCCCTGCCATGCAGGAACTCTTGATCAAAGCATCCCCAACAGATGGCCATCAAGCCTCTGCTTAAAGACCTCCAAGGACGGAGACTCCACTCTGAGGGAGTGTGTTCCACTGTCGAGCAGCCCTTACTGTCAGGAAGTTCCTCCTAATATTGAAGTGGAATATCTTTTCCTGGAGTTTGCATCCATTGTTCCGGGTCCTGTTCTCTGGAGCAGCAGAAAACAAGCTTGCTCCCTCCTCAATGTGACATCCCTTCAAATATTTAAACAGGGCTATCATATCACCTCTTAACCTTCTCTTCTCCAGGCTAAACATACCCATCTCCCAAAGGCATTCCTCATAGGGCACAGTTTTGTTTATCGGGCCAACAAAAATGCACAATTACATTTATTTATTTTTATTTACGGTATTTATCCCCCACCCTTCAGCCCTAAAGGCTCTCAGAGCGGCATACAATTATTATTTTTAATTACATGGCTTTAATTACATGGTGCAAGCTAGATTTGGGGGTGGGGGCACAGTAGGTTTTTTAAAAAATTACTATTAAATTTTATTGTTATAAAGACACACTCACACACATATATAACATACTCTCCTTTTGTGTCTTGTCTTTTTAGATTGTAAGCCTAAGGGCAGGGAACCGTGTAATTAACAAGATTTTATGTACAGCGCTGTGTAAATTTACAGTGCTATATAAATAAAGGTTCATAATAATAATAATAATAATAATAATAGTATAACAATAGTAATAATAAAAATATTTATAACTCACTCTTCAGCCAAAAGGCTATTAGAGTGGCAAATTAACATACAAATTTTTAAAAAATTATACAAATAAAAAAAATTAAGTAACTCTTTTGACTGACTTCCCAAAATCAAATCCATTTAGTGTTGACATTTATACGTTTCAGGGTATGATCCTAATTTATTTTTATATACATATCATCTTTTGAAATAAAAATCCTGTTATTATTTGACCCAAGTTACCAAAAATGGTTCTAAATCATCATGACATAGTAGAAATATCATGTGCATAATTCTGTTTTGTCATTTCTTGTAGTTTTGTTGTGTTGTGAGACAGTTTAGGAGGTTTTGTTTTTTAATAGTTTTATTGTGATGGTGTGTGTGAGAGTTTGGCCTTCTCTGTCAGGGTGGGAACTCTGGTGCTGTAAAAAAAAAAAAATAATTCCCAGGATTCCATAGCATTGAGCCACTGAGTAGTTAAAAGGAAGAGTGGTGTGTGATTGTGAAAGTGGTTATTATTCATACAAAATAGAGAGAGGCACAGCTCCCTAGTTGAGATTCATGATTCAGGGGCCTGGCTTGACTTCTTGAGTTGGTCAATATTCAATAATAAAATAAAGGGGCGGGTGAGGCCTAGGTGGGTAGGCCTTTATGGCGGCTCCGCCTTCAAGGCCTCAGGAAGCCGGAAGCCAGGGAAGCTGGGTGAGAGGAGGAGCCGGGAAAAGGGCTTCTCTGGTGGGCCTTGCAGCCGTAACTGAGGCTTGGGGGACCCCCTTGAGCTCCCTGACCGGGGACTGTGTGGTAAGGCCTGGCTGGGAAACTAATTGAGGCGCCTGTGAGGGGAGAGGCCTAGTGTTTCGGTTTCCTCACAGAAATGAGCGAGTGACGAATGCCTTTTAAAGGAAGGGATTTGGTCAGTTTGGGTTGCATCCACACTGGAGAAATAACCCGGTTTGGTCCCGCTTTAACTCTTTGTCTGACTCACTGCTATGGAATTCTGGGAGTTGGAGTTTGTTGTGGGGCCCAGAGCGGAGCGAAGCTCCGCTCTGGGCCCCACAACAAACTCCAACTCCCAGAATTCCATAGCCTTGAGCCAAAAAAAGAGTCAAAGCGGGACCAAACCGGGTTATCTCTCCAATGTGGATGCATCCTGTTTTTTGGGGATGTGTGGTTTCATTATAAAACGTGTTAATATGAGCTTTTATCTTTTTTTAATGTATTTTTTATTCTCTTTATAGATATAATAGTAATAATAATAGTTCCCCAAACCCCATTGCAGTTAAAGTGGTGTCAAACTGGATTCTTTCACTGCAGTGTGGGTTCAGTTTTAAGGTTCAGTCCAGTTTGGGACTGCTTTAACTGCCCTGGCTCAGTTCTAGGGAATGCTGGGAATTGGACTTTATTGTGGCACCAGAACCACTGGACCTCATCCCCTTCCCCACCACCTTTCCTTCTCCTTTTGTATTGTCTCTTTTAGATTGTAAGCCTGAGGGCAGGGATCCATCTAATTTATAAGATTGTATGTACAGCACTGTGTAAATTTACAGCGCTATATAAATAAAGGTTAATAATAATAATAACAACTCTCTGATAGAGAAGGCTCAGTGTCTCACTGAACTACAGTTTCCTGCAATTCCCTACAATGCTACAGAATCCTGGGAAGTGTAGTTTTGCGAGCTGTTTAGCCTTCTCTGTCTGAGAGCTCTGGTGCCGCAATGAACTACAATTCCCAGTATTTCCTAGCACTGAGCCAAACTGGATTTCTGCAGTGTTTTGGACCTCTGTTCGGTGGATTTGGGGTGTTACTGGGGTGGCATTAGATTGCATCCATACTGCAGAAATAATGCAGTTTCACCCCCCTTATTTTAACTGCCATGCCTCAGTGCTGTGGAATTCTGGGAACTGTAGCTTTGTGAGGCGTTTAGCCGTCTCTGTCCCAGAGCTCTGGTGTAAACTACAAAATACAGTTCCCAGAATTCCATAGCCTTGAGCCATGGCAGTTAAATGGTCCAAAACACACTGCGGAAATAATGAAGTTTGAGACCACACTTTAACTGCCCTGGCTCAGTGCCCTGGGAATTGTAGTTTATGGTGGCACCAGAACCCTCTGACAGAGAAGGCTCAGTGTCTCACAAAACTACACTTCCCAGGTTTCCCTACATCTGAACCAGTTACAGTTGTCTCAAAGTGGATTATTTCTGCAGAGTGTTTTAGACCATTGTGGTGTCAAACCAGATTATTTCCACCATGCAGATGCTTCAAAGTTCTTCCAAAGCTGAGGAGGCTCGTGGAGGGACGCTGGAAGAAGGGGTTGCAGAGACTGGTACAGGAAAGGATTTCTTGTTGTTGTTGTCGTTGTGTGTCTTCAAGTCCTTTTCGACTTATGCCAACCCTAATGTGAACCTATCCCATGGTTTTCATGGCAAGCTTCCTCACATGGGATTCACCATGGCCATCCTCTGAGGCTATGAGAGTGTGACTTGCCTAGTGGGTACTCATGGCTGAGTTGTGATTTGAACCCTGGCCTCCAGAGTCACAGTCCAATGCTCAAACCATTACACCATGATGGCTGACAGGAAAGGGAGTTTCCGGGTATTTCCTCCACAAGTGGCCAAAAATATATTTTTTAAAAAATCCCCATCTCTAGCCATGCAGATTTCAGCATCTCTCTAAAAGTAAGGGAACAATGGGGGTTGTGGGCAAGGAAGGGAATGTGCCGTTTCAGCCAGAAAGATGAAACATAAATTGCACTATGCTCTAGTTATGCTGTCCAGTGTTCCCTGCCTGTTCATGGGCTTCCTGCAACCTCTCTGGGTGCATCTGTACTTTATAAACAATGAGCCTTGGCACCACTTTAAATGCTGTAGCTTCATCCAATGGAGTCCTAGTATTTTAGTTTTACAAGGTCTTTAGTTTTCTCGTGACAAAGGGTGCTGGTGCCCTCACAAAACTACAAATCACAGGATTCTGGGAGATGGAGCCTTGGCAGTTAAAGTGGTGTTAAATAGCATTGTTTCTACTGTGTAGATGCACCCTTTGTCTCTACTCAGCTTTCATTATTCAGAGAGCTGCCCTGTGATTCCTTCAGATTCAGATTTTTATTACTCTATATATTCAACTATAAATTAATCTCATGTATAAATCGAGGGCAGGTTTTGGGGTCAAAATTATGGATTTTGATATTATTTTAACATATGCAGGAATAAGTGGATACAGTGGGGCAAAAAAGTATTTAGTCAGCCACCAGTTGTTCAAATTCTCCCACTTAAAAAGATGAGAGAGGCTCGTAATTGACATCATAGGTAGACCTCAACTATGAGAGACAAAATGAGAAAACAAATCCAGACAATCACAAGTTGAAGGTAAAACTTAGGGGGGAAATGATGCCAAAGCATGCTGCTGTTTTTCCACCCAGACGTTTATTATTATTATTATTATTATCATCATCATTATCATCATCATTACTATTTTGCCTTCCTAGACATTTAAAAAGGCCAGAAGTAGCACCACAGATGAGAGAGCAGAGATGTTTGGTGCTTATTTTAGGTTCTCCTGGGATTGACTAAGCTCTCGGCTTTTGCCATTCAACCCAGAGAAGGTGATGGTTCCTATTTTGAAAAGTTAAGGTACAGTACTTAAATTGGTCTGGGAATATGTCGACCCATTTTTTTTTCTGGTGAATTTTGTGACTAAAATTTCTACTTATACATGAGTATATACAGTACTTTATTATTTACATTTGTATCCTACTCCTTTTCCTACAGTGAGCTCCATGTACATGGTTCTCTTTTTCCTCATGCTTGCAACCACCCAGTGAGTTAGTTCAGGTTGAGGGAGTGTTACAGGGTCAAGGTTGTGGATTACTTCTGATGTGCATTTTGATTATTTTGTTAGATCCATTTGCATCCCACTCCGTTTCCTCCAGTGAGCTCAAGACAACCATGTGCATGGTTCTTCTCTTTCCTATGCATGCAACCACGTAGTTCAGGCTGAGAGACAGTTACTGGATCAATGGTTGCCCAGTGAGTTTCGTGACTGGAGGAATTTACCATCTGGATCTCTGAAGTACTAGTCTAAATCTCTACTGCACTAGCCATCCATTTCAAAGTCTGTGCACTCTGGTACTAAGTCCTGAATTCCTAGGCTACCTGAGGATTGTTACTGTATATACTCGTATGAAAGTGTAGAAATTTTACTCAAAAAAAATGAACCACAAACCCTGAATCGACTTGTACACGTCAGTACTGTAGGAACCATCCCCTGGTGAAAGGAAAAGTGTAATCTGCTTTGGAAGCACCCCCATCCATCAAAGCTTTAGTGTAAGCACGAACAATTATGCCTGTTGAAATTTTGGCCAGTTTTTTGCCTTTGCCTCATCCTTTAGATCTGCCCTCAACTTGAGGTCAGCTTATAGTCAAGTAGATATGTTAGATGTATTCACACATGCATATTTTAATTGAATTGTTTCTGTGAGGGAAGCAGCCATTGTGGATCAAGCACTAAAATAGTAGTTTCATATTGCTTGAATGCAAAAAAATTTTTTTGCAGCGCTGATAATGGATGGGTTTAATTTTGAAGTTCTAGGTGATTTGCCTATAGGTCCTTGTATTCCTTGTAGCCATAGATGTAATTGAAGGAGCAGAATGAATTACAGACAGTGGCGTGAGGAGGCTGATAGAGGAGGGATGTGCCATTTTGTCCTATTCCTGTGCCAATGCTTGGAAATTTTGAGGATTATAAAGCCTAGAATCCTGATGGTATCTGAGGGATTGTGGGAAATGTAGTTCAAAAAAGTAACTTTTCAGGCTCTGCTCTGTGCACTGTGTAAGTGGGCTGATGATGGAGAGAATCCCTTCCTTCACACCTACCATCCTTACTTTGTCATTTCCCTCTTTTATTTAGACTAGTAATTTTTTTTAGTTTCTTTAGAAAAAAGAGATGCTTTACAAAGTTCTGTGGCTGTCTGTGCCCATAGATTTATATTTTTATGTTAAAATTGTAGGAAGAGATATTAAAGGGATATTCATATTCCCTCCTTCATCCTCTTGCCAAAAGTTGTGGGCTAGTGTTTATAATTTCTTTCGTCTTTGTGTTGTAATTTGTTGGTCCTGGGCTCTACTTCTTTAACTAGTCTCTGCCTTAAGACTATATTATGTACAGCAATAATAGAATGAGGAGAAAGAAGTTCAGATAAGTAAGGAGGGACCAGCCCATGCAGGGCTTTAAAAGTCAATAACAAAAGCTTGTACTGAATGCGGAAGGGGAAGGGGAGCCAGTGAAGGGAAGATAATAGCAGATAAACATGGTCAAAGCGGGGAGTGAGTGTAATAATACATGCAGCTGAATGCTGGGATGGAGGTGAGAGAGAGGAAGCCCTGCCAGAAGAAGGTTACAGTGATCTAGTTGCGAGACCACTAAGGCATGGACCAGAGTCTTGGCATAGAGGCCGAGAGAAATGGACAGATTTTGGCAATGTTGTAAAGATGAAATCGACAGGCCTTAGGTGTGGCCTGGATCTGAGGGATAAACGACAGAGTCAAAAATGAAACCAAAACTACACTAGCAAGAGAGGAAGTCCTGTTGAAAACAGATTGGCTTACATCTGGATAAATATGCCTAGGATGCATAGGATTCACAATACAAGTTGTGAAGGTTTTGGCAAATTAGTTGTATAGTAGTGAACAGACAGTAACACACTAGCCTTTCTACTTGGTTGTGGAAGTTTACACTGCAGTCTTTTTAGCAGTTGGTCGTTTGTGGCAGAATTATTGAAAAAGGAAGTTCATGGTAAGTAAGCACATAGTGATGAGCCATTTGAAATGGAAGCTTGTAAACCTCTGTCACTGCAGCCATATAAGATAGTTACTGCAGACTTTATTACTGCAAACAGCTGGATTCAGTGCCAGAGCCCACATCTGACTAGGAGCATATAAAGCTGAAGGCCTGGAAAGACCCAGAAAGATCTCATCAAAGATTATTCTGCCTGTTGCTTCTTTTCTCTTCCCCTGCCAGAGGCTAGGCCCCTGGCTACATGTATTGAAGGTGTTTGCAAGCCACAAGAAAAGAAGTCCGGTTCTGGGCACCACAATTCAAAAAGGATGTGGAGAAACTGGAGCATGTCCAAAAGAGGGCAGCTAAAATGGTGGAGGGTCTGGAAACCATGCCCTATGAGGAACAACTTAGGGAACTGGGGATGTTTAGCCTGGAGAAGAGAAGGTTAAGAGGTGATATGATAGCCTTGTTTAAATATTTGAAGGGATGTCATATTGAGGAGGGAGCAAGCTAGTTTTCTGCTGCTCCAGAGAACAGGACCTGGGACAAAGGATGCAGTCTACAAGAAAAGAGATTCCACCTCAACATTAAGAGGAACTTCCTGACAGTAGGGGCTGTTCGACAGTGGAACGCACTCCCTCGGAGAGTGGTGGAGTCTCCTTCCTTGGAGGTCTTTAAGCAGGGGCTGGATGGCCATCTGTCAGGGATGCTTTGACTGGGAGTTCCTGTATGGCAGGGAATTGGACTGGATGGCCCTTGTGGCCTCTTCCAACTCTATGATTCATATGTGGACAAAAACAATCAGAAAAAAAAGGATTTAAGAGAAAGGAAGAGTGCTGGTGTGGAAGGGAACATGTTTGCCCACATTTTAAAAAATATACACATTTTTGTGTGCATTTTTAATAAATATTTTTTTCAACTATACATTTTTTGCAATTGAATAAAACACTTTTGTTTATATTCTTAAGTATGCATGTTTTGGTGTGCATGGTTACAAATGTACACCTTTTTTGCATGATGTGTCTCCAGACTGCATTCAACTTTGAACAGTGGGCAAATTTATCTTGGCTTTTTGGCCACACAGAAAATACACAAAAATTGTCAGTGAATTTAAACAGTCGTTTTGTTAATTGTACATTTAATAATAAAAAAAACCCTTTACTTTTGGAAACAAAAGTAGGAGATTGTCAAAAACAAATAATTCATTTTAGTTTGTTCTGCTTGTTGTTGTTATCTGCCCTTAAGTCAACCTTGCCTCATGGAGACCCTGTGGATGAGACCTCTCCAAGACTCCCTGTTCCCCGCTGCTTTGCTCAGGTCCTGCAGGCTCAGGACCTTTTTGACTGAGTCTAAATATCTGGTTTGTGGTCTTCCAGTCTTTCTACTGCTGTGTACCTTTCCTAGCATCATTGTATTTTTCAGTGATTCATGCCTTCTCATGATGTGGCCAAAATATGACAGCCTCAATTTAGTCATCCTGATTTCCAGGAGAGTTCAGGCGTGTTCAGTTCTAGGACCCATTTGTTTGTCTGTTTGGCCATCCAGCACCACATCTGAAATGAATTCATTTTCATTCACTTTCTTCACTGTCCAGCTCTTTTTGCACTTTAGGATCTTGAGCAGTTCTTTCATAGCTGCTCTTCCCAGTCCTAATTTCTTGACTGCAGTCTGCTCAAAGTTTGATCCAAGCTATACAAACTCTTGAACTACCGTCAGCCCCCTTTAGCCATTAATTATTTTATCCATGGAGTCAAGCATCCATGGCTTAACAATATTTTAAAAAATATAAATTCCAAAAATCAAACCTTGATTTTGTCATGTTATGTAAGAGAAACCATTTTACTGTGCCATTTAATGGGACTTGAATATCCACAGATTTTGGTATTCACGGGAGGGTCCTAGAACCAAATCTGAGCAGATACCAAGGGCCCACCATATTTCAATTTTCTCGTTGTCTGGGATGAATTCTTGTAGATCTTCCATGGTTATTTTTTAATGTTCAGAATTAATTCAACCTTGGTACTTTTCTCCTTGACTTTCTTCAATAATTAGATCTTTGTTTCTACTAGTAGCATTGCATCATCTGCGTATCTTAGGTTCTTGATGTTCCTTCCTCCTCTCTTCACTCCTCTTGCCTCTGTGTCTAAGCCTGCTCATACACATACACTGCTCTGTGTATGATGTTTTGACCAGATAGTGTGATGCTTAGTCTATTTTTTAACCTTTGCAGTCCAATCTATATGTTTGTAATTGGACATAGCATAATACTTACACAGAGTATTCCATCCTGAGTTGTTTCCAACTACTTCTTGAAACCACAAAGATTAGGTATTCTGGGAGATGGGGAGAGAGAAGGAACAGGGATTTCTAACTGGATTTAGTGGGTTGAGTAGAAATGCCTTGCTGAGCATGACTTTAAACTAAATGTTGCTCATCACTGTCCTTTGGACCACTTGAAAGACATGTTTGGCTAGGAAAGTGGTGGTAAGCATTGTAAAAACAACAAACCATCCGCTGCTATATCCATTTAATTTAGCACATAGCTAGTAATAAAAGATTATTATCTGAGTTGTCAGGCTTATTGATTTTCTCTGCCTCCTACCTGTGTAGCTTACCACAGTTACAATGTTCTTCATGTTTATTTTATTTTCAGGTGCTCATTTTAAACCTTTTTCCAGTGGGACTGCTTAATCTCATAAAGCTTTCATTTATCCCTACTTATTAGTGATACATACTTGATCTTTCTTAGTCATTGTTTCAGGTCTGTAAGGTTTTCTGCTTGTATTATGGTGTCATCTGGCACTTTAACTGCCATGAATTAATGGTATGGCATTCTGGGAATTGTAGTTTTGTGAGGCATTTAGCCACCACAGTCAGAGAGCTATTGTGCCACAACAAATTATGATTCCCAGAATCCCACAGTGTTGACCCATGGCAGTTAAAGTGGTGTCAAACTGGATTACTTCTGCAGTGTAGATGTAGCCTTAGTTACTGGCAGTAAGAACTTTAAGATAAATTGTGGTAATATTTTTGGTCCAAGTTTTGTTTTTGGCCCTGCTCACCGTTGGAATGCAGCCTCTGAAACTGAATTCAGTCCTCAGGTAAAAGAGGTTCCCTATCTTTTAAGGGGCTGTGCACACCGGCATCTTTGACTGGGTTGGGGACGGAGTCGGGGCGTAGCGTCTACATGTCGCACACACCGGCTCTGCCCCAGGACGGTGTGACACCATGCACCACACCTCATGGTGCTTTTCTGGTACTGCATCCGCATGACACAGCATCAAAGGAGCGCTGTATAGCTACGACTATCGCTCCCTTTGCAGGGTGCAAAAAAGAGCTGCTTTTTGTAGCTCCATTTTGCACCCTGCAAAGGCCAGATCAGCCCCAATCTGGCTGTAAAAGAGGCAGCTGAAGGCCACCTCTTCGGAGTGGTCTGCATAGTCCCTAAGTCATGTTTGGCTGTATATGTATGGTAAGGATTTCTACTTTTCTAAGGGCTTGCTTCTAATGACTTTGTAATCCAATAATCTTATTTCTCATTTCTTTGATTTTAAATAGAATTTAAATTTTTCAGTATTGAATTCTAAAGCCAAGTACTCAAGAGATGAATATTCAACTCCAATAATCAGTTCAAACTAGAGTTATTCTTTGTGGTTTTTGATACAGGAATGAACATGTACTTCAATGTAATTCGTTATGATTGTAAAAAAATGTGGATACTGTCATTTTGGCAACTTAATTCAAGACTACCTTTCTCCCCCAGCTCAAACCAGAATTGATTAAGGAGGAACAAACATGCAGAGCACTTCCAATTATCTCTGGCTTCTGTCCGACATCTTGGGACAAGGAGCTACTGCAAATGTTTTCCGCGGAAGGCACAAGGTTTGTATGGCAACAGAATGCTAGCTGCTCAGTGGTTTCAAAAGAAGCTCCACTGGGCTCCTTGAAAAATTATATGGAATGAGTTTTTCTTCTTTTTCAGAAAATGAATATGCAAAGAATAGTACAACCTTGGAAATACAAGAGGCTTGGCTTTGTAAAAGGATTTTGTTAGAACTTTTGTCAAATGCAGCTGCTTTAGACAAAGGCTCTAACTTAAAAAAAAACTCATTATGAAAGATCAAAAGTAAGATTGATCTTACTAATAGATCTATACATCTTACATTACTTATCGAGTGCCTGTCATTTACTATTAATAATATATGGGTTATTTCTTATTGATAGCTTTAGAAAGTAGAATTTATTCAGTGTGTTTTTCATATGATTTTATATGTAGTATCAGCATCATGCCCTTTTTAAAAATTAGTATGCCATTCTTCCTGTTACTAGCTTTTTAAAAACAGAATCCCTCATAGTTTTTTGTGGGTTTTTCAGGCTATGTGGCCATGTTCTAGAAGAGTTTATTCCTGAAGTTTCACCAGCATCTGTGGCTGGCATCTTCAGAGGAAGTCCCTCGTGTTTTTGCATGGGAATTCTAACCAAGTTTATTTAGAAGTTTAAGTCCCATTGTGTTCATTGGGTCTTATTCCTAGCTTTATATGGTATTGCACTCATACTTGTTCTATGAACTGATAAGTGAAAATTCATTACAAATGGAGCAAGTGTTATCCTGAATCTGAGTAGATGAAATTCATTGAAATATTATCAACATTTGTTTTACAGAAAACTGGAGATTTATATGCTGTCAAAGTATTTAATAATTTCAGTTTCCTTCGCCCTGTTGATGTTCAGATGAGAGAGTTTGAAGTATTAAAGAAACTGAATCACAAAAACATTGTTAAATTATTTGCCATAGAAGAAGAGGTAATTATTACTACTCATACTTGTAATTTGAGGATGATTTTATGATGATTTTCATTTTACATACCAAGAATCAGAATAGTTTTTAATTATCTGATGAGGTTTATACTAATGGTAGTTGTGTTTGTACATAATGGAGGATTAGTACAGAAGTGGAAGTTATGTGGCCTTCCAGTTATTTTTGAATTGTAACTTCCAGCATTTCTAGCCATAATACTCTATCCTGAGATAAGCTGGTAGTTGCAGTGCAGCAATATCTGGAGGACTGTTCAATTTCCATACCCAGTTTTGTTTTATGAGAGCAAACCCTAGCCTCTTTTTATGCTCACATGCTATTTTCTTCTTCCAGTACTCCTGTGAGGAGTTTGGAAGCTTCTCCTTGTGTTTTTGATTAACCAGTTTAGCATGTTGCTCAAACCTTAAGCTGGTTCATCTTGGCTTTAGTTAATGCAAACAAAACAACTTCATAAACTTTGTGTTGAATTGGATTGTTTCCATTGATTACTGTATAGTTAAAAGTAGCCACAGTGTGACTGAATTCAGTCAGTGTACTTAAATCTCAAAACAGTATTGAAAGCTTCTGTACTCTTCCTAGTGACTAGACTGTTGTGGAGAGTGTGGGAGGCAGAGAGGAGTTTTAATTACTGTAAATTTTAGTTTACTGCACTATCCTTATGGTGGCCAAATCTCCCCACTAACTCTGATGAATTCCTTCCTATCAATTCATCTCTGGCAGCAAGTATATGGCCATGCCTTCTGACAAAAGCAAGTCCCAGGGTTAAAACACCAGTGTTTTACCTCCATGTCCATCCCCATTCCTTCCTTGTCTTCCCCATATATTAAGACATGGCCTCTCAAGCTCAGGTATTTCTATTTTTACCTGTCTCCCTTCAGAGGGAAAAGAGAAGGGCTTGGGGGAAGATTTAGTTTCGCATTCTATCCAAACCAGTCAAATGTTTGACTCATCCTGTTTCTGATGTGTTCCATCAAATATGACATAAAATTCGTAAACTATATTATTCTGATGATTTATATGATTATGAAATACCCATTCCTTGTTTTTTAAAATTATGTAATTTTTTTAAATATTACTGCCAATGAATAAAAACGATTTCATGTCAAATAATGAAGACATCACGAACCTGTCATTGAGGTTTTTTAACTTAAATTTTTATTCAGACTTAATTATGTGACAAGCAATATCTGCTGAAATTCTGAACTACATAACAATTAAAAGTACAGGAGCCTCTTTCACTTTTATTTCTGGCATCTTTAGTTGGGCAAGGTGAATAAGTAAGTTTTAACGTCAAAGTGTCTAGGAGTCTTCCCTTATATTTTCGTATCTGAAGATAGTTATTTTGATTTTTGAACACTGTTAGGAAACGACTTTGCCTAATAGTTTCTGATAGTGGCGCCGAATAGTTTCTGAGTTTGTGAATCTGTATCATTGTCTTACAAAACTTTTGGCAATGGAAAACTGGCTTGACTTGTTTTGTTTGTTAATCTTGGTTTTCTTTTCTTAGACAACTTCTAGACATAAAGTCCTCGTTATGGAATTTTGTCCATGCGGCAGTTTATATACTGTGTTAGAAGAGCCATCTAATGCCTATGGGTTACCAGAAACAGAATTCTTAATTGTGTTGAAAGATGTTGGTAGGTGGAAAATACTCGTGTTCTTGAATGTCTTGTGTTTAGCTTAGTTTGTGCTATTGTGGTATAGCATTCAATTGCTTATCCCAATTAGAACTTGTTTTTATGTTGACTGTAGTTTAGCTGTGGTGTCATTTCATTCAGTCCTAGCTGCAGTGCATGTGTATACACTGAACCATACAGTAGCAGCTTGCTCCCAACACTAAAACATGTGACTTCCCTGTGTTTACGCTATGGTGCAAGTTAAACAGCAAGTGTATGTTCCTGTATGGTCTAGAAGCTTAGTTAGGCCTTGAAGTACTTTCCACAGCACATATCTCTGTGCAAATATAAGTTCTCTTAATAGATTAAGATATGCAGGCTGTACTTGCTGCAATACAGAGTTTACCATTTAGCTTTATTCTTTGTACAGAGAAAAAATAATTCCTGTACATTTGTATTGTTTCTTTTATTTAACCTAGGCATACTGATTTTCTTCTTCAATTTTGAAAGCAGAAATTTTGATCCATTTTTGGACTAATTTAAGAACCTCTGCTCTGTCATTGTTACGTGTTTGAGGTTGCCCCCCCCCCTTTCAAATATACTAGATTCTCATAGTGTACCACATCACCAAGATAATATTTAGGGGGAATTATGATGTCTTGTTTATATCCCTTGGCACAGCAGGAAATTCAAAGTTACCACTAAAATCAGTAGTATGTCTTTAGTTCTATTTTAACTTTGGTTGCAGTCAATTTTCCATTTTTTCCTGGCAATCATTGATGAAAAAAGTACAGTAAATGAAAATGACTTAATTTTTCTGATATTGTAATAAGGCACTCTGGCGATTTTCAAATATGTAAATTCTAAATATACATATATTTACCTTCATGTTATCTTGTGTGTTTAAGTGGCTGGGATGAATCATCTTCGGGAAAATGGAATTGTGCATCGGGACATCAAACCAGGCAATATAATGCGTGTTATAGGTGAAGATGGACAATCTGTTTATAAATTGACAGACTTTGGAGCTGCTAGGGAACTTGATGATGATGAACAGTTTGTCTCCCTCTATGGAACAGAAGAGTATTTGGTAAACTGCACTGATTTTATTTATTTCTTATTTGTGTGCCTTCTTGGTATTTCGATTAAATATTTTGTGAAGAAGCTGAATAAATTCTAGCAGAACCCTAGCTGTGAATTCCTTGGCCAGTACCATCTTATAATCAGATATTGTACATGTTAATTTGGGCCAGCAGAGCAACCAATATCTTAATTTTTAAAAATAGAAATATGGTGTGTGTGTGTGTGTGTGTGTGGTATTCTCTCTCTCTCTATATGCACACACACACATATACTGTACATATACAGTGGTCCCTTGGTATCCACTGAGGTTTAGTTGCAGGATCCTGTGGATACCAAAATCTGTGGATGCTCAAGTCTCATTAAATACAATGGCATAGTAAAATGTTGTCCCTTATATAAAATGACAAAAATCAAGGTTTGCCTATTGGAATTCAGATATTTTTAAAATATTTTCAAGCTGTGGATGCTTGAATCCATGGATAAAAAACCCATGGATAAGGAGGGCCAACTAAATACACACATATACACATCAGGAAAACCCTGTGATAGGTTTGCCTTAGGGTCGCCATAAGTCGGAAACAACTTGAAGATACACAACACACACACACACACACCGTGTGTGTATGTGTGTGTGTGTGTGTATGTATGTATGTGCCCAGTAACAGTGTTCTTTAGATGACTCACAAAATACAACCTGTTAAAATACTGCTTAAAATGTGGCCTAAAAATTATTTTTGGCAGCATGGAGAATAAAGTGAAAATTATAATTTTTAAAAAGAACTCCTCACAGTAAAAAGAACTACTAACAGAATTGGGATGCTTTCCCCTCCCTGCTTCAGCCTTCTGTGGCATCAAATGCCTCCCAGAGAGTTCCCACCCATTTGGAGCATATTTTTAAAGTGCACAAGGAGCTGCAGAATTGAAGGGAACATCACTTCCCTTTGTGTTAAAATTCACAGCATTAGGATCACAATGTTTAAATGGCCTGGAAGAATATGAAACCTAAATTACCATTAAAAAGGTCCTATACTGGACTTTCTGGAGCAGGCATTCCATTACAGTCTGGATGCCCTGTTATAAAAGCCCTATCCTTGGTAGCCACTTGCTTCATTTGGCAAGACAAGAGGATCTCAAGATTCAGGTAGGTGTAAGTGGCTGTGTTTTGTTGTTTGGTGACTGTTTCTTCAATTAACAGTGAAATGATTGGATTCTCTAAACTATTACCGGTAATGGTATTAAGTTGACCCTTTTCACTTCAGTGAGTTTTTTTTAGTGGCATGTAAATCCGACAGTTTCTGCTCCTAGCAAAGAAATCCATTATGATCTAATTTAGTTTGTTCTGTTACAGTGCATTCTACCACTAAAGCATTCTTGTAGATTTAAAACATAAATTCTTCAAGACTGTATAATTTATTTGATGAATTCTAAAGTAATTTAATCCTTCACTGCAAATAACATACAGAACTTTGATGATTAATTCATCCTTTTTATTGTTTTCTTTCTCCCATCCTGTAGCATCCAGATATGTATGAGCGAGCAGTATTGAGGAAAGAGCATCAAAAGAAGTATGGTGCAACAGTTGATTTGTGGAGTATAGGAGTGACATTTTACCATGCTGCAACTGGAAGTTTGCCCTTTCGACCCTTTGAAGGGCCTCGCAGAAACAAGGAAGTGATGTAGGTAATTTAGAGGAAATAGTCCATCCACATGTTGCTCTAGTAAACATAAATACCTAGATCAGTAGTTGAAGAAATAATGCAAAAATTTAATTTTGTGGTTCAGACTTGAATACCTAAGATCATGTGTTAGGGGATTCTGGATCCCCCTCCTTTCTCTTGTCTGAGCTGAATGAGACCACCTTTTATCTAAAGAACTTGCTGCCATTACCCGATGATCAACTCCTCCCATTTTACCAACACATCAGGGGGGTTACTGTGGAATTTCACTGCTACTTCCCTTGCCAACCATAGGGAAGAAATGGGCCAGGCTAAGGTCCGTGAAAAAGGAATGCAAGAGAGGTAGAGTACCTTAAAGAAAAACTTTATTCTAAGTAAGAAAATTCTACAGCAAATGGATATCATTTACATGAAGGACCAGCTTGTCCCCTAGGCACAAATAGGTATAAGTTACAGAGCCAAATGTATTCAGCCAGATGAGGAAAAGAAATTAAAGTATCCTAACAACCCTGACCGGTACATTCTCCTAATCTTAGAAGCCCTGGTGGCATAATGGTTAAATGCCAGTACAAGCCACAAGGTTGTGAGGTCAATCCCAAGCAGAGCTCCAGGGTCCTTTCGGAGCAATTGGCTTACATGTTGTAAACTCTTTAGGGAGTGCCAATTCACTGATAAGTGGTATAGAAATGTACTTGCTATTGATTTGTAGTCCTTTATGTTTCTGGGTAGCTGGGCATCTGGACTCCATTGTCCGGTTCCACCTGTCTCCCAGTTCCAGAGCTTTTGGTTAGAAGCCCCTCATGGTCTGCTTAGCAAGAGCCAGAGGTAAAGACTGAACCAATACCCATGGTGCTTTTAGTTTTTTTTAAACCTCTCCTTGGAACCATCTGGAAGATTAACCCATCTCATTGAACAGTTGTTACCTTGTCATCTCTTTGATGTTGCCAAATAAAAATATAAGCCTGTATGTACAGCACTATGTAAATTTACAGCACTATATAAATAAAAGTTAATAATAATAACAACAACAACAACACCTCTTCACACATTTTAACCCTTTGTTATCTGGGAAGAAGGCTCTGATAAATGGAGGGACTCGCATTTATCACATTACATTACACAACTTCCTTATTCTTTAGCTGCTAAAAAATTAGCTGCAGAAGATTGGCCCCTGTACCCACGTCAGTTGACCACTCCTGTTTTATATAAGATAAAGCATTTCATATTCCTGAAAACAGTTTTGTATATTAGTCCTAGGTAAGCCTGTGGTGTATGATTATTAACAGCAAGTGATTATCAACTGATCAGCATTCTGGTTAAAGTTTAAGAAAATGCAAATTAACTCTAATAAGCTTTTGTAGAGTCTTATATTTCACATAATGATACTTTCTGTCTTTACAATTTGAAGGTATAAAATTATAACTGGAAAGCCTTCTGGTGCAATATCTGGAGTGCAAAAAGCAGAAAATGGCCCCATTGAGTGGAGCCGTGACATGCCTGTTTCCTGTAGCCTTTCAAAGTAAGTGCATCCAAGTCTTAAAAGCTTCTTAAACAAATTTATACTGAATAAATGTTCTCTGTTTTCCTTTGTTGGAGTTTAATGCAGATAAATTATTTTAGCTTAATTTATTTTTTCTAGTGGTAATGTGATTTGTGCTTATGCATAGTAACACATAGTAAAAAATAATTTAAAAAGTTAAGTCAGTTATAATTATTTTATAAATAAACTGTATTTTAACTTATGAAATATCATGATTTTATGTCAAACTATGATCTACATAATGTATTTTATGTTTCTAAAGTGAATTTCAGTCTGTAATTGGTGTCAATGTAGCATTTTTTTCAGTTTGCCCAAAAATGCCTGTTTCTTCCAAGAGAGAAAACTAGAGGAATAATGGTTTCTTTCTAGCTTTTTTAATTATCTGTCTTTGGGGTCCACATCAAGCCAAGAGGCACTTAGGAACATACGTAATGCCAGAAACCAGTCCCATCACTATGCAGCATGCCAGCCTCACATTTGAAGAAGAGGAAGAGGAAGGAATAAGAATTTTAAGACATATTTTTTTTAATATCAGGAAGGGAAGGAAGACTGACATGTGCCAAGGAAAGTGCCATAGGTGTCCAGTCACAGTGTTCATAAACACCATATTGGGGATCCCAGAAATAAGAGCTTGCATTTAAAAAAAATTTAGAGTAGGAAACCCTGTCATGCTGTTGTGGAATTCTAAAGTGTTCCTTGAATATCTTGCCCTCAGTAGACCTGCATAACGTTATTATGGTATGAGAATGGGAAACTGTTTCATGGTTGTTGAGGAGGACTAGCCCTCCAGAGATTAATTGCACGGTAGAACTGGGGATAATGGTGGTGTCCCTAGCGGCAGCATGACCATGTGCACACACCGCCTTTGCGGACAATGCAAGCTTGCTGTTTATGGATGCTTGAATCTGTGGATGGCAAGTCCGTGGGTACTGAGGGCCAACTATATCTCAATTAACAAACTAGATAGGCTATTTCTTTAACAGAAAATTTGATACCATAAGTGAAAATAGCATGGAAACAATAGGGATAGTAGGATTTAGTAGTAGGATTTATTTATACCCCGCCCAATCACAGGGAATCCGGGCGGCTTACAATAGTGGGAATAATACAGGCAATAACAATAAACATGAAATAATAAGCAAATATAATATAGCAATACATAATAAAATAAAAACAATAACAACAAAACAATACAATAACAGCAAAAAAAACATAATACAAAATTTACATTCAATCAATAATTATTTTAAAAAATCCCCAATTCCAACCCCCTATTCAAAAATTAACAAAGCAGATACTAATAAACAATGAAGTAATAGAACAAATACAGCATAACATGTTGCAAATTACTGTTTCAAAATTAAAAATAAAAGATTACATTTTAGGTTTCCACACCATAAAAAAGTTCAACATGTTCCAGCAAACTTTTTAGTCAGAATGAACAACATGCGCATGTGAAGTTAAACCACCAGGTCAGGTAGACCTTTCTTTCCCCAAAATGCATCCAGAGATAACTTTTTCTTTCACTAGTCTCCACGTTTCTTATAATTTTCATTTTGCTCACCATACTTATAAATCTGTGTATTAACTTGTTGGAGGTAGGTGGTGAGAGAAGATTATCTGATCCCCCCCTTTTCTCTGTTTTCCAGGTCAAAAATACTTACATAGTAAAGGATTCTGCAGGCAAGCATATATAGCTACAGTATTTAGCTAGAGTAGAATCCCATTCTTTTCCACCTCAATATTTATTTTATTTTTTTTACTGTAGACACACTGTTACAACCTTGCACAGTGTTTCTCCAGCTCTCCTTCACCATTCTTCCAGTGCTCACACACTGAAGATAGGGAGTTAAGAGGGATAGGCATAAAATGACTTTGTAAGAAGAAGCTGATTTTTCAGAGCTTTTGCTAACTGAGGTATACCTGTATCAAAACACCATGATAACCATGAGTCCTTTAACCCTATAAAATTAATTGGAAATTGCTCTCAAGTAAGTGAACTTAAGGTCACCGCATTAGAGGGATGTGTGTGTATTTGTGTTCTGTTACCCTCAAGGTGGATGTGTCCTGAAAGGACACTCCAAAACCATTCTGTATTTAGGGGAATTTAAACTTAGGTCAAAGAGAGAGAGAGAGAGAGAGAGAGAGAGAGAATTGAGGGAATCTATCCCACCTTTATGGGGTCCCAAAGTACACAGAGCTCCAGGAGCAGGTTTCCAAATCAAAATGAGTTTTATTTAAAAGGGGAAATACACATACTCACTCAAGCAAACAACCACACACACACACACAAGAACTAGAGAAATCAAAGGTGGGAGATTGGAATAAATGGAAGGTGTCACTAATGGTGATAATTACTTATGTGGATCTTGATTCCAATTGCAGTGGGTCTGGGAACGGGAAGAGGACTCAATCACTCCTGTGGCAAATAGGAGTGGTGAGCGATAGAGGTGCTTGCCAAGCAAATTGACAAGAGATTCTGCTTCTGCTAGACTAAGCTGAGAACTTGATAAAAAGTCCCAATATTTATACAGTGAGCCCTCGGTATCCACAGGGGATCCGTTCCAGACCACCCCCTCCCCCCGCAGACACTATAATCTGCAAATGCTCAAGTCCCATTGTTCTTAATGGTGGTGAGGCCACTTGGCCACGCCACCATTGGAAACAGTGGGACTTCACCTCATGCATCCTCCCTCTCTCCCTGCTTTCGCCTGAAGTGGCAGGTGGCAAGAGACTGCCACCTATACTTCCTCCTCCTCCTTCCTCCTCATCTTCCTCCACAGCTTCTTCCTTCCTCCTCCCACCTCTTCCTTCCTCTTCCTGCCTCCTCCTCCACCCTCTTCCTCCCACTCCTTCCTCCTGCCCTTTTTTCTTCTTTGCCTGGCTGTCTCCACCGCTGCCTCCCTGCTTCCTCCTCCCTCCTCTTCCTCCTCTTTGCTCTGCTGACACCTCCTTCCTCCTCCTCATCTTCTCTGTCTCCTCCTCTGCTAGTCCCCCCCCCCCCATGCAGGCCTGCAATACACAGGTGGCAAGTCTGCAGATAATGGGAGGGCAGATTGTACCAAAAATATGCCTTGGGGCAGATTCCAAGGGGTTAAAAAGACCAAATGGTTTTGGAGTTCTTTGAAATCGGTTTGGATTCACTTTGACATGTTTGGAGTCACTCTGAAGTAGCTTTCCAAGGTGGTGGCACTGAGGTGTGAATGGATGGTAGATGCACATTTCCAACCAGAGAGGATTAGCATGCAAGATCGCTAGTGCTTTTTATCCCAGGCACCTCCTGTCTTGCTAGCCTACGCTCGAGAACTATTCTGTGGTCATGGTGTCTGCATTTTGGGGTTGTGGAAGGATCACTCTATCTTTTATTATGTTTCTGATATCAAAAGAGGAGGGGTGATTAGAGGTAGCCATGGGCCTAACAGTTCACATCTGTATGCACTACAGGGTTTACTTTATCTTTTCCTCTTTTTAGCACATGTCCTATAATACATAACTCTTTGGATTTTTGAATTGCTATGAGAAATAGCAGCCATGGTCTTATGCAGAGTATTTTATTGTATCTCAGGGGGGAAATACATTACTTATACTAATATTGCAATATATAATGCTGCAAAAAACTACAATGTGTGGTTAACATGCATCTTTCCTATTTCTGCCATTGGCTACCCAGCCACTAAGAGAAGGCAGATTTGATACACCTCCACTGTGAAAAATGTAATCGGGTTCCTAGTCATGGGGAAATGTGGATGACACCTTGGATCCTGCCCTAATTTAAAGCAGCCTCAGTATCTTTCATGCTGTTACAGATATAAAAAAAAGGTTTATTTAACACATTATTTCTTCTGTTGAAGAAACTTGAAGAAATTAAATTTATATTTTCATGTAATTTCTAGGGGACTTCAGGTATTACTCACCCCTGTCCTTGCAAATATTCTTGAAGCAGACCAAGAGAAATGCTGGGGATTTGATCAGTTTTTTGCAGAAACAAGTGATATACTACATCGAATAATCATCCACGTCTTCTCTTTGCAACAAATGACCTCACACAAAATTTACATTCACACGCATAATGAGTGAGTATTACTGCAGTTCCATATATTTTTATACTTACCAGACAACTAGAACAGAGATCTCTGATAGGAGTGGTAATAACACTTCTTTCTATTAACACAATAGCTTTTATAATTACCTCTGTCTTTTTCTCTTTGTCACTTTATATTTGTCTATATTAAGAGTCATTGCTTACATATGAATTCTCACTCTTTATACAGTGCTGTCATGTTTCATGAACTGGTCTACAAACAGACGAAAATACCTGCAAATAACCAAGAGTTTATATATGAAGGCCGACGTTTAGTATTAGAACCTAACAGATTGGCACAAGCATTTCCCAGAACAACTGAAGAAAATCCCATAATTGTAGTGAGCAGAGAGGCTGTAAACATCATAGGATTACTCTATGAAGAAAGTATGTGAAGTCACTTTTATTTTTGCTTAAATCAAAAGTGTTACATAGACAGTGGGCCCTTGGTATCCACGATGGTTTGGTTCCAGGAACTTCCGTGGATTAAAACAACAACAACAACAACAACAAAAATAAAGATTCTCAAGTCTGTATTTAAAATTTAAGTTTATCTGTGATTGATGGCAACCAGGCTATGAAGCAGTTTCAAGGCAGGAAGGGAGGCTGGAGCAGGAACACCCAGGCACCGGGGACACAGTCTTCCTGTTTCTGCCGCGATTTCACTCTGAAGGGGCAGCTGGCCTGCTCTTAGGAAGAAGAAAGAATGTGGGCTTGGGGCTTGCCTGTCCCTCCCTCTTGGCTTATTGAAATCCCCCACTCCTATCTGATTGAAAACAGTCCCATGAAGGAGCTTAAAACAGAGCAAGAACCAGTAAGTTCCTGGCTCTGGAAGCTTGGCTTTGCCAGTGCTGCCTTCCAAGCCTCCATTCCCATGAAGGAGTTTAAAAGAGAGCAAGAAGTATTCCCACCCCCGTATCTGATTGAAATCAGTGTCTTCTAAACTCCTTTGTTTGATTGCTTTCATTCAGGCATAGAGGCAGTATGCGGGATTGTAAGGAAGCACTAGCAAAGCCATGCTCTCAGAGCACTTACTGCTTCTTGCTCTGTTTTAAACTCCTTCATGGAATTGCTTTCAATGGGGGGGGGGGGGGGCGGAGAGTTTCAGAAAGTTAAAAAGGAGGGGCAGAGAAGCCCCAAGCACCATGCCTACATTCTTCTTGCTTCATACTTCCTTTTCTCTGGGAGCATGTCAGCTGCCCATTTGGAGTCAAATCAAAGCAGAAGCAGGAGGAATGTGTCCCTGGCGCATAGGTCTTTGTACCCCAGTCTATTTTCCTTTCCTGAGACTTCTTTGTAGCCTGGCTGCCATTAATTGCAGGTAAAAAAAAATAAAAACTAAATGTTTCTTAATATCAGTCCACAAATACGAAATCTGTGGATACCAAGGGCCCACTTTATATTAAAATAGCATTTAGTTTCTGATGTCTTCAATTGGCATAGTGTAATGCTGACTTCTTCAAACTTCACAGTATTTTTAAAGTTATATTAAGTCTTTGAACTATCATTAAAAAAAGAAATAGTTTTCAAATTTTAATCCTTTTTACATCTGACAAAATAAGTTTTTTTTAACCTCATCTATTAGCTGCTATCTTGGCTGCATATAGTATTTGTAAGTCCTGCTGAAACAACCTGAGTTTTCAGAATTATAATTGGGAGATCATAGTCATTGACATTTTAGATGTGCTGATTTTGATATAGTTAAATTTTTCTATGAGTGCATGGTTTCCTAGAACTCAATTTTATAAAGAATTCTATCCATAACTAAATATTATTTGGAAAGGAGAACAATGTATAGACTGTTCTGATTAGCCCCCTTCCCTTTTTGGTGTTGGCAAATTTATCAGTTCACATTTAACTCCGACGTGTGTTGCTGCAATTTGCCATTCACTGTAGGAAGTCAGCCATTCTTTTCAGTAAAGTTAGCACAACAGTAGTGACTGATACAGTAGTGACTGATAATGGGCAGGGATGTGTTTATTTATTTTAATTTACATTTATTTTTATAAATGTTTAATTTAAAAAAATCTATTCCAGTTCTACTTCCTAAGGTGCACCAACGTTATGATTTGGATAGTGATGCAAGTATGGCTAAAGTAAGTATCTAATAATAATACTGTGATAAGAGTATTACCCAGAAGTGAGGTACGTTTACTAATCAGTTCAGATAGTATAAAACTGTGGTTTTTCCTAAAATAATGAACAAAGATATAAATAAGCACATGAACTATTTGTATGATAAAAAGAGTTAGTTATTAGACTTACTGATCTATACACCAGGAACTTCTGAAGGAGACATTCAGTGGAATTTAAGAATTCTTATTCAAGCAGACATATCTTTGTAAAATACAAGTGAGCTTCATGAGTATAACACCTATGACACCCAAGTCTTCCTTTATAACCGAGAACTGGATCCCAAGTCCAGTTTTATGATCTGAATTCCTTGTTTTCTGTGTAGTTACTATTTGTCTGAACAGTACAATGCAAAATTTGCAAAGCATGCCTGTTTATCTATAACTGACAGATAATTAGGATCCCACATTATAAAACTTTAAGGATTAAACAAAGGAAAACAATGCCAAAGAATTTACAAAACTATAAAACAGGCATAATTCTTTGTGCTCACCCAAAAGGCTGGATGGATGAGAGAGTAGAGGGGTGTCAGTACTTCATGAGCAGATTATGCTCTTGCCTTTCACCAGAGGATGGTTCCTTTTTGTATTAAGGGTTAAAGTACAGTACTTCTATTGACCTGTGGATCAGCTTACCCTGTTTTTAGGTCAATTTTTTAACTAAAATTTCTAGACTTATAATGAATATATACAATATATAGAATTACATAGAACTGAAATTGTAAAGATGATTTTTCATACCCTGTAAATTATCCAGTATCCCCACCTACCTATCTTTTCATTTATTTTCTTCATCTAAAATGTTTACCTTCTATTAATAAAAGCTTCATTACAATTCGTCTGCTTGTAGAAAGCTGTAGTGTATCGTACTGATGCTTTTTTCCCCATCTTTCAGGCAGTGACAGGGGTTGTATGTTATGCTTGTAGAGTTGCCCGTGCTTTACTGCTTTATCAAGAGCTTATGCGAAAAGGAATAAGATGGTTAATGTAAGTGATGTCATTATTTGAATCTTGCTGAAGCATCAGTATTTATCCCACATGATCAAACTGTCACTTAGAAAGGGGAAAATCCCTAAAGAGATATTTGTTCAAGACATGCCTTATCCATTCTGCTTTATGCAGACTTGTAAAATTATTGGATTGTGGCACTTTGCACAATCTGTTGTTGTTTGCCTTCAAGTTATTTTCAACTTTTGGCAACCCTAAGGTGAACCTATTGCAGGGGTTTTTTTTGGCAAGATTTATTCAGAGGAAGTTTGCCTTTGCCTTCTGAGGCTTAGAGAATGTGACTTGTCCAAGGTCACTTACTGGGTTTTTATGGCTGTACAAGGATTAGAACCCCAGTATCCAGAGAAAGTCCAACACTCAAACTAGTACACTATGCTGGCTCACTTAGAAAGGTGAAAATCCCTAAAAAGATATTTGTTCGGGACATACCATATCCATCCTGCTATATGCATATTTATGCAGTTATTGGATTGTATCATTTTACACAATTGCCTTAGTCTAATTATTTGACCCATCTAGAATAGACCATGTGAATCAATTGCTGAATGGTAAATCCATACTTCTAACTTCAGTTGATTCAAAGGACCTATTGTAATTGTCCCAAACAATTGTATTTTGGCTAACATCATTTTAATTCAGTGTATTTTTCTATAACTCAAAGGAAAATATTGAACCAAGTATTAGTTAAACACTGATTGGATATAGGTATAGTCATTCTTGGAATAGACACATCAGTGTCATGACTAACTTGAGTCCTATTGATTTCAAATAGTTTTCTAAAACTGGATGCGTAATAAGGATGTAAACCCAATCCAAGCTCATAATGCTTGTATGTAGAGTAGTATGATCCTGAGCATTTTTATTCCTACTAAATTTAAGATACTATGCAACCTATTAATGGGATTGCAGCCTTAGTTTATTTAGTACTTAATGCTTTTTCATGAAAGTTAATGGTTTTTTTTAAAATGTAAGTAATGATTTGTGTGAGAATTGTTTAGAATTGTTATAATTGCATGATCACACAAGATAATGCAAAATTTTCAAAAAGCTTTGGGTTAGTGGAGGCATATAGTATATAATAGGCATTTTAAAAATAATGTGCACTCATTCAGTTGGTGTGCTTTCTAGTGAAATTATCAAGGAAGATTATAGTGAAACTTTCCATAAGAAGACAGAGGTTGTTCTCAAGCTGGAATTTTGCAACAGAAATATAGAAAAGGCTGGGGAAATGTGAGTATTATTACTATTACTACTATTATATTTATTTGTATCCCACATTTTCTCCAAGGTTGGAATACAAAGCAGCTGACAAATTAAAAAAACAGTAGTTAAAAACATACAAAAGTGGGCGTTAAAATGGAGTTAAACTAGTATAGTATTAAAACACATAGTTCATGGAATAATTGCTCTTTTAAAAAAAATTCTATGGGGCTTTCTAGATTGGCAGGAAAGTGTGACATGAAGTTGCCTTTTCCTTAATGCTTAGCAGCTGCACCACAGCCTTTAGATGGAGCTGCGCTGTTCCGCAGTTTTTAAAAAAGAAGCTGGGAAAACGAGCACCTTTTTAAAGGCGCTTTTTCTCCCCTAAAACGAAAAAAAAAAGCGTTTTCATGGCACACTTTCCCTTTTTCTCATCTAAAGGCTAGACTTTCATGCAGCCATGAACACACTTCTTTTTGCCAATCTAGATCAGGCCTATAACTTCAGAAGGCCTGTTCTTTTCAACAGAGTGATAGCTGTAGTTTTAAAACAAATCTTTCACTGGCTAAAGCTAATTAAATGAGCATTTAATAATCATTGGAAATGCTGGCCTGGATTTTACTCCAGGCATCTAAGATTTTTTGCTTTATTTAACTTGTTGCATTTCTTGGTGATGCTTAACAATATCAGTCTATGATATATTTGGCACTATACTTAAAATCCGTGTAGCCGAGCACCTTTGGTCTTCCAGATGTTTTGGACTTCACAATATTGTTGACCATATTGGTTGGGGCTTTTGTAACTTCAGTATTGCCATCCTTTCAGTTGCACCCCAGTTGACCTGAAGCAGTTCCGCTGTATGGTATTTTTGAATACAGTGTGGCACCAGGGAAATAGTTCTCCTATTTTAACACAACTTTGATATAAAAATCAAAACAAAATACAGAGGTGGCAGGGGGGCATCTTTATTAAGACCAACTAGCATTCAACAATGATAATCATTTATTTGTTTACAGTATTTTCTATTGTGCCTTTCTCAATGTAATGATGTTCACGAATATGAATATATACATTTCCATTCAAGAGTATCACAAAAGAGAATATTTTAAAATTGTATAGTGAACCACGATAAACAAAAATATAAACCATTATTTGTCTCTCTCTGTCTTGCTTTCCCTGAACAGGTATAAAAATTTGCTACAAATCAACTTAGCACCATCAGAAGTGGATGAAATTTCAGACATACATTCAAAGGTGTTACGGGTAAACATTTTAATAGTACAGCATTATATTATTCAAAATGAAGGCTTTCCTTTTAAATTCTATGTGTTTGTAGCATTTTTTTTTTTTGCAAAGGAAAATTGATTATCTTTTTAGCAATTTTGCTAAAGCTCTGCACACTGTATTTTTCATATATGGAGTATATATGGGTGAGGAGTATTTTGTCATGTGAAAATGAAAGTGTCTTTTTACCATATCTGTAGAAGCAGCAGTGTGTATATATGTAGCAATACATGTTGCTTTTCCATTGTGAATGATTGTCCATGTTTACAGACAGAAACAATATCATGTAGGAAGCAATTCTGAGTTATGGCTTATTCTTAAAGCTCTTCAGTTAGTTGTGTCTAGTATCATTTGGAAATTATTTACTGTAAGTAATTTCCCTTTTTGCAAATGGTATAATTCTAGCTCCTGATATATCTTTTTAAGTAAGATATCGTCACTCCCTGTGTACCCTAACATATATATGACTCTTAGTCCCTTGAACTCACCCATTGACTCCTTTTGCCGCTGTAATTACTTTTGTAGTGTATTGCTCCTTCTACTATGTTTTTTCTCTCCTCATGTTTTTCCTAATCTTTTACCCTCCTGCAATCTAGGTATGTTATCTTAAATATTGTTGCTTTGGAGTGTACAAATTGCTCTGCAAGAATAATATCAGGGAATATGATTTTTACTATCACTAAAGGAGAATCACAACAGCATTACATGAAAATAAAATAGAGATATTAGGCATTAAGGTGACAGTAATATTTTTCATACACAAAACTGGAATTATTTTTTTAAAAAAGAAATCCTCTGTAATGTAGACCATGCCTTTACAGTAACTACAGAATATAGACAGATTCTTGGCTGTGATTATATATTTTCTTTTCCCCATGGCAAGAAATTACCATGTTTTGTTAAGGGGGTAAACTGATGGTTCTGAAGAGAAATTGATTTGCTCCCTGCTACTATGAGGTTGTTGGTTTCTGGAAAATTATAGACATAATTTTCCATATTCACCTGTGTTTCACATTTCAGCTTTCATTTTACAGAAGTCTTATAACATGCTTGATATACCATTGTCATTTTTGTTTAGTAAAGCTCCATTTATTGCATTTATACAGCTTTCTAGTTCACGGGTAACGATAGAGACCAGTCTTCAAGAAATCAAAAACAAACTCTCTCCTAGTGGTCTGCTTTCTGATAGCTGGACCAATCAGGAAGGCACACATCCCAAAGACAGAAAGTAAGTGATATATCTGGTTAAGTTCTCATGCTTGTCTCAAAGCTCCTATATACTGACATTCATTCATGTTTATATCTTTAATTTTTTCCCACTTTCTTTTAGCCCAGAAAAGTTGCAAGTGCTGCTGAGTTCCATAACAGATATCTACTACCAGTTTAAAAAAGACAAAGCAGAAAGAAGTAAGTATCTTTCAGTCATTTTTACTGTTGTGCCTCAAATTACTGTTGTTAAATCTGTGTTTGGATTGATGAGCATTCTAGATGAGAAAAGAAAAGCAACTGGCACGTGAATGTTATACAATGAGCAGAGAGACAGATATCCTAATAAATCACTCAGAAAAATGGTCATTGCATAAATAATAAATAGAAAACCATTACTTCACTGTTCACTTTCATTTGATCTTTTTTTTAACTTTTAGGACTTCTTTATAATGAGGAACAAATTCACAAATTTGACAAGTAAGTTTCTTGCCTATAAACATTTTATTTTTGTAATATACAGTTCCAGTTATTCCCTGTTTAAATTTTTCTGCAACCCTAATGGAAAAGATAAGTTGAAACTGCTTGCATTCCTTTTAGCATTTTTGTGCATATACTGTTGTTTGCTAAAAGCCAGAGAATATCAATTTTAATTTTTTTAAAAAAACTCCCTTTCCCATGGATGCTGATGGCAGAGTGTGTGTCTGTGTTCATATATATGTATATATGTAAGTAAAAGGGTACACGTTGCATCTTGTGGGCAGGGCTACCTTTGAATCTGCTAGATGTTAACTACCCTGTATGCAGTGCCAGCTGTGGAAGGAATGTAGCTATTTCCATCACCACCTCATTGCTATAATGAGGAGGGGAACTTTAAATGTATATATATCTTCTGGGATGAAGTGCCTGAAATGCCCTAGCTCACACCTTCAGCCCTGGTTGTCATTCACCAGCAGGGCAGATATTACCTTGTGGTCTGACTTATTACTCCCCACTAGAATCATAGAATCATAGAGTTGGAAGAGACCACAAGGGCCATCCAGTCCAACCCAAGTGATGGCATGTATTCCTTTGCCTTTACCTTACCACATTCTTCTTTGTCCCTTCCATGTGGACAGTTCCATGTGCAGATTATTCTTTTGAGGATTATTTTCTACCACGTTGGACCCTCCACTGTGCAGAGAACTTTACCCTACCTTTAATACTATGCATATCCATTGCCCACACAGAGAGCATGGAGCAGATTTTCTCCACTGTGTACTATGTCAGATGCAGGTGCAGACAAAGTGTTGACAAATTATTACAGAATAGCACTTGAAGACCAAATTAGTAATTTTGCAGCTCTCAAGACTTTGAATTCTGCACATGCATAAAGATCATGCCAAAGTGAAATTTGGTTGATCACACTTGAGAACAGTAGTTTAAGAGTAGTATAACACAGCCTGTCCTACCTGATTGTTTCCAGATATTATAGATCAATTCCCATCAGCTGTGGACTGCACTATGGACTGCAGAATTGCTGGGAGCTGTAGTCCAAAACACCTAGAGGACAAAGAGTTCCTCAATTCTGTCTTATAGTGACAATACAGTTCAAAATACAGCGAGCCCTCCACATTTGTTGGGGTTAGGGGCACAGGACTTCCATGAAAGTGGAAAAAACAGAAATAAAAAACCTCTTTTTTTTTAACCTGAGACAATACCTCTCTAGAAATCTCAAGGTCCTCTAGCACACTTCTGTGGTCCACATCTGTCAGAAATGGACCCAAAAGTTGTGATGGAGGACATAAAAATTTCTAGAGAAGTGTTTTTTTCTAGGAATCTCTAGGTCCTCCAATGTGATTCGTATGGTCAACTTCCAGCAGAGTGACTCCAGAGGAACTAGAGATTCCTATAGAGAGACTTATTAATCGAATCCATCAGTAATCTGCAAAAGTCAAAGCTGCAAATGTTAAGGGTCAAGTGTAAAGGAGGACTAAAATAACTACTGCAATTGTTCTATTATTGGGTCCAGGGGAATCACACAAGTTATTAAAATGTTCAACTTGGCTACAACCATCTGTTTTGCTCTATATTTGTGGACTGGCATTACTGAAAGGATTGCTATTTCCTGTTCTGTAGTTACATCCCTATTCCATGTGTTTTTAAACTTCAAGTTAGTTGGCAAAATGGAATATCTGGAAATGATCTGCCAATGGATTGATTCTTATTTCTGTGCTACAGGCAGAAGCTTTTTATACATGCTACAAAAGCCATGACTCTGTTCAAGGAAGAATGTGTCAGCAAATATGAAACTTTTTTGGACAAGGCAGAGGATTGGATGAGGCAAGATTCTTTTGTGATATATTCAGCATTGTAATAACAACACTTACGGGCAAAAACATTGTTTTAAAAACATGTAATTTCTTTTCAGGAAGATGCTCCATTTAAGGAAACAGTTAATGGCACTCCGAAAACTCTGCTTTGATATTGAAAAAGAGGTTTCCAAATATCAGGACTATGTAAACAAGGTGAAACTTCTTAATTATGCTATGTCAGTATTTAGAAAAGATATGTTTTTTAAAAAGGAATTGTTAACTTGGCAGACATTTATAATTATGCCAGTTAGTTTTCCAGAATTTGGTAGCAATTCATTTATTTCTCACATATCTCTGGTGTACATTTATCATATGCATAGGCAGCTCCAGCATGACAAGGGGGGGGGGGGGGAAGGATTATAGCACTTAACTCACAAACTAGTAAATAGCAAAGTCAAGAAATACATAAGTAAAATGTGTGTTTATGTATAACTAATTTTAAAAAATCATTTTCCAGTATATCTACACAAACAACCAGTAATCCATACATAGTGAATCCATAGTCCATACAGTTTTGCAACACTGAAGGCTTAATGAATGTGTAGGTCCACTGGGCATTAATCTTTTAACTAGAAGAATATTAATTACCTTAAGTGTAAACAAGCCAACAATAGAGCAAAGGCTTGGAACATTTTGACAGTAGCTGTCTTCATCAGTATCCAGTACAGTGGTCCCCTGGCTTACGAATCCCCCGGGGAACTAAATCCCCGGGGTGCGAAACCGGCGGGACCGCTAAAATTCCCCCGGGATCCGAAGGATCCCCCGGGGAACGAAACAGAAAAACCGCGTGGCCCCTTTAAATCGGCCGTGCGGTCCGTCCGCTAAAGCGGTCCCCCGGGATGCAGTCATTTCCGGGTTACGAAAGGTAATCCGGAACGGATTACCTTCGTAACCCGGGGGACCACTGTATTAAAGTTCTTTATATCTTCTTTCCAGCTGTCAGAGCCAAACACATGAGTGAAGAATTGCTCATGTAATGAGAAGAAAGGTGTAGACTCAGTGTCTTGCTTTTATTAACATATTGATGTTTTCTCTGTATCATTAATACAGTATTTTGTGTATTTCTAAACTTTAACTTGCAGAATTAAACATACTATTAGGTGTTTAGTCCTGCAGATTTACATACAGTGTACAGCACTGACCTCAATTTGCATGCACACTTAAAGTTTAGAAACATACAAAACACAATAGTAATAATGACACAGTGAAAACTTCAGGTAAAATTTAAATTAATTCCACATATTTCTGTTGTAATTTCAGTATTATTTCAGGAAGCTGACAATTTATTACCTATAAGAATTGACAGCTTTCTGTAAATAAAAATCAGTTCTTGATTCTTCACATGCACAAAACCATACATATAATCTAAAAACAGAGGGTTTAAAGATGTAGTGTATCGAATTTTAATTCCAATAACATACATAATTTTTTAAAGGCTTTATATTTGGGCAAGTCCACCAAGCGTGGAAAAAGTCTGCATTTGCTGAAGCACCTACACCCATATGAAACTAGACAAGGCCAATTGCCATTTTTCCAAAACTGGAAAAGAAGTAGGAATCAAATAAAATGTCAAGTCATAAACAGGATTCTGGACAAGGCATTCACTTTGAGAAAATAAATGCCCAAAGCTTGCTAGTTAATGTATAAATCTTGTACATTAGATATAATATACGTGCTTGGTATATAACATCTTTGAGTTTAGAGAAACAAAATTGCTCACTTACCAGTATATTATTGAATTATTTCCAAAGGCATGCCATGTTTGTCTTTTTCTGTTAACAGCAGAAATAAGAGTTCTGAGACACTATAAATGCATAAGAGGTATTATGCAGAATTTCAGGTGTTAATTGGTTCACTTAGTACCAGATTTCTTATGTTTGTGCCATCCAGAAATAATTTAGTGACTAATTAATGTTAAATCTTGGCGATCACTGTCAGTACTCTCTATCTTTAATTTGACCTCTGTGCCTGCTATCCCACTTGTGTATATATTAGGGGTTAAACAGACAGGGAGAAAGAGGTCCTTTTTCAGGCTGGCTTGAAGGTGTGGCGTTTATATGGCACATGCCTTGAAGCCAACAGGAAAGTACCCTCTAGGCATCTTATGCAGAGAAAAGTGTTTAAAAAAGAAACAGCTTTTTTCCACTTCTTCTAGGCTTGAAGCCATGTCATGAGCACTCCATCTACTCTGGGAGACAGCAGTGTGGTTGGTGGGGTTTCAATATGGCTTCAGAAAAGGCAGCTTAAAGCCACTTTTTCCTTCCCATCTGTTTCACCCCTTAGTTTGTTTATAATGTTTCACAGGACTCTTAATTGTTTTTGTTTTGCAAATGCATGAGAGAAGGGCGTGAATAAAAATGAAGTCAATTCACAGTAACATTACTAAAGAATGAGCAATTACAATTTATACCTACAGGTACTCTGTGTTGTTAATTACTTCATACATTTGGTATGTTGCTGTTGTCCTTGTATCTAGAGAATTTAGTTAGGCATGCATGAGAGGGCAAAGGGTTGCCCTTCAGATGTCTAATGGACTGCAACTCCCATCTGCCCTAACCAGCAGTTGATAATGATGAATGGCTGGAGCTGCAGTCCAGCACCCTGGAGCATTGCACTTTGTAAACCTGGGAGGTAAGGATTTTTGAAATTCCATAACCGAGTACCATAAATAACAGCAGCATACAGGGTTCCTTTAAACCAAATACCTAATTTTATTTCTCAAAGCAAGCATTTCTGTATTAGAAATATATGCTCACTGTGCCTCTGGTTTTAATGTTATAATGACATATTTATTGCAGTTACAAGAAAATTTGCCTCATAAGATGCTTGCAGCCTCTGGTGGGATCAAACATACAATTAATCCAGTGTATCCAAGTTCAAATACTTTAGTGGAAATGACTCTTGGGTAAGTGTGTTGTTTCCGGACAGTATCATTATTAATCATGTGATTTCACATAATTCCAATTGTATTAAAACTAAAATTGATCAACTTTGTTAAGATGAAGGTTTATTTTGACTATGAGGAAGTCAGGGGAGAAGTCATTATTGTGTGTTGGGAAACATGCTGTTCACCAATTTAATTTATAGCCGTTTATTAACCTTCCTTGCAGAAACATACTAATAAGAGCAAGAAACAAAGTACTGTATATAGTCATGCTTAAGTCTAGAAATATTAGTTAAAAATCAGCCCAAAACATCTGGGTCAACTTATCCACTGGTCAGTGTAAGGAATGTACCTTAACTCTTATGGGAAAGGAACCATCCCCTTCTTTACTCAGAGTAGCGCAAGTTGAGAGTTTAGTCTGTCCTGGAAGAACCTAAAAGAAGCACTAATTACCCCTACTCTCTGTCACAATGCCACTTCTGACCTTTTTAAATGCCTAGGTAGGAAAATCGGGGGAGCAACAGCTCCTTGGCACGTCCCTTCAAAGAAACACCAAGAGAGAGGTCATTGCTTCTTTAAGATTGTCCCAAGGCGGACTAAACTCTCTCTATAGTTTTTTGTGGGGCTTTCGGGCTTTATGGCCATGTTCTAGAAGAGTACCTTTCTGACATTTCGCCAGCATCTGTGGCTGGCATCTTCTGAAGATGCCAGCCACAGATGCTGGCAAAACGTCAGAAAGGAACTCTTCTAGATCAGGGCCACATAGCCCAAAAGCCCCACAAAAAACTATGGATGCCTGCCATTAAAGCCTTCAACTCCACATAAACTCTCACTCTTTGCCGCTCCACTCAAAGAAAGGGGTGGTTCTTTTTGTACCTTAACTGTTGCCTTTATATCCTTTTTGATATGTATATATTTTCTTAGCCAACTGTGCCTGGTTGCCTCCCCAGCACATTGCATAGCCACCATATTCCAGAAGTTCTTTGACCTTGTTTTCCTTTGCTTCTTCCTTTATATCCTTTGTTACATGCCCCAAGGTTTTACCCTTGACTTATCCACAGGTCATATCAAAATCCATAATTTTGGGCCCCAAAACCTTTGCTCAACTTATACATGAGGTCATCTTGTAAATGGGTATACAAATCTTGTAAATGGGTATATATGGTAGACATGCTGAAATCAACGTATAGATCAGCCTCGATAAGAAAGGAAAATTGGACTGACTTTGGTGTCATGCTGTAGGTAGAGAAGCTCTAATTAATCTCATCCAAAAATGAAGACCAGTCAAATTGTTTCTAATCAGCAGGTGAATGCAATAGCTAGCCTATTCACATCTGCCAGTTTGCATATTAGGGTTCCTAAATGTCTCCAATAGCAATAGCAAGTACATTTCTATATTGTTTATCAGTGAACTAGCACTCCCTAAGCAGTTTACAATGTGTAAGCCAGTTGTCCCCAACAAGCTGGGCACTCATTTTACTGATCTAAGAAAGGCTGAGTGGACCCTGAGTGGACTCTGGAGCCCTGTGGGTGCACTTGTTACTCTCTGGCTTGGGATTCTTTTAGAAATCAGCTTTCCTTAAATTAAATGATCTGCATGAGAATTAGATTTTTTTTTCAAATTTAACATCAAGTCATGCATTCTTTTTCTTTTTACTTGCAGCATGAAGAAACTAAAAGAAGAAATGGAGGGGGTTGTTAAAGAGTTAGCTGAAAACAACCATCTTTTAGAAAGGTATTTGGGAATTTTGATAAACGTTATTTAATACTCAACATATTAAAAGGCTTCAGTGAGCAAGTAAGTGGCTGTGCAAACCTTTTGAGATTTTTTTTTTTTTTTGTGCATAGGCAATGGTCTGAGGACACATGTGCAGTGCTCTAAAGGGTGCACTACTGAGGGGTCATTTTCTCATATATAACCAAATATGTAACAGCACATTTCTGGGTACAGTTGTACACTGTTGAGGCACAAGGATTTCAAGCAAGATGGCACTGTCCTATCCATCCTCACCCACCTGTATTTTCTTGAACCTGCAAAAGATCTACCTCTGAGGATTAGGAGACACTCTGCAGTGGTGTGCAAAGAGGGGAACTGTAGCTGCAGTAAGATTTAGTTGAAATACAATCCCACCACATTCATGAGTTGAACTTCCTTGTATTGAGGCTCATTGCTCCAAGCTAATGTCTCTTTGCATAGGCCTGAGTTATATAGTGTGCTCCTCCACATTCACTGGGGTTAGGAGCAGAGGACCTGCGTGTAAGTGGGGAAAAACACAAATAAAATTGCCATTATACTTTTCTTCTCTAAGAATTTCTAGATCTTCCAGTACAACTGTGTGATCAACATCTGCCATAAGTTGACCATAGAATCATGCTGGAGGACTTACAAATGCCTAGAGAAGTGTTTTCTCTACGAATCTCTAGGTCATCCAGCATTACTCTGTATCAACATCTGGCAGAGTTTCACAGGATGACCTAGAGATTCCTAGAGAGAACACATTAATCAAATTTACAAATTTCAAAGCTGCAAATGTGGAGGGATGACTGTATTTTTCAACTGAAGTTGCTGTACTGGAAGAAATGAAATGTGTACATTAGGGGGGCATTCAACTTCTGGAGCTGTTTTTGTGGCCCCAGGCATCAAATAATTTGGGGGATGGGAATATTTTTTGTCCCTAAATGCTGTTTTGAGGCATGCAGAGGACAATTTTGCCACATTTTTGTGTGGCAGATAGGTGTCTCTCTGGACCATTTTTTATTATTATTATTAATTATTATTATTATTAATTATTATTATTGCACTGTAAATTTGCTGTACATACAATCTTATAGTTATACTGCCCTCAGGCTTACAACCTAGAAGAGGCAACACAAAAGGAGAAGGGAAAGGTGGTGGGAAGGGGATGAAGACCAGTGGTTCTTCTCTCCCTCAGGGGCCTAGACCAAGGCAGATGGGCTGGAGGGAGGGCTTCACTTCTTAATGCCTAGTTAAAAGGAGGCATCCTGGGGCAGATGGCACAATCCTGGGAACGCTTCCCTAACTTTAGGCTCTAGAGCAGTGATTCCCGAAGTGGGTGGTATGCCGCTTGGGGGGGGGGATAGAAAGGACCGGGGGGGCAGTGAGGGGAAAGGGGCACAGCAGGGGGGTAATGAGCAAAAAAAAAGGGGGGGGGGTGAGAGGAGGGTCTTCAGTCAAGGTATCCAAGCAGGACAAAGGAGTGCCATTAGGGTTGTTACCCCAGAGGAAAGGGGGTGGTAGCCTGAAAAAATTGTGGACCACTGCTCTAGAGAGTCCTTTTTTTGGAAGAGGAAGTGATGTGGGAAATTGTTTCCTGTTGTTAAAAAAAAGGAGGGGTCTTCTAAACCTAAAACAGTTGTGAGGAGGCTGAAAATATAGTGGAAATGCTCCCATATCTTCAAGGGGAATTGAGGGCAAAAACAGATTGAGGGTCACAACCTGAGCCTTCCAAGGACTCCTTGGGCACAAGTGCAGCTCTCTAATCATAAGGGATGGCATAGAATCACCATTACAATGGAGTATTGACACTACATATTTCACTTTTAACACTAAACAACTGTTAAATGCTCTGACCTAACTGAACTGTTTTTCATTTAGATTTGGTGCATTGACTATGGACGGTGGGCCACGGAATGTTGATTGCATCTAGTTGTGTGTTGCCAGGATGGAGATTGTTGACTTTGCACAGAAAAGGACATTCATAAATACTGTACAAAGAATATTTGGCACTTGAATATTCTTTCAATGTTTAAAAGAAGTGTGTAAATATGTATATACTGTAAATACAATAGATCTCTCTCTTTTGGTAATGTAAAAGTGTTCTTAACATTTAAGCAACATCAGAACTGTCCATGTAAAAACAACTATGGCTGCACATTGTGGTGAACACACTGCTACAATGCATTTACTTCAAATGCTATCTTTGTTTTCTTGTGAACATTGCTGGAGAAATTGTGGTCTTGAACTTTGCTGTTTTTAAAAGGGCAATTAAGCTTCCTCTTAAACCACCTGAATGCTGAATATCTCACAATAATTTAGAATCGTCCCTGCTTCCTTTAATTGTGAACAGATCTCTCTTGCTGATATGCCTAAAAGAGATAACTTGCTTTATGCAAGTTCTAACAAGGTATCTCTTAACTCTTGAGTGTGAAGAAAATAATTATCAAATTTTTAATCATGTTCATTTTGGTTCTGCCTGTTTTACCAAAACTAATTTTCTCATAAGGATTTAGTAGTACATATAAATTCAGCCATTTGCTAGATTACAGATGAAGGGCAAAGTTATAACAGATTAAAGTATTTTCTTTAGTAGTATGCAGTGCATTTCAAATTCAAAAAATCTTGTTAATCCATGCTGGGTTGTTGTTGTTGTTTTTTTTTTAAAGTACCCTTAACTTTTATTGAAACTTGCATATTAATTATAAACAATGAAATTGGTACAAACCATGGCATATATTGATTTCCATTCAAATAAAGTGATAGAAAACTGTTTCATTTTATTTGAAGCAATTTAAAGATATTCCGTGTTAAATAAGAATATCATCAATACAGAAATTACACAGATGTGCTTATGTAATTGTTAGACATTTAGAATTGGATCCAGATTTAATGATACTTCAGCTAGACTCACTGATTTCAGTGAATCTGCTCTACCACATTGGGATCAAGCCCATTGTACGTATTTCCAAAGCTTCATACATAATAACTATGGAATAAAACAAGCTGATTGGCGACAGTTGCACTTATTATTCTGAAGGTTAGTGAAGTAAGGCTGAAGTTCTAAGCTGGTTTACTCAGAATCAGTGCTGGGAGAGAATAACTGATTTACTTGAAGAATTTAGGAGAGGTGACGCATTTATGTCCCACTTCCTTTCAGTGGGGTTTGCATAGTTCAGCAGATTTATATCTACTGTCTCCTTCCTTTTGGTATGTAAAAAAATCCAGCATCCTTTAATCTCAAGTAATACTTCGGGGGCAATAATAACATTTCTGCTTTTTGTTTTTTAATTGAACTGAGAGAATTGAAATGCACTTTCTTTGTTTTGTTACTGTTTGTTTTGAAAATCCAACCCATTCGGAAGAGCACAGGCAATCTGTAATGGGGAAGGCTGCAATCCTGCACAGTGCTGCTTAAATCTCATTCATAAATGGAACTTGAAAGCAGGGGTATGTGGGCACAAGGGAGAGGACAGATTCTGCCTTAGAAGGATCAAACTGTAGGTAGTAATTTCATGTGAAATCATGCTGCCTTACTGTATATAAAATGCCTACTTAGAAATGTTGAGATTATATTTCTGTAATGCACTTATTTTATGGAATCATTTTGTACTCTTTATTTTACAGAATCATTATTTTACCTAATTGCTTTTGTTTAATAATAGTATTGCTGAGGGGGAATGGATTTTATTTTCTTGCTACTGAATCAGTCTCAATGACTAGTGTAATAACATACTTGATATTGTAATTCATAAAAGGTTTCTTCTTATGCGGTGTTTCACATGTTGTATTTTAACATTGATTAGGGGGAAGCTACTCTTTTTAGTCAATTAATCAGACATGACTACTTGTTAAATTATTTTAGTGTACCCCAGATCAGTCAGCATGGTCAAAAAGAAATCTCCTTTCACATTTCTAATTTCTTCTCACAGAAAAAAAGGGTCATAGACTCATTGGATGAAGTGTGTTGCTTAGTAAACCATATACATCATTATAGTTCAAGACTGGATATACTGTTGAACAGTGCTGCTCAGAAGTGGTGGTCCATGGCAAGTTTCTTATTAAGGGAAAAACAGTTGGAATCAATGAGAACAAATATGGTATGCAGCGGGGGGAGATTGCTAATGCCCCACCCTCATCAGGTAGCCTGAGCTGCCTGGTCAAGAAGATAGTGGTAGAATTGTACTTTTAAAATGCGGAGTGTGCTTTGATAAAGCAGGGCATTGCAATATTTTATGCAAGATTATCCACTTGCTGTGCAAAAGCATGAATTATTTCTTTGCCCTACTTATATACTATTTAGTCTATGACTTGAATTTTTAAATTTCTATGAAGAACACCTCCTTAATAATACAAGTAGTTTAGCATTCACTTATCTAAAGAATGGAGTGGGGGTGGAAATAGAGTGGCTTTCTAGATTGGCAGGAAAGTGTGACATGAAAAGTTGCCTTTTCCTTAATGCTTAGCAGCTGCACCACAGCCTTTAGATGGAGCTGCGCTGTTCCGCAGTTTTTAAAAAAGAAGCTGGGAAAACCAGCACCTTTTAAAAGGCGCTTCTTCTCCCCTAAAACGCAAAAAAAGTGTTTTCATGGCACACTTTCCCTTTTTCTCATCTAAAGGCTAGAGTTTCATGCAGCCATGAACACACTTCTTTTTGCCAATCTAGAAAGCCCCTCAGAGTTTGCAAAAATAAGTGCTGCATTGGAGTAGCAAATTCTGTAGACAGTTCATGCAAACTAGACATTGTTGACTGGTTAACTTTTTGCTGTTAGAAATCACACTTCCTTCACTAAAGTGCCCTTAGTTTGCTGTTGAACACTACTTGAAGTAACCCCTGTCACCTTTTAATAATGTATTTATGTTCACTGATCTCACTGAATTGGATGCAGAAAGATGTCGCTGTGCTCTTATGTATTTGTACACATATTTTAATGCATTCACGGGATATGTCATTTTGTGTTTAGAACATCTTGAATGCTTTGGGAATCCCTTCCCCACAAGAAAGACAGGATTAACATTAAACCAATTTAAAAGTTTGTGATACAGTTTAGTCTTCCCTACCTTTTAGGATGGAGAAGGTAATCATAGAACTGCCACTTTCTGTATGTTTCATTTAACAGAGTGGAACTGGTTTCTGAATAAACATGTATAAGCTTGTGCTGTCAAGGTCTGACATTCAGCCATAGAGGCAACTTTCCTGCCATAATGGTTCTCCCCTACTATAACTATGTTCTTGTTAGTTGTGCATTTATATCCTGCCTTTTCCACAATACTGGGTTTCAATGTGACTTACAAAAATTAAAACAAATACAGTTAAAAGTATTAGAAGAAGTAACAAACAGAACGAATTAAAATGCATTTACATTTTCTATATGTTTAAAACTATTTAAAACAAATCTATTAAAAGACAATTTAAAAGCAAAACAGCAGATTATTAAAAGCTCTTGCAGTCAATTCCAGGCAGTTTGTTTGAACATAAAATTTTCCATTTGCCAGTGGAAGGATAGCAAAGAAAGTGTCATCCCAGGCTATCCAGAGAGGGAATTACAAAGCCTGGGAGCAACCACCTAGAAGGCCCCTTCCCTGTTCCCATCAAATATGGCTGAAAAGGTACTGGGACTCAGAGAAACCATCCATTATAGGGAGAGGCAGGATACAAATTTATTATTATTATTATTATTATTATTATTATTATGAGATCCTTGTGCTTTGAGTTTAATCATGATGCATCAAATGCATCTGAGAAAGTAGACTAGTCTACAAAAAGTTCATGCTGCTAACTTCTTTCCTTCAGTTAATCTCAAAGGTGCTACAAGATCTCTCTACATATTTCATCATGATAGTCAGAGCAGTTGAAAACTTTCATCTTTCAATCTCATGTTGAATAGGAAAGCAATATTGAATGCTGCGCAAACTAAATGTAGCCTTAGCCACAGATTTTTTAATCCATGGATTCAAGCATCCATGGCTTGACAACCAAATAGCAAACTTAATAATAATAATAATAATAATAATAATAATAATAATAATATTTATTTATAGCCCGCTCCTCTGTATCCAATCGGAGCGGGTTACATCAATTAAAAAATGCAAGATAAAATATACATGACCCATACCCAACCACCCGCCCCTTAAAATTAAATTAAACTAACATCAATTAAAATGACATAATAAAAATTTCAATTTAAAACGGCAACCCATTGCATAGAGATCAGGGTCAAGATGTTAAAATGCTAATGGGAGAGCTTAACCCAAACAGAGCCGGGAGGTTAAGAACTTTCTGGGAAGGCCTGCCGAAAGAGATGCGTCTTCAAGGCTTTTTTAAAGCAATCAGAAGATGTAATAAGACGCATCTCGTCTGGCAGGCCATTCCATAGCCTGGGAGCGACAGCCAAGAAGGCCCTCTGGGAGGTCTGCGTCAGTCTAGTCTTCATAGGCTGCAATAAGTTCCTCCCAGAAGACCGGAGTGTGCGGAGGGGTTCGTATGGGAGGAGGCGGTCCCTCAGATAAGATGGACCCAAGCCATGTAGGGCTTTAAAGGTTAAAACCAACACCTTGTACTGCGCTCGGAAACTAATCGGCAGCCAGTGGAGAGATTTGAGCACAGGTGTTATGTGCTCTCTCCTTGATGTTCCCGTGACAAGCCTGGCTGCCATATTCTGAACTAATTGAAGTTTCCGAGTTAGGCACAAGGGTAGCCCCATGTAGAGCACATTACAGAAGTCCAATCGTGAGGTTACTAAAGCATGTACCACTGACTCCAGGTCCTTTGGCTCCAGGAAAGGGCGCAGCTGGCGGATCAGCCGAAGCTGATAACAGGCACTCCTGACCACCGCATTCACCTGACTAGTCATGTGAAGCGACGAATCAAGGAGTACCCCCAGACTGCGAACAGGGTCCTTCGAGGAGAGTGTGACCCCATCTAGGACCGGGAGGTGTATTCCCAATCCTGGCTTCGGTCCTGTGACAGTTAGTACCTCCGTTTTGTCCGGATTGAGCTTCAACCTGTTTTCCCTCATCCAATCCATTACTGCCGTAAGACAGTCACTGAGAGGAGAGACGCCATCTGAAGTCTGAGGCGACGATCTTGTCATGGAGAGGTAAATCTGAGTGTCGTCAGCGTACTGAAGACACTGAGCTCTATACCTCCGAATGATCTCACCCAGCGGCTTCATGTAGATGTTAAACAGCATCGGGGACAGGATGGCGCCTTGAGGGACGCCACAATTAAGCTCTATCTTAGAAGAGCAACTGTCCCCGAGCTTCACCCTTTGGGATCTCCCGGAGAGAAAGGACCAGAACCACCGTAGCGCAGTGATTTTGTCATTTTATAAAGGGCACACCATTTTAGTATGCCATTATATTTAATGGGACTTGAGCATCCATGGATTTTGTTACTCACAGGGGACCCTGAAACCAAACCCCAGCGGATAACAACAACCCACTGTAAAAGCCTTTAAACATGCTTCATTCTACAATGTTGTTGCATTATAATGGGAAACATAGCATCTCCTTTCCCAATTATACACAAATTGTACCCTTCTTTAAAGGCCCTAAATACCTAAAGGCACCAGATCCTGTGTGATTGTGGAAAATAAGCAGGCTCATCACTGGCTATTACTTGGATGGGAGACTGCCAACAAACACCAGGTGCTGTAGGCTATATTTCAGAGGAAGGAACTGGTAAAAACACCTCTGAGTATTCCTTGCCTAAGTAAATCCTGTGAAAAATTCACCGAGTCAACAGAAGACAAGTGACTTGAAGGTGTGTCAACACACAGCTTCCTTAACAAAACAAAACAAGTGGACCAGAGCTTATTTGGGCTATGTCATTGTGTGAATTCAGGCTCTGACTGATGGTAACGCAAAGGCTAAACTATTGTGCTTTTCTTGGCAATTTTTTTTTGTTCAGAGGGAATTTGCCTTTGCCTTCCTCTGAGACTGAGATTGTGTGACTTGTTCAAGGTCACCCAGTGAGTTAACATGGCTGAATGGCGATTCATTTCAAAACCCAATTCTCTTTGTCTTGGTGCCAGACCTAAACAATTGGTTCTGTGGCCCCTAACATAATTTGAACTTCCCCTCACTTTTTTCCTACTCATTTTTTTGAGGATGGAATTGCATTCTAGCTACTAACCTTCTGTCTATGTTAGCAGGGGAACATGAGGCCCTCCAAAGGTTGTACTGCAATTCTCATAATCCCTAGACAGCATAGGCAGCCTAAGCAATCAGGGGAGTTGCAATTCAATGAAAGCCGGAGAGGGGTGCACTTTATATTATATATCACCCTGGAGTTGATAGCTTCGTTTTCACACAGCTTGTGCTCTACTATGCACCTAAGGAAGCAGCATCCCAAAAAACTAACTCAAATGGTATGTGCAGCGCTACAGCCAGTGTGGCATACCTTGGGCAAGTCACACTCTCTCAGCCTCAAGGGAAGGCAATGGCAAAACCTCTTCTGGAACAACCTTGCCAAGAAAACCCTATGAACCTGTCATGTTAAGATCGCCATAAGTTGGTATTGACTTGAAGACACACAACAACAACTACTACAGAAGTATCACTGTGCTCTGGATTTTGTGTGTGATTATATTGGCAACGGGATAATTGTGGGATGGTTCTGGAACTGACCCCTAGTGTGATAATAATCTCAGTATTGACTCTAGAGATCCACCACATGGGAAATAACCCGTTTTGGAAGCGCTTTAACGCTTTGTCTGATCCACTGCTATGGAATTCTGGGAGTTGGAGTTTGTTGTGGGGCCGTAAGGCCCCACAACAAACTCCAACTCCCAGAATTCCATAGCAATGGATCAGACAAAGAGTGAAAGCGCTTCCAAAACGGGTTATTTCCCAGTATGGATGCAGCCCCGCCCTCTTGGCAGCGTCCCTGAGGTAAAAACCGTCGAGTGGAGGCTAAAAGTGGCCTCTCTCTGAGGTAACTCTTCTTCTCAGTTACCAAGCTGCCATCATGGCCGAACTAGGCCTCAACAACACGCCCCTCCTTCTCAATCCCCATCTCCCCCGAAAGAAGGAGAAGAGGAGGAGGAGGAGGGTGCCCCCTCAGGCCAAGGAGCTCTTCCTCTTGCCTCAGCCTGAGGGGGGGAATAATAACAACGACGATGAGGGGGAGCCTCCTCAGGCTTGGCGCCACCGTCGTCGCCGCCGCCGCCAAGGGCTGCACCACCATGTTAGGACCCTCTTCGAGCCCCAGGAGGAGGAGGAGGAGGAGGAGGAGGAGGGGCGGCCTCTGCTGCACCGCTTCGGGCCCGCCGAGGAGGAGGAGGGGAGGACCTGGTGCGACCTCTGCTGCCGCTTCATCTGCTCCGACGGCAGACGATGCGAGGGTGAGAGACCACGACGACGAAGGGGGCCTGGCTGACATCCCCCCAGCACCACCAGCCCTCCCTCCCTTCCTTCCTGCCTGCCTGCCTTCCTTCTTTACTCTCTTCGTCCCTTCTTTTTTCTTTCTTTCCTCCCTTCTCTCTCTCTCTCTCTTTCTTTCTCTCCTTCCTTCCTCCCTTCGTTCGAGGTTTATCACACTAGAGGGCAAACAGGATTTAAACAGGAATTAAACAGGAAATGCCTTATGTTTAACATAGGGCATTTAACATCCCTTATGTTTAACATAGGGCATTTCCTGTTTAATTCCTGTTTGCCCTCTTCTTTCTTTCTTTCTTTCTTCCCTCCCTCCCTTCTTCTTCCTTCCTTCCTTTCCTTCTTTCTCTCCTTCCTTCCTTCCTTCCTTCCTTCTCTTTCTTTCTTTCTTTCTTTCTTTCTCTCCTTCCTTCCTTCTTTCCTTCTTTCTATCTTTCTTTCTTCCCTCCCTCCTTTCTTCTTCCTTCCTTTCTCTCCTTCGTTCCTTCGTTCCTTCCTTCCTTCTTTCCTTTTCTCTCTCCTTCCTGCTTTCCTTCCTGCCTGCCTGCTCGCTCTTTCTTTCTTTCTTTCTTCTTCCCTCCCTCCCTTCTTCTTCCTTCCTTTCTCTCCTTCCTTCCTTCCTTCCTTCCTTCTTTCCTTTTTTCTCTCCTTTCTGCTTTCCTGCCTGCCTGCCTGCTCTTTCTTTCTTTCTTTCTTTCTTTCTTTTTCTTCCCTCCCTCCCTCCCTCCCTTCTTCCTTCCTCTCCTTCCTTCCTTCCTTCCTTCTTTCTTTCCTTTCCTTCTTTGTTTCTTTTTCCCCTTCTTTCTTTCTTTATCTCATGCCTCCCTTCCTTTCCTTCCTTTTCTCTCTCTCTCTCTCTCTTTCTTCCCTTCCTTCCTTCCTTCCTTCCTTCCTCCTTTCCTTATTCTTTCCTTCCTTCTTTCTTTTTTTCTATCCTTCCTCCCATCCTGCTTCCTTCCTTTCTTTCCTCCCTCCCTTCCTTCCTTTTTTCTCTCTTTCTTTCTCTCCTTCCTTCTTTCCCTTCCTCCCTTCGTTCCTTTCTTCCTTCTATCTTTTTTCTTTCTTTCTTTCTTCCCTCGCTCCCTTCTTCTTCCTTCCTTCCTTCCTTCCTTTCTCTTCTCTTCTTCCTTCCTTCTTTCTTTCCTTTCCTTCTTTCTCTCCTTCCTTCCTTCCTTCTTTCTTTCTCTCCTTCCTTCCTTCTTTCCTTCTTTCTATCTTTCTTTCTTCCCTCCCTTCTTCTTCCTTCCTTTCTCTCCTTCCTTCCTTCCTTCCTTCCTTCTTTTCTTTCCTTTTTTCTCTCCTTCCTGCTTTCCTTCCTGCCTGCCCTTTCTTTCTTTCTTTCTTTCTCTCTCTCCTTCCTTCCTTCCTTCTTTCTTTCTTTCTTTCTTTCTTTTTTCTTCCCTCCCTCCCTCCCTCCCTTCTCCTTCCTTCCTTCCTTCCTTCCTCTCCTTCCTTCCTTCCTTCCTTCTTTCTTTCATTCCTTCATTCCTTCTTTGGGGTCTCTCCATCCCTTCCTCAAAGCCCACAACCCTCTTCCCCACTGTCTTTGACACTCTTTTCTGGTCAGTGGAATCCCTAGGGCTGGTGTCACCTGGTGCTGGAAATAACTCATGATGTGACACACACACACACACACACACACACACCACTGACCTTCCATTTCACACCACACAGGATCCTTAGTAATGCTTTTTTGCACTAATGTTACTCATAAATCATAATTCCCATCTACCACTAAATGTCATGCTAATAGCTGCGACATAAACAGCTACCAAAGTTAAAGTTTAGACTTTAAAATTACAATACCGTATGCACAAACTAAATGCATGTACATTTACGTACATAGTGAAGGTGGGGTTAAAATGTGATGTTTAAAGAAAATTTTAAAAAATAAAAAAATAAAATTTCAATTTTAATTTTTTAATTTTTAATGAATTTTTTAAATTAAAAAAAATTAAATTTGAAATTTTAATTTAAAAAAAAATCTGGGTCCTCTCCTTTCTCCTTCCACTGAGCTTCACCTCCATCACTCCCAACATCTCTTAAAGCATTTTAAAGGGGAGCAAGTGAATGCTACAGCCCCTTTCTGCCAAAAGGTATGTATTTGAGGAGAAGTGGAGTCATCCCTCCCTTAAGATGTCACCTGGTGCGGTCCAGTGAGGCTTCAAAAGCTTGCAACATATTGTGCATTTTGGTTGTTCCAATAAAGGTAGATTTTTATCATTACTGGAATCCCTATATAGCCAACAGGGCTATCCATGGATGTTATCCAAACCATGATACCTTTATCAGGCCAACAAAAATGCACAATATACATGCTGCAAGCTTTGAAAGTTCCTCTGGCTTCTTCTTCATCAGGCAAGGTGTTAAAAACCATACAGGATGGGGGTAAATTTAAGATGTTACATGTTACGTGGACGACATTCCAAGGGGAAAAAAGATTATATTTTCCCCAAAACAAAGTTTCCTTCAGTCCCCCGACTTTATACCATTGCAGAATGTGAGGTTTTTTGTTTTTTTAAGTGTCCACACCTAGTTGGAATTCCTATATTTGCTGTGTTTGTGTTCCTTTAGTTAGTAACTTTGCCTGCCTATAGAGTTAGAAACAGATATGACCAAATAAAAACTAAAAACACTCATATAAATAGTGTATCATAGAATCACAGAGTTGGAAGAGACCATAAGGGCCATCCAGTCCAACCCCCTGCCATGCAGGAACTCCCAATCAAAGCATCTCCGACAGATGGCCATCCAGCCTCTGCTTAAAGACCTCTAAGGAAGGAGACTCCACCACACTCCGAGGGAGTGTGTTCCACTGTCGGACAGCCCTTACTGTCAGGAAATTCCTCCTAATCCTAGTCTCTGGAGCAGCAGAAAACAAGCTTGCTCCCTCCTCAATATGACATCCCTTCAAATATTTGAACAGGGCTATCATATCACCTCTTAACCTTCTCTTCTCCAGGCTAAACATCCCCAGCTCCCTAAGGCATTCCTCATAGGGCATGGTTTCTAGAGCCTTCACCATTTTAGTCGCCCTCCTTTGGACCCGCTCCAGTTTCTCCACATCCTTTTTGAATTGTGGTGCCCAGAACTGGACACAGTATTCCAGGTGGGGCCTGACCAAAGCAGAATAAAGTGGCACTATTACTTCCATTGATCTAGACACTATACGTCTTGATACATCCTAAAATTGCATTGGCCTTTTTAGCTGCTGCATCACACTGTTGATTCATGTTCAACTTGTGGTGTACTTGGACTCCTAGATCCCTTTCACACGTAGTTTAATTCAGTCAGGTGTCCCCCATCCTATATCTGTGTGTTTCATTTTTCTGCCCTAAGTTCAGAATCTTACATTTCTCTCTGTTGAATTTCATTTTGTTAGCTTTGGCCCAGCTTTCTAGTCTATTCAGGTCATTTTGAATTTTGATCCTCTCCTCTGGGGTATTAGCTATTCCTCCTGATTTGGTGTCATCTGCAATTTTGATAACTCTGCCCTCAGTACTGTCATCCAAGTCGTTAATAAAGATATGGAATAGCACTGGGCCCAGGACAGAACCATGTGGCACCCCACTTGTGACTTCTCTCCAGGATGAAAAGGAACCATTGTTGAGCATTGCATTCTTCTTAAGTCAAAAAATTCCTCAAAATGGAGGACATTTTGACATTCCTCCTGGACAGAAGGTTGAAATGGAGGATGTGTCCTGGAAAAGGAGTACCTCTCTTTACCCTAAACCTAGACCCCCCAAATATTTGGGACTTCAGCTCCCAGGATTCGTGATGGTTGTCTATGTTGGGTGGGAGTTCTGTGAGATGAAGTCCAAAACACCTGGAGGAACAAGAATTGGGAGCCACTGGATGGTGACTCCATGAATTTCATAGGGTTTTCTTAGGCAAGAAATACTTAGAGGTAAATTGGCCAGTTCCTTCATCTGAAATATAGCCCACAACACCTGGTATTCATTGGCAGTCTCCCATCCAAGTACTAACCAGGACTGACTCTGCTTAGCTTCCAATATAAGATGGCATTTGTTTTCTTTAGACCCCCAGGTTGACACTGGACATGATAAAAATCCTTTAGAAAAAACTGGTGTAAGTTTTCATGGAGGCGAACCAAAGTACAACCTGCTGGTAACCTTCTGTAGCCTTGGAACTGGTTTTAACTTCACCTTTCTGGTTTTACAACTGGTTTCCTAAATGACACATACTCAATTCAGTCAACCCAAACAGAACATTTTAAACATACTCGGTTATTAAGATAAATGACAGAAGGTGAATTTGCAAGCCATGTAATGAATCTCATAGGGGATGATTCATTTGCTTACAATTAAACTCCTTTCTAAATTCCTCCCCTCCCCAGTACAGCGATTGAAAAGATGGTGGTGATGGGACTTAGTTTGCTCCAACGGACACATTTTTTCCTGTTAAAAAAAAAAACTGTTAAAGGGAGAAGATGGAGTGAATCATTGGGAAGAGGTTTAAATCCTTGTTTGCTGGTCCTGAATTAGTTTAAGCCTCAGTGTGGTTACATGGAAGTAAAAAATGAAAGTGATTCTCAGCTGTACCAGTCAACTTATTCAACTAATAGGTCTTTTGATTCTCTCTGAGGCCATCTAAAAGAATCCCCTCTTCATTTTCACAGTCACCAGAGCACCAGTCCTCACTCTAACCCCACCTCTCTCTTCTTTTTGGGACTCTTCCCAAACAGGAGAGGCCAGTGAAATCTTTTCCAACTCAGATTAGAATCAGATAGATTCCTAGTATGAGAAATACAACAACAATATTCTCAGCATTTGGTTTTATCCCCAGTGTGAGGTTGCAGTGTCTGGTTCAGTGTAATATAGGTCAGAGAATTTCTGCGATCGATGTTAGGGCACCATATAGGGCCTCTACAATCAAAAATCTATGTGATTATTTCATCTACTATAAGATTAGTCTTTCTGTATGATTGGGTTGATAGCAGCAGTTTCCCAAGATAGCTTTTTCTGCCTCATCCCCATCGATGTAATAGTGATTGACAACATCTGTATAGCTACACTAAAAGTGGATCAGAAATTCCTGGAGATGCTGGTGCTTGTATTCACAAACAGTGTTTTCTCTTTCCTGCAATCCCAGGTCCTGATTCCCCCGAAACCACTTTCCAAGTCATGGAGATCCCTATGCTGCAATATGTACTATATTCTGTGAATTTGTACTGGAAGGGGGAAACCAATACAATGCCACATTGCCTCATTTGCCCAGCCAATGCAGATTTGTGTAACATAGCTTGCGGTGATCTAGGGACACTCCCCTGAGCCTCAACATTATTTTCTGGGGGTACACTGGGCTGCAGTAAACTGTAGGAGAAGTGAACAGTTGCAGAGCCTGCTTTCTACTCATGTGACAATTAAACCTATACATTCCAGTCTGCATACGTGGAAGTAAGCACTGTTGAACTCAGTGGAACTCACCTCTATGTAATCACATATCATACTGAGCATCATAAATGTCTATATTCCTACTGCTGCTCTGGTGACTGGAGGACTGAGTTGCTGATTTTAGAAAATGTAATACGCACTGCAGGATGTAGTTCATTGGCAGAGTATTGCTGTTCATAATAAAAGAATGTGAAGTGGACTTTTCAAAATAATAATTTCTGAGAAACTATGTTGCCTTTAAAAGTATATTTCCTTTTGTTCTCAAACATTAACCATTGGAATTCGAAAATACAATTGTATACCCTGCAATGAAGCTTGCTGTGTTCAACTAGAATTTCTAATTTGCCTCTCAAAGATATTTGTTTTGCTTTTCTTGCTACACAGTAGAGAATACAATCCAAAAGGATTATATTGTGCCCTGGCTCAAGGCATGTTTCACTTAGCTAGGGATTCCTGTTGTTCTTTCCTATTGTTAAAAGTGCTGGAAGTCCTCTTTGAATGAAATTACAGCAGCAGTGATACTCTGAAGATAAATAACATATAACTTAGAGTACCTTTTTAAATAAAGAAAAATAAAGAAAATGCATTATTGCACAGCTATTGTTCTAATTTTATAATCACAAACTGTAACTGTGCTGTTGTTGTTGTTTTTAAAGCTAGACTTTAGACCAGACATCCCTAACCTATTGCTGCCCAGATGTTTTGGACTTCAACTCCTATGACCTTCCTCTTTGTTAGCTGAGACTGATGGAAAACAGTCTAAAACATATGTAGAGGCTGCTGTACACCATCTTGTGAGAGAAATACTCATAGTCCTGTGAACAATAATAATATGTAACTGAAAAACTGAGTGAGTTTAATTGGAGAGGACATCCCTCATCATCCATCACTTTATTTATATCCCGCCTTTATCCTGGGCTGGAACTCAAGGTGACATACCAAAAGGCCAAAAATCTAATAAAACAGAGTTAAAAACATACAGTTAAGATTAAAACAATATTAAAAATCAACAGAATTAAAAGCCAATTAAAATCTCATTTAAAAAGTTTAAGATTTATATCAAGAAAAGCATTTGTGGAGTACAGCTTACTAACATTTGAACTTTGGACATCAGCACATAAGACTTCTGACATCGTACCTGTAAAATGCACTAAAAATCCAGATGAAAAATGATAGTACTTACACCCATTGTGCAGACTCCTAGTGAAGGTGGAGGGAGAGAGACAATTTCATAAGTTTATGTTATGTTTAGATGGGAAGGTCATTCACATCATAGCAGCATCTTTGTTACTCTTTAAGGAAACTGATCCCATGTATGAAGCTGAATTGTTGCCTAAGTTACAAGGATAGCAAGCAATGAGATATTGTTGTTGTTTCATGCTTTCAAGTAGTTTCTGACTTAGGGTGACCCTAAGGTAAACCTATTACAGGGCTTTCTTGGTATGTTTCTTCAGAGGGGGTTTGCCATTGCCTTCCTCTGAGGCTGAGAGAGTGTGACTTGCCCAAAGTCACCCAGTGGGTTTCTGTGGCTGAGCCAGGATTTGAACCCTGGTCTCCCAGTGTCCTAGTTGAACTCCCAAACTATTACATCATGCTGGCCCTTATTCTGCAAATAATAGATAATTATAATTAAAGTTCTGAATTGCATTCATTTACATGTTGATGAATTAAAAATATTTTAGCAATCATACTCTTCTTCCCTATTAGCATATCTAGTGATTCATTTTTCCCAGAAGTCTTAGTTACGTGAAAAATAAAATGTAGATAAATTGCAGAGACAATTGCTTTCAGAGATCTGAGCATATTTTTAAGATAGGCTTATTTCTTGGCAATGTCTGTCTGTATGAGAAATTAATGCAGATTTCTTTTTTATCTGGAAATCAGGATGACCAAATGAACTACTTTCTGGTGAGAGAATGCTGTATCTGAGCTGCCCTGGTTGTTGTTCAGTCAAACTAAGGATTAAATTTCAGGAGAAGTCATTCATTTTTAAGTACCCAAGCTTTAGTCTCAGGTTGCATATCTGTTCTTCATTTTCTCTGTTCCAGAAATTATTGACATTCTTAACTCATACTTTTGAAGGATGAATTAACAAATGAACAAAAATTAAAAATGTTTCACATGAATAATAAATATGTATCAAGCTGAAACTAAGCCACTGGAACATGTAAAATTCCATTAAGTAGGGAGCATGTTACTCATATCAGTTATATGGTGGTTATCTCTGCTTTGCTTAACTTTTATGTTCTAGTTGTACTTATATTTGCTTTTTTGTCTAAATGTTTATGCAGTTGATGTTGCATTATCCTAATTATACCTCACCCTAATGGAAGTCTAAAAATCTTTTAAAATAATCACCTGTGTGGTCCACAGGAAATATGAATAGGGAGACATATTAATATAAATTCAGATAATAACATAGCGTTTAGAAAAAATGTATGATCAGAAAATGAGATTGTGAGCCCTGGGCATGCTTAGTCATATGCTTACCAATAAGAAGTATTTGAACACTCAGGGGGAATTCGGTTCTGACAAGTAAGTATATGTCTAAGTATGCCTAAGAATTTCATTTTCTGAACATCATGCAGTTTCCGAAAATCAATGTTTCTGTCTGAATGAACTGGGCCCATCTATTGAATTAATAGGATCTGAAACAGTTTTAGGATCTGAACCAGTATCCGTAGTTAAGAAAGTTCTTGCTTTGGACTAGTTGCCATGAAAGCCTTTTCCTATACTGCTGAATTTTATGACAACTTTTTTATGATAACTGTTATGAACTGAATCAAATTTGGGCTGATCTGTGGTCCATAGTATACCACATGAGTGACAATGGCATTACTTAGGGATCTTTGCATAACTCTTTCATGGGCTAACAAGAGAAGTGCACTGACATCCAAAAAGGAGAAGGTTGCACCTCAAATACAGATTCAACAGATCAATCAAAACTAAGTTGTCAACAATTGACTGGTATACAGTAACAAATTTAACAAAAGTAGACATCACTGTATTTAAGCCTAAAAAATATCACTAGGAGCCATAAAATGGAAGAACCAACATAGTAAAAAGGAAGGCTTCCAACAAAAGAAACAAAACAACAGGAACAAAGAAATGTACAGGAGTGAATGTTATGAGCAGGATAATGTATGAATGAGACAGTGTGACTTTAGTGTGAAAGCAGAGTTTTGCCAGATGGGTGTTTAAAGGATCCGGTTCTGTAGAGCATCCTCATGTTGTCTAATTTCAGAGTGTAAAAAGAATAGCAAATTATTGAGAATTGTTCTAGACAACAAAGGAAAGGTTTACTTGGGAAAAAAAAATATAAGAACCTCTCATTATTTCTATTCATTCAGCAGAGCTGGAGATTCTGTGATTGTATAAGATGTAATGTGAATTATTTTTCTCAGATTATTAAATATTATTAAACTTGCTATTAAAATAGTAAATATTCTTTTGTTTTAATAGAATAATAGTTACATGTTCTTATGGAAAGTGCCTGTTTAATCACTTGCAACAGAAAGGATGCTTTGCTACATTGTATAGTGGCAACATCTACATGATGTGAACTTTCAAACCTACCATGAACATCATATTGAATTTAAGCTAAAGCATATGTTTGGATAAAAGTAAAAGGATCACAAGTTGGACTTTTTCTGAAAATCTCAATGAATACACTGATATGAGTGAACACATTCTTGAAAATATGCCAGTATGAGCACTTTGGAGCATGATTGAGAAACTATACTGTCTGAATTCAGAGGAAAGCTGATTATTAATTCTGGAAATTCATATTTTTCCTTGGCTTGTTGAACATGTACACTTGTTTATTTATGATTTTAAAACTGACAGGGCTGAATAGTTACAAACACATGAAGCTGTCTTAATCCAAGTCACACAATTGATCTATTTAGTTAAGTATTGTCCACGCTGAGTGGCAGCAGTACCCCAGGTTTTCAGACAGGTCCCTTTTGTAGACCTACCTGGAACTGGCAAGGTTGAGCCTGGGACCTTTTGTATGGAAAGCATGTAATTTAGCACTGAACCATGAGCCCTTGCTAGTTTAATTAATTAGTTAATTAACCATAAAACTAAGTGTTTATTGTTGTCATAACTTATCTATCTGTTGAGATGCAAAGGCCAGGATCCCATTGGGTGTTGCAGCTAGATTCTACTCATTTTGCCAAAACCAGCAATTCTTTCCCCTTTATATCTGTGTATCTTAAAAGAGTACTCTGGAGGGCTGCGAATCAAGCTTTAATATCCAAATGGGTCCTGACCAAAAGGTTTCAGTAACAGGCTCCTAATTATTATTATTTTTTTAGTGACTCTTTACTCACTTTACACTTTGCTCCTATGTGCCTTCTATTTCCTGTGCAACACTGTGCTAGACAGCATTCTTCAAGCTGGATATCTGTTTTCTATTCTTAAACTGACACTGGCTAAAGAATTGTGACATATTTGGTACAAGTGTCATGCTTGCTTTGTTTTCAGGGACTCCTTGACCTAGGGGATATAAGCTATCCCAATTCAGTGTGGAAAAAAGTAAGTTAAAAATATCTGAAAGTGGGGGTTTAAATATTTTACATGTTTAAGTGTGTAGGAGTGAAACATGACTATCTACAGAAATGGTTGATACTCTGCCTTGTGTTATACAGACTTTTAAATAACATTCTACAATTCTGGCAACGAGGGCCTTTGTTCCATGTTTTGTCTTGTATTTGTCCAAGAAAATGTCAACTAAATTAGATAACTGAAGGAGATAGACTGTAAATGGAGGATGTGATTGTTTGGGATGAAAATAATGTAACTGTCATCTGAAAGCACTTTTTCCCAACTTTAATAGTATATCATGGAAATTTTGAAGACATTGTAGACTGAAATTTGAAGTCCTGAAAGAAATAACAGTACTTTCAGGACCTCAAATTTCAGTCTACAAAATTTTCAAAATTTCAAAAAGTTACATTATTTTGATTTGATTCATGTGACAGCAAAAGTAATTTGTTTATAACAGTAATTTAAGATTTCATGCTAGGAATATTTAGCATACATATTTGGAAGAAAGTCTAGAATTTTTGTAAAAATCAAGTAACTAGGTAAATATGATCATGATAGGATTTTTTGTTACAATTTTCTTTCAGAAACACCTCATTTTAATCAGTAAAAGTAGTAAAATAGAAGTGCATATGAGGTAATGTTTGTCAGTATGTAGGATTTGTACAGTTAAGTAATTGTGTATTTTTGGTTTAATTTAAGGAATATCATGATTGTAAATATGAATGCAACAAAGATATGGAAAATTAATTTAAAAAGTAGTAAAATAACACTACAATCTATCCATTACTTAACATTTTAGTAAAACTTTTTGTTCATTTAACAAAATGATTTCTAAATGGAAAATTGTTGTACAGCTTTCCATTGTAGCCTTATAGCCTACAACAGACAGTTTTTTCAGAGATAGAGATGACTTAATTTTTACTATAACTGAATTACTTGATAATCTAGCACTGTGGTTGTATACAAAGATAGAGATCTTTAGATCTCTGAATGGGGAGCAGGATTTAGGACCAACAGGTGGTCTTGAGACATGCTGGCTGAGGTTCTATTCACAGCTATCTTACAGTGTGTGGATATTTGAGGCGTTTTCTTTCTTTTCTGTACTTCTCTTCAGTTACCTCAAGATTAGCAGACAGCTTTTTTAACTATGGCAATAAGAAATGACTTTAATAAAACTATTAGAAGGATTGCACAGTTTTTTTACTGGTTCCCCAAAACACTGGGTAACCCAAGAAGAAGAAAAATCAAACTTCTTTACAAATCATCTGGTAAGTTTCTCCTTTTCTTCTCTTCTCAGGGGTGAAATTAAATTATGAGGTATTCATTTTTAATAGAACTGTAATTCTTTCTCCTACAGTTTTGTGCAATATTTTAGTAGTGCTACTTTTAAAAGACCTAATTCTAAAACTTACACTAGAATTAAAAAAAATTGAGCCTAGCAATGTGTCTTGACTACCAAATCTGAGCAGAGTTCCAAAGTCTTTCAATGCAGAAATAACTCCTGGCTACACAACACATTATTTGATTCCAGCAGTACCATTTTTTGATGGTGAGGAAATCATTTTGTTGTTGCTATTGTTGAGAATTGCAGATCCTTGCTGTCTGCTGCTAATTACTCAGAGATTTTACTGTAGATCTACCTAATGCCCCCCTTTAGACAATATTCTTGCTGCACAGTTAGGGTAGTTTGATACAACTTAATTGCCAGAGAATCCTGGGATTTGGAAGTTTGCAGGGTACTTAGAATTAGATTTTTTTGTGAAGGAGCCCTATATGGTACGCCTCACCATACTACAAAGTCCAGGTTATAATTGTGTATTGTGAAAGAGACATGGGATAGCTGCATCATATGAAATCTTGAGTGTTGTAGTTGGGAGAGTCACCAAAGGTTTTTGACAGAGAATTCTGAATACTGTTGCTCATGTAACTATAAATTGCAGGATTCAATAGGATAAAGGCATAGCAGTTAAAGTGGTATGTATGAAAGTGCTTTAGTTCAGGATTTGGTTCATAGAGCATACCAAAAGATACCTTTGAAAACTAGCAAATAGGGCAAGAAAATAGATAATGTCTATCTATTGTCGCAATAGTAATGGCTAATAGCCACAGATAGACTTGTTCTTTATGAATTTGTCTGATTTTATCTTAAACCTCTCTATGTTGGTGTCTTTTAATGGATAACACTAGTTATTCATTCTATCAATCAAATTTTGCATCTCCAAAATCCAACAGTGGGTCATTGTCCAAGTCAAAGTAGGGGTTGCACCCCATCATTTTAGGGTGAGGCACCTCCAATAGACTGCTGGTGTCTGAATCTAATGCCATTTTATTTAGCTGAGTGAACTTGTGTTTTAGTATCATAGGAAAGGAAGAAAAAGTGCCCTCAGTTCTATTTTCTTCACATTGAATATAATTTTAGAAATCTTTGTCATGGTTCTCCTTTTTTACACACTTTATTCTAGTCATTGAGAGCGATGTTTATAGGTCAGCCTTCCCCGGTTTGATATCTTCTAGACATGTTGCACTGTGACTGTTATCATGCTTGCTGGGGATTATGGCAGATTACATCAAACATACCTGGATGGCACTAGATTAGGAAAGTCTGTTATGGACAATGGGATATTAAAAGGTAGTGAGGGATAATTTAAGGCAAGAGCATACAACTACAGCTGGCCAAGTCTCTCTCCTTGAATCCATTAAGAATTGAATTCCCTTTGGCTGTACCCTAGGGTCCGCCTCCCATGTCACTACCACAAAAAATAATTTTAGAAAAGGCATTGCTTTCTGTCTGCCATTTTTTGTTCTTGTTTCTCACATGCTTTGTTCACAAGCATATTAGCACTTGCGAGAGGCTTGTACAAGTGTGAATCTGCCTTTAAGGAAGTTGCATCGAGAGCAAAGAAGAAAATAATGGCTTTGAAACCAAAATGGGTTTTCCTCCCACAGTTGCAGTAGGGAGGAGCAGGAGACTTTGGGGAGGCTGAAAAACTGGCTGTGGGCTCCATATGAACTATGGACTGCATGTTGCCCAACCCAAATTTATGGATTTATTAGAATTGGTTTCATATATTCTTTCACTCCAAGACCAGTTTTTAGAAATACTACTTCAACTATAAAAAAAGATTATATCAGATACCATGTACAGCATCGTTTTCTACTGATTTTAACCAGTTTTCTGAGTAGTAGTCTACTGTAAAACATGTCCACAGATATTTTCATTATAGTTTTAACCATTCAAGAAAGAAAAACTGAAATGTAACTGAAACTTAAATGTGCAGAGCTGCCCCAAGAATATCAGTGCTCAACATTTAGCTTACTTAGGGGTTCAACAAACTGCCCTGAAAGGGTGGGTGAGAGATGCCTGTTTTTGCTCCGGAGGGATGCTGCATCCACCGCCAAACTGTGCAGTGTCCCTCTGCCCCAAAAAGAACCCAGACAGATCGGGTTCTTCTTGGGAAGCTGCACGGACATCACGAGTGCGCCATTGGCACAGTGTGGTGCACCAGTGACGTAAGTGGCACGAAGTGATGTCTCTATGGTCACATCACTTACATCATGATGGTAGCCTCCATGTGGACAGGGGGCTGCCATTACGATGATGCCATGATGTGTGAGGGTTAGGGAGATGTCTAGTTGGTGTGGTGTGCACTTTCTAACTCTAGAATTTCCACCAGGACGGTGCTTCTTGGTAGTATGTACTAGGCCTTACTTATTTATTTCCCACCTTTTTTCTCAGTCTAAGATTCAAGACAGGTTATAAAAGTTAAAATGCATGCAGGCTTAAAATTCATATGTTTAAAAATTAAAAATATAATTAAACTAACAATTTGGGGTGAGTTGATTTTCTCAGCAACGTGCACTTAGGGACCAATGGTGACGCTGACAAAATTTCATCAATATGCCATAATAACTTCTGGGTGATAATTATTACTTTACGATACCTCCTCATAAGGCACATTCTGCAGGCTTCTACAATATCAGGTATTCGGAGGGTCAAGATAACGCTGGGAAAAAATGTATAAATCTAGATAGTGACTACATAGAGATAAGTTAACAACTACAAATCAAAACAAACTTTCTGTCAATTTTTTTAAAAGGTGATCATTAAAACATTATGATGCCCCCTTGTACCTCCCCTAGCATTGTTGTCTTTTGTAATGAATAATGCCTTCTCATGATGTGGCAAAAATATGACAGCCTCAGTTTCACCATCTTAGCTTCCAGGGAGAATTCACATTTGATTGGTTCCAAGACCTATCTGATTGTCTTTTTGGCCATCCCTTGTATCCTCAGCATTCTTCTCCAGCCCCACATCTGAAATGAGTTGATTTTCTTCTTACCCACTTTCCTCACCATCCAGCTCTTCACCATACATGGTGAAGGGGAATACAATGGCTTGGATGATTCTGATTTTAGTACTCAGTTGTATATCTTTACACTTTAGGATCTTGTGTAATTCTTTCATAGCTGTCCTTTCCATTCCTAATCTTCTTATTTCTTGACTGCCGTCTCTGTTCTGATCAATGTTTAATAAGAAGAAAATCAACTCATCTGAAATGTGCTGGAGAAGAGTTCTATGGATACTGGGAACCACTAAAAAGACAAATAAATGGGTATCAGAGCAAATCAAGCCTGGGCTCATCCCAGAAGTCAGGTTGACTAAACTGAGAATGTCATACTTTGGACATATCATGAGAAGACATGACTCATTGGAAAAGACAATACTACTTGGAAAGGTAGAAGGCATTAGGAAAAGATAGAAGACCACCTTACATTATGAATAGATGCAATCAAGGAAGCCACAGCCCTGAATCTGCAAGACCTGAACAGTTTATGGTAGGGTGACCTGGAAGAGGTCTCTCATTCGAAGTGCACGGCAGTGAACAAGAACAAATTAAAGTGATTTTATGTTTTTTGTTGTAATGTTGTATGTTTGACACTAGAGGGCAGCAAGTTATGCTAGTTAATTTGGTTTGTTTATTAGTTAAAACCCTATGATAGAGTTGCCATAAGTTGAAGCTTACTTGAAGGCACATAGCAACAACAAGAAAATATGTAATATAGTTAGTCCTAGGCTAGGGGTATGTAGGCTGTAAACTTGTTTCCGTTTTCGATAAAAACAAATGGGAAGTATGTGGAAGAAACCTTTGTATCACGTTTCATAGGGTTTACAGATGAGCAAATGCAATGGGTACTGCTAACAACCAGTGAAGCGGATTCAAAAACTGTTGAGATGTGATCTTTAGGGCAGATTGCAATTAGCAATGTACCAGTTGTATTCCAAACAGGAGTTTCCAGGAAGTCTTCAGCAGCAGCCCTACAATGAATTATAATAATCTAATCTGAAATTCACTAGGTTCAGTATTTATTTATTGCAAAAGATAATACTGTATGAAAAAGAAAAGAGTTTATTTTCCATTCTGACAATATCTTATCCTCCTGCTGCTACCAGGCAATAGGATATAATTTTTGAAGCTGAATAGCTCACATTTATAAGCATAAAGTAATCTCTCTGTGTTAAAGAGGCTATCAGTTAATATTTCTTGATGGCTTATATATTACTTCCAGAATCAGAGACAGCATCCCTCTGAATATCAGTTGCTGGGCTGCACAGCCAAGAGAGTGCTATCATACTCGTGTCCATAGACTTCTGTATGTCCAATGTGACAACAGAATGATCAAGCAGGCAAAGCTTTGGTCTATGTGGGATAGGTTCCTGGACACGTGAAACTACAGATAACAGTGAACCCTATTGAAAGTAATGACTTCTGGAGGAAGTTGACCATAGAGTTGCACTAGAGGACCTAGAGATTCCTGAAGAGAATACTTCCCTAGGCATTTCTAGGTCCTCCAGCATGACTCTGCAGTCAGCTTACACTGGAAGCATATCACAGTCTCACACTGGAGCACCTATAAAATTCCTAGAGAGAGCATATTTTTTCAGTTGTGGGGAAGTGAAATTGCAGATACCAGTCCTACAGATATGAGGGATGTACTATATACTTACTCAAAGCAACAGTACTGTACATTTCTTTCTCTTTTTTCCTGACATCTTGACTTTTCATTTTATTCCTCTTAGAAGACTATATTATTATATAAAAGGTGTTGTATTTATTACCTCAGATACATACAAACAGATGTAATTAGGATGCATGTTTTTCATTTTGTGATTTCTTCAGTTTTGAAATATAATGAATTGCAACTATGAGAAGCTAGTCACTGTAGGTTTTAAAGGTTTTAGCTAGTTAGAACAAGCTGATCAATACACTAAATGCTTCTTTCAAAAGAGTGGAATGTACGAGTACAATACATGCATTCCTCTAATAGCAGATTTAATGGATAAAGGCTGTAGGATGAGCAGTAGTTCAGGAGCAGAGAATTTGATTACATGACTGATCCTGTAAACATGCAATCCATACGTTATGGTTAACAACATCAAAGACTGATGAAAGGGATAATAGGGTCAGTAGGATACAATCACTGTCATCAGCCTGCAAATGATTTAGTAAGGTCTCAAGGGCAGTCTCAGTGCCAGAAGGGAACATATATCCTCAATAAAACAGTACATCTTGAACAGACACATTTGGGTGTGCCTGTGCTGATTGCCAGATATACCAGGTAACACAGGCCCAGCACTTCCTGACTAAGGCCAGATGACTGATTCCTTAGCATGCAACAATAATCTAGCTTGAAGCAGAGACAACAATTAGTTGTCTCCTCCACACAATTAATTTCATTTATGTGATGCTTGTCCTTAAAATGTTATAGCAGCACTATGGGATGAATTTGTGGAAAGGTAATTCCTCGAAGGTTGCTCTAACATCTGTGCGGAATGAATATTAAAAAGTAGTGAGAGTTTAGACAAGACAGAATATGGGAGGGAGAGAGGGAAGAAAATCTCCTTCCTCCACCTCCTTATCTTGGTGTACTCCTCCACTTTTACTGTTTCCCCAGTCTGCCTCTATTATTAGAAGTAAGCTGAACTGGCAAAATATTAGTTAAGGTTAGAGAGTGCCGTTATGGAGTGGCATGTTTCTCTCCCTTTCCTTCAGTGGATCTCCCTTTCCTGCAGTGAATCTGTACAGATCTGCAACTCTCACTGTATATATGAAAGATGCTTTATATGTATATGAAAGATACTTATGCTAAACATGTGTTTGGCATAAGTATTTATTTTATTCATAAATAGTTTTGTCTATCCACCCTTTTAATATTTTCAAACTACCTGAAGTGGCTTAAGAGAGCCCTGGTGGTGCATTGGTTAAATGCCTCTTACTGCAGCCACTCACTCAAAACCGTAAGGTTGCGAGTTCAATACCAGCAAAAGGGCTCAAGCTTGATTCAGGCTTGCATCCTTCAGAGGTTGCTAAAATGAGTAACCGGATTGTTGCGGGCAAGTAGCTTACAGTTGTAAACTGTTTAGACACTGCTTAGGTGGTATGAAGAGGTATATAATTGAAGCTTAAAAACAATTTAAAACAGCCAAAAAATCATAAAATCCATATAAACATACATATTTTATGTAGTGGTTTGAGTGTTGACCAGAACACTGTGAGATCAGGATTCAAATCCTTGCAAACTAACCAGGTGACCTTGGGCAAGTCATACTCTTGCAGCCTCAGAAAAAGGCAAGGACAACTCCCCTAAAAAAACAAAAAACAAATTCTGTCAAGAAAACCCTATGATATATTTGTCTTAGGGTAGCCATAAGTCAGAAATTACTTGAAAGCACACAACAACCTATGTGTTAAATATTAAATGCAGAATATGATACCAGCAAGATGGTATGAAGCTCCTTTACCACCACTGCTCTGATTTCACCCATATCGAGAACAACTCTCACTGCTACACTGGGATCATCACCATTATGTGAATCCCAGTTCATATAATCACTGCACCCATTATTTGGATGAAGGACCTCGATCCTTCTATCCTCCAAGTCCCTCTAATGGAGAGGTGTCTAGGGCTGTGTTCACATGTGCACCTTATCAGCTACTGTTGGTGACCATCACTAGACAACCTGACGCATCACAGGAGGAGCAACACAAATAATCTCTAGTGTTCCCAGTGCATCTCCCTTCATGCCACTCTACTTGGGCCTTCACAGGTACTGATTGTCACCACTAAGAATGTATTGGCGCAGTTAGCAACTATAGTGAGCCTTTGGTATACACTGTGTTTTGGTTCCAAGACCCCCTGTGGATACCAAAATCCATGGTTGCTCATGTCTCTTTATATATAATGGCATAGTGAAATAGGGTCCTATATATGAAATGACAAAATCAAGGTTTGCTTTTCGGATTAAAAAAAAAAGCCTTGGATGGTTGAATCTGTGGATGCAGAATCTGTGGATTCAGAGGGCAGAATAGACAATAGAACCTCTTTTACTGATTGCCATCCATACCAAGTGTAACACCAACAGAACAAGACCTACCTTCAGCTGTTACACCAGTAATATTGGTTGCGCCTGATTCTTCCAATTCAGAAAGCAAAGAGGAGGATGCAGAGTCATACAATCTACAGATTAGGAGGAGAATCACCAGTGCTGGTGCTCCAACCACAATCTGTGGAGAAGCAGTCAGCAGTATCTCATCATATCTCCAGTGTTAGTTTTAACTCTCTTTTTCACTGGTGGAACTAAAATAACATTGGGGCAAAACAGATGGGCAGGAAAAGTTGTCTTGAAGCTTCCTTTTCTGAAGCCACATTGAAACCCTACCAACCACACCACTAGCTCCCAAGGCAGCTGGAGTGCTCATGTCATGACCACATGACATGGCTTCAAGCCAGGAAGAAGCAGAAAAAAGCTATGTCTTTTTGAAACGGCTTTTCTCTGCATAAGGACACTTTTCTGCTGGTTTAAAGGCATGTGTCATCTAAACACCACACCTTCAAGCCAGCCTAAAAGCACCTCTTTTTGCCTGTCTGTTTAGCCCCATCGTTTACTTGTCCTTGCAATGACTCCAGGAAAAGAGATTCCATCTCAACATTAGGAGGAACTTCCTGACAGTAAGGGCTGTTCGACAGTGGAACACACTCCCTCGGAGTGTGGTGGAGTCTCCTTCCTTAGAGGTCTTTAACCAAAAGCTGGATGGCCAACTGTCAGGGATGCTTTGGGAGTTCCTGCATGGCAGAGGGTTGGGCTGGATGGCCCTTGTGGTCTCTTCCAATTCTATGATTCTATGATTCTATGACTTTTTCCTCTTCTGCTCAATCCCCATTTAAAAAACAACAACACCCCTATTAATTACGTCAAGGTAAAAAACCAAGTCTAGTCAGAAGGACAGGATTTTAAAAAAAACTGATATGAAGGTAGAAGGGGGCAACAATCATAACAATTAAATAATTATTTGGATGGGGATATTACTACCATGTGAGCTGGCACAAGCTTTATCCAACTGTATAGTGAACTTCTCCTCCAAGAGTGAATCATCATAGTAAGTAACCAATCTCTCATTCTCCTTCTTGTCAGTAAAACTTTCCACATCTTCCCCAGACATAGAGGTTAGGAATCTGAAGCTCCACTGTCCCCAATTTTATGAGGTGTGCCCCTACACAGACTGGATTCTGTGCATGATCAAGGTGCTTTAACTACAGATGAAGCCACCAGAACAACAGACCTTGAATCTGGTCTTCTGATGGTAGATCCAGTAGAAATATTGATGGTGCCTTTTTCAGATCACCAGAAAATCCTGAGAATTCAGGCAGCAGGGTTCTAACCTAGCTTTCTATCTGATTGATGAGAGAGGTCCTATCCTAGGCGTCTCTCTCCCTGAGTCCAGGAGAAAGGATGGTGATATGGAGAAGGAGCCCATCACATGAGATAGTGATCCATAGAACCACCTCATTGTCTGTCTGTGAGAACTAGACTTGAGACATGTTGGAATATACAGAGTCAACAACTCCACATTTTAAGAAGTCATTTGATAATAGCTACACCCCTTCAGAGGTCTTTGATATAAGTGAAAGATAACCTAATTGGAATTCTACCTGAGATCAGCAAATCCAATTTCACAAAATGGCTTGTTGAAAGCTTTTGCTTTCAGACAGTATGTGGAAACATTATTCAAAGTGGTGGAAACATCATTAGACAAATATGGGGAGTAGAAATTGAAGTACAAGCATGACAAAGCTTCTGACAAAGAAATACCTTTTTATGGTCTTTTTACATCCATCTGGACCTCTCTTCTCATCCTCTGCCTAGCTGAAAGGTTCCCCGCCCCACAAGTAACACTGGTGCTTTTTCCCCCTCCTTAGATAGATGGGATTCCCTACCTGCAAACTCTCCTCTCTCTCTCTCTCAATCTCTCTCTCTCTCTCTCATTCAAACTAACCATGTGGTTCAGATCACTCACCCTTTGGGACTAAAAGACATTTTCTCTTGAGGTTTTCAACTGAACTTCATGGTTCTCTATCTTCTTCCTCTCTCAACTTTGGAAAGATGGTGAGATAAATATTTCTTCTCAACCTGAACTATTCAAAAGCTAGATTGGGATATACTAGTAGTGTCACTGGGGGATGAGGCCCACACTGGATGACACCCCAGAAGGAGGGGTGGCACCTGGTCAAACCCCCCCCCCCATCCTCCTTGCTCTATCTGCAGTGCATGTTGCACCATCGCCGGGGTATGTGCTCCTCTCCCTCTGTGTGTGAGTAGTTCTCTCCATGGGCATGAGCACCTCTCTGTCCACACATATGTGCACGCCGCTCTATTCCCACACATGCTGTGTCCCCCAATCACCATCCCATCCTTTGCCTCATTAGGAAAAAAATGGGCTGGTTCGGGGAGAGGGAGCATGTGCTTTCCTCGGAAGCCCCACCCCAAAATAAAACCAGAAGTCCCACCTCCCCAGAAGTCCCCCCCCCCCAGAGGTCCTGCTCCCCATACCAGGTGACTCCCGGTATGGGAACGCCACTGGGATATAGCATAGATAGATAGATAGATAGATAGATAGATAGATTAAACCCATTAGTAAACATTTGTTTAATCTACAAACCATGTGTTTGTTGTTTTTGGAGTCAGTCTCAGTTCTTAGGGAAGCACAGTTAGACAAGAGCACATTTTTGCTACTCTGCTGATTTAAAGCAAGACCCTGACAGTCTTGGCTTTGACTTTTTTTATATTTAATTACTTTTGTTTCCTTTACAAAGGCTAAAGCCTTAGGAAACTTAAATTACCCTACAAGCTTGAGTTGGCAAATAATAGAATTCTGCTCTGGCAAGTCCTGCTGTAGTTGTATGCACCTGTCTACAAAAGGCAAGATAAACAGTAGCTGCCTCCAGAATCCTTTACCAAGCATAAGTGAACTGCAAAACAGAGAGAAAGGGGAGAAAACAGATAGGTCTGTCTCTCAGCATGTTAAAAAGATATAGATCTATAAGTCTGGCTATTAAAATCATAAGATGCATGGAGCTTGGTGAAAAAAAAAATGTACTCCCTGGATTCATTTTGGAAGAAGCCTTCAAGTGGTCCCTGGAAGATTCAATTTTTTATTATTTAATTATAAAAGGCTTCTCTGAGCTGGTGGTTTTAATTCCCGTGTGCATTATATTAGTTTTGGATTAAAAATATGGAGAAACACATTGAACTGCTCTTCTTTTTGTGGTTTAGGGATCTATCTTTATTTCTTGTATGTTATTTCTACCTCTGGTACCAAACGTTTTGTTAAATAAATCATGCCCATGATCACATCTGCTTTGTTAACTGTGGTATTGTTGTTGTGTTACTTCAAGTCTGTTCTGATTTATGGCAACCCTAAGCAGGGATTTTCTGGGGTTGAGAGTATGTGACTCACCCAAGGTCACCCAGTAGGTTTCCACAGTTGAGTGGGAAAGCAAAACCTGATATCCAGAGTCTTAGTACAACATTCAAACCACTAAACTACACTGTCTGTCTGAGATATACCTGTGATCTAAAACTGTCTTCAACCAGTTGACTATTTTTGGAAAATCAGGCAACATGAATCTCTTATTCTGTCTTTTTCTCTTTTATATCTTTAATCTTTCATACACTGATAATTAAGATATATGGATATGATTAATTTTACTCTTAGGAAAGACTATTTTGCTAGGCTTTAGAAATAAATATATTATTTTAGTGAATAATTTCTGTATCACAAGGCATAAAGAACAAATGCAATGTAATTGTATGAGAAAAGAAAGCAAGTTGTAACATCAGTAGCACAGCAGTCCTAGGCTAAAACTGCACAAAAATGTTCATGTTATTTATTCCTTTGTCCTGCTTGCAGTAATTTGGCAACATAACATGGATGCAGAAATGTAATAAACAGGGGAGAAATCTCATAGGCAATAAAATGACTTGATAAATGATATATGTGATCAATGGAGGGCATTGTAATACACATTTCAAAATTATTTTAAAATTTGGGACACAATTGCAGATGTGAATAAACCCACATACAAATAAACATTTTTCCCATTAAAACTTTTAGCCCTTTCTTTGATTTCTCTAAAAAGAAAAATATTTAATGTATTAAACAGGAAGTATTCTGTATAACCTAGGACCTACATACTGGCACAGAAAGGATTTCCTTTCCGTAGAGCAGTAGTTCTCAACCTGTGGGTCGTGACCCCTTTGGGGGTTGAACGACACTTTCATAGGGGTCACCTAAGACCATCGGAAAACACATATTTCTGATGGTCCTAGGAACCAAGATGAAAATAATTTTATGGTTTGGGGTCACCACAACATGAGGAACTGTAGTAAAGGCTCATGACGTTAGGAAGGAAGGTTGAGAACTACTTGCTCAAAACCAGATCCCAGACAAATTAAGAACTAAAGTTTTATCATACGTATAAACTTGGAAGTAAATCCCATTGGGGATGAGGTATGAATGAATATAGGCACCCTGTTTGATTCTAACAGTTCATCAGCTTTGTCAGAAATTACATAGCACTCACCACTGTGTTTGGTGAAGGGGCCACCCTTTGCTTGTGGTAATATCTTATACTGGACTTCAGGATCTTTGAATAAGTTTCACAGCATAATAATATATATAGCAGGGCAGCAAATAAACAGAATTTCAGATGAAGATTAATTTTAAGGAGATATAAGAAAGATGTCCTGCGTATATCAATTCTAATAGTTGCCAACAGTTTAAGCATTGTTCAGAGTTACACTCCCCTATGCATATATATTTGAAAACCAAATTAGCCAAGTCAAATCAGGATTTTATTGTGAATGTTTATGAAGGTTGAAAAGAAGACTGGCAGAATATGAGAACTTGTACTCTTGAACAGGAGCAGTCTGGTTGTTTTTATTGGAGCCAGCACAGCTCAATTATCAGAGCCTGCTTGTAGAGCATCTGCTAATCTGCCTGCCTGTATAGCCTTGCAGATGCTCTGTGATGGGAATGGCTATATACAAGCTATCAAGCAAAATCAAGCTTGGGGTGAAGAAGAAGCAGATAGCAGGTAGGTGACAACTTAACAAAGTGAAAGCTTGAGGTTCCTAAAGGCAGAACAGGAGTCCCTGTGACTGAAAGTAGTTCATCCTATTTCTCTTGCATTTTAGATTTAGAATGAAGCAAATCTACCATTGCACAGAATTGAGACTGTTAGTAATATTTTGTTATACGTATTTAACTTTTTCATTTAAAGTTTAAATATTATTTTAAGGCATTCTTATTATCTATTTTTCAAATATACTTCTAGAATCAAAGCATATTTGTTTAGAAACTGACTTTTAGCATCATCAGGATTGCTGAGATAACCTTTTCTTATATCATTAGGGTGAAACATTCTATCTGAGCAGACTGTTTTATACACCTCTATCAGTATCTTTGATAATTTGGTATCATGCAAATCATCGTGTTTCAGGAATAGTTAGAAAGAGGATAACCACATATAAAGTTTTTTTCTTATTAGAGTCTAATTCCTTATTAGAGTTTAATTAGACATTACAAAGAGCTTATTCATAAATAAGGACAGTGCAGAGGATTTCTACTGAGATAGGATCATGGAAGAAAGGGTTAAAATCCCACTGCCGATTTTGACCATTCTGCTGTTGCTATTTAAGATGAAAAACAAATCCATCAAGGTTGTTCCTGCTGTGTGCCTTCAAGTCATTTCCCACTTCTGGCGACCCTAAGTGGTTTTCATGAGGTTTTCTTGGCAAATTTCTTCGCAAGGAGGGGGTTGCCATTGCCATCCTCTGAGGCTGAGAGAGTGTGACTTGCCAAAGGTCACCCAGTGGGTTTACATGACCAAATCAGGGTTCAGCGTGGTCTCCAGAGTCACAAGCAAACACTCCAGCCACCATACCATGCTGCTCTCAAAACCCAACTGTGCATTTTTTAAAAGAAAGAGATCTTTCCTCTTTTACCCCACTTCAGAAGAAGCATGTGATGGGATTGGTTGGTGCTACATTTTCCAAATTAGAGATGCATATGTGGCAAATCTGTACCTCAGTTTTCTATAACTGACAGGAATTGCTGTGAAAGTGAAATTTTATATGCTATCATTCCTGCCAACCTCTCAGTGAGAAATACTATTGAAATTTATGATGCAAAACTATCATGAAAGTAAAGCTACTGTGGTTCCTCCCTTTGCCACTTATTTCTTAGGGAGTAATTAGGGGCCTGCTACATGTGTGACTTAAGAAATTCTCATATTGAAATTAATGCTGAGGACATATATTGTTTGAGAAAAAACATGTTTCCTAATACAATTAGCTATCTAATCTTGGAATACTGTTTAACCAAAACACAGTTCTCTAATTTGATTTATTAAAATATGTGAGCTCAGTGGTAAAAATCAATGACTGCAAAATAAATGAGATGCCTAAAAACAGTTACTCAGTAATCCATACTGCAGTATTTATGAAGACAGCATTCTAGGCCTGTTCTGACTCAGGCTTCCCAAAGCAACAATAGATATCTAAACAAATTTCTGCATTAGTTGCAGTCAAAAAGAGAGTGTCCTAGCAAGGATGGTTTTTTTCTGTTCATAAGATTGGCAGGATTATGGGTTTCTGCATATGAATTTGGCCCCTTTCTCATGTGTTAAAGAAATACAGCAGAATCACCAACATTTCACAGATGAAAAGTGGGACACATATGACCAAGGAGCATTGGAGTGTGTTCAAGTGTGGCAAAAGTTTTTAAGGAGATAGACCACATAACTTAGGAAAGGCTGCTGCAGTTTGCATTTGCCTTAGTCCACAAAGAAGGGCAAGATTCCACCCCTTCATCTCCTTTTCCTCCTGTTGAGTTAACTGAGTGCAAACTACTTTTGTATTTTGAACTCAGTTTGCAGTAACTGAAGTAAGGACAAAGAGGGAAAGTGGGAGGAGGAAAGAGAAACTGGGACATTTTGAAAGCAGCTGAAAATGCTGGACAACTGAGCATTAATCAGGACTGTCCCTGACAAATCAGGGCAGCGGAAGGGTATGATACAGAGAATGAAAAGTGATCTATAGGTATTAGGTACTAAAAATTGGGTTTAGGTTTTAATGGGCCTACTACAGCATGTATTTTTCAGTATTTCTGATATGTTACACCATCTTTTAGATGTTAAGAAAATTATGGAATGATACAAATGATTCTAGCTCCTGATTCTTTGGACCCAAAGACATGTCTTTGACCTACAGAATTTTCATAGACTATCATTGGGTTTCAGTTTTATTGTGGCATGGGTCCAAAACACACTGAAGAAATAATCCAGTTTGAGACCACTTTAACTGCCCTGGCTCAGTGCTAGGGAATCCTAGCATATTGTGGTGCTAGAGCTCTCTGACAGAGAAACCCAAATGTCTCACAAAATGACAGTTCTGAGAATTTCCTAACACTGAGGCCCCATTCATACTAGCCCATTTGCCCTGGTTAGATCTGGATGAGATTACCAAATCTCTCTGGAAAGAAGTTCATACTACCTTTTGCCCCCATCGATGCTTCTTGGTGCATTTTACCCCACTTAAGTTCATACATGAAAAAGTAACGATTCAAAATGGAGCCTCTTGGTTGTCAATCAAATGATGTCATGGTGACGTCTGATGCAGCCATCGGCCACGCGAGCTGCTTGGTTTTTAAAAATTCTTTTTTATATTTGACAGCTTATGCGCATAGAGCGGTGCAGCTTGTGGGGATCCTTTCCCCACCTCCCCTCCTCCTCCTCCCCCCTCCTCCTCCGTTTTTATCAGCACCCAGTGCTTCATCGGGCACTCTTGCATTTTTTTTAATTTTTTTATTATATTTTTATTATTTATTTTTATTATGTTTTTATTTTTTATTTTATTTTATTTATTACTTATTTTATTTTATTTATTATTATTTTTATTTTATTTTTACAATTTGGCAGCTCATGCACATTCTACCCGAGGCTCTTTAAACCGGAGGGGAAACGCCCAGTCCATATATAGATAGTTGGATTGGGGTTCCCTTTCAATTTGTTTCAAGAGCCCCATTCATAGTGAGCTCACTATATGAATGGGGCTCTTTAAACCAGAGAGGAAACCAACTATCCATATATGGATTGGGGGTTTCCCCTCCAGTTTAAAGAGCCCCATTGAGCTCACTATGCACACACACTCACCAAAAGCCTGAATTCCTCCATGATCACATGTGGAGAGATTACATTCAGTTCAAATAGAATGAGGAATATTTTAATCATGTAGACGGGTCCTGAGCGAACTGCCCAAGGTCATTCACCCAATAAATTTCCATGGCAGAGCAAGGATTTGAACCCTGCTCTCCAAAAATCCTAGTCCCATATTCAAATCACTATACCATTCTTTGGGGGCCTTTACATTACATATTGTACACTTCTTACATAAGTTGGGTTGATTCACATTTTAAAACTTATTTCTAGCATTCATATACAGCAGCTTTTTGCTGTTACTGATTTTTAAAGCTATATTCGTAAAGCAGGGATTGGCAACTTGTGGCTCTGTAGACTCCAGTGTTCATTATCCCTCACAAGTAGTATGCTGTCTAGAACTGAGTGGAGTTGTAGTACAAGTAGTACACTTTGTCGACCCTTTTGTAAAGATATTTTTTTAACTTTTTTAAAAAAAATATTTCCTTGCTTTATGTGTCAGCCCTGGATGTGAGACCACCAATGAATACCAGGTGCTGTAGGCTATACACCTCTGAGTATTCCTTGCCTAAGAAAACCCGATGAGACTCATGGGGTTATCATAAGTTAACAGGTGACTTGAAGGCACACACACACCACTTGCTTTTTTTCCTATGCCTTTAACAGCTTTTCACATAGGAATTCAGTTGGCAAAGGTTTTCCTGACATGATAATGAGAGGCAGGAAAAGCTTTGACTGGGATGTAATAGGCTGCTTTTGAGGCACAGTCTGAACTACAAAAAGTAAAGAAGTGGCATTAAAAAAATTGTGATGTTATCATTAGCTAGTAGCAATATAGCTTTAGACAAGCAAGAATGCAGTTAATTATAACTTGTTAGTGAATTGCACTAAAATTTAGTTACCTGTATATACATACATTTAACAATGCGCTTATTTCTTATATACCACAGCACACTTCCTAACTATTAGTGAGAACAGAGTCACCCAATTTTAAGGCTGGATATTGCTGCATCATCCCACTTCAAAAAAAAATGTCTCTGACATTGCATTTGTTCTAAGCAGTGCCAGATTTAATGTGGACTCCCAAGAAATGTTTTTATTCATTAAGTTAAATTCCCCTGACTACTGAGTTTGCTACATGAGTTGCTATTTGAAAGCTGCACACTTTTTAAAAAAGCTTATTTGCATGTTAATTAAGATAGCTTTACTAAATTTGATCTGCTAAACAGCTTAGAGCTAAGACCTTGCAAAGAGGTCTCAGAAGGTATTATCTGACTGCTGGGGTTTAGCCAAGTTTCTTAATTAACCCTTAATTAACTCCTTCATTTGTAAAATAAGCAGAGTGTTACTAGCCCTAAATTGAGGGAAAAAATGAGGGGACTAGAGAGAAGGACATTGAAAGGGAAAAGCAAGGTATTTAGAACTCTTCCTTTGACTATCCCTTTCAAAGTCCTCTTTATTAGCCCTTTCACATTTTAACCTGAATACCAATAGGAAAAAAGACAATCTAGAATGTATAGCGCAGCTCAGGAAGGTTACCATCAGGTGCAAGAAAACAAGCTACCTGGTTACTAAGCAGGCTAAGAAGAAAAACTTTATTTTAGAAAACAGAAATTATTGCAGTAATGCAGTTGGGTGATTTTAGATGCTAGTTTTCTTTGGAATGGGAGGGCCCTCTTTTAGACTGACAGAATCATAGAATTGTTAAATTGGAAGGTACCTCAAGGGTCATCTAGTCCAGCTCTTGCCAGTGCAGGAAAGTCACAGCTAAAGCTTGCCTGACAGATGGCCACCCAGCCTGTGTTTAGTACCACCAAGGAAGGAGAGTCCTTCACAAACCAAGGTAGCCTGTCCTACTGTCAAAAAACAAACAAAAACTCTTGCACTCAGGAAATTTAGTTAATAAATGTGTCTTATTATACCAATTTCAAAAATGTTAAAAGTCAGTTCTGCTACATTTTGTGGCCCTCCTGCTCACTCTGATAAGTGGACTCTTGGATGTTTGTGCCAAGGTTTGGTTCTGCTACTCCATGCTACTATTCTATGCTGCTATTCTAGTCTGACTTGATTTGTTTTAGTGGAAAGGTGGCCTAGACATTTGATAAATATGTTGTTGTTGTGTGCCTTCAAATTGTTTCTGACTTATGGTAACCCTAAGGTGTATCTATCACAGGGTTTTCTTAACCAGATTTGTCTGAGAGAGGTTTGCCTTTGCCTCCCTCTGAGTCTGAGAGAGTATGACTTGCCCAGCTGGTTTTCATGGCTTAGCAGGGCTTTCAACCCTGGTCTCAGGTGCCACAATCCAGTGTTCAAATCACTACACTGCATTTGCTGTCTTTGATAAATAGAGTTGGCTGTAATAAAGAAGAAGCTCACTGGACACAAAGCCATAAGACAGTCCAGTAGCTGCAACACAATGGAAAGCCCCAACTCAGCAAATGGCTTAATTAAGTCTAGGACCAGGATGAAGTCTTCAGGGTCAGTTCACTCTTTCAGCCTTTGTGCCCTCCTGGAGAAGCGGAAGACCCTAATGCAGCTAGTCTCTAGCGTGAAGCTTAAAAGTCCTTCTCCTCCCCCTTTTGGCAACTCCTTTGAAGACCATTGCCTGCAATGACATCACTAAAGGTGCGGAGGGTTTGGATTACACAAAGTGACACCCTAAGGGGAAGTGACACCACCGCTCATCCAATATCTGTATTTTGGCAAAAAACAGGCTGTGACATTCATCTGTCTCTCTTTAAAATGCTGAAGAGATGGTGTGAGTGAAGTGAGGCTCAGTGAGAGGAGAAAAAAGAGGCCCATGTTTTAAAAAATAATTAAAATTCAAATTTCAAATTTAATTTAATTTTTAAAAAATTCTTTAAAAATTTCACATTTTACCAAATTTTCACTTTAACCACATGAAACTATGTATATGTAAACACATTTATTTATGTATATGTAAACACATTTATGTCACACAACTGTTACCATTACATTCAGTGATATACAGGAATTACAATTTATGAGTAAATGAGTTCAAAAAAATATTACTAAAGATTCTGTATGGGTGGGGTATGGGAGGAAGTCAGTGGAACGGGTGACTTCAACCCTAATGATGCCATTGATTACTTGCATTCCTAAGTCAACCTGGGATGTGCATTCATAGTGTAAATGAGTCAGTTCTTCAGGTGGGAGTACAGGCTCTAAGGGTTCTGACTTTTGAGGATTTTAATCCAGAACATTTATGTAATCAAGATGCTATGGTGCTGGGCCCTTCATCACTTCTGCATTCAATGCTGCAAATGTAACACATCTGAATGGTCCTCATCACCTTGGTTAGAATCAGAGACCAGGTTGCTTAGTATTGGGGTGGAAGGGTGGGGAAGGGGCTAATTTTGAATTTTATTGTATTTTCTATGTGTTTTTACTGCTGTAACCTGCCCGGATTCCTTGTGATTGGGCAGGCTATAAATAAATAATTTATCATCATCATCATCATCATCATCTTGACATTTGTATGCATTGAAACAACATAAGCAGCATTATATGAACTGCATTGTGTCTTTTATATTTCAGATTGCAAATATACATGTCATTCCTACTGTCAAGACCTGGTGCACCTGGACTGTCAACAGAATGGAAAACTGATGGAATACAGCTCTAGATATGACAATGCAGCCGACACTGATGCTGAGACGGTAATAAGTTTGTTTGTGTGTTTTGTTTGTTTATACAGATCATACTCTTTCCAGTTGCCAGTCATATAATAAAGAGCATGTATCTTTGGCTCAAACAGTCTTTCTGTTGCTGAGTCAATGGCATCCACAGTATACAGGTGGTGTTCTTAAGTCTGTGTCCATCTAACCATTAATGGACTGCAACCCCCAGCATACTTTATTATTGTTTATGCTGGCTAGATGGGAGTTGTAGTTCAACAACATCTGTAGGGGTATTCTTCCCACTGAGCCTTGTCTCACTCACACCATCTCTTCAATGTTTTAAAGGGATGAAGGAGAATGTTACAGCCCATTTCTGCCAAAAGCAGATATGTCCCACCTTGTACAGCCTGTAACTCTTTCAACCCCTGTCATGCTCCAGTCCAACCAAAGAAACTTGTATAAGTTAGAGAAAAATAACTAACTTTCCCAGCTCAGTTTTTAACACTTTTGCAAGCATTTATTTTTACACACAGGAGTTGTAGCCTAACCAGAGAAGATTTTTTAATAGTCACGATTCTGCTATTTTCCATCATCCCCCAAATAAACATTATACTAATATTACTATTAATTATACTAATATTCCTTCCTGGAGGGGCGAACCCAGAAGGTGGTTCTGGGGGACTCCTGTTCGATCCCCTGGTCATTGACCTGTGGGGTCTCTCAGGGTTCTGTGTTGTCCCCTATGTTGTCCAGAGTTTTGGGGTGTGGTGTCGTCAATATGCAGATGACACCCAACTCTACTACTCCTTCCCACCTCAATCTAAGGAGGCTGTCCTGGTCCTAAACCAGCATCTGTCTTCAGTAATGGACTGGATGCGAGCAAACAAGTTGAAATTTAATCCAGACAAGACAGAGGTGCTCCTGGTCAGTTGGAAGGCGGATCAGGGAGTAGGGATCCAGCTTGTGTTAGATGGGGTCACACTCCCCCTGAAAACACAGGTTCACAGTTTGGGAGTACTCTTGGACTCAGCTTTGAACTTGGAGGCCCAGGTCTCTGCTGTGATCAGGATTTAAAACTTGTGCACCACCTGCGCCCGTCCCTTGAGAAGCCAGATCTGGCCATGGTGGTACATGCCTTGGTTATATCCCATTTGGACTCCTGTAATGGGCTGTACATGGGGCTGCCTATGAAAAGTGTTCAGAAAATTCAGCTTGTTCAAAGAGCTGTTGCCAGGCTGTTAACAAGGGCAGATTACAGAGACTATACAGCGCTTCATTGGCTGCCAGTTTGTTTCTGGATACAATTCAAGGTGCTAATTGTCACCTATAAAGCCCTACATGACTCATGTCCACACTATTTGACAGACCGTTTCTCCTGGTATGAACTGGCCTGGAGTCTGAGATCCTCTGGAGAAGCCCTTCTCTCCATCCCAACATCATCACAAACACAGTTGGTGGGAACGCGAGAGAGAGCCTTCTTGGTGGCTGCCCCTAGACTCTGGAACTCCCTGCCCAGGGAGATCAGAATAGCTCCCTCCTTGATAGCCTTCCATCAGCAGGTTAAGACCTACTTACACAGGCGTTTAAGGAATTGTTATGAGGACAGGTGGGGATGTTGAATCACTTTTTAAAATGTTTTAATTGTACTGTTTTTAATGTTGTGAAGCCACCCTGAGTCCCACTCCCGGAAAAAGAGCGGGATACAAATAAATATAATAAATAAATAAATATTAGCAATCACCAAATATTTTGGAGTGGGAGGATTATGATAGACAATAGAGAAAAACAGAGCAATCTTATTTACTGTATATACTCATGTGTAAGTCTAGAAATTTAGGTCAAAAAATGGAACCAAAAAACCTAAGTCAACTTATCCATGGGTCAATGTAAGTACTGTATCTTAACTCTTATTTAAAGAAGGACCCACCCCTGGTGAAAAGTAAGAGTATAATCTGTCCTGGAAGCACTGACACCCTTTACTCTAATCCATCCAGTCTTAAGAATAAGCACAAAGAGTTATGTCTGATGGACTTTTGGAAGTTATTTGACATTATTTTGCTTCATCCTTTAGATCCTTTCCTATATGCCCCTACATTTTACCCTCGACTTATACACGGGTCATAGCAAAATCCATAATTTTGGCCCCAAAACTTGCCATCCACATGAGATCGACTTATAGTCGAGTATATACAGTATGTTTATCTGCTTAGAAACAACCTCTGTTTAGCTTAATGGGACTTAACAGATTTAAAATCTTAAACCTAACCTACCTCTGTCATGATTTCAAGGTTTTCTTTGTGTGAAGAAACAGGAAGAGAAGTAATGTAGCCAGAAGAAACAATTTACACAATATAGCCAAAAGAAATTTGGCTAGAAGGTGAAAGAGGATGAGAAAGAAAAAAAGAGCAAGTGGGAAGCAGTTGCGTTACTAACTATAGTGTCACCCAGTGCCCCTCCTGTTCCCCTGTCCCAGGCTTTCTCCCCGGAAGGAAGCCTGGACACTGTGCCAAAGCTGCACTCCAGTGCTTAAGACTGGAGCCTGGCTTTGGTGCGGCTTCCAGCCTCTTAGGATGCATGCATCATTTAAACAGCATACCTCCAAAGTGACCTGAAGCAGCTTTATTTTGGCCTGTCTGTTTGGGCCCCCAATTTCCTGCCACTCATTGCTGGCTCTTGGTCTGCAGGATGTGCTTGGAGACACTTTGCGAGAGGGAGGAGAAGAGGAAATGGTAGGTAGGCAGATACTGATTCTCTATAGACAGCCTTCAGCAGAAGGTGCTGGCAAGTAGTCCACAGTGTAAAAATATATGTATGTTGAAGGCAGTGCACTCACCTTGGGTTTTTTCCTCTTGTCTGGTGACCTGAAGTAAAGGATCCAGGCTCTGGCATCTGAGAACCCTAACTGTGCTTACCAAAAAAAATTCAAGTCTGGTTTTCTACTTGTAATGCCTTCTAAGAATCAAGTCTTGTTGATTCTGTGTGGCCATTGAACAATTAATTGTTTCCTGGATAATCCCACTTTGTCAAATTCTCTAAGCCAATGAGAATTTGAGAATAGGCACAATTTGTGAATGAGCATAACAGTGAGCCTTTTGATACACGATTAAGCTTGATTTGAGAGGAGTCTTACAAAAACATAAGCATTTTAGGAAATGGCTTTCTCATACTTGTTTGCAATTGAGTAATTTGTGTAAATATCCTTGTCTTGATTTATTATTGGTCAGATAGTTTACATACGTATATGCCATGCTGGACACTTGCATGTTTTATACCCGCCTCAATCCAACACAGGGAGAGGCGGGATACAAATTAATAATAATATTATTATTACACATGGTCACCAGTTTGGCTATGAAGTGAGGGCTTGCTTCTGTCACTAAATAGAAAGTAGGGGAGATTGCCATAAAACGTGCCAACTTCCTTATCTTGCTTCCCAAACTGCCTTTACGTCTCCTCTTCCTGTGTTCAAGTACTCCAACAGCTGCCAAATTAATTATAAATTCCGATTATATTTCTATTCTGAACTTCCTACTGCCGCCAGTCAAAAGTCTTATTTATAAAATGAGTGGAGATTCCCTCCACTGAAATGGTAAAGAGTGTTAACTGTGCACAATGCACAAATGCTGCATTTCATGTGGCTTTGGCCTAATTCCATAGGAGTGAAAGCAATCTCTCTCTTCAAGCCTGGACACTGCATGTATGCACTCAATAGAACCATTAACAACTGTAAATAAAGGGACCTGAGTTTTAGCAGAGCTGGGTGCTGTGATATAGCATACCATATAACAATTGTTTCTTTTTAAAACTTGTAAAACGGGCTACAAAAGAATTACTAACACATTATTTTTTAAAAAAGAAATCTCCTACAGTTTCTTACAAATTACTTTTTATTATGTATTCTGTGGCATGAAACAGCAATTAAAATTAGTTGTTTCAATGGATAATTGAAACTGAAGAATAGTAGTGGTTATGCAGATGACACCATACTGTTAACAGGATATAACAAAGACTTGGAACAATTACTAAGCAAAGTCAAAGAAGAAAGTGCTAAGGCAGGCTTACTGTTGAACATGAAGAAAGCAAAAAAGAATGACCATGGAGGAGTTGCATACATTCAAAGCAAACAATGAGGAAATTGAAATAGTTAAAAATTTCCCATCCCTTGGATCAATCATTAATCAGAAAGTAGACTGTATTTAAGAAATCAGAAGACTAGGACTGGGAAGAGCTGCCATGAAAGAACATGGCAAGATCCTGAAATACAAATACTGTATATACAAATAAACATTAAAGTTAGGTATTGTACATACTATTGTATTTCCCATCGCTACATATGGATATGAGAGCTGGACGATGAGGAAAACTGATAAAAAGAAAATTAATTAATTTGGGATGTGGTGCTGGACAAGACTTCTACAGAAATGGTGGACAGCTAAAAAGACATGGTCCTAGAACAGATCAAGTCTGAACTTTCCCTAGACACCAAGGCTGCTTTCACACTTGTGCTGAGTAGATCCAGGGAGATTTGATGATGCAATACCAACTCAAAGTTTCCACTATGTTTACCTCGATTGAATCTCTCCGTGGCAATTTAACCCTGTTGAAGTTCATGTTACCATTTGTATCAATTTAAAATGGAGCTGCCGTTTCTATTGTTCTTGGGGGCATTTTAACTGTCAATCAAATGATGCACATCTACATCACACTGTTTGGGTGAATTCGCCCCCCCCCCCCGTCAGCCTGGGAGGATGGTGATGGCAAGCCCCTCTGAGGACCCCTTACCAAGAAACCCCCATGACAGCTTCTCCTCCCCCCCCATCAGCATCGGATGATGGCAATGGCAGGCGCCTCTGAGGAACCCTAGGTTATTCAGACCCCTAACCCACACCCCCACAGATGGGGGGGGGGTTTACACACTTATTGATAATGCCAGTATTCAATTCAAAAGGGATGCAGGGGTGGGTGACCTGCAAAGGTAGCCACTGCAGAAGCCGGGCCATATCATATCTGGAAATCCAGTTGGCTCTAGCAACGGAAGAAGCAAAGGCAGCCACGACAATGAGATAACCCAAGACATCAGCATAATCCCTTTGTCTATGAAGGGCGATGATGGGATCCTGGCTGAAGAAGGTGGCTGTGCATACACGGGCAATAGATGCTTCTCTAGTTGTAGAAGTTTCCCTTTGTCTGAGATATTGTCTGAGATATTCACATCAATTGTCCAAACGTCTCCCAACCATTCTTTCTTGGAACACCATTTAGCAGTAATGCAATCCAGTCATTCAAAGATTACTGCCCTGGGATACGATTTTGATCATATATACCACCACCTAGAATAGATAATAGCAATTGGGTCTAGTCTGAAGCAGGACAGATACTCTGTCTGACTTCCACTAGATTCTTTAATAAGCTGGCCACCTCACTTCCAAGGCGGCTATTGAGTCACCTCTATTCCAAAAGCCAGTAGAGTATCACCATTAGCAAGGCCACCACTTTTCCTCTTCGTTCGTGTGTGTGTGTGTGTGCGCGCGTGAGTGATGATTCTATTAATTAAGACCTTATTTGGAAATGCCTCTAGAGCTCTGTGTGATTTGGAACTGGTATAAAATGGTTTAAGATCCCAGGCTGAATGTTGCCCTAGCCAAAGGTAAACAAACAAACAGCTTCATTTATATACCGCTTCATACCACCTAAGGAGTGTCTAAGCAGTTTACAACTGTAACCTACTGTAACCAACAATCTGGGTACTCATTTTAGTGACCTTGGAAGGATGCAAGCCTGAGTTGAGCTTGAGCCCTTTTGCTGGTCTTGAACTTGCAACCTTATGGTTTTGAGAGAGTGGCTGCAGTACAGGCATTTAACCACTGCACCACCAGGGCTCCTATTATTTAATTGAGCTAAATTATTTTCCCTATTAAATATAATTTTTGGGTGCTTTCCCAGGACCCTGGCTTTTGGAGTAACAGCTAGGCTGGCAGAAGCTGGGACTAGTGACATCACTCCGTCACATGACTCTTGGGTCTCAAACTGCTGATCTGCCGATCTTGCAATCATCAGTCAGCATCTTAACCACTGAACCATTGTGTCCTAATGATATAGAAGTGGAAACCCATAGTCATTTTATGTCAGTGGAAGCACTTGAGTTCCTTTCTTGTCCCTTCCCCACTCCCACCTACTGTGGGAAGTCCCTTTGTAGCTGACTACATGAAGAAATCTGTAGATGTGATGCCATGGGGTATGTGTGTATGCAAGTATCCTGTTGATTTATGGTGTCCCATTAATTTTTCATTAGATTTTCTTAGGCAAGGAATACTAAAAGGCGGTTTTGCCAATTTCTTCTTCTGAAATATAACATACAGCACCTGGTATGTGTTGGCAGTCTCCCATCCAAGTTCTAACCAGGACCAGCCCTGCTTAGCCTTCAAGATCAGACAGGATCTGGTGCCTTTTGGGTATTTTGGCTCCTGTTGTAATGAAACTGCAGTAGCAAGCAGGCCCTCTGTGGAGGTAACTAGGAAATAAATGAAGTGTGTAGAATTACCATTATTAGATTGATTCAGCCTTGGAATGCCACAGGGTGGGTGGGATGGCAAGAATTAAACCAGGACATTTTCCATTAATTGGGAACAATGGGTACGGTGACAAAGCAGGTGCTATATCAGCCTATTCTTCTTGTAATCTGGAACATTATCATTGTCCTATAAACATAGCTGACCCTCTGTCAACAAAGTGTAGAGACTGTGTTTGGAAGAAACAACACAGGAAAGCAGCTGGAAATTGTTTTGGTAGATTTTATATTAAGACTTAAAAGCCTCCCAGGATAAGAATAAGGGTTTTTACTTCTTATAGTGGTATTATTATTATGTGCTCTTTGATTTACAGGAATATTATTATAGGGTTTTCTTTACAGGTTTTATTGAAAGGAAGTTTGCTATTGCTTTCCTCTAAAGCTCAGAGAGTGTGACTTGCTCAAAGTTTCCATGATTAAGCAGAGATTCAAACCTTGGTCTCCTGGAGTTCTAATCCAGCACTTGAACCACTACACCACCCTGGCACTCACCTTTAGCATAAGGAGAGTTATAAAATTCTGTTTCTTTTTGTGTAAATTAAAATGTTGATTTGATTTCAGTTGCACTGAGCAAATCATGGTGAATCAAAGTCAAGTGTCTATGTTTTTGAACATTATGCAAATTATATATAAGATAAGCATGCACAAATATTTGTACTTGGAATACTGACATGCTCTATGAACTTCCTCAAGTAGCAATTGTTTTAGCTAATGGATGGTTTTTCTTTAAACCTCAGTTTAGCTCAGTTCCTACAGACATTAGGGCATTCTAGATTGGCAAAAAGAAGTGTGTTCATGGCTGTATGAAAGTCTAGCCTTTAGATGAGAAAAAGGGAAAGTGTGCCATGAAAACACTTTTTTTTTTTTTTTTTGCGTTTTAGGGGAGAAGAAGCACCTTTAAAAAGATGCTGGTTTTCCCAGCTTCTTCTTTAAAAACTGCGGAACAGCGCAGCTCCATCTAAAGGTTGCGGTGCAGCTGCTAAGCATTAAGGAAAAGGCAACTTCATGTCACACTTTCTTACCAATCTAGAAAGCCCAATTATTGAACCTGCTGACTTAAAAAACCAATACAGGGCTTACCTTTCTGCAAACATCTTTTTGTGCAAGCTATATTAGCATGTTGAGCATCTGTATCTGATGTCTCTGTCTCCTGAACAGCTGTATATGATGTATATATCTCTTAATACCAATTGTGTGCATAGATTTGAAGTATATGTATAAGTGTACTGAATAACCATCTTTATAAAGTTAAATACTAATTTAATCGATTCAAATCAAACACAACCAAGCAGAAACTGTCTTATATCCCCTTTATAGTCCTGGATGGGCCCCCTCTCCAATATCTAGAGTTGGATCTCTTTTTTCTAATTTAAAACTGACAGTTAAAAACAAGAGATTTTTAATTTGAAATGGAGCTCCTTATATAAGTGAATAAATAGTTCATTTTGAAGAAAGAGTATGAACTGTGTAAAATCAAACATGTTGCCAAGCTGTTAGGTCATTGTTTGGATATCGTGTTTGCTTATCTAGCAGCTGTTGAAATGCATTGGGAAAAAGTTTGCAAATGTTTATTGACCCTGACAGGTGTCAGACATTAGTTCCATGCTAGATGAACAGAAAGCAAGTAGGGAGACAGAGGATGCCCTTTTTTATTTTTTTGGAAAAAAAGATTTCCCTGTCTGAGATATTAAGGCTGTCTTGCACTAGAGTCATAGAATCAGACAGTTGGAAGAGACCCCAAGGGCCATCCAGGCTAACCCCTTGGCATGCAGGAAGACACAATCAAAGTAACCTTGACAGATGGTCATCCAGCCTGTCTCCCTGTTTAAAAACCTGCAAAGAAGGAGACTCCATCACTCTCCAAGGCCATGTATTCCACTGTCAAACAGTTCTTCCTAACATTGAGGTGGAATCTCTTTTCCTATAGGTTGAATCCATTGCTCTGGGTCCTATTCCCTGAAGCTGGAGAAAACAAACTTGCTTCTTCCTTAGTATGACATCCTTTCAAATATTTGAACATGGGTATCATATTACCTCTTAACCGTCTCATCTCTGGGCTAAACATACCCAGCTCTCCAAGTCGCTCCTCATAGGCCATGGTTTCCAGACCTTTCACCATTTTCCACACTCCAGCTTATCAACATCCTTTTTGAATTATGATGCCCAGAACTAGACACAGTATTCTAGGTGAAGCCAAAGCAGAATAGATCTAGACACTATACTTCCATTGATACAGCCTAGAATCGCATTGGCTTTTTTAGCTTCTGCATTATTCTGTTGACTCATGTTCAGCTTGTGGTCTACTAGGACTTCTAGAATAGACTCCTTTCACTTGTACTCTTGTCAAGCCAGGTAGGAACTGAGAAAAAGCTTGGTATATTTGGATTCCCTCAGATGCCAGTGGTAGCTACAGTTGGTGGTTCACTGGCTATTCCCCTATTCCTTTAGGCTGCAAAACCTCAAAATGTATTACACATTCCAGCTGGTTAAATCTCTTTCTACTTTATCTCCATCTTTTACATTCTAGAACCTCTGAGACCCTGTGGAAGTGGCATTTTTCCTTTTGAGCAAGATTCAGCTCTGCTGTATCCTTTAAAAGTAAGACATAGACACCCTTCCAAAATACCACACCCAACCCCTTAATGGACATTCTCTTTTAAAAAAAATATTTTGAGTGGGCTAGTATGACCCTCAGTGGGTCCTAGAAACAGGAAACTTCCCCCCTGAGTTTTAGATCAACCAAAGGACATTTTGTTTCACTTTGCCTTCCTTAAGATAACTTGACATTGATATTGTTCACAAGTCATTGTAAGATGCCCTGGACTGAAAGTCAGAGTACAGTATAAATGTTTTAATGCCATTTTAAATAAAATTTGTCAGATATATGTTTAAAGGTAAGCACATATTGAATTTAAGAATTTAAGCAGGTGGCTGCTTTTCTTTCATATTCATATTTATTTCTTGCATATCCAGTCAATGCTGCCTTCCTCTCCATACCCAGAAGGACACATTTGTTGACAGCTGGCCTTATTAATGTGGAGAAAGTCACTCTTGGCTCCCTACATCCCACTGAAGCCTGGAATAGTTGGCACTTGCCTGTCCTGTTGTCAGCAATTTCTGAAAAGTCCAATAGGTTAAGTTACAGCAGAGTGTGTTAAAAGTAGTATTTCCTGATAATTCTCTATTCTGCCTTGCTCTTTTGTTTCCTTTAAACCATCTGCAGTTCTGACTGTAATCTTAACAACTTTGCTTAAAAATTTGTTCTTTGTTTAAAGAAAAACATTCTGTACACTAGTCACATTATTCTGTATGTAGATGAAAGCTACAGTTTTAGCCCTGCTCACCTGGGAAGAACCTTCACAGACAGACAAGATTGCTTCTGACAGGGAGGGATTACCCTTGGTTCATCTGATGCAATTGCTCCAGGTCCCTTGCTGGCTAAGAGCCCAGAGGTAAAGGGAAAAGTTATAGCTTGATTCAGCTTTCCTCCCAGTTGCTTCCTATATCTCCCAATGTTTCTTATCTCTATTTTATGTGTTATTTGAGAAAGTGAATAAAAAACGGATAGAGTAAGATTGTTAGTTAACTTCTTAATGAAGCTGAAGCCTGAGCTGAAAATGAGCTCAAACATTAAGTATTTTGAGCTCCTGTATAGTGCGTTTTGTATTTTAGTTATTTAATTTTCTATACTGTGCTTCCTAGAAGAGCTCACCCACTCACACTAAAGAGAGAGGTCTATTTCTGGAACTTCTTAAGGTGCTCAGCTACCTTAAGTAAATGTTTAGAGGATTGCATTAAATGTCCTTGTCTTTAATACTAATTATAGGTTTGGGGATGAGGAAGCTTTTTATATGTTCAGGGGTTAATTTTAGGGATTGCGTGCTAGTAATGCTACCAGGTATCCCTCATTGTCCTTTTCTCCCTCTTAAGTCTCCCTGTGAGTAGATTCCTGAGGGAGGAACTGATCATTCTTGCCAAAAGTCTGGTCTGATAAGTAATAGATAGGTAAACAGATTAAGACCCATGGGTTGCCAATTGAGGGATATTCTAGTTCCACGTTACAAATATTCCCCTCCGCCTTATTTTATTTTTAAAAAGACAATCTCTTTACATAATTTTCCAAATCTCCAAACAGCCCTAACTATTTGGCTCCATCAGTACTGCCCCCTACAGACTGACTTTATACTTTATTTAAAGTGTTGCACACCTAAGAAGCTCTACAAAATGAACAACTCTAATGCATTGTGGTGTGTCTGCATGGGACCTAAGGGGTGTTAGCTCTCTGTATGTGTGTATGTGTGTAATGAAATAAGCTTGGTCTGTCTTGGTTAATTCGAATACATACTGCTGGTAACCCTGTTATAGAAGTTAGAGATTTGACTAAATAACTTACTGTGTCTGATGGTGGTGAATATTTTTTCCTGGCCAGATAAAGGACACATGCATGTTTGTGTGGAAGAGAGTAAGACAGAAAGGAATGTTTTACAGTTTTGAATGTTAAGAATGAGACACAGAGAGGGAGTGTTTAAGAGCACAGAATTAGATGAAGGTGAATTATCTTCTTGAAATACAGAGGAGCTCTTTGAATAACTGATGCAGATGTAGTAGCTGTGGTATTTACTGAAGAAATATATTTCCTCTTATTATGCTCTCCTAGTGTGTTTGTAAATAAAGAAAATATTATAAAGGTGTTCTCTTTCCTGATGAAACATTCTCGTTTTATGGGTTCTCTCATCACTCAGAGAAGTGCGGAGTACACTTCATCATTGTATATTGCAGTACCAAGAGCCAATTCTACCTACACTTGGATCTGAAAATAGGGTGGCCATTCCTAGTGTAGCCCTTTAGAATTACAGTCATCCCTCGAGTTACGAAGGTAATCCGTTCCGGGATTACCTTCGTAACCCGGAAGCTTTCGTTTCCCGGGGGACCGCTATTGTAAACGGACCGCGCGGCCGATTTAAAGGGGCCGCACAGTTTTTTTCTTTCGTATCCCGGGGGATCTTTCGGATCCCGGGGGATATTGTAGTGGTCCCGCCGGTTTCGTACCCCAGGGTTTTTGTACCCCGGGGGATTCGTAAGCCGGGGGACCACTGTATAGGTGGAATGCAAGGAGTTAGTGATTAAACTTTATTGATTCAACAGTATGATAACAAGCAAGAGAGATTTTCACAGATGTAAATATTGGAAGTACTAAAGTGGAAGTCGAAAGTAGCTTTGGCATCCCATGGTTTGTGTTCTACCTGCTGTGTTTGCGGAAAACCACTTCAAAGTTAATTGGGTGAAAATGTGGGTAAAAAGGCTTTCCCAGAAGAGAGTGCAAGCAAGCCAAACAAACCTACTTCTACAGGCACTGACCTTGAGCTTCATTGATTTACTTTGATTCAGACCATCTGTACTCAGACAATTAAGAGCCTCCAAATCTCCTAAGAGTTTCCTTCCTCTGATTACAACATATGCTGCTTGTTAAAACATAGAGGTAAATAGTTAATATATTTCATATGGGTAGCTGTGTTAGTCTATGTTCACAAAAACAACAAAGTGTCTAGGGGCATCTTGAAGATTACAGATTGGTTGTGGCATACATTTTGGTGGACTTGAGGCCATGTCATCTGTTTCACAAGTGTTATTACACACACACATGTAAATCATAGGACCCAAAACAATAAAATGCAAAATATAGTAATGAGCAGTGTGACACTTCTATACAATTTAGCAAAGCAGGCCTTTGTGTGCTATTTATGGGTGACCTTTTCAGGATTTAAAAGCTAGATATTGCACAAGCATTCAAGATATAAATCCTATTTGGGAGTCAGGCAGTGGTGTTCTCACAAACACCCTCTCATGTCTGTCCCATCTGGAGGGGGAGAAGAGTATACGCAATGTGCACAGGCTCCAAGGAGACTGACCATGTGTGTATGTGTGTGTCAAAACTAAAATAGTGACTGGACAATCTGACTTGCAACTGAGCATGTTAAAGAAACTCTAGCTGCCAGTAAGAATGGAACTGGACAGAGTTGTTGAGTGGGAATTTGACTTGTTCACTGATATAATGAGAAAGTGGGCGATCTGGGACCGTGCCACTGCCTCTGACGCAAAGGATAATGAATCTGTACTCCAAGAACATTGTATTTTACAATCTTCTCTGTTTTGCATAAAGTTCACTTCTTACAGTAGTTATCATTTTTGTGTTCAAGGTACTCTATTTCTGTATTATCACCTCACTAGAATTCATCTCTGTGGGGCTGTACAGACCGCCCAAAAGAGGTGGTCTGTAGGCGCCCAAAGAAGTGCCAGGATGGGGCCAGGGCTGCCTCACTGGCAGCCCCAGAGGCCCCATCCCAGTGCTTCTCCAGGCCATGGAAAAGCGGCGAACTGCCGCTTCTCTGTGGCCTGAAAGCGGGGTGCAGCAGGCGCCCTGGGCGCTCACTGCACCCCACTATCCCCGGCGGTTCCAAGGAGAGAAACGGCCCCTTTCCCCTCAGGGTCCTTGGCACGGCCGTGTAAAGGTCACGCCAAGGACCAGCAACAAAAAAGGAGCTCCATTTAGGAGCTCCTTTTGGCGCTGCTGAAAGGGCACCCTTGGCGCCCTCCAGCGGCACCATGACGTCAGGCACATGTCGCGTTGCATTTTAGTGCATTTTAGTAACAAAAAGCTTTGGATGAGGGGTTACTATACCATGTTCACAATTCTACCATGTCCCTACCCCATTTTTTGGACTTTTTAAAAGCAATGCATGATGGCAGAATTCCTGGAGCACAGCAGCTCTGCTAGCTTATCTGAAATTTGATCAACATAGCAGCATAGTTCCAATAAAGTATTTCAAGTTCCAGCCGTGCACATATGTACTATGCATAATATAGCAGTATACTTGTATTTGTTTTATTGCTTCTGTTAATTTCATGTGGAAACAACACTTTCTGTTTAGCACTAGACAGAATTACATATGGAAACACAACTTAACTTCATTTATAGGTTCTGGTTCTTTCTTTTCACATTTCTGATGTGGTGAGGTGACAAAATAAATTGACCTAAATTCACTGTCATCCCAGCTCCTGAGAACTAGTGTGATGAATATTTATTATTATTATTTTCCCACTGTTTGTCATCTATACTTCCCAAAAAGGGTTATCAAGTTTTTTCCTCTCTCTTAGGAGAAATTTTTAGGAACTTGTAGGTAGCTGCAGTGGAGGGTGTCGCTTGTGAGATCTACATTGTCATTCATACAAATTAATACAGGAGTGGGGGTAATTCAACGCTTCAGAGGTTGTAGGTCTGCAACTTCCATTTACCCTTGGCAGCATAGCCAAGGGTAAAGAATGGTGTCAGTTGCACTCCAACAGTATCTGAAGGGCCACATGAAATCCTCCACTCCTATGTTAAAGTATTTCTTACACAGGAAAATGTACTGCATTCTCCTGTCTCACAGAAATCATAGCTGGCCTAACTTTCTAATAGATCTATCTTCATGTTGAGTTATTGGTTTCAGGACAGATGCTAGGAATCAAATTGCATTTATAAGGCATGAAAGGCTGGAATTCTCTTGGTACTTAAAAGCATGCTGAGCTTCCAGTTGGGAAGCTATATTTAAACCACAACACACTATAGTTGCTATAGGTTTGTTTTTATTGCTGCAAGTTTTAAAAGTGCTGTTAGCAATTAGAAATAGAAAACAAAAGTGAACACATTCTCTTTGTTAAATTAACCATAGAATAAAGTTTAACTAGAATAGCTTTATTGTCAAAAAGAGAGAGAGAGAGAGAAAGAAAGAAGAAAGAAAGAAAGGACATATTTTAATAGAAGAAAGGAGGGACATATTTTCACAACCAAAGACCCTTGATTTTGCAATAGAACAGAACAAGCAGTTAAAGAACCTTGGTACCTCTGCAAAGTATTCTGTTAGCGTGAACTTTTTTGGAAGATCCAAATTCATCTGAGGAACTAGACATGGGGGTGAAACACACAGGCTGAATGAAGCGGTTTTCAGCCACTTTGGAGGCATGCAGTTAGACAATGCACACCTCCAAATTGGCTGGAAGCCATCCAAAAAAGGAGCTGGGATAAACTGACTCCTGACAGTGCCGATTGGCCCCTGCATACACAGTCTGTCTTGGGAATGGACTGTGTGGACAGCAGGGCTTCGACCCGCTTCCAGCTGGAGCAAAGTTGGGCCGCTCTTTCGTGCCCATCTGCTTCAGTCCTAAGTCTACAAAAGCTCATGCTACCAACTTCTTTCTTACAGTTAGTCTCAAAGATGCTACAAGATCTCGCTACATACTGATTCTACAGACTGACCCGGCTATATCTTTGAATTCTACCTTTTTGGAACATGTAAACATTTCTGCACATGAACATAATTTTTTTTAAACTGTGCTTTTCATTTGTTAAAACATTAAAACTCCTCAATTTTGTGCTAATGTCCCACAGTGGGCTTTGAGTTTCTTGGAGATGAATTAATGAATGAAGACAGAACTTTCACATGTAATAACAAGGAACTCTATTCTTGTGCACCAGTAATCTTAGCTAAGGTGTTCACTATCATTATAAATGATAATTTAAATTTTATTCCTAGATGATATCCTGAAAATACTGCATTTCTCCTATAAGTCTATGAACTAATTCAAAATTGCCTGGAGGACAGAAGAGTATGTTTTAAAGCTACAAGCAGCCCATGGTTCAAGAATGGTTCCCCATCTCTCCTAAGGATAAGTCCACCTATCTGCTCAAAGCATTTGGTTTGGGATGGAAAAACTAATCCAGTTGCCAAGAGCTTTTTATTTTCAGAGGTTTTAGTCATTATACTTTTTTTGTCCCAGTATCCTTTAGTGCAACCTGAAATCTGTTCTGCATAATCCAACCAGCAGTCCATATAAAGGCTGTTGCACTGGATTACTTGTGTGCTTTTCCATCATGCCCAGCATTCTTCCCAAACCTTTCTTGTCTTTCTTGATGCCTTAATATCTAACCTAAAGAAGCTCTGGGAAACTCAGAGTCTTTCTCACTATGACATGTGAGGAACCCTAATAATTATTGCCCTACTGTTGGATTACAATTAGTCTATTTGAACTATTTATCTTAATGTGTATAAGCAAAATAGAAAAGCGCATTGCATTTTTAAAACAAAATTATTTTGCTAGACCAGATTTTTAGCTGATATAAACTTATGACTTGTTTTTGATATAGCAGTGAGGCTTTGGACACATAAATTCTACAAAAGTATATTTTTCAGGTTAATTGCTATCTTGCAAAGAGCTCGCCGCATATAAAACTATTGTTATTATTTTCATCTAACAAATGTCAGAAGGCAAGATATGGGAAAGATGATAATCCTGTACACATGTCAGAGTGGTCCCAGTGGGTAGATGATTGTAGGAATAATCTCTAGGCAAGGACAACCAATAGAGAAGAATCAGCAATTGCTGTGACAGATTCCCATGACAGAGGAAGGACACTGTTTATCTGAGATAGCCAGCTGTTCTGACTAGGAATTAAGCCATCAATGAGTGTAGCTTGATTTAGCGAACAGGTTTCCTTTCATTAGCTTATGAGTTTAAATATTTGTAAGCTATGGCTTTTTATAAATAACTAAACACCTTTTTAAAAAGCAACTTATAAGCAACTTTTTATAAGCAACTAAATAGGATTGTCCCATTACATAATTATGAATTTATTATTTCATTTTTATTAAAAATATTTATATTTCATTCCATTTGTGAAGTGACGCAAATGTGAACCAAATAATAAAATAATTTCTTCTTTGGGCACATTAATTTTCTTTCTCAACTTTGTTTGTGTTATATATTATATGTAGAGTTATAAACGTGTTCATATTATATATACTGTAGATTTAAATAGACATGCATTGGTAAATGATAAAATATTCACATCATAAATGGAAATTTTTAATTTGACAACAGAACAGTAAATGTTGTTCTCTTTGAGAAACCACCTAATTACAGTAAGAATACCACAAGCACATGTGAAATGAATCTGTCACTAGGCTGCGGTAATATCCCAGAGTAACCTTAAGATCAATGTATGTAGTAAGTAGCAACCAGACCTTGACTCAAAAAGTATATACATCTACAGGAACTGACTTGTTTTGCATCTGATGCATACAATCTAGAAGAAAAAGAACAAGCAGAGGAAAAACATGTAATTTTTTTAGAGGAAAGAACATGATACCTTTCCCACTAATTTGAAAGGAAGCACTGGACAGTGTTTATGATCACAGAAATAAAGAGCACAAATGTATGCATTTATTTTAGAGAGGTGTGTCCTAATATGTAGTTTATGCATATGAATTATTTTAAAGAACTTGGGAAGCATTTATGGTTATCAACTCTGCCAGGTAGCTTAGGCTGTGAAATAGTGACAAATGAAAGCACACAGGAAGTTTCATGACTCACATTTGTTTTCTTCACATATTAAATAAAGATTAATACTGATGACCATTTGTCAAGTGGCAATTTACCACAATGTTACCTTCTTAGTAAGCCAGTTCAATTCAATATATAGCTTAATACTAAGCAGTGTGGGACCATGTGAGTCTGGTTTTCTTGAGGCTCGCTTCATTCATCCTTCGCCAAACAAACTGTCGTTGAATCAGAGCAAGGAGGAGTTGCAGCACTTGGATAGGAAAGTTTCCCAAGTTCCCTTTCTATACCTTTAAATGGTTTTTAAAACCATTTATTCTAGCGAACAGTCTAAGTTATCCACTTTGTTCTAGAAAAAGGAGACAGGTAAGAAGGAAGCCAAACTACAACTAATTAGCCTCCTTCTATCCTAAAGTTAAACCATTACTTACTGCCACTTGGATAGGCATCTGTACTCTTAACAGTTTTGTGCTCATGCCCTCCTGTCCTATAGTTAGGCTAGGAGGAAGAGTTAAGCAGGATCATGGTGGTGGTTTTTTTTTTGGGGGGGGTAGTTAACATGTTTAGAAGTTAAGTAAAATTCTTTATTTTCAAGAGAAAAAAAACTGGTGGAAAAACAAGCCAGTGAGAAACAGAGAAACAGTAGAAACAGAGATTCCCAGGCCCGGCTGAGAATTGGCTAAATCTCTCCCCTTCTTCATCATGCTGAAAAAGAAAATAATTCACTGTCAGCCAAAGCAGATGAGTCCCAGGCAGAGCTCCTGCAAGCATTGGCTGACAACATGACAAAGAATTATTCCTATTTCCAATCAGAGATCAGAAGGAACAGCACAGATTTCTTTCTAGTTTGTTGGACTCCTGTACAAGTGCAAAGGAATCCATGTCTGTTATCTCCAATCTGTGACTGCATATAGTAGGATTTTTTCCTCTTTGCAAGGGGTGTACCCTATAGAGCATAGGGGAATTTGTAGAAAAGCAATGTTGCATCTCTCTCTATAATAATATACTGAATAATAATAATAATAATAATAATAATTGCATCTTGAGAAGCAGCATGGCATAGTGGTTTGAGGATTGAACTACCGTATGATTGGAGATCAGGGTTCAGTTCCCAGCTCAGCCATAAAACCCACTGGATGACCTTGGGCAAATCCCTTGCTCTCAGCCTCAGGGGAGGGCAACGGCAAACACCCTCTGAACAAATCTTGCCAAGAAAACCCTTGATAGGTTCACCTTACGGTCACCATAAGTTGGAAATAACCTGAAGGCACACAACAATAACAACAATATATTGCATCTAATGGGTCATATAGACCTATAGGCTAGAATATTCCCTTCTCATGTCCTGGGTATTGAGGCAACAAATTATTTTAGTGGGAGGAAATTGCCTCCTTTTCTGCCCAGTTCTTATTGTCTTTGTTTTACTGGAACTGCTACCATATTTGCAGTCACATGTGTATGTGCATCTCGTGGTTCAAGTGAAAACAAAGCAGTTCTCTCAAACTTGAAACTATCCATCCTTGGGGTATTGGCAAAGAACACAAAAAAACTAATGACTGTGGTCATCTTTGGGCAGTGCTCAGGCAACAGCAAAGAAATTGTTAGCTTGACTCCTCTTGGAGTTAATATTGTATAAACTTTCTTGAAGTTCCTTGTTTCCTGATTGACTTGCTTCCAGAACTCTTCTACATAATTTATTCAAAACGCATATGCCTTTCAAACTCTGGATGCTCTAAATGTTGGGATGTTTTGCAATGAAAAGTTACATATATTTACTTTTGCATGATTGAATCTACCTTAGCCAGTCTTCAGTAAATACTGGTTCTCATTTAACTAGATGATAGTTGTTAAACATCAAAGTTCATCCTGTTCACCATGTTTGCAAACTCTTCAACCTAAAAATTAAAAAGTTAAAGCTCATATTACACATTGTGATACTTTGCTACCATGCCTGGAGAAGCTTTGAAACCTGAAAACATTAAAGAAGTTGTTTTGTCATTTGGATTATTGTAAGCAGTCTCTATTTATCTTGAAGTGAATAGTTCAGCACTGCAGACACATGCAGAGAGTCTGTCTTTAAGATGAAAAGAGGAATATCCAGTTTCATGTTTCCTTTAGGTGTTTGAAATTTCGGAACTCTGCTCAGATTATAGTGGCCAGATAGGGTTTTTTTTCCCTTATATGGAAAAGGTTTTCATGTAACCAGCAGAGCAGAAGTCAGAATTTAATTTCAATAACATGAATCCTTAACACTGTAATCATAAGGAAACCTACTAGGAAGTAAGTCTCTGTGAACTCATTGAAGTAATTTGGACTTGGATGTACAATTTTTTTTTAAAAGTGTGTGGGGGGTAATTTTTAAATGTTAACCTATGTTCAGAATGGATTGGGTGAATTAATATTTTTATGAACTGCAAATGTTTGCAACAATTATTTGATTGTAGTTTGTATTCATTACTATATTTGTTATTTTTTGGAACACAGCATCATTTCAATATGCCTGTGTATATATATATAGTATCCAGCAAGAAGTGTTCCACACCACCACTATGAACTTTTTTGCACAGTGTGTTACAACCTAGAACTGGAATATTTTCTGGGCTAAGAGTATCTCAGCTTATTTTTGCTCTGGTTTTAGCTCCAGAGTGTGGCTTCGTTTCAGTTTCCAGCCATTTTGAAGGCATGCATTGTCCAAGCACACTGCCTTCAAAGTGGCTGGAAACTGTTTTATTTTGCCCACCTGTTTCACCCCATAGTCCAGTGCTCAAAATACTACACCACAGTGACCCTATAGTGCTAGCAATATACTGCTGATTTCTTGTTGATTGGTAAGTTATGAACAGCTGTGACTGAAAGTGGAGGGAACTGAGACTTGTCGCAATAATGTTGATAGACTTTTCAGGAAAGGTGGGAGAGTTTACCATTTTTAGGCTATACTGTAGTTCTTTCTGATTTTATGTTGTATTTTATCCTAGGTTGAGTGTGTACTGGATACAGTGGCTCTTCCACTGGTGTTGCAACTGCATATTCTCCCCTCTCCTCCTTCAAATACATTAGGCTCTTGGTCTCTTCTGGGGTTTGGTTCTAAAACATTCTGTGAATACCAAAATCCATCGCTGCTTAATTATACACAGTAGCATAGTAAAATGATGTCTCTTATATAAAAATGGTAAAATCAAAGTTTGCTTTTTGGATCGGGGGAAGGTATTTTCAAATTGTGGATGGTTGAATCTGTGGATGCAGAATCTGTGAATATGGAGGGCTGACTGGAATTTAGGAGTTTATCACACGGGAGGAATTTCTCTCAATTTCGAATGGAGCCAAATCGAATTCACGTAAATTCGCTCGTTTAGTGAATTTATGTGAATTCTAATTGTGTTTGGAATGCGTTCAGAATGACTTCCCATTTCCCGAAAATGACCCCCCATTGCTTGAAATTGCGTGAAATTACGCAATAATATAAAACCCATGATTGCATTCGGAATGACTTCCCTTTTACCCGAAACTGCATGAGATACACTCATACACAATAACGTGAAACCCCATGATTGCGTTAAGATTGCCATTGCATTATACCCCCAAATTCCGTCGTATGATAAACTCCTAAGTGTATAGGACTGCTCTGCTAATTTCTTTGGATTGTGTTGGATCTAGAATTATCCTGACAATTTTGCAGATGATCACATGACACTTACAAGAGAACTGAGGACGCTGAACTTTTCCCAATCATATGCGTCATTTTAACTAAACATATGGAAAGAAATAGATAATGCAGTAGATTTGGTGGCAATAGTATACAGAAGATAAATAGTGGTAGATGGATAGAATTTAGATTTGCGCGATCTAGTTTATTTTTCATTAGAAAAGCAAGAGTTCCCACCAAGCGAGCTTGGTGCAAAATACTTTTAAATGGGCTTTTAAAACCATTTTATTTCAGCAGACAATTTAAATCAAAGTTTGTGAAAGGATGTTGAGCCCAGGAAATTGTTTTAAATATCAGGCTGAGAGGGAGCTCACAGTTCTTCCACACAAAAATCACTATGCCAAGGATTCTTAATTTAGCTATATAATTTGGCACATGGATGTAGGCGGGTCATAATGTTCTTACTGTGGATTAGTTACTTATTTACTAAGCAATGGAGAGTCAGATCTACTATGCACCTCACACAGAGATCTACCAGCAGATATACCCTCTCCCATCCCTGTTATGACATATTGCAGTTATTGCTCCTTTGTCCCATTGGCTCTGTGTATCATTGAAAGTCTCTGGGACATCTTGTACTCTTGCCAAGCCAGCTGATTCATTTCTTAGAACACCAGATGCTATGGTTAGTGATCTTTGCTAGACAGAAAATTATCCTTCTGCTTCCTTCCTCCCAACATTTACAGTATTAAATAAAACTTCTTACAACATTTACAATACAGAGTATTCCACCAAGAATAAATACAGAGTGCTACAGACCTCATAAGGCAGTGTTTTAAATTTCCATTTAAAAATTTCCATTGCTTATGTAAATAATTTATGCATTATGTGTTTTTTATGTAATTCTGTAAACTGCTTTGATCTTTTTGGAAAAACATTATATAAATAATAATAATAATAATAATAATTGTTATTATTATTATTATTATTATTTTCACCAAGTTTCTGATACATTCTCTTATTAACTTTACGCATAGCAACAAACCTAACTTTTGACTGGTTATTTTTAACGTATCTACAGAATTAACTCTAAGGTATATCGGATTGTTGTGTGGCCCATTAAAGCAAGATTCTGAGTTTAGACCCTACAGAAGTAGATGAAGCCAAATTAAAAGTTATATTATAAAATGGTAAGATAATATAAATAAATATATGGGGTTTTAGGACAAAATGCCTCAGATATTTTGATGATTTGGGAAAAAAAACAACCAAGTTGTTAGAGACAGAAGCTGAAAATTCAACATAAATAATCTTTTAAAACAAGCACCCAGTAGCTTTGTTGTTGTTATCTGTCATCAAGTTTACTTCATGATATAGCGACCCTATGAAATAGAGACCTCCAAGGGTCCCAGTCATCAAACCTGCCCTGGTTGAGTCACATCTTGCAAACTGAGGGGCATGGTTGCCTTGGTTGAGTCAATCCACCTGTGATGTGGTCTTCCCTTTTTTAGTACTGCCTTCCACTTTACCAAGTATTACCATCTATTCCAATGAGTTAAGTTGTCTTATATGTCCAAAGTATGATGTCCAAAGTATGATGGTGTCATGTACAGGAACAAATGAGTTAAGAAATCCAAGCTTGCATTTACAAAATCAGTAAAGCTTTATGCAGAAACTATAGCTATTCACCACAGATATGTGTCGTCAGGACTAAAGAACCAATGTCAGCAATGCATAATTACAGCACACACAAAATTCAAAACTTCAGTGGGCTGCAAATTCATTAGTCATTAAACCAAAACACTCTCCTTTCCCCCCTTGCCCATGAACACCCCTCTTTAAGCTCTTACACCATCTGTTCTTAGGAGACTGACCTTGAGTCTCCAGGCACAGCCTCAACAACCTTCCCATATGCTCATTATAACCACAAGGAAATGTGGGCAATAATATTAGCAATTACACATTACTACATGTCCCATCATTTAGCAACAGTACTCTACAATACATTGTGTACAAGCAAAGCTATGACATGCAAACCCAAGTCTCTTAACCATGGCAGGCAAGCTGAAGGACTCAGCTCCTGACAGCCTCACTTCACTTTAGTCATCTTGGCTTCTAGAAAGAGTTCAGGCTTGATTTGCTCTGATACCATTTCTTTTCATACCTATGGTATCTGTAGAATTCTTCTCCAGCAACACATTTCAAATGAGTTGATTTTCCTGCGGTCAGCTTTTTCTACTTTCCCACTGTCAACAACCATCCATAGAAATTGGAAATACTATGTCCACAATCAGCCTTACTAATTAATTCATGTATGGCACATTAGAGATCTGAAGGGAAATCACAAAACTGTATTGCATGTCACAAATGCCTCTCTGCCTGATCGACTAAAAGGAAATTTCTACCACAAGGGACTAGATAAACAGATTACAAACCTGATACAAGTTGTGGCAGCATACCTAAAGCATCGTAATTTTTAGTGGTGAAAGAGCTTTTAGTCTTTATGATGGCTTGTTGTTAACTGTCCATAAGTTGACCCCAAGATGAACATGCATGAGACATCTCCAAGACCTCCTCCACTGCTTTGCTTAGGTCCTGCAAATTCAGACCCATGGCCTTCCTGACTGAATCTATCCATCTGACGTGTTCTTCCTCTTTTTCTACTACCTTCTACCTTTTCTAACCTTATTGTCTTTTCTAATGAGTCATGCCTTCTTATGATATGGCCAAAGTTTGACAGACTCAGTTTTGTCATCTTGACTTCCAGGGAGAGCTCAGGCTTCATCTGTTCTAGGACCTATTTGTTTGTCTTTTTAGCTGTGCAGTTTCCTCAGCACTCTTCTCCAGCACCACATCTCAAATGAGGAATCTAACTTTAGTGTTCAATTGTAGAAGAGCCCTCCCTTCATGACAAGACCATCTGGCATAGGAGGGAGTGAAAGGAGAGGCCTGGCCTCAAGTTGAAGAGCCCTCCCTCTATGACAAGACCATCTGGCATAGGAGAGAGTGAAAGAAGAGGCTTGGCCTCAAGTTGAAGAGCCCTCCCTCCATGACAAGACCATCTGGCATAGGAGGGAGTGAAAGGAGAGGACTGGCCTCAAGTTGAAGAGCCCTCCCTCCATGACAAGACCATCTGGCATAGGAGGGAGTGAAAGGAGAGGACTGGCCTCAAGTTGAAGAGCCCTCCCTCCAAGACAAGACCATCTGGCATAGGAGGGAGTGAAAGAAGAGGTGTAGCAACACCATCGGGCCTGGCCTCAAGTTGAAGAGCCCTCCCTCCATGACAAGACCATCTGGCATAGGAGGGAGTGAAAGGAGAGGACTGGCCTCAAGTTGAAGAGCCCTCCCTCCATGACAAGACCATCTGGCATAGGAGGGAGTGAAAGGAGAGGACTGGCCTCAAGTTGAAGAGCCCTCCCTCCAAGACAAGACCATCTGGCATAGGAGGGAGTGAAAGAAGAGGCGTAGCAACACCATCGGGCCTGGCCTCAAGTTGAAGAGCCCTCCCTCCATGACAAGACCATCTGGCCTAGGAGGGAGTGAAAGGGCAGGCCAACTCCATAGGGCCTGTCCTAGATTATGAAGCAGAGCCCTCCCTCCAGTCCATCTGCCTTGGTCCAGGCCTCAGAGGGAGAGAAGAATTTTTGGACCTGATCCCCTTCCCCACCACCATTCCCTTCTCCTTTTGTGTCGTGTCTTTTTAGATTGTAAGCCTGAGGGCAGGGAACCATCTAATTAAAAATAATAATTGTAAGTCACTCTGATAGCCATTGGGGCTGAAGGGCAGGGTATAAATAATAATAATAATAATTATAATTATAATTATTATTATTATTATTATTTGTATGTTTGCAATGTAGATTTCTCTCCATATATGATTGGAGTCTGTGCTGCAGAGTTTTGAGTGTAATTTTGCTTGCATGTGAAATTAATAATTATTGCAGTCTTTTGTGCCTCCTTTTTGTGGATGGGAATGTATACTGATTGTTTCCAGTCTGTTGGCCATAATTTTGTTTTTCATATTTGCTGGCATATTTTAGTTAACACTTGAGTTGATTCTGTCTGTGTGGATGGTAGCAGTTCAACTGTAATATCATCTGATCCTGGATTTATTCTGCCCAATTTCTCTTATTTCAGTTTTCACCTTGCTTTCTAGAATTTGGGTTTCACCTTTATATGGTTGCTTATTCCATGTGTCATTCATTTTATCATCTTTTTTATATAGCTCTTCTGTTTGTTGCTTCCACTGTCTTTTTATAGCTTTGTTGGCTGCATCCACTCTGCATAAACAATTCAGTTTGACACCATTTTAACAACCATGTCTCAATGCTATGGAGTTCTGGGAACTGTAGTTCTGTGAGACATTTAGCCTTCTCTGTCAGAGAACTCTGGTGCTGCAGCAAACTACAGTTCCCAAAATTAATAGCATTGAGTTGTATCAGTTAAAGTGTTGTCAGACTGGTTTATTTCTGATGCAGATTTCTGCAGCGCAGATGCAGCTGTTGTTGTGTAGTATGTTCTTCTTCTGATTAAAGAGCATTTCTGCCCTTTGTTTGAACTTCCCTTTGAGTTCCTCAATCTTGTGGAAAAGATCTCTTGTTCTTCCTTTTTGTTGTTGTTCTATTTCTCTGCATTATAGTACAGTAGTTTTCTTTATCCTTGCATATTTGTCATTTAATAGTTGCATTAATGGATCTGGCTCTATTTCTATCTCCCTTTCATTTAGCTTTTCATCTTTGCTTTATTGCCTGATGTTATCCATTGTTTCCTCTCTTTCTTTTTGGCCACCTGTAGTGTTTTCCTGCATTCTTGCATGATTATGTCCCTGGCTTCTGCCCATAGTTCTTCTGGTGCCCAGTCAATTATGCTTAATAACTCAAATCTGTTTCTTATATTTTCTGTAAATTCTGTTGAGATGTTGGTCAGATCATATTTTGGTATGATGACTGGTTTTGTATTCTTCTTCAGCTTCTTCAGCTTTTTGATATAAATAGTTCATGATCTGTGCCACAGTCAGCACCTGGTCTACTTTTGGCTGCAAGAATAGAGCTTCTCCATCTTCTGCTTCCAATTATGTAGTTTATTAGATTTTTGTATTGACCATTCGGTGATGTTCATGTAAATTGTCTTCTCTCCAGTAGTTGGTTAGAGTTGAAAGAATCAATCCTCACATCTAACAGATTGGCCAATACAGCAGAGGTTCAAGAAACAATTCTGTTATTGTGGCCATCTAATGCAAATAATCTTGTAAAATATAGTGTCTGCCTCACCTACAATGTGATTCAAAGGTCAATGTTTACATTCAACAACCAGACTCTACATATTTATCTAGCCCATAATTCTACAGAGAATGTTTGAAAACACTGTGGAGGAATGCAGAAATACCTTAGTTCAGCAGAACTTACTCTATGAGAACATGGAGGCTCACATCCTTTGTATTGTGGTGATACTTGGCAAACAGCTGGTATGAGACAAAGTCTTCCATAGGACAAACCCTTCCTGCGCTGATATAGTTAATAATTTTTGCAGCGGCTTTAATGAACACAAATGCAAGCCCTACATGAAAGCAATTCCAAGTATCTGGGCTTGGTTTTAATCTCACATAACAACTGTTTTTGTTCTGTCACCTAACTCCTCATTTTGACGACCTTCAATTAGGTGTTCAAAGTAGGTAAGCTCTTGAACACTGACTTTGAAACTTTTTTTGTAGTTCCGCTTTATTAGTAACTTTACAGTATTTGTAACTGCTTTTTCCAAAATGTTTTTGAAGAAGTTTTCAAAATGCCTATCGTGTTTCTACTGTCACTTTTAAGACGCCAGTTAAAATTTCTTGCTATATACATATTCTATGGTGTGGTATGGTTTTTAAGTGCCTTTATCTTTTTAAATTGTATTCTGTTTTAAAACTATTTATGTTTTAACATTGGAATAGTTTAATTCTATTTTAATTGTCACTTTTGTAAGTTTTTAATTTTAATTGTACTGGTTTTTTTAGACTGTAAGCTGCTTTAAGTCTCAATTTGTTGGTGAAAGGGGTCGTAACAGCAACCACAATAATACTGAAAATAATAATATGGGGTTATCCACACAAGCAATAAAATGTGGTCTCACCCTGTTTTGAAATCAAAAGCCTGAAGGGTTTTCTGCACTTAAAAAGAAAGTTCTACCTGTTGCCACTGCAGCAGAATACCAGAGGCATTTCTTCATATATTACTATGACATGCTGTCACTCCAGAACACCTAAAAGAAACTTAAAGCAAGCTCCAAAGCCCCCGGAACATCTGGCTTTGCCGGCCCTGAGGAGGATGAGGAGGAGAGTGGTGGAGGACTTTAATGCCAGCTATTTCCCCCCAGAACACCTGGCTACACCGGTGTTGTTTTGATTTTTGTATTATTACTTTATTTTGTAAACCGCTTTGATCTATTTGGAAAGGCGGTATATAAATAAAATTTATTATTATTATTATTTATTGAAATCGTCGATTGCACATGCACACAAGTAGTCAACTGCACCAACGATCCATTGCACACCCCATGAAATGATGACCAACACAATAGTTTTAATCATACTATTAACAAACTGGCCAGTCCAACAGGGGCCACAGAGGAAGGAGGGAAAGAGAGCATTTACAGGAGCCTCCTGTGTCAGCGTGGTGCATGGTTTGAATGTTGGACTATGACTCCAGAGACCAGGATTCGAATCCTGGTTCGGCCATGTAAACCCACTGGGTGACCTTGGCCCAGTCACTTGTTAGGAAGTCTCTCACTTAGGGGAATTATAATTAGCTCAAAATATGCAGAGAGGAAGATCCTAACAAAGTCTTACGCCAGAAGGAGACATACACACACACTCACATTCAATGCTAGCGAAAAGGGAGGGGTAAGATTGGGAATTAGGTTTGAGAGAGAGGGACACCGCTGGAATACTACCTTAGAAGTCCTCTCCGGAAAGCCTGCTAGATGTGGATAAGGATGATGTACACGACCGCCGGGATGAGGGGAAACGGGCCATGGGAGCTATGAGAAGAGGTCAAACTGGCGTGGACAAGCCTGCCCTCTGAGGATAGTGTCAACAGGGGATTCAAACTCAGGGTATTTTATAGGGCTGAACGTATCCGGGGGCTACTAGATAGTCTTAGACAAAGGTGTTGATTGCCTGGGCTTTGTTAAGCCAAGAGGAAATAATCTGTGTATAATGCACTTAGGTTTGGACACAATTCGGAGGGGCATCTGACTTAATGACTGAGTCATTAAGTTAGTCACTGGCTCATCGGATGTGATGCCAAGGCTATTGTCTTACCTGGGAGATGTGGAAATGTGTGTTTGGCAACTCCCAGACTTCCTATAGAGAACTTCCTCTAATCTCATCTCTAGGGACCCTGCTGGTCTTTCCAAGGCAATTTGCTGTCTTGCCCAGTGGTTTCTCTCCCTTTGCAGGCCTTCTAGGAGGTCAGCTAGGGATCATGGCACAGACCACATGTTCCCAAAATTTTATTAAAAACATATTTCGTAACAACTCTCTCTCAGCCTCAGAGGATGGCAGTGGCAAAATCCCTCTGAAGGAACTTGCCAAGAAAAACCCACGATAGGGTTGCCATAACTTGGAAATGACTTGAAAGGCACACAACATCATCAACAACCTGTTCTTTAATACTTGCCGGCTCTTTCTGCTTGCTAGACCTGTGAACCACCAGAACTTTGGAAAAAGTTCTTTCAGCAATCAAGTCAACTTGTATAAGGTAGATGATAGCCAGGGTTTGTTTGGAAGAGTCAACTTGTCCTAGAAGCAGGGGACCGTCCTCTACAATGTTGGAAGACACCGGCAAAGACCTGTGTCTTGTCACCTTCAGGCAGGGTGACCTAATGTCCTAACCGCAAAGGAGGACAAGACACTGCAAAAATGGGGGTTATTCAAGAAAAAGGGAGGACATGACCAAATAAAAAGCTTGGACACTGCAAAATGGAGGGTATTCAAGAAAAAGGGAGGACATGACCAAATAAAAAGCTTGAAAGCACACACATATAAATGTAAACCCATGCTTCTTAGTCCTGCTCAAAATGAAGGACATTCTAACATTTTGAAGTTATGGCAAGCCTGAGGTGAATCTATCATGGGCATGAGAAGGGGCATCTAGCCCATGGGTCCAATATGGCCCATTAGATACAATATATGTTGTTGTGTGCCTTCAAGTTGTTTCCAACTTATGGTGAGCCTGTGATGGGGTTTTCTTGGCAAGATTGGTTCAAAGGGGGTTTGCCATTGCTCCCCCATGAGGCTGAGAGTGTGTGCCTCGCCTAAAGGTCACCCAATGGGTTTCCATGGCTGAGTAGGGACTTGAACATTGGACTCCAGAGTCAGAGCACAATGCTCAAACCACAGTCCTTTTCCTCTCTTGCGCCATGTGGCCTCCAGGGTCAATGGTTTGTTTTGTTTTTGTTGCTTCACAAAACTCTCTCCCAGGCGGATATTAGGTCATCTCCCATCTGCCCTTTGGCCCTGGGTTCAAGGTGTTCTCAGACCAAGGTGGAGGACAAAACCAAGAGGACCAGGCACCGCACAATGGAGGACGCCCAAGAAAAAAAAGAGAGGCCATGACCAAATACAAAGCTCAAAATACTTCCATCAATGTATAAATCCATGCTTCTTAGTCCAGCTCAGAACACTCTTAGAAATGTAAAACCATGCTTTCTGACTAAATGGAGGACGTTTGGTAGGACCACCAGATGTCCCAGCTGCAAAAGAGGCACCACAAAAATGGAGGGCGGCCAAGGAAGATGGAGGACACAACTGAAGGAAAGCTATATAAAACACATTCACAGAACTATACAGCCATGCTGCTTTGTTGTGCTCCAAATGGAGGACATTTGGGGATCCATCCTGGAGAGAAGGCTGAAATGGAGGACAGGTCCTGGAAATGGAGGACATTTGGGAATTCCCTCCTGGAGAGAAGGCTGAAATGGAGGACAGGTCCTGGAAATGGAGGACACTTGGGAATCCATCCTGGAGAGAAGGCTGAAATGGAGGACAGGTCCTGGAAATGGAGGACACTTGGGATTTCCTCCTGGAGGAAAGGCTGAAATGGAGGACAGGTCCTGGAAAAGGAGGACATTTGAGGATCCACCCTGGAGAGAAGGCTGAAATGGAGGACAGGTCCTGGAAATGGAGGACATTTGGGATTCTCTCCTGGAGGAAAGGCTGAAATGGAGGACAGGTCCTGGAAAAGGAGGACATTTGAGGATCAATCCTGGAGAGAAGGCTGAAATGGAGGACAGGCCCTGGAAAAGGAGGACATTTGAAGATCCCTCCTGGAGAGAAGGCTGAAATGGAGGACAGGGCCTGGGAAAGGAGGGCATTTGGGGCTCCATCCTGGAGAGAAGGCTGAAAATGGTCTGGAGGGCGTGTCCTGGGAAAGGAGGACGTCCCTGGCTGCTGGCTGGGTCTCTCTCTGCAGGTGGCGGCGTCGGCTGGAGGAGGAAGAGGAGGAGGAGGACAGAGAAGGCGGTGCTAGCAGCAGCTCCCTTTCTGGGGAGACTGGAGAGAGGGAGGCCTGGCCTGGGACCCATGTGGCCGAGGAGGAGGAGAAGGAGGGCCCTCCGGTGCCCCGCCGGAGGAGCATCAGGATGAGCAGCGGCTACAGCAGCTGGGAAGAGTCCGAGGAGTCGGAGGAGTTCTTCTTCACCGCCCGCACCTCCTTCTTCAGGAGCCCCCCTCTGGCCAAAGGCAAAGGGTTAAGAGGAACAGCAGGAGGCCACGTGAGTCTCAGATCCCTTCCTTCCTTCCTTCCTTCCTTCCTTCCTTTTGGGACAGCTGCAGGACGCCTCTCCCTCCTTTGCGGTTAGGCTGCATCCACACTGGAGAAATAACCCGGTTTGGAAGCGCTTTAACTCTTTGATCCATTGCTATGGAATTCTGGGAGTTGGAGTTTGTTGTGGGGCCCTCTGGGCCCCACAACAAACTCCAACTCCCAGAATTCCATAGCAATGGATCAGACAAAGAGTCAAAGCGCTTCCAAACCGGGTTATTTCTCCAGTGTGGATGCAGCCAAAGCACATAAACAGATGTATTTCACTCTCTCATAGTACCAACTTTGTATTTGTTGTTGTGTGCCCTACAGTGAACCTCTTGTAGGGTTTTCTTGGCAGGTTTCTTCGGAGGGGGTTTGCCATTGCCGCCCCAAGAGTGTTTCTTGCCACTGGGTTTTTGTGCGTGAGTGGGGGATTCGAACCCTGGTCTCCAGAGTCATAGTCCAATGCTCAAACCATTACACCAGGCTGGCTGTCAACTACTGTAGTACCAACTACTGTGGCACAAGTAGCTATGTACCCTGCGTGCATAGGATATTGCCATGAAAAAGAGAGAGCCGGTTTGAGCATTGGACTATGACACTGGAGAGCAAGGTTTGAATCCCCGCTAGACCTTGGAAACTCACTGGATGACTTTTGGACAGTCACACTTTCTCAGCCTCAAGGGATGGCAAAATGACATGCACCCCTTCCCCGTTGAAGAAACTGGCCAAGAAAAGCGCACGATAGGCTTGCATTAAGGTTCAAAGGACTTGAAGGCAAACGCGCACACATTGTCAGGCAAAGCACTATCTTCCTAGGCCCTTCAGCTAACTGAGGTTGTTTTAAAAAGGCTTTTACTTCATGCTTCACGCATAGAAAGCTTGCACACTAGGGATCAAGCATACATGTTGCTAGCAAGCATGCGCACACTCTGGACTTTAAGGCTGCAAAATATAATACCAACTGTGCGGATAAGTGTTTCTGACATGGCTCCGTTGACATTTAAATGGTGCTCCGTCAAACCTTTAAGGCGCTGTTTGGTGTCAAACGCAAACACTTTCTTGCCTTCTCCCAAATTAATTTCCTCAAAATTAAGGAATCACTTTTCTGTGAGAAAGACACTTGAGATCCTGCAATACATTGAGATGAAAAGTGTGAATACTGTATTCGGATGCACTGGTAGTAGGCTTTTTGCTACTGTGCTGTACATTTCTTAAAACAACTAAAGTAATTGTAGCCAGATCTAGTTGGATGGGGTCTTGTTAGATCTAACAGGTTCACCTTCTGAGTTAAAAGATAAGTGTTTGAACTTTTTGTACAGTGAAATAGTTAGGGTAAGATCTAGTGTTTTACATAGAAAAAAGTCTCAGGATGACAATTGTGGTTATGAACAGAGAGATCTGGGCTGCAGACATGATCCTAAAACAGTCATAATCTGCCCCTTGTGTTAATGAAGAGGGGGACTCTGGCTATTCCTAAGTGTGTTTTTTGATATCTACGAGTTGTAGTAGTTGCTAGGAGATGGCTTGAAGGCAACAAGTTGAAGCATTCCCCATGATCGCAACAGGCCACAGTTTGGCCTCCACTCCTTGGCACTGACGTTGAAATCTAGTTGGTGATAAAAGTGGGCAGGAACAGATAGATAAGGAGTAGTATGAGCAATACATTTTATTTCAGTTCTGTGTGCCGCTGGTGTGCATAGCATTTTACAAAGAAATACTAACAGAGGCAGGTTCCTGCTGCAAGCATTTTGCAATCTGGGTTAAAGGGAGGAGAGAAAGGCAATAGAAGGAGAGCAAGGTAGGGGGGAAAAAGCAAAAGAAATGTAAGGAAGAAATAAAATGGGAAGCAAGAATAGCAAGTGATGAAGACAAGCTAATGTAGTAATGGCCTGGTACAGACACAGGCAAAAAGGGGTGCTTTCAGGCTGGCTTGAAGGCATGGCATTTAGATGACACATGCCTTGAAGTCAGCAGAAAAGTGCCCTGATGCAGAGAAAAGCCATTTCAAAAAGATGCAGCTTTTCCCTGCTTCTTCCTGGCTTGAAGCCATGTCATGTGGTCATGACATGAGTACTCCAGCTGCCTTGGGAGCCGGTAGTGCGGTTGGTGGGGTTTCAATGTGGCTTCAGAAAAGGCAACTTCAAGACACTTTTTCCTGCCTATCTGTTTTGCCCCTACATGTATCTTAGCCTCAAATTCTGTTGAGGAAGAAAAGTAAGGGAGTAAGCCAAAAAGAGGGAAAGTGTAGTCTTCCACATGTTATTGGACTACAACTCCCATTGTCCCTCTCTGTGGTTGCTATGGCTGCTGGGAGTTGTGATCCAAGAGCAGCTGAAAGGCTGGATATTCCTAACCACTAGGTAAAGGCAAAGGTTTTACTGAAGGAAGGATTAGGACTGTGAGTTGTAGGTTTGCTTGTTTATTTAAAGCATTTGTGCCTTGTCCTTGAACCAAATGGGCTCCCAGACTAATTTACAAACACCTAGGTAACTTGACAATTCTTGTCCATGGATTTACAATCTAAATTGTGTGCATGGCGAAGAGGATGGGAAAGGTAGTGGCTCCATGCAGATGTCCTCAGAAGAACTTTTTGCCAAAACTAAGATTTGGGAAAGCAAGGGAAGATAGCTGTAGGCAATTAAAGGATGATCTTTGAGTGGCTGTGGGTGACAGAATTTGGGGGACAAAGATCAGGGACAGTGATATACTGTATCGGTGAGAAGAAGACAAAAGAACTAAGGAGGAGCAAGGCTTGTAGCATTAAATGGAGGACAGAGAGTCTGTGGGCAGTGGGGGGTGCTTTGTTAGTAGCAACACAGAATTATGGCACAACAAGCAGGGATGCCACGTGTTTCCACTTCAGCCTCTTGGTGTAATATGAGAGGAAGAGACAGGACAAGCTTTACATTAGTTATTCCTTAGTCCAAGAATCTGGCTAAGTAATTTTTGAATATTTCTTTCGTGTTGGCATTAGATGGGTCTGAGGGAGAGAACCGTGTCTCAGATCAGTGAAACATTTATTGTTGAGATATTCCACCAGTCATGAAGATATAATGCAGAGGCCTTTACTAGTTTACTACTACTTTACGGAGTTTTTGTTGAGCGTTCTGGTTCCTATTTATTTTTATTGGATTCCCCTCTTCCATTAAAATCCTCTCTGAGCGGCTAGCATGGGGAAAGCGAATGCTTAAAAACAATAACATAACTGGATAATATAAAACAATGTGAAATAGTAGTAGCAGAAAATATAATACTTATTGAAACAACAGCTCAAGTTTAACAGCTTAAATAGTATTTTCTAAAGGAACCAACCATGCTGACATCTTATCGTAAACACATAGAGCAGAATAAGGATAGTACGGTATTGGCCTGTTTTAACAGGACTGTTCTAGGGATTAGTGAGGTACCATAATGGAAGTCTGTTAAGTCTGCACTTTGAAAAACTAATATGTAAGTATTTATTAAGTTGTTCTAGTCTCTGGCATTAGCATAAATCAACTATGTTGTTCAGGAACTGTTGAATTAACTATGTTTAAATTACAAACCTTTTAAGTATACTTGTCCCTCCACATTTGTGGATTTGACTTTTGCAGATTTGATTATGCATGGATTGTATTCACATGTTCTCTCTAGGAATATCTGGGCCCTCCAGCTCAACTCTATGGTCAACTTTAACCAAAAGTTGCATTGAAGGATCTTGAGATTCCTAGAGAGAACATTATAACCAGGCATTTGTAGCTCCTCCAGTGCAGTTTTATGGTCAATATCTGGCAGATATTGACCACAGAGATTCCTCTCTTGATAGAGAGATTCCTAGAGAGGTGTTCTCTCAGGTAAAAACATAGTGTTTTTGTTATTTGAGGTTTTTCCTAATTCACAGGAGTCCTGTGCCCCTAACCCCAGCAAATGTGGAGGGACGCGTGTATGTTGAAATGAGTAGACAGTTTCTAGAGCAGGGCTAGGAATTATACTGTGCAAATGTCTAGAAGCATGCACAGATGGTGTTGGATGGCAGGTCCCAGCAGTCCTAGCCAAGACAGCCAGTGATGGGGAGTGTATGGAGCTATAGCCCAGCATGATTTGGAGGGCTAAATGATTCCCACTCCTACTGCAGGATATTTGAGGATTATACTGCCTTCCTGAAATGCTGTGTATATATGGATGAATCAAATCTGTTGTGATATATTTGGAGTGATTTCCTTTAAATCATTTAAAATGGAAATTTGATTATAGTTGAGTACTAAACACGTAGTGAGTGCTTTTCATTTTCTCTGATTTCCTCGCTCATTGGCCAGAAGGGTTGGTTCACATGTAACCAGACTAGTTGACATTGTATGAATGAGCATTATGCTTACACGTTCCCTTCCTTTCCTCCTTTGCAGACTCTTTAGCTTGTTTGTTTGTTTGTTCTTTCTGTTGTGTGCCTTTAAGGCATTTCCAGTTTAGGGGAACCCTAAGGCGAATCTATAATTGGGTTTTCTTGGCAAGATTTATTCAGAGGAGGGTTGACATTACCTTCCCTTGAGGCTGAGAGCATGTGACTTGCCCAAGGTCATCCAGTGGGTTTCATGGCTGTGCTAGGAATTGACACCTGGTTTCTAGAGTCATAGTCCAACACTCAAACTTGGTTACTTCCACAGAATTCACACACTACAACTGACAAATTGTGGTTTGCATAATTCTTCCAAATCACGGTGGCTAGGGGAATGAGAACACAAACCCCAGCCAGTTCGTTCACATGTACAGTGGGCCCTTGTTATACGCTGGGGTTTGGTTCCAGGACCCTCCATGGATAATAAAATAGGTGGATGCTGAAGTCCCATTAATGGCACAACAAAATGGTGTCCCATACATAAAATGGAAAATCAAGGTTTGCTATTTGGAATTTAAACTTTTTGGGAATATTTTCAAGCTGTGTATGCTCAAATCCGTGGATAAAAAATCCATGGATAAGGAGGGCCAACTGTAATAGCAAACTGTTCTTTCCAAACATGGAATTTCCACCTTAATGATTAACATACTTTTGTTGCTGTATCAGTCTTAATTGATCTAAGCCATAATAAAAATGTTAGTCTTTAAACTGTCAAGAAGATATTTATGCAAAATTCATTTTACACCCATTTCTAATTCCAACTAGATTGGGTCCCCTGAAATAAATGGGATTTACATTAGTGTTTACTGAGAGGCCCTATTTATTTTAGTGTATCTGCAGTCATTCCTCTGTATGCACAAATTCAATCACCCACAGTTTGAAAATATTTTAAAAATATATAAATTCCAAAATCTTGATTTTGCCATTTTATAAAAGAGACACTATTTTACTACATCATTGCATTTAATGGGATTTTGGTATCCACGGAAGATCATGGAACGAAACCCCAGTGGATACCAAGGGCCCACTGTACTTTATTTTGGATTCAAACTGGATTTAACCCATTCTTTCCCCCTCAACAAACTAATCTAATCATTCTATTGAAGGCTTATTAAAATGTTGTGTTTAACGAGATGATGAGGAAGCACAAAATGTTTTTCCATTTGTTGCCAAATTTTGAAAGAGGCCAACGTGTACTTTCTCTGTGTCCCCCTCATTAAGTCGGAAAACTGTTTACAATAAAGCACACACACTTGCTTTTTGTTTGTTGACTAGAGTTTTTAATTACACTGTTGTTCAGCTGTTGTCACATGTGAGTTCCACATTCAACAGCAGTGGTTGTTGCCAAACAAACCAGTTACATCGCAGGTCACCAGGTATTAAAAATAATGAATTAAAAATCTGTGAAAGAGGTCTGGCAGTGACATGTGAGGTGAGCTCTAACTTGGTCATAGTCATGACTACCACAAACTAAAATACAGCACAAATAGAATCTGTCACCAGGTGAAAAGTGAGTGAGTCATTCGCCTCCACTTCTGAGTTGAACAGAAACATATTTGCTTTGGGCATTATTACTCAAATAATGTTTCTTAATTTGAATACACCAGATTATTTTTTATATTCTTTTAAACAAGGAAGAGATGGCATTTTTGTAAAGAGATACATACTTTAATAAATGGTGTGTTGCTGGTAAAGTCTCTGTGCCTGCATATCCTTTTAGAGTTGGGAAGGAGAATGTTGACATTGAGGTCAGAGGAAGCAGCAAATATAAATCACTCCACCCATCTGCTTGCACTTTACTTGCATTGCCCTTGTGGAGTTGGCACTGTGTATTGTTGGCATTTCTCATTCTCCTCATTTCCTGAGGCTTTCCGGTGTGTCCATCCACATCTTTTTTTGATGTTAAGACAAAGAATTTCCCTAAAAGAAGGACAATCGTAGATAATCTAGTTGTTTTTCTTTTTCAGTAGTTAAGAAACTACCTGTCTCTTGATGTAGAAAGGCCACAGTACGTGCTCCCATATTTGATATGTGTTCAGCCCCCCCCCCCCATTATTTCATTTTGGTACCTTTGATACCTAGTGTGGCATAATGGTTAGAGTGTTGGGCTCCAACTCTGGAGACCAGGGTTCGATCGCCAACTTGGCCACAAAAACCACTGGGTGATCTTGGGTATGGCACATGGCCTCAGGGGAAGGCAATGGCAAACCACCTCTGAATAACTCTTGCTAAGAAACTCCCATGATAGGTTCGCCTGAGGGTTGTCATAAGTCGAAAGGACTTGAAGGGACACAAAAACAGCAACAATAATCTTTGCTATATGGTCAATGGCCTTTAGAAAGTGTTGTTCTGTCCACAGATGCTGTTTTATGTCTCTAAAATGGTTTAGATAGATTAAGGCTGTAATCCTACACGCACTTAGTTGGAAGCAAATCTCATTGAACTCACTGGGATTTTCCTCTGAGCAAATATATGTATATATTGCAATCAATCACATTATGATTATGCCATTTTGTTTTTTAAAAAACACGATGCTACTCTTCAGAGCATGGGGTTATTCCAGATGTCAACCTTAAGTTACATACAAATTAGATTTTGAAGATTTATTTTTAAATTATCATTGGAATGATAGGAAGCAGTTTTATAATCTGTTACAATCCCATTGGAGAGGTCACTTGTGCTGAATGAATTACTGTAACTAGAATGGTTTGGTAGTGGACAGAAGAAAACCTCCAACTACCTATTTCTTTACAGACTCCTTCTTAGTATCATTAACCTTTTCAAACAAATGAACAAAGTACAGGTAATTTGTAGATTTCTGCAATGCTTCCTTAAGACAAGTACTGTATTCCCCAGACTATCTTGGCTGCATATACATTATTCATTTTCAGTGGATGTTAAACTGTTGAGATCTTAAAACTGACTTCCAAATCATTATATATTTCTGGATTTTAAAAGTCACTTGAGTTTACATTACTAATACCAGAACTGGTGATAGGTCCTTTATATCTTCTTGTTCAGGATTCTGTCTTTCTGCCATAAACATTTGCTTGGACTTGGAGTTGCCATGAGAACAAGTACACTCTCCTCCCCTAAAATCAAGTACAGTATTGAGGTGTTCAGCCAGTTGTGTGATTTAATAAGCTTAACATTCTTAATTCCTTTTCTATATATAAAACTCAAAAAGCCTGCAGGTATGAATTTGGAATGATAAACATGATAAACATATATTCAATTATTTCAGAAGATTTTGCTTGAGAACTGCTATATATAAACTTATTCTAAAAAAGCTTTGTTACTAGTATCTGGATCATTTTATTTGGTTGAATGTATTGGTTATTACTAACAGAGTGAAACCTTCCTTTGTGCTGCTGGGCCATGGGCCTTAGTCTTGCACAAGAAAAAAGCCAGACTGTCAAAATACTTGTGGGAAAATGATGAAGAAGTTTAGAATGAATATAGGTTTAGGGATCTTTTTTGATGTAGCATGATTTTTTTTACATCTGTAAAAACTTCACCTAGTTTAATTTAATCCTGTTTAGGGCTGCAATGCATTGCAGAAATAATAAAGTTTGACCATGCTTTAACTGTCATGGCTCCATTCTATGGAATCCTGGAATTTGTAGTTTGTTGTGGCACCACTCTGACAGAGAAGGCTAAATATTTCACACAACTGCTAATCCCAGAATGCCATATCTTTGAGCCATGGGAGTTAAAGCGGTGTCAAACAGCCTTATTTCTGCAGCAGATGCAGCCCTGGACAAGGGAATGATGGAGGGAAGAGCAAGTCTCCAACTTTTCCCCTTCCCAAGATGGCCATTTTCATTGCTGCAGCTTCTTCATGTCATATTCTTTGCCTCCATCGTCCCACTTTTTTTTTTCCTGCTGTTTTTTCCTGTGCTTTCCACTTCATTTCCAATTCTTTCTTTGAAAAATAGTGTGACACTGAATACCAAATAAAACACCTTAACAGGGAAAACTGGTTTTAGCAAAGATGTCTAGTTCTCCAGTTACAGTTTGAGACATACGTGCGGGCCAGATTAATGAGACTATTGAAAGGCCTATTGAACAGCTGCAAATGAGTAAGATATTTTATCAGTTGAAACTTTTTCCACCACTGCATCTGCATGCTAGAAAAAGCTGCATGTGCTTATATATCTTTGTAGGAGTGGTGGCAAAAGCCTTGTTTGCAGATTTGAGGGTTCAGTTATAGCTGAACCAAACCAAACTAATAGCTAAGCATAATAATAATAATAATAATAATAATAATAATAATAATAATAATAATATTTATTTATAGCCCACTCCTCTGTCATATCAATCGGAGCGGGTGACAAAAATAAAAAGCACAAGGTAAAAATAGTTTCCGTGACCCAGATCTACCCACCCGCCCCTTTTCTACTAAGCATTCAAACATAACTTAAAAGAATTCCTGCTATACTCCTATAGGCCTGTGGATTTGACAGTAAGGGGAACAGAAACCAACGCTTTTTACTTTTCAGTAAATATCTGTAGCTTTGGGCTGCAAGTCTTGTGTATAAGAAAGATTTTGTTACCCTCTGTGGTAGCATGAGAGCCATTGTGATGTAATTGTTTGACTGTTGGACTAGGACTTTGGGAGACGAGGCTCTGAATCCTGCTCAGCCATGTACTTTGGGCATGTCACACTTTCCCAGCCTAAGAAGAAAGCAAAAGGGCTGCAGGGAAGCAGTGTCCTGGCTTCGAAGGACTTTCCCCATTCCCACCCCCAAGAAAAGAAAGAATTATGACTATCCAGGCTGATTGTTCCCAGGAACTGGGGGCAAGAAAACCAAGAGAACTGGCCCTGGAATTTGACAGCAGCCTCCCTTGGGGTCCTTCTTGCTGAGGCTCAGAAGGGGAGGCTCAAGATACCTAGAGTTTCTTCCAAGTGTGTACTGCTCATCATGAACCAAGATATTCCTTGGTAATATGAGAAGGAAAGGCACATGCAACCTGTGTTTACATTGGTTTTGTAGGAAAAATAATTGAACAGAACGTTTCTACTCTAATCTTGTAGAACCCCCAGTTTACACTTTGAGGATTCCCATGTAACATGAAAATAATTAGCGGTGCTTTGTGGGAATGTGTCAAGAGCTTGGAGTGAAGAAAGGATAGATCTGAGGTGGCAAAGTAGTGGTATATGGACATAGGTGACTATGAAACCCAAGGAAAACTGGTTTATTTGTCATTGAAATAAATGTGAAACAAAGAGATGAATAAGAGTAATGTTGGAACAGGTAGATATCATGATAGGTCAGTTCTGCAATGCCTGCATGAATGGCGCAGTCAGAGAGCAACACTAAGTGAAGCAATGGAAAGGAAAGATTATTTGCATGTTGACAAAACAGAAAAGACAAGCTTATTGTGTGAGTGGAAATACTGGCTCTGAGTTTACCATAAATGAGATAAGCCAGTGCACAGGCTAGGTTAAAACTGCAAGTCTGGAGAAAAGAATGTTATTTGGAGTGTCCCTCAGACAAGATCCTCTTGGAAAGAAAGTTAAAAATCTTAGTGCTGATAAAAATCACAAAAATTGTTTTTCTGCCTTTAGAAAAACAAAGCTCTGAATTGTACTGCAAATGCTGGATCCTTAGAGCGGTTTGGACTTGTATGTGGAAACAAATTGCAGCCAGGTATGGTACTATGTAAATAGTATATAGAAGAGCTTTCTCTACAGTGAATTGCTGACATCTCTAGTCAAAATGACCAAGCAGAAGTGATGGGAAACAAACACCTCTGCTTCAGATCCTGTCCATGTAGACAATACTGATCAGATATAAATCAGATACTTGGTATTGATGTTAAAAATGTTACTGCAGGTTTCTCTGCCCTAAGGTACATTAGTTTATAATACAGTGGGCCCTTGGTATTTGCTTGGGTTTGCTTCCAGGACCCCCCCATGGATACCAAAATGCTCAAGTCTCATTCAATACAGTGGTTCAGCGAAATGGTGTCCCTTATATAAAATAGCAATAACAAAGTTTGCTTTTGGAATTTACATTATTTTTTAAATATTTTCAGGCTGTGAATGATTGAATCCATGGATTAAAAAAATCCATGGATACAAAAAGCCAAAGGTGCTTGGAAAAAGAAGAATAAACATAACAAAGTTTCATTATCATCTTCTTCAGCAGCATCTTTCCATATGTATTGGACTACAGTTCTTATAATCCCTACGAAACATGTTCATGCTTACTGAGGATTTATGGGACTTCTAATTGAATTTACCTGAAGGACTTAGGTAGCAGCTTACAACAGCCACAAATAGTGACTAGTCCTATGTGGAAACCTCAAGTTGTTTCTGACTCAGAATCACCCTAAAGCAGACCTATCACAGGTAGTCATTAGGGCAAGCCAGAGTTCACAGATCCCTAGTTTCACAAAGCTACTTGGCCATGGTCAAATTTTGTCAAATAGTGGGTGACAATACAAACTCAGTCATCCTTAATTTAAATAGAGGGCATAGTTTATGTACAAGGCATACAAAATCTTTTTTTATTTTTACCCTGAAGCATATGTTGTGTCCTATGAGACTTATAAACTAGCTTATCTTGTTTAATTAGGTATGTGGGTAGGCAATTGTGTGAGCAGTTTCCAAGTTCATAGCATTACATTGGTAAGTATTAAATGACTGATTTGCCATTTTGGAAAATATAAAATCTTTATGGATTATTAACCATAATCTACTAATTGTCTGAGTGTATGTTTCTATGTACACAGTTTTTATGTTTATAGCTTTTTCCACTTAATGCTTGGTTGTTGACACTGAATTTAAAATTCCTTCAAAATACTGAGTTGCAGTCTTTTTGACTGCAAAATGAGTAGGGAAGCACAAAACAATAATGATATAAACTGAAGCAAATATTTTAAAATCTACTACACAATGACTTCAATCAGTCTTATATACTGTTGAGATTTGGTTATTTTAAAGATCAGGAATCTGTTAATTGATTGTGTTTTATAAACTACAGTATTAGCAGTTTTTCCACTCAAGAAACAATAGATAAAATACATATCTTGATGTGAGCTTAACAACAATGTTCTAGCATGAAATCTTGACTTTGGCTTGAAGGAAAGGTGGAGCAGCAGCATTTCCTTGTGACTGATTTCCTGAGCATGCAAATAGGGAAGTTGCTGTTTAAAAAAGAAGAAAGTGTTTGGGCCTTGGATTACTAAATCAACACACATTATTCCATGTACCCTTAAGAACAAAGGCTTTGTTTCCTGATGGCCTCTTTCCAGAGTTAGTAGAATAACTTGCTTATTTACAACCTGATTTAAGGGTTTATGTCCAAAATCTATACATGTGTGAGGTGGGTTTTGTTTTCCTTCCACTCGAGTTTTAGAAAATCCTTTTTCATTTAAAGGTTAAATGTAGTGTCTTAATGGTTGTTTCACTTTGATCTGTAGGAATTGCAGTTTCCTATAAACATTCCTGCTAATGCGTGGAAACATCATTTAAAGGTCTTAAAGTTGTTCTGTCCTTAATAAATACAGTGCAATACAGAACTCCCACCATATAGTTGATGCCAGAAAAGATACAGAGTGAGGAGCTGTTGAGGTTCAGAATTCTGGATAGGTGAGGCAGGAAGGTACACTGTTTTTCAAGCTAGAGTCAGCTTGCCTACTTCCATTTTGGGCAGTTCAGTAGCCTGATTAAGGCAGTAGCAAAGCATTCAGACCCCTTCTATTTTCCAGAAGTTAAAACACCACAAATGTACAGTTTTGCCCACAGGGTTTTCAGAACAGTTGTTTAAAATGCATACAAAAGGATGGCCTCCTTCTGTTTTTACTTGAAGATTCTAATCATAGGTCCTTTTAGATGCTCCAGTCAAATGAGTTGAGCTGGATGGTTATGAGAGAAAGAGCCTTTTTACTGATAGCATCCTGGTTTTGCAGTAATCTCCCTCTAGAGACATACTTGGCACTTTCATTGTACCTTTTTGTGAGCAGGTCAATACTTTTTGTTTTATTAGGCTTATGTGAACAAGAGCCTTGCTGGATCAAAGCGGAGCCTTACGTATTCCAGCATTTTGTCCCCACAGTGAGCAGCAGCATGAGAAACCCATAAGCAGGATGTTAGCACAGTCACACTCTCCAGGTCATATTCTCTTAAACCAGCGGTTCTCAACCTGTAGGTCGCAACCCCTATGGGGGTCAAATGACCCTTTCACAGAGGTCGCCTAAGATAATCAGAAAGCATATATTTCCAGTGGTCTTAGGAACTGAGACACTGCTCCTCTATGGTTGGGGGTCACCACAACATGAGGAACTGTATTAAAGGGTCACAGCATTACGAAGGTTGAGAACCTTAAACCTTGGTATATGCTACCTTCAGACCTGAAGTTATCGCAAGTAGTGCCCATTGATAGAGCAATATAGACCACCCAAAAGGAGTGGTCTCTACCCGCCCCATGAAGCAGCGGGATGGGGCCAAGGCTGTCACACCGGCAGCCTCAGTTGCCCCATCCCGCTGCTTCCAGAGGCTGCGGGGAAGCGGCAAACTGCCGCTTTCCCACAGCCTCAAAGTAGGGTGCAGCAGGTGCCCTGGGCGCCTGCTGCACTCCGTTTCCCTCAGCAGGGCTGAAAGGAGAAAGAGGCCACTGCCATGGCCCCTTTCTCCCTGGGTCTTTGCTGCGGCCGTTTAAAGGCCGCGGCAAAGACACGCCGCAAAAAAAGAGCTCCGTTTGGATCTCTTATTTGCACCACGGAAAGGACACGTTTGGCGCCCTTCCGCAGCGTAAAGTCATGGTGTGCTCAGCGTGTCTAAAAGCTGCGCATGCCATGACGACGTCATGGTGCGTCCGTATGGACACCGCCATTTAATAATGGTGGCGTCCATACGCGCTAGGGTTCGGGAGGATGCAGAAGCTACGCCCTCCCGAACCCTATTCGCGCCCTTTTTAGCCCTAGACACGCCTCTTTTGGCACGTCTAGATCGGCCCTTTATGATGGTCGTAGACCAACACAATAGATAGACTTATCCTCCATGTGCTCATCATATTTTTAGAACTTGGTCCTATGCTGATTTTAAGAGTAATGTTATGATAGGTTTTGATATTTATATTGCTTTTATCATACATTGCAACTGTATATTTTTGTTGTTGATTCATAATTTTTTGAATTGTAGACAGTCCAGATGACTGTTGATTGATGAGGCATTCAGATGTTGTAAATAAATTACAGAAAACAAAGTTTATAGACACATCTGGATTTGATCATGGTTCAGCTAATTTGTCTAGGTAAAATACTGGTGTTAACAGAGTTTTAGAAAATGTTGAATTGCAGAAGGGAGATACCGTATATACTTGACTGTAAGTTGACCTCAGATATAAGCCAAGGGCAGATTTTGGGTCCAGAATTATGAATTTTGATATGACTTGTGGATAAGTTGGGGGTAAAACTTAGGGGCATATATCAAAGGATGTAAATGATGAAGCAAAGGAAAACAATGCCAAAGAACTTACACAATTCCAACAGGCATAACTGTTTGTGCTCATACTGAAAGCTGGATGGTTGAGAGGGTCAGTGCTTCCAGGACAGATTATGCTCTTGCCTTTCACCAGGTGATGGTTCCTTTTTTAAAATAAGAGTTAAAGTACAGTACTTACATTGACCCATGGGTAAGTTGTCAAAAAAATCCCTCAATTTTTTTACCTACATTTCTAGAACTATACATGAGTATATGCATAATCTTGTTTGAGGAGTTGTGTACTAGTCTCCAAGAGGACTTCGGTCGTCTTCTGGGACTTAGAAATAGCAAAATGTATGATTTGAGGCCTGTTGACAAGAATCAATTGTAGCAGGCCACTTTGAAGAATGTAGTTCTTTGGTATACTGTATTTCAAAAAGAAATCCAAGATACATGGAGCTAGATATAAGGTATCTTGCAGAAATTGATAGTTAACCCCAGTTTCAGAAGAGCATGTCACATTATGAGTTTTTACAACAAAATGATTTGTACCTAAGTAAAATGCTCTACAAGGCTATCTGTTTAACATATGGGACTGACATTGCATTTGGTGATCCTTTGGAATCATGGCTCTTATTAGCATTAAAGGGAATGTCTATCACTACTTGCCCAACATCCTGTTAGGAACAGCCAAATGCATAGTAGGTTTCCCTTACATGTGTGTTGTATCCTTTTTTGGGTGCTATGAAGCTTGATACAGTTGGCCCTTCATATCCACAGATTCTTTATCCAAGGATTCAAGCACTGACTAAGGTTTGAAAATATTTAAAATATATAAATTCCAAAAAGCAAACCTACATTTTACTGTGCCATTATTTTTAATGGGGCTTGAGCACGGATTTTGGTATCTGCAGGGGATCCAGGAACCATACCTCAGTGGTTACCAAGGGCCTGCTGTATACCCTTTCTACTGAACAGCCTCTAAAGCCGCCTTGCACAGTGGCAGGATATCAGATGCATTTGTCTGCACCCTCAGACTTGAAACAATGACATCAGCATGAGATCTCCTCAAAGGTCTCAGCATTGCTGTAGTAATTTCACATCTGGCTATGCTTCTACAATCCTGCCTCCTTCCCATGAAACACGTAATGGCGGTATAGGGGGCTTGGTTGTTCACTTAGCTACATAAGCGGTATACATAGTTCAGCCTAGTGTAGGTCCTGAGCTATACATGACTGTGATTCTTTTATATTTGACCTTTGTAACCTAACAAGATATTCAAGCAGCATTGATGTATAGAGAAGTGTTTAACTCAGTGATGTAGTATTAAAGCCCCCTTCCTTTTTCTACTCCCACCCTGCTGCCATATTGTCACAAAGATGAATGTTGCAGGCAATGGTAAATGGTACAAGGAAAGAAAGGGAAGTCATTTTTTCTATTCTCTTCCTGTAGTGGGATTGTGTGCCTTATTTGGGGCGAGGTGAGTGCCACTGGACCATAATAAACTGTACTTTCAAACAGGGCAGGGTGAACCTAGAGGTCCACTGACTTGCCTCCTTTCCCGTCACCACAAAGTCAGCAAATTTATCAGTATACTGAAGGACTGGAGGTATATTCTTTCTTTTGTCTGTCATGTAGACTGCCTTTGTGGCTACAATATATAGTTCTGGGCACACTTCCTTCTGTTGGCCACATCAATTCTTTTTCCAATTCCCTTCTTTGCAAAGCCTTTCTTGGCCTGTTGTTGTGTCAGTAGCTGTATGTGTACTGATCCAGAGACAGTAAGGCAAAGATGGAAGCCATACTTGCATACCAAGCTATATTTAATACTTTTTTTCCTGGAGAAGCTACTTCATTGTCAGTATTAGCACTGATCCAGCCTGCAGCCAAAATGGTGAAGCTGGATGGCATGTAGGTAAAGAAATACTGTCAACCTTGTGTGGCAATTTAATCTGTGATATGCCTGTTTACAATGCAGCCTTCTTGGCCTCAGTTCTCTCAGAGCTGTTAAATAATGGTTTTACAGCCAGTGTGTTCACTTGCATAGATACTCCAGAATGTAGGAGAAACACCTTCTTTGTGAAAGACTGCAGTATAGTGCATAATCTTGACTGTTCATTGGTTTGTCTGTGGCAAGTCTCTCTTAGACTCCTTTGTATCACATTAATTGATAGGCCCACTGTGTCTCAATTTGTCCTTCTTAGAGGAAAGGTTGGTTGTCAAATGTGACCTGTTCCCCCCCTCCCCCATACTTACTCTCCTCCACACTATCTCGAAAGAGATTTTGGGTAAAAACATGTGACACAATACCAGTCAGAGAGTATGTTACAGAAATTCATGTACATAATAAGTTGAAAAACAGGTTGAACAATTTAGAAAAGTTTGTTCAGAAAGTATGTTCCCAGCAAAATCCTGATATCCTTCTATTCTGTTTTAAATGAGTGTGTAACCTTGCTGTTCTTGCTATACCAAGTGCCAGGAGTCTAAATGCTATTCTTACAATTTAGCCTCCAGACTTTAAACAACTAGCTCTGTTTAGAACTGGGTTGCATGCCAGCAGTTAAAGCAAAGCCTTATAGGGTATGACAGAACTGGTAGTTTTGGTATGAGATCATGATAAACTTGATCAGTTACTTTAGTATCACAAGTACATATAAGTCTCTCATTCGCTCTCTTTCACACAGGCAGGCACAAATAAAATGTTGTATTTTTGGTTCACTTTATATTTCGATATTCTGTGCAAGAGACTTTCACTGTACAATCACCCAGTAGAAAGAGGATAATTTCATGGTCTTCACAGAATTTCACGTTATAGAACTGGCTTATATAAATATAGTTGTTTGCTAATAAGGTCCTGTGCATGTACGTCAATTTAATGCAAACATAAGCATTGCTGCATGCTTTTAAAAGTCCCATTAGTTTCATTCTCACAACTTCAAGGACAACAGGCCTAGATATGAGTAGATCAGGGTATGCTTATTATGCTTAACATGCTGCTAGTGCCTTAATGCCCTTTACAGCTTGCACAAAAATAATTGGAGGGGGGATTTTTAAATACAGTGTTCTCTTACCATCCACAGGGGTTCAGTTCTGGGTCCCCCCATGGATGGGAAGAAACGTGGATGGTCACAGCCCATTTTATTCAATGGCAAAAATATGCACACAGCCATGCCAGTGTGCCTGGCATCCATGTGCCACCGTTTAATAAAATGGGGCGTGGCAATCCATGGGTGCTCATATCCACAGATAACTAGCCCACCAATATGGTGGGCCCACTGTACATAAGAGTTTACATGTAAACCATTTGACTGACATAAGCACTGTGGGCCAAGTTTTGAATATTTTGGTTTTCTATTGGATGTGACCAGGAGAATAGCATAAGTGCTAAGGTAATTAAATGGAGATTTCAGTTCACAAATGTTGATTGCTAAGGCAGTTTGATACTATATATAGTGTTTGTACAAATGAAGAGATTGTATTTAGAACATTAGTTTTCAGTGTGGGTTAGAAAGAAAGGCTTCCAAATATATCTGTGTGTTTACAATGTGCTGTTTAAAATCGGTATACTATTTGGAGTAAATAGCTAACGGTAGTAAGAACTTACTTTTACAGCAGATCTGTATCCCACTATTAGAAATCCAATAACTACTGGACACCTATTTCCTATACAAATGAAGGCTTTTTCCCTGCTGGACACATTTAAGAATGGATAGACTATTGGTTAATTTTCATTTCAAAATATTAAAATGCTTTTAGTGGGGGTCCCAGAAGGAATTGTGTTCTGTAACATCTTTTTAAAATGATCGTTTGTATCTCGTACATTGTACTTCTCAAGACTTTGAAGAGGTATTTTAGTCTTGCACTGGGGCTATGGGTTGGTTAGCTTATCTCATGAGCTCTTTAGTTAAGCAGGGATTTGAACTTGGTATTCTGAATCCTGCTCTGACATGTCCAGTGCACTACACTGGCTTTGTATTTGCAGCTCTCTGCCAAGTTGCCTTTTAACATTATAATCTTCAAGATAGATTATTGATTGCATACTAAACCCTACCTAGCTTTGATTAGATACGTAATAAAAGAAGGTGCGCTGTCAATAAAATTTCAATAGTTGGGCAAGTGAATTTGACTGTGTTTTGTATAAAGATGAGCTAGTAGCTCTTTGAGTGTACTGCTTCTGTTTGTACTTTACATTTTTGTATATCAGGGATGGACAACTTTAGCAGGTGTGAGATGGGGATCCATTTTGGTTCCCTTTCATATCCTACTGGAGGACACTGAAATTCAGTGGTGTTAACAGCAACTGGAAGTGGGGAAACCACTTCCATATGCCTTGTTTTCTAGGAACAACTCTTGCTGGGGGCTTCTGGGAGCACAGTTATCTACTAAAAATGTATGTCGTTTTTCAAAGTGCAAAACTAAGGGAGCCCCTCCTTGCATCTAACTGTATTTGGATTGTTTAAGCCAATAGAAGCATGGGTAGTTTAACTCCCATCTACTGTATTTCCATATATTATCCAAAGTCCAGAATTTAACTCTTTCACTATGTGTCTTGCATGGGAAAGTTTGTGGGGGTTTTTACAGACAAGATTGAAATGTGTTGCCGTATACAGTATACTCAGGTGTAAGTTGAACTCATACGTGAGGGAAAAGGGCAGGTTTGGGGTCCAAAATTATGGATTTTGATATGACCTGTGGGTAAGTCAAGGGTAGAACTTTTGGCATGTAAGAAAGAATAAGTTGAGGGTATAACTAAAGGATGAAGCAAAGGAAAACTATGCCAAAGAGCTTACAGAATTCTGGCAGGCATAACTGTGCTCACCCTAAAACAGCCTTTAGGATGGATGAAGAAACTGCAGTAAATTGTGGCTGTGCAACGCGTGGGAAAGGTGGCCAGGCACAGATGGGCCTAAGAAAACACATACATCATAAAGTGTAACAAAGCAAAAGCAATGAAAATGGCAGCTATGGCCCCAAGCAGACAGCTGGCTTGGAGCAGCCTCTGGCGACCAGACACCACAGTCTCGAGGCTGGCAAGCACGGAGTGCTTTTTTGTGCTCCTTTTGTGGCTGATTTTGGGCTGCCTTAGGCAGCCCGTGGCATGGCTTCAGCCCAATCCAGGGGTGTGCATAATCTGAAGCCACTGCTCTGGATCGACCCGAAGGTAGTGCTTCTGGCCCGTGGTGTTTCGTGCCTATGTTAGCAGTGATTATAATCTTTAACTTTAATGTCATAACTTTGCCTGATTTTAACCCAGAAAAGCTGACAAACATAACACAAATGTCTTATTAAAAACCCTTCAGAGCTGGTTTCCTCTGGGTGATCCTTGAGGAGAAGCACCAAAGAGCTATCATTGCTGCCATCTTCCTGCCCAGGCATTCAAAACAGTCAGAATCAGTTCCCAAACAGAGAGAATAGAGGGAGGGGGGGGGGTCATTGCTTCTTTTAGTTGCTCCCAAGATGGGCTAAGCACTCACCTTTCACCACTCTACTCAGAGAAGATGATGCTTCCCTTTCTGAAAAGAGTTCAGATATAGTACTTACATTGACCCATTGATAAATTGGGGCTAATTTCATTTCTAAAATTTCTAGATTTATACTTGTCTGCCCTTTCCATACACGCGGGATCCATTCTGGCCCCCCCTCCCGTGTAAGGCAAATTTCACGTATGCTGGAGTCCCATTGATTTGAACTGTGATGTGCTCCCATTTTGTCCCTCGCCTCTTGCTGTCAGCACAAGCTTAAGGCTGCATATGGCAATGGCATGCATGGCAATGGTGGACTGTATATACATATATACATGGGTAAGTAGGAAAGTGAATACCCTGTTGTCCTTCTCTATGTCCTTGAAGTAAATGTTGGTTCCATTATATGTGTCTCTGGTGTGGAATGTAAATTGGAACACATCTATACACACTGTACCCTGGTGCACACCTCGCAATTTTTAACACATTTTCTATACTGTATCTAATGTTTCTAGATAATCAATAATCTTGTTATTATTTAGTAGTACTATATTATTTAGTACTACTATTTTTTTCTATATATTTTCTATACGTTTACACTTTTGTACCCCTTTTGATTCAGGATGTTCAGAAAGAGAGAGAATCCCATAATTACCTCAGTAAAGAAGCAACCAAGGAGAAAGTCCAAATGTATAATTCAGATGTTACTGACAAGCTAAAGATGACATTGGTAAGGCTTCTGTATACTATTTTGAGTAGTTACAAGTGATGCATGTAGGGGCTTCTTTATTCACTCCTATAATTAAGTTAGAAAATGCATTCATATCACACAGTGTATAATAAGTATTTTTTTTCTTAACCTCAAGTGCATTTGCATTTAAAATATTCCAAAGCATCACAGTTAGCCACGTGACCACAGCCATGGACCAAACAGCAAGGACACATCTCACCATTCTGGGTAGAGCACCCCCTTCACATGCATGATCCACAAACTCTGACTGCTAAATGCTATGTAGTAGTTTGATTAAGCCGTAGTGGATTATAGACTTTACGCTGCTACTCACAGTGGTGGTCCATTGACTGGTGTTCCATGAGCCATCAGCTGATGGTCCCTAGAAAGTTTCCAGGAAAGAAAGAAACAATTCTAGCCAGTGGGCATAAATATGGTACTGATTCCTGCACACTGGGAAAAAAAATTGCTGGGCCTCCTCCAGATAGTTTGAGATGCTGCGCGAATCTAATAAACATGATAAAAAAGGATATTAGACAAAGGACATGGAGAGGATGAGAGTTAGCAGACTCACATAACAGATGTTACTCAATATCTGTGTGGAATGGTCACTGCAGGATACTTATGAAATACCAAATGACAGGCTCCTCTCTTCCTCTAAAGAAAACCTTGTTTGCTATCTTTATTCTTTTTTCTGACTTATGGAAGACCTAAAACAATCCTGACATGGGGCTTTCTTGGAAGATTTGCCTTCCTCTGAGGTTGAGAGATGTGATTTGTCCAGGGTCACCCAGTGAGTTACCATGGCTGAGCCATGGTTTCCAGTGGCATACTCTGGTTTCCAGTGTCTTACTCAAACACTCCAGCCGCTACACCAAGCTGGCTGTCTTCTACCCAGTTGAAAATAGACCTTGACCTTCCAGATAGAGGTTCTTAAGCTGTCTGATTTTGGGGTCCAGCAGTTAGTTTTTTCCACTGCACCAGGGACTGATACCATATTTTTTTCCCATTGGCTACAGTTGTTTTCTTCCTTTCCTGGAGACTCCAGATACTGGAAGCTGATAATTCAGCCCACCATTTTGGGTAACCCTGTTCTATATGAATTAACTTAATTTGATTCTATGTGCATGTGTTTGATTCTGTTGCAGAATTCCAGTGGAGTATACACTGGCTTCATCAAAGTTCAGATGGAACTTTGCAGACCTATCACAGTACAGACCACAAATCTAGGAAAGCATGGCAACAACAACGAGACCGCTTTTTATTTGCCTAATGGCTGTGTGAATACCCTTCATATCAGCAGCACTAACACTGTCCATGAAGTCATTGCGGCCTTGCTCAAAAAGTTTTTGGTGGCTGATAACCCTGCCAAGTTTGCACTTTATAAACGTTGTCACAAGGAAGATCAAGGTATGCTACTACATCAGTACTTGAATAATGGTAAATACATAAGCAGGGCATATAGATGAGAAAAAGACATCCTATTTAATCTGTTCACACCCTGTAAGCTTGACACTTGAGTGTATTGAAAAAGATTAATTTACTGAGCATATTTTACTGATTTTATATAAAATGTGAGTATTAAATTATTTATTTCAGACCAAGTTTTTCAAAACCATCTTATGTTTACACAAAATGGCAGCTCTGATATTTCAAGCATACAGTCTTGCAACTAAATACCGTATATAGGTGACTATAGGTCGACCTCATGTATAAGTCAAGGATAGATTGGGGGCCCAAATTATGATAGTTTTGCCAGTTCTTTCCTCTGAAATAAAGTCAGCCCTCCTTATCCATGGATTTATCCATGGATTCAAGCATCCACAGATTGAAAATGTTCCAAAAAAGTATAAATTTCAAATAGCAAGCTTTGATTTTCCATTTTATGTAAGGGACACCATTTTACTATGCCATTATATTTAATGGGACTTGAGCATCCACAGATTTTGTTATCCATGGTTGGTCTTGGAACCAAACCCCAGTGGATAACAAGGGCCCCACTGTACAGCCTACAGTACCTGGTATTCATTGGCAGTCTCCCATCTAAGTACTAATTAGAGTTGAACCTGCTTAGCTTCCAAGATCAGATGGGATCTAGTGCAATTAAGGCATTTAGGCAGAATTACTTATCTGCTATTTAATTCAGTTTCATTTAAAGTGAGCTAGATATCTTAAAGTTGATTGTAAATTTCATTTCCCTATTTGGGAAGTAAAAATTCATGGAACCTTAGTCTCTTAGAGCTGGAAGTGGCCCTAAGGAGCTACTAATTGAACTCTATGCCATGCAGGAAAACACATCTAAAGCATCTCCAAAAGATTTCTAGCCAGCCTCTGTTTAAAGACCCCTTGAAAAGTTCCCCCAAACTCTGGCAGTCTATTCTACTGCTGAACAGTTCTTGTCATAAAGCCCCTCCTGAAGAAACCTTCCCTTGATCCCCTGGACCGAAACAACTATAGACCAGTTTCCTTGCTGCCATTCTTAAGCAAGGTGATCGAGAGAGCAGTCGCCTCCCAACTCCAAGCTGTCTTGGATGAAACCAATTATCTCGATCCATTTTAAACCGGCTTCCGGGCAGGATATGGAGTTGAGACTGCCATGGTTGCTCTGACAGATGACCTCTGCTTGAGCATTGATAGGGGTAGTGAGACCCTACTGGTGCTCTTGGATCTCTCAGCGGCCTTTGACACCATAGATCATGCCATCCTTTTGGACTGGCTGAGAGGGATGGGGATCGGAGGCACCGCCTTACAGTGGTTCCGTTCCTTTCTCTTTGGCAGGACCCAAAGGGTGAGGCTCGGGGACAGTTGCTCCTCCAAAATTGAACTAAGTTGTGGCGTCCTGCAAGGCGCCATTCTGTCCCCGATGCTATTTAATATTTACATGAAGCCGCTGGGTGAGATCATTCGGAGGCATGGAGCTCAGTGTCATCAGTATGCTGATGACACTCAGATATATTTCTCCATGACCAGATCATCTGCTAAGACCTCAGATGGCGTCTCCTCTCTCAATGACTGCCTGGCAGCGGTAATGGATTGGATGAGGGAAAACAGATTGAGACTGAATCCAGACAAAACGGAGGTACTGACAGTCACCGGCCCAAAACCAGGTCTGGGAATACAACTTCCAGTCCTAGATGGAATCCTCGAAGGACCCTGTTTGCAGTCTGGGGGTGCTCCTAGACTCGTCACTTCACATGACTAGTCAGGTGAATGCGACGGTCAGGAGTGCCTGTTATCAGCTTCGGCTGATACGCCAGCTGCGCCCTTTCCTGGAGATGAGGGATTTGCCCTGGTGGTGCAGTGGTTAGACGCCTGTACTGCAGCCACCCACTCAAAACCATAAGGTGGCGAGTTCAAGACCAGCAAAGGGCTGAAGCTCGACTCAGGCTTGCATCCTTCCGAGGTCGCTAAAATGAGTACCCAGATTGTTGGGGGGCAAATAGCTTACAATTGTAAACCGCTTAGACACTCCTTAAGGGTATGAAGCGGTATATAAATGAAGCTATTTGTTTGTTTTTGTTTTGGAAACTGGTACACGCTTTGGTCACCTCACGACTAGACTACTGCAACGCGCTCTACATGGGGCTGCCCTTGTGCCTAACCCGGAAACTTCAATTGGTTCAAAACATGGCAGCCAGATTAGTTACTGGGACATCTAGGAGAGAACATATAAAACCAGTGCTTAAATCTCTCCACTGGCTGCCAATTAGTTTCCGAGCACAGTACAAGGTGCTGGTTTTAACCTTTAAAGCCCTACATGGCTTGGGCCCATCTTATCTCAAGGACCGCCTCTCCCCGTACGATCCTCCCCGCACACTTCGATCCTCTGGGAGGAACCTACTACAGCCTATCAAGACCAGGCTGGCACAGACCTCCCAGAGGGCCTTTTCTGCAACCGCTCCCAAGCTCTGGAATGGTCTGCCGGATGAGATGCGTCTCATGACATCTTTAGATTGCTTCAAAAAAGCCCTAAAGACGCATCTCTTCTGGCAGGCCTTCCCCTGAAATCCCCTATCCCCGGCTTCGGTTCCAGACTTTGATTTCCTGCCTACTCCCATGTTCCTGATCCCCACTTATGACGTGGCCACAGGAAGGGCTAGGATGTCGCTATATGTTTTTAAATATTTACCGTTTTAATCACTGCTGGTTTAATCTATTTTTAAGGGGTGGGAGGTTTGGAAATGGGTTATGGGATTGTTTTAATTTATGTTTTTTTTTTTTACTTGTACCCCGCTCCGAGTGTATGTACAGAGGAGCGGGCTATAAATAAATTATTATTATTATTATTATTATTATTAAGATGTTCTTTATTGTGTGCAAAAAATTAATTAGCTGGGACATTTATCATTTCTCAGCTTAATCACATCACAAAATTATTGTGAGGATAAAAGGGGAGTTGAGGGGAATAAGTGTGATCAGTTAGCTGTTAATTATTTTCTGTGGGTCAGTCTGCTGTGTTTATTGATCCTAGTCCAGAACAAATTCTATGTGTATATTTACTTGTTCTTTTTGTAATGCTGTCTGCAGTTTATATGTGTAAGCTCTCAGAAACAGAACATCCTCTCTACTTGCGGTTGATGGCAGGCCCAAGAACAGACATGCTGAGTTTTGTTCTGCGTGAGCATGAAACTGGAGAGGTTTTGGTAAGTTGCATCTGAACTTCTGGTAAGAATTTGGAAGTGCCCTCTTGGGTCCAGCTTCTTAATTTTGAGAATTTCTGAGATGTGTACTATTCTCAGTAAATATATATGAGATTACATCAGATACATTCCTTGCCTCACAACACAAAAAGGAGTTGACTGTTCATCAGTTGGAATCAAATTTATACTTTTAGATGTTTTATCTCTTTACAGTATAGGTGGTTATCAGGGGTTGGTCATATGTACCCCCCCCCAATCTTTTTGTCCTCCTCCAAATGCACTCTAGATGATATGGGGTGCATTTTTGTTCTAGTTTTGGATCCCCAGACTTTTTTCAGTGACCTTAAAGCCACTTATGAGTCACTTCCTGTATTAAAAAGCCTTTTCTACACATAAAATGGTGCTGGGGGGGGGATATGATGGCATTCCTACCCACAGCCCCTAGAGAGAATTTGAGAGACTATTCATTTATTTTGAAAAATGCATTTGAACCCTGGGAGCCACAAATACGGCCCAAGCAACCACATGCAGATCAAAGGCTGCTCTTTGCTGGCTGTTACAGAACAGTAATAAAATTAAAACAAAGAGGTAAGTCCATAGTTCTACAAGCAGGAAACTATATGAATTTACATGAACTAAGCAGAACAGTATGGATAAGGTGGCTTAGTGGTTAAGATGCCAATTCTGATGATCGGAAGATCAGAAGGTTGGTAATTTGAGGCCCGAGTGCTGCATGATGAGGTGAGCTTGTATCACTAGTCCCAGCTTCTGCCAGCCTAGAAGTTCAAAAGCATGCAGATGTAAGTATATAGATAGGTACCACTTCTCAGTGGGAAGGTAACAGCGTTAGGTGCAGTCATGCCTGCTACATAACCACCAGAGCAGTCCTTGAACACTGACTATCTGGCTTAGAAACCAAGATGAGCACCGTCCCCTACAGTTGGTTACGACTAGACATTCATGTCAAGGGACTACCTTTATCTTTACCTTAACCTTTTTTAAGCAGAACAGTGAAGGATAGGGATTCTTGGAGATGTCTCATCCCCAGGATCGCCATGAATTGAGATCATTTCGAAGGTGATTAATAACAACAAATAAAAGTTTGGCTACAGCAGCAAACGATTATTAAAACATGAAAAGCAGACGCTCTTGTCTTACTGGCCCAGGCAAGATTGCAATTTGTTGTTCCATTTGAGCTTGTTCATTGTGGGAATCAGATTGCCTTAGGATTTACACATATGAAGAGAGAGCAAACAGTTGATTTATGCCACATATTGTGCTCAGGGAGGCTAATGCAGATAAAATCAATCATAATTAAAATGTAAATTATTTTAAAATGCAAGCATAAAAAGAAATAAAGAGTCATAGCCAGTAAAAATTCGCTAAGTAGCAAACCAACTTAAATGCCACAGGTTTGTTTGAAAAAAAAAATCTTTGCCTTCCAGCAGAAAGGGGGAATCCCTAACAAGGGGTTTCTCAGTCTGGGAACCATCACTGAGAAGACTCCCTCTTGTCCCCAGCAAATGTACCTCTGGTGGCAGGGGGCACTGGAAGAAAAAGGCATCTCTCCCAAAGATCGTAATGGCTGGGCAGGCTCTTAAGGGAGAATGTAGTCCTTGAAATGGCCAGATCCCAAATTGTTTCTTTCACTGAGTCTTGTTTTTTGTTGTTTCTCTCCACTCAGCTTTCCTAGAGAGTACATATTGCAGAGGTAGCCCTTTTTTGTGTGTAATGTTTCTAAGAGAGGAACATAACAGAAATTTGTATGGATTTATTTTTTGGCAAAAGAAAAGCGTATAGCAGCTTAGATCTGCATTTTTTCCTCCTTGCTTAACAGGCAGACTGAAGCAAGAACTCTGCCCTTGCCAATTGTACTTCTCTATGTACTTTTGTTACCTGTATTCTAAGATTTTTTTTTCTTTTGCAGTGGGAAGCCTTTAGCCTTCCTGAACTAAAGAATTTCTTACGTATATTGGACAAGGAAGAAGATGAGCAGTTACAAAACTTAAGACGACGCTATGCAGCATACAGAAACAAACTTGAAGAAGCCCTTGGTGGGGTTTGGAAACCAGGTTAAATGGAACCAAAGAACACTCAGGAATAAGTGCATTACCAAAATATTAAGTAGCATGCCAAACCCACTACCCAAAGTGAGAATGACTGTTCCTTTAAAACAGATAGCAATTTTTTGACTTCATAAATTGACATTCTTTATCTGGCATGTAGAAGCAAAGAAAAATGGGAATACGTGCAGACCAGATTGTTGTCTTCATTCTAGTTGATTGTGTGAAATCGCTTTTCACAGATATTAGGGAATGGAGACATTCTTTGTTTTAATGTTAATTAAACATTGACATTAGCTTTTAAGACAAAGGATGTGTAAATTTCAATTTTGTTAGAAATCCAAGCTCATTTTAAAATTAGGAATAGCACACTATTTGATATCTAAGTTGATTTGCACTACCTTTCTTCAACTATTTGCCTGTACATTTACAAAACAAATTATTTTTATATGAAGAATGTGTTCCAAATGCTTTGTAGAAGATGTTTGAGCTAGAGAGGGTAGAAGAAAAGTTGGAAAGAAGGTAAGAAATGGAGAAGAGAAGGATGTTGACGTGGAAAAGAGATTTTGTAAGTTGACTAATGTATTGAATGGACGGTTTAGCATTTATATTTTGGTATTACTGAAATTAATATATTCAGTGCTGTTGCTGAGATAGGTTTTAATATAAAGGAAACAGAGCTATGTAAAGGCTCCAGCATGTGGGTCATAATCTTGAATGTGCATTATAATATTATGGATACAGTAGGTTGAGGTTTGCATGAGTGAAAATCTGAGCATTATAGAATTAATCCAGAATTCTTTTAATTCACCAGCTGTTTAAAGTTGCAGTTGAGCTGATTTTGGCTCAAACCTTCACTGCTTAAAAAAAAAAAAGTAAAATAGTATTGTTTTCCTAAGCTTATAATTTACAATTTTCCCCTTCCCAATGAAAGAAGATAAGTGCATTATTTATAGTTTTAATATCTGTTTAAAAGTATAAAAATTTCAAAAGCCATCTTGGATTCTGGAGGCTAGTTACTAAATGCAAGGTAAATAATTGAAGGAGGATGATTTTGTATTTGACTGACTAGTTTTTTTTAAGAATATTTTATCAAAAATCTGTATGATAAATAAAACCAAAGAAATGGGTGTGCAATATAAGTTTATATAAATGTATAAACAAGACTTAGTTTCATATTTGTCGCCACCCAAAGGGGAAATTATTGAATTGGGATAACTTTAATGGATATAATTTCAGTAATCATATCTTCTAATTATTTGGGCATTAATTTTAAATTGTCTAAGGAATGTTTGCCACTGTGGTGACACCTGGTGGTTGTTAGATGCATTGTTCTCTTGAAAAAGAGTGCCTTCATTTGAAATGTTTGGCTGCTTTATCCCCCTCAAAATACTGAAGTTTGAGGGGGAATTCTCATGTTCAGATTTGCCAAGACAATCTTTTTTTCATTTTAAAGTGTTAACAGAAAATTAGAAGTAGCATTAGTTATCAGATAATCACTTGGCATATTTTGTTTGGGTTTTCTGTTTCACATGCAATACTGTAGTACTATGTGTGTCTTAAATTTATTGGAAACATAATCAAAGTTAAAGAGTTTAGTGGTGTGCAGGGTGTACTTGATATTAATTTTTTTTATAGAAACTATGGCCCAGTACAGAGTGGTGCTATGCACCGGCTTGGGGCCTATTTAAGGTCTTGGGAGAGCGGAGCGTCCGCACACTCCTGAGCCCTACTGCAGTGTCCAGGCGCCAAACATTACAATGCACGAGAGACATCACTACACTGTTCCAGGGTGCTAATGGCACCTTGGCAGTGGTAGAAAAAGGAGCCACGTTTCATACCTCCACGTTGTTGCCGCAATCCCTGTCTGTCCAGGCCCTATGTTATAGCACTACATCGGCTCAAAACTTACTGTACATATGACAGTGCTGTGCTCCAAACCATTTTCTTTTGGTGTGCAAAAGCATGCTGTCTTATCCCTAGGGATAAACTGATATGATAGAGAAAGCATATTTTGCATGTGATTGATTAATGGAAAGATGCATATACCTTTTATGATAAAAGTATCCGGCATTCTCAATGGGGCCTTTTCAGTTAAAAACTGGACACTAAGATGCATGCATCCCCTCTTCACCCTCTTTATGCTTCGTCTGTGGTACATTCATTTAAGTTTTCCACAGCTGGAGCCTGTTGTATTTCAGATTGCCACCCTTTCTCTCTTTCCAGACAAGAAGCACTGTGTTGGTTTTTTTTACCATGCCCTCATTCTAATGGTATACATCCCTAAACCACATCAGAGTGACAGCAGAAGCAAGTAGTAGTGTTGGTTGTAAGGAATGCTGCTAAGTTGGAAGAGAATGTCAGCTAGGTGTTCGTTCTTTTTCTTACACGTACTCCTTGACAAAATGGCCTTGTGAAAGGCATGTGTGTTTTGCCTTGGGGTTCCCTGCCCCCAGGACTGCTCCTGGGAACTGCTAAAACTAAACTCAACCTTAAAGTTCATTTAATTGTTCTGATACTGTTAACAATAATTAAATTTGGAACTTCATGCATCTGTTGTTTAGATTTAAATACTGTGTTTGAATTTAGACATGGCAATTGCCATGTATGTGAATTTCACATTTTTACTTGAACTTTGTGTTTCTGTATTCCCAAATGTTATCTTGGTCTCCTACCAGTTTGCATAAGGAAAACAGAACTCATTTTAGTCCAAACATTCTTAAACTTTACACACTGGTTAATATACCTATATTTTAAAGCTATAATTTGAAATAATAGGTCATTGGAGACCTAGAATTTTGATGGTTGCTTTTTTTAAATGTAACATTTAATTTTGTTTGTGTGTCAAAAATCTTGCAAAGTTTATCTTTTGATTATTTGTTAGCACTCAGAATAAATAAGAGGAAGGTATTGTGGGAAACACTGAAGTTATGTTTTCTATTTCTTTTTAAGAAACTGTACTATTTATTATTCTGAAAATCTTTTTTTTCCCCTTAAAACTTGTTAATAAAATAGCAAGTGTTATTCCATCATTAAAGCTGAGGTTGACACTGGCATAATTGTCTCCACTGCTATTTTATGTGTTAAGCGTCTTGTATTTTTGTGTCCAGATTACAGCACCAATCACAAGATCTAACCATCTCCTTCACCTGCAGGTACATCAGGTACATTTCATCCCTTGCAGTACTGAAAATTTTTGGGCAAAAGTGAGTGACTGGATTCAGTTTCTGTTCTTCCCAAGGTGACATATGCTCACACTGATTGCAATAGTGTTCATGTATACACAGTGCAGGCAAATCAGGATGGGGTGAACTTCCGTCACTACTCCCAGCTTCTGCCAACCTAGCAGCTCGAAAGCATGCAAATGCAAGTAGATAAATAGGTACCACTTAAGTGGGATGGTAACAGTGTTCAGTGCAGTCATGCTGTCCACATGACCACCAGAGCAGTCCTTGGGCAATGCTGGCTCTTCGGCTTAGTAATGGAGATGAGCACCTCCCCCTACAGTCGGTTACGACTAGACATGCATGTCAAGGGACTACCTTTACTTTTTAGCAGTTTTATCAAGCTTGTCCCTCCCATTTAAAAAGGCTCAAGTCACTAAATGTGAAACAAGTTGCAGTGGGCCCTTGATATCCGCTGGAGTTTGGTTTCAGAACCTGCTGTGGATACCAAAATCTGCGGATGCTCAAGAGGCTGTACAGGCTACCCCTTTTACATCCAGATGAGGGCCATGGTGTGTAGTTGCTGTGGACCCGATTTGTCCTTTGCAGGGTGCAAAAAGCACCTTACAGTGTTCCTTTGGCTCTGTGTCACGCAAACACAGCGCCAGAGGAGTGCCATGTGCTGCAGCGTATGGCATCGTCGGGGCATGTGTCATATGGACACTATGCCACAGCTCTGCCCCCAGCCTGGCCTTTCCCACCGGTGTGCACAGTCACTTAGTCCCATTAAATACAGTGGCATAGTGAAATGGTATTCCTTATATAAAATGGCAAAATTAAGGTTTGGTATTGAAATGTATTTTGAAAATATTTTCAAGCCGTGGATGCTTGATTCTGTGGATAATAAATGTCAATACAGTATTGGATCTTGGCCTTTTAAAGGCACTTTCTCCCTGTTATATCCAATAAAAACAATGGCTGGCATCCTGTTGGGACGTTATGACATTGTAACCTGACTTATGATCACATAAAGCTGAACTGCACAGTGATCGTATTCTTAGGAAGGAGCAGAGAGGGTTAGAGTGTCGGGACCATCATGTAAACAAAGTTGGCAGTATGGCTGTTGTGCAACACATCCCAGTATGTAAGAGGTGCCCCCACTGCGAAACAGAACATCTTGCATGGAATGGCACCTTGCTGTGTACTGTGTCAGATATGTAAGCTTCATCATTATAAAGTACACGATAGTCTCTGATGCAAGATTTCAGCAACTCTACATTAATGGTTTCATTTTGTTCCTTTAAAAAATTAGGATAGAGGAACAACCTGAAAGTTATTCCCCATAATTTCAGATATATGGAGGTAGAGATTGTCAATTTTTAAAACCAAAGTCATAATTGAAATTAAACACTAGTTTTAGAATGGAATTATCTTGTTACATAGGGTTAACCTTACAAATATGATTCAGTATATCTTGCAAGTAACATTTGACTTTTTCACAAAGGAAAAGTTCATGCAATATTTACATGGACTGAGAGTAAGTTTTATAACAAGATAGCCTTAATGTCTATTGCCGTGGTTATGCTTTCTATACTAGGAAAGCACTAGACAGTTGTATAAATGTTTAATTCCCAATTTTATTTAAAATGAGTTCAGTGGGGATTACTCACAGGAAAGCATCTATCTGTGGGAAAAGGTGGAGTTGCTTTGTTATGTACCTTCAAGTAGTTTCTTATTTATGGTGATCCTATCACAGGATTATCTTGGCAAGCTTGTACAGAAAAGGGCTTTGCCTTCTCCTTCCTCTGTGGCTGAGAGAGTGTGATTTGCCCAAGTCACCCAGTGCATTTCCATGGCAAAGCGGATTTCAACCCTGGTCTTCCGAGTTGTGATACAGCTCTCAAATCTCTATGAAGTATAGTTTTTCTGGATATGCTGCAGCTCAGCCAAAACCTTAAGTCAGTCGTAAAAATAGTAACACTATTTTTGGAGTCAGTGAGACCCCTCAGGATCTATTCTCAGCACACCCCATGATCAGGTGAGCACTGTAAACTTCATTTGCTCTCTCCACAGTTCAGATGCATAACCTTATTGTAACTATGAGGCAGAGCAGACCACCACGAAGGGGCGTCTTGAAGCCACCCCTGAGAAAGCCAGATTGGAGCTGCAGCAACCACATGCCATGGCCCCAGCTCACCTTTTTGCCAGCCCAAAAAGAAGCGGCAAAGAGCTGCTCCTTTTTGTGATGGTAAAAGGCCAGTTTTTACACACCACTGCAGCTTTAAGGCACTTTGGTGGCCTGTGGCATCTGAACACCACACTGCCAAAGTGCCCATCAGTTGGCAGCTGGGCAGCATGAAGCCAAGTTCCGGGCTTCATGGGGGCATGTATTGTGTGTAGGCCATGCATCCAAGCTGCCTGGAAGCCAACTTTTTATGCCATTCTTAACTTGTCCAGTGTTTTCTACTCTCCTAGTGTAGACATGTTTCTCTTGCAACATGATTAGCCACACCTCAGACTTCATGCTTACCATGGCCTCTGCTTTCATGCAATCCAGCAGTTTTTTCAATCTCACATTCCTGTCCCCCATCTTTGGCTCCCCACCATTTCATTATCCTCCTGCAAGTTCCTGGAAAGGCAAGGAGAGATAAGAAGACTTCCTCTACGCCCCACCTGATCAAACCTATCTAATGATTGCAACCCACTCAGAGAGAGCAAAAACCTAATTGAATAGCAATAGTCTGAAGAACTGATCACTTAAGTCATAATCATGCCAACAAATGCACAAGACGCATTTTCATTATGACAATGAAGCAGTATGTCTACATCAAACTGAAAACACTAGTATCTCTCAAGGATAGATTGCATGACAGCCTAAAAAAAATACCTGAAAAATTATCCATGTATACTCCTGAGGGGAAAAGCAAGGTATACATCTCTCTTTCCACCTGAAACCTGACGTTCACTCTGTTCTATCAGAGTTAATAAATCAAATGTAAGCAACGAATTGCTAGTTTTGTAAAACACACTGGTTGCAACTGGCTGTTTGCTTGTTTGTTTTTGTGCGTGGGGAGACATACTTGCTAAATGTATCTAGTGGAACAGTGAAAATGGGAATCTGCTTGGCTGTTTGCACTAGTATTAGGCTAATGCACCAAAGTACAATAATCTAGGTATCTGCTCATCTGTTGATGCTTTGCAGTTCTGCATGTCAAAGAAGTTAACAAGGCGACACTGAGAGCCATGTACTTAAAAATTGTTGCTGGCACTATATTCTTGAAAATCTAGATATTTACTTTTGAAGGGAATGGTGGGACTCTGAAAATTCAGGTAGTGGTAGATTATACTTCCAAAGCCAGTATTTGCTACTTAAGTTATTCCAAACTTTGGGGAAGTATCTAACTTTAAGACGAATATATTTATTTTTAACAATACCAAAAGCTTGTAACAGCCAAACTCTGAGGGACTTATGGGATTTATAGCTACAGTGTCTATGCAGTAAAGACTCCAAAATACTATTTGTACTCGTTTTTAAGCAGAGAGTGCTAGTTCTGAAAAGTATTAAACTTGCAAAATTTCAACATTGACCCGGATGCGGTTTGGACATTCTGCCATGTGCGGCACAGCCATGCATGCTTCTGTTTCAGAGCACAAGAGTCTGGGATCCTATTATTCACAAGTAAACTGCCTTTTGGGACAATGGGACAATGAGGGACCACAGGCGCTATATCCGAGGGGTCTGATCAACACTGAGCTGGCAACTTGCTTTTTAAAAACCCTCAATAAAATCTAGGAATTACAAAGGTGAAGTATTCTCCCAATTAAGGTTGTCAGTGGAAACCATGGTAAGCTCCTTTCATTGTGTAAAAAAGAGCTGAGTAAGTGAAATCTACCCTTTGAAGATTGGGCTTTAAACTGAAAACATTGGTGGTTGAAGTGTTTAAAAAGGATATAACAGAAGATTTAAAATATATAACTTTTTTGATGGACTGGATGTTACTAATTACAAGACTAAATTGAGTTCAGTGAAAAAGAAATTACATTGTGAGAAAATGGAGACCCTATCACTCTGAAGTTGATAAGAGTGACTAGACACTGTGCATTCCCCTAAATCAGTATATTTTGAAGTATCAAAGAACTGTCAAACTGCCAGAATAAATAGTTCTTTAATTATTCAGATGTGAGTGTGTTCTAGCCTAACAAATGCTTCTTTTCTTCTTTTTTTCATATCCAAGCACACAATATTTTTTGTAGACAGAATTTTAATCACTGAAAAGTGCAGCAATAATACAGGGTTATTCAAAGGGCACTTCCTAAACTAAATACTATGATCCATGAGTTAGAAAACACACATATACACAGTTTGTCATACTGCATTGAGGGAACACATCAGGAATAGAAATATAGTTAACATTAAAGAAGACAAAACAGCCAATGTCATGGCTTCAAGCAGCATTGGAAACAATTCTTATAATAGTTATTTTTTTTCTATTGTGTTGTACTGTAAAGGGGGAAATCAAATACCAATGAAGGCTGCCTGTCACAAGCAGCCAAAACAAAACAAAACAAAATCTTACATCAAATAGGTGCAATAGCTGTCTATTCTGTGGACCTCATCAAATAGGTAGACTTTCAAGATTGGTTTGTTGTTGTTTTTAATAGCATTTTGATCACTTGATTTTTTTTTTAATAGAACATCTCATATTAACGTAGTCTAGGGAAGCATTACTTGCCCTTAAAAATCACCGTAAGACATCAGTTCCAGTTTAGTTAATAAAACTTACTTGCTGGTTATCAAAAGAACAAAAAAGAACAACAACAACAAAAGAGTCAGATACAAGATCTAATTTAGAACTGAAGTCAACTCACAGCTACTTCTTGTGTTACATGGCAACTACTCCATTGCGGAGAGCAGTTGTGTGCACAGCTGTCTGCCACACATTTTAAATCCCATCCATTTTAACATTGCATGATTTGTTGCCATGTTATGGTCAAGCAAGTCCTGTTTAAAATATATGAGACAATTACATTTTGTTTAAGACTAATACTCTGTAAGGCCTCTGTTAATATCCAAAAACTGGATAGCTCTTTTGTGGTAAAGTGCAAGTAGATTGCAGCCAAAATCAAAGATCTTGCCTATCAGAGGATATGGGATATGGCCATTTATAATTTTCATTTGTTCAAAACTGCAGACCAGAAATAATACAATTGTGATAAAAAAATAAAAGTCTGAGGAATTTTAATAAAGGGGTAAAAACAGAATTTGCTACAAACGAGAGTAGCTAAGGACCAGTTCAAGTATTTCATTTTGTATGCAAATCTCTCATCTCACATTCTTACCTTGTTTCATGAGATTCTCCTGATACTACTAACCATATCCAGAGGGAGAAAGCATCTTACACCTTTTATCAAAGACATCTAATCTAATTTGTAAATTCATGAGATGAACCATCTGGACTTGCAACAGTCCTATTCTATTTTAAATGCAGCAACTTTAAGTACTACTTTCTTTCGGGACAGAGTAAAGAAAATGCTTAAGCTTGTGAAGATACTTAAAAAAAACAACTTTTCTCTATCTGACTAGTGATTATTATTTTTTTCTGAGAAACATGTAACTAGCCTCCAATTTGCTGCTCTCCATTTCAAGAAAGTTACTTGTCATTTGAAAAAGCCCTTTCTAAAACTCCCACCAGAGGAATCCTGACAGTCCATCTGCTACCTGCACTGGCATTTTGTCTCAAATTTTATACTCTTGATACTTCTAAGTGAAAGCATACATTGCATCAGATAGGAAAGCTGCATGTATTTATATCTGGCCCCTCAACTAACATATACTTGCAAGTATTCTGAATGGGAAAGTTGTCCTAAAATACATGCAACGTCTGACACAACAATATACTTGCCTTTTTGTGTATCTAGGTAAAATTCCTCTTTCGAAAACAACGTTAAAATCCAATTCAAACATTCAGGGTGGCATGTAAGGAGCTTAGTTTTCTCATGGGACTGTATCACTACAAAACTATGAATGAGGGAATCCATTATCAGAAAATGTATATTAAAACGCCCCTGGCTATGGAAAGTCTGCATGGCAGAAAGAAATCCAGGTTGTCAGGCAGTTTTGACAGTGAGCACTTTCCAAGAAACAATTCCCCATGTGTATTCTGAAGGCTGTGATCAAATGGAGTTCTGTTACAACATAAAATGCATAAATTGGCTTGAAACAGCCTAAGTTGAAGAAGCTACTTCCTTTTGCTTATGCACAACAAACTAAAGCTTGTTTCTCAGTTGACTTCTCTTGAAACCCCACACCATTGATATGGCCTAAGCTTTCCTTTTCTAGTTCACCAGCCATAGCATACATTAAATAGATCTTTTTGAAAAATGAAACTACTTCCTAAAAAAATGTCTTAGAAAGTGTTCTCAGATATTTCTAGTTGTTCATGAATATACCGTTTAAGGGATAAGCCAGCTTATATGTATACAAAATAAATGGCTCTCAACTGCTTCTGTTTGTACACTTCCTGTGTCATTGCACAAGTGACAAAAAGTATTCCAGGGGACAATTGGTCCGGCATCCAAACAAGTCATATTATAGTGAACCAGCTTTTTGTGATATTAAAAAGGTGCAAGTATTAAATACTGATAACTTCTACATGTTCAACAAATGCTAATACATACTCTCAAACAGGCATATGACAAGAAAGGAATTACTGCTTTATCAAAAATCAAGTCTAGATACCAAAGAAATATGATTTCCCAAGCTCTGACACGAAATGCTCTTCATGCAGGCTTAGAATTGGTGGGTTTTCTGTTTTTTAAATCATAGACCAACTTTCTGAGATGAGGCACTAGAACCCCCTTTTCTGGAACATACTGCAACATTAGGATGTTAGGTATTACTTTCCTTTTGAGAATGTAAATTGTTCAATTAAACTGTCACACCTAAAATTGTTAGTTTCTGTACAAAATAGAAAATATGCTGGACTATAATGTACCATTCATCTTTGGGAAAATGCTGCTTTAGTGGTTTACTGGGTTCTGAATTGAACACTAGAGGTGATTATACCTAAGAGGCATGTGTAACATCTGACAGTAACAGGCACACAAGTTCTAATCAGCAATTCCAACTGAGCCTTGAAAAGCTGAGAAGAAAATGAATGGCAACCTCCCTGGTTAACTTAATTATACTAGATTCAGAATACAAATGCAACCAATCCTCTTAAAAGCTTATCAGGTAGTGGCTGTAACTATGGAAAGACAGTCTGTAGCCTCTGCCTACATAGCTGGCCCAGCATACGACCACCTCTCCATGTAGTAAGCTTTTAAGAAGCTAATCCTCAGTCTTTCATTTACACCAAGCAGGGATATTCGATGTAAGTCAAAAATTAATATTGTACTTCAGGATGAAACGTTGAGATTGATGTGGTCATCAGATTTGAGTGGACTAGGCTGACCGTGTCTTTAATAAACATGTATTGCACAAGGCAGCAACCAGCTTGAGAGGTTATTTTCTCCCATAGCCAGCCGATCAAGTCTTTCAGATGTAGTCAGAGTGGATTAGGCAGATCTTCTGCAGTCACTTTGAAGAAACAGACCCATGTAACAAGTAGGTTAGCAGATGCCACTATAATGAACGTGTAAAAAGTCTGCGAGTTTGAATTCCATGGTTGCTGAACATCAAGTGTGGATTGAACTTGTACCTACAGGGTGGGGAGAGAAATAAGAAAAAGTGATCTCAGGTGAGGTTAGCCTCTTTGTTCTTCCTTCTGCTAACATACCTTCAGATGCAGTCTTGAATTTAACAGGTAACTTTATTTTAAGGAAATATTCATGATTTACCCAACTTATTACAATGCTGACTTACAATGCATTTGAAGCTAACCTTTACTAGAAGTACAGTGAAATGTACATTAACAACAAAAGTCTACATGAGTCAACAGATTTAAAAAAATATAAATTGATAACTCAAATAGGTCAGAAGTGCATGGTTACCCGGGTTCAAAGACTCCTGGAGTACGGCATGTTGCTCCAGTACAGGATTGCAACATCATTAGTCGATAGTTCATTTTTTCTAAGATTTCTTGATCTATTGTTTTTGCAATATTAGTAATCTGATGTGGGTCTGCAGTCAGGTTATAAACTTCAACAAACACCTTGAGAAAAGCAAAAGGAGAGCCAGTAATACCTTCAGTTCTTATTGACAAAATAATTTCAAAGATTTTCTAGAATTGTTAACACTGTTCTCTTAATACATTAGGCAAGCAATTCACAAACATTATAGGCATTTTTCACATGAAAAAAATCAGTTACTACAGTAATAGTAGATAGGCCAATCCATGGTTTTGCTACATCAGGGCACTGAATCCACGCTTGGTTTTATGAGTTCCTAAATATCTTAAAAGCAACAGATCCTGTCTGATTTTGGAAGCTAGGCAGGATCAGCCCTGGTTCATGTTGGGTGAGAGACCAGCAATACTGTGGTGTGGTTATATTTCAGAGGAAGGAATTGGCAGAACCACCTCTGTGGATTCTTTGCCTAAAAAGATCACTTGAAAGCACGTACGCACATACACACGGCTTTCCAGGACCTGACAAGGCATTATATAATTTTATTCTTTGTCTTTTTAGAAACTCAATGTGTGTCCTCAGAGGTCTTCCACCAAAGTGTCAAAGTGCCAATTGGGCTTTTACCTGCTTGCTTATTTATTTATTTGATTGACTGATTGACTTGATTGATTTCTATCCCACTTTTTTCCTGCAACAGATTCAAAGCAGCTTTCAATATAAATTAAAATAAAGCAACTAAAACAATATGGAGTACAGCTTTTTAAAAAGCATTAAACCATGCATTCAATTAAAATACTACTTGTAAAACATTAAAATTAAAACAATCAAAGCATTTAAAATACATGTTACATATAGTAAAAACAGCACACCCAATTGGCCATCACTTCACCCTGGCAAAGCAAGGATAAATGAAAAGAGGACAGAGAGGGTGTTCAAAAGCCTAGGAGCATCCACTGAAAAGGCTCTCTCCTAATTGAGCTTGTTGGGTTTGGTAGGATGGAAAGAAAGCCCTCCTGCGAAGATCGTGAGACTTGGACAGGCTGCTTAGCTTCAGGAAAGCCCTTAGTGTCAGGGTGGAAATGCAGTTCCAGCTGCTGAACTGCAATCCCCAGTTCAAGTCACCATTACCTGAGGAACATAACCTGGGAGGTGGGATTCAGTATCTGGAATGCCACATGATTTCCTGCTGTAGTGTCAGATTCCTCCCCAATTATTATTTGGGCTTATAACCAATTTTAATGATTTAAACCTGTCTGTACTGAGAAAATGGCAATGAGGTTTGGTCTGACCTTAAGTCATGTTTTCATTAGTCTCGCTATTACTAGGTTTGATTCAGGTCAATCTTGTAAATTCAGATGTAGTTTTGTTTTCACATACCTAATAAACTGCTGTCTGTATGCATAAGACTGCTAACAACTGCAGTGTTCAACAGGTTTGCTTCAGAAAAGAAAGAAGTGATAGACTAAATATACAACTGAGGATTTAGTCTTAAATAATTGCATACTTTCTCTTGATACATCAAACTAAATCTTCAACGGTATATTTAGTCTATAGTACCAAGATAAAGAATATGATTATTTAAGAACAGGAACATGGTTTACAGAGTTCAGAGACAGCCAGTGTGGAATATCAGCACGCAAAGGGATCTTGTAGCACCTTTGAGATTAACTGAGAAAAGAGCTGTAACCTAAGGTTTTGTAGACTTGGTCTACTTCCTCAGATGATTTACAGAGATCATTGATAGATCAATATTGGACCCTTCAGAGAAGCCACAATTTATCTGGCGTTTCAATCAGAATTAGGCATGTGCCAATGAACTCCTGGAAACGTATTCCTGGTTTACTCTTCCATCTTCCTGAAAACACTACACAAAGGATAAGGAGGTAGGCTTTAATGCTGAAAGATATTCCCTGAAAATCAGATGTCAGCATCTTGAGTGCAGAATGAAAATCAGATGTCAGCATCTTGAGTGCAGAACTTGCTTTCACCTGAGTTTTGCAACCTACCCCTGTCCCTCCTTGCAACATTTTCAGACAGATGAAGGAGTGGCTACTGGGAGGCTGCTATGGGAAAGTCTTATTTCTATCAGACTTGATGGGAGTGGGAGAAGGGGTCATGCACCCCTAATGACATTGACAGTCCTAGAGCCCTATATACCCTGTTTCCCTGAAAATAAGACATCCCCTGAAAATAAGACCTAGTAGAGGTCTTGCTGAATTGCTAACTATAAAGCCTCCCCAGAAAGTAAGACCTAGCAAAGTTTTTTGTATATAAATATATATACAATATATAATGAATGTTCTTTTTTTGTTCAATAATAATTGCGAATTTTTTATGAAAAAATAAGACATCCCATGAAAATAAAACCTAGTGCATCTTTTGGAGCAAAAATTAATATAAGACACTGTCTTATTTTCAGGGAAAAACAGTAGAAGAGCTAATGGGAAGGAATGAGGAATGCTGGGAGTTGCAGTTCAACTATTATCTACATGATCACAAACATTTCCACCCCTGGCTTTGATGTGCACATCCAAGTCTAGATTCAGTTCTTTGGACTTCACCTTGACCAGCAAGTCAGAGCAGACAGAACAAAATAAGCAACTCTGATTTTTTTGTGGCGGTTCTTAGTTTTACCATGTGGAAAAAGAATAGGCCTCGTGATAGTTGAAATGAACTGGAGGTTATTATGGAGCCAGCGTCTTACTAATGAGATTTTAATTTTGCTTCTAAAGAGAGAGGCAAGTCATAAAATCCTCTTAAAGCCAATTGTCTTGGCTCTCTCTTTGGAAATGCATTCTCAGTTATCTGATTCCAATTTGCAAAGGTACAAATTAATCAAAACATTATTCAGGTTTCTCATTAAACAGAGCATTATGTCAGTTATAGTTATTAGAACAAGAGCTCCAGTTTGATTTGGGGTCTTAGACTTTGGAGTACTACTTCTGCATGGAGCAAGCATCAGTATGTGCATTGGGAGTGCAATCTAGACTTGCCCACAGCAGCTCTCTTAAACCTTATGCTGGCTCTTTAAAGCTGGTAAACAGATGCCTTTTGCCAAGTATTTATTGCCAATACATATAAATACCTATTCCTAACCCCATTCCAGCAGGAAAGTAATTCTGGTTGCTCTGCAGAACAGCTGCACAAAAAATTGCCATAATATTATGGGGAAATGAAAAGAGAAACGAACCTGTGCCTAGCAGGACTGGATAAATTAAAAGTGAGCAAAGTACAGCCATCACAAAGCTTTTGCTTTTATGGCTATTGACTCCATCTTCTTTTATTGATCAAAGAAAGAGAGGAGGGATGCCTCTTCCAGCCCCCACTCAGGGAGAGTGAAGTCATATTTCAAAAGGTTGCAGACTCGCTTTGCACACTGAACCCCCCCACCCACCCATTTTGCAAATCCAAAAGTGGACTTCTGGTCACTTCCAGCTTTTTTGCTATTATGTTCTGGCCCCTCTGTTTTTACCTGGAAAGTCCCAGGGGCAGAAAGGTAGCTCCACCCAATGGCTTGGAATCGGAAGACAAAGGGAATACATTTTCTAAGCAGAATCTTGGAAAATGATGAGAGGAAAATATGGAAATACTTGCTGAGTAAGACCCTCTTCAAACTGGCCATTAAGGGTTGCCTGGGGGTGAAGTCGAGGCATCATGTGCAGATGATGCACACTCCGATTCCACCCCCAGGGCGCCATAATGCTGCACACTACTCCATATGGTGCCGTGCATCATGCTGCTCCTCCGGTGCTGTATCCATACAACGCAGCACCAAGGAAGCACTGCCAAGCTGTGGCAATGCAACTATGGAGCCCTTTCTAGGGCGCAAAAAGGAGCTGCTTTTTGCAGCTCTGTTTCATGCCTTGGAAAGGCCAGATAAGGGGCGTGTGGTTGCTATGGCCCTGATCTGGTGCAAAAGGAGGAGGCTGTCTGTAGACCCCCTAAGTGTCAAAAAGAAAACTTATCTCCTTATTTCACACAACTTCCTCTAGCATGGTGCAAGATTTTGACTGTGAAAGAAAATCTGCATATGAGGTAGAAACAAGTGGCTGAATTTACTGAAGAGGATAAAGAGCAGCACTCGGTCGTGTCTTGCTTGTATTGCATTTTATTTTACATTCTGACAAGTCATAAGAGTGGTTACCGTTTCTTAAAAGTTTCAGTACCTACACAGGCCCAAAACAGATGGACCAAAAGCTCCGCCTTCAGGTCAATCTGGGGGTATGGTGTTCAGATGATACATGTCCCGGATTGGGCCAAAGGTGAGCCACAGCCACTTAAGGTAACCAAACCTGACTGCAAAAGGAGTGGGAAAAAGATGCTCCTTGGCAGCAGTCTATTGCGGACTGTGGCAGCAGGAGGCCTTGGGACTGCGGCATCTACGCTCAGGTCACATTTGTGGTTGGAGTGGCCAGTAGCCGCTCCAAGTCACCCATCTACTTGAGGCCATAAATGCAATAAAAGTTGAGAGGGGAGACTATATGCCAAATATGAGTCTTATATGGTGCTATGAAAAATGTATAAGCAAATTACCTCACGATCATCAAATTCACAGTACTGCAAATCCCATGACGATGATAGTGTTCTTACGCATGCATATGTATTATTATATGCATCTTCACAAACACAATCTGGAAAACAATGCTGGGTGGGGACAGAGAAGAACATTACTGGCTCCCATCAACATATAAACAATGTTGAACACTGGAAAGGAATAACATTAGTCCCAGCCCTAGACAGTACAAAACACATCTAAATTTACCTTTATATTCCTTAACATAACCATTTCCTCCTATCCCTCCCATATCCAAACTACAATTCCTAATCTTTCTACATAAACCCTCAGTAGATCTATACTTTTCTATATTCTTAGAAGAACAAATTGAAAACCTACTTACAGTGACACCAGGCCCAAGAGCAGGACAAGTAGGATCAGTACTGTTATGTCCTTCTCCCTGGTATTCAACTAAAACATCTGACCTCCAGGTCACATTTACGTCTCCTCTCTGTGAGAAAACAAATATTAACACATGTGTGGTTGGTGTGTTTTTGTGAGCTCGTAAACCAAACAGACAGTAAGCTTCTTAGATAAAAGTTTGTCTAGTCACCATAGCTGAGAAATATAAGCATGAACTTATTATAGCAGAAACAAGGTAAATATGAAGAGTAGACATACACTAGACCCATTGTGGTCAAAAATGCTGTGATAAAACAGACAAAGTTCTATTTTTAAATATTTTTGCATGGACTTTAACATGAAGCTATTTCCTTCCCCCCTGCCTCACCTCTTTTAAAGACAAGAATAGAGGCAAGCTGCATCAATACCCAAACTATTTTACAAAACAGGACAACTTTTGATCCTCCAGATGTTGCTGGATTGCAACACCCTAGCCCAAATCAGTATGGACAAAGGACAGGAATTCTGGGAACTGAAAGCCAGCAATACATCTTGAAGAACTCAGGTTCTCTCACCCCTATTTTAACAGGAAAGTAACTTCAACTCAGCAAAAGCACACCGGAACCTGCTTTATCAGATGCCAGACTGTTTGCTCATGCAACATAGTACTGTCTACTACAGAAGTCAGCAACTCTCCACAGTCTCAAGAACAGGTCTTCCACATCACCTACTACTTGATCCTTTTAACTGGAGACAGAACCAGAGATTCTGCACACAAAACAATTTGCTTTGTCACTGGGACATGAAGCAGTTATCCCTACCAATACCAACAGAAAGTGCTGTGGAAATAAACTCATGCTACTGCTGCTAGTACTACTACTACTACTACTACTAGAGGACACTCCTAAGGGGAATCTCCTGAATATTCTTAAAATTATCTGCATACTTACCAGCAACGGTAATAACGACATGCCATCCATCTGTGTTTTATTCAGATCATAGCCTGCAATATCTAAAATAGTAGGACCCAAATCAATGTTTGCCACAAGCATCTAGAAGGCAGGAGACACAAAAGTTTTATGGGTTTTCCACTAACAATCAAATGAAGTAGAAACATGTTAATTCTACAGTACCAAGTTGTGATATTTGTCTTTTCTTGCTTCTGTAACATATGCATACTTCCACTGCATTTTGAAGAACTGGGAATACATACTCTCCAAAACTTTGGCAACATTGGTGAATTGAAAACCTGTACTTGCCAGTCTTCCTGCCTTTCATCTATTTAGACTCAGGCTGAAGAGCTGCATCAGGTGGCCATCTGTCTCTGTTTAGAACTGAAACTAATCATTCATCACTTATTTTACCAAGCCTTCCCCTTTCCCCCTCCACTTCTGTAAATAGCAAAATTCAACAGCAAAATTCAACAGTATTTTACTTGATTACATATGAAAAGCTGCTGATCAAACAAAGAAGAGTGGGAGAGAACATAGGACATAAAGTTTCTGCAAAATATTAAAGACATCTACAATCTATTACACAAATCATGCCTCTTCCCCATTTTTAAGGGGTCGACCCACCTTCTGCTTCCTGTCAACATAAAATAGCTGAAAAATGGTACACAGAAGCCCCCTAAAGCCTCAAGGAGATGCAATTTGCCATTGAAAAACTATTTTACTCTTCCTTAATCTATTTCAAATTTTAAACAACATTTAAATCAGCATCTGAGAATTCTAAGATGTTATTTGTTATTTTGGAAGACTTTTTTCCCCTAGGGGCAAGTACCTGCCAAGTACCAGGCAAGATGAAAATAGCCCCCAAGGTCTCAGAATTTCCCTAGCCTTGCTTTTATTTAAGTATTATCCACTGTCCTTGAGCCAACTGTCCCTGCTGTTTTATCATTTTATTGTTTATTTGGGCCAGTACCTCTTTAACAGCAAATGGGAACACATGTAAAAAGGTGCCTCTACAGAAATGTAACATAGCGCTAGATCAAATTGTAATCATAGTTCATAGTCCAGTTTTACTGAAGTTATTAAATGCTGAACAAAAAATGAATGTATCTATTTTTCATTTCCTTTGCTTATTTACATGATATTCAGACAAAGCTTGTAAACACTACAGGGTGCATAATAACTTTATCCAGTGATGATTAGCCAAAAAGCTTTATAGCAACTTTAATAATGCACAAATAATGTTGGGCGGTGAGTATGTGGATAAGGCAGGCTTGTAGCTTCTGTTGCTTCCCTGCCAAGATTAAGAAGCAATTATCAGTTAACAGTTGGACCACAAATGCTCCTCATTCCATTCTATACAACCTCAGGGTATACTACTTAGCCCAATTTACATGTTCTCTTTCTACTCAAGAACACTTTTGCTCCTCATTATTCATTCTCTACTCACTACTCCAATTCACACTGCAGAAATCCTGAAACCAGGTTGCTTTGAAACTATATTTTAGCATGTAGTTCACTGCAACAGAGCACAAATATACCTTATTTGTCTGGTTGGGTTTGACTCCTGGACCTCGAACCAGCAATGGAACTTTAATGTCAAACTCATACAGCTGTCGTTTGTCAATAGGCAAGGAAAATTGACCTAAGAAATATAAAGAAGTAATTCTGGCCTTAATCGTTTATAACAGCATCATCATGTATAGGTAACACCATTTGGTACTTTATCCTCTTAAAGTCTGTTATGTTACGGGCTACATCTCCAGTTGACTTGCCCTGTTTCTCACTAGAATGTTTAGATTCAGTTTGGCTTTAAGTTCAGAACTTCCTGTATCTTATAAAATTACCAGCAACAAAGGGGAAGCATGCTTAAAAAAAGGACCATCAGATTTGTACGCCAATGATTTTCAAGGCAAGATATCTTATGTCATTACTTCCATCTGTTCACACAGAAATTGTCACCACTTTTCTAACATGGTTCCAAGTGCATAATAAAACATCTATGCAACGTATGGTCACATAAAATATACAGAGGACAGTTTAAAGATCATTTACCTGTATGGAAGCCATTGTCTGATGTGTAAAAAATATATGTATTATCTAGCTCTCCATGAAATTCCAGCCTCTTCACAAGTTTTTCTATCAGATCATCCACTGAAAGTAGTGTCTGCCATCTAGATATGAACAAGAGTATTAAAGCTGTAGTGCTATTGATTTAATGGCATATGTGCATTTACTTCAAAGTAAACATTATAATTTTAATTTTAAAGCTCAACATTTTCTTCCTTTGAAAGTGTACAAAGCATTTTGTTCTGCCACTCCTCTACCCTTGAATTTCCATCTACTTAATATAGGAATACATAAGAACTCAGAACTTCCTAACTGGAAGAGAAACTTTTAATTGCTTTGAAAATTGTTACTACAGAGAGTTTTAAGTAATACTGACAATTAGAAAGTGAAATAAGTTATTCAGTTTTTCCTTCCTGCCCAATAACACACAATATCAATAGCATGATTTATTTAAAAAACAACTGCATTCACGTGGAACTCTAGGCTAAAATTCTGGAGACTTCTGGCTTATTCGTGAGCAGTAAACTAGTGCACACTGCCTGTTTGCTCCCATAGAATGTGGCTAACTAGGAAGCATATTAGATTCTGAATGCCATTCATCTAATAAGTCAGTACCTAAAAATAAGGTTTCTGAGTCCTGATTTGTTTGGGAGGAAGAACACAAGAGTCCCAGTCTGAACCTCTTGGTTAAATTTCTGGTTACTTTAGTTGCTCCTTTAAAAAGGAGAAGCCAAGCTGAAATGATGGAGCAGTGTGTACACCAGGATTCTTAAGAATTCTTCCTTATTATTAAATGTGAATGCAACCACTGCAACCTATGTTTGCAATGTTATAAAAAGTCATCTCATTTTCTAGTCTGCCAGGTTCACAGTTCTGTAATGGAATGAACATCAAACGGAGCCCTATAGATAGTGGCCTATCTGCAGAATAGCCTAATAACATTTATTCCATTAACACTGTGGGCATGATCCCTTGCAGCAGCAATGTAGGAAAGAGCTGTCCTCTAATACAGATGGAAAGAAAAAAAATTCAGCTGTTTGGGTGATAATTTAGTGAGGGAAGGATCGATGGAATGGCATATTCTTTCATAAATGGCATCCTATTTCTGTACCAATTGTAGCTTATTTCATCATTCAAACAGAAAATACATATTGAAAACACATATTGTATTTCAGGGAAATTTTGCCTGGGTTTAGTTTTGCAAAATGCACTATTAAAAAGTACAGTATATCTTTCCTACCTTTTCCTAAAGGCATCATCTAGAAATTGTATTGATGAATTAGTCATTGGAGTCTTTGCTTGCCTGATGAGCCAATGCTTGTCCTATAAAACATGCATCAACACTGCGTATTTTAGATTGCTTTCCCACTTTCCAGACCATACCAAAGAAGAACAATAAATAAGAGCATTAAAATGGAACAGATTATAGAATCAGCTTGTTTTACTCAGATTACCTTTCAGTAAAACAGGACAAGATGGCATTTAACCAATCTAATTATATGGCTTGTAGCATGGTATGAAAAGTTTTGAATAAAAATATCATTTTCAGATCAGATAATACATAAACAGTGCAAACTTATAAGGGTCAAAGCAAAAGTAAATTCCTCTAAGTTCAATGCGGCATATTCTCAGGTAAGCAGGAGTTGTGGCCTAAAGGTTTAACTCTTTCTCCTTTAGTTTAATTTAGCTGGTAACATAAATTAAGTTCATGAATGTCATAAAATGAACCTGCTGCATTTGGCATTTGACATAGCTCATTAATTATGCAATGTATTTAATGCTGTCGTAACAATCAGGAACCAAGACAAAAATTGTGCAGCATAGTTTTCCACAAAGGGTTTTTTTTTAAATTGCTGCTACTGATATTTGGGTTTCCTCTAGAAAGTAGTATAACATCTGGCTCTAGAAGCTTTGATCATATTCCTCTGAGGAAAATGTATTATCTGAACATAAACTATTGCCAGACTCCAAGGTGGTAGAAAACATCAGAGCCTGGTTCAAGACTTTCAGGGTTACAAAAGCAAGACCTTGAAATGGGAAGGGAGGGGTATAGATAAACAGAACATGCTAAACATAACTAAAATCTTATTTTTCTTATCCCAAGAGGTAGAGAATTCCATGGCCTTCATTTTTAACCAGAATCAGACCACTCTAATCTGGAGCTAACCACATGAATGGCTATTTTTTTTCCAAAAGGAAATGTGCGTCACTGCTTGCCTAACAATGGCCCAATACATTCTGCTGCATAGTGAAACATTTCAGTCTATCCGAGATATGATTCTATTCAACAACAACTGAAGGACAAATACTTTTAAGACATTTCTCCTGGGTGTCTTTTTACTAATATGTGAGACCACTAGTTAGGTATCTTTTGAGTTGTCGTCACTTTAGGTTCTAAGGAGATAGTTAATCTGATGATACAATAATATACACTTCTATTCATAAGCCGGCTCAAATGAGTTTATTGGGACTTATTCCAACATTAGTGTGTCCAGGCTTAAAAGCTGCAGCCTTAAAAGCCAGAAATTCAAACACTTTTTACTGTAAAATTAAAGGCAAATAAAGGATGGGTCTAAAGTAAGAAAAATGGAGAATATACTGATTCTATACTGTAATCCCTTGTAGATTTGTATAGATATGTGTTAATCCCTATTCTGAAAGACGTGCAACCGATCATAGGAGGACAAAACATATATGCAGAGCAAGCCTAAGAGCTACATTCATCAGAAACAAAAAGGCACAACGGAAAAAAGGGAAAAATAATTAAGGTGCCAGTCAACAGGTGTTGACATCCCACAAACAGGTTCAAAATACAAAAATTAAGAGATAATAATACAAGTGTAATAAAATTCTTAATAAAACATGTTTAAGCCAAGGGAAGTAATTGTTGTTGTTGTATGCCTTCAAATAGTTTCCAATTTATGGCAACCCTAAAACAAACCTATGAAGGTTTTCTGTGGCTGACTGTGTGTGATTCACCTAAGGTCACCCAATGGTTTTCATACACAAACAGGGAAACGGGTTTTCAGAGCCATAGTCTAACACTCAAACAACTACACCACATTGGAGTAATAATCGCACTAAATTCTGCAGTGTCCAGGCCTCACCTGGAGTATTGTGCTCAGTTCTGAGGGCACCAATAGACAAGTTGGAGTAGATTCAGAGAAGGGGCAACAAGAATGATACAAGGTAAGGGAAACAAAACATATGCAAAAAGATTGAATGAACTGGGCATGTTCAGCTTGGTGAAGAGAAGGCTGAGGGATAACAGATAAGACTCTTAAATATCTAAAGAGCTGTCACAGACAAAATGGTTCAATTTCTTTTCTGTTGCTCCAGAGGGTAGGACCAAGTCTAATAGTTATGGGAGTGTAGATACTGATTGACTGTTAGAGGAACTTCTTGACAGTAAAAGTGGTTCAACACTGGAACCAATTTCCTAGAGAAATGGTGGAGGTTTCCTTCTCTGGACATATTCAAAAAGAGGCTGGACAGCTATCTTCTGGGGATGCTCTAGTTCAGAGGTGGGGAAACCTACAGCCCTCCATGTTCTGACGAACTACTGTTCCCATCATGCTTCACTACCAGCCAAACTGAAGGAAGTATTAGAAAGGCTCATGAAAGCTTGGTTGTAGTTCCTCCCCTTATGGTGAATGACACTACATGTAGCATCACCATAAGAGGAGAAGCTATAACCTAGCTAATCCTTCTTTCAGATTGGCTGGTGGTGAGGCATGATGAGAATGGTAGTTTGTCAGAACCTAGAGGGCTGTAGATTCCCCACCTCTGCTCCAGCTGGAGATCATGCATTAAGCAGTGGACTGGTCCTGAAGGTCCATGGGACCCTTTCCAACTCTGTGATTTTATGATTCTGAGTTCACCTGCTGCAGACATGCATCCTGTTACCCACATTTTTTTTTGTCTTGTACTCATGATCTATCTCCATGGTTTTGCAGAAAAAAGTTAAGAGAATACAACAACTGTTAATCAATATATCTGCAAAGATAAAAAAATCCATACCTTTCCATGGATATTAAAATTACTGTTTCTTGGAGCACTGACATTTGCAAAGCTCTTCGTATACTGGGGAGCAGCCACCCAAGGTGAGTGAGGTGCCGGAGTTGCTATCATCATAAAGAATGGTTCAAAGTTGGATTTATATTCAAGAAAATCCAATGACATGTTGGCCTGAAAACAAATATTAACTTAAACCTCTAAAGAGTAATTTCTCATACAATTAAACAGTTCTTCAGGTAATGCAATCTAGATGCTACTAAAAGGATTGCTAAAGTCATACAGCCATTATGAATTTGATGTGCTGAATTATATCAAAGGTACCTTTCTTTTATATTTTCCCTTCAATATAAGTAAATTACACTGTGGCACAAGGAAATATTTTTACATTCTCAAATTAAGTTAAGAATCTTTAGGTGTCATAAAGAAGAACAATCTGTCAGTTCATTACTACTTCAAACACTACCAATCACCATACTTCAAAATAAGCAGTCACTCTTGTCCACCACTAAACTGCCTTATTTGTCCCAAGGACAACAGCACAAAGCACAGAAACTTTGGTGATGTTTCCAATAGGGTATCCATCAGTGGAATGTTCACTACTAGCATGTCAATCTTGCCTTCAAACCCAGTATACCAAACTGCTCTGAACTGCTTTCAACAATAAAAAGAGCATTTAGATATAATAAAAGTTATAGTTATTTCATAATTTCATTATTTCAGGAACACAGCATGTTACATCTTTAGATTATGTTAACATTACATGAATTGTCTTCTACTTGCTATGGTATTTAAAGACTTGCATTTTAAAAAGGACACTGTGGGGAAAAAGTCAATTATTTAAATTTTCTTTTCAAAGTAAACAATAAGGACTTAGACCTTCAGCACTTAGAGCAAAAAGCCTGGGAATTGCACAAGTATTGTGTCAGTACTAACCCTAACCCAAGCCTTCACTTCCTCTTGACTGTAGTATAATATACAATGTGAATTCAGTATTGCTTTATGCTCACTGTAGTACTCTTCTTCCACAAAATTAAATAAACGGAAGAAAATCAACTTGTTAATGCCAGATTACTGAATAAATGGAACATTACTAAATGTCCCCTTTATTTAATGGGTGTTTTCTGGTTGGAATTGCCCACTTAATTTAAGCCAATTTTAGCTGTTCAGTATTACATTTTGTTTTTGCATTTCTATATCAGCCACATTCAATTCTCTTCAGTCTACCTCTAAATGAACAAAAGACAATAAAAGAGTATATTTGCCTGATCTAGATTGGCAAAAAGAAGTGTGTTCATGGCTGCATGAAAGTCTAGCCTTTAGATGAGAAAAAGGGAAAGGTTTTTGCGTTTTAGGGGAGAAGAAGCGCCTTTAAAAATGTGCTGGTTTTCCCAGCTTCTTTTTTAAAAACTGCGGAACAGCGCAGCTCCATCTAAAGTCTGCGGTGCAGCTGCTAAGCATTAAGGGAAAGGCAACTTCATGTCACACTTTCCTGCCAATCTAGAAAGCCCCATTGTTGTCCAAAGGCTTATACCCTAATACATTTGTAATCTAGTTCTAGAGCCAAACAAAAATGGATCTTGACAACATAACTTGTTGAAAAATTCTTACCAATACATCTGTCAGGTAATCAACACTATAATTCCCACCATGCCTTCGTGGTTTTCCATTTACAGAAAGTGTGTAATTGTAATATTTGGAATTTTTTTCCTGCAAAAACAAAACAAACACAAAACATGCACAGGAAACAGTCAGTGATAATGTTGTCAATGCATATTGCTCTCTAATTACAATAAAGCAAATTTCATTTGTACAAGGTCTTACAAATCTGTAACACAAAGTATATTAGTAATAATGCATGGATGATACTGGATTTATAATAATACACAGTTATACCATCAAACATATGACATACTACCTCAATAAAACTGTGCTGTAGACAGTGGCTTTCCTACTGAGTTTGGGAGCAATGTGATATTTTAATTGCAAACTATCAGTTCATAGCTCTCACTATGAACATTGTGAATGTTATTCAGAATAAATTAATATACAGGTTGAGACTACTTTTTCTGGAATTCTGAAATACTTCAAAATCCAAAACTTTTTAAATGGATGGCTGAGGTGGCGACACCTTTGCTTTCTGATGGTTTAATGTATCCAAACTTTGTTTCATGCACAAAATTATTAAAAACCTTGTATATAAAATTACCTTCGGGCTATGTGTATATGGTGTATATGAAACATAAATGAATTTCATGTTTAGACCTACGTCCCTTCTTTAAGATACCTCATTATATACAAATATTCCAAAATCTGAAAAAAAAACACCTAAAACTCAAAATACTTCTGGTCCCAAGCACTTCGAATAAGGGAGATACAGCCTGTATTATAATCTTATTATGGAAACTACCTTTCGGACTCTTTAGAAAAAAAATGTTCAAACCACTATACCATGCCAGTTCCTACATTAATATGCAATATTAAAATATATTTTTCCAAAACTTGAGTTGTTTGGTGGTTGAACTGTACAGGAAAGAAGCCTTGTTAACCTAAATAATAAATGAGTGTGATGAAGTAACAAACATATCACTTTCTTCTCATCCACATAATGCTTTCCAGTACTAGTTACCTTCTCCAACAGCACTTATTTCCAAACTATCTATCCGTTTCTCATTACTCAGAGAGCCTCATCTATAATTTCCACTGAATGGACACTTCTTGTCTGCCAGCAGCTAGAAACAATTTGATTTTGTTTTTGTTTTTTAAAAATAAAGTTATTATAGTAAATTATAGTTATTTAACAGAAACTTACCAAGGCATACCAAAAACTCCACCCAGGAGGAACATGACCAATTCCTCCCGCATCTTCTGCTCCATACTGAAATTAGAGAAATTCAAGATTAACTAAACTACTAATGTGGTTTTTCAGTGAGAAAAATTCTGTCTAACCCATGGACAGCCATTGTTCAAGGGCTCCAATATAACTCAAAGCTATTTTATCCTATATACCTACATCAAAGTTTAATCAAGGGTATAGTAAACATTTGCCTTTAGTTTCACTCATGTAGAAATTTTTTTTCTGTTGTGAGGCACAATATTTACTGGATCATGTCTTTGGGATTTTGAGCATAATGTCCCAACTATGCCTTAATTCACAGGCTCCATAACTTTCCACAGTACCAGGTTCATTCACCTCTAGAAGACAGAACACCTCTTTCAAGCAGCTAGTCAGCTATTTAATTTCTCCTAATTTGTCACAAGAATATCTCCCTCCCCCCTGCCCACTGGATTCCTTCATAGACACAGCGAAAGCACTTTGGATGTATACACCACCAAAACAGATCTGGCTTCAAAACAGCAGGGCAATTCAACCAAATTCCACTTGTTAAGATCATCATCCACTCTACTATCACAATGTTACATACGAACAACAACGCAGATCTACTCACAGTCTTTAACTGAGAGATGAAAGTAGCCAGAATGTGACTGTTCATTCCCTCTATTGCTTTATCTCTTCTAATATAACAACACTATGTCAAAGAATTAATCCTAAATATATATGGAACTGGACGGTTCCCATGCGGTACACCTGAACCCCATACAGTCTAGACTTGGGCCTTTTCTTATCCCATGGTGGTGGCTGTTGTTGCTGGGTGCCTTTGTTTGCGACTTATGAGGACCCTAAGGCAAACCTGTCATGAGTTTTTCTTGGCAAGATTTGTTCAGAGGAGCTTTGTCATTGCTTGAAGCTGAGAGAATGTGACTTGCGCAACATCACCCAGTAGGTTTTATGGCCGAGATGGGATTTGAACCCTAGTCTCCAGAGTCCTAGTCCAAGACTCAAACCACTATGCCATGCTAGCTCCAGTAGTGGCTACCAATATCTAAAAGCACCACCATTTGAAAAGTTAGGCATGTTCTTCCCAAACAGACAGCAGTGCCACCTTTGGTCACATGTACTTTTCAGTTACAAGCAATACTACACAATCCCATGAGCACCAGCACAAACATTTTACAATACTCCCCAGTATCTAATGTGAAATAGCCACCTTTTACATGTAAAAACTATATTAAAGGAAGAGGTTTTTAGAGCTAGTGACTAGCATGAAAAATTCTACAACACTTATTACACTAGACTTACAGTTTCTAAACAATTTCATAGACAACTGCTACATCTTAATATCCCTTTCATACAAATTCCACCTTTGCTTACAGTGATTTTTTCACAATCAGCAGCATATTTTAAAATTCAGGAAAGCACAGCACAGAATAAGGAGTCATACCTCATTCAAATACTTCCCAGCAAAGAATGTCTGATAGCCACACATAGACTTCAGGATAGCTGGAAAGGTATATGGTTCCTGAATCTTCTGCCAGGATTTGCTACTGCAATTTCCTTCCAAAGTGTTATTGACAACATGGTGATTATGTGGATACTTCCCTGTCAAGATGCTGGCTCTGCTGGGACAGCACAATGCACTGGGCACATACTAGGAAAAGAGAGTTAAAGCATACAGAAAGAAAGAAATCACTAGTTTATTGTCGGAAATATCTGGCAAAATCAATAAGCTTCTTGACTTTCCAAACTATAAAACTTTTAATTGGAACTAAAAAGAATTAAGGAACTTATTCTTATTCTAGTCACAATGGTAGGCACAATTACTAATGTTAGCAATTTACTAGCAGGGATTTGAAGCAAAGAGATTGCTATTTGCCAGCCAACAGAACACAGTGTTGGTTTATTTTATATCTTTGTGTTTTGTTTCTGAAAGTGTTACTCAACAGTCAAAATGTAGCATATTCCTTAATGTACCATATTACATAAAACAAGTGTACAACATCCTATGCAATAAAAAAATCATGAAACTAATAATATACAAGACATCATGGCATTTTAAAAAACATATTGTCAATCAGGTAGGTCAAAGGTTTCCGTAAACCATGTGTTCAATTCCATTAAATAAGTATATCATTAACTGACATTAAAAGGAAGCTGTGGATTCCACAGAAAGAGACTTATGTATCTTCAAAAAGTGCTCTCCTCTACATTATGATGATGTTTAGGTTTGCATGTTGATGAAACCGCACTCTGAACCTCCCAGAAGTTTTGTGAAAGTATCAAAAAGTACAGGAATAAGTCTAAATTTTGTGGAACTTCATGGACTAAGCAAAATAAGCAAAATGACAAGTAGAAATCTGTGAAAGGTGTCCTACAGGAAGAGGAGAAGCTACCACAAAATACTACCTCCATGTCCAATTCCCATTAGGTGGTCCACCTACATCAATACACAGCAGCTGACTAACATATACCTCACATCAATACAGAGAAAGGATTTAAAATTCTTGAACTCATTTTTTGTCTACAGCAAGGTTTGGCAAAGCAGGGCTGTGGCCTGTGGGCCACAAAGTCACAGGGACTTTTTCTAGCCCCAGGGTGGCCAGGACCCCCCTCGAAGTGCCCACACACAATCTCCAAAAATTGTGGATGTTCCCTCCAAATACAGTGTGCCCTTAGTATCCACTGGGGTTTCAGGACCCCCCATGGATACCAAAATCTGTGGATGCTCAAGTCCTATTATATACAATAGTACAATAAAAAGGGTGCCGCTTATATAGAATGGCAAAAACCAAACTTTGCTTTTTGGAATTTTTTAAAAAGTATTTTCAAGCCAAGGATGAGTGTATCCATGGATGCAAAATCTCTGGATACGGAGGGCTGATTGTAGATATCCGCTCACAGGAGCTTCCAGGAATGGCGGTTTACCTTCAAACTTAAAAGACAGATGGAAAAACCCAGAGTTTACAATCCAAAATCCCTTCTGGTAAGAATTTTCAGCCATTTTTGGATAATGCATCACACCATAGATCTATGGGGGAAGAAGCTGGCCTGCACACCCACTCCATGTTCTCCGGTTTACATTATAATTGACAATTGCATTGCATATACATTAAGATATACATAATCTAAGTAATGATTATCAAGTTGCCCAGTCAGAGTATTCTGTAACATTTCCAGTCTGAAAGAGGTCTTGAGCATCACACATACAGATACAGAACAAAAAAGCTAACAGCAGAGTAATGAAGGGGAAGCTCCAACCATTCTTTGTACTTTCTGGCAGCACAGTTTTTGACTATGTAGTACTCAAATGTCTTACTCTTTGAGAAAGTCTCTTCTTCACAGAGAAAATACTCCCACTTCCTGATTACATAAGTTAAAACTTTCCCAACAATTTCCCATATGATGACGTCCTTTTGGAAATGAAGAAATAAGAACTGTATCTCAAAAAGAGTAAAGTTGCCACCAGCATGCTGCCTCAGGGAGAACCAGTGTCATAGGAAGACAATAGCTCATACCTTCAATAAATCTAGTGCAAATTCATCTGCCATTCTTTCTTAGGTCCTTCTCCACTCTTCCTTTTCTTTTTTCCTGTACAATCAATTTATTTCTTGCTTTGCAAAATCTAACATAGACAAAACCTGATTTAGTACTTACTGCATTTGAGAATGTTATCCCCATCTCTGCAATGAGGGCATTTGTCTTTTTCAGTGGTGTCTGTAATGAAGGAAACAAGAATAAACTACTGATACATTCGTATGATTCTAGGAAATTGGGTTTATGGCTGCAGTCCTACATGTACTAGGAGGTATACCCTACTGTACAGAGAGGGACGTATTTCCAAGATGACATAGGAAAGATCACACTGCTAAATTGTTCCAGGACAGATTTCAGGTACAAAAATGCCTTCTGCATATACTAGAGTAACTTGCCATTTTTCTTTTCTTTTAATTTTTGATGAAACCCATGCATCGTCATATTTCAAAAATTGAAGTTCTTCTTCCATTGAACAAACTCAGTAACCTTACACTGTATATTGACCTTCCTATCAATCAATTCTGATAACTAAAAAGTTTTCTGTGATAAAGAAAAAGTAAACTGTCTAATCATAGAGCCACTGCTGTTTAATATATTGCAAAAGTGATCTCTTTCCTCATTAAAATACTTTTCAACTGTGTCAATAAAACTGACATGACTTACTAAGCCAACCAAATGAATATTTTACTAATATCAAAGAATTTATATTAGAAATTAAATTGATAATATGAAGTAACATTGATAATTTAAGCCTATGCATGCACTAAGGGTGCATTTTCATTTGAAGATTAGTCAAAAATGCACTCACCAATAAACCCTGTAATTTTGATAAGAATTTCCAGAAAGGAAACTTACAGAACCACAGAGGTGAAAAAAATCTGTCTAGAGGAACTTGTATAAGAAATCTGAATACCTATTTTGTCTAAATAAATTCTACCTTTATTCTGGGACCCCAGCAGGTATTTCCACTAGCACCTAGCCCTCCCCAATTGATAGCAATTTCCTTAAACATATCCAGAAGAAACTCTTAAATTAAGAAAAAAAAATGTAATGGTAATTTTTTTAGGCTAGGGCTAACCAGATAGAAGAAAGCCCTTGGAGAAATATACTTACAAGTCTTTTAAAAAAGCACGTTCTTACTGGATTTTTCTAACAAGTGAGAGTATTCCTATACTCTGCGCTATTTTACAATGTTGGACAGACCACACTAGGAAAATAAGTGTAATTCCCTTAGGGAAAAGTAGCTTGAAAAAAAGCTCAGATGTTTATTTATTATATTTATTTGTATCCTGCTCTTGTCCCAGGACTGGGACTCAGAGCAGCTATGTAGACATAATTTTCATTACAAGATCAATTTATTGTGTGAGAACAATGTGGTTCAGAGGAAGGGTCAGATCATATAACACAGTCAAAACCATGGACAAACACATGTTGTCTCTTGGGCTAAGACAAGCCAATTACACAGATAGTCCACCATCTAAATGGCAGTATACCACCACATGTACTCTTCACATGTGGCTTGTAAAGGATGTAACAAAAGCTGGCTCCTATATATTATGACAGATTCATGCTTTTTTTTTTCCTCCAGAGGCTGAAGTATCAGAATGTACAGACTTTTCAAGTCTCTTTAATAAAGGTGCTGTACTCCTTGCTGCTCAAGATAAATACCACCAAAAGTTAAGGTGCACACAATACAAAAAATAAACAGCTGTTCAAACCATTTTGACACCATGAACACACAAACTTCTACAAATTCTTAAGGACATATATATATATATATATATATACATACATACAGTATAGCTGAATTGAAAGGATGTCATATTGAGGAGGGAGCAAGCTATTTTTCTGCTGCTCCAGAGACTGGGACACAGAACAATGGATGCAAATTGCAGGAAAAGAGATTCCACCTCAACATTAGGAGGAACTTCCTGACAGCAAGGGCTGTTTGACAGTGGAACACACTCCCTCGGAGAGTGGTGGAGTCTCCATCCTTAGACGTCTTTAAGCAGAGGCTGGATGGCCATCTGTCGGGGATGCTTTGATTGGGAGTTCCTGCATGGCAGGGGGTTGGACTGGATGGCCCTTGTGGTCTCTTCCAACTCTATGATTCTATGAAATAAGCAACAACATCCTGCCCTTTCCTAATACTCAAAATCAGTTGCCTGAGATAAAAAACATTAAGACGGGGCAACCCTATCACAATGGTCTTGTACATGGGATCCAAGAATTTGCAGAAGGGTTTATAAATAGCCTCTTAGAAGCTGAAGAAAAGTGAAATTGTGCCATTCCTCTCACCTCAGTTAGCTTACCTCCAACTTTAAAGTGTCCATTACAAAAATGGCTAGGGTATTTATTTCTCTTCTCTCTGCCCTGCCCTCCTCCCCAATTTTGTACCATGAACACTATCTACAGATTGAGTCTCGCTTATCCAAAATGCTTGGGACCAGAGGTGTTCTGGATTTCTGATTTATTTGGATTTTGGAATACTTGCGAGATATCTGGGACATGTAATCCAAGCCTAAACAGGAAATTCATTTAAGGTTCATATACACCTCATACACACAGTCTGAAGGTAATTTGATACATAACATTTTAAAAAATAATTTTGTGCATGAAACAAAGTTTGTGCATATTGACCCATCAGAAAGAAAAGGTGCCACTAGCTCAGCAACACACGTAGACAATTTTGGATTTTGGAGCATTTCGGATTTAGGATTTCCAGATAAGAGAGACTCAACCTTATTTGGTTCAGCAAGGTATTTGCTGGTAAGCATCGCGCAGGATTGCAATATTAGACAGGGCCAAAAGATAAACTGAGAATTCCCCCTTTGACATTATCCATAACTCACTGATCTCAGAGAGGGAGTCCGTGGGAATTGAAAAACACACTGTAGAAATAATCTAGTTTGGGACCACTTTAACCTACCCTGGATCAGTGCTAGGAAATTCCAGGAATTGTAGTTCATTGTGGCACCAGAACTCTCTGACTGAGAAGCCTACATGTCTAAATGAAGGCAAAAAGGTAAAGAAAATTATGCCAGGGGTGTTGCAGTGGGAGAGGAGGAATAGGGCATAGATCTATTGAACTCTCAGCTCTCTCTCTCTCTCAGCCCCAAGGAGGCCCACTTAGATGAACAGAAATGTAGACACACCAGCTTAGATGGCGTCTAATTCACTTATGAGGAGATCACATGGAGGGTGGAAACACTTGCAAATCGCACCCCAGGCATGAGCCAAGGGGAGCCTGGCATGGAATGGAGAGTCCAGATCAGTGTGTTCCCTCCATCAGGCTCCTTGTCTTATTATTGTTGTTGTTGTTGTTTTCGATATTATTATTAACCTTTATTTATATAGCGCTGTAAATTGTCTTAAAAAGCAGGGGTTCCCAGCCTGGGGGTCCAACAGAGAGTGGCTTGTGTTTCTGAGTAATGAGTCAAGAGTCATCACTCAATTGTCTTTCGGAATCAATTAGAATCTAATTGCTCAGCTTAGATTTGCATTTTATGCACTGAGGTAAACGTTTAGGTTCTTTTAAAAGTTCAGTTTGGTTCATCCCCCAATATTGTACGTGGTTCAAAAATGAGAAATTACAGACCTCTCCATCTTCAAATGTGGTACTCTTTTTGTTGGGGGTGCAAACATTAAAGTGAACCGACCACATTCTCTCAGCCTCAGGAGATGGGAATGGCAGCCCTCCTCGGAAGAAAGCTGCCAAGAAAACTCCTTGATAGGGTGGCGATAAGTTGGAAATGACTTGAAGGTGCACAACAACAACAACAACAACAACAGTATAGTATCATCCAAAATCCACAAAACAATGATAACTTTATCTTGTGCCTGTCTATGACCGTAATAAAGATGAACTGATAACTTTATTGACCCAGCCCAAATTCACATTATACGCCTTTTTGTGGATTTTGGATGATACTGTACTTTATGACTAACACAGCTACCCCTGGATATGTTTCCTAGGAGTGTGGGGCAAAAAAGGCTTGGGAACCCCTGCCCTAAAGACTGACGTAAGTGTAGGGTGGGAAGGATTTTTCTCTCAAAACCCTAAGAGATAAATGAACCACACACACACAACACACAAAAGGGAACCCCTCCAAAGGTAGCTATTTCGCTTTTCACCCTTCACGCAGGGTGACCGAACATGATACCCACAAAGGAGGGCAAGGCACCACAAAATGTAAGGCGTCCAAGAAGAAAATGGGGAACATCCCAAAACAGAAGCTCAAAACACTCGTACGAATGCAAATCCATGCTTCTAAGTCATGCTCAAAATGGAGAAGCTTCAAGAAAAATGCAGGACGGCCAAATAAAAACTAAAATTCAGTGATATATAAATGAAAATTCCATACTTCCTAGTCCTGCCAATATCAGCATCACAAAATAATGTCAATATTATGGTGCCTCAAGAGGATGGATAAATCATATGTATCCCAATTGAGACTACCAATGTTGACCTGCATTTTATTGCATTAAAAGAATTACTCTCATGTTATGAACAAGAAAAAGGTAGGGCATGACCACATAAAAGCTCGAAATGCGCATGTGAATGTAAATCCATGCTTCTTAGTCAGGCTCAAAATGGAGGACAGTTTGGAATTCCTCTTGGACCGAAGGCTGAAATGGAGGACAGGGCCTGGAAAAGGAGGGCTGGGGTCACCCTCCCCAGGGGTCCTCATTGCAAAGGAGGGCAAGGCACCCCAAAATGGAGGGTATTCAAGAAAAATGGAAAGACATTACAAAACAAAAACTCAAAAGGCTAACAGATATGTAAACCCATGCTTCTTAGTCCTGCTCAAAATGGAGGGTGGCTTGGAAACCCTCCTGGATAGGAGGAGGTTGAAATGGAGGACACTGAAGGCAAAAATGGAGGACTTGATCGAATTCAAAGCCCGAAACTCTACTAGAAATATAAAATCAATGCTTCTTAGTCCTGCTCAAAATGGAGGATGGTTTGGAATCTTTCCTGGACAGAAGACGAAGAAGGCTGAAATGGAGGACACTGAAGGCAAAAATGGAGGACACGACCAAATACAAAGCTCGAAACTCCATCAGAAATATTTAAAAAACCAAGCTTTTTAATCTTGCTCAAAATGGAATCCGTCCCGGACAGAACAAGGCTGAAATGGAGGACACTCGAGGCAAAACTGGAGGACATGACCCAACACAAAGCTCGAAATGCAAATACAAATATAAAGGCCCATGCTTTTTAGTCCTTCCCAAAATGGAGGGTGGTCTGGAATAATCCCTCCTGGAGAGAAGGAGGAGGCTGAAATGTAGGACATTCAAGGCAAAAATGGAGGACATGACCCAACACAAAGCTCGAAATGCAAATACAAATATAAAGACCTATGCTTTTTAGTCCTTCCCAAAATGGAGGGTGGTTTGGAATAATCCCTCCTGGAGAGGAGGAGGAGGCTGAAATGGAGGACATGACCAAACTCAGTGCTCTAAACTCTGCTAGAAATATAAAGACCCATGCTGTTTAGTCCTTCCCAAAATGGAGGGCTGTTTGGAACAACCCTTCCTCCTGGGCTGGAGAGGAGGAGGAGGAGGAGGGCTGGAATAATGGAGGGCGTGTCCTGGTCCCACTAAAACAAGAGCCCACCAAGAACACAACAACAAACACTCTGGATCCAAGCAGCAGCTTATTCTTCTTAATATGATTACCATTCCTCCCAGCTGGACGTCCTGGTCGTCTGTCAGAATAAGGACCACGTTGGGCTTCCGTCCGCCAGGGCCCCCCTCAGCAGCAGCAGCAGCAGCAGCAGCAGCAGCAGCCAGGAAGGCCCAGCAGCAGAGGGCCAGGGACCACAAGGGGAAGAAGGGAAGCACAGGCCCAGGAGGCCCCATCTTTGCAGCCAAGAGGCGGCGGCAGCAGCAGCAGCAGCAGAGCCTGACTCTGACTGAAGGAGGAGTGAGTGACAGCCAGAGCAGCAAGGCGCGCCCCCGTCACGCGCATGCGCCCTGCCTCTCTTTCTGTCTCCTCCTCCTCCTCCTCCTCCTCCCGCCTCTTGGCTAGACTGTAATAGACTGCAGGGAGGCTTTTTCGACGGGCCGCGATTGTGTTTCTCTTTCCAGCTCCGCCCCACCATCAAGATTCATCAGGGAGCCTTCGTGGCGCAGTGGTTAAACGCCGGTACTGCAGCCTCAAGGTTGGGAGTTCGATCCCAGCCACTGCTCCAAATAATGATATCAATATTTAAAGGATATTACAATATATTTGCAAAAATACAGTATAGGACAAATATTAATATATTATATAAAGAAATATATAACCTGTCTTTCCAAAAAATATAGATAAATATATAACCCATCTCTTCAGAAAATATATAAATAAATATATAACCTGTCTTTCCAGAAAAACATAATACTGTATATATATATATAACCTGTCTCTCAAGAAAAAAATATAAATAAATAATATAAATATATAACTGGCCTCTCCAGAAAAATATAAATATATAACTGGTCTCTCCAGAAAAATATAAATAAATATATATAACCCATCTCTTCAGAAAAATATAAATAGTATAAATAAATATGTAACCTCTCTCTCAAGAAAAAAATATAAATAAATAATATAAATATAAAAAAATATATAACCCGTCTCTCCAGAAAAATATAAATAAATAATATAACCTGTCTCTCCAGAAAAAAATAAATAATATAAATATAAATAAATATATAACCTGTCTCTCCTCTCCAGAAGGATCTATGTGCTTTACAATTAAAAAAAAAAGAAATACATAAATAAGATACATAATACATATACAGTTGCAAGTTACATAATTATCCACCTAGTTTGAAACTAGAACAACAACATTCTAAAATAATAAGAAATTATAAAAATATTATAATATATAAAGATAAGAATATCTATATAAATGAATATTTGAAAAAATATATTTAATTGTTTATATTTTTAAATAAATCCTATTATTATAATACAAAATAATAATAATAATAATAATAATAATAATAATTTTTATTTATATCCCCCCTCTCCAGAAGGATCTAGGTGGGTTACAATAAAAATACATAAATAAAATAAAAACACATAATACATGCACAACTGCAAATTACATAATAATCCCCCTATCTTGAAACTAGAATAGCAACATTCTAAAATATCCTTTCCGTACATTGGTAAATAATAATATACCATAAACAATATTATAATATTTCCTATTTGGAATTTACAGTCGGCCCTCCTTATCCACGGATTCAAGCATCCATGGTTTGAAAATATTCCAAAGACATTATAAATTCCAAATAGCAAACTTTTATTTTCTTATTTTATAGAAGGAACACCATTTTAACTATGCCATTTGTATTCAATTGGATTTGAGCATCCATGGAGTTTGCTGTCCACGGAGGGTCCTGGAACCAAACCCCAGCAGATAACAAGGGCCCACTGTATACTTTTTAAAAAATATATTTTCAAGCTGTGAATTTGTGAATAGCAAAACAGAGAGAAAGGGGGAAAGCACATAAGCCTGCTCCAGCAATTCCCTCTGCCTCTGCCCTGCATGTTAAAGAACAATTGCTCTATTAAGTCTGGAAATCCTAAGAAAAATAGAGTCTGGTGAAAGAAAGAAAAATATCCTTGGATGTACTGTGGGGAAAGTTTTTAAATGAGTCGAAATGTTTTTGTCCACTTATACATTGCTTACCTGACCTGGTTCTTTCATTTCACATGTGCATTTTGTTAGTTTGGGATAACTGTTATTTCTCTGGCATCAATTTTTCTTTTAAAGAAGTAATACATAGGAACACATCCATTTTGTTAACTGCAGGCCTGTAGTTGCTATTACTTTTCTTAAAACTTTCCGTTTACTTTTTTTGTTGTTGTTCTGCACCAATTTTACCTTTGTCTTAGAAAAACTGGTTGTTGATGTTTCTTATATTCTGATTACTCAAAATCCTTAGACGAATAAGTGCTGTGTGTACATTATTTTAGGCTGCATCAATAGAAGTATAGTGTCTCTCTGAGGTGGTATGTGTGGGTTTCAGTCTCTGAGAGTTCATTCAGATACATCTCAATCCTATTAACATTGGTTTAAAAGTAAAGGACACTGAATTGAACAGAACTTGCTTTGCCATAAGTGTGCATACAGTACCAGGATTGCAGCCAAGGACTACTTAACAACTGCAATCATTGAGGACTATGCTAATCTGAAGCAGTCCTGTGCTAAAATTGTTTTATTTCAAAAGTTATATTAGGAAGGATCAAACTGTATCAAAGAGTTAGAACCTGTCTGACAAGTGAAACGTTGCAAGTGCAAGCGTAGTGCTTCTTTTTATTTTATTGATTTAGTTAAAGCGTTTCTGTATCACTTCCCAGCCCACAGAGGAGTCCCAAGGCGATGAACAGGTAAAAATCAATACAAAGATTTAAAAAATTCAAAATTAAAACAATACAAAGGTAATTAAAACAAACATTAATATAGATTTCAAAAACTCATAAAAGCAGTCTAAAACAATCCAGTTTTAAAACAGTTAAAACAGCCACTTAATGCAATAATAATAATAATAATGTCACTGTCAAAGATGCATTTGGATATAATAATAATAATAATAAAGTCAGTCTCAAAGATGCATTTGGATATAATAATAATAGTAATAAAGTCAGTCTCAAAGATGCATTTGGAGATGATGATGATGATGATGATGTAGAGAGATCTTGTAGCACCTTTGAGACTGAAAAGTTGGCAGCATGTGCTTTCCTAGACTTCGGTCTACTCCCTCAGATGCATTTGGAAATAATAATAATAATAATAATAATAATAATGCAGAGAGCTCTTGTAGCACCTTTGAGACTCAATGAAAAGAAAGAAGTTGGCAGCAGGAGCTTTCTTTCCCTCTAGGCTCCAGCCTGCTTCCAATCCTGAGATGCCTTTGGGGAAGAACTGTGCCTAAAAAAAGTGTGTCTGTTGATGGAGAGTCCCAATAAAAGTAGCCTGCAGGAGTCCTCTGCTGGGCTGGCTCTGCTGCTGCTCCTTTTTGGGGAGGACCAGGTGGCAGCAGCAGGAGGGAAAGGTGACTCCAGGGGCCCTGATTGGCTGGAGAGGAGAGAGAGAGAGAGAGAGACAGGTGCCAGTGGGCTGGGGCTGGTTTTGGGGAGGAAGGATTAAGGACAAGGAAAAGGGAAACTCCTCCTCCTCCAGCAGCAGGTGAGCATTATTGCTGGGCAGCAGGAGCAGGAAGAGACTAGGCAAGGAGTGGGTTTTCCAATTCTTCCCCTTCCCTCTCTTGCTCTGTGCCTAGTTGCAAGCATCTGCCTGGAAAAAAGGGATGGAGCTGGCAGAGGTCAGCCTGGCAGAGGAAGGGGATGCCAATGCAGAGCCCTGGCCCACCCCCAGGGCTGGGAGCAGTGCAGACAGCCTGGCAGAGGAGGAGGAGGAGGAGGAAGGGGAAGGGGAGGGTGGTGGGTTCCTCCAGACAAGGCGAAGGGCCTCCTCCCTGGTCAGTGGCCTCCTGGTTGAGCTCTATAGCGCGGGACGAACCCGCCACAGGGACAGTGTGGACAGCTCCACCGAAGCCTCCGCCGGATCCGACGCCTTCTCCTTCCAGGAGCTCCAGCTGAAGCCCGGACACAGGCACCACAGGCACTACCTGGCCCAGAAAGGTAACCCTCTACATTATTATTATTATTAATTATTATTATTATATCCAAATGCATCTGAGGAAGTAGATTGAAGTCTACAAAAACTCATGCTGCCAACACCTAGTTAGTCTCAAAGGTGTTACAAGATCTCTCTCTATTATCATCATCATCATCATCATCATTATAATAATATCCAAATGCATCTGAGAGTGTAGGCTGAAGTCTAGGAAGGCTCCTGCTGCCAACTTCTTTCTTTTCAGTCAGTCTCAAAGGCGCCCCAAGACCTCTCTCTACATCATCATCATCATCATTATTCTTTGATCCAAATGCATCTGAGGAAGTAGGCTGAAGTCTAGGAAAGGTCATGCTGCCAACATTCAGGGCTTTTGGGAGCTGAAGTCCAAAACAGCTGGAAGGAGGGAGGGCCAAAGCCTTGAGAAGGAGGACTCTGGCACTGCCTTCCCTTGTTTTCCTTCCATTTGCAAGCTAAGACTTTCTTAGGCAGACAAGCTTTTAAAACAGAAAGTCTTTAAAGAATAGGGTGAGGGTGCTGCATTGTTTTAAGGGTTTTAAACACTTTAATCCTTCTTCTTCTTCTTAGCTATCCTCAACTCAATTCCGACTCATGGCAAGGCATCTCCTGAGCTGCGTCCGCATTGCAGAAATAGTCTGGTTTGACACCCCCATTTTAACTGCAGCGGCTCGATGTGATGGAATTCCTTCCCCGGTGGAACGACAAACCCCAGTTTCCAGAACTCCAAAGCGTTGAGCAAAGTGGTGTCAAACTGTATTATTTCTAATGTGAGGTCGAAGGCTTTCACGGCCGGAGTCCATAGTTTTTTGTGGATTTTTTCGGGCTATGTGGGCATGTTCTAGAAGAGTTTGCTTTCAGACTTTTTGCCATCATCTGTGGCTGGCATCTTCTCTGAATATATGTATATGCGTGTGTGCATCAGGAGACATTAAAAAACACAACTTAAAAAAAAATCAACATACACACACACACACACACACACACATATATATCCCCCACCCACCTCCATGCCATCATTCTCTGAAGGTGCCAGCCACAGATGCTGGTGAAATGTCAGAAACAAACTATTCTAGAACATGGCCACATAGCCTGAAAAACTCACAAAAAGACAAAAACAAAACCCCTATGTATTATTTCTGCAGTGCAAATTCAGCCCTGGACTCTCTCCTCCGCTGCTCTTCTCAAGTCCTCTAAATCCATATCCATGACATCCTTAATAGAGTCCCTCTATCTAGCATGCAGTCTTCCTCTCTTTCTGCATCCCTCCACCTTCCTTAGCATTATAGTCTTCTCCCATGAGATGCGCCTTTTCACGATGTGGCCAAAGTGCCACAACCTCACCTTTATCATCTTGGCTTCCAGGAACATTGGGGCTTGATCTGTTCAAGGACCTATTTGTTTGTCCTTTTGGCTGTCTGTGGGATCCTCTTCTCCATCACCGCATCTCAAATGAATCAATTTTCCTCCAATCTGCTTTCCTCGCTGTCAATCTCTCACACCTTCTACTAAATAATTGGGAACCACTGATTTAGAGCTTAGAAAAGAGACTTCTTTCTGACTAAAAGGAGTTTATCACTTGGGATGGATCCCATGCAGAAGCTGAATATAAACTGGAAAAAAACCCACAAAAGCGGGTAGATTTTCAGACGATGTCGTGGGTTAACCCAAACAGAAAGTGGGCAAAACCTGAAAGCAGGTTGATTTTCACACAATGTAAGGGTCAATGAGAAATAACATGACATCAACCTGTATGGAAAGTAGAAAAAACCTGCTCCTTTTTACTTTCGGAAAATACTGAAAGTAAAAAGGAGCAGGCCTTGTCAAGTTTCCGTTCGGGTTAATGTTGCATTATTGCTTACTAACCCTGATGTGTCTGAAAATCAACCCAGTTTTGCAGTTTATTTCCCCAGATTTTTAAATCCTGTTTCTGCACAGGATCCGTCCTGGTGTGATAAACTCCTCTGTTGTAACTAGTGACCATACTGGCTGGTGATTTCTGAGACCTGTAGTGCAAAAAAAGTATATTTTCCAGAATCAAATTAGGGGTTTTCTGCTCAAGATACTTTTTCTCTGTTTGTTTTTTCAAGTGACTGTTCTGATAGTCTTTGAATGCATTTCTTGTATCCCATGAGAGATCCTGTTTTCTTTCTGCTAAGCCTGCCTTTTTCTTTCAGCTTTTCCTTGTTCTTCTTCCAACTTTTTCTGAGCTATGTCATTTCTTTGGAACCCTTTCTCATATTTGCTCATTGCTAAACAACTCTAGAGGACACACATTTTGTAAAAAATACCTGTGGTGAATGATGACAGCATGCTTAGCAGGTCAGACAATGCCCTGCCTAATTTTTATTTTCCTGCTGCCTTTTTCATTATATTATAGGTGAAGTAAAATGTGGCTGGGATATGCTGAATTAAGATCAGGATTTGTGGTGGTGACGTATCAGCTGTTCCTCATTCAGTCAAGGCTTACTTCAAATGTTGCCATCAATTAAGAAAGCCCAAAATATGAGTATGGATTCAATCCTAGACTTGCTGTATCTTACCATCATCTCCCCTGCTCTTCATTTTTCAAAGTGTGTACAAAATTCTTTAGCTGCCAACTGCTGGTGCTAAGTAAATATTTACCAGAAATATCTTACGCATCATCACATACGGCCGTACCTGTGTGTATCTGCTGATGATACTTATCATGACATTGTTTCATGTGACTTTGGCATGGACTCTGGATTGTTAAACTAGAATTTGCATGTCAAATACATGCTAGGTTTTAATGTGTTGAGATTTAGTGCCCATAATTATCCTTTTCGTCCCCCAACTAAGTATATACACCTGTGCTTATCTTGCATTTCTATCCTTTCTCGAGAAATTTTCTTTGTTTCCTCATGTTCTGAAAACTTAACAAGAGAACAATGTGAAATCCAGCCCATGTTGTTGTTGTTCATGTTAGGAAATGGTTTAAAATATGGTAAGTTTGGTATTTAAATGTTAATCGTCGCAATGGTAGCAGAGTACTCCACAAGTATTTATTACAGGACATCTAGTAAATAAACGGGATACATTGGTAAGGTAAAAAATAAGACTCACTTTATTGTTACATCTAGATTCTAGAAAATAACTAATCAATAGAGGAAACTGTACTGTGGTAGAGAGATCCCTAAAAGCTGATCTTCATGTGTGTAAGTAATAAGAAAAAGCTTCTTTAAAAGGAGAGCCTGGTGTCTCTGTCCATGCTGGTTGAAAGATGAAGAGAGAGAGACTCAGAACAAATGGTCATAAATTTCTTAACCTCTGACAGAATGGGAGGGAATAGGAAGTGACCACTTCATAGTCACAATGACCTAATGACCACAGAGATAATTAATGTGGCTAGGAACTTTAGCACATGGGGAAAATCGGGGGTTAAAATAGCAGTTATCCTGTGAAAATTGCGCAATCGTGATTAACATTAAGATATGCCCAAAATATGACATCCTCAGTTTAGTCATCTTTGCTTCCATGGAAAGGTTGGTCCTGATTTGCTTTAGGACCCATTTACTGGTTGTTGTTTTTTTTTTTCAGGGGTGGGGTTGTTTAGCAGTCCACTGTATTCACAGAACTGGTCTTCAGCATCTCATGTCAAATTAGTTGATTTTCTTCCTATCAGCTTCTTTCACTCCCCAGCTATCACAACAACTATACACGGAAATGGGAAAAATGGTGGCATGGACAATCCTAATTTTAGTATCCAATGATATATCTTTACGCTTGAGGATCTTGCCTAGTTTCTTTATAGCTGCTTCTCCAAGGCCAAGTCCTCTTCTGATTTCTTAACTGTAGTGTATGCTCTGATTGATGACTGAGTGCAAGTATGGAAAAATCTTGAACTACCATATGAAAGTTTCTTCATCGTCTTCTTCAAAATTATGTAGATCAACTGTGGTCGCTATTTTGTTTTCTCAATATTCATCTATAAACCTGCCTTTGAAGTTTCTGCCTTGATTTTCTTCATCTTTCCAAATCTTTAATATTTTCTGCTAGTGGAATGGTGTTATCTGCAGATTGTAGATGTTCCTTCCTTCAGTTTTCACACCTCCTTCTTTTGAGTCTAACTTACTGTTTGTATGACGGTTTCAGCATACAAGTTAAACAGAGTGGTAGAATACAGCCTTGCCTGGCCCCCTTGCCAACTGGAAATCATTTTAAGTCCTAAGAGATGCAAATGTCTAACTTGCATGACACTGAAGACAATGTACCATATCTGACTGTGAGCCAGATTGCCATAGGCCACAAACCATGCACAAACCTGGTAGTGGATAAATCTGTGCCACCAGTTGTAATAAATTGCCAGTAAACACAGTGATGCAATTAAACTAGTGAAGCTGAATTATTACAATAGTTTGCAAAGATATGAGCCAATATAGATTGAAAGGAGATTCCAGAAGTCTTTTTCCTGCCAAAGTAAATGTTTCTTCTTATAACTGGAAAGATGAAGTGACAATTTCCAGATATATAAATGAACCCTCTTCCTCTGAATCTGATGGCATCTTCACAAAATGTTGCTTTTATTAGATTGGACATTGGAACCTATGGCTTTCCAAATGTTACTCAATTGTGTGCGTTTGTGTAGGGGCGCTACCAGTGTGTGAGGGGGTGCAGACTGCACCAGGTGAAAGCCTAGGAGTGGGGTGAATACCTGGTGGGGTGATTGCTTACTGTCTGTCTTAACCCCCCCCCCCGCACCTCTGCTAAAATCAGGGAGGATGCCCCTATTGTTGCCTAACCCTCCCAGGTCTCTTGGCCAAGTTTGGGGGGGGGGCAAGGAAGGGAGGGGAGGGAGGCCATAGCTGCCTGCCTGCCTGTCCATTGGCATAGTTTCTTTTGTGGCTGACCATAAAGGCAGAGGGAGGGAAGGTAAGGGAGCCTGTCTGCTGCCACTGCCATCCCACACAGGTTGACACTAACCCTAGTGATGCCACTGTGTATGTGCTCTTAAGTCATCTGCTGACAACCCCACAAATTTTGTAGTGTTTTCTTAGGCAGGGAATTGTTATTAGCTTACTAAAATATTTTAATTCCCTTTTTTGTTTGGATATACCTGAAGGCCGGCATATAGAGAACATACAGCTTTCTTGAAGCAGCAGTTTCACTAGCTACTGCTGTTTCTACACACAATTCAAAGCAGTGGTTATGGCTTATAAAGCCTCAAGTGCCTTGGCTCCAGCCTACCTGAAAGACCATGTCTCCCTATATGAGCTTGTTGGAATTTTAACATGCTCAGAGAAGAGCTTTTTCTCTGGAGTTTATCATACGATGGAATTTGGGGATATAATGCAATGGCAATCCGAACGCAATCATGGGGTTTCACGTTATTGCATATGAGTTATCTCATGCAATTTCGGGAAAAAGGAAGTAATTTCGAATGCAAACATGGGGTTTCACGTTATTGCGTATTAGAATATCTCACACAATTTTGGGCAATGGGTGGTCATTTTCGGGAAATGGGAAGTCATTCTGAACGCATTTTGAATGCAATTAGAATTCACGTACATTCGCTAAACTTGCGAATGTACGTGAATTCGAATTGGCTCCATTCAAAATTGAGAGAAATTCCTCCCGTGTGATAAACTCCCATGTCCCACCATTGCCATAGCCACATGGTAAAGACACATGCCAGGGGCTTCTCAGTGGCTGCACCCAGGCTATTGAACTGCCTCCCACAGGAGGCTAGGTTGGGCTTTTCCTCTGCTTTCTGTCAGCATGCAATTTTTAAAAATGTTGACAAGCATTTGGATATTATTAACTAGTTGTTGGGGCTCAAGATGGCTTGAGGGTCTTTTAACTGAACACGGTGTGCTTTTGTCCTCACTGCTATATTTTACATTTTTTAAAATGATGATAAATTAAATAAATATTTTTATTATTTCTTAACTGTACAGCAATTTGTTTTAAGCTATGTTGTGTACCATCTTGGTTTCTATATCAGAAGAAAAGTAAGATATAAATTAAATAAATACCGATGGTTGGCGGCTACACTAGTGGCAATTGTGTAATGTTGGGGAATGCAGCCTTGCTGATAATCTGCCATGATAGCTGGTGACATGTGAAACTCTTGGCACATTCTTGTGCTACTTTGAAATATAATCCTGATAAGAAATTATAACTAGTATACCATCTGTTTTGCCTACTTCTTGTTGATTTATGTATATCATAATTGTATATACTTTATAACATTATTGGCATTAACATTTTTTTGCAACAAAACAAACTCTGATCCATGAATTCTCAGCTTCAGTTCTCCCCACCCCTTACCAGATGTTAAATAACAGATTATCTACTTATCCACTTTCATCATACTTTTATTACATAGATAATACTTATTATGTTAGCTTGGTTGTAAAAAATTAGGTGTCTGTTCGGGAAAACAATTGGATTTTGGTCTTCTTTCTAAAAGTACATTTCCTCATTCACCTCCCTTTAACGTCTGTTTCTGTTAATTCTTTCCTCACTCCCATCGTCTCATTTTTTCCTTTCTCTTTCTTCTACCCCTCCCCTTCCTCTTGTTAACCATCCATTGCTTCCTTTTATTTGATATGCTTCCCTGGAGGCAGAAATTAATCTGAAATTTGCTAGAATATAATACCAGAGCCTCTTTCAACCATGTGGTTCAGATCTTGAAAATGTATTTTTTTGAAGATATGACACAAGGCTTACTCGAGCAATACATTTGAAGTAATTTGACTATTGGAAGCATTATATAATGTTTTAAAACAATAAAATTTCCCCATTGTATCTTAAAGTCTACCTCTAAACATTTATCTCCTGCAGCAGCTTTGGCTGTGTATGATAAGTTAACATTTGTGCTATAAATGATACTCTCCTGAACCATTCTATTAAAAACCCCTACCAAACTCTTTCTATTAATTTACCACACAACCCAGTACTGAAATGTTAAAGAACCATCTCAGTGAGGTCTGTTAAGATCATTAATACCATTCCCTCTGTGGCTACAGATTAAGGCTGCACAACAAATTTGGTCAAATTATGAGATGAATCAGACCCATTTCTAGCAGCTCAAGATTGGATCAAATTGGCCCAATTTGATTCTGGAACAAAAAAGTACCATTGAAGTAATTCAGACCAATTCACCATTAAAAATAAGTGAGAGAATACCAGTCAATGTGTCTTCATTGGAAATTGTTGGTTTGATATACAGAGGAGGGGAGCTGGGCTTTGCCTTAACATGTTGCTGTCGTCGTTGTTATGTATCTTCAAGTTGTTTCTGATTTATGGCAACCCTGAGATGATACTATCATGGAGTTTTCTTGCCAAATTTCTTTAGAGGGGTTTGCCATTGCTATCCTCTGAAGCTGACAGAGTGTGACTTGCCCATGGTCACCCAGTGAGTTTACATGGGTGAGCCAGGATATGAACCTTGGTCTCTAGAGTCATAGGGGCTTTCTAGATTGGCAGGAAAGTGTGACATGAAGTTGCCTTTTCCTTAATGCTTAGCAGCTGCACCGCAGCCTTTAGATGGAGCTGTGCTGTTCCACAGTTTTTAAAAAAGATGTTGGGAAAACCAGCACCTTTTTAAAGGCGCTTCTTCTCCTCTAAAATGCAAAAAAAGCGTTTTCATGGCACACTTTCCCCTTTTCTCATCTAAAGGCTAGACTTTCATGCAGCTATGAACACACTTCTTTTTGCCAATCTAGAATAGGCCATAGTTCATCACTCAAACCACTATGCCATGCTGGCTCTCAAGGGTAGTCTGAAGCAAAAATTTCACCATCAGTCTCCAATCACAATGCTTATGAGAAAGATTTGTATGTCATTAAAGTTAAACCACTATCTCTGCATCTCTCTAGTCATCTACTAGATTTGACTGGTAATCTCAGGGCCCGTTCAGACTACGTTATAAACTGGTTAGCAAACTGGTTTAAAATCAAGAAGTTCACACTGAAACCGGTTTTAACACTACTGAATCCGGATTTTGCACACCCGTAGCGGGGGCAAATCCCCCATAACCCGGTTTCTCCCAAAGCGGGATTTTTACCGTTTCTTTTGGGAAAAACCGGTTTGTGGGGAATGTGAACTTGGCTCCGATCACGATCGGGTCAAGTTCAGGGGAGGGGAGAAGGCCAGGGGGAGGAACATGCCTCCTCTCCAAACAAAATCAGGCACTCCCTTTAAAAGGGCCCGATTCATTCTTTAAACTGGAGGGGAATGAATGGGGCCCTTTTAAAGGGAACCCCAGTCCATATATGGACAGAGATTCCCCCTCTGCCCCATTCATAAAAACGGAAGAGCCAATGCGGATGACAGCTGTCAAGCTGGGGGGAAAAAAGAAAAAAAATATATTTAAAAAAATACAAAAAAATACAATAAAATCCAATAAATTACTAATAAATAAAATGCAATAAAATACACTAAAGTACAATAAAATACAATGAAATAAATAATAAATAAAATAACTATAAAATAAAATAATACAATAAATAATTAATTAAAAATACAATGGAATATAATAAAATATTTAATAAAATATTTTATTTAATAAAATATATATTAAATTAAAAATAAAAAATACAATAAAATAATTAATGAAATAAAACACAATAAAATAAAATAAAAAATAAAATATTAAAACATATAATAAATAATAATTTAAAAAGTACTGGGAGGAGGAGGAGGAGGAGGAGGGGACAGGATCTCCTCAATCCGCACTGCTCCCAGCCAAATGCTCCATGCGCATAAGCTGTCAAATATTAAAAAATATTTAAAAAAACCCACAAGCATCTCGCGCGGCCAAGGGCTGCATCAGACGTCACTATGACATCATTTGATTGACAACCAAGAGGCTCCATCTTTAATCGTTACTTTTGCGTGTATGAACTTTGTTGGGGTAAAATGCACCGGAGGGGGCAAAAGGTAGTATGAACTTCTCTCTGGATAGAATCGGTTTGCCATGCACGATCTCCATCTGGATCAAACCAGGGCAAATGGGCTAGTCTGAATGGGGCCTCAATTAAATGTAAGAGTTGCCTTTCTTGTCAATTTCTGTTTCGAGTAACAATCTGTTCATGAGTTTATGTGTGCTTTAGTGAAACCTATTCTCTTCCTTTTAAGCCCAGTTGCCTATAGTTCTTAGCTTTCTGATTTACTTTCTCTCTGATTCAGCTTTAAAAAAATAATCTTTTAAGTTCATCCATTTGTGTCTGTGTGTCTGCAGCTTTGGTCTATCATCAACCATGTGTATTTAATTCACAAACCATATATTATTATTTTATTCCATGTTCATTCTTACTGTGAAAAAAAAGCAAAACAATATTTTTTCTTCCCTTCTTGTTTGAGCAGGCAAACCACTAAAGTTTCCATTAGCCTTCTTAAGTATTATTTACAGTATTAACAATTTTTATTTCTAGTGTAATTTGATCCTTAATTTAATATACATCAGTCATGAGATACCTCCTAGTAATAACCCAGATTGCAGAAATAATCCATTTTGAGACCACCTTAACTGACCTGGATCAATGCTAGGGGATTCTGGGAACTGTAGTATTGTGGGGCATTGAGTATTCTCTGTTAGCTCTGATGCCACAACCAACTACAATTCCCAAAATTCCTTAGCACTGAGATAGGACAGTTAAAGTGGTCTCAAGATGGATTATTTATGAAGTCTGTTTTGGCCCTAAGTGTTGTTGGTGGTGGTAGTGCATGGTAGTGCCGTGGGAAATTTGCTTCCAGTCTCAGGAAGGCTCCATTTGAGGCTGGTAAAGACCGGAGCAGCACCAGCAACAATAACAAAGTAGTACATGTCAGAGGCAACCCTGTGATGGAAACCAGGTAATCTATGTCATGTCAAAAAAAAGCACAGAGCATTCTGTGGGGCCGCTTTGAAGTGGAAGCAGATCCCAGGACTGCTATTTGCCTTTACTGTAGGCAGCAAACACACAGGAACAGATGGCAAGAGCATTATAGCACCCTCAGACTGCTCAAGCACTTAGAAGAGAAGCAGAAAAGTTCTATCAACCTGTCACAAGGTAGAAACAAAAAGTTCAAGTCCCCTAGCAGCAGAAGCTATCACTCTTTTTCCACCAAGAGGCTTCAGTAGACAACTATGGAAGAGAAAGGAAGGGTCCGTGAAACAAAAGTTTCCATCCCAGATCACCAGGTCCCTTAAGGGGAACCAGGAGGGAACAGCAGATGATCTCATTACTGGGACTGCTGGTAAAATATCTTTTCATCACCACCAGCAGCCTTCTTCTTTGTGCTGTCTCACTGAATCTCATCGGTTGGACTGCTTAGAAAAGATTTGGGAGTCAGGCAGCTCTCCAGAAGTTGTTTGTCTGCAACTGCTACAGTTCCTCACCATTTGGGTCCAACAATGTTTGAGGGGCTACATTATTCCCGCTTTGGCTGAAAAAACAAAATCACCACTTTTTGAGTGATGGGTGAAGCAGACGGTCATAAAGGTACATAAAGATACATAAAATTCATCAGTTCTTCCAGGCAGACAACTAAGAATTGGATGAATAAAAATATGGTGATAGCCATAATAAAAAGGACAATACAACACTGTACCAGTTCCACAGGGGCATATGCGTTCATCATAAGGAATATTAGCATATCTCCCTTCCAATAGGGCTGAAGGTAAAACATTAAATTTTGCTAAAGTAAACGCTATCCTATGTTTTGGGAGGGTTAAGAGACTCAAATGGTTAGCTAACAAAAAAGCATTCCCATTGTCTCTGAAATCAGGGCATACAGTGGCTGTTTTTACATGTTGTTGCAATATATTATCCATAATCCCATTTTGCTTTCTCATAGCCCATTACCAAAATGGTGGTGTGTGAGAAACCCAATTTCACTAGTTTCTCATTCAGGGTCTTATTCCATCTGGAGAGAAACCCATCAGTCAATATCAAAGGGGCTAATCCTACTCGGGCAAACAAATTCTGAGCCAAAAATTAAACTTAAGAACCCATGCCTGTGATTCAACTGTCATTTGACCTGTCTCCAAATATAGGATTGCATTGGGCAAACACCTGGGAAGTACAAGAATGGATCTCAAAAATTTTGTCTGCAAAGTTTCCATTGAATCAAATTTATAGTATAAGCATACCACTGCACCCCATATAACATATGTGCCAGGGCCTTCATATTAAAAACCTGAATGGCTGAGGGTATGTCCTTTGGTGGAAAAAAAGGATGTAAGTGATTTAATACTTCTTTCTGCATTTGCTATGGCATTTGTAGACTGAGCTTTCAAAGAACCTGAGGATTGAAAAATCACTCCTAAGTTCTTATAGGATCTTACTTGTTTGATTGATTGATCATTTATTTGTCAGTTGTGTATGCTCCGTTTCTTAGTAAACACTAAGACTTTAGATTTGTTATAACTGATTACTAGCTCTTCGGCTTGGCAATAATTACCCAGAGCTTTTAGTAATCGCCGCATACCTATAAGAGTTAGAGCTGTAGGAATGTTCCCTTATACTAGAGGGACAGTGCCAAAACAAAGCATAAATGGACAAGAATGAGCTGTAAAAAGTTTTTAAGCACTAGAAAAAAAAACCAAAACAAACTTCATAGGTGCCTAGAACAAATCCCCCTGAAGCCACCTGTCCAACATTTGCCTGGGTTAATCTCCTCTTAACAGTCTACTCTGCAAGTTGTATTCAGAAATGTTAAAAACAAAAAGTTGTAACCATTTTGGTTTCATGATGCAAGTCAATGATCCACGTATTCAGAATTTCAGTTTGGATTTTAGGTCCAAATGAGATTGGTTGATCTAAACTGAATGAGACTGGGTTGATCTAAACTGAACTGCATACAGATTCAAGCTGCTGAATCAAACTCTGAAGCCCTGTGCTCCACCCTGCCACCGATGCCAGATCTATTCATTGTAACTTCCCCTGTTCTTTGCTGTTTCCTTCCTGGTTAGCAATTTACTGCTATTGTTTCTTTCCCCAAATCAGAGGGTTTGAGGTTAGGATCAAAGAACCAATGCTTGAATAGGACATTAAATGTAATTTTTATTTTCGCTTACTGATTACAGTACTGTTCCCTTATTTGTTTTAGATAATCCTATAAACAATAGCAAGTGTTAATTTAAAAGCTGATCTCTAATTTCTGATTTCACCCACTAGAGGGTGCCTCTTGTATACATATTACATTGATAAAATGAATACGGTACATTTCTCCCTGCACATTCACTGGGGTTAGGGGCACAGGACCCCCATGAAAGTGAAAAAAACGCAAAAACAATACCTTTTTAACCTGAGATAACACCTGTCTAGAAACTTCTAGGTCCTTCACCAGAACTCTGGGGTCAACACCTGCCAGAATTTGACCATAGACTCATGTTGCAGGACCTACAAAATGCCTAGAGAAGTGTTTTCTCTTAAGAATCTTTAGGTTCTACAGTGCAATTCTATGATCAACTTCCAGCAGAATTTCTCTGGAGGACCTAGAGATTCCTAGAATCAAATCCGCAAATAATCAAATTCTCAAAAGTCCAAGCTGCAAATGTTGAGGGATGAGTGTACATAGTTTCAAGAGCAGCTCTGCTATTAAACTAGTGGGATAGATTTCTGCAACTCTGTTTAAATACATTGGACACCTTATTTCAAAGATGCAGTCTCTATATAGCATAAACATTTCCTTCTCAAACTTCTGGTGAACTGAGATTGCCCAAAATGATTCTGAGTGCATGTGAGGAGAACATTACAGCTTTAAAAGCAAAGTTACAATGCTGACGCACAGATTATATTTTCTTTAGCATATACTACAGTGGTCCTCAAACCTTTGGGGGCTACCACCCCCTTCCTCTTCAGCGACAACCCTAATGGCTCCCAGTGCCTATTTCTTGATATTAGGTCTAATGTTTGTGTAGCAGCCAGCTGGCCAACTGGCACCTACCTCAGCCACATTCTGTTCACTACTACCATTTCGTCCTCCTCAGCCTGTCATCATGTGAGAGTACAGCAGCCCAGACCTGCTCCTCTCTCTTGCCTGCCTTACAGCAAAAGAAAGGCTGGCTGTTCGATTGCTGCTAGTCCCAGGGTGACTGGGTGCAAAAGGAACAGTGCCTGAGCAGCCAGTCAAGCAGCAACTGGGCAGCTGGTCACCTTGGGAGAGCAAACAAGCAGCTGCCTGAGGAGTAACCAAGAAGCTTCTTGTCCGTGCTGGCCTTGCGGCAAAGGCTAACTTGGATGAGAGGGTTCTCAATTGCTGCTCGACTGGCTGCTCGGTAGCTGCTCCCGATGTGACTGTTTGTAAAAGAAGAAGCTTTTTCCTGGAGGGGCTGGAGCTGGCTTCCCAGTTTTGTCCCCAGTGAGGAAAGACTCTCAATCTGACAGAGTCAAAGGAGTCTTTTGAAAAATCGACCCCAGATATCCCTCCCCTCCTTCCCCAGAGACATGCCTTCCCAACACAGTGACCCTCAAGTCATCTTCTGCTACCTCTTCTTTTTGCCTGTCCAAGGAAAGAAAGCAGGAGCAGCATCACAGCTCCAACTTGCCAGTCAAGTCCTGGCAAAATTCACAAAGCTTAAGCAGGGTCCCAAATGTGAAAACTCCTTTTGGCTGCCACTTCTCTTCAGTCGCCATGTACTCTAACTCGTCATTCCCATCATGGTCCTAAAATCCACTGTCTTCCCTTGTGTTTGTCATGCCCCAATACTGAAGGCCCCTTCTGTGTCCTGGGGGGGGGGGCATACAACCCACTTTGGTAATCACTGATATACTATATTAGCTGTAGTAAAGCAAAACAATAGAAGAATTTATGGTTGCAATCCTATACTCCACGGGATTCACACTCTTTCCTAGAATTCTGGGAAAGAGTTGAGTTGAGTTTTGAGTGGATATATATAGGATTATGTTGTATGATACCAGCCCTTTAGATATTTTAAGCATTCCAGCAAAGAAAGGATTTGTAAAACTTCATGATGCTGTTCTTCTTTCAGATGGCATTGAGAAATGGTAACTAGGAAATGAATAAATCTGATACCTCAGTATGATCTTGCAAACGGTACAATATTTCTAAAGTCTAATTTTTACACTGTCATTTGCTGTGTAGTACGTGATTGGAACATTTGACATTCATAATTGGAAAATACATGTCTTGGAGTACACTTCTGATGCAATTCTGATTATCTTTCTTTGATTACATATGTTGGCTTTTATTGTTCTGTGAGGAATATTTCCAATTCCCCTTGAATATGCATTTATAATATAAGGTCCAGTTGATGAATCCCATACCAATGACTGTAGAATGAAATGGGTTCTTAAGTTGCACGTTTTAGCCACTGGGGTAATTATAAAAAAATTTTTTTTTGGTGACAGATACAAGTGAGCTAACAACTATAATACGGGAGCTGAATTACAGAATCTGTGTTCAATCTGCAAAGTTACTTCGCCTTCTGAAACAAAAGGACCGGCTTTTGCATAAAGTACAGAAAAACTGTGATATTGTAACAGCCTGTTTGCAAGCAGTTTCCCAGAAACGACGTAAGTACTGTTTGTTTTTGTTAATTCAGGAGTGCTGGAAATTTATTCCCAAATGTACTTTTGCTCCTGTTGTGTTGTCAAAGTGGCTTTTATTACAAGAAAAAATATATTTGGTTTCTATAAACATTTACTTTAGTGAAAGAGACAGGAAAGGGCCATTCTGAGCTGAGGTTTTCTGCCGTATTCAAAGTAGGTATCAGAAATGCATTTGCTTTTGTAAGGTCTGTAGCATATCAGATGTAAAGAAATCTATTTACAGAGCAGATTTTTTTAAAAAATAATGAAATAATGTGTTCTAGTAATGTCTAAATGTACATGCAAAGGAGATATTGCAATTTTAGTTTTTAAATGGGAAATGCATAATCAGGGTCAGGGTTAGATTCCTGCATGTAAAGACTTCTGGACTGCTAAACTGAATTCAGTGGAATTTACTTCCAAGTAAACATATGTAGGACCAGATTGTATATTTATTTACTTAACCAGTTTTGATTTTGCACTTCAAATTGTAATTATTAAGGTAAAAAAACAACAACTGAAATTGAAAAAAATTATAAAGCTGCAATGCCAGGAGTGTCATAAGGAGTGTATGGGGAAATTTAAATTTTAATATTTTTTTAAAAAACAGCTTCATTTTCATTTATATACTGCTTCACACTGAACTAGCAGTGTCTAAGCAGTTTACAACTGTAAACTAATTGCCCCCAATAAGTTGGGTACTCATTTTAGTGACCTCGGAAGGATGCAAGCCTGAGTCAAGTTTGAGCCCTGGCTAGTATTGAAATCTTAACCTTATGGTTTTGAGTGAGTGCAGTACAGGCATTTAACCAATGCACCACCATATAAAATAAAAAAAATATTCTTTTAAATTTTTCTTTTAAAAAAATCACATCTTACCTAATTTTCACTTTAACCACATGAAACTATGTACATGCAAATGCATTTAGGTTGTGTATGATACTGTCATTAAAAGATAAAATTTTAATTTTGTTAGTTGTTTTTGTCACAACTACTAGCATTACATTCAATGATATACATGAATTATGATTTATGAGCATCATTAATGAAAAAAAATCCTAAGGATTCTGTATGGTGTGCTATGGGAGGAGGTCAATTTGGGGGATGACACCATGAGTTAGTGCACCAGGTGACACCAACCCTAGTGATGCCACTGTGCAATACTATACAGACTTATATACAATTCAGTGTAGGTAGAGTGAATTAGTAGCAAGTTGTTAGTAGGTGTACTTAATTATGCTTATAGCAGTATTGTGTATAAAATGCCACACAAATTGTTTCCAGAAACTTTCTAAAGCTAACATTCTTTGTCTTGTATCTTTTCCGTCAACATGCAGCACGGCACTATACTATACCCAGGTACAGTAAATGACATAGCATGAACACAGCGCTGAATTGATTTTTTAAGTGCATGCTATTTAGAATAAATTAGTTATGCTATGAGGAAATTTTTCAGGTATTGATATTAAGGTTCTCTTTTTCTGATCAGCAGGTGAAAAAGATAGAGAAAATTCTCTGCTTCCAAGTGAAATAGTTGGTTAGGATCTTGTACAGCACAAACCTGTGTGTGGAAGTAAGAATCATAAGCTGGGGCTTATTTCTGGAAAGCATTCAGTCTAAGCTTCAGATTTTGCAAAATTGAAGTCAAAGCTTCATATTCTGGAAACATTTAGACCTCATTTCCTAGTTCAAGGACTAGATAATATGTGAATGCTCTGAAGACAGGGGTGGTAAATGTGTGGTTTTCCAGATGTTGTTTGACTGTAAATCACATAATCCCTTACCCTGAGTGGTTTCCCTGTGCAGTGTTTTAGCACGGAAATCAGGCTGCCCTTTCTGCTATTATGACACTGCTGTATTCTGAGAACTCTTAGGACAAAGTGACCCTGTACCTAGCAATCACTAACTCCACATAAACTGACTGATATTTTGATGCACTGGAGAAGTTGTCTGAGGAGAATGAAAAGGGAAAGGAATAAAAGTGATGACAAAGACAGTTGAGTCAGTAATAGTAATGATATTAATAATAATAATAATAATAGGATTTAAAACGAATAATTGTGTTCCAATTCAGTTTTTAGATATGGGTAGCAAAAGCCTTATTCTAGGGATCAAATTATTCATAATGCAAAGAAAAATGGGACAATGTGGCATACTCTGTTGTCCTCCATGCACTGGATGCAGATACCTGCACTGAGCCATCTCTAAGCATGTAGCTCTTTATCAATGGTGGTTGAAGCTCACTGGGGTAGTAAAGGGAGAGCAGACTCCCCAGAGGCAAAGCTGAGGTTTTACCAAAATTGTAGCCAACTGCTTTGCAACATCTTTCCATGCAAGATCTAAATATACCTTGCACCTGACTGGGAAAGGAAATGTCAAGGGATTGGTGAGCAGTGCCCTGTTTGCCCAAACAATTAGGCCACTCCTGTTCCCTTAAGGATATAGGACTCTGAACTCCAACACTTATAAATAATGTGAGAAGGCTACAGAAGTAAAGAAGGCTCCTTGAGGCAGATCTTTGCCTCCTTCTCTTGACAATATAGATCTAGTGTGCTGCTTTCCGTTTTCCCACATTGTGTAATTTTAATGAAAAAACATGATTATTTTTAATGATGAGAATTTTACATATGAGGAGGAGAGATTCTGATATTAAGGAAGAGGTACAAAGTGCTATGGTTTGGTTTCTACTTGATATCTAAATATTAAGAAATTGTAATGATGTGCCATAGTTTAGGCTACTGTTTTTTTTTTAAAGCCTTGCTGGCTGAGGGATTCTGTGAACTGTAGTCCAAAAAGTAATGTTTTGTAACTCTGACGCAAATTAACCATGACCTTTTAGCTTATTTTCAGTGTCATTGTGTATTGACCAAGGTTTTGAATTTATTTTTTATCTGACACTGAAGGAATGTTACAAAAAAGAAAGACATGGGCTTTTTTAAACCTTGTAACTGGATTTTGGAATCCCCCCCCCCCGGGTAAAAATGGAAATTCGCTTATATTCAAACCCATTGGCTTGAATGGTGGCGTGTGCCTGTGGGCACCTGCACATGTGTGCCACAGGTACATGCCCCATTTTGTCCCCTTCTGCTTGCCTCCTGCAAACAGAGGGGGGACTGTATAGCCAATATCCAAAGAAAAACTTGAAATACATGCAGGGGTCTTAGCCTTACTTCATGTTACATTTTTTGAAGGTTTGAAGACCTCAGTTTTAAAAGAAGTTTCCTATGAGGCAGTGTAGGCACTGTTCTGTAAAGCTTTTGCATCTGACCAAAATTAGATATGTGATTCTTTGGCCCCAGCCACCATTTTGTAGAAGAATCCTTTGTCTCGAACATCTCCTTTTGGTTGCATATTAGTCATGGCAGCACTTACTGTTAGCTGTTGCCACCCACTGCTTGAACTCTAAGCTGGTAGCAATAGTGTTCTTTTCACAAAATTTAATACTCCAACTTTGTGTGGGTGATATAATGATTACTATCTTTCCTAGAGGATTGTGTAAGCCTTGCCAATTGTTCATCCCTGCCAATATCCTGATGCAGGTTACCATGCCAATTTCACAAACAAAACTCTATAAATGTTTGCCCAAGTCCTGTGTGTAGGATTCATTTGGACTCAGCTAGATGTCCAAGCTATGTGAAGTTCATGGCATTCATTTACCAGGGAAACAGGGATTCTAGATTGTACTGTTTTTGCAGTACGTTACAAAAGCTACCTGCCTATGTCAGGGGTTAGAGTAAGTGCAGCTTAAATTACTTGTTCAATTTGAATTGATAGCCACTGTGATTGCATGGTTTGTTTTAATTAATCAAACTATTGCATTTAAAACCTAACTGTTTGGGAATTCTGAATTCCATAATCTGAACCAAGAGTTGGTGTGGTGTAATGGTATGAGGCTGGACTACGGCTCTGGAGATCAGGGTTGAATTCCCCACTCAGCCGTGAAAGCCTGCTGGGTAACCTTGGGAGAATCACACACTCTCAGCATCAGAAAACCCTATAATAGGGTCATCTTAAGCAGTGGCATCCCCTCCCAAGGTGTCACCCAGTGTGTGTGTGTGGGGGGGGGGAGGGCTTCTGAGGGGGGGGGTTTAGAAGGCGGCCAAAATGGCAGTCCCCCGCTTCATTGTGGTGGGGCTCAGAGTGGCATCTTGGCAGTGAGGTGGGGATCATGCTCAGCCCTCAGTCTCAGAAGACCCCCTGGCCTTCTGAGTCCTGCATGGCCATGGCCGTGCGGGACCTGAAAGGCAGTTGCCCACCTCCCCCCGGGGTGTACTACCCTGCCAGGTGACACCCTCCTCTGGGCTGACACCCAGTGTCGTCTGCACCACTGTATCCCCTAGTGTACTGGTCTTAGGGTCGCCATAACTTGGAAACAGCATGAAAGCACACAACAACAACAACAACAACAACAACAACAATTACATTTTGTTTTAATTAATCAAACTGTTGGTTAAAATAAAACTGATGGGGGAATGAGTTCTGGGGAATTCTGAATACCATAATCTCAACCTACCGTGATGCTTTGAGCCTCTTGTCTAAGCTGTCAGAGTCATACGGTTCTGTATTTCAATGAAAACAACAGGTGTGTTGTTTGTGTGTGTGCACGCCTTCAAGTCATCTGTTGATTTATGGAGACCTCATGAATTACATAGGGTTTTTTTAGGCAGGGAATATTCAGAGACAGTTTTGCCATTGCCTTCTTTTGAACTTTAGGTTACAGCACCTGGTATTCATTAGCAGTCTCTCACCCAAGTACTAACCAGGATTGACCCTGCTTAGCTTCCAGGATCAAATGGAATCTGGTGCCTTTAGGATATTTAAGCCCAATAGAGTTTTACAGCACCTTAAAGACTAAAAAGTTCTGTTTGCATCTGACTTTATCATTTGTCCCTGGCATGAGTTAATATAAGCTTACTATGTCAAATAAAACTTGTTAGTCTTTCAGTTATTACAAGATTTACATTTTTGTTACAGCAGACTAACACATCTTTCCCTTCCTGAAAATATATTCAGTACTTAGTGATTGACCTGAGTTTAGATTACAGGGTTCAATAATAAAGGTGGGGCACTTAGCGGTAGATGTTTGGACAAGATTAACTTTCTTTGTAATTCTTACCCTCAACCATGAAGTCATACATGTTCTGAGTTTACAAGCATGTAAAGGATCTTTGAACCTTTGTGACTGAGTGATTGAGGAAGCAAAATATTACATTGGAGAATAACAAATATTATGATAAAACAGCTAAAACAAACAGCTTCATTTATATACCGCTTCATACCCTTAAGGAGTGTCTAAGCGGTTTACAATTGTAAGCTATTTGCCCCCCAACAATCTGGGTACTCATTTTAGCAACCTCGGAAGGATGCAAGCCTGAGTTGAGCTTCAGCCCTTTGCTGGTCTTGAACTCGCCACCTTATGGTTTTGAGTGAGTGGCTGCAGTACAGGCATTTAAATACAGTGGTCCCCCGGTTTACGAATACCCCGGCCTACGAAAACCCCGGTCTAAGAAAGAGCCGGGGCCGGAAAAACGGCCCCGGTTTACGGAAGAAAATCCGGTTTAAGAAAAGAAAGCAGCGGGAAATTCAAATGGTGTGGGGGCTGGTTTAAGGGGCCCCCGTTTACGAACTTTTCGGTTTAAGAAAGGAGTGCTGGAATGAATTAATTTCATAAACCGGGGGACCACTGTATTATGGTAGAGCTCATAAATGGCAATTTCAGATTATTATTATTATTATTATTCCGCCTCTCTCTACGGATTGAGGCGGGTTTCAAAACACAATAATATACATAATAACAATAATAATAATTTTTACATAGCAAAACATAAATTACATAGCATCAGTAAAATATAATCCCTATCCCCATACCAAAGCAAAAACTGAAATTAAAAAATGGATTTGGAGAGATACCATCAGTGGGGAGGAAGAACAGTTGATATCAAATAGTAGCTGGCGGGGGTGCGGGAGTCAGTCTGGGAAGGCCAGCCAGAAGAGATCCGTTTTGACAGTCTTCTTTTTTATTTATTTATTTATTTATTTAATTAAAATATCCGAACACATACAAACAATATACATCTTAACATTCAGTCTTCTTAAAGGCGTCAAGAGTAGTGATGTGATGAATCTCCTCTGGCAGGTAATTCCACACATTAGGAGCAGCAGATATAAAGGTCCTCTGGGAAACCACAGCCAGCTTGGTCTTCCTTGGCTGCAGTAAATTCTTCCCAGAGGATATGAATGATAGACAAACTCTAAGATTTAAAGATTCAGGGTTTCATTTGAATTCAGATTGTACGAGGTAGCAGAGTTTATGGCTAGGCAACCTGAAATTCAGGCATTATTATGAGGAGAAAAGAGAAAGAATGGAGGATTTATTAAAAAAGATGGACAGAGCCAGTCATGGTCTTTCCCAAAGTCATGTGAAAGGGGGTAGATGAAGGATGTGCAGAGAAAGTAGTCTCTGAAAAATAGATTTGAGAGGGAGAAAGATTACTTCATTGAGTATTTCTATACTTTCTTGAGGGTGAACTGAGGAGTACTGTACTTTTAGTTGGATCAATGAAGAGAAGGGGAAGACAAACTAGCAAAAATCCTTTGAGCAGGTCTTTAAGAAAGAGAATAAACTAATGAGGATTCTCTGGCTAAATACCAAGGTCTGTTGGGTTTGAGAGAGAGAGGGATTTCACGTAAGTGATTCAGTTATTTCCTCTTGCAAGGAATTAGGCAAAGCCTAGTCAAAGATTTCAGCAATGTGGTGGGAAGAGACCTTCAAGAGCTGGACAAAAGAAGCTTCTTCTAGTAATCTGAGCTCAAAGATGGAAGCTTTGTTTCTCTAAGATATGGCACAGCTATTGGGTTACTGTGATAAGAAGTAGGTATCCTGTTCTTAGAAGATATTGGCTAGATTTTCAAGTAAAATGTATATAGCTTTTATAGCTGATTTCTGGTTATGGAATGGTGACTAGTAGTCTTGCAATGGGAACAGATTTGCTGTGTTTAAATATGACCAAAGAACATCATTTCTACAGATGCTGAGTATCTCTTGCTAGTATGAAATAACAGAAAATAAAATGATTTATTTATTACATTTATATTTTGCCTTTCCTTTCAAATCCCATTCATATTTCCAAGTGGAATATGTCCACTGTACTATTTACTGAATGATGGGTTAAGACATATGCAAATCCCATCGATTCTGTTGGTCTACTCCAACTGAAACTTCTAAGAGGATTCAGGCCAAGGAGATCAAGGTTGTATATTTGCAACTTTTTGACGTAGGTTAGCCTGAGAGTTAGTGACTGCCCCATGGACACCCAGTGAGTTTCGTGGCCACGACTGGACCAGCAGGAAACAGTATGTCAGAAATGAATGTAGATATACATAGCTAAGTAATCACCAGCACAGCTAGTATGTGAAATACTGTAACTAAGACTGCTGTCACATTGCAGAATTAATGCAATTTGACACCACTTTAATTGTCATGGCTCCATCCTATGGAATCCTGGGATTTGTAGTTTGTTGTGGCAGAGCTGTCTCACAAAACTACAAATCCCAGTATTCTGTAGCACTGAGCCATGGCAATTAAAATGATGACAAACTGCATTAATTCTGCAATGTAGATACAGCCTGAGTAAGGCTGGAGGATTTGGGGGAGTGGGGACACATTTCAATAGGTTTAGTGTAAGTCAACAGCCTGCACTGTACATATGGTCCATCTCTAGGCTATATGTTCATTATTTGATATAAATTACATTATTTAATATTTGCATGCATGCTTTCTGAAATATGAAAATTTGTCATATGAATTAACTAAATATAATACTTCTAAAAATAATACTTGGTTGGAACATTCACCTCAGAAAATGGCAGATTTCTTGTTCTCGGTGGCAGGAAAACATTGCCTTTGCTGTGAAGGAAAACTGAACACACAGGGAACAGCTGTTTGGCAATTAGTGCCAGCAATGTACTGATTGATGGAGAGTTAGGAAGTACAGCAGTTATTGCACTGCAGCTTAAAGTCATGGTGTGAATTTTAATGCATGGTGATGTTCAAAATACAGTTTTGAATTCGTTATTAGATGTAGTTCAGTCACAGTGATAGCAATGCTATGTCTCCTGAGACTTGGCTCATTGTTGCTGTACATAATATGTTCTTGCAGTTCAATCCTTATAGTCCTAATGCCCACAGAACTGTAGAATTGGAAAGTGTGCAGTCTGCCAACACAATATGCCACTCTGTGTGCGTTTGCACAGAACGGACTTTATAAATACTGTGACCTGGCTCGTATCACAGAACATATGTCTTGGAAAGCTTTCAAAATATGGATAAAGCTGTGATATAGGAAGCTGCAGTGCAGAGACATAATATTTCAAAATAGGAAAATGGCCGCCAAAAATGGTGCAGGAAAATTGTGATATCCAAAATGTCAAAATAATAATGTCATCTTCATTACAGCAACAGTATGTCAAAATGAAATAATAGAGCCTTCATATGGAACCAGACTATTGGTCCATCTAGCAGTGCACTGTCTAAATTTAGACAGAAGAACATCTTAGGGTTTTAGACAGGAATCTTCTCAGTTCTTTTCTATTGAAGGTATTGAAGATAAAACCGGGAACCTTCTGCCTGAAAATCATGTGATCTGCTTGGAAAATTTACTTTTTGTGATTATAACCTCACATTCTTTCCCACATTTGTAAGCTGCCTTGGGTCTGTTTTTTGGCAAAAGTGGCATAAAAATGAAAAAAATAAATAAACATTTTTTAAAAGGAAGCACTAACTAGTCCACCAAGCAATTAAATGTGGTGAGTTCATAATTCCTGTAACATTGATTGTTACAGCACACCAGTTCTGTAAAGTAACTTTGGAGTTGTTAAAAAGCAAGGTTAGCTTTAATTTTCATCTTTTGATCCTTTTGTTAGACATTGATGTTGTGTTAGACCTTTACTGCATCTGACAAAGCAGTGTAGATGGATTAAACTAATCATACTAATTTTCAAGTGTAATTTTTGCCACCTATTAAGCAAATAATTTCATTTAGGTGACAGAGCAAGCGTGGATCAATCTCCACATTACATCTGCAGCAAATAGTGTGTTAAACATTTGACATTGGCCCCGTCCAGACTAGCCCATTTGCCCTGGTTTGATGCAGATGAGATCAATCATTGCAAACCGATTCTATCCAGAGAGGAGTTCATACTACCTTTTGCCCCCATTGAGGCTTCCCGGTGCATTTTACCCCAACGAAGTTCATACACGCAAAAGTAACGATTAAAGATGGAGCCTCTTGGTTGTCAATCAAATGATGTCATGGTGACGTCTGATGCAGCCATTGGCTGCGCGAGATGCTTGTGTTTTTTTTTAATATATTTTTTAATATTTGACAGCTTATGCGCATGGAGCATTTGGCTGGGAGCGGTGCGGATTGAGGCGATTCTTTCCTCTCCTCCTCCTCCTCCTCCCAGTACTTTTTAAATTATTATTTATTATATGTTTTAATATTTTATTTTTTATTTTTTAATTTAATATATATTTTATTAAATAAAATATTTTATTAAATATTTTATTATATTCCATTGTATTTTTAATTAATTATTTATTGTATTATTTTATTTTATAGTTATTTTATTTATTATTTATTTCATTGTATTTTATTGTACTTTAGTGTATTTCATTGCATTTTATTTATTAGTAATTTATTGGATTTTTTTTTGTATTTTTTTGTATTTTTTAAAATATTTTTTTCTTTTTTTCCCCCAGTTTGACAGCTGTCATTCGCATTGGCTGTTCCGTTTTTATGAATGGGGCAGAGGGGGAATCCCTGTCCATATATGGACTGGGGTTCCCTTTAAAAGGGCCCCATTCATTCCCCTCCAGTTTAAAGAATGAATGGGGCCCTGAAAGGGAACCCCAGTCCATATATGAATAGACAAATTAACTAACTAAATTAAGAGAGAGACATTGGAAGGCTGTCTAGAAACATGGGAACCTTTTATTGGTTATATAAAAAAGAAGGGGTGGCTTTAACTATTGGTAAAGTCTACAGTTGGTAAAGACTGTTCTTTCAAGTTTTTTTCAGAAATAAATTTAATTTAATGAAGATAATATAGGAGAATTATTTACAGTTAGAGTTACGTTTCAGATTTCAGAAGGAGATTAATGATAAATAATGAAGGGACAACTGGTGGGAAGTGGGAAGTTTTGTTTTTGTTGTTTGTTGTTTGATTGTAATCTTATTTCATTTTAGTGGGGGGAAGGGGGAAATAAAAGGTTTGTTAGGAGAGTAGTCTGGATGTTTATGTAGGTGTATAAGTCTATAAATGTTAGTTTGACTTTTTATTTCTGTGGCTTTTTTCCCTTTTCTTTTTCATGTTCTTTGCTTTCTTTGTCTGTGTGTGTCTTTGTGTATGTGTTGATCTTCTGTAATTTTCATGACGTGTATTTTAAAACTTCAATAAATATTAATTATTTTTATTTTTATTTTAAAAAGAAGAAAAAAGTTTTGAATGTTTGTGTGCGTGACTTTCAGGTTGAAACAGTTGAAATGATTATGTGTTGCCTTGCTTTGCGCATTCTCTCCGCCAAGTGGGACGCTAGATGCAGTGACTGCCAATAATTGTGTGGGGTGAGGGGACACTCAAGTTGGCAAAATATCCCCTTGGCAAAGGAGCTTCTGAGGATCATGCACGAGTGCCCATTAACTCTGCTTCTAGCATTTCGGTGACTAAATGGGGTTGGAGAAGAGAGGAGAGAGAACATCATTGAGCCTCTCTGCATACTAGCATTTATATGTCACATATTCAACTCTTTAAACACCTTGAGCAGAAGGTTTTTGAAACAACTAAGGTAACTTTTCAACAGATAGGATCAGAAATATTCCAGAAAGACAAGCTAACAGCTAAATGGACACTATCTAGTAGCAGTGAGGACTAATTGCAATCCAAAGAAATTGTTATTCTGTTAAGTATATTTGACAGCTGTCAAAATGAGTACCAAATGCAAAGACACAGGAGGCAAGAAAATCTTCTTGGGAGCAGACACCAAAGCCTACAGAGCCATATCAAATCTTGCTGGAGCGCAGATGAACCAAATGGAGAAAGGTCTGAAGGCAGAATTTAAGAGGAATTTGAAGGCGGAATTGAAAGATTTTAAGCAAACATTGTCTTAAATGAATATGGAAATGAAACAGATTGATGACAAAGCTCTAAAAGAGAAGACTCTTAAATCAGAAGAGACCACTGAGAAATTGAACAAGGACCATAGTCAGGATTTGGATTCTATGGGGCTGTTGTAGTTTAGAGAGAGAGAGAAAGTTGTCTAAGATTTTTAGGGATACCTGAACAACAGAACGGAGATATTCATAAGAAAAAGACTGATACAATAGCAGACTGAATAGCAGACTGAATGGAGAAAAAGATGGAAGTGTGGAGGTATATCGGCTGCATTTCTGGTTGGCAAGACAAAAAAAAAATCTACCAAGGGACATCACAGATTTCAAGTGAGAGGTCAGGTTTTATAGCAACACTATTAAAATAAAATGAAGGATTGATGACAGAGTAGTGATGATACTGAAAGATATTCCTGGAAGAATTTTTAGAAAGAAAGAATTACAGCTTTTTTGACAGAGAAAGAAAATAAGGTCATAGGGATTTCCCAGCCAAAATGGCTGCACCATGCCATTATTTTATTCCTGCTCCACTTTGAACACATGTGTGTACAGAAGTGTCACTACTGGCCATCAATTGCCTCCTCATCCTATCCAGCTGTCAGCCCATTTAACGCTCTGCACAGTCAACCATACAACTGGCCATTCGATTGCACAAGTGATAACTGCTCATATGGTGCTGAACCTGGTGACATATTGCCACAGCACAGTCAAGGAAACCTCTGTATATATCCTCTTCCCCCATCTTCCCCCATGGCTCCCTGTTGAACTGGCCAGTTTGTTATTGCTCTTACTAGATCGGTTGTATTGTTGGTGACCTGCTGTGTTTGTCATTATTTCACTTCATGAGGTGTATAATGGTGCAGCTGGCCACGCATGTGACAAAAACAAAAAAAAGTATAGGTAGCAACTCGTGACTTGCTCGCTTCTGTCTCTGCACCAATGCTGTCTGCATGCTGGTGCAATAGTTCACACTTTCCAGGTTGATTTGGAGCAAACCAGGGAACATTCTGCTTCAGTATTCAGCCACAGAACGTGACTTCATTCTGGTTTCCTCCCATTTTGGCCACATGCATTGTTTGATTAGGTAGGGTTCAAAACAGGGCAAACCCACTTCTTCTAACTCATGTAGACAATCTCACAGATTTGTTATTGTTGTTAACCACCCTTGAATTGATCTCACCTTATGGTGACCCTGTGGATGAGATATCTCCAAGACTCCCTATCATCCAGCATTCTTCTAAGTTCTTGCAGATTCGTAATTGTGACCTCCTTAGTTGAGTCCATCCATCTAGCATGTGATCTTCCTTTCTTTCTACCACATTGCAAACAAAAGATGGCTAATGGAGCTCACCAGGGAATTCCAAATGAAAATCAGCATGTGCTTTATAAACAATAGCAAAGTCTTTGATTGCATAGATCATGAAAGGCTATGGAACTTCCTTAAAGACATGTGAGTGTCAATACATCTAATAGTCCTGAAGAGGAATCTGTACTCAGGACAAGAGGCTACTGGCAGAGCAGAACACAGAGAAATAGAATGGTTCCCAATTGGCAAAGGGGTCAGCGGCAGCCAAGGCTTTATCCTTTCATCCTTTCTGTTCAACTTGCCTGCAGAACACACTATAAGAAAAGCAGGCTTGGCCACATAAGAAGGAGGATTGAAAATAGGAGGAAGGAATACCAACAATCTAAGATATGCAGATGGCACCATAATACTAGCAGAAAACCTCACAGACCTGGAACACATACTAAGGAAGATCAAAGAAGAAAGTGCAAAGACAGGCTTAATGCTGAGCATAAGGAAAACAAAAATAATGACCACCGAGGACCTTCACAAGTTCAACCTAGACAATGGAAAAATAGAAATAGTAAAAGAATTCCCATACCTGGAATCAAATTGATAGAAATGGGGACTGCAGTCAGGGAATCAGAAGAAGATTAAGAATGGATAGGGTGGCTATGAAAGAACAAAAAAGATTCTAAAATGCAAAGCTATACAACTCAGCACAAAAGTTAGAATCACACAAGCTATCGTTTTCCCTATTACCATATATAGATGTGAGAGCTGGGCAGTTAAGAAAGAAGATAGGAAGAAAATCCATTCATTTGAGACGTGGTACTGGAGAAGAGTGGTGAGGATTCCATGGACAGCAAAAGGAGAAACAAAGGGGTCCTAGAGCAGATCAAGCTGGAAACCTCCCTGGAATCCAAGACGACCAAACTGAGGCTGTTGTACTACAGACACATCATGAGAAGGAAGGACTCACTGAAAAAGAGAATAATGCTGGGAAAGGTGGAGGGGAGTAGGAAGAGAGGAAGGCCACATACCAGAGAGATAGACTCTATTAAGGAGGTTCAGCTTTTTATGTGGTTGCAGGAATTAAGCAGAGCGGTGGAGGACAGGGGGTCTTGGAGATGTCTCATCCATAGGGTCACTATGGGTGGAAATCGACTCGAGGGCAGTTAACAACAACAAATAGTTTTTGGCTAGTTCAGAGAAGCAAAACCCCAACAAATATATAATAATACTTTCTGTGTCAAAATATGTAAAATATAACAATCCTTTGTGCACCGTTTATCAGAAGAACACAGAATGTATCCTTTGTAACTAACATTAATTACGCAATTTACATATGAATAGCTATGCATCCCAGTAAAACTAAGAAAAAACCACAAGCATCAGCTTTTATGTAAATACACTGTTTGTACAGCTGATATATTGTTCACATCGGTGATAGTAAAAGGTCCTGTCTCTTAAAATAAGCTAGCAAAGTAAACAACTTGTACTGGGAAGCTGTTACCTATTTATTTTGCAGGCTTGTGGAAAAGGTACTGTGTAGAAAGCAGTACAGAAAGCTATTGCTGTGCATTTCACTGCATTGATGCTATATATCAGTGTAGCACAAAAATATTATACATTTCCTATTGTAAATGACCAAAGCTGCCTTATTTATTGAGAATGAGAGACTAGCAGAGCCACTGAAAGAAATTTTGGAAGGTGGAACACACCTGGAGCCAGTGTGTTGTAGTGGTTTGAGTGTTGGACTTGGACTCTGGAGACCAGGGTTCGAATCCCTGCTTAGCCATGTAAACCCACTGGGTTTGCCTAAGAGGAAGATAATGGCAAACATCTTCTAAAGAAACTTGCCAAGAAAAGCCTATGGGTCACCATAAGTCGGAAAGGACTCAAAGGCACACAGCAACAACAACAACATGTTGAGGCAAAGTTCAGCTCCCTCTTCTGTATCAAATCAACAATTTCTTTTGGATTCACAATCTCAGTCAGTTTAAGAGCTTTACCTTGAAATGATAGGAGGCAGAAGGAAACATCAGTCCTAAGATTTTTAATGTCTGTGTTCAGAAAGGAAAAGGGTTCAGAATGAGAATACATTTTATTTATTTGATGACTCAGGGCGTTATCACATGACGAAAACTTCCAGCCCAATCCAAAGCCATCCCAGAGCCAGTCATGGGTATTCACGTTAATTCACGATAGGTTATCACACTCAATTGCTGTCATTGCGCAGCCATTTTGGGGCTGATCCAATTTTAGCTAAATTTATATACCACTTCATACCACCTAAGGAGTGTCTAAGTGGTTTACAACTGTAAGCTAATTTGCCCCCAACAATCTGGGTACTCGTTTTTGCAAGCTCGGAAGGATGCAAGCCTGAGTCAAGCTTGAGCCCTTTTGCTGGTCTTGAACTTGCAACCTTATGGTACAAGCCATGGATGTGAGAGCTGGACAGTTAAGAAGGAAGATAGGAAGAAAATCCATCCCTTGGAAATGTGGTGCTGGAGCAGAGTCTCGTGGATCCCATGGACAGCCAAAAGGACAAATAAATGGGCCCTAGAGCAGATCAAGCCAGAAACCTCCCTGGAAGCCAAGATGACCAAACTGAGGCCGTAGTGCTCTGGACACATCATGAGAAGGAAGGGCTCACTGGAAAAGAGAATAATGCTGGGAAAGGTGGAGGGGAGGAGGAAGAGAGGAAGGCCACATGCCAGAGGGATGGACTCTCTTAAGGAGGTTGTGGGTTTTAAGGGGTTGCAGGAATGGAGCAGAGCAGTGGAGGACAGGGGTCTTGGCGATGTCTTGTCCATATGGTCGCCATAAGGTTGAGACCGACTCGAGGGCAGTTAAAAACAACAAATCCAGACGAAGGCTCAGAATGCACTGCAGAAATAATCCAGTTTGGACAGAGACACACTGCAGAAATAACTTGAGTTCAAGACCACTTTAAGTGCCCTGGCTTAGCACTAGGGAGTCCTGGGAAATGGAGTTTTACTGTGGCCCCACTGATGGAGAGGGCTGTTTCCACAAAACTATCACTCCCAGGTTTTTCTAGCCTTGAGCCAGGGGCAGCTATTTCTGCAGTGTGTGGTTTGGACCCTTTGAAACTGCTCTGGCTCAGTGCTAGGGCATTTTGGGAACTGTAGTTTTGCAAGACCCCCTGAGCCTTTTCTGTCGACAAACTACATTTCCTAGCATTCTCTAGCACTGAGCCTTAAGGCAGATTATTTATTTCTGTGCTGTGTGTGTGTTTTGGACCTAAAAGAGTGTGAGCTCCTGCAGGGATGGCCCTGGAGCTCTCTCCCTTCTTCCCTTTGTCTTTCAGGGAGGAGGAGGAGGAGGAGGAGGAGGCAGCAGGAAGGGTCCCCCTCTGCAATGATCATTCAAGCACCTCCCTCGGAGCTAGGCTGCCTTTGTCTGGTGGCAGCAGCAGCCCTTTCTCTTCTCTCTTTCTGCAGTCCCCCAAGATGATGATGATGATGATGATGCACTGCACCCAGGCTGCTTTCCTGCTGTTAGCAGAGGAGGAGAAAGCTTGAAGGAGGCACAGGGCTGTTGTTTCCTTTGCAAGCAGGGGGTGCAAAGAAAGGGGGACCTGGGGAGAGGGAGCAAGATTCTTCCTGGCCTCTTTTGATGCTGCAGCCCCCCCACTTGGCTGCTGCTGCTGCTGCTTTCCCTCCCAGCCTTTGCATCACCGCTGGATCTGCCCCTCCAAGGCTGGATCTTCCAAGGAGAAGCAGCAGGGACCCCCATGAGGCAGGAGAGGCTGGCCAGCTCCTCCTTGAGGCGCCCGGGAAGGGGCCTCAAAAGGCCCAGCGCTGGAGCTCCTGCAGCAGGAGGAGGAGTTGGAGGAGTAGGGACCATCCTCAGCAACGTCTTGAAGAAAAGGAGCTGCATCTCCCGGACAGCGCCTCGCCTCCTCTGCACCTTGGAGCCCGGTGGGTAGAGAGAGATTAAAGGGGGCCACTGCAGGAGTCCCAAGAAAGACACATCCATCTTGGGCTTCCACTGCCCTGGGAACCCTGGGGATGGTGGCACCCCCAGAGCCCTCTGGCAGAGAGATGATCACACCAGGGTCCATTCCAGAACCATCCCACAATTATCCCATTGCCAACAATGGGATAATTGTGGGATGGTTCTGGAATGGACCCTAGTGTGATAATCAAGGTCTCACTAAGCTCCAGTTGCCATCCTTCCCTTCCCTTCCATTGAGCCTGGATGGGCAGTTAAAGCAGTCTCAAGCTGGATTGCTTCTGCAGTGTGTCTTTTTTTGGCCCTGAAAAGTCCTGCTCAACATCAGGAGGACCCCCTTCCTCTTGGACAGAGGAGGCTGGGATGGAAGAGGGGAGAGCAGCCAGAGGCTAGTAGTGGCCACCAGGCAGCCTCCTTTTCCCCTTCTGGCCTTGCCTTCCATTCTGCCCAGGAGGAAGGTTAAAAAAAAAAAAAAAAAAACCAGCCCTCCATTTTGAGCAGCACCTTAGAAGCCGCCTGGTGACCAATATAGGCCTTAAAGAATAATAATAATAATAATAATAATAATAATAAATAGTTTTTGGTGGGTTTTTCAGGCTATGTGGCCATGCTCTAGAAGAGTTTATTCCTGACGTTTATAATAATAATAATTGCAAAGGGGATCAGTCTAAACATAGAAAAATAAATATAAATAGGCAATTGCAAAAGAGAACAGCTAACAGATTTTTAATGATTTGTATTTTAATCTATTGTCTTTTAAGTCGTAACTGTTTTAATCCTTAAAATTGTTGCGTTGGTTGTTTTTTAAATTTTTTTAAAATGTATTTTATATCTTGTATTGTTTTTAAATTGTGTTGTTTTATACTTGTTCGCCGCCTTGAGCCCCAAGATGGGGAGAAAGCAGGATATAAGCAAATAATAATAATGATGGTGATAATGATAAGAACACTAGAAATGTTAAAATGCCTGCTTCTGAGACCTGGGAAAGGTAAGGTTGTTGTGGCAGCAGGCTGACAGAGAAGGCTCACAAATAGGTTCTGTCAAAATATCAGGGGAAAAACCCCTCTTATAGAACATGGCCTCATAGCCTGAAAAACCCACCAAAAGCTATGGTTGCCAGCCATGAAAGCCTTCGACTTCACAAGGCTCACAAAACTACAGTTTTTAGGAGCCATGGCAGTTAAAGCAGGGTCCAACTGGATTATTTCAATAGCAATAGCAAGGACATTTCTTATGCCATTTCTATCCTGGGAATAATGCTCTTGGCTATTTCTTTACTGTGGGGCTGCAGCCCATGAAGTCTGCATTTATATATTTTTATTTTTTTTAAAAAAAATTTGTATTAGTTTGAAAACATCTTTATAAAGAACCACATACATAAAAAAACCCCATCCATACATTCCCTCTTGCAATGCACATATAAACAATATATACTGGTATGAACAAATACGCAAACTTCATATTATTATTATTTCAAATAAAGTTTATTAAACAATAAAACATGACATATCCATACAGTGGACAGCTTTGAATACATGGTTGATATACAGAGAGATCTACTGGGGGGGGGGGGGGGAGAGCCAGGAGGAAATAATTCTAAGCTTCAACAATTGAAGAATTAGAACAGTTGAATCCAAGCTTCCTATTTCGGTGAGTATTTTTCAGGTTTGTCCCCCCTTTTTCTCTCTCTCCTCCTCCTCCTCCTCCATTTTTGGGGTCATCCTTTGAGGTGAGGCCTTTTGGTCACCTTGAGAGGGACCCTTGGCTTTTGCTGGTCCCAAAGTGGCCGAGCTCTAATTCTAATTTTCCCGCCTTTGCTTTGAAAGTGGCTCTCTCTGTCCTTCTCTCTCTGAGGGGCAGGCTGAGGGTGGCTTTGCTCAGCTCCCTTTAGCCAGGCTTAACCCCAGGCAGGCTTTAAGCCCATAAGCTGAGGCTGAGGGGGAAGTGGAGAGAGACAAAAGGGTGGGTGAGGAAATGCCTAGGGATGCTGCTGCTGCTTCTACTGCTGCTTTGCTCCATTCCCAAGTGGTCCCTTGGGATGGCGGAGGAGGCGAGACAGAGACGAAGCCTTTAGGTAAGGAACCGCTTCCTCCTCAGGGAAAAACACGTGTCTGGAGCTCGTGGGAAGGGATGGCACACAGGCATGGCCTCTTAGCAAATGGCTGCTGCTCTTGTTCCTCCTGAGTCCTGCTGCTGCTGCTGTTGGTGTTGCTAGGGCTGTTCTGCAGGGCTGTCTCAGGCAGCACAGCATTGGACAACCTTGTCACCAGAGGCCAGGCAGGAGCATCTTCAGCTCCAAAACACACGGCACATCAGGGACAATCCAGTTTGAGAATGCTTTAACTGCCCTGGCTCAGTGCTACGGAAGGAATCCTGGGAACTGCGGTTTCGTGACATGTTTGGCCGCCTCTGTCAGAGAGCTCTGGTGCCAGAATAGCAGGATAGCAATACTGACTGGGGAGGTTAGTTAGTCTCAAAAGTACAAGATCTCTCTACATTATTATTAATTATTATTATTATTATTATTATTATTATTTACAAATGCATCTGAGGGAGTAGACTGAATGTCATTAAAAATAATAATTGTAAGCCGCTCTGAGAGCATTTAGGTCTGAAGGGCTGGGTATAAATACCGTAAATAAATAAATAAAGTCTACAAAAGCTCGTGCTGCCAACTGCTTTCTTTCAATCAGTCTCAAAAGTGCTATAAAATCTCTCCACATTATTGTTATTATTATATCCAAATGCATCTGGAGAAGTAGACTGAAGTCTATGAAAGCTCATGCTGCCAACTTCTTTCTTTCAGTTAGTCTCAAAGGTGCTACAAGATCTCTTTATATTATTATTATTATTATTTCCAAATGCATCTGAGGAAGTAGGCTGAAGTCTTCAAAAGCTCATGCTGCTTACTTCTTTCTTTCAATCAGCCTCAAAGGGCACTACAGAATCTCTCTATGTATTGATCCAGTTTTATAGCAGACAATATACTCTCGTCCCTCCACATCTGCGGCTTTCCGGATTTGATTATTCACGGATTTTAATAATACGTTCTCTCTAGGAATATTTAGGTCCTCCAGCGCAAGCTCTGTAGTCAACTTTAAGCAAAAGTCACACTGAAGGATCTAGAGATTCCTAGAGAAAACACTCCACTAGGCATTTGTAGCTCCTCCAGTGCAATTCTGTGGTCAATGTTTGGCAGATGCTGGCAGCAGAGCTGCACTGGTGGACATAGAGATTCCTAGAGAATCAGGTAAAAACATAGCGTTTTTATTATTCATGGTTTTTCCACATTCATGGGGCTCCTGTGCACCTAACCCCAGAGAATGTGGAGGGGTGAGTTTTTAGTGATGCACAGTCATCTGTACTACTTTAATTACCATTTATTAGAATAAAGGCAATCCTGGAAAGCATCACTGATGTGCAGAAGTAGATTTTTGCAATCTATACGGCCATTCAGAAACCTTTGACATGAACTCGAAAGAACCGCTTGAAGGGTAGGCCTTCTGAGGGGAAAAAATTACCCCAGTTCTCATTGGGAACTTAAACCTCCATCAGGGAACCTAGCCTTATTATCCTGCTGAAGAGAGGATATATTTGTGGAAGACCTGGAAGGTGCGGACAGCAATTTGCAAACACACTGTGAGCATGTGAATCAGATGCATTAAATAGCTATCTGTTTATATCCCACCCTATATTCCAAGATCTCAGGGTGACATGCAGATAAAACAATTAAAAAATTAGAATACTTAAATTTAGGACAAGGAATCATTTAAACAGCTTGAAAGCATATTTAGCCAGTAAAACAAATCAGTTTAAAATATGCAGAGATGAGGGCAACATTGTTAGACCCACCCAAGCACTGGTTCAAAAGCCATATTTTAAGCTTGTGCCAGAAGGAAGGTGACATCAGTTAAAATTGGGCCTCTGAGAGAACAGAATTCCACAATCATTGTATAGAAAACAGACCATAATGTTGGTCTTACAAGCAAGTTAATTAATTAATTAATCACTAATTGAAACATTGATATCCCACTCTGTATCAAAAACATGTCAAGATGGCTTAGAAGTAAAATGAAAACAGACACGTTCAAACAGTTTAAAACAATAAAAATATTAAAATATACAGGAACATGTTAAGCACAATCTGTTAGAACAAAGATTTAAAACTATGTACATCAGAATTTGCAACCGCAAAACCTCAGTCAGGCACATATAGTTCAATAGTAGTGGCCTCAGTGGAACAGACCTATACTGGAGAGGGGCTGTTGCATCTTCATTCGATTGCTTTCCTTCAATCACAAATGCCTTGCACTGAAGAAGCTAATATGGATGACCATTTCTTTCCTTCAGTCTGGTACAGTTAGGTTGATTCCGTGTAGTATCATGCAGCATAATATATAAAAGCAGACAATTATGGGATTGATGTTGTTGTTGTTGTTGTGTGCCTTCAAGTCATTTCCAATTTACGACCCTAGGGATTATCATGGGGTTTTCCTGGCAAGATTTGTTCAGAGGCGGTTTGCCACTGCCTTGCTCTGAGGCTGAGAGCATGTGACTTGTCCAGTGGGTTTCATGGCCAAGCTGGGAATAGAACCATGGTCTCCAGAGTCATAATCCAACACTCAAACCACTATTGTGTGATTGCTCTAGGTGATGATATTTTTTAGCCGTCCTTTTATTATAGGGATAGAAACCGTGTGGTCCTCCAAATATTCTTGAACTGGATTTCTCCTCTTTCAACTCCCCCCCCCCCAAATTTATATGAACTTTGTAAGGTTTTCTGTAATGCTAAGGAGGAAAATTGGTTTTCTAATGCTTCTAGGAAACACAGTATTTCAGGACATAAGGGTCATTTTGTAAACACTGTGTATTCAGTAAATTAGTTTGGATGGTGATGAAAACATTGGGTCATGATAATGCTTATGCATTATTGCACCTTATGTATTATTTCCTCATCTCTTAATCCACAGTACTTTAGGCAGTGCAGCACTTTCTTATTTAATTTCATTTAAAAAAAATCATGACCTAGTGTGTTTGGTGCATCAAATATTTTTCTCAGAGGCGTTGGCTTTGTTTCTTTTTGCAGCAAAACCTGGCACATTTATTACGGTGGCTTTTGTCATGATAAATTAGTCTTTAACCTGACAGAAGACTTTGTTTTATGAGATATTTCTTTGCTCATGATGTTGTTTCAGCACCTTAGTTTTGGACAGCAGCATTCATTATGAGGATCAGCCCTAAAGTACCTTTATAATGTACAGTTTTTAGATCACATATTATGCAAATAGTTTGCTTTTTTCCCCCATGAAGCTTCCATAAGAGCAGATGTTCCATTGTTCTTAAGGTCAATGTGACTAATCAGGCCCTAATGAAGAAAAAACCTGAATGATAAAAAACCCAGGTTCTCTTCCTTATAAGCAAATATTAATAAACTGTCTACGTACTTTATGTATGTATCTTAGATTACAACTGGTTTCAAAAGGGAAATTATTTCTGGAAAAAAACAGATGGTGTTTAGATGTCATAGTGTTCTACATGGAAATATTTTATTTTACTTGCTTTATTTTACATTAAAAATATATAATTGTGATGACCTCTTAACCTTATCTTCTTCAAGCTATGCATACACAACTCCCTAAGCCACATCCCATATGGCATGGCTTCCAGACCTTTCACCATTTTGGTCACCCTCCTCTGAACATCTTCCAGCATGTCAATATCTTTCCTTAATTGTCGTGCCAAGAAATGGACACAATAGTTTAAGTGAGGTCTGACCAAAGCAGAATAGTGGTACTACAATTGGCTTCCTGTATCCATAAATTCTTTATCAATGGAGTCAACTATCCATGGCTTGAAAATTGTTTAAAAATATATAAATTCCCTCCAAAATACAAACCTTGTTTTTGCCATTTTATGTAAGGGACACTATTTTATTCTGCCATTGTATTTAATAGGATTGGCACATCCATGGATTTTGGTATCCATAGGGGGTCCTGGATACCAAGGGCCCACTGTTTTACTTTCCTTAGGCTAGACACTATGCTCCTATTAATCCAGGCTAGAATCACATTCACGTTTTTAAGCTACTATATCACATTGTTAAGTTCATCTTGTGGTCTACTAGGACTCCAAGACCCCTTTCACATATATTGTTGTCAAGCCAGATGTCACCCATTGTACATCTGTAAATTTCATTTTTTCTGCCTAAATGTAGTATCTTACTTTTTTCCTTGTTGAAATTCATTTTGTTAGTTTCTCCTAGTTTTCTAATCTCTTAAGGTCATTTTGAAGTCTGATCCTTTCCTCTATGGTATTACTACCCCTCCTAATTTGTTGTCATATGTAACTTGGATGAGCATGCTCTCTATTCCATCGACCTAGTCATTTGCAAAGATGTTGAACATCACTGGGATGTTCAGGACAGAACCCTGTGGCACCTACTAGTCACCTCTCCAGGATGAAGAGGGGCCATCGGTGAGCACCCTTTGGGTTTGGTTGATCAACCAATTACAAATCACTTAACGGTAGCATTGTCTAGCCCACATTATGCTAGATTGTTTGCAAGATACACTAATTCACAGCATTCTCTTCATCTACCGGGCTTGTAATGCTATTTAAAAAGGGATAAAATTAGTCTGTTTTTGAGAAACCTATGTTGACTTTTAGTGATCATGGCATTTCTTCTAAGTGGTTACCAACTATTTGTTTAATAATCTACTCTAGAATCTTTCCTGGTATTGATATTAGGCTGATTGGGTGGTAATTGTTTGGAACCTCTTTTTTCCATTTTTTGAAAATGGGGGACAATATTTGTCCTCCACCAGTCTGTTGGGACTTCTACTGTTGTCCAGGAATTCTCAGAGATTATTGGAGTGGTTCTGAGATTACCTCTGCTAGTTCTTTCAAAACTCTTGGACATAGTTCATCTGGTCCTGGGGATTTGAATCCATTTAGAGTAGCCAGGTATTCCTGCACTACTTCATTACCTATTCTGTGATGCATTTCCCCTACTGTGTCATCGGCTTAATTTTCTCCAGATCGAGCACTATTCTCATTTTGGGAGAACAACAAGTCAAATAAGGTGTTCAGTAGTTCTGCCTTATGTCTGTCCCCTGTTCGCATTTCACCATCTTCTTTACATAGTACCCCTACCATTTCCTTCATCGTAATGTTATTCAATTAATATTTTAAAAAATCTTTATGCAAAAAGTAGTTTTAAAAGATTTTTGGTAGTGCTTGTGAAGTATACTTCACAAAGCAACAATACATATAAACCAGGTGATCACCAGACTTATGATACTGGAAGCTGTAAGAAAAAGTTGCAGTGGAAAAAATATCCTTAGCTGAAATACATAGAATATATATTCTATAGTATTTGTGAGCATTTATTACACACATTTCTAGCCTCCTATTTTGAACAGGTCATAGGAGGATCTGAGTATGAGTGCTGCACAGACGTCTCCCATTCCCTAAACTGACCTGGTGTGCTGTTTGTTTGAAAGAGGGAAACAAGTGCTCTGTTGAATTAAATAGATTTCTTTTTGTGTAGAGGCACTGTGTTACACAGGAATGGAACATCCCTTTGTTTTATAATTTAAAATAACTCTACTTACCTTGTAGAGTGACTTCAAACCTGCAGTGATATCCAGTCATGTATACAAAAAAGTATTGCCCTCACACTATATTTTGATATTTTGGGGCATTCAAAATGTTCATGTTTATCCATTGTAATGTTTCTTCAGTTCCTAAATCAATATTTTAGTAACTGAGGTTTTGTTTTGTTTTTACTGCATAGGAGTTGACACAAAGTTGAAGTTTACGCTTGAGCCATCTTTAGGTCAGCATGGTTTTCAGCAGGTAAATGTTTTGTTTTTCTACATCTATACAAGTTTATATAATGTATTCTGAATGCATGAGAAAATAATTATTTAAAATCTGCATTGACTTACATGGCAGAAATTTATTCTGTTATTCTGATGAACCTATATATATATATTTCAGTAAACAACTTATTTGCAGTTTTGTTTGGAAATCCTGTGGTTTGCTTCTTTGTTAAAGTTGCACAGTCTGTATGTTAGGGTAGCTATAATTATTTTCTCTCTCCTTAAAATTTCCTTTATATGATGCCATATTAAACTGAAAGTTATTTTTCTTTTCTCTCTGTTCTGCGCATGTAATTGGGCAATCCTGTATTGTATATGAGTACTGCCTCTCAAAATAATTTATGATAAATGTAATAAACCAGTAATGCACTCTAATAAAAGACTGTATGTCTAATGATTTTTCTGAATTGGAATAATGTAATACTATTTGGGTGGTTGGTTTCAGTGGCATGATGCACTTAAAGCAGTGGCTAGACTGCCAACAGGAATACCAAAGGAGTGGAGGAGAAAGGTACGTAGACTGTACTCTTCATGAAATGCATTCTGCTATGTATGATCTGTGGATTTAAATATACATAGCCTTACCTATTACATCAAATTTTGCAGTTTTAAACTAAATGCTTCCTGCTAACTTCCAGAGTGAGCCTGTAACAATTTCATAATGACCAGCTTCATTTGAAGCTGCTAGTGCAGAAATGAAAAATACCTTTATACCAGAGTGTTACAAACATCTACAGAAAGCTAGCTATTGGTGATATAATTGAAACAGACACACCATACATAGCTGTCCAAAATGGAGGTATGGAAATTCAATAGTGGAGGCTAAGGGTTACAGAGGGGTGATATTTACCAATAAAAGATTCCATGGAAGGCAGGGTATGGCTCAGGAAGTGGCTGAGGGTGACACAGCAAGTGTACTGTGCTCATACAAGGCTAAAGCTGGAACTGATACCTGATTTCTTGTCTTGAGGGATACTTGGGGATATCTTGCAGTGCAAAAGAACCTGATGGTCTTCACACAGAACCAACAATGGAATTCTGGAATGAGTGATGGCTTTAATAAAACAATGATTGGATCAAGACAATACTAATGTAGATGGATAGGAAAGTTGGCTGGGAACACAGGAGGGGGTAGGTAGGAGAAACTGGTTCGCTAGCCTTGGTGCAATGAGAACTCCTTTATCTTTCTATGCAAGAGGATATGTAGAAAGCCTGGGAGAGGATGAAGTGATCAGCACAATCAATTAAATCTTTATCTTGTTATTACCTAGGTCCTCCATGTGTCCTTGGGTCCACATTCCTTTTCCATGGGAAATTTCCCTGTGTTTCAAACATTAAAACATGCCTGGCTCTATATGAAAAATATGAAGAGCCGCATATATGGTCCAGGGATGCAGGGTGTGTTAACATTGGGTAGGGGGGTTCCACAGTTGAGGCAGTGCTACAGAAAAGCCCACCAACCTAACCATGAGGTGTTGGGACATGCAACAGGACCTCCTCTGAAGATCAGATTTCTGGAAGGCTCATATGCCAGGATATAGTCTTTTTATGGCTATGACAAAGCATCTGCCATAACGCATGAAGGCTAAAACTGGGATGGGGGATGTGTATCCAAGGCCATATGTAAAGGTTTCTCTTCAGATCATTCTCTAAAATTAAAGAATTTGTAAGTGTTTTCATCTGGATGCATCTAGAAACTTCAGATGATTGCAGTTATTGGTAGGTTTTGGGGGCTATGTGGCCATGTTCTAGAAGAGTTTATACTTGACATAGCCTAAAAACCCACAAAAAACTATGGATGCCAGCCATGAAAGCCTTTGACTTTAGACTGCATAGTTGTTTCTAAATGTGTCAATCTAAATATGCTTGGAGACCCACTTCAAACTCAACCTGTGCTTAGTTTGTACATAATGTAGGACTTCCATGTGCTTCACCTCTTCCTCCTCTGTTTCAGCCCTTGTGTGTTCTGATGAACAACTGAGCAAAACCAAGATGTATATAACGTGTGGGATTGATATGGTGATGCACTAACCTGCAGATTATTTTTTTGTATATATTTATGTATAATTTTCCATTTCAAGGAGGGATATAATGTGTTGTGTTTTGGGGGGGGGGGTATTTCTTTTAAGGTATGGCTCACTTTAGCAGATCACTACTTGAGGAGTATAGCAATTGACTGGGATAAAACAATGCGCTTCACTTTCAATGATAGAAGCAATCCTGATGATGACTCCATGGGTATTCAGATTGTAAAGGTAGTCCAAAATTTACTAATTTGTTTATTGAATTATTTCTGGTTGTATAATAAATATAAAATATTGCTACTTGCCTGCTGAAAGTTAGATTTATATTACTCATTGATCACCAAATAAATTATTCTTTTGCCCAATTTCTAAAATTTCTCATAATTGTTTTAATAGTGTTCCAGCTTGATTTTGTTCTCCATATGATTCATCCATTCCTTCATTTTTTCTGTTAAAAGTGTACTTAATCTCAAACTCCACAATGTGTCTTATCAGATAGTGTTACCCAGAATGTGTGAATCACTTAATAATAGGTAGCAAGGTAAACAGAGGATGTAACACAATAATCTGTGGATGATATTGTGCTGTGTATTAATCCTGACTAAAAGTTGACTTTCATGGGAAGTACCATGAAGGCTTCTGAAATGACACAAATTTCCTTGAAATACAACATCAAATATTTAGAGATATATTATACTTCATTGGAATGCACATTTTTCTACATTCCTAAGACAGTCTTACAGAACAACTCTTTACATACTTATTTAGAAATAAATCAATTACATTCATGGGTTTTACTCCTGGGTAAGTGGAAACTTAGGTTGGAATCTTATTGGTGCACTGCATTAGTAGTTGCACTTTTTTCAGAGTTATGCAGCCAAGCGAGAGAATGCAAACAAAATCTTCCAGCTTCAAGCAGACTGTTTTTCCAGTCCCTTATTTCTTTCACAACTGCTGTGCTTGCAGCCTTTTTGCTTCTGCTGTTGCTATCACCTATGCTGCCATCATGCTTGTTACGTAGGTGTAGTGTACCAACAAGATTCCAGTCATATCCGTGCATGTCAAAGCCATGTTTCAGGACCACTTAATAAATACTAATTCACTACCATGTGTTAAGCAATCCCTGCCTGGTATTCAGCAAACATTTTTTGGGTTGTCTGTGTCTAGAATACTTTGGGCAACACATTAAGAAGAACATTGGCATATGGTTTGTGTTCAGGAGAGGACAGCTAGGGTGGTGCAGGGCCCAGGATTAGGCATGTTTAGCCTGGACAAAGGATCATGGGGAGAAATTAAAGCAGTCTTCAAATATATGGAGGACAGTCAAGCAGAAAGTGGAATAGACTTGTTCTCTGTTGCTCCACAGGGCAGAAGTAGAAACAGCTGGTAGAAATTGCATTAAAACAGATTTCATCGAAACATTAGGAAGAACTGGATGTACTATGTACTTAAGTAGAAGCTGGACAAGAACCTGCCAGAGATACTGTAGCTGCACCCTGCACTGAGGTCCTTTCTAATTCTGTGAGCCACAGTACAGACTCTCTCTGATTTGTTTTTAAAACCAGTGGCTCACAGTTTGCTATATCAAACTCCACCCTGTGTTTTTAAATAATTGCACATAAACTATATTCAGTCTATATTCATGTCTTCCATGAGTATGATTGCTCAGTAAACTTCCATTTGATGTACAAAAGTAAATGATCTGTGCCTGAGGCTTTATTTTCAGTGAGCAGGGAAGCCTGGATCTGGACTGTATGATTTTATACTGCAAATAAGGATATATTTTTGATGACTGGAACAGGAGATGAAGCTAGAGCTTCCCCCCCAGAAATAGACAGGAATTGATGGCAGTATCATCATGAAACCCTACAAACAGCTTGAAGTTGTGTAGCCCAGACACAGAATGCATAAAAATAAACCAGAACAAAATAGAAATTCATACAATATAGTGAGAACAGTGACCTAGTTTTATTCTAGAAATAATAAGGGTGTGCATCTGCCTGACTACTGTTCTATATGAAAAGAGTGCTCTTAATTGGTAGCTCTGAATTATAGATCTTATTTGTACTGTGCAACATTAATAATTAATATTGCATCTGTTCTGTTTCTTGATCACTAATGGTTTATAACCTCCAAAGCAATATAACTTGGGAAATAAAAAGAAATTGTTGGTTTGGTTTCCCACCCCATTCTGTGTCTTCTTATATCTGGTTCTCTTACTCATTTGCTTATCTAAGATATAATAGAACAGAGGGTGAAACTGAATAAAGCATTACTGCGTTTATTTCTCTGTCTGTGTAGACATGGAGAAAATTTGGTATACATGGGAACATAGGTTGGTGTCATGGCTATAGTTTTCAGTTAGACAAGTCTCCCCTAACTTGCACTATCCAGATATGTTGAAAATACTTGGCATCCATTCATTTTCTGAGCTGATGGTGGACGGTGGCCAACACATCCGGAGTGTGCTAGGTCAGGGAACACCAGCCTAGATTCAGATGCCCTTTCAGCCATGAAGCTTATTTAGTGACTTGAGACCAGTCACCCGTGATGAACTCAACCTACCTTACAGGCTTGTTGTGAGAATAAAACTGTGAGCGAAAGGAGAACCAACCATATCTGTGCACAGAGATTCTTGGAGGAATAACAAAATAAAAATATAAAAGATAATGCCATGCATGGCATAGTTCAGTAACCTAGGCTTAGTAGAGAACACACATATTACTCATAAAAGCAGCCTCTAATTGAGGTTATGTCTTGAACTTGAGCAGGAGCCCAAGCCCACATGGTTCATCTGTGTGTATAAAAAAGTAGTGGTAAACAGGTAAGGCTGGAGTTACATGACTCTAGAAAGTTCCAGAGAAGCACCTTATTCACACAAGCCTTGAACATCAAATGATGACTTTTTTAGGTCCTCAGCCCTGTCCCTTTCTCTTTCCTGGATAATACTGAATTTAAACTCCTTCCTAAGAGTTTAATATTGTATTCATTTATTCCTGGTTCACTGAGTGACTTCTTCCAGCAATGGAAATTGTGGGCACTCAAGTGAAGAAATGCTTGATTCTTTGGAGTTCTCAGTGTTGGGGGTTGGGATATTTAGAGGTCTCTTGTTAAGAGATTCTTTGTGAATAGGTTATGGTTCAAGTCCACTTCTGGAGGCTGGTGACTGCAACTGATTCATCCATGTTTAGAACAGAGGACTCTTTCATACAAGACTAAATTGGAAGTATAATTTAAGGTCAATTCGAATACAATCATGGGTTTTACGTTATTGCGAATTAACTCTTCGCACGCAAATTCGGGCAAGAGGGAAGCCAATTCGAATGCAATCATGGGTTTTACGTTATTGCGAATTAAAGCTTCGCATGCAAATTCGGGCAGGAGGGGGTTATTTTCGGGTAATGGGAAGTAATTCCAAACGGAGCAGGGGTTCATGTAAATTCGCTAAACAAGCGAATTTACATTAATCCGCATTGGCTCCATTCGGAGTTGGGAGAAATTCCTCCCTGTTTGAAAGAGTCCAGAGTCTGAGTTTCTATTCAGAGTAACAGTAGAATAATAATAATAATAATAATAATAATAATTATTATTATTATTATTTCTTACCCGCCCCTCTGTAAAACAATCGAGGCGGGGTACAACAGGTTAAAAAACAGATTACAGATTAAAATAATTCAAGAATTCCATCCCAACCTCCCCCCCTTAAAATAGGATTAAACTAGTTAAGTTTAAAATTAAATGACTCACAATAAAAATACAATACAACATAATACACAAAATCCGCAATGCTGGCCACAGCATGGGTAGCAACAAAATACGGGGGGGGGGGGGGGGGGATAAGGAGTTGGGAATTGGCTGAAAGATTTTAGGAGCTGGGTAGATTATACATTTTCAGGGAAGGCCTGCAGGAAGAGATGCGTCTTTAAGGCTGTTTTGAAACAGTCTAGTGATGTAATGAGACGCATCTCGTCCGGCAGGCCATTCCATAGTCTGGGAGTAGAAGCAGAAAAGGCCCTCTGGGAGGTCTGCGCTAACCTAGTCTTCATGGGCTGCAACAGATTTCTCCCAGAGGACCGAAGCGTTGGGGGGGATTCATATGGGGAGAGGCGGTCCCTGAGATAAGATGGACCCAAGCCATGTAGGGCTTTAAAGGTTAAAACGAACACATTGTACTACGCCCGGAAACTAATCGGCAGCCAGTGGAGAGCTTTAAGCACAGGTGTAATGTGCTCTCTCCTAGGTGTTCCGCTACCAAGCCTGGCTGCCATATTTTGAACAGATAATAATTTTATAATTAATAATTCTATTAATAATAATAGAAGCAGATAATAATTTTATAACTAGAGAAGTTGTCAGAGGAAAGAACTGTGTTTCATGCAGATATGTGAAGAAACGGGAATAAATAACAGCAGCTTGGCATAGAAACCTTTGCTCATTAACAGAGTGAGAGAATGCACTTTTCTCTCAGATTAGGCCCAGTTAGATTAAATATAGGAAATCTGATCAGATAGCCTGACATGTTTTTAAAAGTTAAAATAATCTAGCAAGCTTGGGCCAAATTAATTACTGTATATACTCAACTATAGGTTGACCTCATGTATAAGTCAAGGGCAGGTTTGGTGCCAACATTATGAATTTTGATATGACCTGTAGGTAAGCTGATAATTTACCCCATTAACCAGATCATCACTGTTGGTTAGTGTCAGATCTAAAATGGCTGGTCCCCTAGTTGCCTCTTCCACCTTCTGGACAATGAAGTTGTCTACAAGACAAATGGGGAATTACAGTTGGACAAATTTCTGGCAGAGTTTGACTTCCAACAAATATTAGGATAGTTGGAATCCCTCATTACTACTACATCTCCTTTCTGAATGTGTGGTCATCTGTTCCAGAAAGGCATCATCCAAGTCCTCAGTTTGGCTTGGTAGTCTGTAACAGATCTCCCTACAACCACAACATCCCTGTTGTTTCTCTCTCCCTTAATTTTTACCCAGATGCTCTCAGCTTGGCTTCCAGGATTTAAGTCATGGATTTGTTCACAGCTGTACACATCCTTAATATATAATGCTATCTTCCTTCCTATTTTGTCTGTTTCTCTGAAATAGATTATACCCCTCTATTACTATATTCCAATCATGAGACTCATCCCACCAGGTTTCAGCTCAAGTTCATCCTATTTATTTCTCATGCTCTGTGCATCAGTATCGAGCCATCTAAGATTCCCCCATCTGCCTTTTAAATGTTTTTTCCCTCCCATTGTTGAGTTATTGTACTATTTTCTGTATTCTCTGTATAACATTTGTCTATTATCTCAAGCATTTGATAAACTTCTGTCCTTAGGAATACTGTCTCCCTCCCCACATAACCCAGCTCAAAGTCCTTCTGATCAGATCATTCAGATTCTTAGCAAAAAATTTCCTGCCAACTACTGTGAGGTGCAACCCATCGCTGGCCAAAAATCCACCTCCATGAAACCTCACACTATGGTCCAAGAAGCCAAATCATTCCTGATGACACCATTTGTGGAACCAGTTGTTCACAGACACTATTTTTCTCTTCCTTCCTGTACCATGGGCTTCCCTTTCTTTTTAATAACTAAAAAAAAGTGAAGCATTTTTAAAGAGGCAGACTGTCATGATAATAATCTAAATTGCAAATAAGGGAATGTATGCATGAATAGTTTTTCTTTGGGTCAACCACACGCCACTGCCCCATTCCAACCTGACACTAGCCCAAATAGGAGCGGAAAAGATCCGCTCCTGTTTGGGCTGGTGAAAGGGCCACCTTAGGTTGCTTTGCCCAACCCCAGGACAGCTTCAAGCTTCAAAACACCATGCCCCCAAAGTGGCTTGAAGCCACCCCCATCTGAATGTGTGGGCTACTTCCAGACATCTTGAGGGCATGTGGCATCAAAATGCCAAACACTCAAGATGCCTGGAAGCTGGCTTTTCCACGCCATCTGTTTGGCCTCTACAATTTTATAAGTTAAAATGAACTGTACAAAAAATGTTAAAATGTGTAATTCAGCTGATGCAATGCCTTTGTTTGGTGTTTGTTTATCTAAAGCTGAATGGAAAGCTCGTTTTTGTTAGTTTCTCCCCACCCCATATCTAATGTTCTCATCTCTTCCAGCTGTAGTTACAAGAATTAGTATTAGGAGGATGCAAGGTGTTCTCCCCAATGATGGTATTTATTCTAAACATTACTTATGGACCTTATCAGATGTTGGAAATTGGAAGTATAATCTAATGGCAATCTGAACGCAATCATGGGGTTTCACGTTATTGCGAATTAAAGTATCTCACGCAATTTCGGGCAGAAGGGAAGTCATTCCGAATGCAATCATGGGTTTTACGTTATTTTGTATTAAAGCATCTCACATAATTTCAGGCAATGGGGGGGGCTAATTTTCGGGTAATGGGAAGTCATTCTGAATGCATTCCGAACGCAACTGGAATTCACGTAAATTTGCTAAACTAGCGAATTCACGTGAATTTGAATTGGCTCCAATTGGCTCCATTCGCAATAAAGAGAAATTCCTCCCATCTGATAAGATCCTTATGTTAATTTGAGAACTAAAAGAGCAAATATAGTGCCTAGTGTCATGTTACAATTGTTCTCTCTCCTGCTAACAGCAGAAGGAGGAGCTGCAATTGGTTCTCACATTTTCTATAAAGTGGAAATAATTCTGCTGCATACTGACTCTCTTCTTCTTCTGTTTATTTATATCTTGCCACTTTCCCAAACTGGGACTCAGGGCAGCTTACAGTATTAAAAAACAGTACAATTAAAAGCATACAAAAAGGCATATTGATCATTATGTACTGATTGGTTATACTGTAATTGCTTCTTGCAGTCCTGATTTTGTTAGCTTCCTTGAGCATATTCTTGGAAAGTTAGAATACAAAGCTAGTACAATATTTCAATCTTTTGCCAGCTCCTCAAGGTGGCCTTTATGCTGACACCTTACAGTACAGATGAATGAAGAACTACTTGTGTATGGAGGTACTAGATATTTCCTTTCACAAACAGGTAAAAAGTACAACTATCAGCTTAAAGTGGAGTTATGTCAACAAAATGCCCTAACAGGATTTTTCACCTTTAAATTTGGTGTTCTAATTCATAATGTAAAATAAATTTACTCCAGAAACACATGTTTAAAATGGTAGCACATATGTGAATTTAATAGCCAGTGGAAGTCATGAAAGCTCCCTCTGGGAGAAAGGTGGCATACAAATGAAGTAAATAAAATTAAAATAAAATGAAAGTGCACATGTGTGTTAACTGCCCTTGAGTTGACTTTGACTCATGGTGACCCTGTGGATGAGACATCTTCAATACCCCTTATCTTCCACTGCTCTGCTTAGGTTTTGCAGACTGATGTCCATGGCTTTTGTCTTTTTTCTTTTTCTTTCCTCAGGATCTTCATCGAACTGGATGTAGTTCTTACTGTGGCCAGGAAGCAGAGCAAGACAGAGTAGTATTAAAAAGGGTTTTACTGGCTTATGCCAGGTGGAACAAATCTGTAGGCTACTGTCAAGGTTTTAACATCTTGGCTGCCCTTATCCTGGAAGTAATGGAAGGCAATGAGGGAGATGCTTTAAAAGTGAGTAAAATTAGTGACAAATTACATCTATCCACATCTGCTTTTGATGACTGATAAAGGAAATTATTAATTTTGTTAGGCATGCAGTGTGCTCTCTTTTTACACAAGAATTCTGTTGAGAATCTAGATTTTGTCTTAGTTTTGCTTATAAGTTAAGGAAAAATAAATCTCTTAAAATTCTTTATATGAGTGAAAAGGCAGTTGATATATTAAAAAAATAATTTGTTCTGAGAACTTCCTACTTTCTTTCCAGATCATGATTTATTTAATAGATAAAGTGCTGCCTGATAGCTATTTTGTCAATAACCTTCGAGCACTGAGTGTTGACATGGCTGTGTTCCGAGACCTCCTGAGAACGAAACTTCCTGAGCTTTCCCAGCGTTTGGATACTCTTCAGAGAGCTGCCAATAAGGAAAGTGGAGGTAAGAGCCATACTGATTTCCTTACTTCTGTATTTCTATGTAATGTTTCAAACTGTTTTTAATTTCATTGAGAGTAGATACCATTTATATTTCATCTGATCATGGACCCAAAGCCTAGGGTGATATAGAGTTTAACAGTTTTTGTGATCAAGTAAATGGAGACTCTCTTAAGTTCCATGACCCCCTTAGGTTGGTGAAATCGGGAACAGAACAGAGAAAGGTTACTATTTTGGATTTGAACTCCAGAGTCCTTCTGTAAGCATGGCGATTGACTATGCTGGCTGGAGGATTTAGGAACAGTAGACCCCAAACATAACTTTTCTAGTTCTGATTAGGACTTTTAGATAAATGCATATATGCATATGCACAGCTTTCGAACATAGTTTCTCCCATAACATGTTGGCTTTGTCAGGCCTGGATTTAGCAAGTCTCATTGTTATGTTTTCTGAACCAGTTTAAATTCATACACATTTAATGGCTCTGTGTGCTAAGAAGTCAATTCCACTGAATTCTGGCCATTTTTGGTTTTTTAAAGATTACTTTGGTCTTAAAACAGCCCCCCCCCCCGACACTTAAAGGGCCAATCATATCTCCATGTTTTGGCCATTTTTATGCCATTGTGGATTTGTGTGGATGAGGGGAATAGGTGAAGCCTGCCTGTCTTTCTTTTTTCTTTTTGAAGGCCAGGTGTAGCCTGTCAAGTTCACGAGTAGAAAAGAAATGGGCCACTCTTCCATGGACGTTGCCCACTTCTGCAGTAGAGGAGCATTACTAGCATGTTAACTATTGCTCTTACATTCCTTAATCTACATCAAAATTAAGACAATGGAATACTTTGCTACCATATTGTAATTTTCTGTTTCCCATCCCTACCTATTGTGTTAGGAGAAACACCTTCATAGAATGGTTGCAAAAAAACGAGCATTAATGCATTTTTTCTATTACAGGTGGCTATGAACCCCCACTTACCAATGTATTCACAATGCAATGGTTCCTGACTTTGTTTGCCACATGCCTTCCTAATCATACAGTTCTAAAAATTTGGGATTCTGTGTTCTTTGAAGGGTCAGAAATTATACTGCGAGCGGCCTTGGCTATATGGGCAAAGCTGGGAGAGTAAGTATACTTTGCCTTAGTGAAAGTCAAGCCTGATTGCTGTTTGAAATTAGAGATGTATAGTATGATATTGAAGTGCTAAAAATAATGTCTATTTATCTTTATAGGACACCCTTTTTCTCAAAGCATAAGTTTTTTCTCCATCCCACCAACTCAGTGCAGTGCCCCTTTTTATGGTGCCACTATGTTATGTATTCTTCAGTTGCAGAAGGAGAAAGCAGCTGCTGGGGTTGAGACTAAAACCTTTGCCAGAACTAAAAAAACTAGGAGATTGTGAAGGCACATATACACACACTATCCATTGTTTATAGCACAGGTGTACAGACTTCAGGTTTGTGGGATCTATTTTGCTTTTCACTGAAACTAAGATCCACCAGCCAAGAGCCAGAACAGGAAAGTGGACATACACTTAAGTATCAGGCTTTGCCTACATGCTGAGCCTTGGAATTTTAGATCAGTACCAGAACTAAATTCATGAACCTTGTTACACACAACTCGCTCTTCTCCCATGTTATTTTTCACTCATTCTAATTTAGAGAGGGAATACCTGCCAATGTATCATGATCTATTTTCTGCAAAATAGTGGTGTATAAGGATAATGTGGTAGTTTAAATCAAGCTATTCTGAGAATGTTTGCATTCTTACTTGTTGCTCTAACTATTAGAAAATGTTAGCTGCAACTAGGTAGTTTCTTTACATAACCTAAAAGTATAATTTCAAACCTTTGACTGTGCAGACTTTTTTCCGTAGAATCATGCATGATTCCAGACAAGATATGGACACTTGCAAGAAAACTAATCCAGATCACTTACTGGAATGCTAAGGCTTCAATCCAACCTTCCCTTATTTGGAAACAAGTGCAGTGGGACTAAGCATGCATTAGGTTGGACTGTAATAAGTATGTAGAACTCTCCAAAAGCGCATAATGGTAGTTGTTACTTGTTCAAACAGTATTATAACAGGAGACAGAAAGTAAAAGTTCATGCTGTTTATTTGATACAGTGAGAGATATCATTAATTTTAAAACTGAATGTATCGTAGATCTCACATACTAGGTCATAATACAGACATTCAAGATGTGGGCGATCATGTTGCAATTCTAGATGGATCCTCTGCTTTCTAAATCATAAAACTGCTAACTCTTGGCTGTCATTATCAATTCATTATATAATAATGTGCACAACTGTATTGTGAGAGAAATCTCACCTTAATTCTTTATTTACAAAGAAAACCAGAATTTCATTAGTTAATCAAGGAATCATAATATTTTAGGAAATGATATATTTGCAGTATTTTCAGATTTATTTTATAAAGGTTGTTTTGAAAAAAAAATCAAGTTATGATTTTAATTTTTATAAGATTTTTAAGGAGTCTTTTTAAATGTGATCATTTTGGCTAGTGGAAACCAGATAATCTATATATTTCATGTTCCTTTTGGAAAATACTCAGATGTATGTGTTCAGCTGAAATTATGTGTTCACCTTCAACAGATGGGAACATTGTTTTTCTTCTTATGGTAGATAAAGTGTTGTATATTCAGATAATAACATAGTGTTTAGATAATGTAAACATTTTTGTTATGATGCAGGCAGATTGATTGTTGTGAAACTGCAGATGAATTCTATGGCACCATGGGCAAGTTAACTCAAGAGATGCTGGAAGACAACCTCATTGATAGCAATGAACTCATGCAGGTTAGTGTCTGCATAAAAGCTTGTGGTTATACGGTGGTAAAATTGTACTGGGATACTCTTAATCCAGTTGGACATAGATTCCTTTAATATATATAAAAATTAGTGGTAGAGCACACATACTTTGCATTCCAATGGCCTTAGGTTCAGCTCTTGACATCATCATATAGAACTGAGAAGCTGTTAGAAGTCAGAGACATAGCCATGTTAGTTTGTCTCAAAGGTGCTACAAGATCTCTTTGCATGCTGATATTCAATTCTAACAACTTCTATATGATGATGTCAGGAGTTAAACCTGAGGCCATTGTAATGCAAAGCATGTGCTGTACCAGTAAGCTGCAGTCTTTCATCATGATATTTTAAAATATATATAAGGGGAACTTATGCCCAACTGGACTTCAGCATAAGCTTTTTTAGACTTTGTCCATGCACCTGCGGGACCAACTCTATCAACTTCTTTTACTCATCTAGTCTCAAAGGCACTGCAAGATCCCTTAGCATACTAAGAAAGTTGTTTCTGTTTTTGTTAATTGCCATCAGATTGGCTTTGACTTATGGTGACCCTATGAATGAGAGCCCTTCACAGACCTCCAAACTCAGGACTGTGACTTCTCCAACGGTATAATTTTCCTCTTTCCCTATCGCCTCCTACTGTTATCAATCATTATTGACTTTTCTAATGTTGATAACAAGTCATGATGTCTCATGTACAGCCAGAGTGCAGTAGCCTTGGTTTGGTCATTCTGGCTTCTGGGAGACATTCAGGATTGATTTGCTCTTGGACCCATTCATTTGTCTTGTTGGCAGTCCATGGTATCTGTAGAACTCTACTTCATCCCCACATTTCCAAGGAGCTGATTCTGTTCCTGTCAGTTTTCTTCACAGTCCAGCTTTAATAACCATGAACAGAAATCAGAAACACTACTGGAAAAGTTTCCTGTTTAAAATCCAGGTGACATGCTGCTAGTCAGTGTAGATAATACTGGACTAAGATGGAACAATGGTTGACTTTGGGATAAGATAGTATCCTATGTTCAAAATAGTAATTTTAAAAAACATTACAGAAGTTCTCAAATGCTCACTCATATTTTATTGAAGTATAGTGTTATTAGTAGTATAATTCATCCTTGTGAAGCCTGCTTTCTATGTAGCTTTGGCGAAAACATTAAAGTCATGGAAGGAACCTTGTGAATAATGCACCTCTATTGTTCTTTTAAAATAAAATGTGCTGACTGCCCTCATTTCTCTCAGAATAGAATTTTACACTTTTTCAAATGTCAGTTTGTATACTGAAATGGCTGTGGTGGATGTCAGCATTAAACTGCTGCCTACTTTGTTATGAATTACATTTTAATGGTTGGTTTGATGCGTGAAGCCAAGATATAGTATTAGTCACAATAAAACTGATCCATTTTACATAAGTCAGAGATGCAAAAAGACATGTAACTTTTCCAGAACCTGGAAGTTAGTTTTTGAGATGACAGTGCCAAAACCTCCTTAGACAATATAGTCACTGGCTTTTATAGCTGGAGGACTCTATGAACTGTAGTCCAAAAAAGTAACTTTGTCACGCTCCTTATTTATCAGACGTTTTAGAAAAAAAACCTTGGTGATGTACGGTGGCTCACTGCAGTTAATGGACCTCCTGTTTTTACTGCGTTCGTAGGACTGCAAAAAAGAGAGCACTTTTAATCCCATGGTAGGCCACAATGTGTGGTTAATCATAGTTTGTCATAAATGTGGGCCTGATGTAGAAAACAGAAAGATATATTGTGTCCTTTGAATGTATCATCTTGTTGTTTTTTCATACAAAGGGCCTATTGATACTTGGTTGCTTCTTTTGATAAATATGTTCTGTTACAGAATATTAGAATTTTGAAGATATTATGGACAATGAGTGATTTCCATGTTCAGTTATACAATGGGAAAGAAAGTAGGACTTTTGTGTATAATCTTTATTACACCTAGACAGCAACACAGAGAGAAATATAGTGGTACCATAACTGTTTCAATAGACACAGTGTGAAATATACTACCATTGACATTAAAAGTATAAATTACAGTATTTTTCATAGTTTTCATAGAGCTCTTTTCCCCAAGGAATGGACTGTAGTGTACAGTACATAAGCAGATGAAAGTAATCAAACTCCATTAAGGAGGAAGCTGTGTGGATGCTGTTTTGTCTGTAATTTTCATTCCCACAATCTTGTGCAGCACCTTCTCTTGGGATGGCTTTTTTTTTCAAGCTTGCAAGTTTGCTACCACACAAAATGGGGAAAAATATTTTATGTTGGAAGAGTCCTGACTGACCCAAGCATAAGCATCAGAAGGGCTTGATGTTTAATTGCTTATCCTTGACAACATCAGATTCCCTCCTCTCTTCTTCAGGCAAGCAAGTAAAGGATGTATTTCTGCTGCAGCTTCTGTGCCTTAAATACAGACGAAGCACATTCACTCACTATTTACTTGTTCAGAAATATATCATAAAAGAGAGAGACTTCTGTCAGTGTTCAATGCATCCAGGATAATTTCTCTTTTGGCAAAACAAATGTCACCATGTATGGCCTTTGTTCACTTCCATGCTTTTATAGCATAATAGCAATAAAAAGTCTCAACATCTGCTAGTTCATATAATTTCAGTTTACAGTGGCTGCAGTGTTGCTTTTTAAAGTAAAAGGGAACATAGTGCTGAAGAACTTGTTCAAGAACTCACTGCAAAATACTGCCAAGTATACAGTTCAACATCATTTTAAATATTAAATCAGTTATCAAGCCCACACTATTCAAAATTGCCTTGCTGAATGTGCTTCAGTAACAGCAGGGCCATACTTGCACTCATTTTTTTCTGTTAGTTTTTCTTGGGAAGCCACAGAACATTTGCATTCTGTTCAGTCTGCTCTGGCATAGAATAGAGTTAAAAACATGATTACATATTTTGGTAAAAATCCTTAAAAGTGCCAGCAAAAGACATACTTGTGACTGTTCATAGAAGGAATGCCTGTTCAGAGGAGGAGGCCACTGCTTCAGGTAGCAGATGCTGGGGATGGCAGTAGTAGATCCCTAGTTTCTCCTCTTGAGGCCTTTATTTATTCATTGATTGAATTTATATCCCACCTTTCTGCCAAAATGGGATTCAGGGTGGCTTACAATAATTTTTAAAAGGTCCAACCAAAACATTAATTTACAGAAGTTAAAAAGAAATGAAATATCACTATTATTAAAGACATGACTGAAGACAGCTAAAAAAACTTGAAACATTTTTAAAACATAGTTTCAATAAATGGTTTATACACACATGCGTACAGCTCCATAATTAAAATTCAGAGGCCTGCTTCAATAAAAAGGTACTCACTTGCTGGCAGAAAGAGAGCAGGGAGTGGACTAACTGGGCCTCCAGTGGAAGGGAGCTTCATAGCCTGGGCGCAGCCACAAAGAAGGCTCTCTCCCATGTCCTCATGAATTGAACTTGTGAAGGTGGTGGGACTGAGAGAAAACCCTTCTATGGAGAACTTAGAGCTCACACAAGCCATTCCTCTCTTTCGGAGATCAAAGCTGTATGCTTCACAGAGCTGTCCTACACCCCCAAGACTAGCTGGCGCCTCTCCATTGTGGTGAAGGACCCTAAACGACTCCTAGCATTGAAATAGCATTCATTAGCAATCCCATTCTCTTCCTGCATGTGGAAAGGAGGATTGCAAAATCTTCTTGTCTTAGGCAGCAATAGGCCAATCCTAGTTGTAATCAAAGAACCAGGAGGACTTCTTCCTGGATTTAGAACTTCATCTTGATTTTTACATTCTAGCCCTGCAGGGTTAAAAAATACTAATTTTTATATAACTAAATAAATACATACTCCAGCCCCGGTGTTTCTCTAGGTGGTGTAGGGGGCATTTGAACCACATTTCTAGCTCCCCAGGTCAATTTAGGCTGAGAAGAGACTTTTTATAAAATAGAAATTGACTTTAGCTCATTTCTTGGTCTCTCCCAGGTCTAAAATGGTCCCAGGAGCCATTGCAAAGATTCCCCCTTTTTTTTACCCTAGAGGTATTTAGGTGCTCAAATGTTTTGATTTGGGGGTTGCAGTGTAGGTATGGTCCTCCAAATTCTCTTAGGTAGCTAATACGCCTCTTAGTTTTCCATAGTTGCCCACCCCTAGGTTTTCTGGAACTTAGCTTAGTCTGTAACTCAGCATGCATGGATTTATATTAGTCAAACTAGGTGTGGGATCTCAGCCATCCAATTTTATTTAGATTTTTGAGATGGTATTTTTTGTAGTTCATGTAGCTCCTGGAGATTCCTGGGGCAGAAAATTGGCTTCTGGATCACCACAAATGTCCATCCCTTTTACTGGAACACATCAAGTAATGGTGAATACAAATACTGATTTAGAACACGTGCAAGACTCTTTCTTTCCATAATTAGTGCATTCATAATTAGCTTCTGTGGGCTTGTATTAGCTTGTCGGAGATTATCTTTGCTTGCATGATTGCAATTTGGGAAAGGAAGATCTATAATTTTATGCTTGTAACATTTGATGCTATAAAGGCAAACCATGCTGGTAATAGATTGTACAGCTGATTTTTTTTTGTTTTGTTCCATGGGGGCTTGAGGAAGTTTTGGGTCCACAAAAAGGGAGGATTTGGGGCCATATTTGGCCCAAAGACTGCACTTTCCCTATCACTGTTCACTGCTCAGTGTTCACCATTGTTTACCACCACTGAGAAGGCTTTTAATTCAGTTTTTGAAACATTTTCTTCTTGTTTTTGCATGCCATGTAGTTGCAGAATAAATGAATTATGCTCTTTTAAATCTAAAAGTGGCTGCCATTTGAAAAGCTACTTAATGACTATGCACATTAACAGCTTTATGATTATGCCACATTTAGAAGATAATTTTGAGAACCCTCAATTGTATAAATACATGTTAGAAATAGATATTGATAAATACCATGATTTGGTGAATTTTTGCTTGGCCTGGAGTTTTTGAAACAGGGGCTTCAGCTAATATTGGGAAGTAGCCATAGTGATGTGTTTCCTTAGATAAAATAAATGATAAAGTATATATCCAGAAACATAGGCTACCTGTGGGCTGTTTCTTGAAAAGGAAAGCCAGATTGTTAAGGAACCCTTAAGCACTGAGCAGTAAGATAGAAGTACTTCACTGTGTAGTACAAAGTGACTTGGCAGAAAGATGTTCTCTGCTTTAAAAAGGACATGACTACAAATGTCTGTGATTGCATATTCACACCTGTTTTATTCTAACATTCCTATTATCTTTTCTGGCTGTTTCAGCAGTTATATTTCTTGTGAGTCATTCTTTGTCTTTCTTTCAGGAAATATCTCCTGCATTGCAAAAGCTAAATCTTTCAACATTTCCTTTCAGGAGATGCATTATCTAATCCTGAAAGTATGAGACAGCCTTCCTGCATTTGAGTTTGGCATGAAAAGTCATTTTAAAGGCACTGCTTTGAATTCATGTTTCTTTTCTTTTCTCTCTCCTCAGACTGTTTATTCTATGGCCCAGTTCCCTTTTCCACAGCTAGCAGAATTAAGGGAGAAATACACATACAATATTACTCCTTTTCCTGCCTCAGTAAAATCAAATTCAGGGTAAGTTTTTTCTTTCTTTGCTGTATTCTTGTAATATAATAAAGATAACAGGCAAATACACCAAAGGAGCAAACAGATATGTTCAGTGTAGGGTGGCAAAACTTTTCCTGTTGACTTAGATGGGAATCAAAGTACTGCTTCCTACTGTATCACATTCAAAGATGCTCCCCATCCCCAATGAGAAAAGGAAGATGGTACAGTGGTGGCACTCAGCTGCCCAAGGAGAATATGGCAAGGCCCCAGTGCTTTTAAAAAGAGCCATCATGAGGTTCTTCACTCTTTCTTGAATTAGAGGGTGCTGTGGAAAACCCAGTTCACTGTCTGTGTAGGGTTGGATTTTGGACAGGTCTTCACCCAGCAGCACAAGCAGTATCTACAATCAGCTGTGGGGTGAGAACTAGCCGTTCTGGAAACAAAACAGCACTGGGCTCCCTCTTCTTTCCCTTTACCGGAACGAAGCTGAGCATCAGCTGATGGGGGAAAGAGGATGCCTGAGTGGATGGATATGGGAGCAGGCAAGAGAAGAGAATTGAAAAATAGATGCAGAGTGAGAAATGGAAAGAGCTGTCATGCTGAAGAGAGAGATGAAACAGACTAAAGCAACCTGTGGAGGAGTCAGAAAGAGCTGGTGCTTTCTGGGACTGAAGCCACTTCTTGACAGCTCATCTTCCAAGCTCCTGTGCAGTGAATCCACCCCTTTTGTTTCCATGGGGATCCATTTGAGATCTGAGTAGTTGATTTGTGTAGTGGTAAGAGGATATGATGAACTACATTTCAGCTTAGATGCTTCTGTTCATGTTAAGTATGCTGCTTCCTGTTGGCACACTAACTGAAGCTGTGCTGCCCTCCCAGAGAGGAAGAGAAGGGCGGCGGAATAGGGGATTGGCAAAGGTAGACTTTAGCAATAATGTAAGGGGCTCAGGGGATGTATGGGAGCTGGAGTCATCTCCACTTCTTACTTTGGGGCTGTACAGACCCCCCCCCCAAGGGGTGGCCTGCAGACATCTTCACCTGCAGCCACCTTCACCAGCGCTGGATCGAGGCCGCAGCAACTGCACACCGCAGCCCCAATCTGGCTTTTCCAGGGCACAAAAAGAAGCCCCAAAAAGCAGTTCCTTTTTGTGCCCTGGAAAGAGCACAATAGTGGCAGAGCATGTGGAGCATGGGGGCAGAGTTGGGGCATGCGTCATATGGCCATTCTGCACAGCCCCTACATCCTTCTGGGGAGGATGTACAGCTCTGAACAAGGAGGTTCTTGGCTCTGAATAGCTGTAGCTATCCAGAGTGACAAAAAACCTAGCAGGCCAGGGAGAGAAGTGGTAAATTTGTTGCCTGTTGCTCCTGCCCCTTGAAGAAATTGCCTCACCTAGGCTAATGGCAGGGCTGGCCCTGGACAGCTGTACATATCTGACCCTGTTGATCTGTTCAGTTCATTATGGCTTTATTCATTAAACAGAGTTATGTGTCTGTATACTTTTCTTTTACAGGCGACTAGGGAAAATTAGAGACAGTGATGAAGAGAATGAGCTTGATGAGGAGGATTCTATAGCTAATGTCATTGGTTGCCTTGGGCCATTCAGTGGTTTTTTGGCTCCAGAACTACAAAAGTATCAAAAGCAGTTCAAAGGTAAATACTGGAAACATTGCAGTCTTGTTGTGGGAGACTCTTGGTTCCTTTGGTTCATTCCTCAGCAACATTTGAAAACTTGGGTGATATGTGGGTAGGGAAAATGGCATGGACTAATTCTTGACATTCCACATATCTCCCTCTGCACAAATGTTGGCCACACTTAATAAAATCAGATACTCCAAGAAAAGGCTATGCAGTCCTATGTCCCATAACAGAGAAAGGGAGAGGGTAAATGTTGCAGCTCATATGCAAATTCGTTGGTATTGCTTATAGTATAATAAAGTGGAATCCTGTATCCAATATAATATGCAAATAACTAGGGATGTCAAAGGATACTAGTATGTCCTATCAAGAAAGCAGTGAACACGCACAAAATTTTTCACATTTTAACACATTTCCCCCAAAAATTGTTTGCACAAAACAGAACAAAAACACATTTTGTGCAGAATGCAAATGTTTTCTGTGCAAAAATGTCAAAGGTTTGTACCAAAACCAAAGGTGTTTTTTGAAACCAACTTGCTTTTTCCAAAAAAGTCCCATAGTGTAAAAATAATAGAAAAATGTACAGATCACAATCTCACCCAACAGTGGGAAAACTAGTGAAAATTTGTCCTTGCATATGATAGTGAAATAAGTGAAGATTGACATCCTTACAAATGACTGAACATTGTATTTATTAAAAAAGAAGTGATGGAATATTTTCTTCTTCCTTATCTACTGTCCATGCCCCCCTTTCATCTGCTTGCTTGCTGTATGATGTTAAGAATCCTGTACATATTCTTAGATGTATATATTGTATATATTTAGGCGGGGGGAACTAAGTACTAACAAATACTGTGTTCATGTTTAATGCATTTTAGTTCCATGCATCTGCTGCAGGACCTTTAAAATTTCTAATTTAATAGCCATATAATTGAAAGTTCGATATGTAAGGGTTATCTAAATTGTCTGATCTTTTAAGGATTGTCTGAGGAGGAATCCACTGTTACTGGATTACATTCTGATGAGTTTCTCATATTTCTCCTACTGTGTATAGAACATAATGAGGAGCAGACTTTAGGATCTAGTAACATTGCAGAACTAAGTCCTGGAGCAATAGATGCCTGTCGCAGTGAATACCATGCAGTCTTTAACAGCATGATGATGGAACGTATGACCACAGACATTAATGCACTGAAAAGACAGTATTCCCGAATAAAGAAGAAACAGCAGCAGCAGGTTCATCAGGTGTACATCAAAGCAGGTAGTGGCTTATTTGATTTATTCTTTCAGGGAAAGATAGCATTAATTATATTAATTACATTTTTTCAAGGTAGATACAAGATGGCACTAATTATATTAGGCTTAAGAATCACACAGATTTCCCATTGTATTTGGACTGCAGTTTCCAGTGCTTTTCACTCCTGGTTGTTGTGGCTAGGGCTTCTAGGGCTTACGCTCCAACAATATTTGGAGGGGCACATGATTCCCATCCTTGAATTATATGTATAAATTGTGCTTGTATATATTTACTTATATAGAAAAAGAGGAAGAAAAAAGAGAAGAATGATGAGGAGTAACTGGAAAGAGGTCATTTGCAAGTGTGGCACTTATAGAAATGATTGTGATCTTTGTTTTTCTTTTGTCAGGGTCTGAAGATGAAGACCCTGGGCTATTGTTAAATCCCAGGGACCAGCTGAATAATGGTATTTAAAGATATCTGTGCTATCTTGGGTGTACAGCTTTGGTTTTATTGATTTCACTAACATCTGAGGCATCCTTGGATTTGTGATAAAACCTTCTAAATTGCCCGTTGGCTAAGGCATGTTTTTGACTTAGAAGTGCAAACAAATTATGCTAAATTAGTGTAGAAACAACTTTGGTCTAAATTTTCATGCTATACAGACATGCATACCCATATAAATATGTGTCTCTACTGATTTCTACTCTTTGTGGTAGTATTATCTATGGGATGTACAATCTGTGGAGACTGCACTTTCTCTTTGTGGTAGAGAAAGGCCTAGCTATCCAACAGTGGTGTCATAGGCCAATTCTGATGTGAATGAGTTTCCAGGACATTAGGTCCCATATCTTATAAGGGAAATACATATCTTGGAACATAGTTGATCAAATCAAAGGCAATTACAAGACAACTGTGCTGCCAAGATTAAAATGAAAAAAGGTTTTCATTTCCCAGGATTGCCATAGCTTCTTCTCATAAATTTTAACCTCTTGGTTGACATTCTCTATCATTGGATGTTCTACTGGAAATGGTTTTGTGGTGATGGTATTAACTTGCTGAATATTAACTGTATAAAGAGCAAGTCATTATGCAATTGTTTGATTTATGGAAAGGTTTGTGTAGGTGGTATGACAGAAAAACAAGAGGCAGAACTGAGCATGGTATTGGCATAATGTAATTGGGAAAGCAGATATAAATCATTAGTCATTTCTTCCTTCTATAGTGTCCTTTAAAATATTAAGTATTTAAATTACTAATTAATTTGCCATTTTATGTTTATAATTTCATATTCTTACCTGTTTTTCACTGCACTGAAAACAATCATGGGTTCCTTTGGGATGTTTATTCTTTCTTCTTTTTAGTGCATGTTGCAGTATTTTTGGAATGAGTCACAGAATATTTATACAGTCGTCCCACTGTTTTCATGGACTTGAAGTCCACAGCCTCGATTATTCATGTAGGGTCAAGAACCATTGGCTAAAATGGTGTGCACAGCCATTCAAGCCAATGAGGCTTGAATGTATGGTATGTGAGTTTCTGTTTTTGCGTGGGGGTCTGGAATGGATTTCCTGTGAAAACTGAGGGGTGACTGTATTAGTCAAATTTCCTTCATCTTTCCTCCTGTAGAAGGTGGGATTTCCTCTTTGGGGGAAAGATGGGATCATTCCTCTAAATTTGCTCTAAAGATTTCTAAGTGGTATATAGAGCTCTCTTCGTCCTGCTATATCCTCACAACAACCCTATGAGGTAGGTCAGGCTAAGAAAAAGTACCTAGCTCATGGCCTCACCCATCCATTGAATTTCATGGCCTAGTGGAATCCAGAACTGGATTTAGTGACAATTGGGTCTTCCAAGGCCCAATACAATTTTCTAACCAATGAACTATATTTATATGCCATGCTGCCATGAATATATATATATTGGGAGCATTGTGTCAGGCTAACTAAGCTGTACCTGAGCTACATCTCAGTGACCTAGCAGGTGCCTTGCACGTAAAAGGGCCTAGATTGAATTAGTGGCATTTTCATATAAGACCGAGAGATATCCCCAGTCTGAAAGCTGTTGCCAGTCTGTGCAGACAGTACTAAGCTAGATGGACCATTAGAAAGAAGAAGCTTCCTAATGTATCAGATACTTTCACTTTAAAAATAATCTTATTTTTAATTTGGCTTTCTTAGTTCTGAATAAAATGTAAAGTAAAACAGATTTCTGTTGTTTTGTTAGTTGTTGAATGCTCTATCTTGCACATTCAAATTTTACTAAAAACAAACAAATGAACAACAAACTTATAAGCAAAACCCTGTGTAGCCTGTCCTTAAATGTGGTTATTATTTTCAATTAATAAAGGAGGATATATAAGAAGTTCATACTGTAATCTTTTGTTCAGTTTTAGTTTTGAGGACCCAGTGCATAAGAGTAATATATATTTTACTCATAATAATCAGAATTAATCCTCCCAAAAGTTATTTCTGTGTGTTCACACAAATTTCTGTGTGTGCATCAGAAACTGAATTAGGTGATAGCTTATTTTTCTTTATGTTTATTTACCTCATCTCTTTCAACAGTACAGCTCATTTTCTACTGGGCCCCTTCAATGTGTGGGTGTGTGTATGTGCCTTCAAGTCACCTACTGATCTAGAGCAACTCTATGAGTTTCATAGGGTTTTTCTTAGGCAAGGAATACTTAGAGGTGGTTTTGCCAGTTCCTTCCTCTGAAATACAATCTACAGCACCTGGTATTGATTGCTGGTCTCCCATATATGAACTAACCAGAAATGACCCTGCTTCCAAGATCAGATGGGATCTGGTGCCTTTGTGATATTTAGGTAAAGGCTCCTTTCAATAGTATCTTTTAAATGTTTGTTTTCTTCAGATAAAGGGCCAGTTACCAGTCTTCTGCCTTCTCAAGTGAACCATTCTCCAGTGATCAACCATCTTCTACTAGGAAAAAAGATCAAGCCAACAAATAGGTCTGCCAAAAATGCTATTATTCATATTCCAAATCATGCAGGAGGCAAGATGTCACCTGGCCCACATGAAGATCTGAAAACAAAGCTCAACTCTCCCTGGCGCACTCACATTAGGGTACACCGGAAGAACATGGCAAGAGCCAAAGGCCAGCTGGGCTTTGGGGATACTATAGGACTAATAGAAGAGCAGAGTGAAGGTGTGAACACTAAGAGCATCAGTGCAAAAGAGGCGGCTCCAAGCAAACCAGAATCTGTAGAAGGAGAAGGAAGTGATTCAGATGCTGGCATTACCAGGGAAGCTGATGGACAATCTCCTGAACCAACGTACAAAGATGCCAATGCCACTTCAAACATATCAGCAGTTCGGCTGAAGCTAGAAGCACTGGAACTTACCCAAAACAACAAAGATGACATTGACAACAGGCCAAGTCTGTACTGTCAGACACACTCCTCTGAATTACCAAGTTCACCCCAAGACAATGGCACAGTGGCAAAATCCCCTCAAGGCAGTACTCCCAAGTCACAAGTCTTTAGTCCTTTCCCTAGTGTCAAGCCTCTTAGAAAATCAGCTGCAGCCAGGAATTTAGGATTGTATGGTCCAACTGAAAGAACCCCAGCTGTTCACTTTCCACAAATGAGCAGAAGCTTTAACAAGCCCACAAATGGTAACAGTGGTTCTAAAAGACGATGATGTATATATTTCACTTCATTTGTATTGTCTTTGGCATTATCACTGTTTTTTTATTTTTATTTTTATAGTATGTCTATGGGTACAAAGGGATTAATATATAATTTATTTCATTGAAATAATGGTGATCAATGTCAGAAATCTTGGTTTTTCTATAATATACGATAGTGAAAGTATATGGTGACATATTCAGTTTTCATGGTTAAAAAAATAAAATAAATTGACTTGCAGCATGGCAAATGTTTCTGTCTCTGCTCAGTTCTGCCAGTCATTCAAATGATGTTTGTAGAGTGGTTTTCCTTCAGTTTTGTTCACTATCCCAGCATTTTGGGAAGATTGCCACCATGTTATGCCAAGTGATTAATTAGTTGATCCTCCTAGCTGCCTCGAACAGAACTGAGCATCAGCCTTTTAAACGGATTAAAATATCACTAATTTCAGTAATATATTTGAACAAATGACATGCTAGCAGGGTTTTGGTGTTTAGACTGTTGTTTCTTTTAACTGTTTCTGTAACACAGCAGTCTATATCAGATGAAAAATAATGTGTTTTATATTTATCTTAGTTTGATTGAACGTTGATCTCTAGTGAGTCATGAGACAGTAGGAATAGATACTTAAATCTGGAAAATTGAAATTTACAATTCCAGGCAGCATTTGGTGTTAAAAATAAATCAACGTATCTTGAATTCAGCGGGCCTTATTTCCATGTAAGTGAGTGAGTATAGCTTTGTGGCCTTCATCTTTTTTGTAAAGTAACTAACATTTAAAATGTTTAGCACTTTTAATCTCTGATCTGTTAGATTCCAAATTAAGAAAGACTCATGGCTGTGTCCTGATGATTTAAGATCACTGTCTATGTATTTTCTAACTTTTTACAATGAAGATTTGTAGCAGCTTCCACAAGATTATGTTCTCTTCGTCATCATCTGAAGTGAGCAAACAAACTGGGAAATTTTGGCTGAAGTTTTTACTGTGCTGTATTATTGCAACAAGAATAATTGAGATTCTGGAAATTGATAGACATCATGAAATGTGGACCCTATTCCTTTCATTTGCATTTTAGAAAAACATTAGACAGAAGAGTGTGGTACCTTTGTTCCCACCTGCCAATGTACTATGAAAATAATTTACAATGCTACCTACAAAAAATCTACAAGACTGTGCAATACTGTTTCAGTGTTAAGAATTAATGGACAGTGGGGTCGAGTGAAGTGACAAAGGCTTTGGAAGACTATTAATTTGCTGAAACAATTCTGTATTTTAAAAATAATCATAAACACAATGCTAATACTTCACAGTATGGGTGTGAAGACAAATGTGAAGGCTGTTAGAGCTATGCAAGGTTAAGTGCAATAAAAATAATATGTGCTGCCATGACAACAATTGTCAATAGAAGAGAATCTCTCTCTGTTCAGAATAGGTGTATTTTGAACCTTAAACCAAGGTGCATAAGAAAGGAAGGTGCTTAAAGAACAAAAGATGATGACTCACTCCTCCTCCAGCATCAATTTGTGGCTATTTCTGGTACAAAAGAGTTCCCTAGTGTACATAATCTTCTACAGGCCTTGGGTAGAGGGTTTCAAGATGTATATCTTTCATCTTACAATCTACAGTTGCTTAAAAAGGTGATATGAACCTTGTCTACATAGTCTGTTATGATGATACACCAAATGAGATTACAGATATGTAATTGCAGAGAGCATGCACAAATTATTAAAATACTAGCATTTTTTAAAAAAATGACCAAGATCTAAAAGATAGTGTACTTAATTTTTAGAGAATTTTACACTTGTGATTCCTGAGTTGCAGTCTGCATGCTGCATGTCAAACCTTTTCTGAATCACGAGAGGGCGTAAAAGTAATTTGTAATATGGCATCAGGGCCTGCTTTTGACAAGAAAAGTTCCAGAGTGTGTGGGCTTCCCTGTTCCACACCTTTGGATCCCTGTTACTTTTTCTAATATGCAAGAACAGCTATTCTCTATATAAGATATAAATTTAAAATTAATACATTTGGTGCTTGAAGCACACTGACTCAAAGTTAAATTTGAATTCTGTTCACTTTAAATCTTAATTTAAATTTAAATTATTGCTCTCAAATATTACACATAAAACCAAATATTTTAAAGTGTTATGTTTTCTTCAATATAAGTATTTCCGTAACAAAATTATTCCTATACTTAATGGAGTAACTGAGGTGGTTAAATGAAAGAAAATGAGTTGAAATTAATGGCAGTAAGCATTCTTCCCATTAATAGTCCTGAGAATGTTTTATTTGTCTGTTCCCAAACCCACTGAAAAGTTTTGGAAGGTTATTCTTTGTCGGGAACTGCTCTGTTACATGCACAGTGAAGTCAATGATTATGTGGAATACTGTTTGGGCACTAGAATTCTCTCCACACATGAATACTTGAAGAAGAGATGCGAAATTGGGCCCAGTGACTCTAACTTTATCATAATGTCTTAGTAATGTTTGGGCTCATAATTTTTGCCATCTGAGTGATGCTGGTATGAAACTTTACCAGTATTGCACGCCTTATGCGGTGTGTTTTAAGATACTTCAGTGTTAAAATTTGTTGTCTTATAGGTTTCTTCTTTGCTGTATACCATACACTGTAGATATTGTCATACATTATAAATATATACAGGATGTGTAAAACTGTGTTTTGGAGCAATTCATCTTTCTCTGTGTCTGAGTATAGTTGTTATTGTCATGGAAATAATAATAATATCAATATCTCCATACCTAGTTTAGAAATTCCCTATTCCCAAACTGGACTCAGAGCCCTGGGATCTCCATTTCTTGAAAGCAAGAAGATCACTTAGCTATAGATGCTCTGTCATGTGTTTTAACACATAGATGAGGAAGGGAGCTTTCTCCTTGATTTACAACTATTAATTACATTCCTTGATTACATTCCTTCCTTTAATTGACAGACTCTCTGATGCAAACAACCCAAAGTTCCTGTTGAATGAATTTCACAAATATTAAACAAGTTGTCTGCTATGATAAGGGGATCAGAATGAAGACAGTCTGGAAGTATTGATAGATGACAGAGAGGATGTGCTTTGAACTAAGTTTTAAAAATTCTTCTGAATGCCTACGTGAGGAAAACAACTTGCAAAGGGATATATAAAGTGGGCTCTGAAATCGTTTCTTTGTCTCAGTTTTGACTTCACAAAGTGTGTACCTTTTTCTGCTGCAGAAATAAATCTCTATTTTTACTCCTTGCTGACGTTGCTTTTGCTAATTTGGACCAATCTGCTAGGCAGTGAACCTCATTCTTGTGACAGTTTGGCAACCCACCTACGAAGACTTCCTTAGCTCGGACTTCATCAGATCATCTCCCCAATGATAACTCAGGTGTCAGGGGTGAGTTCACCTACAAGGGCTACTCAAAAGGAGGGGTAAACCAGTTGGGCTGATAAAGAATGGATCCTTCACAGAGTAAGGTACTTTTTTTTTTATTTTCCTGGGATTTTCTTCTTGGGAGAGAATTTGGAGTGTGTGTGTGTACATGTATTCGTACATGTATGTGTATGTTCTTCCTCTTGGGGTGTGGAAGCTTGCCAATTGAGAATGCACTCAGATGTGAATAGAGACTCTGTGTGTGAGGCCAGTTTGCAGCCGCACCTACCAGACCAACACTACATAGAGCCCGGATAGCTATGCAACAAACCCTCATTTTTGTGACAGTTACTGTGATAAAATTTAAAGGACATCAGTTCATGATTTTTAAAATATATAATTGTGGAGTTGCATCCATTTTCTTCAGCTTAGGCAATGTCTCCCAAATTCCAGTATTTCTAACCAGTCTGTATAATGAAATGGTTAATTTATGATTGTTTGTCCTGTGGAGCATCATAAAATGGTTGTTGAAATGATTTCCATGGTCACGTAAACATGAGAAAATTTCAATAAGTTAATCATCTGTGCAACTTGGTCAGACAATCATCTAATATGTATTGAATGACAAAACGAATCATCCTATATTTTAATCAGTTGTTTGAAAAACAAATAATCATTTGCTTTGACCAGTACTGAAGTATACTTTCAGTTGTGTTAAGGAAAGTATAGACTGTATTATTTATTCGTTCATCCAATGTGTGAGTCACTGTATAGGTGAAGTGCTCATGGCAATACTGTACACATAAACCTATAAAGATAAGTTTATGTATAGTTTTTGTGGGGGTTTTGGGCTATGTGGCCATGTTCTAGAAGAGTTTCTTCCCGATGTTTCGGCAGCATCTGCAGCTGGCATCTTCAGAGAAAACCCCACAAAAAAGCCTTTGATTTTAAGTGTATGTATTTATGCACATATATGTGCCATGGCATTAAGACTTTGAAAGCCCAAATCCCTTGGCATTGATATTAAGAGAACCCAAGAACTGTATGCCTCAGAATTACCTTGTTTTTAAAAATCTGATGAGTTGTACTACAGTAGTTAAGAAGTGTCCCCCAGTAGTACCACTTTTCCTCACTAGATGGAACACCTTTCTAATGTTCCTAGTAGTGAAAAAGCTAATTCAGACAAGGGATATTCATTTTTCCAAAGGACAATTAGGGTTTTCCACGCGAAGCTCCCCTTTTCACAGTCCTGAATCCTCCTAGACATTGAGACTAAAAAGGTCGTGCTGCCTGGTGGAGGAGAATGAACAGCAAGATAGGCTGAAGAAGGAGTGGGGAGGAGAGAGAGAAGGACCTGTGAGGGCAAAGTATAAAGAGAGAGAAAGAGAGAGAAAAGAGAAAATTGGAAAGAAAAAGAAAGCTTTACTGGGGTGAAGTGGGGAAATAAGGTATTCTCATCCTTTAAAAAGATGGATATGTCTGATAATCCCAAAACATAAATATAATAAAAGTGGTCACAAACATAGTTTTAAAAGAAAACAAGGGGGGGGGATATCATTTTAAATAAATAAAATAACCAATGCCAAAAAAAAAAAAAAAAAAAAAGTTCATTGCAATTTAAAAAAACAACAACAGGTCTAACTCCAAGATAAGTGTCAGCTGTAGAAGCTGAGATCCAATAACCACCTGGCAGAGAGTAAAGCTACCAGCATTGTTAACACTGCCATCCCAGCACAACACACCTTGACAAAGCCAAAGACACATTCCCATGGCTAGGCTAATAGCTGGGGGGGGGGGGGGGGAGGACCAGAACATCATCTGGCTGAAGTTGGGCATGCTGGCGACAGGAAATGTACAACAGTTGACACTTTATAAAGACAAGAAAACTCTGCTTCTGTGTTTGCCTGAAGTACTGCAGCTTTGTGGCAACTCAAAAAGACAGACCAAAAGGGTTAGGAGAAGGGAACAGCCATATTGGATCTCCTGCTAGCACATAGGATATTCTCTAGCATACACTGATGGTCCAGGTGAGTGATGGTTGTTTCTTTCTCCCTGCAGTTGAGTGCTACCCTGTGCCAGCCACTAATTGGCCATGGGAGCACACTGTGGTACCATCAACCTGTAGTACATCCTCCTGCAACATCCAAAAATTACATATGTCAGCATAGGTCACCAGTCTAGACATGTCTAGATTCCAGGTAGAAATATACAGCAAGTTGAAAGACCTGGAGTTGATCCAATTACTAGTAAAATAATATTATAACATTTAATTAAACAGTAAAGTACTGAACTGTTTTGAAATTCTTTGAATTAATACAAAGTTCCTCCATTGTGATTGTAACACTCCCATGAACTTGCCTACAGCAGCCCTGGTTAGCATACGAATGTTGTATGTTTGCAAACCACTAGCTGCAATTTAACTGTATGTTTCATTAAGGAGTGCATAATTCTTCATGATGAGTCGAATTATATATAATGATTCCAGAAGTGCAGCCAGCACATTCTGTTTTCTGTATTTTGTGTTTCATGATCTAACCATATATGCTTAATGTGCCAACTTTCTAGATTTCACTAAGGCACCAGCACCCAACTTGCTTGCAGAAAGGTTTAAAATACGCAGGTCATTGTTGAAGGTAAAAATTTTAAAGTTCTAAATACAAATAGAAGATAAATACAATTAAATAGGTGGCTATGAGGAATGTACCATTCTGTTTTTTTCCTTTACCCATAAATTATTTGCTGTAGGGTTGCCATAAGTTGGAAATGACTTAAAAAAGCAAAACAACAACAAACTTTTCTACAACCCTGTTTATAAATTGAAAAAGTGTGTGTGTGTGTGTGTGTGTGTGATATGCACCTTAATATTTTTTGTCCCAAAGATACAGAAATGAATAAAAATTGAACTAAGAAAAAAAAGAGAAAAGGGGTATTGGTGAAAGCGATTATTAGTACCAGTTCTCCACTTAATCACTAGATGTCACCATTAGTCTACAGATAAACCGATTTCAGATTAAGAAATGTTGGTGTTATGAGCTCAAACTCAGATAAAACAAATACTATAAATACTATGATTTGATCAATTTAGTAAAATATCCTTTTCGAGATGAATATGACTCAGGTGTAACCTGGTTCTTCAAAAGAGGTTGGCTTTAAAGTTTGAAAAATAGAAAGTGGCTTCACTCCACCCTGGACATGGGAACCACTGGCTCTATCACAAGAGATTAGATTTGATCCCTTGAGATCTCCAGGTCAACCTTTATATTAAATACTGGAAAAGTACTGGTAGTATGGGCTATGAGAGTCTGGCTGGAACTTTAAATTTTAAGTTAGGATAGAATCTACATGACAGCATCTTCAGAGCCTCTTGAATCTATTTCAGATTATGTTTAATTTAGATTAGCCCTGGGATGCTACGCTAGTTTTTTCAATACGATTATGACCTAGTCTTGTAAGCCATATATAAGTGTAAAATTGGAGAAATGAGACATGCCAGTAGTGTGTATCTAGGTTTCTCTTTAGTGTGAAATCTAGTATTGTCTTGGCCGTGTGGATCAGGCTGAGCTGCAACCTCCAGGATTTATTTTTAAAAAGAACATGCCCATGCTTGTGCATATGCACTTTTCCAGGAAATATTTTTATTTATATGTGTACTTATATATGTGCATATGTGCCAATTTGAGCATCTTGTCAGGTTATTCATTTATAAGGTGTTTGTTTTTTAAAGACTGTTTATCTCTGACTTACTTTGCATCCTTCTGAATCATCTCTGGTATACACAGTATAATTTTACAGTATAATCTTCTATAATCTACGTGGAAGTCAGCCCCATTGATTTTGGTGGAATTTTTATCAAGATAGAATAACCCCTTTCATTTTGGTGAGAAAACAAGGGAGTCTGGGGGAGTCGGTTCATTACACTGGGGGCACAATGGGAGAGAACTGGCTGAGATCTTTGGCCCTTGCCCACACTTTGAACACTGGAAGTTGGAAGTTGCCTTGGTGAAGAACTTGTGACACAAAGCAGAAAAAACCCAAGCCAGTCAATCCCTGGATCACCCCAAAGCAGCAGTACCTTTCTACCTGCCCCCGTTTATCCTTGCTGGAGAACATTATACCTCCCCTCCCCCAAGCAAATACCATGGTGTGTACATGTGCATGCTCCCAGCTTGGAAAGAAAATAATTGCAGTTCCAACCATAAATAAATAAAAACAGTAACACCCCCCCCCCTGACCTTCTCCTGATGCAGGATCAAAGCTGAGACTCAGCTGGGGCACAGACCACACATAGCAAGGACAACAAACCCCACCTTCTGTTACAGAGGAGAAAAAATAGAAATGCAATCCTTTAAACCCAAGTTTAACTTGTGAGAGCAGGAAGAAATAGGTGTTTGATTCTGGAGTCAGCAAGTTGTGTGTCAACACAGGTCTAAAACAGGGCTTTAGATTACATTATGTATGTGTATATATGCCTTCAAGTTGCCTGTAGACATATGGTGGCTACATGAATTTCATTGGATTTTTCTTAGGCAAGGGATAATCAGAGGTGGTTTTGAAATACAGCCTCTGAAATATAGTCTTCCTTTGAAATATAGCATGCAGCACCTGGTATTCTTTATCTCCCATCCAAGTGCTAACCAGAGCTGAACCTGCTTAACTGCCAAGATCATATGGGATCTGGAAACTTTAGGGTATTTAGGCCATCTTAAAATAAACCCATTTAACTTACTGAGACTTTTGCTATTGCATCACTTCAAGTCATTTCTGATTTATGGAGAATCTAACACAAACCTATCATTGGGTTTTCTTGGCAAGATGTATTCAGAAAGAGTTTGCCTTTGCCTTCTGCTGAGGTTGTGAGAATGTGATTTGCCCAAAATCACCCACTGGGTTTCCATAGCTGAGCAAGGATTCAGACCCTGGCTTCCAGAGTTGCAGGAGCTCTGTCCCTATTCCCATCTACTGTGGCAATTGGCTAGTTATGTGGGAAATAGTGGTTTGACAACATCTGAAGGAACACAGGCTGTCACTAGTCTCAGCCTAAGTAGACCAATTGAATCAGTAGACCAATTGAATCATTTGCTGTTACAGGTACTAGTCTCAGCCTAAGTAGACTAATTGAATCAGTTGTTGAACAATAATGCATATATCTGCAAATCTATTGACTGAATGGGTCTGCTCTAGTGAGATTAGCAATTGGATTTACATCAGGGTAGGAATAATGTGACCTCTTCAAAAGTTGCTTGACTGCATCTCCCAGCTGTCCTAGCTGGGATAACTAATGGTCACAAATGCTGATAGTGGCAATCCAACAACATCTAGAGAGTTGCGTTATTTTCCTAACGCAAAAAATTTCTACTACAAAGAAGGAAAAAGCAAAAGGAAAATCCAAGCTTGTTAGCAAAAGTGGCCTTGTGTGAGTAAAGACATTTGAGAAAGCGCTGGATAAGAAATTCAAGGGAATGGCATTTACTTTCACATGTAATTATTCTCAGATTCCACTCCTCTTAGATGAGTCAGTATTTCTTTCAATGTTCCTGAGTCCTTGATGAAGTATGGTATATTTATCTAAAATCCCAATCCAAAGCAGCCATCCCTTGCTTAACCAGAATGGCTCAGCCACTGATGTGATCTGTTCTATAATAAATGAAATGTTGAGCTGACACACTTGCAGAAACCACACCAAGATGAGAAGTGACTTCTCGCCTGCTCCACCCAGCACAAAAATTCCAACCTATTATTCTCTTATATTTTTACCATATGTATGTGTGTGCTTGTATCTTTCACTGCTGCCTGTGTTATTGCCATCTGTGATTCAGGCCGTGAGCAGTAATAGGGTTTCTTTTATGTCGGTGGGCTGGTGAGAGTGGAAAAGAAATTAACAGGTGGCTGGGTGCTGTTTCAAGAGACCCAGGACATACACATTCCAGACTCAAAGCTTCCTTTTTAAGCTCTGTGCCAACATCACTATCCCACCCTACTTATAAAGCTGTGCAATTTACTTCTAATCCTTCTAGCTCACTCCCTTCAAAAATCTACTCCAAAAAATAGCTGTCTCTCCCCATGACTTCATTGCTCTTTGTAATGCTGGGTGGCAAATGGCGGGAAGGGTGCTATTTTTCAGTTCCGCAAACTGCTGTTTTGTTTTCTTTCTCCTCTTCAACAGATACCAGCAGTATACCAATATTTGTTTAACTACAGACCACACAAGCTACAAACAACAAAACAAACCGTGCAAATTAAAAATTGATTTGAAAAGCCATTTATGGTAGATTCTACTATCCATAGGTAGGGCCAGCTCTACCTTTACACAAAATGAATTCACTTCCTTAGGTGGCAGAACCTGAGGAGCACCATGTCCCTTGCCCTTTGCTCCCCAAACTAGACTGGTAGTTTTTGACACAAAAAATAAGGCTGCTCTTTTTTTCAGTCTTGAAGTAAGATTTAACTGCTAGCTCAACCACCTTTTATTTGGAGAATAGGAAAGAATGGGAAAGAGGAGGAGGTGCCATCTTGTCTGCTGCCCCAGTCGGAAAATGTCTTGGGATGGTTCTGGCCATAGTGTAAAAACAAGTCCATATTGGTGCTTTCATGAGAGAATTCTCACATCATTATGAAGACTCTGAGGTCATGACTCCTTTATTACTTTAGAAATAATGTGGAGTACAAATTAGATGGCTAAATCAGCTTCTCATAGATTGATAGTTATGCAACTTGAACTTCCTAATTGTGTAATTTTCATGTTCCACTTTGGCAGCAATAGGTACTTCTGTTTTTATAGGTGTGGATAAAACCAGGATGATATTTAATGATATTAGTTCCATCTTTAATTTATTAGATTTTAACTTTATTCAGAAGCCTACTCACTTGCACTTTTTAGATTCATTCCCTATGTGGATTATACCAACTGATCTCATTTTTCTATATAAACTACTGGGATAGGTGAGATGATTTCAGACTGTGTATTGAGTTCTAAGACAAGGAGGGATCCCATGAGGCATAGTCAGTGGATGCGATAAAGTCCCTAGCTAATAGCTAGAATCTATGTATTTTATGCTGTCTGAATGCACCATTAGGAATGCAATCATCATCTTGGCTGGTTGGGGTGGATTGCTTAAGAAGAACCAAGAGAGAGGCCACAGACATTCTGGAAAACTCCCCAAAACTCTCCTTCAAAATTAAGAGACCTGTTGTATCAGACCATCGCATGCACTGGTCAAACTGTTTTGAGGACGGGAACGGGACTCGCGGGGGTGCGCGTGAACGCATTTTACCACACACGCAAGCGTCCAGCAAGAGGTCCCGTTCTGGCAACGGTCCGTGTTCAGTACCAGCGGGCGCCATTTTTGCTGCACGGAAATCTTCCGAGCAGCACATTTAACGCTTTGCGGCACGGGTGCCGGAACGGTACCTTTTTGTGGACGCAAGCGTGTGCGGTATAATGAGTTCACGCGAGTCCCGTTCCCGTCCTCAAAACGGTTATAAAAGTGCATGCGATAAAGTTCCAAAACTCTCTCTTCCAGATATTTTGACTTCAGCTACCTGGAGTCTATTCCATTGGCCTTGTTAACTGGGGTAATAGAAATTATTTTCTTATGAAGAATTCAAAGGTTACAGAAATCATAAATATGTGAATAAAACAGCAAAACAACAAAGTGGGTGGCTTTGGGTGGGAGACCCTTTCATATAATTATTTCCTACCAGAATAGAACTGATTCAAAATATTATTATTATTATTATTATTATTAGCCCACCCAATCACTAGGAATCTGGGCAGGTTACAACAATACAAATGCATTTAAAATACAATAAAATACAAATTGATCCCTTCCCAACCCGCCTTCCCAATATTAAAACTACAATTAAACAATCAAATTAAAAGCAATTAAAAATACAAAATAAGTAAACATAAAAACAGTTTGGCAAGCGGAGAGACAGACATAAAGCTGTATCAAGTGAAAATTTGGTACCACTGTTTGAAACTTCATCTGTCATGATCATATAGAGAAGACACAGCTGAAATGCACAAGTCCACAATATCTACGGGAAGACTTGAGCAAGACATAGGACCACAGGATTAGAAGAAGATGCTGTATTTGTCATACGTAAAAGGAAATGCTCCCATTTGACTCCCATCTTTACACCGTAAGTTGTTTCCAATGAGATCATTTTATGCCCTCCATTCACTATGACTTCAGCACTTAACAATCTTAATTTCTTTTTATTTACATTTGCCTCCAGCATTCAGTGGATTACGCTTCTGATTAGAATCCAAGTATTTGTATAGTTCAGTGCAAATTCCTGATGTGATTCAGTATTTCATAGTGGCATCAAAGGGGGGGGGGGAAGTCCTAGTGAATGATTCTTCCCAATTAAGAGAAGGGAGGGAGGTTCCCTAAAAGGCTGGTAAGGGCAGAAGCAACATCAAAAATCAGCTAGGGTTAAGTTTAGGGATGTAATTAGATTTGATGCTTACAGGCAGAAAATGGGGAATGAACAGTACACCTAAATTGCTGCGGCATTGTGGCAGAAAGCATAGAGGGGATCAGTTCTTCTTTTAGGTTCTCCGGGGATGAATTAAGCTCTCACCTTATCACCATTTGACACTGAGAAGGGTATGGTTCCTTTTTTTGATAGTACAGTGCTTACATTAACCTGCCATGGATAAATCCGCTCAGGTTTTAGGGGTCATTTTTTTTACTAGAATTTCTAGACTTATACATGAGCATACACAGACTTCTTTAAAGTTCAGGTCCAAAACACAAGGTGGATTCACTCCAACTCACTGTCCTGGGTGCTGCCAGCTGTCCCTGCAGGTGTGCCTGTGTGGGGTAGAGGGGCTCCTTTAGCATAGACAGGAGGCTACCCAAAGTGAGTGAAAAGTTGAACCAGGGGGAAGAGTTAGTGGCTGGCAAGCATGGGGTTTCTAAGCCAGCACCTGGTCACGGTGGTGGTAGCAGGTGGTGACTGGGCAGTTATTATCTTCTTCCTCTCCAGCTGTAGCTTGCTTTCTCATGTTGTCTTTCTGAGGGAAGAAAGTGAGCAATAGTGCACTTAAAGAACATCTGGCCCGACGTAAGTTATTATTTATTTATTGAATTTGTACCCCATCTTTCTTCTGCCATGTAACCCAAGCAATTTAACAAAAATTTAAAACAGAAATGAGCAAAAACTGTAAATTGCAAAAATTTGAGGTTTTTTAAAATAAAAAAACCCCTGCTAAACTAGGTAAGAACAGTTTAAAAAACAGTTGGCCCTCCACATTTGCGGGTTTGACTTTTGCACATTTGATTGTTTGCGGTTTTGATTAATATGTTCTCTCTAGGAATCTCTAGGTCCTTCAGCACAACTCTGCCAGAAGTTGACCATAGAGCTGTGCTTATCTAGGCATTTGTAGCTCCCATAGCATGATTCTATGATCAACTTCTGGCAGTGTGTTTGTTTGTTTGTGGTTTTTCCACATTCATGGGGATTCTTCACCCCTAACCCCAATGAATGTTGAGGGACAGCTGTACATGAAAAACACAATTGAAAACAATTTTAAAAAGCACAGCGCACCACTTGCAACATTGATTAAAAATCAGTCAAAGGCCTGCCTAAATAAATATGTTCTAAACTACTGTCAGAAAGACAATAGGGAGGATGTTAACTAGACCTCCAGTGGAAGGGCAGTCAATGAGAAACTTATCTTGCATGTCTTAAATGTACCTGTGATGGTGGTGGGACCAGGGGAAAGCCCTTCTCTAAACATCTAAAAACCCAGTCTGGCGCATGCTGTTCCCTTTGGAAAAGAGATACCAGCTAACTGAGTCTTCGCCACTTTAAGGTGTGAGTGACAACCCAATACCTCCCAGTGTTTTGCAAGACAATGACCACAATTTCCAAACACTGGTCATGTTGATTGGGGATGATTGGAGGTACGGTCCCAAATATTTTGAAGGAACTAGGTTGCCTCCTTTTGCTTCAAGGCAATTGAACTCATCCCTCTCCTGATGCCTCCTTATTTGGTCTGTGGCTGTTGATACTTAAGGAGAATGCAACATACTTCCCTCCAGATTGGAAATCAAATACATAAGACTGCAAAGTGGCATTTGTGACAAAAAGAACTCCCATGTGTTGTGTGTCTTTCTCTGTGTGCATGTGTAGAGATTGGCACTATATTCCAGCCAGTTGCTGAAATATGTCTGTCACCTGGTTAAAATCCAAAAGTAGTAACTTGGGCTTTTCTGAACCACAGAAGAGTGACTTCACAATCACCGAGGAAAGAACATCAGCCTTATTAGCTAGTACATGTAGTAGTCACATGTTTTTAGTTACAATAAGATATACGGGTAGCAGGGGCTCCTTCTTTCCCACATCAAAAGAGATTCTGTTTCAAATTATGAAGAAGAACCTGATATGGAATGATAGATCTAACAGTTGATTTTTTTTTTTAAAAAAAAAGGATGTGTGTGTGAGAAAATGAATTCCTAATAAGTTTCACATTGTTTAAGTGCCTCTGTTGGGCACTACGGTGATGAAAGGATGACAGGTGTAACCACGTCTTGTGCTTACGAGAGCTGCACTGAAGGGATTTAGCCCAACGGCATTTGCTCCATCTGTGCACATATCTTTTCGGTTCCTTTAACCTTGGCCTTGATATTGACTGTTATGCTCATTCATGTAATACTTTCCTGCTTCCTAAGGGTATGCCACAAAAGAGCCAAATGTCCAACTCCTCCCAATGATGTTATGCAGCAAAAACAACAGGGCTGCCCCTGCTATTGGGTAAGGCAAAGAGGCTGCTTTAGGCACAGGGCAGGAGCAGAAATGGTCAGTCACAGGGTTGCCCTACAGCATTTTAGCACCTGAGGCTGGAACAAGTGGCACACACATGAGTCAAGGTGAGCGGGACATAAAGGCCAAAGTCATGTTTAATGGCAAGAGAGTGTACTATTCAAATGACATACTTAAGCAGATGGAAGCCAGAGCAGTGACAATTGTTGTTATTGTTGTGTGTGTTCAAGTCATTTCTAGCTTATGGCAACCTCAAAATGAACCTATCATTGGGTTTTCTTGGCAAGAGTTATTCAGAGGAGGTTTGCTGTTGCCTTCCCCTGAGGCTGAGAGCAAGTAGTCACCTAGTGGATTTCATGGCTGAGCTGTAAATCAAACCCTGGTCTCCAGGTTCAAAACACGCTGCGACTGCTTTAAACTCAGTGCTAGGGACTCCTGGAATTGCAGTTTGTAGTGGCACCAGAGTTCTCTGACATGGATAAATGTCTCACAAAACTACAGTTCCCAGAATTCCCTAGCATTGCGCCAGTGCATAGAATCATAGAATCATAGAGTTGGAAGAAACCTCAAGGACCATCCAGTCCAATCCCCTGCCATGCAGAAACTCCCAATCAAAGCATCCCTGACAGATGGCCATCCAGCCTCTGCTTAAAGACCTCCAAGGAAGGAGACTCCACTACACTCCGAGGGAGTGTGTTCCACTGTCGAACAGCTTTTACTGTCAGGAAGTTCCTCCTAATGTTGAGGTGGAATCTCTTTTCCTGCAGTTTGCATCCATTGTCCCGCATTCTAGTCTCTGGAGCAGCAGAAAACAAGCTTGCTCCCTCCTCAATATGACATCCCTTCAAATATTTAAACAGGGCTATCATATCACCTTTTAACCTTATCTTCTCCAGGCTAAACATCCCAGTTCCCTAATAGGACATGGCTTCCAGACCCTTCACCATCTTAGTTGCCCTCCTTTGGACACGTTAAAGGTTCATTTGAGGTTGCCATAAAAATCAAACTGGATTATTTCTGCAGTGTGTTGTGGCCCATAGTTCAACCACTACCTCACACTTGAATGACAGTAGTGGGGTTATTTCATATGCCATTTCAGGTGCCCCATTCACTGTATGGGTGAGAGGGACATCAGAATTGTGCCCATGTGCTGTGGACAGAGGGGGAAATGTAAGGAGGTTATGGATATTCCAAGAGAAGTCTAGAGAGGCCTGAAGCCTATCAATAGTCCTAACTACAGCAGAATCATTTAATTGGTGGAATTTGCATTCATTGATTCCATAGGTCTACTTAGCTGAGACTAGCAATGACTAGGTCATTGTCTGAAAGTTATTTTGTCATATGAGATGGGGATGGGTGGGATAGGTGGGAATATCACAAGCAGCTCTCCCCATTCCTGTCAGGATAAAATACAATAATAAAAATAAAGTACATTAACTGAGAGGAAGGAACTCCTGTCTTTTGCCTCGGGGAGCAAAATATTGTAGGTTAGCCCCAATGGGACCTACATTAAGCCAAATCATAGTATTCACTCTGAGATTGGCAAGTCTCTCACATTCATTCATTGGAGTGGGGCTTGCATTTTATGTATGTGTCTCTTGAGCCCCCAAAACATCTTTTAAATCTCTGGATTGTTCTGTCTGTTTTCAAATGGGTCCTAGAACAGATCAAACCTGAAATCTCCCTGGAAGTCAAGATAATAAAGTTGAGGTTGTCATACTTTGGCCACGTCATAAGAAGACATGTCTCATTGGAAAAGACAATAATGCTAGGAAATCTGGGGGAATGTAGAAAGAGAGGAAGGCCACATGCTAGATTAATGGATTCTATTAAAGAGGTCACAGGTATGAATTTGCAAGACCTAAGCAGAGCTGGAGAGGATAGGGAATCTTGGAGATTTCTCGTTCACAGGTTTGCTAGGGGTTGGGATTGACTCGAAGGCAGTCAGCAATAACAGCAACAAAGTATTTCATATTGTCTTATTGCAGCAAATTTTCTCTTGTTTTGCTAAAAGCACTCTAAAATTTTGTGAGCCAGGAAGCTTGAGAAGAGATGCCTCAGCCCCTTTAGTTAGTAGCTACTCTGCTATGATATTGGAATTCTCATTTATTCCCCCCACATAACTGTTTCCATCTGCAGAATGTTGCTTGGAACCATTCCTATGAATGCTTACATCATACAGGAGGAAATATTTTGTCAAAATAGGTCATCAACATAATTTGTTGAAGGACAATGATTTAGTGTTCCAGATCTCAACTTCTGCTTCCTCTCTCTCTCTTTCTTTCTCTTTCTCTCTCTCTGCCCTACCTCTTCCTTTTCTCACAGGATAGACTTTGGAGAAGCTGCAGGATGGCCTGATTCATATGAAACATTGACCCCCTTCAAAATAAAAATAAAGGATGAATGGGACAGCCAATGTGGTGTAATGCTTTGAGCATTGAACAATGACTCTGGAGAGTTCAGATCCCCACTCTGGTATGGAAAACCACTGGGTACCCTTGGACAGGTTACATTCTCTCAGCCTCAGAGGATGGCATGAACCCTCCCCCTTCTGAATATATCTTGTCAAGAAAACACCATGACTTGAAGGCACATAACAACAAAACATGGTTGGATGCAGGAGACAATCTGCCCAGGGCCTGTTTGGATTCTCAAATTTGCTAGGAAAATAAGGAAGTAGTCAAAAGTCCTCTTGGCCTCAAAACATGAGCATTTTTATTGTTAAAGAGGAGGTGAGGAAAGGCTGTTTAGAAGAGTGATTGGCTACTCCAGGCATGGCCAGGAAAGGAGAGAGGAATGTGCGTCAGGGCCGCAAACACAATCTTCAGGCCACGTGCAGGGCCATCCTTCTGCCATCCCAGTCTTACGGGAAAAATGTTCCAAAATCTCTCAGTTTCCCAGGTGGTTGGTTGGATGAAAACCTCAGAGTAAAGCCTTATCAGTTCCCTTGTTAATACAAATCCCTCTCTTACTGGCCTCCTTGTTGGAGATCTGAAAATGAGCAGATTTCAAGACTTGTTATTTGTGACATAGAATTTAGAGAGCCAACTGAGACTGGGGAGGCTTGTTCTCGCCTGAATTATGAAATGGGTGGGTGAGGCCATGGGCTAGGTACTTTTCCTTAGCCTGATGTAAATCATGGGGTTGCTGTGAGTTCAGAGTAAGAGAACTGTGTACAGCACCGTACAGCACTGAGCTTATTAGAAGAAAGAGGATATATATAATAATTAAAAAAATAGAAATTAAGAAATATTTCTGATAATTTGATTTGTCCATCACTGTAGTTCCTAAGACATTGTGATTTTGTGTGTGCATGGAAACAAAACCAAAAGAAAAAAAGAAAAAGAAAAAGAAAAGGTCTACATCTGACCATGGACAGCCCAATTGCTCCTTAAAATCTCCATGGAGCTTGACCTACTCTCTCCTGTACTCCGCTTTTAGGTGGTGTAAGCCACAAAGAGGGATCTTGACATATTGACCAATGTTATGATATCTCTGAGAGATCCCAAATGGGAGTTACTTTAAACCTTTTTACCCATCTAATGTGCATCAAATAGATTTTGAACGTTTCTCTCAGTCTCCCATCCTGCAATAAGAAATGCTTTTTATTTGGTCATAGTCAAAAGGAAATAATCTCTTGGAACAGATCAAAAGGCAACACATATCTAATCTCATGAAACAGACCAAAGTAATCTCTTGGAACAAACCAAAAAGCAACACAGATTGCATTTAGGCCATTTTTCTACATGTGCAATGTATACATCTAAATTAATACATGCAGCTTGTCCTGGACACCAAGCCAGGCATACAAACTTGGCACTGTTCATCTGCATTTACTAATTAATTTAGATGCACAGTTTTTAAAAATGCCCACACACTAACATCCAAGGTTATCTTGACTTGTCAAGATAAAACATATGGTTAAAATAGTATAAAACCACATTTGATCACAAGAAGTTACTTGAATTTGTTTGTTCAGTATTTTTTTCTTATCACATAAGGGCTATTATTAATTTAAGCAAGTTAAGGCTTAAAAATAGTTTTTTTAAATGATCATTTTTTAAAATATGGACTGCCTTCAGTTCTTGGTATTTGCTCTAGCTACTCTCAAGAATCGGCCTTGTCTTAGGAGAATGTGCCAACTGTTAGCCTTGTGTTCATTTGACCTTCCTGCAGTGTGAAAAGAAAGGGAAACTAGAAATTCCACTTAAAATTCCAACTTGACTTGTCCCTGTGTTTGACAGGTTAGAGGAATTCCAGATGGCTTAGTCTATGCTTTTGAACAGATCGTTTGATCTCATTTGAATTTCCTTCTTGGTTCACCTGTTCCGTGTTTATTGAACAGAAACTGAGCAGGTGGAGATACCAGCCTTCTTGCCATAGGGTGAAAAGGGTTTACAGGAAATTGGTGGACACAGCTGGAATACTATAAAGAGAGTAAATCAGATTTATGAGCTGGTTAAGTGATGCAGATTTTAATTATGTGAATTATAACGCAAAGAGAGAGAGTGTGTGTGAGAGCACAATTCCACACTGCAGTTTGTAAGAAAATTATATATTTAAAAAAAAATCATTTGCAATGTCTTTCTACACTCAAGTTTTTAATCCTGTAATGTTGTAATGTTATTATTTCTCTGGTCCCAAATCTTGTTCAGTGACTTCTACAATGGATACAAGAGTCTATTTTCAGTATTACAGGTACACCTCATTAGATGTATTCCCTTGCATTACTTCTTTATGAGAAAATTTGGTACCAAAGTCATCAATAACATGGAAGGAATAAGGGGGAGGGGGGGTTACCTACATAATAAGGTTAAGGGTCTTCTTGGTGACTGGTCCCAAGCTTTGGAATTCCCTTCCTCAGGAGTTGGACGGCTTCCTCCTTGTTGTTCTAATGGTGAATAGAAACTTTTTTTTACTTTGATAGACTTTTAGGAATTGACTATAATGGGCTTTTAATGGTGTTTTATTTTGTTGATTTTTAAAAATGATTTCTCTTTAATTGACTTTAAATGGTATAGGTTGTTTAATTGTGTTGAATGAGTTGCTTAATAACTTTTATATGTTTTAACTGATGTTCTGCATGTAGTATATTGTGGTCTGTATTTCTTTTAATCTTTATAAGCTACCTTGAGTCCCAGAGTCGTTTTCCTCTATGGGAAAAAGGGAGGGAATAAATGATTAGATGAGGATGACAGTGTTGGGGATAATTTCAGTTCTATGTAGATAATGTATGAACAACTTCTGAAATTCCTGTGGGTTCAGAAAGGTTCTCAAAATCATCTGAAGATTTCTTGTGGCTAAAGGAGCATCTTGTAACTTAATGAAGACTGCATTCCCAATAAATGACCATAATGTTCCCAGAAAGATGACTTGTAAATAAATGTGGTGTGCTCTCTACCACATGTATTTTTACAAATTAGGCCAAGTCCTCCCAACCTGACAACCACTAGAAGCATTGGACTACAGCTGACTGGAGATGATGGATATTGTGGTCAGGCTTCTGGTGGACATTGGAATTGGAAACCATTCCATTCCTCTGTATGCTGTCCTAATAGTATCCTCTTGTCCTGAGTACAGGTTATGCACCAGGACAATCAAATGTTGTGGCACACTCATTTCTTTAAGAACAATCAATAGTTTTTAGTGATCTATACAATTAAATGTATTGCTGTAGTCTATAAAGCACATACTGATTCTTTAAAAGGTCTTTAGTACATTCCATTATCCAGTGTATGTTTGCTGTATGATCCCTAGTGCCTCTTTCTTTCCTGTACCTAGCTTGGACATCTGGCATTTCTCACTGCGTGTATGATAAGTCTTTGTTGTAGAATTTTGAGTATCACTTTGCTTACATAGGAAATTAATGCAACAGTCCTGTGATTACTGCAGTTTCTGGTGTCCTCTTTTTGGGGCATTGGAATGTATACTGAGCATTTCCAGACTGTGAGCCATTGTTTTGTTTTCCAAATTTGTTGACAGATTTTAGTTAGAACTAGAACAGATTCTGTCTCTGTAGCCTGAAGCAGCTCTATTGGTATGCCGTCTTTTCCTGTTGGTGACTTATTTCTCTCAAATACTGTGAGTGCAGCTCTCACTTTACTTTTTGAAACTAGAGATTCATCCTCATATGGTTGTTCTTTAAATGATTCTGTAAACCATTAATCTCTTTTGTATATTCTTCCATTCATTGTATAGTACCATAACAGTACTATCTTAATTTAACAGTACAGGCACCCTTGCCTTTTGGTGCCTTGGAATTTGATGTCTCGCTCTTTTGACGGTTTCAAATTACAGACAAGTTCCATTAATTGGATAATAGATCCACTCTTTTGTCAGTTGCCTATGGAAAGAATTGATACCTCCTTGACTTAATGGAACTTATCTGTGTAATTTGCAAGCATGAAAAGAGTGGGCCTTTGTCAGATCTTCTTCATACAGACTGCTCAACGATCCTCTTGTTCCTCTCCTTTCTTCCCCAGCCCTCTGCTGTTTCTCTGACCAGCTCTATGGCTCTGTGCAATGGAGAAACCAAGGGCAGTGCTGTGCCGGTGGAAGGGAGGGAAAGACATGAGAGGGAGATAACTGAAGCAGGAGAGGTTTGGAAAGGCAGAAAAATAACTGGGAGAGCAGCATGACTCCTTTTGCCTTGCTTTGCCTGCCCTCTGCCTCCCTCCTCCACCACTACTAGCTTCCTACCGTTGTGATGGCTTTGTATAGTAGGAGCCCCTGGGAGCCACATATGGAGGGGGTGAGCTCTGTTTTCCTGCTACACGAGCAGGTCTTCTCTCTTCCAATCTTCCAGAAAGAGCTGCTGCCTCCACATACACACACACCTCCGATCACCGGGTTGGATATGTGGTTATTTTTCTTTTGGAAAGGGAGGTTAGGCACAGCATTGCCCATCTCCTTGGGGAGATAGCATTCAGTGGGACTTGATGCTGGCTGGCAGAATGTGTGGGAACATGTTTTGGTTTCTGAAATCATATATTTACTGGAACAGTGCTATGTATACATGTAGTACCTTTTCATGTATATGTGTATGTGTGTGTGTACACACACACACACACATACGCATACACACACATGAAGACAGATAGTGTAATAGGGGGAGATAGATAAATGCACCTTTGTATGTGTATAAAGGTAGAAAAATAAAGGAGATAGATAAAATCACCTTTATATGTCCCCAATCTACTCACAATCCTGGCATAGACTGCCTTGTTGGGGTGGGAGGAGGACCCCATAATGATCTCTAGGTGCCTGCTCCTTCCCAAAAGCCCCACGAGGCACTGGACCTCAGGGGCAGTCCAAAGCTCCCACCTCCTAGCTGTCACAAAAGGAGGTAGAAGCTGTGGAGGTCCATGATTTCTGGCTATGGCACAACTTCCCCCTCCGTTTGTGGACATGCGCAGTATGTTCAATTCTCCTTTATTTCTACTTTATCTCTGCTGTAAACATTGCTGAATATGAAATGCAACTTCAGGTTTTTTCCCCATTTTCATGTTGTTATGCCTGGAATGCAAATGTGTGTGATCCTCATTTGCGAAATTGCATGTGATTTCCCCTTTATTTGCAGGAAGGTTTAACTTTGCTTTAATGTCTCTTTAATACCTAAATTAGCTCCAGTATGATAAACTCCATAGTCACTAATTGTTACTTTACATATTTGCTGACGTCCAGCTTGCTCTTCCACACATACCCTTCCTGCATCACTGTAACTTGCAGCAGCCATTTTCTTTTTTCTCTCTCTCCTTGTGTTTAATTATGAAAATATCATAATTTAAACCATGCATTTGATAATGAACAAGTTGTTATAGGTAAAGCTACTTTTGTTATGTTTACTAAAGTAGATTAACCTTATTTATTTCCTCTGCTAGGCATTCTATAAATGTGGGCTGGCATGGGACTGGTTGTTGTTCAGCTTCTGCTTTACCAATCTGATTACTGTGCTTTAGAGACACTTTACTATCTCTTACATTTTCCAACAGGCACTGCAACAATGTATTCAGCATTATGTGTAGTCTGACCTGACTCCAGGACAACAGAAGATCACTGCTGAAACTAAGAATCTATAGTCCATTGGAAACACCCACCACATTAGTTCTACCGCATGGAAAGCAAATTCTTTAAGAGTAAAACTGTTGTGTAACAGCATCCCTTCATTTCAACAGTGTTTGTTCTAAAGACTACCTTACAATTGTGGTACAGGCTTTGCCCATTTACTACAATTTCTCTGTCTTCTCTTTAAAACATTATTGGACATTTATTTAAAATGTCTTCCCCCACTGAGACTACTAAAGTCGTTTTTCTGAAATGCCACCATTGCTTAACCCTAGGAAAATTATAATAATAAAGGATCTTGAAATATAAGCAAACCACATGGCTACATTTTTTGCATCAATCACTCTTTGCTTAACTGGAAAACAAACATGTAGAACAGTCAATTTCAGCTTTACAGCAATACAGACTTTCCTTACGATGCCCTTGTCTATCTAAATTCATTGGGTGGACTGTTTATCTTGAGTTACTTATTGATTAGGGCATGATTCAGCCAAATCCCTTTCATTTCAATGACATCCTTTAAAAGAAGTGTTTAACTCACCCAGATGTGATCAACGTGATGGAAAAGTTGTTGCCTTGGGTTCAACTGAAACTTTTTTTTTTAAAAAAAAAAGTCTTGCTATAATTTATGGGATATCCACAAACAATAGAATAAAATCTCTAGCTCTTTATATAAGATGGAAGGCAGTCCAAACTTATTTTGGGGTTCAGGGCCATATAAACTTTTGGTTTATTTTATCCTTATTAGTTTACTTGACTAAGCTTTATTTTAAACCTTTGTCCCAATAAGAAACTACAAATTGGATTGTTGCTAATTGCTTTCCCACTGTTCAAAGCGTTGCTTTTAAACTTTAAAGCCCCGATTATCTAAGGGATCACTTGTCTTGTGATGAACTTGGCTAAACATTAAATGTTTTAGGAGAGAGCCTCTGAAGTAGCATCCCCTGGGGAGATGATAGGAACTCCTGTGTGGATTCCCATTTTCAGTCTCTATATTGGAAGAGGTGGGAAAACATATCTCGTCAAACCTTCCTTTTAATCTATTTTGTTGTGTGATGATTTTAATGTCTGTGGTAATTGCCATTATTTTACTTATTTTACATATTTTATTGTCTAACTCATTCTAAAATTTGGCCTTTATTATGATCTACAGTATGTAACCTTATGAATAGTTAGTCTAAGAAACCATGTTAGTGAATTGTGAAGATGGGTAATAAGACACCAGCAAGAGTGCTCTAATGCACATCAGGCTCTACTAATGGCCATCAACACTCCCTAGCTGGTATCCTGATTTACATTGGTCCCATTGTACATCAGTCCACTATGTGTATTGGTCTCTTTATCTGCTCCCCTATGTGGTAATGTAACAGCAGCTACATACTGGATGCAGACAAAAAAACAAAACAAAAAAAAACCAGCTTCATTTATATACCGCTTCATACCCTTAAGGAGTGTCTAAGCGGTTTACAATTGTAAGCTATTTGCCCCCCAACAATCTGGGTACTCATTTTAGCGACCTCGGAAGGATGCAAGCCTGAGTCGAGCTTCAGCCCTTTGCTGGTCTTGAACTCGCCACCTTATGGTTTTGAGTGAGTGGCTGCAGGACAGGCATTTAACCACTGCGCCACCAGTGGTTAGAATTATGGAGCTGCCCAATTCTAATACCTGCAGAATTACCATAGGTCCGCTCCAGCCTTTATTTTTAAAGGTGTTCCAGCAGGATTCCAGCACTTATTTTACTTGTTTAAAAATAATTTTAGATAATTTTAATAATATTTAATAATAATTAACTGTCTAACAATGGTTAGCTGTTTTGAGCACCCTTTTTAGTATAAAGGCAGGAAAAAGTGCAATTAAAAATAAAGGAGCAAGCTTTAGCATCATAAATTCAGTATTCCAGTTCTAAGCCAAAGGACAGGGAATTTTGCTTCCACCTGTGGTCTGTAGGAATAATTGAGAATTTCACTTCCTTCATTTTTTTTTTAAATTAAGAACAATCTGAATAGTCACCAAATTTTTCACAAATCTAACAACTTGATATTGAAACATTCAAATATGGAAGAAAGCAAAGGTCTCAAATTCATCCACCTCTGTTTTTGGGTAAGGAATTTGGAGAGCCTCTGAATCAGGTTAGCAATTTATGGAAGAGCAGATGTGAGGGACCATCATCCTGTCAAACAGGGATTGGGAATTATGACATAGACTGCTATAATAAGACAATTAAGTGGCATAGTAACATACAGCAGGGGTTAATGGACTTGTACCTGTGAATAATTGCATCTCCTTTTATGTGTCATTTAAAAAAAATAAAGTATTTTTAAAAATTAAATAAGTATTTAAAGATTTTATTTAGATTGCAAAGAAAAAGAAAAGAAATAGAAGTACCTAGGATATGAACATGGCCATCAATATAAACAAATCATATTTCCAAAGATACATTTGCATGAAGTTGGCAACTGTAAAATGTACTATCTTGTATAGCTAAAGCAGTAAGATCTTCTGACCATTGAACAACAAATTGTAGTTGTTTATTCTGGGAGCTTCTGGGAGTTGCCATCCGAAAAGGTAACTTTTCCATGCTCTGATTCTGTGTTAGAATTCAGCTGCTGACCTGGACAGACTGTGTCAAAAACATCTGGAAATCAGTATAAACATCACTAGAAGATATGTTTATATAATTCAAGGTGTTCCACTTGGAAGAAGGGCAGATGTTCCTGCTAACAACTAGCACAGCAGACAAATATTTAGAGATGGAAATGCTGGGCTAATCCCATCCTTGGCACCTAAGGCTGCCTTGCATGGACCAAGTTAATCTATAAACCCTTCTCTCTCACCCCTTGTTCTTTCTATCTGGCACAAGTTACAACTCTGTATACCAAAAAAACAAACCCCAAACCCTTATTTGTTACCTGACTTAGCAGGTTTCTTTCTTGATTTATAGAAATCTGACACCGATCTGTTTTCAGAATACTATAAAAAGGCAAGGGAATGCCAAATCCAAAACTCCTCCAGTGCAGGAACAGCATTTCATTGCTGGCAATTTCATACTACATTATTGTAGCACTATAATTCCATTTTAACTATCATGGTTGCATGGTATGGAATTCTGGGATTTGTAGTTTGGTGAAACACTGGATGAACTGAGAATTCCAAATAACCCTCCTAAAAGGCAAATGCCAGGATTCTATAGTATGCAGTTCTGGCAGTTACAGTGGAACATTGCACTCTAATTGTGAAGTGAGAAAGGGGCTAAATTAGACCATGGTGGAATTTAGATGGAACCTGGAACCTCCCCCATGTTGTTGTTGTATGTGTGTATCCCCAAGTACAGTTCGTTTCCTTCACAGAAATACATGGGAAAGGATTGGAAAAGGTTCTAGTCAAGTGTTGGGTACATTGTGGATGAGAGCATCCCTTTGAGTCTAAGGCTTAGACCAGAGGTGAGAATGATGAAGCCCTTCAAAACTGGTCCGACAGCAACTCTTCACCACTGGATATGTTGGCCAGGAGTGCTGGGATTTGCAGTCCAACCACATCTGTAGGATCACAGGAATCTTGCCCCATTCCGTCCGTCCCCAGAGAGGGACTTTTCTTGAGTATTTCTCCAGTCATTCCAACATCCATTGAATTGTGGTGGAGGCTCTTTCAATACCTGCTGTCTGAAGTGGCACAGACACAGAATTACTTCCCTATCTAATATTTGTGAGGGCTAGATTATTAGCACCATGATGTATTTGCTGATTTTTTTCCTTCTACACAGTTCTTAAAGGCATAGGACTTGTGTTCTGTTACATATCTCACCCTAGTGAATGAATTCTGGAGCTGTTCCAAACACTGCAAGGAGAATTAGGAAAACTGGCAATACTTCTTCATTAAATGAGATCTTGATGGCTTCAGAATGGTAACTTTAATTCAAGTCTGCTAAAAAGGCTATCATCTTAAACATTCCACACATTTTTGGGGTTCTTATTCTGGGAAGGTTAGGTTGATTTGAGTGCAGAAGTGCAATTACATTCCCCCAAGGGTGCTGCTAACCAACATTGTCATTAAAAATGGGACAACATTTTGTTTACCCATCAAAAAGGCCACACTTAAAGCTTTACGGCACAGACTGACGTAGATATCTATTTTTGTACTAAAATATAGTGATCACCACAAACCATATCTTGACATTTGTGACACTGTGATAGACTTCTAGTCTTTACGGTTGCACTCTCTGTTTGTCCTGCCAAACCTAAGATTTGTCAGACTAAAGAACACCCAGAGGGTGGATTCAGATAATCCTTTGACTGCTGCAGCTAAGTAAAAGTTCAGAGTTCAAAAAGCAGCCTCAGAAAACCTATTTATAAGGGTTAGTTGTATTCAAACCTTACTAATAAGATAGTGAAGTAAATCTCTTTAAAATATATTTTGGTTTAAAATTTTATTTTGGTTTAAAAATGTATTAATTTTATTTCAAACTTTTATTTTGTGTAGTCTTAAAATTAAAGAACTTTTAAATAGAATAAAAACATAAAACAATTAAATGGAAAGTGTGCTGTTATTCTGCACTGTTGTTGTTGTTGTTGTTGTTGTTGTTGTGTGCCTTCAAGTCATATCTGACTTATGGCTACCCTAAGGTGAAGCTATCACAGGGTTTCCTAGTTTAGATTTGTTCAGAGGGGTTTTCCTTTGCTTTCCTCTGAGAGTCACCAGTGGGTTTCTACCCTGGTTTCCAGAGCCATAGCCCAGTGCTCAAACCACTACGTCACAAGTCAGATACTAAATGTTTGAGAGGATGGTCCAATTTCCCCACAAAACTGCAAAAATTGATACTATTTATATTGAAGACATGCTGAACATAATTGGAATTCTAACCTATGGACTTAACTTCTATGTAGCATGTACACTGGGCTCTTGGTATCCACTGGGGTTTGGTTCCAGGACACCCTGTGGATGCTAAATTCTATGGATGCTCCAGTACCATTAAATACAATGGTGTAGTAAAATGGTGTGCCTTATATAAAATGGCAAATTCAAGGTTTGCTTCTTAGAATTTATGTTTTAGAAAATATTTACAAGCTGTGGATGTTTGCATTCATAGATAAAAAGTCTGTGGACCAGGATGGCTGAATGCATTTGCTTATTTCCTCTTAAATTTATATCTTAAATTCTAAGAAAATTCAAGGCAGGTAATATTTAACAAAACAATAAAAGAATAATTAAAACAACTGTGTTGAGCAAAGTTCCCTTAGCAAGTGTAGAGGTAGTTAAAACCAAAAGATAAAAATGGGGAACACATATGTTTACACTGTCCAAGACATTTTTCAGTCTGAGTTGAAGGGCTAAACTGTATGAACCCACTCCCACAAGACATTTTACAAAATTTTCCTGCACCATTCAAAGATCAGTCCAAAGCCTTATCTAAATACACTTAGGGGCTTTACAGACCGCCCAAAAGGGGTGGTCTGTAGGCACCCAGAGAAGCACCGGACTGGGGTCAGGGCTTCCTTGCAGCCCCAATCCGCTGCTTCTCCAGGCCACGGAGGCGCTTCCAAGGTGCTCCCAAGGGGAAAAAGGGGCCACCACTGCGACCACTTTCCCCTCGGCCTCCTTTTTGGAGCTCCTTCTTGCGCTGCAGAAAGGGTGCCATAGGCGCTCTCCTGCAGCACGATGATGTCATCTGGAGGAGAAAAGTTTGGGAATCACTGGTCTAAACAGTTAGAACAACAACAACAACATTACAAAATAAATTTTGGTATTTCATACCCACCAACATTTTATAGATCCAAACGGAAATGTGGCCATATGGTCAATATGACAAAAGTTATTAGAAAAAGGCATACGCTAGGAGAAACTGCACATGTTTGCTTTTGCCTAAGCCTACTGAGAAGGGCAGGACTCTGTCCTCTCCTCTCCTGTTGCTGACTGAATTGAGTGCAAACCGATTCTGTACTTTGAGCTCAGTTTGTAGTGGTTGAAGTAAGCCAGGGACAAAGGAGAGAAACAGAGACATTTTAAAAGTAGCTGAAAAAGTGAGACAACAGATGATTAATCAGGACTGTCTCTTTCAAAGTAGAATAGTTGGAGACTAGAGTATGGTAACAGACCTCGGAGTGGCTTTACTGTCTGTCGCTTAATCTCAGGATATCCATGTCTGTACCAATCTCTATTTATATATTTCAAACATGGCAAAATACAACAGGCCCCTTGAGACCTGAACTACAGTACAAAAGACTCAGCATGCGATGGTATGAAACATTTGAAAAGATGATAATGTGTGATGAAGAGGAAGGGAATATTGAAAGAGGAAGGGCACATTACAGATGGATTGATTCAATTAGGAAGGCATGGCTCTATGAGCCCCCATGACCTGAGCAGGATTGTTGGTAACCAGGGCTTAAAGAGATCTCTCATTTACAGGGTCACCATAAGTCCATAGTCGACTTGATTGCAAATAACAACAACAAAGTAGACACCAGTTCACAGAACTAAAAGGTCACGGTTTACATATAAGTGTAAAGGCAATACATGACTATAGCATCATCTGTCCTTATTTGGTTTATAACTAGAACATAGAAGCAGAATTTCTTAATTTGAACACCTAGTGCCTTTGTTACCATTTGGAAAAGGTCTTCGCTCTAACTACTGCCCCTCACACACAGGAGCTAAACAGACAGGCAAAAAGAGGTGTTTTCAGGCTGGCTTGAAGGTGTGGCATTTAGATGACATATGCCTTGAAGCCAGCAGGAAAGTGCCCTTTAGGCTCCTTATGTGGAGAAAAACAGTTTTAAAAAGAAGCAGCTTTTTTCTGCTTCTTCCTGGCTTGAAGCCATGTTATGTTGTCATGACATGAGCACTCCAGTTGCCTTGGGAGCCAGTGGTCTGATTGGTGGGGTTTCAGTGTGGCTTTAGAAAAGGCAGCTTCAAGCCACTTTTTCCTGCCCATCTGTTTCACCCCAAAAATACACTTCAGAAAGCAGAGGAACCTCAAGAAAGGCCTCAACAAGGGTAAGGCCATCAGTTTACATGGCTAGTTTGACTATGTAAGACCTTCAGTCTGAGAAAGTGTTTGCCTCTCAATATAAGGTTGTAGGAAACCTGAGCAAGAGAGTGCTGTTACTCAGTAGCATCACTGGGGGGTGCAGACCATGTAAGGTGACACACAGAAAGGGCCCATCCCCCCAGGCTGCTCCATCCAGGGCTCCCTCTCCAGGGAGAAAGCCTAGGTCAGAGGAGAATGACCAGGGTGCTGGTGCTGCTGCCACTGCCCCCCCCCCCAACCACCAAAACTGTCTTCGTAGTCCAGCATGGACTCAGAAGGCATGCAGAGAGGGAGAAAAAGGAGATCTCCTGCTCTCCAAGTAGATTTTCAGACAGGCAAAAGTGATGGGAGCATAGCAGGACACGCCCGTCAGTTTCATGCAATTGTGCAGAGATTATCAGACGACAAAACGTGATGTCAAGATAATCCTGTCATTATCCCATGAATAAAGAGGAGTTTTCCAGCCACTGTTTATTCACGAGAAACTCCTGTGAATGAAAAGTGGCTGGAAAACTCATTTTTATTCATGGGATAATGACAGGCTAATCACGACGTCACACGTCGTCGTCTGATAATCTCTGCACAATTGTGAGAAACTTACGGGAGTGTCCTGCTATGCTCCCATCACTCTGAAAATCTCCCAAGTGCTAGGAGGACATGTTGGGAGAGGAGAGAAGCTGCCCTCTGAGTCCTTGGAGGACCTGGTAGGCATGGGGGGGGGGGGAGGAAGGATAACCTCTGAGTCCTCAGAGGGCATGGGAGGAGGAGGGGAGAGACTGCCCTCTGAATCCTCCATGGACTTGGAAAGCTTGGGGGGAGTCTGCCCTTTTGGACTCAACTCCATAAGCCTCACCCCCTGGAAGCCCCATCCCTCCACACACTGGGTGACACCCGGTGTGGGAACACCACTGCTGTAACTAGAACTTGGAAGGTGAATTTTGAAATGTATTTGTTCCACAGAGTGTTTAAAAGGTGACTCGTTGTCAATACTTGTTTATAAGTAACCCAGTGTATTACTCACTATGCTGTTTATTACATTTTAGGGGAGAGAAGTCCCTCGGGATTGATAAAATAATGGCGTAAAAAGCTGAAGAATTCCAGTCAAAGTGCCTTGAAAAGTATCCTTCTTGCTCATTGTGTTGCTTCTGAAATGCTTCTTAATTGGGCACTTTCTTGTTATGTGCTTTCAAGTTGACTCTAAAATATGATGGCAACCCTATCATAAGGTTTTCTTAAGATTTATAATACTCTCACACTGTCCTGATTTGGCAGGAAGAATCTCAATTAATCCTCTGTCCCATTTTTTCCCCACCTGCTTTTAAAATGTCCCAGTTTCTCTCTCTTCCTCCCTCTTTGTTCTTGGTTTTCTTTAGTTGGTGCAAAATGAGTTCAAATTGGAAAAGTAGTATGGTGTCGCTTAACTCAGCAGGAGGAAGAGGATAGGAGGGGCCAGAATCATGCCTTTCCCTATAGACTAAGACAAAGGTAAACAGCTGCAGCCTCTTGTGTGTTCTTCCTCATTAATAACTGCTGCTATCTTGACCAATATCTGATGTTGGGTTTGCCACAGGTGTCCCAGTTTCCATCTGTGAAATATTTGAGGGTATGATGAATCCAGAGGTTTGCCTCTCCTCTGTCTTCAGAAACAGTTTGGACAGCTACCTGGTCCACACGCTTTAGCTAGAGATCCTGCACTGAGCAAAGAGCTGCACTTGATGGCCCATTAGGCCCCTTCTAGCTCTATGATTCAATGACTCTCTAACATTCCCATGTTTTTGAGCCAAAAAAACCCCCAAAACCACCCAAAAGAACCTTCATCTGCTATAATTACATCTGGAACACAGGATCCTGTTAAAAAGAACAGAAACAGAGCCATCTTTGCAACCCTAGTCCCTTAAATATTTTATCAGTTGTACATCCCTTTGAGGGCCCTGGTGGGGTCACAGGTGATTTACTTAAATGCTTTAAATAAATAAAAATAAATGGCCTCAGTAGCTTTTACTGTAGAAGTGAATATTACATAACACCAGCAATTAGGATTCATGTCAATAAAGGTGTCTGGATGGGTGCCTCCTATTCACAGCTAACAAACTGTAAGCTTTCTCTCATAGGCAAACTCATCCAAAGCCTGTATGCAAAGGGATCTTGTAGAACCTTTGAGACAAACTGAAAGAAAGAAGTTGGTACCATGGGCTTTCATAGACTTGAGCCCACTTTCACAGATGTATGTTTTAAAACCCTAAGGTAAACCTATCATAGCATTTTTGGGGCAAGATTTGTTCAGAAGATGGGTTTGTCTTTGCCTTCTGCTGAGGCTGAGAGACTGTGACTAGCCTAAGGCCATTCAGTGGGTTTCCATGGCCTAGCCTGGATTCAAACCCTGGTTACCAGCTTTACTGAACATAGTCCAATGTTCAGATCACTCCACTGCACTGGCTGTGCTCAAAGGTGCAACTGGATTCCTTTATGTCTTTTTATGCTGCCATAATGCCGCTGTGTCTGAATACTAATAATTATTGTGTATCTTCATAAGCAAAGGATGTTTATTAATATATCTGTTTTTATTTCTTACGTTTACTATATAATTCAAGCAGTTTGGAGCTTAATTGAGCTTCAGCAGAATTCTCCACTCAAAACATCATGAAGGGGGCTGGAGGAAAAAAACTTTGTTCTGTTCTCCTCCTTCTTGCATCTCTCTCCCCTGCCCCAGCCCTGCCATAACATTCCTATCCAGGCAGAATAAATCCTTCAGCAGCATTCTTTATCCATGGTTGTTTGATGTAGTTCCAACAACTTCAAACACAAGAACCATCCAGACTACTTAAAGTCGAAATGGCTGGGATTCCACTGTCAAGGGAACCAGCAAATAGCGACAATACAACTCTGACTGTCATGGGGAAAGTTGGAAGGGAAGTGCTCTGGCACAAGCTGGTTATAGTGCCCTTCTGCCTTTCAGCAGCCCTTGATGTCTTTTGTAAATCTGTTACCAATTTACAAGAAAGCGAGAGAGCCCCTGAATAGCTTTACTGCTGGGCTAAAAGCAACGTAATGGGAATAGGGGCTCAGCACAAGACACACAAGAGAGCTGCAAGGAAAGTCTTCAATGAGCTGCTGAAAACAACAGCATGGTTTTGTTGTTGAGGGGGTTGGTTGTGCTTCAGAGTTTCACAGACCTCTTTTTCAGGGCTGGAAGTACCTTGTGGCTTCCAGATGCCAGCAAGTTCTACTAATTCCAGAAAAATACCATGACTGCAGTCAAAACTGACCGCTCAGGCAACTTCAAGACAGCTTTAGGACAGACAAGAGGAAATTGTACTTTGAGAAGAATATGACTGAAGTGTGGATGTTTCCCATCACAAAATGTAGCAGTGTGGTCACTAAATGTTATTATAGTCAATATTTGCTTATGGTGACTCTGTGAAAGAGATACCTCCAAGAGTCCCGACCATCAATAGTCTTGCTCAGATCTAGCAAGTTTAGGGCCAAGGTTTCCTTGACTGAGGACTCTTTCAAACGGGAGGAATTTCTCCCAACTCCGAATGGAGCCAATGCGGATTCATGTAAATTCGCTTGTTTAGCGAATTTACATGAACCCCTGCTCCATTCGGAAGAACCCCTGCTCCGTTCGGAATTACTTCCCATTACCCGAAAATAACCCCCCCTGCCCGAATTTGCATGCGAAGCTTTAATTCGCAATAACGTAAAACCCATGATTGCCCGAATTTGCGTGCGAAGAGTTAATTTGCAATAACATAAAACCCATGATTGCATTCGAATTGACCTTAAATTATACTTCCAATTTAGCCTTGTATGAAAGAGTAGACTGTCAATAAATCCATAATGCAGTCTGTCCTTTTTTTTCTACTGCTTCAAGTATTATCATTTTCCCCTGTGAGCCAGGCCTTCTCATGATATGTCCAAAATATGATAGACAGTGGAGATTATCACATGCCAAATCCATGCTAGGATAGATGTGGGTTGTAAATGTCACCAACAAATCTTCCTGCACCGTCCCATGTCCAGGCAGTAGGCAGCCCATATTCAACCTGGGCTTCTACCACGGCTTTTCAAGAATGGGATTTTCCCATTCTTGAAAAGCTGCAGGAGAAGCCCCAGTTGGATATGGGTTTTGTACTGCCCAGGGATGTGACAGTGTGATAAGACCTGTCAGTGATGGTTACAACCCATGTCTATCCCAGCGTGGGTTTGGCATGTAATAATCAGTTTAGTCATTTTTACTTATATTGAGCATTCAAGGTTGCTTTGCTCTAGGACTCGTTGATTTGTCTTTGTACATGTTGTTGTGTACCTTCAAATAATTTCTGAGTTATGCCATCCTCAAAGTGAATCTATCATTGGGGTTTTTTTGGCAAAATTTGTTCAAATGGAGTTGCTTTCACTTTCCTTTGATTCAGAGAGAGTGTGACTTGCCCAAGTTCACCCAGTGGGTTTCCATGGATAAGTGGGGATTTGAACTCTGATATGTGCAGCACAATTCTGCTACCTATCATTATTCCCACAGTTGTGGTGAAGTGCTGAAACCAGTGGTTATATCATGAAGTTCATCCTTGGAATACTACTAATATAAGAGGAATCACACATTGTATCAGTAGTCCTAAGAATTGCCCTAGGTTAGTGTTCTTTCTCACATCTTGGAAGAGTGGAGCTAAGGTTGAAAAGCTTGGGTTCAGTCTTTAGTATTTCCAGGCAGCAATAGGAAATAAGTCCCATGTAAAACCCAAGAGCCACTGTCTGTATAGAGTGGACAGTACTGAGCTCCATAGACAAAACAGTCTATCTTGCTGTTAGGCTATTATATAGATCTGAAGCCTGATCAGGATCAAAGCATATTTGAAGATATTCAAGATTAGACAAAGGAGTTTGGAGGTAAATTTGAATCTTAAATAAAATGAAGATTGGCTAGCAAAAATTTGAGATATTGTAAGAAATTCACATATTAACAAAAATAGAATTGATACTAACAGTAAGGAAGTATGGAAGAGTGATTGAAGAATGTTTTCAGTAAGTATGAAGATTTGAATAAGTAAGTTAAAGAAACAGAAGAGGTGGAAGGTGAAAACAGGGGAAGGTAGACTGTTCTATATGGAAGATTTGTGAACGGGAATGTTAACAAAGGATATTGGAATAGAGATATTTGATATGCAAGAATGGTAAGAAAGGTATTAGATTATATTAGACTGAATGTCAGTGCTGGAATGTAAATATTTATATGTATATGTTTTGGTATGTTAGGATATGTATACATATATGTATATGTGCATGTTTGATGTGATGTGTGTGTGTTTTTATACAGTATGCATAAATGTTTAATAAACTTTTAAAAATGATTAGACAAAGCCACAGAGCAAAACATAATTTATTGATGGAGCAGGTATTCACAGCCAAGAAACCCCTCCTCACTCACCACATGACTATAGCTGAACACCAAGAAGCTACTGAGGAGCACCCTAGAAGCCATTACATCCCAAAGAGTATGCACACCTCCATTTGGGGAAATGAATCCTATATGAGCATCAATGTGCCATGCACATCAGTGCACAATATGCACTAATGCATAGCACTGATGCACATTTCCCAATGATGCAATTCATTCCTGATGCATATTGGGTGCTCTTGCTGATGTTATGTATTTTTGTTCAGTTACATAACTTTACATATACATATACTAGCTTCATAATAGAGGTGCTAAGAACTCCTTTTACTGAAGTGCAAAAATACATAACACCACCAAGAGCACCCAATATGCATCAGGAATGAATTGCATCATTGGGAAATGTGCATCAGTGCATGCAATGCATTAGTGCATATTGTGCACTGATGTGCATGGCACATTGATGCTCATTGGGCAGCAATGTTGATTGGGCACTTTGCTCACTCTGCTATGTAGTAACATAAAAGCAGCCCTCTACTGGGTAGGAACATTATGCAACTCAGATGTAAGTCCTCTTACAAAGATGTAAGGCCCCAACAGGATTCCAGCAGGGGTTTATATAAAGTTTCTCAGAAAGGTGGCCGTCGTGAAATCACTTCCTGTCTCTGCTAGGCTGAAAAGTGGAGAATGTGCATTTTTATATTCTTGGGGGGGGGGGGGGAACTGATGCTGTCATGTTCTTATCTCCTGGAATGCTGAGCTGGGGTGAATGATGAGGTCTCAGTACATGCTATATATCCAGCCTAAAATATCTCTTTCCACACCTGTTTGGAGTTGTGCAATGGCATGATGTGCCCTGTGCAGGTATTCATGACAATTTCCCGTGATAGCCAAGGCTGCACTCCTCTCAACAGTTTGCTATGTTCCAATTATGACTAGCCTATTATGTATGGTTTAATGAGTTTGTGGCTGATGTGGAATTTTAACTAGGACTTCTCATCTCACAGGAAGACACAATGCTATCCTGATTACAGTCGGGCCTCCGCATTTGTGGCTTTGACTTCTGTGGATTTATATGCAAATTAGATTAATACGTTTTCTCTAGGAACCTCTAGTTCCTCCAGCTTGAAAATTGTGTCACACTGCCAGAAGTTGACTACATAGTTGTGCTGGAGGACGTAGAGATTCCTAGAGAGGTGTTCTCTCAGATTAAAAAAAAATGTATTTTTAACCTCCCTTCCCACATTCATGGAGGTCCTGTGCCCCTAACCCCAGCCAATGTGGGGGGCCCACTGTATTAGCTCCAAGCTTACATATTGACAAGAGGACACTGTGGGAGGTTTTCCAAATCATCTCCAATATTTCCAGGATAAGGGTGTGGCTGACCAACTTTGTGAGCCAAGAGAAGGTGCTAGCTTCCAACTGATGCTTAATGTCCGGGTTCCTTTCTGAGCCAAACTGTTAACTTTTGCAGAGAGGAAGAGATGGACGAAGCAGCAGCCATAGCAGCAGCAAGCTGGCAAATCTCATATAAACTTTTTGGAAGCACTAGATTCACAAAAGATCCAATTTAAGACCCTTTTGAAAACTGAATGGGCTGTACTTATTATATGTGGTTATGCTGGCCTATTAATATAAAAAATTGTTTAGTATAGTTAATATACTGAAGGGCTCTCTGTTCTCGTTTGTGGTTTAGCCATCACATTTTCCAGGCTCTGGTTAAATTATTTACTATACATTTTAATGCTTTTTGGTTGTCAGTCACATAAAAGAAATCCTGAGAACAATCTGCCAGAGGGGGAAAAAGCGCCAACATTTGTCCAAGTACAGAATCTGGTGTATAGTGAAAAACCCAATTTGGCTAAAGGAATGAGAGGAGTCACATAACACTCTTTGATCCACCCTGGAATCTGACAGGAAAAAAGCTAGTGTGTTTGTGACTTTCATGTCTGCTTTGTATTTATTGGCGTTATCTCCTGCCTTTCTCCCAAAATGGCATTCAAGGTGGCTTACAATAATTTTTAAAATATGCAATCAATATACAGTGATTGCAAAAATTAAAAAAAAAAGAATTATATAATTTATTGTTATGTGCCTTCAAGTTGTTTTTGACTTATAGTGACCTTAAGTAAAACTCATCATGGGGTTTCCATGGCAAGTTTCTTCAGAGGCAGGTTGCCATTGCCATCCTCTGAGGCTGATAGTGTGTGACTTGCCCAAGATCGCCCAGTGAGTTTCTGTAGCTGAGTGGGGATTTGAACCCTGGTCTTCAGAGTCATAGTCCAATGCTCAAACCACTATGCCATGCTCACTAATGTTAAAAATAATGGTTAAAAACCCAATATAGTTAAAACCATTACAGTTTAAATGATACCAGGATAGGGATCAAGCTGGATCAGGTTTCTGTGATGTATGCAGCTTCTGTACCCACGCTCAGGTAGCAGAACCAAGCTGTACAATTCAGGACAGGGGAAAACATCTTAGAATCTGAATCTGAGTCGAGGATCTGAGAAATATTGCTTCCAGATATTAAATAAGAGAGCTGGTGTGGGGTTTTTTTGGCGGGGGGTCGTGTTTTTTTTTAAAAAGGAGGAGGATATAAAATTCTGTGCAAGAACAATTCCACGAACACACTGATTAATTACAATATTTAACAATAAGTGAAACTTTCCATAAATTAAGCAGCATAAGATGCAGTAGATGCTGCAGATGTCAGTGAGATGTTGGAGGACAGAGTTCCCATGTGTCAGGTGGCCTGTCCTCTACACACTGAGCTAAAACTCTGCCCTCAAGTGCATTGGAGGATGTTCACTTCTTGCGGGTGTAAAATTCAACTACCAGTTGAGCTGGCTTCTTAAACAGACAAGTGGGAGGGGGTGCCACCTTATCTTTCCCTCCAGCCACAATTGCTTTGGTATGGCCCCACTTTTCAGCCTTGAATACCATCAGTCAGTCACACCCTTCATATAAGTCATGGCCTACTTAATGAGAGTCATTGTGTACTTTTGTGGACAACAGCTGCTGAGATTCAAGCAGCAAAATTTGTTCAATGAGAATACAATGGTGAGGGATGTTTAAGATGCAAACTTGTGAGATTTCTCCTCACCTCATGTTCCTGTTGGTTTCTCTGTGATGTTTTGCTGTTGTGTAAAATTTGGTCTGCGAGGTGCCAGCATCTCTTCTTTGTTGCATTCATCTCTTTGACTTTAATTGTTTAACTCTGTCTTTACTAATTAAAAAGAGCCCCAGAGGGCCACATGAGGAACAAATAATGTTCTCTTACAAAAGTGTGGGCAATTGAAAACAAATGGCACCATGTGCTCTGATTAAAAATCCTTTTAGGAGAGTACATCTTCCATTATCTTTTCTAGTTTTAGAGCATTCTTGTGTGGGGGGGGGGATTTTTTTTTGAACAATTAGTTGTAAAGAGCTTAAATTTCAGTCTTTTCCTTATGTTTAATTATCATGTTTTCTACTCACTTAACAAGTGTGTGTTTGTCTAAATATTTAATAAACCATGTGCCTCTATGCCTTGTATTTTTCTTGCTTGATGGCTGTCCTCCTTTGATTTAACTGTTTGTTTTCTCATTCACTGCCAAAGAAAACAGATTGGTCCTGCGCAAGCAAAACAGAGCCATCTCAGTGATCAAAAGGAGTTCTAGTCTAAATACAAAGACACAAACTGTTTTCTCGTTGTTTCTAAAAGGACCTCAAGAAATTGTACAGACCTAGCATAGCTAAGTGTCCTTTTGACTGTGGGTGGTCCTCCAATAGGTCTCAGAGGGATGAGAACACATCATGTGGGGGGGGGGGGGAATAGAATGAAATAATTTATTACTCCAACATTCATTTGTTGGATAGTTTAATTAAGAAAGTATTTTTTCGTACTTTTTTTCTACCCAAGAGGGGTGCTGAAATGGCTTACAACAGCATATAGTAGCACACACAGTCATATATTAGACAGGAGTGTCACTAGGGGGATGTGGGGAAGTATGAACTGCAGCAGGTGACACACTAAGGGAGGGTGACACTACTGCTCCCCAAACATCTGCCTTTAGGCAGAAATGCTGTGGCGTTAGGCTGCTGCCCTTTAAAACTCTAAAGATTCCTGTTCAACTCCTTGGCAATTGGGCTGTGGGGTCCCTCAGGGCTCAGTCCTGTCCCCTATGTTTTTTAAAATCTACACGAAACTGCTGGGAGAGCTTGTCCAGAGCTTTGGGGTAAAGTGTCATCTGTACGCTGATGATGCCCAGCTCTATCTCTCCTTTCCACATAATTTCAAAAAAGCAGTTTCTGTCCTAAATCAGTGTCTGGTTGCTATAATGGACTGGATGAGGGCAACAAATTGAAGCTTACCGGTAATCCAGACAAGACTGAAGTGGTCCTGGTCAGTCGAAAGATCCAGGAACAGGGATTCAGCCTGTGTTAGATGGGGTTACATTCCCCCTGAAAACTCAGGTTAGTAGTTTGGGGGTACTTCTGGATTCAGTGCTGAGCCCGGAAGCCCAAGTATCAGAGGTGGCCAGGAGTGCTTTTACACAGCTAAAATGCATGCACCAACTGTGCCTGTTCCTGGAGAAGTCAGATCTGGCCATGGTGGTATATGCCTTGGTTACATCCCATCTGGATCACTGTAATGTGCTTTATATGGGGCTGCCTTTGAAAAGTGCTAAGAAACCTCAATGGGTTCAAGGAGCTGCAGCCTGGCTATTAACTGGAGCTGGCTACAGGGGAGTATACAACTCCCTTTTTGCAACAGCTTCATTGGCTGCCAGTTCATTTCTGGGCACAATTCAAAGTGCTGGTTTTGACCTATGAAGCCCTATATGGCTTGGGTCCAGGCTATCTGAAGGACTGCATCTCCCTGTATTGAGAGCATCTGGAAAGGCCCTTCTCTCTGTCCCACCACCCTCTGAGGTGTGTTTGGTGGGAACAAGAGAGAAGGCATTCTCAGTGGCTGCTCCCAAGCTTTGGAACTCCTTCCCTAGGGAGGCCAGGATGGCTCTATCCCTGCTGTCCTTTTGGCGGCTGATAAAGACATTCTCGTACCTTTGCAAACTGATAAGAGCTGGGAATGTAATCCTAATGACATTTTAAGGTTTGTATTTTTAACATATTCTATTTTAACTCCTGACTGTTTTAATTTTAAAATGTTATAATTATTTTTAAGGTTATATTGGTTTTAAATTGTATTGTTTTAAATCTGCTGTTCACTGTCTTGAGTCCCTATATTGGAAAAAAGGCAGAATATAATAATAATAATAATAATAATAATAATAATGTGTAAGTGGGATGAGGCACAGTGGGAAGAGAAAGGAGAGGCCCCAAGTTTTTTAAACTTAAATTTTAAATTTTAATTTAAGTTTTAAAGTAAATTAGATTTTTAAATATATATTTGTATGTTTATTTTAATAGTTAAAAACATTACATCTTGTCAAATTTTCACTCTAACCACATGAAACAATGCACATGTAATAAATACATTTAGGCTAAACATATAATATTGTAATTTAAAGGTATAATTTTAATTTTACTGTTTATGTCACAACTTTTGCCATTACATTAATTGATATATGGGAATTACAATTGATGAGTAATACTAGTAAAAAGAAAAAGAAAAGACTAAGGATTCTGTATGGTGTGATATTTTGCTTTGCTAATTTTACTGTTACTTAAATTACTATGTATTTTTGTTGCTATAATTGTTATGTATTTTGCTAGTTATTGTCATTGTTAATTGCTATCTGATTTTATTCTTATTGTTCCATAGATTGCCATTTGTTTTTTAATTCATGTATATGGTTATTGTGTGTATAATCCTCTCTGTTGTAACCCGCCCTGATTGCTTGCTCAGAGGGATGGGCTAGAAATAATAATAATAATAATAATAATAATAATAATAAATAATAATAATAATAATATGGCAGGAGGTAAATGGTAGGGTGACACCATGTGTTACTATACTGGTGACACCAACCCTAGTGATGCCACTGACATTAGAAAGTGTGTCCTCCTAGAGAAGGCTTTTTGGCCACAGTGATTCCTGCCATGATCACCCCTTGACTGTATTACAATATTCACTCTGTGTCAGGCTCCCTTTAAAGGGAGCTACAGCTAGTGCAAAATAGGCAGACCAGATTATTGTCTGACAATATGATTAATCAGACAGAGGTTATTTTTCATAGAAACAAATGCATCTTCTGTATTTTTTACGAAGATTGCTCATGCACCTGTCATGTAATATCTTGTCATTTAAAGTTAAATGTAAAGGTAGTCCCTTGACATGAATATTTAGTTGTAATTGACTGTAGAGGGCGGTGCTCATCTCCATTACTAAGCCAAAGAGCCAGTGTTACCTTATAAAAGCTTTTGCTATTAAGTCATTGTATGTTTTTATTATTGTGTACTATATGCAACACACATGCCACTTACAAAGCAAATCACCCTCTGATGTTTTCATGTTCTCTTATTTACTTCACTTGTAACACATTCCATTCTTAACCCTTTATGACGATACAGAACAAACATGCTGTAGCACACAATGTAAGTCATGCATGCAGTTTATCTGAATTTTTATACTGATATTTTCTTTGACACATTTTGTGAAGTGTACAGGTCATAATGCAGCAGTTCCAAATGTGTGTGATTGAATTTTTGTGTGTGTTTTGTAGTGCTTTCTCACAATCCACCCAAATGTTGCTGCTGGGGATATTTTGTGTTTAATGGTTTGATACCTGAAGCTAATTGAGCTATTTTCTACTGGTGTGGCTAAGCCTTCAGCAGTAGTTGATGATGGGAGATCTGTGGGTAGATTCCTCCGCTAATAGTTTTTCAATGGCATATATGATGAAGAACTGGAATGAGGAAACTTCAAGGTTATTTTTTTTTCCTGGGGAAAAAAAGAATCAAAATTTACTCACAGGCCTCAAACTGAGCCAATAATTTTGAATGTATATACTAGTAAGTTATCAGTTTGAAAACTGCTGACATTGTCCCCAAAGTCAATGTTTGTTCCAAAACAGTTTCCTAAAGTGTTATCAAATCATGTCTAGTTGCAGAACTCATTTAATTTTTGTAGCAGTGGAAGGTGAAACAACAAATTCAATAGTGTGTTCTAGTGAGGGGAAGCAATAAAAATAAGACTAAAGTGATCTTAGCCACAAAGTTTTATGGTTTTTATTCTTTATATACAGTAGTTGATAAATGTTGGTGAGCTTGACAGGTTAATGTAAATCTGAACTTCTTTGTGGCAAGGAGATGTTTGATAAAGGAAGTTCTTGGTCTTCAGTCCATCCGATGTTGGTTATGACTTGTGTTATTTATGCTTGACTTGTTCCATTGGTTTCAATGAGCCATGCTTTTTCTAAAATTCACTTCAGCATATAAGGTTGTGGTCTTATGCACATTTGCTTGGAATTTTGCGAGTAGAACTCGCCTCTCAATAAACATACATTTATTGTTGTTGTGCACCTTCAAGTCATTTCTGAGTTAAGGCAACCCTAAGGTGACCCTATCAAGGGATTTTCTTGGCAAGTTTCTTCAGAGGTGGTGTGCCATTGGCATCTTCTGAGGCTAAGAGAGTGTGTGACTTGCCCATTGGATTTATATGGCTGAGCTGGGATATGAATCTTGGTCTCCAGAGTCACAGCCCGACATTCAAATCATTGCACCATGCTGGTTCAAACATGCACAGGACTGAGTTATTGCTTCTTGATGCTATGTAGGTTTTGAATGAAGTCAGTTCTGTTGAGGACAGTGGGCCTTATTCCATAGTAAACATGCATAGCATTGTAGCCTAATAAATAAATACACAAATAAATAAAATATGATTACCTAAAGCTGAAACTAACATCTGGAAGTATATGAATGGGATACATTTACGTTTTTATTGCACAGGTGTAACTACCTTTCAGAGAAGTTAAAAATCTTAAGCCTTAACAAATAGGAAACACACACACACAGTTATGGCATCTATTAGATTCTGAGCTTGGCAGCTCATCAGTTACAAAAAGAAACAAGACATTACAATAAACAAAAAGCTGCTGGATAATTATGACTCAAACAAACCAGAGCACAAAACACAAATCACTTGCACAGTAGCCAAGATTGCTACATAAAATGTGGCAGCCAACTCTCTGTGAATAGAAAGAAATGCCAAGCCTTGGTTTCATGAATGCCAAGGGTAAAAGTAGTCATGCAAGAGCCAACATCATAGAATATATATCAAATACAGTGAATTAATTGAGGCAAAACTATTATAATTGTTCATATACAAATGAAAGAAGATGCCCTTAGCAAAATACGCTCTGGTAGACCACCCCAGTAGGTTTTCTTGGTGTCAATGCTGGATTGGAGCTGTGTTTAAAACCTCCCACAATTTGGGAATAATCCATTACATACAATTTACAGCCTCAAACCTGTTACTTATTGAGCAATGAGGAGCTAACAATGTTACTGTGAAAAATTAGTTACTAATTAAAACTATGTTTTACAGAAAATCAATGCCTAGGATTCCACTTGTGGCTTACATTTTCATAAATGTCCTTATGCATGCACAAAGTTAAACTGAGTAGTTTCTCAGCATCCATATTCATTTAGAGACTGCTCTGATGTTACAATGTACATGTATCCTTTGTGAAATGCCAGAGTGATTCATACACAATGAGCACCAGTGGACATTGGGGTGCTTCCTGATGTGCATCCAGATACAGTCTAGGAAGTGCTGGAGCAGAACAGAAGTGCCTGGTGCACATCAGAAGTGCCCAATGCACATTGAAACACTTGCCAGTGCCTTAATGCACATCCTTGCAATGCACCAACAAGGTTTCACTTCATTTCTGAAATGTAGCTACAGTTTCATAAGCTTACAAAGCCTAGGCTGTGGTGTGGGATCTTGTTCTATGTTACTACAGTAATAATTTTGGTTCAACAAGTCATATTTACTAGTTACTTTCTTATAGGACAGGTCATTTTGTCAAATTGATTGATGCAATATTGAGTAAAGTATTCTTTACTCCTGGGCAATGAGAAACTAATTTCTCTCTCTGTGTGTGTTTGTAAAGTCACTAGTCTTTGCAACAGTGTTTCCGAGCTCTGAAATTTTCATAATGCCTCTGTCATAGTATGGATCTAGGTGACTATGAGTAATTAAATGGTAGTGTTTCCCCTGCAATGTGATAGGGACTGGTATTGTATTTGTTCAGTTATTCATTTAGAGTATTTATAGCCCTCTCTTCTCAGAGCGACTTAGAAATTGTTCCCTGCCCTCAAGCTTACAGTCTAAAAAGAGACATGTCACAAAAGGAGAAGGGAATGGCAGTGGGGGAGATGAAGTCCAGCAGATACTGTATCTGCTGGACTTCATCTCCTTCCTGTTGGTTAGAACTATTTCATTCTTTCCAGGGACTGGTTGCTGATAGTTTCTACAGCAGCATTGGAGTAGAGACCACCACTTTGAACAGCACTGATCTAAGTCAGAGTAGGGCTTTTAAGAGGTTGTTGGACTGCAACTCATAACAGCTCAAACCAGCATAGCCAATAATGAAGAATGCCAAGAGGTGGAATTGCCAGCCTTTTTGATCTAAGGAGATAGCCCCAATGTAAGTGGTTTTATTTTAAATAAGTGGAGGCTTGTGGATTTTTTGTCAGTTTTCAGTACTGTCTGATTCTATTATCCACATATTTATGCAAAGATATGCACGTCCACCTATAAATATGGAATGTAAGGATGAATAATGGACGTTTCAGAATAGGGGCTTTAGTAACCATAGAATATGCATATTTTTTTCAGTTCAAGCTATTTTTATATACAATTTGATGAAATCCCATTTTGTTATAGGATTACATCCTCTTCTTGGCATGCATGTAACATGGAGTTTTTATTTGTTTCCAATTTAAACACAAGTGTGCTTTCCTATATAAGGTGAAAGTAACAGCAGATCTAAAACAAATTATAATTTAATTCTGTATAAAATGCTTGTGGTTTTGTTCTTAAAAGACCTCGGGACAAACTGGCAAAAAAATACATATTGAGATCTCATTGAATTATCTGGGTTTATGTGGCAATGTACAATTTAAAAAATAGTCTCACTGATATACATGATCTGCTGATCATTTTGCAGAGTCCATCAGAAAATGAAATGGAACGCCAGTTTGAATGTAATTATTTTGACAAAAGGCTACATCCAATTGTTATCTTCATCTAGAGTAGGCCCATTGAATGAATGAGACCAATGCAAATGTTAACTTAAGAAATTCCATTCATTCAATGAGTTTACTATAGGCAGAAGCAGAAATTGGATTTAGCCTAAAGAAATACACCAGGGAAGCCCAACCTTATTATTACTCTGATTACATTAAATTCAGTAGGACACTAAATTGAAATAAATTGTTCTGGGTCCTATGCCTTGTATTCACCCAGCAGTAACACTATGCTTGGAGACCTTTGAAGTATTTCTTCATCCGAACACATCCCAGTATCCATTGCACCACATACATGCAGATCTTTAGAAGAGTCACCTGTATCAATAAAATAACCACAAAGGAGGTAAAGTTTTAAAGAAAGTGCTGAGGGCTAATTTACTGTAAACTATCTGTCCTGGTAAGCCTTCAATGAATACATGTAATGAATAAATGAACTCATAAAACTAGCACTCTATATTATTTCAGAGAGCTGCAGCAATATTATAGTTTGAATCCTATTGGTTAATCTTAACTACATCTATTGAATTAGTTGCTGAATGGTGAATCAATATGTACTAAATCCCTACTGAGTCTGCTGCAAGGGTGTCCAACTGTGGTTCACACATCCTCAAAGCACCTAAAAATATTCTTTTTTTATCCACTGCCCAGCCTTAATGGCATCTTTTAAGTGACACTGGCTGCAATCATGCAAGGCTTAGTGTAACTACACTATGCTGAGCCATTTACCACCCTACTGACCTGTGTTGCCACTGAAGGCCATCCATACTGGGAGAAAAGTGGGGAAAATCAGATAAGCATCTATCTATGCCCTTGTAACCAGATGTGAAGTGATTATGTTATCTGCTGAGGTCCACCAGAGTTCTCTGGAAGTCTCAGCAACAATAGGCTCATAGTCAGATGCTTCTCTCTCCCCCCCCCCCCCACTCTCTTCCACGTATGGATGACTATATGGTAAATATAGGTAAAAGCAAAGGCCATCCTCTGCAGTAGCTCAAAATAGATTGACATGTGCATAGGGTTAGCTTCCACATGCTATGTAATGAGTAAGATGCCAGTCAATGTGTCACTTCTTCTTGCCACTGTGCTTGGGATATGACCAAAAAGGTCATTGTGACAAAAAAGGTGATTGTGGGGGCTGTTGCATGTTTTCACTGGTTTCGCACAAAAGGTTTTATAATATTTCAGCTTTCACACTTTTCATAACACCCATTTTGGGTTTGGCGATCTTTGAAAGATTTAATGATCTTTGGTGGGGATGTCAGGGGCTGGAAAAATGAGGTGTAAGGACCACATGCACTTCACTGGTTGCATTTTTCCCCATCTTTGGTCTGCTCTGATTGGGACTAACAATATGATTCAGAACGATCTATGCTGGAAAGTGAGAAACACATTAGTAACGCAGGAAGGATGATTCCCTTTGCTATTGCTTTCATTTTTCAAACCCAGATGTGGGCAGTTTCATCTGGCAGTGCTACTTGAGCTGCTACTACTGCTGTGCATGTGGTCACTTCATCCATCCCATGTGTCATTCACACTCTTGGAACAGAATGACTCACTACAGGAATTTGCTGGTTCATCACTGAACCAAAGTCAGGAAATGAAAGCTACTCTGATGATGCTTCACACACCATACAAGTGATGGGGAACCAGCATGCATTACAGCCACCACCCACCCACCCACATCCATGTGTCTTGCAGCTAGATTGTGCAGGGGTTTGTGCAGAGAAAGCCTCCACACAGTGAAGCTGGTACTGCTGCACACTTGGCATCATCAGGCCCATGCAGGAGTTAACAGAACGTTAACTGTTCCTGCCCCACTTCTCCAGGTTCTCACCTTACTGGTTGAATTTAGAAGGCAAGGGAGAGTTACAGCAAAATTGTTTTTGCAAAATTCAATTATCGTTGGTGACATAGAAGCCAGAGAACTCAGCTGTGTGGTGCCTAGATGCAGCTCAGTCACCACTCAACCCTGGCACCATCCAGCTGCCTTTGCACAGCCAGGAAAAAAGCAGTATTCTTTGTTTTTGACTTCCAGAGTACATATGCTGGTGGAAATTTATGTGTTCAGTAAGCTCTGAACCATAATGTGAGCTGTCGCTAAATCTCAACACAAAACAACTAAAGAAGAGTCTTACACATGTAATGATCAGTATAAAAATGTTTATTACAAAGAGCTGTTCTGTGTACAATATATTATATTGCTATAAGCCAATGCAAAGACTGAGTTCATACTTCGTACCTCTACTTTGTTTCCAATATATTATATTGTTTCAACACCACAACCACATTGTATTTAATACAGAGCATTGTGCAGACATGGAGATTGATTTTAAATTAGAAAACTTTTGTTTTATTTAAAAAAACAGGTAAAACTCCATCATGCCAAAGTTAAAATTAAATGATCTACTTTTTTAAACTATCTAGGCACAACCAAAAGGGTGGGTGTGGGGAATGGTGTGTTCCAGACCAGCATTTTTTTAAACTCTCCGTTTTTTGTATTGCCAATTTATTCTGAGGAATTTCTGAAGAGGAAAGACATTTTAATTCAACGAAGAACTGAAATATAGTACAAAAAAGAAACTGTTCAATAGCACTGGAAACAAGAAGCCTATATAACTGAAGAAGCCTATATAACCGTGCTAGAGAAGTAAAACTTAAAAGGAATAGTAAATATCAGCTCAGTGGTTTATAATGAAGCTAGTAAAATTCAGGCCAGTAATCTTAAAATGTAATGAACAGCATTTGAACATTCAACACATGAAAGGTTAATGAAGGCTATGAACTTTGTGTAACATAAAACGTTTCAGATGTGGCAGTTCACCAGATATAATTGGATTCAGCGGGCTCTTGCCTCTCCTCAGCCTTCTTAGGTGAAGGTGTGTGCTGCTGCCTGTGCTTGGTGCCTGCTGGCCTCAAGGCATTGACAAGGTTGGCTCCATACCCTGAAAAAAAATCCAGTTCAAGAGTAAAGAAATACAGAAGCAGGCCTTATGTCTTCACTGTTAATATTTCACACCAAATGGCATACTGCCTTTGAAGGTAGCAAGCTTCAGTACATGTCACACTAAATGTGGTCGAACATTACTGATTCCAAGCTTGTGGTAGTCATAGTTCTGTTTTGCCCAGAGTTTGGGATTCATTAGTTACTAATACCTAGCTATATGCAATTGCTCTCTTTCCTCCATAACAAACATTACAATTGTAACTTTGTGGCCACAGTCCTGTATGGCTCAGTGTTGTGTAGTAGTTCTTGAGGCTGAACTACACTACAGCTGGCTATTTACCAACCCCAGGCCTACCAGAGAATTGGTGAAGCCCCTCTTCCATGTCCATACCATTACAGTGAGGGAGGGATTGGAAAAGCCTCTATGTCTCTGTAGCCAGACATGAAATGATTATATCTTCTGCCAAGGTTCAATGTGGTCCCTTGGGAGGTCACAGTAGATGGTGTATGGAGACACAGCCAGATACTTTACAGATCTCCCCTGATTTCCACCAGGCATGGAATAGCTGTGTGTGCATGTGTGTGTGAGAGAGACAACTCAATGATTCTATGGTGGTCCGGAAGCAGGGGATCGGGTGGGGTTTGGTGGCTGATGCAAAGGCAAAAAAGGGAATATTAACCAAAAAGACATATGCAGGGATAAGACTGATTTATACCTGCATATGCTACTAACAGGATGCCAACTAATATGTGATAATATCACTCCTTTTAAGGTGCAACAGGCTCTTGTGATCCTTTGGGGTTTGGTTCCAGGACCCCCCCCCCCCCCCCATGGATACCAAAATCAGTACATACTCAAGACTCATTAAATACAATGGTGTAGTGAAATTGTGTCCCTTATATATAATAGAAAAATTAAGGTTTCATTTTATAAGTGTGTCTGTGTTTAATATTTTCAAGCCATGGGTAGTTGAATCCATGGATAAAGAATCTGTGGACAAGGAGGATACCAGGAAAGTGAGTTTTGCACCAGAGCCCAGCATGTTGTAGTTTCCAGATTTTAAAACAAGTAACTAAAATCAAAATAGGAAAGTAAAGTGTTACTTTTAAAACAAACATTGCACTGCTAACAGCAACTAGCTACTTCTGGCAAAGCCTTGAAACCATAAATGTAACTAATTGTTTTGTAAAAACAACTTTTCAAGTTCGTACTTTGCTGCATGCAACCCCCTTCCCTGCAACAAAACAAAACAAAAAACACCAAATATGCAGTGGAAACAGCCCATTTATATTTTATTTGTTGTGAGTGTAGTGTATTATTTCAACTGCACATTGCTTTCAGGAATGTAGTGGGCAAAAAAGCAATGTATTTTTTTGTAAATACTACAAAACATCAACAGCAACAATGATGATGATGGCAATGATGACAATGATGTCATATTGGCTTGGGTCCAGGTTATTTGAAGGACTGCATCTCCCCGAATAAGCCCATTATGGTTTTAAAATCACCTGGAGAGGTCCTTCTCTCTGTGCCACCAAATTTTCAGGCTTGTACAGCGGTGACAAGGGAAAAGACCTTCTTGGTGGCTGCTCTCAGTCTTTGGAACTCCCTCCCTAGAGAGGCCAGGATGGCCCTGTTTTTGCTGTCCTTCTGGCAGTAAGTTAAAACATTTTTGCAGATTACAACCTGTGATAAGGTATTAATACAACAAGTCGAACTGGGAGCCACATTTGCATAGCTGCAGCAGGTGCTTTTGCAGCTGCCCCCACATCTGCCAGTTTTGGAATAGCACAATTGCTCAAGATCATTGGCTAGAAAGCAAGTGACTGGAGAGGGTGACCTGGGTAGGAGCCTCATGTACAATAGAGCCTGCTTAGCCATGTTGTGCCTATGTAGTAACAAGTGGAAAAGGATGTTACTGTACCTATGTTACCATTACCACTTACTTTTATTGCAGTGTCTTCCATGCCAGCCTTCTTGACACTGGCATGTGTTGGGTTCAATACAGGTCCCATATAATCCACAAGATGGTTCACAGACAGCTGTAATAGGATATCAACTGTTAATATAAGAAACTAGTGTCTTTCTATTGAAGAGTCTTTCACGTGTATACATAGAAACCATGTGCATGAAACAAAACAAAACAATAAATCTTTACAGAATATTTCAGGAAAAAAATCAAGCAAATTCAGTACTCACGCTTTGAACAGAGATCTCCTTGGTAGCCTTTAGAGCACTTGCATTTATTTTTACCAGTACATTTACCCCCATTTCTACATGGCAGATGGCACTTGCCTAGAAAAGAAGATAACAATACTTTTAATGCCATTATTATTATTATTAACCTTTATTTATATAGCACTGTAAATTTACACAGTGCTGTACATAGAATCTTATAATGCCTTCAATGTGAGCTGGCTGAAGACAACTATAGACATGACTTGACCAGTATAGAATAAGTCAGACTACATTGACTGCATGCTTACTTGAAGCTGGTTTATTGAAATAAAAACCAATATAAGTAGCGTGTGCAGAGAATAGCATATATACTGAACTGCTGTTCAGTAGAATAAAGTTTGCAACTGTTTACACTGAAAAACATAAAAATCTTCAGGCACAGCTAGAGTAGGTGTTTGGATCCCAGACTAGGGTTCTGTGGGGCAAATTGCACATTTTATAGACAATGCAAATATGTGAAACTGAACTCTGAAGAAAAACTCCATTGGGATGGAGTTTAATTTAATTAATTTAATTAATTCAATTTAATTTAATCCTCTCTCTACACATAAATTCTCTGCTTTAGTTCATCTCCCTGTAATATTAACTGGATTAAAACAGCTTTTTGGCTCTTTTATGCTTTTGTTTATAACAAGGATGGGGTACTTTTTTGTTTTTGGCCTACAACTTCCATCATAGCCATGGTGGAGGATAATGGAAATTATAGTCCAAAAGCATCTATAGAGTCACAGTTGCCCACACCTTGCTTATAACATGTAATGAGGTTATACATGTAGCTGTAGCTATTTACCTGGGACTTGAACCAAATGAGATTTATTTTTGAGGAAATACATACAGCATTGCACTATCAACACATCACTCTCTTGCTTTTGTATTTCTATGGAAGGGCCTGATTAAATTAGTTTTTGGCCAGTGGACATCAAACAGTGCACTGTCATTTGTCTTGATCTCAATCATTATTATCTAGTTCACATGGGCAAATCACAGGTGCTCGCCTATATGGCAGAGATGGGGAAAGTTTGAACCTCTAAATATTGTGGGACTACAAATCCCACTGACCCTCTCCATCAGCTATGACAGCTAGGACTGACGGGTGCTGCGGTCCAACAAAATTTGAGGGACCACACACATGCCACATTCTGTTCTATAGGATTCTCCACAGTGATCCTTTAGCACATAATGACATCTCCTTACCCTCTTGACCTATGACTTCTGTATTGTTACTGAATATACAAAGGACAAAATTGCCCCTATGCAGGTCTTCTGATGCCCAAGGCTCATTTTGGCCAGGTGTCCATCTTTTGGGGGAGGTATTTTAGGAACCACAAATAAAACTATTTTTGGCTTAGTGTAGGAAACATAAAATTGGGACTCACTAATTTCACACTGATCTCCCTCAAGTCCTGCAGGACAAATGCATTTTCCTGGATAAAAACATGTTCCTCCATTGAAGCAGGTGGTTGTGCAGTTTGCTAGGAGAGTTTACAAATAAAGCATTAAAATGGATATATGTAACATATCAAAATAATATATAACTCTGATAAAGCAACAGCAACATTTGGGATCCTTTCAAAAGTCAATTAAGCCAAAGGTCTCCGAAAAGTAAAAATCCTGCCTTAAAATTCCTCACTGTCTCACATATGTATTGAAATTCCAAATTTCCCTTGCCTGTAAGAAGGGAATGTAATTTCTACGGAAATTACTCTCAATGGCTATATGCTCAACAGAGTTGCAGCAATGACAGTAGATACCAAGTTTCGGGGTTTACTTATCTAATAGTGAATGTCTGCTCACCCTCTGCTACTCTAATGAGAAATTCATCTAATGCAAATGGAAAGTGTCCCAGAATCCTTGGGTTATCCTGACAGTCAGTTAGGCCACACTGTTTTCAACTTGATGCTTCTCGTTCAAAATGAAAGTGTATCTGACAAAAAATGATGACAGAGAATGAAGAAGAGCAATCCTGTTGGGCCAAACTAAAATATAATGGTAGAATCATATTTCTTTCTATGTACCCATTCAGTTTCCATAAAACCCAAGAAATTGGGCTGTGGAAACAATACAAAATGTATACAGAAAAATGGAGACAAATTCTTCTTCTTTCTGCACTTTCTTCCACTCATAACATTGTTTTAGGCACTATTCTTTGTTACCAGCTAGAAAGAAGGAAGGGATAAAAGGGCAACCAACTATGATGAAGTAACACTTAGAAGAGGGAATTTCAGAATCCCTTTCCTACATGCTCATCTTCCAGTGAAGCACAACCTGCATCTATATATATGTACAAAATGGGCATCTGATTGATGTCTCTATCATACTTTACAGCACTCTATAAATAAATGCTAAAATGACTACCTAAGAGTGCATTAGCACTGCAGTTATATCAGTTTGATTCCATTTTAATTTGTCTTGACACCATCCCAACACATCCTGGAACTTGCTGTTTGGTGAGGTATTTGGAATTAGAGAGCTCTAGCACACTCATCTGAACTGTACTTCTAACAATACTAAGTACACGACCAAACACAAACCCCAGGATTTCTTAGGGTGGGGCCATCACAGTTAAAGTGGTATCAAACTGTTGGTGAATGCTGGCACTGGGCAGCAAGGATTGGCACTGGGGAGCAATCCTTTTCAGCATACCTTTATCACAGTTGATGCCATAGAAACCAGGGGGACAGATACACAATCCAGGCATAACACAGAGCCCACCATTCATGCAGTGTGGTGTACAAAGAGCTGAAAAAAGAAAGCAAGGGTGAAAACAACATCACATTGAGACATTGGCACGAATGCAGACATTAATATACTAGGGCCTGCATAGTTATTGCATAAGGTACTTTTTATCTTGCAACTGATATAACTTCACTATTTCTTCTACAAACAGAGGCTATGCCTATAAATTTATCTAGTGGGATTAATAAATATTTGAGTATCAATCTTTGCTTTCAAATCAAGTCTCTCCATATTGAATATCACCTTATAACAGAAGTAAATGATAAATTTGCTCACTGTTGGGTCTTTGGAACTAGACTAGGTTGCTCATGTTGTCCTCCAGAGCTGTTGTTCAAAAAGCATAAAACATGCACATCATTCGCATCCATGGATAGAACAAATATAAGTTGGGTCTATTTTGGCTCTGACCTGCATATGCTCTGGTGAGGAATGGCTGAAGTACAATTCCAGTGTAGCCTTCCCTCACTTGGCCCTCTCCAGATGCATTTAACTATAACATCTATCATAACTAGCCACTATTTCTGGTAGGAAATCAACACATTTTATGTAAGGTTATTCAAATGTATCACCAACTAGCAACATTAAAAAAAAAGATTCCTTAACCCCAACTTCCTCCCCATCCCCACTCAGCAAAATAGGGACATAGATCAGAAAATAAGGATCACTCCTGGTAAATAAGGCCCACTGGAGAGTATTCAATGATACCATTAGTTCTCATTGATACAGGCTGTTCCTCTGCACAGATGGTGTCTTTATTTTATGATCTAAATGGAATATTACCCTTAACAACAACAGCCAAGTGAAATAATTGTGGTGCTTCCTTTTACAGCTAGTGTTCATTAGCAAGACTGTTCTACTTAATGTTTTGCCAGATGGACTCTCATGCAGTTGTTGGTCAATTCTATTCCATTCCTTTAAACCATTCAGCAGAGACTTCTTTATCTTTTTGTATAAACAATCTATGTTTTTTTTAGAAGCCACAGCTCATAAAATATTTTTCTTATGTGTTTAGATTTAATTTTTGGAAGCCTCCTAGCCACATCTGAAAACCTCTACAAAACAATACTTTGAAATACAGTCATTGCCAGGCTGTTCTTGTGTATAAATAAAGAGCATACATTCATTGTAGAAGCCTTTTTTGATTACCTTTTTCACAGTGAGGACCATAAAATCCATCTGGACATTCGCAGACATGCCTTTCATTACAAAACCCTCCATTTCTGCATCCTCCAGGACATTCAGCTTCAAAGAAGATAATAATACAGATTAAATGAATTGCATGTGTTGTGAATAATTTGGTCCTTCTTGGAGTAAAAGTATCAGATTTTGTAGATGATATAACTGGAAAAGATACCCAGAGAGCAAATCCTATTGCCCAAATGACTTACATTTTGGGAGCACAAAACACTAACCATAAATGTTCAATAATATATATATATATATATATATATGGAAAGCCTTCAATCACATACATGGATATTAACTGAAAAGAAAGTGAAGGAGAGGGAAAGCAATAAACCTGACTCTTTATTGGTAGTCCCAGTTGTTCAATGGTGAGTCAACACTTCCCCAAATCCCACTGATTCAATGGTTATACTTTAGTTGGGACCGTCAATGGGAATTGGGCCAAAGAAACCTGTGGCACTTAAAGAATTAACACATTTATTTTTATGAATTTTTATGCAATGTAGTCTACTTCATCAGATGCCCAAATGCTCAAGCTATAATAAAACTGTTTAATCTTTAAGGTGTCAGGGTACTCTTGGGCTGCTGCTACACTTCAGAAATAAAGCAGTTTGGTGGGACACCACTTTAACTGTTAGGGCACCACTTTAACTTTTGTGGCACAATGCTATGGGATTCTGGCATTTGCAGTTTGGTGGGGCACCAAAGCTCTCTGACAGGAAAGGCTAAATATTTCACAAAACTACAAATTCCAGAATTCCACAGTATTAAGTCATGGCAGTTAAAGTGCTGTCAAACTGCTTCATGTGCCCAGCCCATGTTGCTTTCCCCCCACAAATTACTGCCACTTTGGAAAGTAAGGCGGTAAGACTATAGAATGAAATTTCTTGTTCCCTCCTCCTGTTCTGCACCACAGAGAATACTGTGACATTTTAACAGTCTTATAAAATCTAAGATGATCTGGAAGTTAAGATGTGATTAAAAACTTCAGGTTTTAGTTAGGACAACTGTAGTAGTAAGATACTGTTGTATTCAGCTTAAATATCATCGGAGTGGGTTGAGACATTAGTTACAAGAGTCAATTTGGCCACACTTGTCCATCTTGAAAGAAAAAAAAATCTAATTTTTGGAGCTTGGAGAATTTATTTTTTGGACTAAAATTCCCAGAATCCTCAGCCAGCATTGCCATTATTTAGGCAAAATAGTCATGTTGGCTGTAGGATGCTGGAAGTTGTATTCCAAAAAGTATCTTTTCCAAGCTCTGCATGTAGACAGTGTCTCATTAAAAAATAAAAATAACAAGGGTTAAAATCAAAGGCAGTTGCTTTTTCTCTGCCTCCATAGTTGCTTTACAAAAAGATGCCATGGGGCTGTCATGCTTTGACCCCGAGAAGGTGTTTCAAGGGCCATTGTATGTTTTACATTTTCCCCTTTAAGGGGGAAGAAAGAGGTTCCACCTTGGAGCCCACTGCAAAAACTTCAGTGCCTCTTACTTCTCTGATATTGAAGTTCTGACATGGGAAGAGGCATGAAAAAGAGGCATTCTGTCATTGATAAAGTTATATCATATATGTAGAGAGATCGTGCATTACCTATGAGACTAACTAAAGAAAGAAGTGGGGCAGCATGAGCTTTCGTAGACTTAAGCCTACTTCCTCAGTTATACCATATACTCTCAGTTGGCTTAGTCTCAGTTCAGTGTCTCTTTTGAATCTAAACTGAGCAGGGCCCGAGTGGATCAGGCCATCCAGAACAATACACCCTACCAGCTCTTTCAACCAATCAGAAGGACATGGTAAAAGTAAAGGAAAAAGAAACCTCTTAATGGTGAGGGAGATAAAATTAAACTCCTTCCTTTCTTCCTTCTTCTCTACAGGAATGAGTTCAGCAGAGTTTTGGATTAACATGGTTCCCCCACTTTCAGATCTTGCTGTCAGATATCTGTAGGACTGCTCTACTAAATTGCTTCAGGACTCATATATATGATGTGCTGCTGATATGTCCGAAATGTGAGGACTAGGCCAAGACAAATCTCTCTTTAGGTAAGTTCTGCTTACCTTGTTGACATGTTTTAAAGAAGATGGCATTTTGTGGTGTTTGGAGTATGATATTGCCTTCTGAATTCATGATAATTATTGTAACTTCAAATGCAGCCACACCGTCTTGTTTTCCAAGGCAGGGAAATCCAACCTGAACAACTTTAAAAAATAAACAACAGGAGAGAAAGTTTACATATTTTCCAATACTGTGTAAGGGATATAAATATAATCTCAACAATTATATGTGAAGGAAAACCATACCAATTATAATCTATTAGCAATTAAAGAAAAACAAGTCATGTGTGCAAAAAAGCAGGTGCTTTTATGACCAATAATTCCACAGTTGTTCATAAACCTCACACCCTCCAGATATGTTGGACTACAACTGATGCAACTATACAAGATATGGAGTTACGAGACTTGTAGTCCAACACATCTGGACACCAGGGTTAAAGAAGACTCTGATGTGTATAATAAGTAAAAATATGTTTTAAGGACTAAATCCTCTCATCCTATGGAGAGTTTAGCATAGTGTATATATTTATTGACTCCACTGTATGAGAGAGCCTTTAAAAACAAGAGAACATGCTGCCTGGAGATGATCAAAAATCTATCTAGCTCAACATCTTACTTCCAACAGATGTCAGCCAGAAAGTAGACAAGTACAATATGAAGGAGGTACCTTTTTTGTTCTTAGTCTCTATGAGGCAGTGACTACTGAACAAACTATCAGAATATCAAATGCAGCATATACTAGCCTGGCCAGGACTGGGGAAAACAAGACTCGTGTCCTTTATCTGTGGTAGTGGTCATGTGAGCTCTCATGTGGAAGCGCAGCAATTGCACCTCCTATTCCTTTATTTTATTTATTTAAGGGATTTTTATCCAGTCTTTCTCCCAAAATGGGATCGTCCCACTGCAAACCTCTTCAATGATCTCTCTTCCACCCCTCTCCCTTTTTAAATTCTGTTTCTGGTGAGAAAGGTTGCCACTACCTGCTCCTTCCAGGCTACCTTGCCTTCCAGTGCTGTGAAAGGGGTGAGGTTGCCCAGTGTCTCTTATTATAACATTTGTCCCATATTTGAGGAATAAAAACAAGACTCTGTAATAGACAAAATTAACCACAATTCACCAAAATTTGCCATATTATCATTGCTTCATGACTATCTATTATCAATCTGCCACCAGCTGGAACAGAAATTGTGAAGAATTCTTCACTAGAGGGAGTACTGTGGACTTTGTTGCAGAATTTTGATCTCAGGTCCAAAACATACTGCAGAAATAATCCAGTTTGAGACTGCTTTCACTGATCTGTCTCAATGCTAGGAATTTCTGGGAGCTGTAGCTTTGTGAGACATTTAGCCTTTTCTGTCAGAGAGCTCTGGTGTCATAAACTACAATTCCCAGAATTCACTACCACTGAGCCAAGGCAGTTAAAGTGGTTTCAAATCAGATTATATCTGCAGTGAGTTTTGGACCTGAATGCATATTCTACTAAAGGGACACTTACTCATCTCCAGGATATACTGTTCACAGTAGTGATTAAGGCTTTCCTGGGTTTTCAGTGTTGCTGACTTACATTATATGTCTATAGTTTGGAATATGCAGTTTTCCATGACATTTTGCATTATGTATTTATGTGTTTGTTACGGTAGTATCACCACATTATTTACATTATATTATGGTTAATTTTGTCTATTACGGAGTCTTGTTTTCATTCCCGTGGGATATTAAATAATAAAATAAAAATTTTATTTATATTTTTCCACCTCTCCCAGGTGGATCGAGGCAGGATTACAGCAGAATAAATATCCAATCACAACAATAAAATACAATAACATTTAGCAATAATTCCATTAAAACAGATTTTATCAAAATGCAATGGTGCAATAAGGTATACAAGTCTTAACCAAACGGAATGGACATTGTTGTAACAGAGTGTATTTACGGGTCCCAATCCAGGAGAAAGGTAGCATTATTTATTTATTTATTCCCTGCCCTTCAGCCCTAAAGACTATCAGAGCGGCTTACAATTATTATTTTTAATTAGACGGTTCCCTGCCCTCAGGCTTACAATCAAAGAAGACACAACACAAAAGGAGAAGGGAATGGTGATGGGGAAGGGGATCAGGTCCAGCAGCTCTTCTCTCCCTGTGATGCCTGGACCAAGGCAGATGGACTGGAAGGAGGGCTCTTCAACTTGAAATTTAAATGAAACAAACAAACATATGTGGCTCTCACAGCAGAAAAAAGTCTCCCTTTCTGTCCATAAGCTGGGCCAACATGTCCCTCAAGGCTGCAAGCTTGCCTCAATCTGAGGATGGACTGAAATCTGGTGTTGTCTTGTGTAGCAGGATTTGCTCTTGGTTAGTCAAAGGGCAACGAGGCTTTCACTCCACCTGAATGTCTGTCCCCCAGGGAATCGGGTGATTTAGAGTTTTTTCATGGAATGCATATGCTGTGGTTTTTATCCTTATTTTAAAATGATTTTATACTGTTTTGAATTGTGGTGTTTTAATACAATATTTTATTTAATTGTGTTTTTTTCTTCTGTAACATTAACTTTTTCATTGTATCTTATTTTAACCTTCCTTGGGTTTCATATACAGTCAGCCCATGCCATGCGCGGGCTTCCCTTACACAGCTTTCAGCTTCGCAGTACAATTTAATGAATGGCGCGTGCACCACACCGCATGCATGCACCACATTGTTTTCAATGGGGCACCAGCATATGCGGTTTTCCCCTTATGCTTGAGGAGGTGTCCAGAACAGATCTCTGGCATAAGGGAAGGGCAGACTATATGAGAAAAGTGGGATATAAATTAATTACAACTGACCCTGGGCAAGTCACAGACACTCTCAGCCTCAAAAAAATCTCATGATAAGTTTATCTTAAGTCATAAATTGGAAATGACTTGGAGGCACACAACAGCAGCAACAACAACAACAACCAGCCAACCAGGTAAACAGACACAGGGTGTGGGAAGTGTGAGGAACAATGATAACCATGCAGAATTATTCACACCACTAGCCACTCTCACTTTGAGAGAACCAAAACAATTGCAATAGTGTATATAATAATACTAACAACAACAACAACAACAACTTTTTTATTTCTTACCCGCCTCTCCCCAAGACTCAAGGTGGGGCACAACATAGATTAAAATACAATTATTAAAAGCCATAGGTCATGGGAAGAAGGGGAACTCTCCCAATAAATTGCTGTAATAGTTTTAACATGATCCAATACAGTATAAATTAGAAAAGAAAGAAAGAAAAGAAATAGGAGCACATATATCTGTCCTGATTATAAATGTGTAGTATAGCTAGAAGATAGGTTTTCACATGGGAAAAAATAAACTTTACATTTTTCTCAATATAGACCTTGCTGCAGATTGTGCTTTGAAGGAACATTTTCCTACAACATTGCTAAAACTAAGCTGTTCTGGTTTTGGTTTTTACGCTGCCCTGAAATCCCATGATATAGGGCAGGATATAATTTTAAATCCATAAATAAATAGGAGACAACCTGAGAATGTTATGGCCTAAATTCAGTGGTTAGTCCTAGCTAAAATAGATCCACATTGCTTGTCACTGATCGTAACGATAAATGTTCACTGACTGCAAATGGACTCAGGGAATCAATAGCAACTTGGTTAGTCAAAATTTATGACAAGTTCACCTCCTGAGGAAGAAGGTATGAAAAGCAGAGGGAGGAAGGAACATCAGCTGAAGACATGCAGAAGAAATCATATTACTAGCAGAAAATAAGGGCTTAGAATGACTACTGATTAACGTTAAGGAAGAAAGTGCAAAAGCAGGGTTACAGTTGAATATCGAGTAGATACAAATAATAGCCAGTGTATAAACATAACTTTAAAGATGGTAATGAAGACACTAAAATAAAGATGGCCTAAATACCCTAAAGGCACCAGATCATATCGGATCTTGGAAGCTAATCAAAATCAATTCTATTAGTACTTGGATGGGTGACTGTCAACTAATGGCAGGTGCTGTAAGAGCGTATAATAAAACTGCTTCATACCGCCTAAGCAGTGTCTAAGCAGTTTACAACTGTAAGCTACATAGGAAGCAACTGGTAAAACCACCTCTGAGTATTCCTTGCCTAAGAAAATCTAATTAAATTAATGGGGGTTTCCATAAATCCTTTGGAATTCTGGGGTTTGTAGTTTAGTGAGGAATACAGTGCTATAAAAGTGTACAGTAATTTGATATGCCTCAGAGTCTCTTGGAGGTCTTTCAGGGGTTGGCATAAGTCAAAGCCAACTTGAATGCAATAACAACAACAAAACATATAAACTGAGTGTTTCTATTAGAACAAATATATTTTAGCACAAACTAGGTTGTTAAGTGATAGCAGCAGCCTTCTTCTTTTTTAAATTCTTAACTAAAATAACAAAATGTTGGGGGGAAAGAATTCAGGCACAGATGTAACCAAATTATGTATTATAAATACAACAAACGAAGATGCCTTTTTGTTTCAATACAGCCTTTTTTAAAAAACTACAAAGAGTCACTGAAAAGCAGTAAATTTAGAGTATTTTAATGAGGAGAAAGCCCTTGGAATGCTGTTCTGTGGTTGTTTCATCTGATGACTGCTTAAAATTAAGAGTGAACACTTATCTGCTTTCTTTATTACTAGTTTCTTATTGGTCCTTTTAAAACCTTCATCTGTTACTCAGTTCACCTTTCTTACAACACATGACATTTTAGTAAAAAAAAACCTACTAAAGCATATTTCTAGGAAAAAATACAGAATCAGGCTGCTTTTGGTGATCAGCATCTCCGTGTTATTGCAAAGAATAGATTATAATATAATCAGACAAAATACAAACAGACATCATTACAGATGCTTTCTGTATCAGTTCTGTAATCTGTTTCTTTGGCTCAAGTGACAATGGAACAAAGTAGCCTTAACCATCAAAACATTTTATGTTAATTTCATCCTCTCAGTCTTTAGCACTGATTTTGTTTCCATTCATAGAAAAAAGAAAACATTGTCCAATTAGCTGTATTATAGCAAGAAAGATAAACAGTTCCAAAGTTTCTTAAATTATGAAATGTGTCATTTTGATGTGCACACATACATATCCAGCTAACATAATGAATACCACAAGATCTTGTATGTATTAACTTAAGTGTGAGTTGCCTGTGCATTACACACACACACACACACACACACACACATATTTGTATGCCTGCACATGTTCACCATATGGAAATGGTAGAATGGAAATTTCCATATAGGAATCTCAACAGAAGTCTTGGAACTCAGTCACCAGAGTCACCCTACTTTCATTTAACTCAGACCCCCCCAAAATGATCCTGTACAGGGCTCCTTGAAACAAGATGTCCCCTGTCTCCACAATATTGGAACAGAGTTTTTAAAAGTAAATTATAAGTAAAAATAAACTGCCTCTCTCAACATCTCCCACCCAATATGGGAGCCTCTGGGAATTTAGTCCAACAAAGTAACATTTCCACCCTCTAAACAGGAAGATAGTCCAGATGCGGGACTTCAGTCCTCCAAAATGACCAGCTGGTCAATGACAGCATATGTGTAATGAAAGGGCTAGTCAGCATGTCTTGCCTTATTGCCATATGTCCTGCCAGATTTGTGAGGAAATCACCGCATGTTAATTTCACTTAAGCAATCCCAAAGTTTGCCATTCCTTCCTTCATTGTTTTCAGACGTAGAACATAAAGTGTATTGACAATGAAAATTCAACAACTTTTTATGGTTACTGACTTATCAAATCATCTGACACAAATGATTCTGCACAGCAGACAATGCAACAACCTTTTTCTATGCATGCTGTTTGAAAAACATGCAATTTACATACGGAATCGCCACTGTGTATATTGTCTGTGCAACAGCTGCAAGAACAGGTAATGACTTGCATGTGTGAAGCGGCTATTACAGACCTGAGACAGACTCTGTCATAGATTTTTGCAGACTCTCACATTTGTTCAAGAAACAGATTTTCAAAGGAGGCTGCTCCCACTTTTAACTAAGAGTCAACTGAGCAAGAAGATTTTAAGTGACGCTGTGTTTAGTCAGCCATCAGAGTGACTTCCCTCAACCCAGGCCTCCCCAAATCATTTGGAATAGATCTCCCACCAGCACTGAACATTGGCCATGACAATGAGATCAAAGGGAGTTACAGTCCAAAATACCTGCAGGATCTCAGGCTGGAAAAGCCTGTTTTATAGTATGGCCACAAATGACGAACTTCTGAAAACCTTTCTGTAGGGCAACAGTTCTATAAGGCAGCTGGGATTCACTATGTGGGTTGCTCCAAATGGGATGTAGCCATGATAGAGTTGCCGTAAGTCAGAAACGACTTGACTAACAAATGAACAGCATACATTATGGCACATGACAATATCCCTATGTGGAAACATTTCTAGGAGTCTTCCAATGTGGCTACATTTACCCCCCCCCCCCCCAAATTGTCTGTGTCTACTCCTATCATTTTTGATCTGCATGTAGCTAAATGTTGAACAGGCTTTATCCACTTGAAGTGCACTCTCAGCTTCTTGACCCCGAGAAGTAACAGTGAGACCAGTCCTACCATTAGGCACAATGACTCATACAGCACATGTCATCCACACACCCACAGGGCTTCCTGCTACAGCTGCATCCTGCAGAATCTGGAGCTAAAGCATTTCTAACAGATGGTCATCCAGTCTCTGCTGAAGGACTATCTACTGCCTTCAAAACAGCACAGCTGCTTTTGCTGGCATGGCGCCCCCCCCCCCCAAATTAAATCATATTTGACTGATGGGTATCATTGTATTTTTGCAAAGAGTTTGTGGTTGTAAACTCTTTTCTGTTTTTTAAATGAAAAACTGTATAGCAGTGTTCATAAATAAATAAATAACAATCACTGTAATCAGTATTTCTAATGCCTTCAAATTCTATATCCTGCTGTTGCAGTAAATGAGAGGTGGTGCAAGTGCTGTTCAGAAATGCTGCACTCACAAAGGGACATCTTTTTTAGACCATGATCTTGAAAAAGCAAGATGACCCTGGAAATTGTAGGGGGATCTATGCTGCCACTATGGAAAAGAAGTGGGGAGGGCAGAGAGAGAGAGATCACCCTACCTGCTACAGGTGCTGAACCTGGAAACTTCGCTTTTTGGACTACAACATTCCTCCAGTGACTATGTCCAATATTGATGCTAGCTAGGGTTTTTGAAGTTGTAGTCTAATCAGCTTTACCAAACTCTTAAAGTGGTGCTGTTTCTTGTAGCAGCCTCTGCACCTGTACTCTTCCCCCAGCTCACCAAAACCAACTCAGAATTTTGGGAAAACTTATATACTTCTACATAAGATCATTATGGGTAGTTTTAAAAAAATGAAGAAAACCCTGCTCTTCTTTCACAAGGAGAGAAAGATAATTTTTTTGGTCAACCAGTCCTTTAATGAGTACAGTCATCCCTTCTGATTCATGAGGGATCCATTCTGGACCACCCTGCAAATCAGGAAAATCACCAATATTGGAGCCCCACTGATTACAATGGGGGCATGCTCTAGCACACGCGCCATTATGTCCCTCCCAGCTTGCCGTCTGCGAAAGACCAAGGGATGCGAATGGCAAGACTGCGAACTGGGAGGGATGACTGTAATTTCTGCCTGTGGCTTTGCTATTGGTGGTTGTGTCCCCTATTGTTAACATTTGTATGCTTTGGAATGATTTTATACTGTTTATAAACCATGGTTTTAATGCGATCATTTAAAAATCATTTTTATATTTTTATTGTCAGATTTTTGCCGATTCTGGTTTTACTTTCTGTGAACCATCTTGGGCTCAATATAAATCTAATAAATAAATAAACACAAAGTAGTATTACTCCTCTGCCCCACTTTTTCAGATTCCTATTCCTCTGGTGTATTGGACCATCACAGACAATCAGAAAAACAAACAAAAGGCACATATAGTGATTCAAAACATAAGAAAGATCCCAAACTAAGTGATGGCCCCTTGTCACAAACTTTTTCAAGTGAAAGGAAACACATCAATCAGACCATTAAACCTTAAAGCATTATTCCAAATCTTTAACTCTAAAAACTGGTTGAACTGGTCTCCTTTTTAAACACGACCTTCAGAATAACGTCCTGTGTGTCTCCCTTGCCCATGTATTCAGCTATTTCTATTACACTATAATCTATCTGAAGCAACAGTAACACAAATCTGGTTATGTCTCAGTCTCTTCAGAAATGTGTTTGCTTTTTACTTATATTTAAAAATACAAACAAAAATGGGACATAGTTATTTGTATTTTCTCACACCTATGAATTCTTTCAAGTTCTTGGCCACTTAATAATTATGCCCTTCATCACTACTTTTGCTGTCCCACAACCCCAATTTTTAATCTAGTACATCACTGCCAACATTTTTACCTACTTGACATTAGCTTGTTGGGAATTACACTACCAGTTATTATTTGGCTACTACTTTGGAGATGCTGGAGACTGAAAATAGTAATATCTTTGTGAAGACTGTAAGTGAAAATCATATTTTACAGTATTATATTTTATGCGTTCCCCTTTGGACCTGCTCCTGCTAGACTGTATCCATTAGCAAGACTAACAAGGTTGCCCTAAACAGCAAAAATATATAAAAGATGCTATTCATTAGATATTTTAGAGGTGAAGTTATGCTAAGCTTGATCATACATTATTTCTACAGAATCAACATTCAATGTTATGCAGAACCTTTCCTTGTACATAACAGCACCGTTTACAATCAAAGCCTAGGAAAGTTATTTTTGGACAACTCTGCAGAAAGTAACCTTTCCCAGCTCTGTTTGCAATATAGCATTTTTCTCTTAATTACTAATTAAATCTTATAATGGGAGAAGGGAATCCCTGGCCTACAGAACAAATGCAAATCACCAACCCTCCCTATTTAACCTGCTGGCCTTTTCTCTGATCCTGGTCCACTCTCTCTGGCTGAACCTTTATGCTGTACTATGAAAAATGAGTGCCTTTTTGTGAGCCCATGGCATGGGGATACAACAAGCTGGAAGAAGCAATGTCATAACTTCTTCTGACTTGCAGTCTCCTGAAAAGAGTGGAAAGAGAGAGGGGGGGGAATTGTTAGACAAGAGAGGAGAGAAGAGGATAAAGGCTTTATCCACACTGCAGAATTAAAGCAGTTTGAGACCACTGTCATGGCTCCATCCTGTGGAATCTTGAGATTTGTAATTTGGTGAAATATTCAGCTTGGTCTGTCAGAGAGCTTTGGTGCCTCACCAAATACAAATCCCATTATTCTGTAGGATAGAGTCATGGCATTTAGAGTGGTGTTAAACTGCTTTAATTCTGCAGTGCGGATATACACATAGGTAGAGTAGTAGGGAGAAGATTGGGAACAGAAGGTGAGAAGAGGAGCCCAGGTGGCGCAGTGGTTAAATGCCTGTACTGCAGCCACTCACTCAAAACCATAAGGTTGCGAGTTCAAGACCAGCAAAAGGGCTCAAGCTCGACTCAGGCTTGCATCCTTCCAAGGTTGCTAAAATGAGTACCCAGATTGTTGGGGGCAAGTAGCTTACAGTTGTAAACCGCTTAGATACTCCTTAGGAGGTATGAAACGGTATATAAATGAAGCTGTTTGTTTGTTTGTTTGAAAGAGAAGAAGGAGAGAGATATAAAGGAAAAAAAACAGAAAAGATAAAAGCTGATAGAAAGAGAATTAGAGGGATGGGGAGAAAGAAAAGAGTAAAAGAGAAGAAATAAAGAACACAAGACAAAGAAAGGCAGAGAAAGCATGTGAGAAAGTGTGATCTGGTGTGGGGTGGGGGGAGGCATAGGCTACATCTACACTGCAGAAATAACCCAGTTTGACACCACTTTAACTGCAGTTAGAAATTTTGGGAACTGTAGTTTATTGTAGCACCAGAGCTTTGCATTGAGCCATGGCAGTTAAAGTGGTGCCGTTTGCAATGCAGATGTAGCCTAAGAGAGACAGGGAATATGACCTTGGCTGCACTTACTTGCAATTCTGGCTACATCTCTCAGTAGAACATGGCCCTAGAAGATGATGAACAAGAGAATGTGGCTGGATTGCCTCGAGGCCTCAGTTTCTTTCCCTAGCCTTGCTGTATATGTACAACATGACTGGCCAATAGATACATGCAGATGTCACAAACCTGATGCATGGTGAGGTACCATTCCAAGTAGAGGGATGTTTACAGTTGGGTCCGCCATTATGCCTTTATCTAACGACCGTAAAGACAGGAACTCATAGAAATATTCAGCCTGTAAGAAAATCAATGGGCAACAGAAATTATAGTAACTGTGACTAAACATGCTGCCAGCATTGAACATTTTAGCCAGATCTCCATCTTCTTTTGTACTTTTTTTTTTGCTTTACTATTTCGTCTTCTTTGTGATGCTTAACTTATTCTAAAACCCTTCAACTTTTCAGCACATGGGAAGGAATTGACATTTTGCTAAACAGAGGCAGAAAATTCCTCTCACAAACAGGATCAGAAATAGCTTACAGTTTAAAAGGCAGTGAATTTTAATAAAGGAAAGAAACCCATTCTATGTAATATGGAGTAGTGCTTTTAAAATCAGCTGTATAGTTTTACTTTAGGAACATTTGCTTTTGAAATAAAATAATGCATTCAGTCAAACAATTGTTTTGCTCTCTGTACAGCCCTTAACAAAGTCATGGCAACAGTGCTATGGCTGTACTGTCTGTTTCTCATTGCCTTGCTTTGATGTTTTAATTATATTGAAAACCAGGTTATAATGGTTTTTCTGATTAAAACAACATGGTCTTAGTAATATAAAAGTAATATGAAAACAACAATTGGCGAGTCAGTCAAATAGCTCCCCACTTGTATTTTCCATCTCAGTGCTGTCTGTTGTATAATGGTACTTTAGCATTTTGGAATGCAGCTAGTACTACTAATATAGATTACAAGAATATCACTCTAAGTTTAAGAACAAACCAACTACAGTGAAATGGGCATAACAGGTCAGCTGGTCAAATAATACTGTTCCCTTCACTGGGAAAGAGCTAAGAAAAGAGCACACATTCCTTGTTTTCTAAATTAATACACACAAACCAAAATATGCAAATCAATACTAGATGGCTAGATGGTAGACAATGGAGCAGAAACATATTGCTGCCCTCTAAAGAATTTCAGTATACCCTTGTGTAAGGGATTATTTAACATACTGGTCCTGCCCAGTCTTTCATGTTCTCTGTCATTTATATATCAGATGGGCAATGTGTATTTTCAGCTGAGGCATGTTGCTACTGCCATTTACTGTTTTGCTGGGACAGTTAAAATGGTGCATTTTATAGACATATAGAAAATAATTCTCCAGATGAGCTAGGCTATAATCTTCTATCAGCAATGGCTGTGCTCGATGGGAATGATGGGAGCTGTTGTCTAACACAGCTTCAGGACACTGGGTGATTGTTTGCATGGTCCAAATGAAACATCCTCCCCCTGACCTCTCAGTGATGATGTAGGGCCCAATCCCTGGTTTTGGTGCAAACTGTCCAGATGATGTCTGGCCATGTCAGCACCAAATCCAGTGTATACTCCACTTAAAACATTTTTTTAAAATTTCCTTTTGCTTCAGAGCAACACTCTATTACAGTACGTTGATTCTCCAATCTCAATGTTATAAAGGCTTTTTGCTTAGGTTGCCTCGACAAGTTTTTCTGTTATGCACTTTCAAGTGGAAGATTGTATGAAGGGCAGTCTTGAGTGAAAAAGTTGCAGTTTCCTCATAAAATTCAATAAACATAACTTTCTCACCGTTTTAGCATTGCTTCTGCCCACCAGTACCAGCCAAGTGGTTCTGGAAGAAGCAGACAAAAAGACTCACAGACATGAGAAAAAAAACCCTTTTTTTCTGCTGAGAAAAATTTTCTTCTAAAGAAATAAGAATATTTGATCATTACAGCCACATGATGAGGCAGTGCATCTTGTTAAAGTCCATGATGTTAAAGTCCATGAAATAACTTGATAATATTACTTTTAGAATATTACATGTTGTGTATGTATGTGCTCTCAAACTGCCTATCAGTTTATGGTGACCCAAACAATTTCATAGGGTTTTCTTGGGAAGGAATACTCAGAGGTGGTTTTGCCATTGCCTTCTTCTGAAATATAGCCTACAGCACCTGGTATTCATTGGTCCGTTTTACATTGGCAAAAAGAGGTGTGTTGAAGGCTGCATGAAAGCCCAGCCTTTAGATGAGAAAAAGGGAAAGTGTGCCATGAAAACACTATTTTGGAGTTTTAAGGGAGAAGAAGTGCTTTAAAAAGGAGCTGGCCCATTTTACATTGGCAAAAAGAGGTGTGTTGATGGCTGCATGAAAGCCCAGCCTTTAGATGAGAAAAAGGGAAAGTGTGCCATGAAAACACTATTTTGGAGTTTTAAGGGAGAAGAAGTGCCTTTAAAAAGTAGTTTGATTTCCCCACTACTTTTTTAAAAAGGGTGCAACATTGCTATTGCATCTAAAGGCTAAGGTGTACACTGGTCCCCCGGGTTACGAAGGTAATCCGTTCCGGGATTACCTTCGTAACCCGGAAGCTTTCATTACCCGGGGGACCGCTTTCGTGGAGGGACCGCGCGGCCATTTAAAGGGGCCGCGCGGCTTTTTTCGGCTTTTTTTCTTCGTATCCCGGGGGATCTTTCGGATCCCGGGGGATACAATGGCGGTCCCGCAGCCTTCGGATCCCGGGGTTTTCGTAACCCGGGGGATTCGTAAGGCGGGGGACCACTGTAGTTGCACAGTTAAATGGGGCTCTGTCTCTTTAAAGCACCCATTTAAAGTTAGCGATACAAGTGCGGAGGGAGGGAAGGTGCCAAGACAAGAAGAGACCTTCAGAGCCCAGCCAGAGTGCTCCTGCACCTTCCTTCACCTCCTCCCTTTGGCTGAGAGAGTGTGACTTCTAGGGAGACAGCAGGGCACTGGAGGCGCTCAGCCAGGCCAGGGCAAGCTGGCAAGAGGAGGAGGAGAAGGGGAAGGACCTGGAGCACCTCCGCTGCCCTGCTTCCCTGCAAGTCACACTCTCTCAGCCGAAGGGGGGAGGAGAAGGCAGGCCCAGGCACACTCTGTCCAGGCTCCAGGGCTCTCTCCTGGCTGCCTTCCTCCTCCCTTTGGCTGAGAGAGTGTGACTTGCATGGAGGCAGGGCAGCAGAGGGGCCCCATGTCCCTCTCCTCCTCCTCCTCCTCCTGTTTCCAGCTTGCCCTGGCCCAGCATCAGGAGGACCTGGAGCACCACCGCTGCCCTTCCTCCCTGCAAGTCACACTCTCTCAGCCAAAGGGAGGAGGAAGGCAGCGGGGAGGGAGGGAGGGAAGGAGCCAGGAAGAGACCCCCAGAGCCTGGCCAGAGCACGCCTGGCCCTCCTGCTTCCTCTTCAAAAAGAAGGCTGGAAAAGTAGGACGTGTCCTGGCAAAGGAGGACGTGCCTGGTCAACTTGGAAAAGGGGGGCCTCTGCTCAAGAATGGAGGACATATGGGAATCCCTCCTGGACAGAGGGCTGAAACCTCAAGACAACTCAATATAATGCTCTGACAGAATACAGACTACAACTCCCATGAGCCTTTGCTACCATTTCCCAAGATGCCTTAATTTGCAACAGAAAGCCGACCAGTATGTTCACATGTGATGAATTCTTTCGTATTGACTCTGCATTTTCTTTTTGTGTAGATGCTCTCTTGTCTTGTGTGTGATGAGCTTGTGCGTAATCACGTGCATTTCCGAACTGACCTCACTTTCTCCCTCTTTCGGAATGGTCCTGTACTCCCCCATATGATAAGCTCCGACTGTATGATGTACCTGCGCAATTGCGCAATTCACAGCCAGCAAGGGAAAAAAATGTTTAAAGCGCGGCTAAAAGCCACGTTCCTTGCCGCCCATGTAGCTGCTCCGCCTGTGTTTGTAGTGTTTTGACAGCTTCCCATGTAGTTGCTGAGCCACAGAAAAAACCTCAGTCTAGCTGCCCTGTACTTTTTAAATGCACACCTGGGGCTTGCTGTCTAGCTGCTAAGCATTAAGGAAAGTGCAACTTCATGTCACACTTTCTTGCCAATGTAAAAAGCCCCATTGGTGATCTCCCATCCAAGTACTAACTTCCAAGATCTGACAAGATCTGATGCCTTTAGGATATTACAGAATCCAAGATATTAGTTTCTTTTAGTATTATTTATATACCCTTTTGCTCTTCTAGGAAAAGTAATTACGGTATGAACCAGTTGCAAGATTAAAGAGAAATGGCCTTCAGAACAAAATAATAATAAAAAAATATTTAGAATCATTTGTAAAACACTTTTTCAAGTGAAATCATGTTTAATTAAGGATGTATATTGAAAGATTTTCATCTGTCAGTGATAGAAGCTTACATGATGTGATGAGAGAGGAGTTCACAGCCTATGGGAAATATAATCGACCTCTTTGAATTATAGGAAGCATGAATAGAACACACAGGCTCACTTTGGCCATGCTTCAAAACTGGTGAGCCTTTGTTCTCAAAGCTCAGAAGACAGCTTTGAAGTTTGGGATACAACTCCTCTAACACACCATTACCAAAGTACAAGCTTTTGATTATGACTTCTCATGAAAGTATAATCAATAACTTACAAAAGTGAAATGTGTGGCTAGAAGCAACGGTTTTTGTAACTGGACCTTTATTCATACCATATATTTTTCAGCCAGCTTTGGTTTGCACTCCTGTATGATAAATCTTTTTCCTCAAAATGTAAAGTCTTTAAAGCAATGATATTTCAATAGCTACTGTAAGACATAAACTTAACCAGGCCTCAAAAGGAGGCTTGTATTACATCCTTTTGGCATGGAATATACTTGTTGGAATCATGAAATAAGCAAAGGGGGTGGGGGTCTACAAAGACTATAGACATTAATTCTTAAGAAAGAAAAATGAGACCTATCAATTTGCTACCTACACGTCACTATCAGAAGCATATTAGAATACTTTGGTGAAAACTCGGTGATCTTGCCTAGGTAAGATCTTTCTCGCTAAATTTTTTTGGCGAAAACCATCAACATAATCAGCAAAATATGCATGTTTCCTTTTATACCTGGAATATATACAAAGTGATTTAAATGGTTTGCCATGGATAAAGATATGGAGAACTTGTGAAAAGAACTGATAAAGAAAACTTCACTGTAGATCAAGAGTGCAGAGCTGTTTTGAATCCAAAGACTGCATCCAGTGTAAGTGACTACATGTAAGGTCAAAAGCAAGGAAAGGGAAATGGAACTGATCCAAACAACAATTGTTGAGGGGAGGGGGCATTGTTGGCAGCAGTAGGGGACAAAACTGGCAGCAGCAGTAGTATAATTGGTGGTAGGACTTAAATGTAAGAGAAACAGTGAATTGATCGGAGAATGGATCCCTGGCAAGAACAGCAGTACTGGGGATTCGGTGAGTGGAACAAAGAGGATGAATTTTATATGTTGGAGGCATTATGCAATGTACTTTTTTGAAGATGAAAGCCAAAGTATCTCTTTCAGTCTAAGGCGCGAATTTAATTTCAGAAAGGTTCTGGGGGGGGGGGGGGATGTGTCACATTCCAGTGGTTGGGTGAGACCAAAGTAAAAAAAAGGGCAGAACCACAAGTTGCAGCACAAGGCTCTTCCTTCCACTAACAGATCACACGGAGAATGTATTTCAGAATATATGAAAATACATTTAATATGTTTAAATCTATCCAAAATCTGGAACATGATAGTGCCATTGGAAGTGGGCACAGCCACCTGGGGGAAGCCATTGGATTGGGATCCCAGAAAGCTGGCTTCAGGCCCCAGACTGACCCTCATCACTGTAATAGAGGCAATGGCCATGGTGAAATCCACTGCAGATTCTGTGTGGAGGACACACATAGCTCACTCATTTCCCTGATTAACCACCTGTAGGCAACACATCATGGACATGCAAGCAGGTGGCATAGGACCATTATGCAGAATGTGTGTGTGTGTGTGTGTCTATTTATATGTATTCATATGAATGGGAAGTCCAATGTGATTGGGGTTGGTTCAGATATACCCGTATTCAACTTTCCCTTCTGTCCTGTGTATGCAGCTCATGCTCTGCCTTAGCCTAATGGCTCTTCATTCTAATGGTACTTGTGGTTCTGAGTGCGTATCAGGGAGAGGGCTGGGGGCTGGGAGGAAAGATGAGTTGTGAGAATTCTTGGTACAAGGGCACTATAGCCATAGTAGACTGGAGGGTGCCTTAAATGGGAAAATGCTTCCCCACCTCTTACCAAATTGTTCTTTACACGGCAGCCCCTTTTGTGTGTTTCCCCTTAACAGAATTACAACAGAGTGAGGAAGAGAGTGGATATAAGCTTGCTGGCCCTGGCCCATACCCTCACCACAATGTATCATTTAGAAATCTATAGACAACTGTGTCAGACCTTCTGCCCAATACATGGACAGAAGATGGACAGGGCCGTAAGGAAAGAAATAGCATGATCAAAACATGTTAGTAAAATATCACAGAAATGTAATTAATTGCAATGAACTACAGTGCCCCCACTGTGATAACAATGGTGTAGTGAAGTCAAATTTCATGGATAAATGAAAACAGGCAAGATTCTAGGCCCGAAACAGATGGGCCAAATGGAATAACTGGTGCCATTTGCATGTGTTATCTGGTCTGCTGTGACAGTCCTGAACCAGGTCATGGGAAGGAGCAGATTCTTCCTGCTCCTTTTTGGCCCAGTTCTTTAGCAATGGTGCAGTGTCAGTGTGGTTTCCAGCTGTGTCTGGGGCATACATCATCTGAACGCTATGCCCCAAATGCAGCTGGAATCCGCATCATTTGGCTTGTCTGTTTCAGGCCTGAGATCAGTTACTTAGTTAGAAATACTAATAGCATCTCCTTGCCTGATCCCCCAACCCCACTCCCACACTATTCCTTACTAGATAGTAGCCACTGTGAGCAACAGAGGTCTGTTCTCCTGTTTATCAGGATGCAGCAGACTGATGTTTCCACCCTCCTCCCATGAGCAATCTCTGGTAAGGCAGTCAGAAGCAGGATCCCTATTGCAATTCTTCCTTGCACCAGAAATTGCTGGCAGGAGTCGGGTGGAAATGTTAGTCTGCTGTGCCCCAATCAACAGCTGCTGCAAATAAGGCAAAATTGGGGGACTTTTACAGTCTCTCTGTATTCCCTACACCACTGTCACGATTGTTAACATGTAGGGGATTATGAATAAAAATTAGTTACAGATGCATAACTCTAGGTTACACATTCACAACTGAAATTATGAATTCCCATGTTACCTATGGGTGTAACAAACAACATTTTCTACTTACTTTTAAATGGACCTTTATGTCATTTTTTATTTTGTTTTTAAAATGGAAATAGCAATAATGAAAAGGCATGATAAGGCAGTAAAAACATGGAAACTATTTTTGGAATACTACAGTAAGTTATAAGAACATTTTACTTTAAAAACTAGTATTCTAAATTGTGACTATGACTTTATAATCCATAATCAGTTAAGGTAGCAGACTATCCTTGTTTTAATATGTCTGCATGCCCCTTGTTTTCTAAAGGATTATGCATGCCTTGATTTCTCAATAGCTATAAACTGCTCAAGTGCTAAGGCCTCTTTCATGAAGAGCTTAGGTCTAGGCTATATGAAGGACTATATTCTCCTAGGATGTTATGAGATGACAGAAATTGGAAGTATAATCCAATGGCAATCCGAACGCAATCATGGGGTTTCATGTTATTGCGTATGAATGTATCTCACACAATTTTGGGCAAAAGGGAAGTCATTCCGAACACAATAATGGGTTTTGCGCTATTGCATATTAGAGTATCTCATGCAATATCAGGCAATGGGAAGTCGTTTTCAGGCAATGGGAAGTCATTCTGAAAGCATTCTGAACACAATTAGAATTCACGTAAATTTGCTAAACTAGTGAATTTACGTGAATTTGAATTGGCTTCATTCGAAATAGAGAGAAATTCCTCCCATCTGATAAACTCCCTTGAAAACATGAGCATTGAAATATTCAGGAAAAGCCCTTCTCTCCATCTCACCATCTTCGCAAGCCCTTCTATTGAGCCATATGAGAGGGGCTTTTTTCATTTTTTATATATATGTTTTAAATTGCTCTTAATCCTATTGTTATTCACCATCAAGTCTGCTTCAGCTTATGGCAACTTTTAAGAACGAGAATGAGTTTTAAATTTTGTAGTCTGTCTTGAGTTCTAGTTCTGAGGAAATGCTGGGGATATCAAATGAATGAATGAATGAATAAATAAATAAATACATTTACTGCATTGAAATCAACACACAAAAATCAATTTGTGATAACCATTTTATAGCACCAAACGATCATCATATAAGGATAGCTGTCACTTTAAAAACATTGTCTGTGTGAAGCAACCCTCAAAGGCAGCATCAGAAAAGCCTTCCTAACAAAGTCTCCTTGCACTGGATGAAGTTAAAAATCAAATCTGGCAACAAGCAAAATGAAATCTGGCAACAGGCAAATGATTTCAGAAAAAGTTCATTTCTTAATACAAAAGCTCCAGACATAGGGGGAATTAATGTATGTTCCAAAGAAAGATCATTTATTTTGTGCCAAAAATTAACATTAGAAGTATGCCAACCAGTCTGTACACTGTGTGTTTCTGTCTGCTGGTGAGAAGAAAATTAAGGAGCGACTGCAGTAACTGAAAATTACTACATGCTGTCCAGCATTTTAAAGACTTATCATGCACAAACTCTTTTAACTGAGAGCTTTCTCTGTAGTTGAAAGTGGACTGTGGAACTCCCTTCCAATGGAAGCCAGACTGCCCCTCTCCTTGTTGTCCTTCTGCTGGTAGAAATAGACCATTTTATCCATGCTGGCCTTTAGCTGGTGAGGGGTGGCCAGCTAAAATTTAATTTATCTGTGCACTTATGAATTGTCTTTTCACTCAGTGGTGTTTAAATATTATAATCTCTTTATGTTTTAATATTTGATTCTATGATTCTATGATTTTAATTAAAAAACCTTTTTACTTGTACCTCTTCTTTAAAATTAATTTTATGATTAATCTTAACTCCAATTTCTGGGATATAGATAAAATCTCAAGGATAAATTCAATTTTCATCCCAAATATATTGATCATTGAGATCAACAGGACTTAAAGTAATGACTTACCCAGTTCCATTAATGTCCAGAAACATTTCAGAGCCTAGAAGACAGAGGAAACACACTTCCTGGGAATTCTTCCTTCTTTTAACAATATGTTACACTGCTTTCTTCATCTACTGTTTCTCAAGGATGGCTAAGCAAGAAATCTCATTTGGTCTTAATGGTCCTTGGTATCCAAAAGCCACATGACTCTATAGTTATGATGGACTACAACACCTATCACCTCCAAATATCCGACAACTGCCTAGGCTGGATGGGGATTTTTTTAGTCCAGCACTGGAGGGGAAGAATGATACTGGAGTTAGTAAAACTACTTCAGGACTGTTTTGATGAAGAGACATGCTAGTATCAATCCTTCACTGTGGTGCTACCTGCTCAGTCTTCACCTTATCGATTGCCAGAATTTAAAGGTATTCCTCACTATTTACAACAGGTAGGCATAGGCCATGTCCACACAGGCCTCATGGCGATCAGTCTGGACAATGCAGGGCTCAATCCCTGATTTGGTTCAGACTGTGCTGATGATGTATGTTCAGTTCAGCACTGAACACAGTATATCACCTTTATACAGAATTTGAAAAACTCACGTTTTGCTCTAGATCTTCTTAGAAAATCCAGAGCTCCCAAGAGTGACAGGTGTAGCCTGTTTATAATGCATCCCACGTTGTTGCCTGCCGGTGATAGCACAAGTCACTCCCTCTGAAATCAGAAAGAGGGGTCCAGCCATGTGACTGACACTGGGCACCTCATTTTTGGATTCCAGCGGCAGACTGCACAGCAAGATACACATGCAAACAGTGTATTGGGCGTACTCCTGGATACATCTTTGCAGCTGTCATCTCAAGTTGATGCGTCTGCCAGGAGAGCCTGATATAAACTTTGGGTGATAAGCCAACTGTGCCCATACCTGGATCAAAAGGACCTTGAAGCAGTGGTACTTGCACAGATAATCTCTTGTTTAGATTTCTACATGGGGCTACCTTTGTACCATGTTCGGAAGCTTCAATTATTTCAGAATGCGACAGCTAGATTTGACCATATAACACCGATATTAAAATCTCTTTACTGGCTACCAATTAGCTTCCGGGCACAATACAAGGTGCTGGTTATTACCTTTAAAACCCTACATTGCTTGGGCCTGAGCTACCAACAGGAACGCATCTCCCTACACAATCTGCCTCACACTCTCAGAACATCAGGGAAGTACTTACTTGAATATAAAAAAAAACAGGTTAGTAACAACTTCCAATAGAGTGTTTACTGCTCTAGTACTGACACTTTGGAATGCCCTACCTACCGGAAGAGATCCGTCTTATCACCACCTTAGACACCTTTAGAAAGGTGTTTAAGACGGTTCTCTTCCAGAGGGACTATCCACTGGACCTTATATAAAGATCACTAAAACACTGGCTCCATTCTATTACAACTGTATGAATGATTGAATGACTGTAGACAGGATAACACCAGTTATTTTAATAATTAATTTTATTTGAGGGCAGTTTTGGGGCCAGAATACTCTAGGCTGCTCTCAGAGTATTCTGGCTCATGCAGATAGCCTTGAACCATGAGGAATCTATGCCCCAATGTCCCTACAGATGTAGCCAATCAAGGGAAGAATATGTAAAGTTTGAGGAAGTCACTATTATGTAAGCCACAAACTGAGCAACTTTACAAAGGAGTTCTAGTCACTGAATTTATTGAACAGACTTATTTTTGCTATCTAAACTAAAAAGATTTAAACACCTGCGGGTTTTACAGACCGCCCAAAAGGGGCAGTCTGTAGGTGCTCAAAGAAGCGCCAGGATGGGGCCAGGGCCGCCTCACTGGCAGCCCCAGAAGTCCCATCCCAGCGCTTCTCCAGGCTGCAGAAAAGGGGCAAAATGCCCCTTCCCTGCGGCCTGGAAAGGGCTGTCCTTGGGGCATGAAGCCCCAAGAACAGCCCGACTGGTGGTGGCAAGGGAAAAAGGGGTCGCCTGGCCCCTTTCACCCTGCCTTTGTTCCCGCAGCTATCTAGTTGTCACAGGAATGACACATGGCCTGAAAAGGAGCTCCGTTTTGGAACTCCTTTTGGCGCCACTGAAAGGGCACCCTATGCGCCCTCCAGCTGCGCCATGACGTCAGGCGCGTGCCGCGTTTAGACAACATGATGTCATCATGGCGCGTGCATATGGATGGTGCTCAAAAAAGATGGTGCCGTCAATACGCGGTAAGGTTAGGGAGGGTTTAAATGTTGTGCCCCCCCCCAACTCTATTCATGCCCCACAGACGGCCCTTTGGGGATGTCTGTATCGGGCCAAAATGTCCAAGTAGTGTTCTTGTTCTTACAGCTATCAAACAGCTAGATGTTTTATCAAACTAAATTTATTATTTGTTCAGTTATAATGATTAAAATTGTATTCTCATCTGGTACAGACTTAGGTTTGGAAATCAAAAAATAAATTGCTGAATTACTGGACAGTAATTTGTAGTGATTTGCACTCCCACAGAAGCCACATCAGAGGTGGGATGCTTTGAAAGTGACAACTTATCAACAGTGCAAAAACTGTAACAAGCAAACACTGTATGTGTTTTTCATCAATAAAACTTTGAACACATGAATATGTACATAGCTGGGATTGAATTCATCTGTATTGCTTCTTCACAAAGACATATGGAACTCTGAATGAATATTTTAGATTTATTTTTCAGTATACCACCCATGTATTCCATTATGCCTGTGTATATTGTCTCACCATTTTGAAGGGTTTCTTATTTGTTCTTTCTTTTACAATTTTGGTATCTGTTCCACATTTTTCCCTTCCCTAATTCTACATCCTTGCCATGACCTGTTAGATGTCACTGTTGCTCAGCTCTTTGGTTGGACAATATAACCAGTTTCTGTAGTTCTTGAGTGGTCAGAAAGAGTATAGTATTTTTTTTAAACGACTTTCCTCTCAATTGACATTGCTTTATACCAGATTAGAATTTTGTCTTTCTGTCTTGTCTACTCTCATTGGCAGAAGTCAGAGGCAGAGGTGTCCCTCATGATCACTCTTCTGATAATTTTAACTGGTGTTACGGATAATATGGATTGAATATGAACTTTTTACATGAAAATTATGTGCTTTTCAACCCAGTGATGGTCCACTTCAATGGGTGTGATCACTTCCAACATTGAAAAAAGACACTATAGGTTGCTACCAAGAGGACAATATGGGCCTATTCCCACTTGCAGGAAAACCCACATTGGAACCGGGCTGTGCTCCGCTTATGAAAGCAATTCCAAAAGGCCCCTCGTTCACACTATGAAAAGGGACCTTGTTTGGAACCGCTTTCTTAGCCGGGAATGCTTGTTGTTCCCACTGGAGCTGCCATGTAAGGTGAGAGCCCTTAATGCCCCATCCCCTTCCCACAGGGGAATTTTTTTATAGGGGGATGGGTATTGATCGCAAAATCAATCTTGTGCATTTTTATCTTGTGCATTTTTATCTTGTGCATTTGTGATCAGTATAATGAAGAAATAGAGAAAAAAAAGGAAGGAAGGAAGGAAGGAAGGAAGGAAGGACGAATCCCCCAGGAGCAAGTTTGTGTGTGTGTTTTTCTTTTTCTTCATTATACTGATCGCAAAGGCACAAGATCACAAAAGCACAATATCGCAAATGCACAAGATCACAAATGCACAAGATTACAAATGCACAAGATTGCAAAAGCATAAGGTCACAAATGCACAAGACTGATTTTGCGATCAATACCCCCCTCCAAAAAAACCCATGATTCTGACCAGCGTTCCCACTTACTGGAAATGCTTCAGAATCGTGTTTTCTGAAAAAGACAACTTTAAAACTAGTGTCAGGAAAGCCCGGGCTATTTGCTTTTAACCCGGTCCTTTCCTCCACTAATCAATCCGATGAGGATTGGAAGTCAATTTGAGTGTGAACAAGGGTCATATAGCCTGCGTCACACTTCGAATCAAAATGTAGTGGGAATGGGGCCTATAATTAAGCAGCTTTTGATACAGTTAAAGCTGGAGAAAATATTCAGTATTCAGTATTTCTAGGCAATCCCTCCAAATTTTAGAATCCCATATTACATTAAGAACACACACACACAGGCTTGGACAAAAGTTCAAATACACACATGACAACACTGCATTGGGGCTGGTGGGGCAGAGGATGGGGTCATCAGAGTTGACCCCAGAGGAGACTCATCAGAGGCAAGTGGGTACTAGAAGCAAAGCCTAGCAGTGGTTGCTATCCAGCCTCTTTCCTTGCAACATCTAAGTACACCTTGCCTCATCCTACTGTTTGGACAAGGTGTTAGGGATTGGGGTGATGGTCCATCTCTCCAAACAGGAAGACTGCTAAGTGATAGGGATCTGGCATTTCATGCTGGCTGCAGAGCATGGTAAGAGAGACCACTAGCTTTTTAGTTGATTTTTAAAATACTTCAGGCTTGTAATTTTAGTAGCTTTCTATTATTTATTAATTTATTTATTTTCTCATATCCCACCTTTCTCCCAATATAGGGACACAATGTGGCAAACAGCAGATTAGTATCTTGGCTTATTCATTTTATTATTTTTTATTTTATTTTACTAATGTCATTTTTAGGGATATTTTTATACGTCTCTGTGCCTGCTTAAACATTTTGCCCCCTCTTTCTCCATTATCCACCGCAAGCTTGTGTGGCACCTAAGTGTTCATGAGTTAAAAGGGACTCCTAGCAGGAAGGCATCCTTTTCCCAGGAAAGGAAAAACACTTCTATCAAGTGGACTTTGCTGATAATTTAAAGCAAAGAAGTAAGCTCTGGTGTCTCGTAGGGACAAGATAGTTGCAGCACGGAAAAGGAACTCTTCACTACCAGTTGTGGAGAGTGTTCAGCTTCTTCCTAGTTTTGTAATTTAGTTGACAGGGAAACATATCAGCACATGGCACACTTGTTTTAACCATAAAAACTATTGTTTGTCTGCTTGCTTGACATACAGGTCCCTATCTCTCTTTTCCCTCAAAGTGCTGTAGGCATGCTTGGCTTGATTCATCCTGGCATTAATACCCTCCCCTCCATAAAAATGATTTTGGTCAGGAGCAGACTTTTAAAGATAACAGTAATTCATTCATTACAGCCAGAGTGGACAAAGTTTGGCCTTGAGGCTGCTATTTCACACACATCCTGCCAGGCTTTTCTGAGATCCTGCAGATTTCCCTGCTGCCTCCAAAAGTAAACCAGCACTTCAGCAGTGGCAATTCATCTTTTAAATAGGTTGCAAGGATTCCTTGTGTTACCGTTTAAAAAAAAGTCAAAATTGGAACTGGACTTCTGGCTACCTCTGTTCCTCCTACTTTCAATTTTCTGGCAGTTCATGACCCCCCCCTTGATGGTCCTAGATGTAGAAAACTGCAGTTGCCCAGTTGACCACCCCCATATTACAGTGTTTAAAAAATAAGTCACTGTGGTTACTCTTTACATTGTTTTAAACTATTCCGTTAGTTTTCAGTTAAAGAAAAATACAGTATTCAGACATAATCAAAGATTAATTCATAGATTCAAATTACAAGAAAAAGATTCCAATTAAACTTTTAAGAAGAGCTTCCAGTTTGTAAGAGCTATTCAGCAGTGGAGCAACTGCCTTGGAGGGCGGTGGGCTATCCTTCTTTGGAGGTCTTTAAACAGAGCTTACATGGGCACCTTTCAGGAATGTTTTAACTGTGTAATCATGTATGACAGTGTGTTGGACAAGGTGGCCTTTGTGGTCCCTTCCAGATCTGTGAGTCTAATATAAGAAAGTGATTGGGTTGCGTGAAACTTCTATTCAGAATCATTCACTTGCTGTAGCAACCTAAATGGGCCTGTTTCTCAGTCACACAGTACTCTGCTAAATTTAGTAGATTAGATTATAAAATAAAGTGCATTGTACAATTGTATCACAGAATACACATGATCTGTTTAGGATTAAACCTGAGGAAATTTTCCATGCAGCTCAAAACAGCCACAACAATGTCATACACAGCTAGAGGAACAGTGGTAGAGGAAGGAGAGCCTAGCAAATGACAAAGACGTCCTCATATGTTCCAACATGTCAGCACAATAAAGACTGGTGGCAGTCATGTAATGTATTAATTGGCTTTTAACTGCTGATACCAGCGTGACTATATAACTTGCTCTGTTAAGAGAATCAGTACACCTACACTGGATGAAGTTGTTGAATTATCTTGATCCAGTTACTCCTAACTATCCTTCAACGTAAAGAGAGTGCCAACAGCCCAGTACAGCAGGTGTAAAGGCAAAGCTTTCTCAGAAGAGAGAATTCACATTCTTTCATTTAAAAGAACACAAAAGTCACCACAGAGGCCACTGCCACTGCTTGTATTCTGTCAGCATCCTTCCAGTATGATATTCTGTCCATGAAAACAGATTCCCAGTAAGAGTCCTGAGTTGCTAATCCATCAAGCAAAACCCAAACATACTGTGCAGCCTTTAGTGATGTATGCACATCATTTCACTCCATTTATGTCAAGCTTTCTCTATCAATAAACACTGCCTTGAAAATTTCAAAGTAAAGCTCCAGCCTGTTCTCTTTCATCCAAATTTCTTTCTCTGCCAAGCTCTAGAAAATAAAAGAAGTGTACTAATTAAATTCAGCAGGGTGAAAAGGAAAATAAGCTGAATGTAACGAAATGCTGAAGTCACTGCAGCCCAGAAGTCTCAGTTTCCCTTTGTGGCCTCACATGTGTGTGGAAGAATTCTGAGTAGCAGCCCTACAGGATCTTACATGAGAGCCTTTAGCAGAAAGTAAACATTGACCCAACACTACACTCTGGAATCTCTCAGTGTGCAAAAGAATTATTCACTCTTTGCCCCTGCCTTTAAACTGGTGGTCCATGGACAAGAGGCTTGCCTAGGGGCACAGGATCAAGCTGAACCTTTATTTTGGGTTGAACATTTTAAATAAATCATCTATCAGAAATCTGGATTTGATTTCTCTTTAAAATAATGGAAATAGCTTTTTACGATCCAGTAGTTACTGACACAGATCCAATTCCTAAACTGGAAGAAATATTTTGAGTTAACATGTACAGGTTGGGTCTCTTTTGACTGCTTGGGGACCAGAAGTGTTTTGAATTCTGAATTATTATTTTTTTAGATTTTGGAATATTTGCATTTACATAATGAGATATCTTGGAGATGGGACCCAAATTTAAACATTAAATTAATTCATTTATGTTTCATATACACTTTATATACATAGCATGAAGGTACTTTTATACATATTTTTAATAGTTTTGTGCATGAAACAAAATCAGTGTTCACTGAACTATTAGAAAGTTATGGTATCACTATCTCAGCCACCTATATGGACTATTTTAGATTTTGGAATTCCAGTTCGGGGAGACTCAGTCTGTGTATCAGTCTTTGTTAAACCATGTCAGTATCTGTCTCATGTCTCCACAGCAGTGGAGAGACAGGACAGGAAAATCTAAGTTGTGGATGCAAAGTAGTTCTGCCAGATAATTGACTTTTTTGCAGTTCAGCTAAACCACTCGTCTCAGTTTTAGCTCTCTCTCAAACACACAATGCTTAAATTAATTAGCATCTACAAATAAGAAAGGTCTGGTGTTTATTTTCCTCAGAGAAAAGTATTATTAAAGAGAGGCTGTTATGACATCATTGCCACCACCACCACCCATCCACACTTCTCATCACTCTCAGTATCCAAAGTCTTCAGAACTTTGACTAAACTAAGACAGCACATTCTTGGAATCAAATTCAGGAGGGGCCTACATCCAAGTAAATATGTTTAAGATTAATGTGCTGGTCTGCATGATATAATACCAATCACATGTGGTTCACACTGTGTACTTTCTACATCGTCTTGTGCTAAATGTTTGGTGTTAACTATCAGCTCTCATTGCATTGCCAGTCATTCTCAGTTGTGAGACCACATCCTTACAATATTACCTGTGGGGAGCACCCTTCACCTTGGTTACTGACCATGCTTCCTTACAATGGTTGTGGGCCCTTAAAGACTCCAATCCCCAGTTGATTTGTTGGTACCTGGCCCTACAGCCCTATGCCTTTTGAACGTTGCATCAATTGGGTGCCCGTCATGCTAATGCTGATTTTTTTTTCCTGACAGGGATGCTCACCACTCTGGCAGTCGTAAGTATTCCAAGTAATGGGGGGGTTTCCTCCTTGCAGAGGTGAGATCCTTGCCAAGCACAGTAATCGGCAGTAGCTGTAGCATCATAACCAACCACTTGCACTATCTGACCATTACCATTGACTGTTCTGAAATCCCGATATTACTAACATAGGAAAAGCAGTTTAAAAGCAATTTATCTTTTTTTGGTGGAAGCACCTCACTAAAAGAATAAAGCCCATTGAGGACATTATTTGCCAAATGTTTTTGCTGCTGAGAATAAAGGAAAAACAAAAGAAAGAACAGTTTTGTAGTTTACATATATGCCATGTAAATGACTACGCAATCCAGATGTAGCTTACAAGGTACCTTGTAACTCATCTCTGCTGAGTAATAAAGCTTTTTTGGCAAAAGTTTCAGAAATTTGCTGCTGTTTTCTGTCAGCAGCTACAACAGATGGCTGGCACATGCGTGCCTTGCTAAATGAAGTGGGATCTCTACAGCATGAGTCTTTGATCTCCAGTGGCATGTCCACAACACCAAGATGCAAAATACCACAGCACAGCAGCTTCTAAATATTAAATGTTCAGAGCTTTACTTTTGATATGAGGATTCCCTTCCCTTCTTTTCTTTTTAATTGTACCCATAAGCCTATCCACATTCCATATTGCAATTGAAGTTAGAAAAGATCTTTCTCTTGTTTGGGGTCAGCGAAATATGCACAACTCCAAACCATAGGCTGAGGATTTTGTAAAATTGTTGTCTGTGATTATTGGCTAGGACACAGGATAAAAGTATAAAAATTAATCATGAACAATTGAGGAAAATGTGATCTGCTTGATGCATTATGAATGAAAGCATGGTTGCAAAATGAATGCGAAGAAATTGATGCCAAGTACATTTTATCTACGTTCATTCAGCAGTTATTTTGAAAGACTAATTGGACTGAAGCCCACTTTTGTTACAGCATCTTAATACAAGTGGTGGTAGCTAGAAAACTTGTTCTTATCCTTGGGGACTGGGAATCATATGTTCCTCCAGATGCTATTGGATTACAGTTCCCAGCAGCCCTGGTCAGCATAGTTTATGGTGAAAAATGCTGGAAGCTGCAGTTTAGCAACATTTGAAGGGCCACATGGTTCCCATCCCTATTCTCAGACTAAAGGAGGTTAGCTATTAGCACACATTCCTCTTCCTGCACACCTGCCATTTTAAACACACTTTAAATACTAATTGTCATGATATGCTTCTCTATCTTCATTTAATTATAAAGGGAGAGATGCAAAGCTGAAAGGGAAACAATGGATCCTGTCATACTTTTGGTCCAGGTGGATGGCTCCCCAGAGTTGACAAACCTTCTGCTATTATGGGTGGTCAAGATGGTAAAAGGGTACAAACCGGACAATAAAGCTGGAAATGGGACCTTCCTCTCAATTACCTTATTTGGCTAAACACAAAGGTTTACCATAGTCAAACAGATTATGCTTAAGAAATGGCACCTGATGGACAATGACAGCTGGATGGAAACCACAGCTTTGGAATGCTATTGCTTTTAGAACTACTTGCTATTGTTATTTGCCATCAAATAACAATAATAACAATCAAATAACAATGAAGGTGAAAATTTTAATTTATGGATGCTACTTTGCCTGCACCACAAATAAGGACACAGAAATTTAAGACCAGTATAGCCTACTGTCCAAGGCTGATTCTATGGATCCTTTCCAATGAGTACATTCCAATGAAGATAGCAGGTCTTACTTCTCAATATTTATTATGAAGTGACTTTGAGTAAACCACAATTTTATAGGCTCAGGTCCAGTTCTGTAATGGTGATTAGTAGCAGATTTCACAGCTATTCACCTTATATAAAGTCAGCCTCATTTAGCTCAGTGCTGGAAGTGGTTCCAAGACAGAGAACTTCCAAGGCAGAAGACTTTCCCAGTTGCAACACAGTTCCCAGGGACTGTGAGGCATGAAGCACTGTCCTATGGCAACTCCTCATATTTTACATGCCTGTTGCAAGGATGATTGAAATAATATCTATGAACTCCCCTGTACCCTTAATTTATTGGGTGGATCTCATAAAGAAATGCTTTCAAGAATGGAATGCTGTATATAAAGTATAAGAATAGCAACTTATCATCTTCCCTGTAAGTTATCTCATGCATCCTTGATCCCTCAGTGTTTCATCTGTTGAAACATTCTTTCATCCTCAAGATGACTCTTTCAGCTGTACTCGCCTTCTAATCCTTCCTTCCTAAATGTACGTTCCTTCCTGAGAGCTAGTATGGTGGAGTGCAGGGCTTGGCAACTGCAATGGTCCCAGGAGCCAATTTTCTGATCTTGGGAATCTGGGTAGATCACACAGACTGCCAAAAAACATACAAATAAATAAAGGACATGGCCAGAAAACACACTTTTGGTTTTGAGAAACTGTTATTTTTTTTGTAAACGTTAAATAGTATGGGATGGGAAATGTCTTACAACCTATTTAAAAATTAAATTGCTACTCCTGGAGGCTACACTGTCTAACATCATTCAGTCTTTAGGCATAGGGGATCTCCAGGGGGTCTAGGGCCACAGAGCCAGGGCTCTATTTAGTATAGTGGTTGGACCCTGGGATGGGACTTGGGAACCCAGACTCAGGTCCCCAGGGAGCCATCAATTTTCTGAGTTATCTAGGGTCAATGTGACTCTTTCAGCCTGGCCTGTCTCAAACTCAAAGGTGTGTTGCGAGAGTTAGGCAGGAAGGAAGACATCAATGTACAGCACCTTGAACTCACAGGATGAACACAAATGTAGCTTAAACAAAGTGTACGTACAGTACAGTGGGGCCTTGTTACCCGCTGGATTTTGGTTCCAGGACCCTCCGTGGATAACAAAATCTGTGTATGCTCAAATCCCATTAAATATAATGGCACAACAAAATGGTGTCCCATATACAAAATGGAAAAATCAAGGTTTGCTATTTGGAATTTATACATTTTGGGAATATTTTCAAGCCGTGTTTGCTCAAATCTGTGTATTAAAAAATCCGTGGATAAGGAGGGCCAACTGTATATCAAATAAATTGTGTGCATTGTATACCATATTCAGTTTCAACTACCCTTCATATGGCATTCCACCTGATGAAATTTTCTGAACTATTTGCTGGTATAGGAACAGAGCGGCATTGAAGAGGAAAAAAGAAAGAGAGAGAAGGAATGCTGTTTACCTTTTGCCTGGCATAGACATGATTTATTAATATTTCTCATAACAGATTATTCAAGGCATCACTTTGTAGCAACTTTCTGGCACACCTCTGGAATATTTTCCATGAATATTTGGATAAACTAAATATTTGCTCCAGATCAACATATTGCCAGCCTTCCCCCTCCACCAGCCCACTCCCCACGGCCCACCAGTTCCACCTCTCTCTCCCTGCCTCAGTCCCTACCTACCCTTCCAGTTGCTTGCCAGGTGAAATTCATGGAGTGAATATTGACTGGAATAGCTGGCATCCGTTGTTGAGCTTTTCTGAAATCATGAGTGAATGGGGCCATCTTCCCCTCTGAAACGATCAAAATATCCTCTTCAAAGCCTGTAAAACAAAACCAATTAACTCAAAACAGGTGGGAGATTAAATCCAAAACATAGGATGAAAAGCAAGCATTTTTACCCTGAGGAGTTTTCACAGGAAGACAAACATGCAGGCTCCCCCTCAGAGAGGGGTTGCTCCTGCTTCCTACACAGTAAGCATTAATCCAGAGGAGAAAAAATGTGTGCAAACCAAGTCACAACTGCACACAAACATATTCTGTCACACATATGCAGGTGACAAAACTATGACGGCTGTGGCAGATGGACACTATATGAGAGACCTGTGGGAGAATTATCATTTTTCCCCCTTCTTCACATGGCATTGTTTATATGGCCTTGTGTGTGAAAAGCACATGTACCGACCTGAACGGTGCATGAAGAGAAATAATCTCTTACAACCATTACAAAAGCAGGTGGGAATCATGCAGCATTCCAGACTTTGCTGGAACTATAATGCCCAGCATCCATCACCACTGCCTATGCTGGAACTTGGAGTCCAACAGCATATTGGAACTGCACGATTCCCACTCCCATTAAAAAAATTCCCTTGCACTTCATAGAGTTTGGAAGAGTTACTTTTTAAGACTTCAGTTCCCAGAATACCCCAGCCAGTGTGGCTACAGGCTTGGCTTACTGACAGATGAGTTCTGTGACTTTGGGGGCTCAAATGTAACTAATCTAAGCTCTGTACCTAGAAGTGCCTTCTTGTGTGAAAAACATGGCCTTCTTGATACAGTTGACCCTTGGTATCTGCTAGGGTTTGATTCTAGGACCCCATGTGGATACCAAAATCCAGGGATGCAGAAGTCCCATTAAATAAAGTGGCATCATAAAATTGTATCCCTTATATAAAATAGCAAAATCGAGGTTTGCTTTTTGGAATTTATATATTTTTGGAATATTTTCAAGCCATAGATGAATATGGAGGGCCAACTGTATTTCTTCTTTCCTGCTCACTTTCATTTTAAAAAGTACATGTAAGAATTTAAAGTTTGGGAAAAATTCAGCATAAGGAAGTTTATATACAGGCTGAGTTTCCCTTATTCAAAATGCTTGAGACCAGAAGTGTTCTGGATTTTGGACTTTTGGATTTTAGAATATTTGCATATACTTAATGAAATCTCTTGGAGACGGAATCCAAGTCTAAACATGGAATTCATTTATGGTTTGTACAGTATACACCTTGGGCACATAGCCTAGATGTAGTTTTATACACAATATTTTAAATAATTTGGGATATGAAACAAAGTTTATGTACACTGAACCATCAGAAGCAAAGGTATCACTATATCAGCCAGTCAAGCAGACAATTCTGGATTTTCGGAGTATTTCAGATTTCTGTTAAAATGATGAATGAGGAGGTGGGGGAAGAACCCACCCCACCCTTCTCCCTTTGTGATGTTGCCAACTATTTCTGGAAATCTGGAGAAAGTGAAGATTTCTCACTTTGAGGGATTTTTATTCTGGATTTTTAGAAGTTTGTTTATAGAAAAGTAAAATTTGTGAGCAGCTGCATATGCACATGTACATTCATGTGTGTGTCTGTATGTGTGTGAGAGAGACTGAGACTTGTGAGGTTCATGAAGATGCTCCAGCTCTTTCATAATGTCAGCACTGCACTCCAAGAAAACATGCACTCGACTGCCCTCTAAACACAATTTGAACAGCAGGATGCAAAAAGAGAAATGCTGTGTTGGATCTGTCAGCATTCTCTTCATGCAGAGCAGTCAGTCCAACCGGATGCCTACCTCTCTGCCCTCAGGTTCCTTAGGAATTAGTATTGAGAGGCATGCTGTCTCTGATCCTGAAGTTGCTATATTCCCTCCCTTCCACAAATACACCAGCAGCCAATGACAGCTCTGTCCTCCAAAGTCAGTTTGGTGTACTGGTTAGAATATGGGAATAGGAATTGAGAGATCCATGTTCCGATCCTGACTGGGCTATGAAATTCGTTGAAGGATCCAAGTCTCTCTCTCTCTCTCTCTCTCTCTCTCACACACACACACACACAGGAGTTTATCAGACGGAATTTCTCTTTATTTTGAATGGAGCCAATTGGAGCCAATTTGAATTCATGTGAATTTGCTAGTTTAGCGAATTTATGTGAATTCCAATTGCGTTCGGCATGCATTCAGAATGACTTCCCATTACCTGAAAATGACTGCCCATTGCCCAAAATTGCGTGAGATGCTTTAATTCACAGTAACGTAAAACCCATGATTGTGTTCAGAATGACTTCCCTTTTGCCCAAAATTGCGTGCGATACTTTAATTCGCAATAACATCAAACCCCATGATTGCGTTCGGATTGCCATTGCATTATACTTCCAATTTCCGACATCTGATAAGGTCTATACACTCAGCCTGACCTACCTCAAATGTTTGTTTTTTGAGAAAGAAATGTGGAGCAAGTATGCTGCCTTAATAAGGCAGGTTATAAATGTAATTAAGAAACAAACATTGCTTCTTAAACGCCATTCAATTTGGCAGCCACAGGTTTAACCCACAACAGTCAATCCCACCATTTTAACTCTGTGTTGCCCAAACTGACCACCTGTCACTAGTTACTTTTGGGGGGGGACTGCAACTCCTATAATCTCAGAACTGGCTAGGCAACCAGGGGCATATGGAAGTAATGCCCCCTCGCTCCCAATTCTCTCCATGACAGTTTCCTTCAGTCTTCACATTTCTAGCACTGCAGTAGCTTAAAACTTCAACTGAGCATTTAGAAATACATTTGTGACATTCAAAGATTGGGGGACTGTGAACACAGCAAAGATAAAAGTTCTAGGCATGAATCATTTTCAGTATCTCACTCTTTGCAATGCTAGACAGTTGGGGACTGGAGAAAAATTCAGCATTCTTACTATAAATTCTTAAGTAATTTTATTGTTGTTATTGCTTCAAGTCATTTCCGAGTTATGGCAACCCTAAGGGGGATCTATGATGGGGAATGGGTTCTTAGCAAGATTTGTTCAGGGGCAATTTACCATTGCCTTCCCTTAAGGCCGAGAGCATGTGACTTACCCAAGTGGGTTTCATAGCTGAGCCTGGAACTGAACCCTGATCGCTAGCGTTGTAGTCCAACACTCAAGCCACATTGACTCTCTTCACTGGGTAATTTACTGAGTAGCCACCTTCACCAGAGAGCCAGTGTGGTGTAGTGGTTTGAGCATTGGACTATGACTCTGGAGATGAACTGCTCAAGCATAAAAACTCCACTGGGTCCCACTCTCTCAGCCTCATGGCCAACCCACTCTGAAGAAACTTGCCAAGAAAACCCTGTTTGGTTTGCCTCAAGGTTGCTGTAAGTCAGAAACAACTTGAAGGCACACAACAACATCTTCGTTGGGGTAGCAACGCCAGTTAGTAGCCGTATTTCTGAGAAATTCTGGGAGTCATAGCCAAAAACATTAGTTGTTGTGTGCCTTCATGTAATTCCTGATTTATGATGACCCTAAGGCCATCCCTGTCCTCTGGGGCCAAGAGGGTGTGACTCTGAGACTAATGGAAAGAAAGAACTTGGTAGCATGAGTTTTTGTAGACTTGATGGTAGCTCCTGCTGTCATCTGAGGAAGTAGATTCAAGTCTATGAAAAGCTCTTGCTACCCTCCTTTCATGCATCTGAGGAAGTGGGCTCCTGCTACATCTGAGGAAGTAGGTTCATGTCTCTGAAAGCTCATGCCACCAACTTCAAACGTCTAAAAAAGTGGACTCAAATCTATGGAAAGCTCATGCTATCATCAGAGGAAGTACTAAAAGGTCATGCTACCAAACTTCTCATGCAAGCTGGAGTTGTGGGGTCTAGAGCTTACTCTGGCTCAAGGCTATGGAATTCTGGGAGTTGGGAGTCTGTTGTGGGGGTCCTGGCTCAAGGCTATGGAATTGTGGGGGCTGGAGTTTGAGGTCTAGAGCTTACTCTGGCTCAAGGCTATGGAATTCTGGGAGTTGGGAGTCTGTTGTGGGGTCCTGGCTCAAGGCTATGGAATTGTGGGAGCTGGAGTTTGAGGTCTAGAGCTTACTCTGGCTCAAGGCTATGGAATTCTGGGAGTTGGGAGTCTGTTGTGGGGTCCTGGCTCAAGGCTATGGAATTGTGGGAGCTGGAGTTTGAAGTCTAGAGCTTACTCTGGCTCAAGGCTATGGAATTCTGGGAGTTGGGAGTCTGTTGTGGGGTCCTGGCTCAAGGCTATGGAATTGTGGGAGCTGGAGTTTGAGGTCTAGAGCTTACTCTGGCTCAAGGCTATGGAATTCTGGGAGTTGGGAGTCTGTTGTGGGGTCCTGGCTCAAGGCTATGGAATTGTGGGAGCTGCAGTTTGAGGTCTAGAGCTTACTCTGGCTCAAGGCTATGGAATTCTGGGAGTTGGAGTCTGTTGTGGGGTCCAGAGCGGAGCTCCGCTCCGCTCTGGACCCACAACAGACTCCAACTCCCAGAATTCCATAGCCTTGAGCCAGAAAAAAAAAGAATTAAAGGAGTGCCAAACCAGTTTATGTCTCCAATGTGGGATGCAGCCTCTGGTCCCACTCCACCCCAGACTGACCAAGGGCTTGCAAAAAAGCTAGATCCCCTAGTCCTTCCCTGCTGCCTCTCCTTGCCTTGCCTAGTTGCCTTAGCCCCCCTTCCCTTCCCTTCCTTGACTTACTTACCGAGGAGGACGCGGGCTTGGTGTGCCTCAATCCAGAGGTAGAGGGAGCCCTCTGGGGCTGGGGCAGAAGAAGCAGCAGAGTCTGCAGCAGCAGCAGCAGAAGGGGCGAGTTGGAGCAGGCTGCTGCCAGCAGAGCCCCAGCAGCAGCAGTAGAGCCCCAGCAGCAGCAGAGCCCTAGTCTTCAGATCTTGCCCCCCAGAGCTGCCCTCTCCCTTTGCCCTTCCAGCCATCCCTCCTGAGACCCCTCTACTAGTAGTGCCTTCTTCTTCTTGGGGGGCTCCTTCTTCTTCTTCTTCCCTTCTTCTGGGTCTGAGTCTCCTGCTGTTGCTGCTGCTGCAGCCTCCAGAGGTAGGTTTGAATGGAATGCCTCTCTAGTCTAGTCTTCTTCTTAGCAGCAGCAAGTGTGGGACTCACACTCACTCCTCTCCAAAAAGACTAGAAAGGAAAAGGGGGCGAGCCCTCTATGGAGGAGGGGTGGGAGGGGAGCCACCGCCAGGGGGCGCAGCAGACCAAGCCAGACCCACACAACAACAACAACAACAGACCCCCCCAGCAGCCCCCCAACTTTTTTGGGGGGGGGGAATGCAAGCTTCCCCTGACAAAGAAGGAGAAGAAGCCACTGGAGCCTCCAAAGCTTGCCTCATCATTTTGTATTTTGTGCCCCCCCCAACAGGGTCACACTCTCTCAGCCTCAGAGGAGGGCCACAACAACAACCCCCCCCCTCTGAGGAAACTTGCCAAGAAACCCCTTGTGATAGGTTCACCTTTGGCAAAGCCTGATAAAGCCGCTGGTGGAGCTTTGAAAGCGTGCGCATTTTGTGCCAACCCCCCCCAGGGTCACACTCTCTCAGCCTCAGAGGAGGGCCGCGGCAAGACACCCCCCCCCCGAGGAAACTTGCCAAGAAACCCCTTGTGATAGTTTCTCCTTCAGCAAAACCTAACAAAGCATCCGGTGGAGCTTCGAAAGCTTGCCTTGTGCATTTTGGTGCCTTTCTGATTTGGGACTCAATTGTACTTTTGCATACGACTTTTGTAGACTATGGCCAATGACTTTGCTATAAGCCAGTGGAGCTTTGAAAGCCTGCCTCGTGCATTTTGTGCATTAAAAGAAAAACCATCACGGTCGCACTCTCTCAGCCTCAGAGGAGAGCCACAGCAAGCCCCCTCTGAAGAAACTTGCCAAGAAAACCCTGCGATAGGTTTGCCTTAGGGTTGCAGAAAGTCAGAAGCAACTTGAAGACTTGAAGTGGCTGAGCTGGGAATCGAACCCTGGTCGCCAAAGTCGTAGTCCAACACTCCAACCGCTATGCCACATTGTCTCTCTTGACTAGATAACTTTTGCAGCAACCTTTGCCAGAGAACCAATGAGGTGCAGTGGTTTGAGTACTGGACTATGACTCTGGGGATCACCAATTCCTTGCTTAAGCATTAAAAAAAAATTACTGGATCACACTCTCTCAGCCTCAGAGGTTGGCCATGGCAAATGGCTAAAGAAACTTGCTAGGAACCCCCCGGCAAAGCCTGATGAAGCAGCAAGTGGAGCTTCAAAAGCTTGCCTTGGTCTAGTTTGGTGGGATGCATAAAGGAATCACTGTTTGGTGGATTTTGGATTTTATTGTACTTTGCTATATGGGCAACAGGGCTACCTATCACTATAACCGGGTTTTCTTGGCAAGTTTCTTCAGCGGGTGATTGCCATGGCCATCCACTGTGACCCGGGGTGGTGGTGGTGGTGGTTTATGCACTAACTGAAAGAGAAAGGTTGGTAGCATGAGCTTTTGTAGACTAGAGTCTACTTCCTCAGATGCAGGCATATAATTGTATAGGATAATTCTTTCTTTTTCTTTCAGAAAGAGTGTTCTCTTCTGTGCCAAGGTACATGAAGTGGATGCAGAAGTGCAGAGTAGCTGCGAGCGAAGACAGTAATGGTTATGGAAAGCTGCAAAACAAGATATTCAACAGATGAAGCATTTCCATTATTATACACGTCTGCTGAGCAAATCTGCACCTGCTGACTTTTTAGTCAAGGAACTTTTTTCCTTCAAAATGTATCTGAAGAGCAGGAGCCCTGCTTATACGTACTTCACAACATGTACTTCCCATTTTTGGAGTTTTTTCAAAATGTATGTCCGTCTATGCTGTTTCTGGAAGGGGGGGGGTGAAAGGAGAAAAGTTCAATATGAAACGATGATTGTAAAATTGTGATATGTATTATGTAATAATTTTAAAAAAAAAAACATTTTTGGAGTCTGAGTCCTTCAAACATTTTGTAACTGTTTTACAAAACAGATATCGGACCGAAGAAGGAAAGAGAAACGTAAAGTACCCAGATTAAAATAGCCACAATAAGCTACAACTGCTGAAATTTCTTCTATCACACAACTGTTAAAGGGACATGGCCCTGATCCTCTATATCCATGCCACAAAGGGATGGTCCATGGACCAGTACTGGTCTGTGCATTACTAGCTGCCAGTCCATGGCAAGTTTCCAAGAAAGAAAGAGTTAGAATAGAATCATATAGAGTTGGAAGAGACCACAAGGGCCATCCAGTCCAACTCCCTGCCATGCAGGAACTCTCCATCAAAGCATCCCTGACAGATGGCCATCCAGCCTCTGCTTAAAGACCTCCAAGGAAGGAGACTCCACTACTCTCTAAGGGAGTGTGTTCCACTATCGAACAGCCCTTACTGTCACAAAGTTCCTCCTAATGTTGAGGTGGAAACTCTTTTCCTGCAATTTGCATCCATTGAGTCCTGTTCTCTGGAGCAAGTTTGCTCCCTCCTCAATGTGACATCCCTTCACCAGGGCGATCACATCACCTCTTAACCTTCTCTTCTCCAGGCTAAACATCCCCAGCTCCCTAATGGTGAGACCTGGGTTCGAATCCCGACACAGCAAATGCAAACCCGAGTAAAGTCGCATCATGGCACTGAAGCAAAAACGGGGCAGGATTAAATGGAGGCCATAAAGTGGAAACAACCACAACACAAAGCCCTGGTCTTCTTCTCACCGTGTGGGGAGCCGAGGCGGTGGGGTTGAGAGGCGGCAAAGCGACGATGGGGGAAGGCGGCGGTCCTCCTCCGGGTCCAGTCCGGGAGATCATGCCCGGGGAAGAAGGCTGGCACTGGCGGATGGCTTCACCTCCTCCTCCTCCTCCTCGGCTGCCTGTATTCAGTGGTTACAGATATACTACTGATCCCTAGCACATTTTTTAAAAATTGCCAGTCTCCCATATCAAATAGCTTAAGCAGCACATCTACATGTCATCTATACAAACAACCGACAGAGCAGTGGTGGGGAATGTGTGGCCCTCCATTAGTCCTAGAAAGCATAGCCACTGGGGAGAGATCATGGAACTGGTAGCCCAACAATCTCTGGCTGGCATCATTTTCTCATCGAACACAACCACTTTCAGAGCAAGTTCAGGCTGTGGAAATTGTGGCCCTCTAGATGCTGTTGGGCTATGACTACAACAGTCTCCAGCCAGCATGAGTGGTCAAAGATAATGGGAACTGTAGTCCAGAAATCTCCCCACCTTTTACATGGGAGAGGGGGAAAGAGAATATTCTGACTACTTCCTAGGGAAACACTCCTGGAGCTAGCATTAATTTTGCTAATGCTTGTGGGCAACCCAATATCTGTACCTATAATGATTTCATAAAGCACAGTTATGAGAAATTATTTTTGGACAAACAGTTTTCTGAATCTCCCAGCCAGCATGGCTAGTGGCCATGCTGGCTGGGAGATTCAGAAAACTATTTGTCCAAAACTATTTGTATGAGGGATTCTGGAAGTTGTGGTCCCCAAAAATAATTTTTTCCAGGTTCAACCCAGAAGCTTTAGCTGGAGCATATTACACATTAACGCCTGTCTAGGGCAGAAGGGTATCTTTATGCAAAGTGATAAGCAAAAACATTGTCTGGACTGATTTCCTACTGTCTTTAGAGCCCCATTCGTGATGCAACTGTAAAGTCCTAAGAATAGAAGAGTCATATCAGATCAGCCCCGTTGGATCCAAAAATATGACAAAGTGCCTCAAATTCTAAGTCCCACTGTAATGTCTATGATCAAGTTTCATAATTTTAAATAGCCTTTGTGTTCAGTGGACAAAGACCAGGATCCAAAGGTTTTAGATTGTAAGCATGAAGGCAGGGAACTGTCTAATTAAATGATTGTACAGTGCTGTGTAAATTTACAGCGCTATATAAATAAAGGTATTATGGTGCTTATGGAAGAAACTCAGTTAGTGAAATGGCAGTGTGTATGTGTATGATTCACTCCTCTCTCTCCTTCTGCAGCCATAAAAACCTCTGAAATAGTTTTTTGGGAAATGAAAGGAAAAAAGTTTTGCTGTTAATACAACAGGTTTACAGCAGGATTTTCTGCTGTCCGTTCATTATTTTTAATCAACCATCTTTAACAATGTATTAGATTTTATAAACAGTACCATCTTCCTCTGATGGAGTCCTCTAACAGAGAATTGTATATATTTCAGAGGAAGGGACTAGCAAAAATGCCTATGAATATTCTTTGCCTAAGAAAAAGACCTTGAAATTCATAGGGTTGCCATAAGTCAAGTGATTTGAAGTGACACACACAGAACTGCTCTCTTAGTGTAAGGAGGCCCTCTTGTGGTTGATACACCTAATGGCAAAAAACTTAAAGGCACCTTGATTCTAGAGATGGGAAATTCTGACAGTTTTGCTTTCTTCTCACATTTTTTTTTTAACTCAAGTCCTTTTTTAATATAAAAAATGTTATGCATTTTGATAAATATTATCAAAATTCTTGCACTTGGCTGCTTTCTACAACAACAACAACAACAACAACACCACTTTTATTATTATCACTAACATTTTGTTACGAAATATTAACATTTATATTCTACCTTTCTTCCCGTGAAGGCAACATATTTATCATCTTATCCCCACTTTATTCTCACCGCAGTTCTGCGTGGTGGGTCAAACTGAGCAACCGATCATTTACTGAGGATCCAACTATATCATACAAATAGCACGTCTTTAGAGGTGGAAGACTTTCAAGTGCTGAAAGATATCTGATTGTAGTTCGAGAGCCAGTGTGGTGTAGTGGTTTGAGTGTTGGACTACAACTCTGGAGACCAGGGCTCAATTCCTTGCTTGGCCATGAAACCTACTGGTGACCTTGGGCAAGTCATTTGCTCTCAGCCTCAAGGGGAAGCAATGGCAAACTTCCTATGAACAAATCTTGCCAAGAAAACTATGATAGGTTCACTTTAGGGTGTTGAAATGACTTCAAAGCACACAACAACAACAAGCCTGCAAGTTATTTTTCTATGTTTTATGATTAGCCATCATGAAATGGCTTTGTCTGCAACTCTGATTGCTCAGACATGAAGCTTTGTTGGAATTTGTTTCTTGAAAATAATTTCATATTGTAACGCATCCTAACTGTAAGGGTATAGTCTTGTGACTCACCAGGAACCTGAATCTTGGGGCTCTTTCATGCTATACAATTATAACACGATGATTTATTTTAACTGCCATGGTTGCATCATGAAAAACCCTGAGAGCTCTCTGGCTGACTAAAGTGGAATCATAGTTTTATAACTGCGTAGTGTGAAACAGCTCTTGATCTTGCAAGGCACAGTCCAACACTCTAAACACTACAATACATTGGTTTCTTGAATTATGCTGTTTAGCAGTAGAGATTTCACATTCTATCTTCTCCGAATAATGTTGCAGGTTTTTTAAAAAACTATCTATAAGCAAGCCTGTTTTAAAAGCATATGATCTTGGTCTTCTAATTGGAGATAAATCTCTTTTTCTACTATTTGTTTTATTTATTTGTTTGTTTATTTGTATTTACAGTACTTTATTTATATACTGCCTTGGACCCAAGGCGGTTTCCATTACAACAAATTAAAAACATTTACAAAAAGATTTAAAATTAATTTAAACTCACATATTTAATATAGGCTTAGTTTTTTAAAAACAACAGCAATCCTCTTTCTCTGGCTTAGAATGGCATATTTATGTATTCCCTAAACCTAATGCAAAATGTAATAATTTGACAAGCATAGATCCTTTCCCAAGATTTATATCAGATACTAAATGATATCAAATAGTATCAGAAGTTTAGCTTTTGTAATGCTGAATGTCAGTAGCTTCTTCCAGCTCTTAAAAAAAAACAGAACATTTTGCTTGTTGAATATTATTATTTCCCACCTTTTTCCCACTTCGAGGGAAGTTATAAAGTAATTAAACTATCAAAAATTAAAGTAAGTTAAAATATAAACCATTAAAAATAAAATAAAAATCTAACACATTATACAAGGCCATCTTCCTCTAAAAAATTAATTCTCAAACATCTTTGTTTGGGTCTAGTTAGTTAGTAAGGAGGATGCCAGCCAAACCTCTCTAACAAAAAGATCTCCACAGCCTGGGAGCAGCCACGGAGAAGGTACTCTCCCATGTCCCCTCTCATGCTGCATTCACACTGGAGAAATAAACCAGTTTAAGTGCCATGGCTCAATGCTGTGAAATTCTGGGAATTGTAGTTTGTTGTGGGGCCCAGAGCGGAGCAGAGCTCCGCTCTGGACCCCACAACAAACTACAATTCCCAGAATTTCACAGCATTGAGCCATGGCACTTAAACTGGTTTATTTCTCCAGTGTGAACGCAGCCAAAGTGTATCTGTGAGGGTGGTGGGATAAAGAGAAAGTCTGCCCTTGAAGATTTAATACACAAGCAGGTTCATGTGGGATAATATGGCCCTTCAAATAACCTGGGCCTGAGTCATGAAGCTTAAATGCCGTAGCTTTTTATAGTTTCAAACAGAAGAGGTAATTTTTGAATCTCAGATCCAGTGGTTTCTGGATGAGATGGATTATCTAGATTCATTTCAATCTGGTTTCAGACCTGGCTATGACACCTGGCTGTGGGATGGAGACGGCTAATCACCTTGGTGGATGACCTATACAGGGAAATGGGCAATGAGAGTGTGTCCCTACTAGTCCTGCTGCATCTCTTGGTAGCTTTTGATAACATCAACCATAATATCCTTCTGGGCCACCTCTCTGAGATGAAACTTGGGGGCACTGTTATGCGGTGGTTCCAGTCTTTCTTGGAGAGACAAGCTCAGAAGGTGGTGTTGGGGAACTCCAACCCTCTGGCTGTTGGCTTATGGGGTCCCCTAAGGTTCTGTTCTGTCCCCTGTGTTATGGGAGGATTGAGGGTTTTGGAATGTATATTTTAAAAATCTTTGTAAGCCACCCCAATTGCATCTTGTAGAGGGGTGGGATATAAATAAATTTTATTATTATTATTATTATTATTATTATTATTAAACATCTATATGAAAGTGCTGGGAGAAGTCATTTGGAGTTTTGGGGTGCAGTGTCACCAGTATGTTGATGACACCCAAACATCTCTCTTTTTCATCTGATTCCAAGGAAGCTGTATCAGTACGGAACCAGTGTTGTCTGTCAGTAATGGACTGGATGAGGGCAAACAAACTTAAGCAGGTCCAGAATGCTGCGGCAAGAATGCTGACTAGGGCCGGTTATAGGGAGCATATAATTCCCTTGTTGAAACAGATGTAATGGTTACCAGTTTGTTTTTGGGCACAATTGCTGGTTATGACCTATAAAGCCCTACACAGAGGTTTAAAATCAAGTTCATACTGGCACCGGTTTTTTCACTAGGGAATCCAGATCTTGCACATCCGTTGCAGTGCAAATCCCCCTAAACTCGGGTTTTCCGAAAGCGAGGCATTTACCATTTCTTTTCAGAAAAACCGATTCAATCGAATGTGAACTTGGCTCCAATCATGATCGGGTCATGTTCAGGGGAGGGGTGAAAACCAGGGGGCAGAACATGCTTCCTCTCCCTGCAACCACCGGCTTTGATCTGGTGCTGTCTTTTTTGCAGCAGGTGTGCTTCATTGGGCACTTCTGAATTTTTTAAAATTATTTTTACAATTTGACAGATTATGCATATTCTACACGAGGCTCTTTAAACAGGAGGAGGAAAGAGCCCCCTTCATATTGAGCATTTAAACAAAGGGAGAGGGAACCCCGATCCATATATGGAAGCCAACTATCCATATATGGATTGGGGGTTCCCCCTCCCGTTTAAATAGCCCCATGTAGAATGCGCATAATCTGTCAAATTGTAAAAATAATTAAAAAAAATTCAGAAGTGCCCGATGAAGCACTCCTGGTGCTGAAAAAAAGGAGAGGAGGAGGAGGGGAAGGGACCCCCACAAGCTGCACAGCTCCCAGCCCTATGCTCCATGTGCATATTCTGTCAAATTTTAACAAGTATTTTAAAAGAAGCGAAGTGCGGACAGAGCACTCGTGCAGCCAATGGCTGCATCAGACGTCACCATGACATCATTTGATTGACAACTAGGAGGCTCCATCTTGAATCGTTACTTTTGCATGCATGAACTTTAGTGGGGTAAAATGCACCGGGAAGCATTGATCGGGGCAAAGGGTAGTATGAACTTCTTTCCGGAGAGATTCGGTAATGGCATGCACGATCTGATCCAGATCTAACCAGGGCAAATGGGTTAGTATGAATGGGGCCGAAGTGAGGAGCTTTCTGTTTTTCATTACCTCCCTATTTGTGGGAGGAATTATAATGCCAAATGCAAATTAAAGTTATGAAACAATAACCATCCAATAACGGGTATCTTAACTGTTTTGGGAGGACAATCCTATGCTTCTTTATAAAATCTTGTGGCCTCAGTGACAACCTAATTTACAAGAGGTCTAATCAGGTAAGGGATTAAACAGGATTAGGGGTTTGGGGGCTGCTGTTGCTCTTATAAAAATCACTGGGTTACATACAGAGTCGTGCAGAACAGAAATTGAATGACAGAGATAGACAAACCAGGGGGGTTTTCTGCTTCACTTCCCTCTTCTCTACAGCTTCTTAAACTTTTCACTAGAGGATTAGGGGTCCTCCTGAACACTGTGAAAAATGGTGTTAGAGGCTGTATGGAGAAGAAAGAATAGGCAAATATCACTGGATTTTCTCCACTAGAGAGCTAACCCTGGATCCCACTTCTTTCCATCCATAAAAAAAGCCCTGCTGCCTAATGGGAAACAACATACCCAGGAAGAAATGCCAATGACTTTTGAACTATATTTAGAAGCCTCACCTACATATAATGAAACGATTTGTTCATAAAACGTTTGCCATTGCCTTCCCCTGAGGCTGAAAGAGTGTGACTGCCCAAGATCATCCAATGGGTTTTATAGCCAAGCTGGGAATTAAGCCCTGGTCTTCAGAGTCATAGTCCGGCACTCAAACCATTACGCCACACGCTGTAATAATACATATATGTTGCTCACATTCCTGCTGGATAAATTTGCTTCTCATAGCAAGCATAGTTGTAAATTTAAACATTATATACTGCTAAGCTTTTAAACTGTGAAATGGGTGGAATTGAACAATTCACTGCATCCTTATGAAGGGGACAGCATTATGGCCTGAAATATATAATGTTTGGCCACCTCATTATCCAGACAATCTGTCTACATCCAGCCACACTGAAATAAAAAAAATCTTAAGGGCAATAAAATAATAGTAGGATGAATCCAAGGATGATGTAAAAGGCTTTTCAGCAAATTCCTGCAGTTATTGCCATCCCGACTACTATTTCTGCTGTTTGCCATCAACAGAATGGGGGGGGGGGGGCTTCTTTGAGGGAGATAAGATTAGTACCCTACAGGCAAACCAATAATAGGGACATCTTGGCAGTTTTTTTGTCAGAGAGGGTTTGCCATTGCCATATTACTATGCCATTATCCACTGAAATTATATTGCACATTATTCAGACCACTTCCTTTTCTGACCATGGAGGAATCTGAGCAGGAGAAATACAACTATGTCAGAGTCATTGGAGTTTATCATATGACAGAATTTGGGGGTACAATGCAATGGCAATCTGAACACAATCATGGGGTTTCACATTATTGCATATGAGTGTATCTCACACAATTTCAGGCAAAAGGGAAGTCATTCCGAACGCAATCATGGGGTTTCACGTAATTGCGTATTAGAGTATCTCATGCAATTTGAGGCAATGGGGGGTCATTTTCAGGAAATGGGAAGTCATTCTGAATGCATTCCGAATGCAATCACATTTCACATAAATTCGCTAAACTAGCGAATTCACGTAATTGCGAATTGGCTCCATTCGCAATTGAGAGAAATTCCTCCCAAGTGATAAACTCCATTGTTTGAAATGACTTTTTGTTGTGCAAAAGACACAAAGTTCCCTGGTTGTCCAAGGATATTGGAAGATTGAGATTTTTCTAAAAGCACCTGCCCCCCTGAAGAATATTCTAAATCAGCTGTGAATATGTGCACCAAGCAACAGTTTTTGAAAGAAGTATATGGGTAGGTGGATAGGACAGAATTTTTTTAATGCAATGCCATGAACAACATACGTAAGTGCTAAGGAGCTTGGTCTTTGTTCTTTTGTTTCACTAACACTCACTTTCAACATCTAGGCAATGTGACTAGAACTACACTGCTCAAATACCTATGATTATGAGGCATGTCACCTATAAATGTATAGTTTCAACAGCCTTCCATTGTTTTTGCTAGTTTCCTATTATGGTGTTGCTTGCCAGAACCTACCAAGCACCTGAAGCCAAAACCACAGTATATTTTATTGGGACTGGAAAAGTCTTAGCAACTATATAGAGGAACATCCTATTTTAGAGATGGGCAATTTGTGGCCCCTCACATGCTCTTGGATTACAGTTCCCAGCTCTCCTCACTATTGGCAAAGCCATATAAACATGATGGAGGGTACAATCTAGCATCATCTGGAGGGCCACTACTTGCCTAGCAATATCCTTCTTCCATACATTTTATCCACAAAATCTTCAGAAACACTATACTCTATGAAGTTCCACTTTGCTCACTTCTCTTAAAAATCTACTGCTGCATTCTCCATCTAGTATTGTTTATTTTTTCTTAAATAGGATTTTGATATATTCTTTGATATATTCTTTGATGACAATTAAGTCCAGCCTAAGGCATTATGCTGCCTAAGGACAGCAAATTAAAGTATTATGTCCTTTACTCTTAAAGTCAAGGCACATCACAGACAGGTTATTTTGGCAATAAAGGAAGACCAATTCTTTTCCTGCATTTTGATTAATACAATCACAATAAATTAAATAACTAACATTTGGTCTCCTTTTAGGCCCACACCTCTAACCTGCTGCCTAAATCCTAACTGTCAGTCCAATCCTGTCCTCAGTACAGATGTGTTTGCATGGAGGTGGCTCCTGTCTAGTTTATGGGATTCCACAGCAGCAACTGTTAAAGAAAAAACCCTTTAAAAAGAATATAGAAGTTTATCATACGATGGAATTTGGGGGTATAATCCAATGGCAATCCGAACGCAATCATGGGGTTTCACGTTATTGCGAATGAGTGTATCTCACGCAATTTTGGGCAATGGGAAGTCATTCTGAACGCAATCATGGGGTTTCACGTAATTGCGTATTAGAGTATCTCATGCAATTTTGGGCAATGGGGAGTCATTTGTGGGAAATGGGAAGTCATTCTGAATGCATTCCGAATGCAATTAGAATTGGCTCCATTCGAAATTGAGAGAAATTCCTCCCGTGTGATAAACTCCATAGATTCATTAGACAATGCAAGAACCATAGGCCCTAAAAAGAAGATGGGCCATTAGTCCAGTTAAAACTGATGGAGGCTTGTTTCCCAGAGGTGGAGAATACATATTTAGTCATGTCATACTTTAACTGACTAAGAAGTACACTTCTTCATGGGATGAAGACACTAATCTTGAAAAGAAAATAATTTTAGGACTATAGCTCTCATAATTCCCCAGCCAGCATGACCACTGGCTGTTATTCTGGGAGCTTTAGTCCAAAAAATAGCTTTTACAAGCTCTGGAAGAGACAACGCACTTCTTACCCCACCATGAAGCATCAGATATGCTGGTGAACCATGAGCTACTGTATCTTGAAATTTTTTAGTAGACAAGAAGGGAACAAAAGCCTGTGAGTTTTTTACCTGACTGTGTAAATAAATCTTAAGACTGAAGAAAATTAAAAACAAGAGAAAGTCATTGTCTTGGAAATAAATAGACCCAAATCTTTGACAAGAAGTACAATGCCAAGTACTGTGCTTGTTTTAAATTACACCATGTTCAAACCTGTTGTAAAACCTATCTCACTAACAAGTTTTAAAGGAGAATGGGCCTGTGGCAGGGAAATCTGTGAGTGAATGCCTTCATTCTTTTACTGATTTAAGTCTTTTTAAAGTAGTTCAAAAGTCTAGGGCTGTCTTAATGTAGAAGAATTCAGACTGTCCATAAAGACAATGTAAAGAGTAAAGTTCTTTTTCCTTTGGTCTAATTAGCAAAGCACTTCCTTTAGTCTAGCTGGGCACTATTGAACTGCAAATCAGCTGCAGGAAAGAATGGCAATGGTTTAGTTATTCAGTTCTGAGACACAGGTATTTTCCAGGTAAAAGCCCAAGAGGGGATTATTCATATGCAAATTTATATCCCACCCTTCAAATGCTCATTCACCATGCAGAGCAGCTCACAACAATTCAAAACTCCAGTGCAATATCAAATACATGCAATAAAAATGCAAGGAGCAATAACTATAAATGCAATAAAAATACAGAACAAAAACCATTAACAATGCACGTTTTAAAGAAAATGAACACTATTCTTAGGAGGCAAAAGCCTCCCAAGAATAGAAAGGGCCTCACAAACTAGGGAGAAAAAAGGCATCCCAAGAAAGAGACACCTCAAGATTCATGAAACAAATAGGTCCAGCTACTTCCAGCTGACTGGGCCAGCATTGTGCTGAAGACCAGGGTTCAAATTCCCATTCAGCTGTGTGAAGCCCTTGAATGATCTTGTGGAGGTCATATGAGAGAAGGCCAAAGGCAAACCCACTCTGAACAAATTCTGCCAAGACAATCCTGCAATAGGTTCACCATAGCGGTGCCATAAGTCAGAAAGACTTGAAAGCACAAATAACAACTTCCACTTTGAACGGCCTCTCATTTTAATCTTAGAGACTGGGCAAATTGATAAGCGAGGGAATATATAGTAGTGTGTGTGTGGTTTTGTGTGTAAATAATAATAATAATAATAATAATAATAATTTTATTTCTTACCCATCTCTTCTCAAGGCTCAAGGTGGGTTACAACATAGTTAAAGCACAATCATTACATAAAATACACATATTAAGCTGCATCTGTACACAATATTTCTATTACAATACATAGGACAATAATTACATACAAAATTCATGTTTAAAGTTCATGATTAAAAACTGCCCGGATAGGCCTGCTGGAAGAGATGGGTCTTCAAATGTGTTTTATATTCCGACAGATGTCAGATCTCTTCAGGCTGGTCATTCCACAGTCTCGGGGAAACCGATGAGAAGGTCCTTGGGTAACGGCTGCCAGTCGGGTTCTTGCAGGCCTCAGTAACTGCCCCCCAGAGGACCTCAATGTTCGGGGCAGATTGTACGGGAGAAAATAACCTGGACCCAAACCATATAGGGCTTTAAAGGTCAAAACCAACACTTTGTACTTTGCTCGGAAAGTAGTTGGCAGTGACTTGAGTATGGGTATAATATGTTCACTCCTGGATGTTCCTGTAACTAATCTGGCAGCCACATTTTGAACCGACCGTAGTTTCTGAACTCGGCACAAAGGTAGCCCAATGTAAAGCGCTCTGCAGAAGTCCGGCCTCGCGGTTACCAGTGTGAGCACCACCATCTTTAGATCCTCCAGATCGAGGAAGGGGCGGCAGCTGGAGCATCAGCCAAAGCTGATAGTAAGCACTTTGTCCTGACCGTCGCATCTACCTGGGCTGATATTTGGAGAGATGAATCCAGGAGCCCTCCCAAGCTGCAAACACAGTCCTTCGGGGGGAGTGTAACCCCATCCAGAAGTGGTTGACACACCTCTAATCCCAGATTAGGACCCTATGTATATAATAATAATAATAATAATTATTATTATTATTATTATTTGTATCCCGCCTCTCCCTATATTGGATCGAGGTGGGTAACAACAATTAAAAAGCGACAAAAATCAAACAGATTGACCACATTTAAAACGTAGCAAAACATAACAATTCAAATTCCCTATCTCCCTCCCACCCTAATAATATTAAAAGTACAACTCCCAGTAAAATTCCCAGTGCAATACACATATAAAACAACATACATAAAAAGGTTGTGCATGCACACACACACACGCACACACATTGTAATATATCTATATTCACACACACACTATATATATATATATATATATATAGTATATATATATATATATATATATATTAGTATGTGTACCTGTGTGTGTGTTATCTTACAATATATAGAGGAAAGTGTGTGTGTGTATGTATGTATATAACCCCCCAATATTTATATATAAGTGCGGGTATGTGTTACAATATATAAAGTATGCTCATGTGTGTGTACCTATCTATCTATTTATACAAAACCCCTATATATGTGTGTGTATATATGTGTGTGTATGTGTGTTAGAATATATAGAGGAAAGTGTGTTCATGTGTGTATGTGTATATATTGTATACAGTCCCCCTATATATATATATATATATGTGTGTGTGTGTGTGTGTGACAATATATAAAGTGTGTTTGTGTGTGTGTATAATATATAAAGGAAAGTGTGTGTGTATACAACCCCCCCTATATATACTGTATATATATATATATATATACACACACTATATATAAATATATAGATATATAGTCAGGAGATACAGTATGTATGTAATTTTAGTCTGTGTTGTGACTGAGTGACTGGGTCTGTGGGAACTAGGAAGCCCTCCCTCAGACAAACGAGGGAGGCGCCCTTCAAGGCATTTGATCTTGATCCAGTCTCTGAGGAGGAGGAGGAAGCCCCGCCCCCTTCGGCTGCCCGGCGGGGGGCGGGGCTAGAGGGCGCTTCCAGGGCGACGGGGGCGGGGCTAGCACACAGGCTACTGCTCACGCGTCACTTCCGGACGGCTGGGACCAAAGAGATAAGGAAAAACAAAGTCATCCTCACGCCACCTTCACTACCGGTTGTCATTACACCTACTCTGTATGCGGGGGCAAGTGGGAAGGGTTGCGTCCACACTGGAGAGATAACCCGGTTTGGCACCGCTTTTAACTCTTTTTCTGGCTCAGGGCTGTGGAATTCTGGGAGATGAAATTTGTTGTGGGGCCCATTATTATTATCTTTATTATTATTTATTATAATTTATATATATAAATATATATATATATATAATTGTTATCTATTGCAGCTATTATCGTAGTTATTACTGCTATTGTTATTATTGCTGTCATTGTTGTCATTATATTGACATTATATGTCAATGTAAATAATTATATATAAATAATAATAATCTAATTATTGTTATTTATATATAATTATTTATATTTAAAATTACAGTGCTATATAAATAAAACACAATAATTACATATTTATAATAATTTTAATAATATATGTTATATGTATATATATATATATATCGCACACATATATATATAGTATATATGTAATATATATATATGAGTATATATATTTTTATATATATTTTATATTTATATATAAATATATTATAATATAATAATATAAATATATAAAATAATATTATATATATATATATAATTTATATATTATATATTATTATTTTTTATTATTTATAGACACATTTAAATATATAATTCCAAAATTTAAAGTATAATATAATAATATATAATATATGATGACTTTATAATAATTTTTACAATAAAAACAATAATAATGCTTAATAATAATAATAAAAAATATATTATTAATAAATAAATAATAAATAAAAAGTTCTAATAATAATAATAATAATAATAATAATAATAATAAATATTTAACCCCTTTTCTATTTGTGGCCTCTTCCCCCCCACAACGCTTTCCAGGGAACCGGAATTCTACGGTGGGCCATTTCCCTTCCTTTAACCCCTTACCTCTTTGTAGCGGAGGGGGCGGGGCTAACGTGGGCGCGTGGTCGGGAAGAGCGGAAGCAGCGTCGCCGTGGTGGTGGTCGGCGTGGTGACGTCACTCGAGGCGCGCCTGAGACTAGAGAGAGAGCGTCAGTGTCTCAGTCTGAGCCTGAGCGAGAGAGGAGGAGGTCGCAAAATGGCGTCGTGTGGCGCCTCCTCCTCCTCCTCTTCCTCATCCTCCTCTTCTTCCTCCTCGCAGCTGACGGACGAGGCCCTGTTCTCTGAGCTGAGGCGCCTGGGCTTCTCTCCGGGGCCGGTGACGGAGAGCACCCGCCCGGTTTACCTGAAGAAGCTGAAGAAGCTGAGAGAGGAGGAGGAGAAGAAGGAGATGGCGGTGAGGGTCCCTCCAGGAAGAGCCTCCTCCTCCTCCTCCTCCACCAAGACCAGGAGCCTCATCCCCCACAGCCCCAGCCCCAGGCGGATGCTGCTCCCCCCTGGACTGGAGAGGGACACCAGCACCAGCACCACCAGCAGCAAAAGCAAAGGGGTCCTTCTGGGCTTCAGCTCGGACGAGTCGGACGCAGAGGCCGGGCCTGCTGTCGGGGGCCGAAGGGGGCAGCCCTCGGGAGGGTCCCCAATATCCCCCCCTCCATCCTCCTCAGCCTTGGGCCAGTCAAGGAGGAGGCCCCATTCCTGGTGGGGGGCCAAGAAGGAAGAAGAAGAGGATGAGGAGGACCTGGAGGAGGAGTTGGAGGAACCCTGCAAGGCCAAGGCGGTGAACGGGAACCGCTTCCTCGGTACCCCTCGGAGGGAGAAATACTCAGACTCTGAAGAGGAGGATGAAGAGGAGGAGGAGGAGAGGCTTCTTCTCCCAAGGCATTGCTTGCCCAGGAAGGGGAAAGCCCTCGGAGCCTTCCCCGGCCCACAAAGCACTGCGGGACACAGTTTGGGAGGACAAAACGAAGAAGAGGAGGAGGAGGAGGATGTCGTTTTAGGGCCCCCCAAAAGCAGGGACCTCCTCGGACCCCGGTTCAGGCAGGGCCCCAATAGGAAAAGCCTCCCTCCTCCGCTCCTCAGGGATGCCTCAAGTCCGCACAAGAAGACCACCAACAATCACGTCTTCGGCGGCGTCGGCCCCGAGCCCAGGATATACGCATCCGCCAACAGTTGCGCCGCCGCCACCCCCGCCAACCACTCCAACCACACGGGTCCCAACCACCTTTACCTGAAGGGCGCCTACAAGACGAAGCTGGCCGCGGAGCCCGAGGAGGACCTGCTGCAGCAGTTCAAGAGGGAAGAGGTGTCCACCGTCGGGGGCTTCAGCGCTCACTACCTGTCCATGTTCCTCTTGACGGCGGCCTGTTTGTTCTTCCTGGTCCTGGGGCTCACGTACCTGAGGATGAGGGGCTCCGGAGCGGCGGAGGGTGTGGGAGGTGAGGGTGAGTATCGGGGCGCGAGGGTAAAGGTCCCCTCCGCATGACAGCTCATGGATAAGTCATGTATATAGGGAGCTGGGGATGTTTAGCCTGGAGAAGAGAAGGTTAAGAGGTGATATGATAGCCCTGTTTAACGGATGTCACATTGAGAAGGGAGCAAGCTTGTTTTCTGCTGCTCCAGAGAACAGGACCCAGAACAGTGGATGCAAACTCTTGGAAAAGAGATTCCACCTCAACATTGGGAAGAACTTCCTGACAGTAAGGGCTGTTCGACAGTGTAAGACACTCCCTTGGAAAGTGGTGGAGTCTCCTTCCCTGAACATTTTTAAACAGAGGTTGGATGGCCATCTGTCAGGGATGCTTTGATTGGGAGTTTCTGCATGGCGGGGGGTTGGACTGGATGGCCCTTGTGGTCTCTTCCAACTCTATGATTCTGTGAAATCTAGTTTAAAAAATTGACCCCAAAAACCTGAGTCAACTTATCCACAGGTCAATGTAAGTACTATACTGTACTTTAAATCAGACACACACACACAAAGCCATTCCCTGGTGAAAGGCAAGAATTTAATCTGCCCTGGAAGCTCTGGCCCCCTTCTACTTTCTCATCCATACATACAGTTATCCCTGTATGGAATTTTGCATGTTCTTTGGCATTGTTTTCCTTTGCTTCATCCTTTACATTCTTTGTTACATGACCCTATGTTTTACCCTCAACTTATCCATGGGCTATATCAAAATCTATAATTTCGGCCCCAAAATGTGCCCTCGACTTATACATGACGTTGACTTGTAATCAAGTATATACGGTACCTAAGGGGCAGGATGCCACCTTGTTGGATGGGGGCTGCAGCAACTGCACGCCGCAGCCCCAATCTGGCCTTTCAAGGGCGCAAGAAGGATTTGCAAATTGCAAAAAGAAGGTCCTTTTTGCCCCCTCGAAAGAGCACCATAGCTGCAGCGGTGTGGCTATGTGGTGCTACTTTAGCACTGCATTGCATGGATGCAGCGCCGGAGTGTGCGGCGTCAGGGTGCCCTGGGGGCTGAGTTGGACATGTGTCGTGAGGACTCTATGCCCCCACTCCACCCCATGCCAATTTTAATGGTCGGTGTGTACAGGGTCAAAGTGGAGACATGATGAGACAAGATAGCCTTGTTTAAGTATATTTGAAGGGGTGTCACATTGAGGATGGAGCAAGCTTGTTTTCTGCTGCTCCAGAGAATAGGACCCGGAGCAATGGATGCCAGCTGCAGGAAAAGAGATTCCACCTCAGCATTAGGAGGAACTTCCTGACAGTAAGAACTGTTCAACAGTGGAACACAATCCCTCGGAGTGTGGTGGAGTCTCCTTCCTTAGAGGTCTTTAAGCAGAGACTGGAGGCTGCTTTGTTTGTGAGTTCCTGCATGGCAGAATGGGGTTGGACTGGGTGGCCCTTGTGGTCTCCTCCAAATCTATGATTTTATAACTCCTGAAAGTGTGTCGCTGGAGGTAAGAGAGCCAGAAGGCTTTGGTAGTGCCATTTGCTAATTTTCATCTCTAACTTTCTTTTACAGTGTGCTTGCACCAACAGCGGGCATGCCATATGCGGATTTGAGACTTTGCAAATGGCAAGCCCTGGTTTTTGCGATGGGCGTGGATACCAAGGGCCCACTGTATATAGGAATTAGACCGAGTGTCCAAAAGCTTATGCTACAACTTACTCTACATAGTCTCAAAGGTTCTACAGTTACCTCCTTATCCACAGATTTTTTTATCCAAAGATTCAAGCGTCCACGGCTTGAAAATATTCCAAAAAAGTGTAAATTCCAAATAGCAAACTTTGATTTTCCATTTTATAGAAGGGACACCATTTTACTATGCCATTGTATTTAATGGGACTTGAGCATCCACAGATTTTGTTATCCATGGGGGGTCCTGGAACCAAACTCCAGCGGATAACAAGGGCCCACTGTACAAGATCCCCTTTCATACTGATATTCCAGACTAACACGGCTATGTCCCTGACTTCTACACAATCATAGTTTTCTGTTTTACAAGGAAAGTAGGAACAACTTTGAATTATTAGAGGCCTTCTTTTTCCATATTTAATAATCGGTACCCAAATTGTATTAGTTTTCTTTAACTCTAAATGTTAAGTTTCATTGAAACACTTCAGAATTTTAATTTTGCATCCTTTAGTAGAGATGAAGGCTTGGCTAAGAGGTAGTGCGCTTGGCAGTGGTAGAGAATGATGTGTGTCGGAACTGTTGTGCCTTAGAATCACAGAATAATAGACTTGGAGGGGATCACAAGGGCTGTGTAGTGCAGCCTCCTTTCATGTAGGAATAGAAAACTAAAGCACTCCAGAAAGATGGCCATCAGCCTTCTGTTTAGAGATCTCCAAAGTAGAGAGTCCACTGTGCTCCATAGCAATCTGTTCCACTGTTTAATTGCTCTTACTGAAGTCCTGATTTATAAATGGAAACTTGATCCAAAGCTTGTGACCTGTAGCCTAGTGATGAATCTTGGGTGGGGGTGGGGGATAGGGATAAAACCTTGAAGAACAGTCTGGTATTCACTCTAGTACATAGTTTGTCCTATTGGAGACTGCTTCACACATTACAAAATTCGCACATGGATGAAAAGTTCATTTCAGAATGAATAAATTCCTCAGTGTACATTATTGTGTAATAATACCTTCTGAGCCTCTGAATGTTGTGCAGCATGTTGAATGCTAGAGGAAAGTTCTTCCAACGTTGGAGTCTGCAATGTATGAAGTGATATAGCAACTTCTGTTCAGTTTCAGATACTGTATATTCTTCTTGAAAATTTTGGAATGATCTTAAAATGCAATTTCATATAACTTTTTACCACTAGTAACATTGCAGTGTGTTCTAACAGTTGAAGAGAGAGACTTAGTGAAAAGAAGCAAAACATCTTCTTAAGAGAATATGAATTTGAAAATGGAGGGTGAAAATCTTCTTCATTATCTTACAGTTCTATCAGAAAGTTTTTTGTAAGGGAGGAACATAAAGGTTTCTTGAAGGCTTGAGATCACACACATGCCCCCTCAGCAAGGAGGCATTCATTTTAGACTCTTGTAGCTCAGTAACATTAATAACCTAATTCCTATTTGAAAATCCCCCCCCCACCATGTTGATGGTTCTTTGCTTTTTCTAGTATTGTTAACATTTGTATAATGTCCCTTTCCTTCGAACATGATAACTCTTCCTTATAGTACATAATCATTTTGTAGCTTATGAAAACATTCTATGTACTATGAAACCACCGATGAAAGAAAATTCACCTTGAACTCCGTCTGGGGTGGGGTGGGAATCATGTGGCCATTCAGATGTTGTTGGTCTGCAAGTCCTAGCAGCTCCTAGCCAGTATAACCTGTGGTGATAAGTGCTATGTTGTCCAAGAACATTTGGAGGGCCATGTGATTCCTACCTCTGCTTAGATAAATAAATATTTACCAAGATTTCTAAAATACATCATCACAATATATGTTTATCACTAGGTAATGTTTGATCCCTTGTTTATTATGATGTAATTGCTTGTCTGAAGTATTATGTCCAAAATTAATAGACTCAGAGTGGGAAGCGATTAGTTGAGGAAAAACAGACTGAAACTGAATCCAGACAAGACAGGTACTCATTGTTGGAACCCCTAATCCAGGTATAGAGATAGGTCAACCGGTCCTGGACGAGGTCACACTTTCCTTAAAGGACTGTGTTTGCAGCTTGGAGGTGCTCCTGGATCCAGGGCTTCAGATGTCAGCTCAGATAGATGTGATGGCCAGGAATGCTTGCTATCCACTGATATGTCAGTCCCTCCCCTTCCTGGAGCCTGGGGACCCAAAAACTGTGGTATACACGCTCGTAACCTCACGACTTGATTTCTGTAATGTGCTCTACATAGGGCTACCCTTGTGTCTAACTCAGAAACTTCAGCTAGTTCAAAATATGGCAGCCAGATTGGTCACTGGGACCAATCTAGGAGTCACCATATAACACTGATTTTAAAGGCCCTTCACTGGCTACTCGTTAGTTTCTGAGCACAGTGCAAAGTGTTGGTTATGACCTTTAAAGCCCTTCATGGCTTGGGCCCATCTTATCTACAGGATCACCTTCTTCCATACAATCTGCCCCACACATTTAGGTCCTCTGGGAAAAATCTACTGCAGCCAGCAAAAACTAAGCTAGCTGTGATTATCCAGAGGACCTTCCTCTCTACCTATCCCATGTTATGGAATGGCCTGCCAGAGGAGACCCACTATATTATTAATCTTGATAGCTTTAAAAAGGCGGTCAAAACGGATCTCTTCCGACAGGCCTTCCCGGATTAGCAACTCAGTTGCCTCCCACTGACTACCCTGTCTTGTCTGTTTTAATAATCTTAACTGTATTGTTTTATTGTTGTTGTTTATTGTTTTGATTTATTGGTTATGGTAGGTGGGTGGGTTTATGGGGGATTGTGTTTTATTGTAATGCTTTTTAATACTGTTGTAAGCTGCCTCGATCTCACTGGAGAGGCGTGGTATTAATAATAATCCCAAAGGCCATCCAGTCCAATCCCCTGCCATGCAGGAACTCCAAATCAAAGCATCCCTGACAGATGGCCATCCAGCCTCTGTTTAAAAACCTCCAAAGAAGGAGACTCCCTAGACTCCGAGGGTGGTGTTCCACTGTCTAACAGCTCTTACTGTTATGATTATGATAAATAAATGATTAGAACTGTGTTGGTTTTTTAAAAATAAAATTATCGCCTCTGATGCATCCTGAAGTTTAAGAGCTCTGTCTGGAGATGTTTGATGATTTGAGATGAAACATAGAATGTTTTGTATCCAAAGCATGTATTCCATATATTCCTTCCTACTAATCCATGCCTTATAGTAGTTTGAAGGACTGGAAGGGTTGACACCTAAATACATCCAACGTGTGATCTGTCACTGAATCCTATTGTAATCAGTGGCATTTAATGCTTAGGGTGGTTTCCTGGGTCCAGTTTCTCATGTTACTGAGCAAAGAGAGATTTATTTATCTTTGACTATACAGTTGGAAATATCTTTGTGTGAAATATTCATTTTTTTGCATTTAAATTTAACAGTTTTATTTTTAGTATGTTTTTCCTGTCCCCCAGCCAAAGCGAGGAGTTTTGGGACCACATTTTAAAGTATTACTGGATTTCTGTGCAGTACCCACTAAAACTTCTGTAGAAATGTAAATCAGAGATGAGTAAACTTCTGATTTCCAGATCTCATTTTGTTTTTTAAAGAAATTACAGTTTAGAAACCTAGAGAAGGCAGTAGGAAAATAGGAAGATCTCTAAGTTGCACTTGATTTGACAGCAGTTGACAACAGCAAATAGATCCACCAATTCAATTCCGTTACAAAATAGTTCCTCAGGGAAGGCATATACTTTACTGGAATTAAGCAACTTTACTTCTGAGCATGTGGCTCATTGATTTTGGAGCTAACTAGATACAGTAGTAACTTTCCATTACTTCAGCTGATCCAAGGTGTAAAAACTGAGGTTGCAGTCTTGTCACATTCTGTTCTTCTCTCATCTTGGCCAGCTTTCTTAATTACAGCATTTTATTTTGTTTTATTGTGCAGGCTGGGGCATTTTTTTTTCAACAATTGATATTGAGATTTACCAGTAGATCACAACCTACCTTCTCCCAAAAGCAAGTTTAACTATACATGCTGTATTTAACCCGCTAGTTTGATAGTTTAATTAATTTTTTTTGTAACATCAGATTTTCATCAATTTTGACATTAAAATGATGTTAACTGAATTTCTTCTTTTTTTCCATTAATAGGCAAAATTCTGTCCATTGGGAACCTTGATGTAAAAGTAAGTATATATTTAAAAGCATTGTTGAAGTTCTTAAGTTCTGATCATCACTTTCTGATATTCCAATTAAGTGGGTTAGTGGCCTTTTAAAATTATTAGGTAGATTTTCTATTGGAAATTTGTTTATTGTGTGCTCTACACCTGATTTTGACAGAGCTTATTTTCTCTCTAAAATTTAATTGGCTTTGAGAAATTCTTGTTGCGTGGGTCTGTGAAAAGTGATTTATTTTAAAAGTGGGCTTAAATCACTTATATAGAGAGCATAGAATGATTTATTGCACAACTGAAAGGAGAGGCGTTATTTTGCCTTTAATAAAACAGGTCCAATCACTCTGGAAAACATATCATAATTTAGTTGTTGAACTAGAACATTGTGCTGCATTGTTTTCAATACCCAGCCGTTTTAATTTTGTTCCTAGTTAAATTTCTGTTGTAGATTGGCTTTGGCAAAGAAAACATCCAAACCTAATCCAGCATTTCATATACTGTACCTTATGACTTCACTCCTGTTTGAGTAATATTGGACCAGTATAGTTGTGCTAACGATATAGATTTAGATGCATGAGAAAGTAAATTGTCTAAACCTATATAGTAAAGACAGAGCACTATGTATTTTTTCATACACCTTAATATTTGTTTTAGCTAGATAAATAAGTATTTCTTGCCTATGAATGGTATTTCTTAAAAATTATAATGCTATACCTCATAATGTGTGGTGACTGTTAGGAGCTAATAAATTATGACTTTTAATTATATCAAGATTTTTATTTGAACATATGTATAACAAGATTTGCTGACTGGCTTCTTAAATTTCCAGGCAAACGAAACCATTCTCATGAATAGCTTATATATACTTCATGATAAACTGGCACAGATCGCAGGTAAGTCTTTAAAAATGATATTAATCTAGTGTATATCAAAATACACACATGTTAAATAAACAAGGTATTTCTGGTAATGGTCAAATTTTAAAGATTATTTTTCATAGGATGAACAGGTATTACAACAAATACCCTTCCATGTGTTGATAATAAAGTAGTTCCTATATTGAAAGATTTGGTGAAATAGAAATGGTGAAATGTTTTGTTGGCTAAGTTGAAAAATACTTATAAAAATATTAAATAATAAACTGTTGTATTAATTAAGCAAAGTTACTACTTACTGGTAAGCCAGAAATCTTATAATGTGTTTGTCTGTTTAGCAAAAAAACTGACAACATGATGATAATGTTAGAAATGACCAACTAAACACTAATTTACTTTCCAATTCTCTGGCATGCTTCATCAGGCAGGATGCTAAAATCAAATGTTATCTTCACTCTGCAGTTTTCAAGGGGCTGGGGCAGTGATGGCGAACCTTTTACAGTTCCCATGCCAAGGGCAGGGCTTCTGCCCCCCAGGATGAGGGCTGGGTGCCAGGGGTGGGACTTCCACCCTCCAGGGGGTGGGACCTCCAGGGGGCAGGGCTCCAGCTGTCTGGAGGGCAGGGAGGCTCTGGCTCCTCCCCCCGGCATTTGCCACCCTCTGAAGGTCCCTTTGGGGCTCTCAGAGGCCGGCAAATGGGCCTTGGAGGATGACACCACCTGGCGGGAGCCATTGGGCGCTGTCCTTTGGAGTTTGCCAGCCTCTGAGGGTCCCTTTGAGACTGTCTGAGGCTGGCAAAGGGTCCTTGGAGCATGGGAGCCACCGTTCTCCAAAGTTTGCTGGCTTCTGAGGGTCCCTTTGGGACTCTCATAGGCCAGCAAACGGGCCTGGGGGGACGGCACCCAGCAGTGGGAGCTGTTGGACACCGTCCTCTGGAGTTTGCCGGTCTCTGAGGTTCCCTTTGGAGCCACGTCCTCTTCCCCCCGGCCTTTTCCCCAACCTGACGCATCCCTGGAAGGGTGCCTTAGGTCAGGCAAAGGCCCGTGAGAGCAAGGGGGAAGTGGCATGCACTGCATCCTCTTTCTTCTGCACCTTTCATCTAAAAGGGGCATCCCTGGAAGGGCACCTCAGGTTGGTCAAAGGCCCGTGAGAGGAAAGAGGAGGTGGCATGTGCTGCGCCTTCCTTCTTACAGGAGGAGCCACTGGCACGCGCCTGTCGCCCATCCTCCCCCTTGCCTTTTCCTGGCCTCCAACTGTCTTGAAGAGGCAATTGAAGGCTGGGAAAGAGCTGGGAGGAAGAGCTAGAGGCACGTGCCTGTAGGTCCTTCTCCCAAGAACCATTTTCTGCCTTCTTGCTGTTTCAGAGAGACAGCGGTTTGCCCCTAAAATGGTAGGGAGGAGGAGGAACAGGCACACGTGTGCCTCTTCCGCCTCCTTCCTTGCCCGTGACTGGCAACATGGCGTCGCGTGCCACTTCTGGCACGTGTGCCATAGGTTCGCCATCACGGGGCTGGGGAATACACAATTATGATTATGTAATCACATCTATATACTTTGAGTGTTCTTGGGATGAAGTAGGCATGTTTGATAGTATCTTGCTCCCAAATGAAGCATTGAGCATTGTGTCAGAGTGTCATGTGCACAAAGAATTACACTAGATATAATGCTATGATGAAAAACCTATTTTCCTTCAGTTTTGGTTTATGATTTTGAGCAACATAAACATTAAAAATTAAAAATTAAACAATAAATGTTATTGAAAATTGTAAAACTTCTGAGATGTGGAACATGATGCTCAAGCTATATGGTCCTATATACTTACTTATCTGGGAGTAAACCACATTGGATTCAGTGGTTGTTCCTTCTAAGTAGACATATACATATATAGTTAGACTGTCAACTACTGGTAGTACCATCCATGGATTATGCATACATTTGTTGTCTGCCCTCAAGTTGCTTCCAATTTATGATGATCCTAAGGCAAGCCTCTCATGGGGTTTTCTTGGCAAGATTTGTTCAGGGAGGTTTGCCTTTGCCTCCCTCTGAGGCTGAAAGTGTGTAACTTGCCCAAAGTCATCCAGTGGGTTTCATGGCCAAGCAGGGAATCATTGAGTTGCACTGGAGGATCTGTAGATGTTTAGAGAGACATTTTTTCAGATGTGGGTAAGTAAAACCATGGGTATCTGTCCTGCAGATATGGAGGTCATACTGTATGTATATAGAGAGGGTAATTTTACTTACAAACAACAAAACTGACAATTAATACTGTATCCAAAGTGTATATTCTTTTACTCCTGCATATGTGTACTTGAAACAAAGAAACTGTTAATACATAAAGATAATGCAGATTCAATTCTCCTAGGTGATCATGAATGTGGCAACTCTGTCAAGAAAGGGCTTTCCATCCAGGAGGCAGCTGCATATTTAAAAGTAAGCAAACATTCATAATGTTTAAATTTTAGGATTATCTGTGGTAGATCCCCTTTTGGCTTAATATTTCAAAGTTTTGCATGGTCATTCAAGTTCCAAAAAATTGGACCTCCTCTCATTTATTGTATATAATAATAATTTATTTCTTAACCATCTCTCCCCATGGATCAAGGCAGGGAACAGTAACAGATTAAAATACAACACATAATACAATAATAATAATAATAATAACAACAACAACAACAACAACAACAACAACAGAAGATTTATTTCTAGCCCACCCTATCACGGAGAATCCAGGTGGGTTACAACAGTAAAATACATCAAGGTTACAATAAAATCCAAAAGAAATCAATCCCTATATCCACCCACCCCCTGTTCCCAATACTAAAAAAGGATTAAACAATTATATATAAAAACAATAAAACAGTGGAAGCATTCAATTAAAATTTGGAGGAAAATAGGCAGGTGAGGAGACATTTTCATAATTGTGATCATGTTCACGTTGAGTTCATATCCAGGTCTCTATATCTCTATCTCTATATCTGGTTAATACACATATTTTCAGTTTAAAGGGGTTATAAGACTAGTACATATTAAAACAAACAAACCATCCATAGTTTAAAATTCCTAATTTAAAAATCTTGATCGGACAACATGTAATGCCACTTTTCCAGAAGTGGTAAGTTCTGAGTATAGTGTTAATATATAAGCATTGGCTATAGGCAGGAAAATGTGATACTGATAAACATATACTGAGCTTTCTGAATAAATTTGGTTGCTTGTGCTTGTTCCTATTATTTATGTTGAGTGAGAAATGGTATAAAAACATTCAAGGCTATGGTTCAGTGTTGTGGTTTGTTTTTAGAATATTATGGATGATACTTTTACAGTTTCATAGTTTTGACATTGAACTTGCAAGAACCTGCCACCACTGAACCTTTGGAGGGGGGAGATCCTTAGTCATCTTTGTACTAATTTAGTTTCCTTTTTGCTTCTAGAGTTTAGGTGCAGAATATGAAAATGTCCTCAACAAATCCTTGGAATGGATTCTAAATAGTGGAGAAGATGTTGGCATAAAGTAAGTTATTTTATTCATGCTCTGGTCTTTTTACACCGAAGCTTAATTTCAGACATCCCTTCAAATGGTAGCTTGGAGGATTCTAAACAAGTACTGGTTTCATTTACTGCCTTCTCATCTCCTGTCTCATGTATTACCTTACTCTTGATGACTATACATTTTATGTAGTTTTTTGTAACATCTGAATTGGTGCATTACTTCATAAATCATAGTTGCAAAATTACTTTTCACTCCTGTTGAATTGATTTTGAGGGCAGATACTTAAAACTGATTAGCATATTACAGCAAAGTGTGGTTGGTAGCAAATAAGTGGGAATGCTCAGAGATCAGGAAGAAGTACACATATGTATGACTCATTCATGATAGTTGGAATATCTTCTGTTTTTAATAGGTGTATTGGCCACAGCTCAGATGAGGAGCCTATAACCAATTCATCTGATGTAAAATACCTAATATCAACTAGGCCACAGATGTCTTTTACATGTCGTTTTCGTCGTGCATTTATTACGGTGACATGTAGATCATTAATTCTGCTTTTAGGTGAGTTTTTTTGGTTTTGTTATTTATAACAACTTATTTTGTGGTTATTGATTCCACTGAAGAGTTTGATTAATACTGAGTGCTTAAGGTTTTGTTATTTTTTCCTAGTAGATTAAAAGAAGAGGAAATTCACAAACATTTTATAAAAATCATAGTACAGTATAACGGATATGGAATTTGGTTAGTGACATTGAAATGCCTTTAACGAAAGAACAATTTGCATCTGCACTTAACATATAAGACCATGGCTCAGTGAAGTACAGTGGGTCCGTGGTATCTACTGAGGTTTGCTTTCAGGACCCCTCATGGATACCAAAATCCATGGATGCTCAAGTCCCATTAAATATAATGACATAGTAAAATAGTGTTCCTTATATAAATGGCAAAACCAAACTTTGCATTGTGATATATATGTATGTGTGTATATACAGTATTATATTTTCAAGCTGTGGATGATTGAATCTGTGGATAAAAAAAAAAAAAAATCCATGGATGTGGGGGGCTATTTGGTGCTCAGTAAAAAGATACCAGAAATTCCAGTGGCACTTTCCTTAACCTTTGGCCAGCCAGATGTTTTGAATCTCACCTCCCACAATTATTCACCACTTGGTTGGGGCTTTTGGTTGTTTGGGAAGGTTTTTTTTAAAAAAATTTATTCATTACATTCACATTCCATCCATTAAATTCATTACATTCACATTCCATTCGGAAGAGCTCAAGGCAGAAAAAGAGGTGATCAGGGTGGTGCAAGCCTCTGCAACAAGTTTACAGTTGAAATTATCTGGAGGGCACAAAGTTGGGGAAGTATGCTTACTATCCTTGCAACTTGTATAATAATGGTTACTGTCTACATAGTTTAATGACATTTTTATATGAACTTAGTTAAAAAATTTATATGAAGTTAGTTAAAAATAAACTTTACAAAAGTACTAAAAATGAAAACAATCAATATTCTGATTAAAGTAATGGATGTCTTGATATAGTTAATGATATCTTGTAATATTTGTTTCCATTCCTCTGGAATATCTTCAGAAAATTTAAATTTTTTGGAGGGGCATGTATAAGATATTTGTACTTCCTAAGCAGCCTTTGATTTTATAGCATTTGGATTGTTCAGCTAGCTAAATCTTCCTGTTTGGCACAGTTGTAGGAATGATTTGGGGAGTATTCAGGTATATGAAATATCGATGGTCTAAAGAAGAAGAGGAGACCAGACAGATGTATGATATGGTTGTAAAAATTATAGGTAAGTTTTTGCTAAAACTTTATTTTACTTAGAAATGTGATATTCCTATTCTCTATCACAGCTAAGAGATTTTAAACTTTTGCCTCTGTTTTGAGTGAACTCCAATATATGATTGCATCTAACTCATAAATTAGCTAGTCTTGATCGTGGTTACTTTTAATAAGTCATAGTTAAAATTCATCTAGGTTTAGGCGTAATGATAGTGGTTAGTTATAAATGAATATCTGATTTTTGTTTTTCCAAGGAAGGGAAAGCTAATGAGCCTATGGTGAAAAATAAGTTAATTGTATCTAAATGTTTTGTTGACATTGCCCAGTCAACAGAACTTACATTATTTTCAGTTTGTATGTTGAGGAATTAATGATTTTGAAATCACAATAAATTGAGACAATTTATTTCTAGCAAATCTGTGATTAATTTCTTCTAACATTTTTAAATTTTCTTCATATTGAAGTATTTGTGACATGAGACATGATGGGATGCTTTGGGAGTAGGAGCAGACAGAGGGAAAACTTAAAGAATGAGGCTTCTGAAAATGTGGATTATTGAAGCTACTATTTTTCTTTGTTGTCCCTTTGAGTAACAATAAAGCTATTCTTCATATTTTTCATGGACTACTATGCACATTGTTTTCTGTGCTTATCAGAGGTGTGTTTATCCAGACTTCTTGCTTGCAAAAATGTTGTCTGCACTATCCTTACTTACGCTTCATTGGCTTTGTAAATATAATTGATTCCAGCTTGATTTTCCCTATAGTTAATATAATGCAATGCTTTCAGATGTTTTAAGAACCCACAGTGAAGCATGTCAGGAAAACAAAGACTTGCAGCCCTACATGCCTATTCCACACGTTCGAGATTCTTTGATTCCACCTCAAGACAGGTGCGTATAAATATATATAGTTGCTATGTTAGATATTCTGAGGAAGTCAAATATGCAGTTTAATTGCCAGATTTTGGTATAACAAATACAATGCTGTTTATACTTGTTTCAGTCAGATAAGTAATTTTGTTTCAATAACTCTTCCTCCTCCTGCCCCTCCTCCTGGCTTTATATATTAGGAAAAAAATGAAGAAAGTATGGAGTAGAGCTGTTGATTTCCTTGCTGCTAATGAATCTAGAGTTCGCACTGAAACACGAAGAATAGGTGGTGCTGACTTTCTGGTTTGGAGATGGATACAGCCATCTGCATCATGTGATAAAATGCTGGTCATACCATCTAAAGTATGGCAAGGACAAGGTATACAGCAGTTGTTTTGTTCTTCGTGAGATATATGTTTTCCTTATAATCTATATATATGACTACCATATATATTCGAGTATAAGTCGACCTCATGGGCAAGTTTTGGGACCAAAATTATGGATTTTTTTGATGATGATGATAATGATGATGATGATGATGATGATATATTTATATCCTGCCCCTCTGCGCAATGCATGGGGCGGCTTACAACATTAAAATATCCAATCCAACATTAAAATATACAATCCTATGACTCCCAGTCTCGCTCCTCCTTAAAATACAATTAAACAAGTTACAATTTTAAAACATTCTTAAAATAATAACATTAATATAAACAGTACACAATAACAGTAGCAGGATCGGGGTCAACAAATTCAGTTTTCTTTTTAGTGGCCAGATATCTATTCAGGAAAGGCCTGCCGGTTCATCTTAGCAGATTTTTAAAAGCTGTTTAAGGTGGTAATATGACAGATCTCATCTGGCAGGCCATTCCATAATCTGGGAGCAGTAGCCAAAAAGATCCTCTGAGTGGTTACAGAGAGCCTGGTTTTTAAAGGTTGCAGCAAATTCCTCCCAGAGGACTTAAGTGTGCGGGGAGAATTATATGGAAGGAGGCGGTCCTGAAGATAACTTGGACTGAAGCCATTTAGGGCTTTAAGGGTAATAACCAACACTTGTACTGGACCCAGAAACTAATGGGCAGCCAGTGAAGTGATCTTTTGGATGTAACTGATATGACCCATGGATGAGTCAAGGGTAAAACTTAAGGGCATCTAACAAACGATGTAAAGGACAAAGCAAAGGAAAACAATGCTAAAATTCCAGCAGTCATAACTGTTTGTGCTTACACTAAAGGGTGGATGAATGAGACAATAGAGGGGGCCAGTGCTTCCAGTACAGGCTATTTTCTTGCCTTTCACCGGAGATGGTTCTTTTTAAAATAAGAGTTAAAGTACAGTACTTATAGTGACCCATGGTTAAGTGGACTCATGTTTTTTGGATCAATTTTTTCACCCAAATTTCTAGACTTGTACATGAGTATATACAATAACTAAAGGACACAGATTTTGTTTATCCAAATTCATTATTGTATGTTTCTTGGAATACTTGCAGTTGCATTTATGGGTAATAATGGAATTATTTATTTTCTATTTTGTTGGGTAGCTTAAGCACAACATTTGTCTTAAGATCTGCCTAGTCTGTATCTTTAATTAGTGGCCTCCCAATTGTGTATTCATACATGTAAATGTGGTAAAGGAGTATCCTGCATCTACTACTGAGAATGAGGCAAAACAGACTTACAGTTTACAGCAGAAACAAGTCTTCATAATCTGTTGTGTGTTAGTCATCTTTTCCTAGCATTAGTTCAGCCTTAGGAAAGAACAATAGAAGCTGTGACAATTTTGACAGGATGACATGGCATGACTGCCTTGCAATCTCTCGTTGACAGTTCTGTTCGGATCCTGATTTACTTTCTCAAAACAATAAATACAACCTGTGATTGTTTGCAAAATTCCAATCCATGAGGTAAAATCAATTGCAACGTATTTAAGCAGCAGGTAGTTTGATATGAACCCCCAGATGATTCACCAAATGTAGGCATCTAAGACTGAAACTATATGTGATGGTGGCAGACATGTTTGGACTTGACTTTGGTCAAATGAACTAGGAATGAGAGCCAACCCTTCCACGTCGTAACATGTCTTCTTTCAAGGTCTTGCTTTCCCCTAAGTTCTCTTCTCATTTCGAAGTACTGGAGCTTCATCTAAAGTAGTTTATGTTGTAGTCCTTTCTGTGCTGCAGAAAAGTGTGTAATTGGAGTAAGACCAAAGACATTTCCATTGCCGGCTAGCCAGTGACATTAGTGTAACTTGGTTGCTAATATTTTTTTTGTTACTTTTATAATGAGATGGCTTTTTTCACTTGTCAGGTGTAAGTGAAAGAAGTTGCTGTGTGTGCTGCAGCCCATAGGATATGGATGACCAAAGTACAACTGTTCAATTAAATATAGAACAGTGCATTCTGAGAGCATAAAGAAAAAAAAATAGTTGTGCTTGTAAATGTACACTTTGCACATTAGTCATTTGCATATATAAAAAATTGCAGTAACCTAGCTGTAGACATAGGTAGTAGCAGGTACAGCATTAAAGTTGTAGAAGTTATAAAGTTTCAGTGAACAGATTGAGTATCCCTTATCTAAAATGCTTGGGACCAGAAGTGTTTGATAGTTCAGATGTCTTTGGATTTTGGTATATATATGTGTGTATATGTAAATAATGAGATATCCTACAGATGGGACCCAAGTCTAAACACAAAGTTCATTTATTTCATATATACCTTATACACAAAGCTTGCAAGTAATTTTACACAACATTTAAAATAATTTTGTGCATGAAATGAAGTCTGTGTACATTAAACTATCAGAAAGCAACGATGGTGTTGTCTCGGCCACCCATGAAAGGCATTTTGGTTTTTGGGGTATTTCTGATGTCAGAATTCAAGATAAGGGAGGCTCAATCTGTACTGTTGTTGCATGATGCATAAAGCATATTTTCTAACAGAAACTGATCATTATTAAAGCATTTGAAAGAGAATGTTCTATTACTAATTAAATATTTCTTTTTAAAAATCTTGGTAGCATTTCACTTAGACAGAAGAAATTCACCACCAAATAGTCTGACACCTTGCTTAAAGATACGCAATATGTTTGATCCAGTCATGTAAGTATGCTTTTTTCATTCACTTCAAATAAAATTAGTTTTATGTATTGTGTCTAGATGCTAAGGAAGTACTGCTTTATTCTCTGTTCTGTCATAGAGTACTGACACCGGGTAGCTGGAAAGAGAGCAGAACAGAGTTGCTTTTCAATATTTTTGATTTATTTTTAGTTATATAACTGTCCATATTCCTAATGGTTTCTTTCTTTAGGAACCCCATATCTCTTTCCCAAGGACTTTATTATGACTTTCCCACTTCTAGTATTTAGTTAGAAATCATTCTAAAGGAAGCATAAGGGGCTTTCTTCTGATTCAGGCTTTTCACTTTATGTATGTATATGTGTTCAGTGGATTAAATGAGTAACAAATTCAGACTAGCTCTCCCGCTTTAAAAGGTGGTTCCTGCCTAATGATCAAGTACTGCAGATTCACATCCCTGACAGATGTCTTGCCTGTGCAAGAGATATGCTCTTGGTACTCTGGGAGTTAATCTCTGTTTTTTTCATAACTCTTATCTGCACATAGCCTAGTAAGATGAATTTGGGATTGTTGCTTTGCTATGTTCATCCCTGCAAACCTTCTCTGGCTCCCAGCTCATTCAGCTTGAATTTAGAGCAGGTGCTTGATATACACTGCGGTCTGATTCCAGGAGCCCCCATAGATATCAAAATCCATGAATCCTCAAGTCCCATTATATACAATGGCATAGTAAAATGATGTTTGTTACTTAAAATGGCAAAATCAAGGTTTGCTTTTTATAATTTTTTGGGGATGGAGGAATGTTTTCTAGCAGTGGATGCTTGAATCTGTGGATATGGAAGGCTGATTATATTTCAAGTTCATCAGTCTTGGCAGAGGAGAGGTGTGTTGTATAATTGGGTACTTCTCCTATTCTGAGTACTGGTGGCATGGGACACAGGAATTACTCTAATATTTTCATTCTAATGTGTTTGTCCTTTCCAAACATATAAAGCTACTTTACACTGAATGTTACTGTTGGTTCCTTTAGCCCATGTTATTTACTTTGATTGGAAATGGTTTTTCAAGGTCAGAGATTGAGAGCTTTCCCAACTCTGCATCTTGAACTCTGTATCACTGGAGGTGGTATGGCTTAAACCTATGACCTTCAGCACCTGCGTGTTCTCTCCAGCTCTTCAGGTGTATAGTGTTACTTTGAAAGAGCAGTGACACTTTCTTTTCATACCTGAAGAATATAGAAAGCCTCTCCTGGCATTAGCAGTTTTAAAAAGCAGGTTTTTTTTTGGGGGGGGGGGGTTGTTATTGAGAGAAGATACCTCCGTATAATGAGAAAACATTTTTTGTTAGAACATTTTTTAAAAAGATGTACATTTTTTCCATTACTTGATACACATCAAACATTTTATTTTTATCTTCTTAATATAAACTCATTTAATTGAAATAATGTGTTCAAAGATATTTGCAGACCCATAGTCCCTTAGCTGGAAGACACTACCACTCCTTCACACCCCATGTATCCTATTCTCTGACACAGCCTATTTGAGTTTACAGTCCCAGGGCCAGTCTTAAACTCAATGTGTGTGCCTAGAGAATTGCCTATTACTAGTGTGTGCCTTTCTAATTTACACTGATTTAACCTTTTTTTAAAAGCCAAAATTAGTTGAATCTTTGACATGTTTGTTTTATATGTATGTTTTAGGGAAATAGGTGATCATTGGCACTTGGCAATTCAAGAAGCAATCTTGGAAAAGTGCAGTGATAATGAGGGAATTGTTCACATAGCAGTGGACAAAAATTCACGTGAGGTAAAAAATGAACTTAAAATAGTAAAAAAAAAATTCTATTTACTTCACTTCCTTGTTACATCAGATTCAAAGTTTTATTTCTTCCTTCAGGGTTGTGTGTATGTGAAGTGTTTGTCTCCAGAATATGCTGGAAAGGCTTTTAAAGCATTACATGGATCTTGGTTTGACGGTAAGAAGTTTTGATTTACAAAAAATCAGGTGGTTGGTGATGGCTGGCACTACATCAGTATGAATAGCAAGGTGGCTAATTTTTTAGAAAAAATATTGCAGAAGTAGTTTTTGAAACATGTTTAAGTGTAAATCTGTGGATAGGATGTTATTTTAAAAGCAAAATACTAATCTATTGAATTATACCTTTCTACAGGCAAATTGGTAACAGTAAAATATCTACGACTAGATCGATATCATCATCGTTTCCCCCAGGCTGTTAGTTGCAATGTTCCATTGAAACCATCAAATACACACATGAACTCAATGTCACATCTTCGTCTGCGGACAGGCACAACTAATTCTCAGGGAAACTCCTGAGACATTTTATTGATATTAGAACTGTTGACCTACAGCAGGAACATTTCCTGACTGGCCCTGTCTTCCACTTTTAGTACTTTTATATGTAACATTTTCATTAAACAATGTTCAAGGAGTCATTTTTTAAATGATGTCTGAGCAATGAGGCAGTAGTACTGAGTTAAAAGAACAATTTCTCTATAAAGTATTTTGGAGCTCAAACCAACACATTATGTTTTGCATGACAGATATTGAATTTATTGAACATTTTCAGATGTGGCTGTATTTTTGCACCAAAAGTGTTTGATAACAGTCTAAAAGCATGGAGATGTACTGTATTTCCATAGTTCCCTGTGAAATAATCTTGTGGGTATTTTGTAACAAAACCACCTACAGTTTCTGATGGAAAGTGAGTAGAAGTGTTAGTTTCTGTCTGGTTTTGGGTTTCTGTTGCTATAAAAGCTTTATCTGTCTCAGCCTAGGGGTGGGGAAGAAATGTTTTCTTAGTGGCTGCAGAGGGAAAACCAACTGAATGCAGATGTACCTGCTTTGTATATAAATTTAGATGGTGGTGGTGGTGGCATCAGCAAAGGTAATCTTGTTTTGTGAGGATGTCTGCATCAAAGCAGTGAATAAGCTTCCTATTTTATTCATAACCTAATGTTTTATATATTTTGGCTGTACCATTACCTAAAGGCCAAACACCTTGAAGTATTAGATTACAAGTTAAATATCTTTTATAGGTTTTATATTAAAGTATATGGTTATGATTTTTGTGTGAATGGTCTGTAACTGTGATAATGGATTTGAAATTATGTGAGCAATAAAGAAGCAGTTGGCAGGTACTCAAAAACATGGTGAAAAGTTATTAATTGCAAAAGTAAGGCATTGGCAATGTACCATTGGAGAATGCTTTCCTGTATGGTTTGCTACCTAAACATGTATAAAACTATAGCAGAAAAAATGCACATAGTTTGGAAACAAAATATTGATTATAAGATCTTAGAAATGCAGTAAAATTACTGAAGAGTTGTGTGTGATATTAAATGTGTGCATTGTTTACACCTAAAACTGCAAAATTATTGAATATTGTTAGGTGAAAATACAAAATAATTGGATACAACAATTCCTGCTGAAGCAGCATAATTTATCAATCCAGCTAGATAAGGGGAGAGATGGGAAATCAACCAGTTTAAGATAAATTTACTTAAAACCCACTTTTATAGTAGATAACGATCTGCAGCATGAACTTGCACAAATAATGCACGTTTCTTATGGTTAAGTGAATATGATGCACACTTCTGTAATGGAAAATCCTTACCTTTGTGCCTTACCTTTGTGCTTTTTTTTGTGGGCAACATGTTTAACAATGGACTTTTTCTTATCTGGAAAAACCTTAGTCAGTTTTATGTCCTGGATGCTAACAAACAAGTATGTGTAATATAATCAACCATGCAAAATTCTACTCACCAAGAACAAGTACATATTTTTGAAAAGTGAGTAGAGTGTTGCGTCTGGTAGATTTTTCATGAGATTTACTACATACATATACAAATATGTACAATATACATGTATATGTATTTATATGTATATAATCAGATTTTGCTGTATTTGTGCATCATAGTGATTTATTGATCTGATCGTAATAACCATCTTGTGACCTGTTGCAAGTGTGAATGTAAAATTTAGTTGTGGCAGTTTAAAAGGTTGCCTTTTGATGCAGATGCATCTTTCTTGCTTCTAAACTGTTTGTAAACACTGTACATTTATTATGGTAATCTGTACTATTATGCAGCTTATTTTACTTTAAAATGTTGACCAATATTCCTCCCTGCAAGACAGATGGGAATGTGTATAATACCTTGGACATTTGAGAAACCAGATGTTTGTAATTTGTCCTGTAAAAAAACAAAAGTGAAACAAAACTAATTAAAGATTTATTAGGGCTTTTTATATGTGTGTCAGGTTTTTTAGACCTTTGAAAATCTGGGGAACACAACAGCTTTAGCATCCATCTTTTGGAGTGTTGTCAGAAGGGCACTGAAGAGCATGCAAAGTCACAGTAGATCACATCTCAAAACTTTCCATTCCCTCAGCATAGTACATTAGCTTTTTCTGTTTCTTGCCATTCTATGGCTCTAAAACATATAATGATGTGATGTGTGAGAACCTTGGGTAAACACCAAACTCTGCAGGTACACTCATACAGTAACAATGTCTTGCCAAAAGGATTGCTTCCTGAATTTGCATGAAGCAGATTTATATCTACTATATACAAAAGTGTAAACACAATAGCCCAGCCAGCATTCCAAGACAGGATTTTAGCCATGCTAATACTTAATTGTATACTGTATATACTCGACTATAAGTATAAGTCGAGGTCAGGTTTTGGGAGCAAGATTCTAGATTTTGATAGGGTCCGTGGATAAGTCGAGGGTAAGACTTTGGGACATGTAACAATGGATGTAAAGCATTAAGTAAAGAAAATGGCAACCACATTAGTAGTGATTATAGCCTTTAAATTTAATGTGATTTGCCTGATTTTAACCCAGAAAAACTGACAAACACATAATTTTTTTTCATATCCTCAAAACCCAATTCTGCTCGGTACTCCTTTGGGGGGAAGGACTAAAAAATTGCCATTTTCTTGCCCAAGTATTCAAATAGATCAGAAGTCGATCTGCAGTAGAGAGATGCTTTTGTGCTGCTTTTAGGTGCTCCTGAGATGTTTCAGTGTTTTATCACTGTTCAGTGAAAGGATAGTTCCTTTTCTGCTAAGAGTTAAAGTACAGCCCTTACATTGACCCATGGATAAGGCAGCCCTGGTTTTTTGGGTCATTTTTTAACTAAAATTTCTAGACTTATACATGAATATATACAATAACTAATCTTACTACGTTAGTACCAGTAGAAAAGAATATTGCAACATCCTTTATTTCCCTCCTTTTACTATAGAAGGCATGAATGTAGATAGTCAAAGATAAATCATTCCTCTTTCAGCTCTGCTTCCCCTACTTCATAATCCGTCCTTGTAAAGATAATGTGCAAGAGAAGGAAATGAAGGCTATACCTTCAGAAAACATATTGGCTTTGTTATGCCGAGAAAACACATTTTATGAGTCATGACTCTGAAGACCCATTACTTTTATGGTTATACAGTCGCCTCTCCTTTTTTGCGGGGGATCCACTCCCCTCCCCCGAAAATGAAAACACACACACACATTCAAGCCCTATTGGCTTGAATGAAGGTGTGTTCCGGGGGGGGGGGTGGCGTGCGGGTGCGAGTCCCATTTTAACTCCATTTGCCCCCATGGATAATAAAGACGCACGGATCCCAAGTCTGCAAAAATGGACTGTCATAACTACATTTGTATCTTAATGTATCCAATCTATTGTATGGAAGTTGCTGTTTGGAAAAAAATTGATGAGCTCTGACTTATTTGTCCCTTGGCTTCATTGTTTAACTATTTTACTGTAAAAACTTATTTTTCTTCTTTTAAAGAGGAGGAACTCTTTGTAGCCTAAAGATCATCCTGTTATTTCTTGTGACGATCTAATACTTAAGAGGCAATTTGAAAATTTTACCAAGCTAATACCCCTTAAATTGGTACTGTGTATTTTATCCATCAGGTGTTAAATTGACAGGGGAAACCACTCCTTTGGCTGTGTTCACACTGGAGAAATAAACCGGTTTAATTGCCATGGCTCAATGCTGTGAAATTCTGGGAATTGTAGTTTGTTGTGGGGTCCAGAGCGGAGCTCTGCTCCGCTCTGGGCCCCACAACAAACTACAATTCCCAGAATTTCACAGCATTGAGCCATGGCAATTAAACCGGTTTATTTCTCCAGTGTGAACACAGCCTTTGTATCAGCCTCTTATGTGGGCCTTAAAGTTCTGTCTATTTCAGTGACTGATGAAATGCTACTTGTTTAAAGTGCTGCTTGAATCACATTTTCTTTTCATAAAGTGTCACAAAATAACAGTTGTGCACAGTTTACTGAGAGCAAAACAAGCTCATGGCAGCCCTTTCATCATATCTTTGGACTGTTATTACTTTGGAAATATAACAATATTTCCCAGCATAGACACCTTTGAAAAGTACATTTTAGAGGGAATCTTTAACAACAAAAAATTAACCACTTAGTTGCAATGTGTTGCACCTTTTCCAATTCGGCTTGGAACAAATTAAAAACAAAACCAGAGGTGCCACAACAAACTGCAATGCCCAGAATTCCATTGCCCTGGAGCCCTGGCAGTTCAAGTGGTGTCAAACCGGGTTATTTCTCCAGTGTGGATGAAGCCAGAGACACAAAAGCCAAATTGTTTTCTGCATTGCAGACAAGGGAGAGAAAGAAAGCAGGCTAAAGTTTCTGCCTAGGGCTCATCTCCAAAAATCCCCAGCAGCCAGAGGCCACTGTTTGGCCCCACTCCCAGCCTTGCAGACTAGATCCAAGCAGTCCAGGAGGAAGAGGAGGAGGAGGTCTCTCTCTCTCTCTCTCTGCTCCTCTGACTTTGCTCATATTTGGGCAGCTGGGGCCCAGGAATTTCCCATCATGCCCTTGGGAGGCAGAGGCGGTGATGGGCGGGGAAAGAAGCCGGCTAGAGAAGGAGGAGGAGGAAGGCTGATCATTTTTGGGGCCAAGTCTTCCTCCTGATGCTCCACTTTCCTTTCCAGCTTGCCTGCCTCCTGAAGTTTTGTTGCCTTGTGACTGCTGCTGCTGCTGCTGCTGCTTTGCCTGGAGCAGGTAAGGGAGCCTTCCTTTTTCCAGAGCTTTCTTCCAGAAATCCAGAGTCTTGAGCCAGGGCCATGAAAGCAGTCTCAACCCGGATTGTTTCTGCAGTGCAGATGCAGTCTCTTCTCAATCCCTGAACTTGGTTAAACATCACAGCCCCTATTCATTGCGTGATTCCAGAGGCCAGACCCCATGGAGTTGAAGGAAGAGTATTTCTGGATCAGGGGGTTTAGGTTTGCCATCTTTGCTTTTAGCAAACAGCAGGGTGGCCAGATGTCCTCGCCTCAAAGGAGGACACAAGAGCAGATGTCCTCACTGCAGAGGAGGACCATGTCCTCATTGCCAAATGGAGGACATTCCATGGGGGGGAGGGTGGAACATGACTAAAGAAAAGCTCAAAAGACACATAGAAATGTACATCTGTGCTGCATAGTGATGCTCAAAATGTCCTCACTGCAGAGGAGGACCATGTCCTCACTGCCAAATGGAGGATATTCTAGAAAAGAAAAGGTGGAACATGACCAAAGAAAAGCTCAAAAGACTTATAGAAATGTTAGTGAGGCTCAAAATGGAGGACATTTAGGACCTTCTTCCTGGACAGAGGGTTGGAAATGGAGGATGTGTCCTGGGAAAGGAGGATGCCCCTGGTCACCTGGCCTAGAGCAGTCCTTTGCAGGCAGCCCTCTAAGTTCAAGGGGATTTCAGTGAGGTTGCAGACATAATGTCTGGCCTGGTTGGAGAGAGAAAAGTTCCCAGTTGAGGCTTCCAGGAGGAACCAAATAATGGGAGCAAAGGGAGGGACAGTGTGCACATAGAGTGACTAGGTCCTAACTGCAAAGGAGGACAAGGCACCACAAAATGTAGGAAGATCAAGAAAAATATAGGACATGACCAAATAAACAAGACTTCTAGAAACGTAAATGCATCATTCTTAGTCATGCTCATAATGGAGGACTTTGGGAAATTCCATCTGGACAGAAGGCTGAAGTGGAGGACATGTCCTGGAAAAGGAGGATGTCTAGTCACCCTGTGTACGCATATATAGGCGGTCCAGGCTCTGCTTATCAGGTTCCAAAGCCATGACCTGGGTAGCTGGAAACAGTATCCTGGAATGAGTTTAGTATTGCCCTTCAGCAGAGTACCTCTTAAGATATTCCTAAACCCACATTTAGCCCAGAGTTAATAGAATGAAATCTACAAAAGCTCCTGCTACCAATTTATTTCTTTCTGTTAGTCTCAAAGGTGCTACAAGATCTCTCTACATACTGATTCGACAGACTAATACAGTATGGTTATATCTTTCAGCTCTTACGTTTGTTATTTTCAGTTGCAATAATAAAGACTTAAGTTTTATTGCATGCACAAAACATCTGTGGGTCGTGTTCAAATATCTTTATAGTGAATACTGTCCATTTACCCCCATTTGGCTCAAGTATTCACTAGAAAGATGTTTGAACATAACACAGGGATGTTAAGTATACAGACAAGCCAACTAGGTATGTAGGAGCAATCTAAACCTCCAGTTTTCGACCACACTTCTGTGTTAAACTCTGTTGATCTTATGGGGCTGAACTTCTGATGTAGAGAGATCTTGTAGCACATTTGAGACTAACTGAAAGAAAGAAGTTGGCAGCATGAGCTTTCTTTCATAGGTTTCAGTCTACTTCCTCAGATGCATTTAGTAGACTGAAGTAGACTGAAGTCTACGAAAGCTCATGATGCCAACTTCTTTCTTTCACAAAGTGCTACAAGATCTCCCTACATACTGATTCTACAGACTAACACAGCTGTATCTTTGAATTTTACTTATGATGTGTGTGGGATTGTGCTACTGCTTAATAAAAACCTTGGGTGTGTGTTCTTTTTGTTATGCATACAACAAAACTTCAGTCTTTATTATTGTGACTGGAAAAAAACAAGAGCTGGTAGTTAGTCCTGGGCTAAATGTGAGTTTGAGAATATCTGAAGAGGTGTCCGGCTGAAGGACAGTGCTAAACTCAATCCAGTGTTCTGTTTCCAGTGGCAACTATCCAGGTCATGCCTTTGGAACCTGATCAGTAGAGCCTGAACCGCAGATACATGGGTAGGATATGGAAAAGATAGCCAAGATGCTGAGTTTGGTTTGCTTCTGGCACTCAGAATTGGTGAAAATGGTAAATCAAAACTGACATCAGTGAAGTGGGATTCTGTGGTCCTGGGCCCAATGCAGGATTTTCTTTTTAAGGATACCCTTATTGTAAGAACTTGCCCCACTCCTGTCTGGTAGGCAGAAGGATGATGCAGCAATTCCCCAGAGCAAATAATCTCCTAAAAGGGTTTTGTACAAATGTGTGAGCCTTTAGCAAGTGAAGTGTGCGGAACTGAGGCAGCTGACAACTTGCCAGATTCTTGGGAATTTTAAGAGTATGTTCTAACTGGCCATGGAATGTTAGAATGCTAAATATAAATAATGCTACTGTGGATTTACAGACTAGTTTGCTACTTATTCTAATGCTTCAAAACGTGGTTACACATTTGCCTTTAAAGGAGCATTTTTCCCCCCTCCTCTGTACATAAGCTATGCATATATAGAGAGAAGCAAGAGTGGCTCTTCTTAGATTTCACAAATGCATGCTTTTTCTCCTGGCTAATTTTGTTTTCACTTGCTTGACACACAGAGAAACAAATCTTTGCAACAGCTAGTAGATAAACAACCTTTTATATGACGTTATGTTGAAAGTTGTTGGACTTTCCAATATAGTGTTAGTCTTGCCACCTTCTCCTCCACTTTCCTCTTTAGTATGTGCTGATCAGAGCTGGGGAGTAGTGGCGATTTTGGGTCACTCCTTGTCCTACTCTGGAGTAAGATATTTTTTCTTAATTTTACTCCTACTCTTCCTCCTGTAAAAACCTCTTACTCCTTCATTCTTTACTCCTACTCCTCAGGCTGGTGTGTGTAAGTGTCTCTCTTTGCCTCCCAGTCCCTTTCACAGTGCAATATAACAAAATTGTGTGTGTGTGTGTATTTGCAATATAATAACAGGAATAAGGAGTGACGAGCTATTCCTACTCCTACTCCTGTAAAAACCTCTTACTCCTTACTCCTACTCCCTATCCCTTTTTGAATGTCCTATGACTACCACATCCCCTGTCACACAAAAAGTAGAATGGTATGTCAAAGAGTATTAATAGCACACATTTTGTTATTATTATTGGATATAATTTTAATCTTAGTGGAAGCAAAGGCATTCATTAGTATTGTATGGCAATGAAGTATTCCATTAACTAACACCTACTAGGCTTATATGTATACTCAGCATGTAAGGGCAGAGGTTGGTGGTGGAGAAAAATTTTGTTGCTGCTGTTGGCAAATTCCTTCGGTCCACCTGAGCTAAGCTAGGGGACCCCAGTGTGCCCTTTTCTTAGGATGATGTTCTGGAAATATATTGTTGCAAATATACAGTATATAGGACAAGGGAAGGTAGGAATCTGTGCTTTCTGAGATACACAGTATGAAACATGCACCCAGAATAGTAGATTTGATATTTCAAGAACCACATCTACTTGTCTTAATGTGCACAGTTGGGGAGTACTGCTATAAATTCTCAGTAGCTCCTAGACCACAGCATGAGAGCCTCTGCTGTAAAGGAAATTATTTTCTTTAAATTATCATTCTTGTTTAGTTACTCAATGCTGACTTGTTATTAGATAACTATTCTTAAGTAGATTCCCAGTGTTCTACCAATGGAAATTGAAATGAGTGGTAACTGCTAGCAAAATCAGTATTTATTGCTGCTTGTTGTTTTTGTTGTTAACTCCCCTTGAGTTGGGAGATCCTGTAGATCAGACATCTCCAAGGCCTTCTATCCTCCATCGATCTGCTTAAGTCCTGCAGATTCAGGCCCTTAACCTCCCTGACTGAGTCCAGCCATCTGGTGTGCCATCTTCCTTTCTTTAGACTACCTTCTACTTTCCTGGCATTATTGTCATGAGTCATGACTTCTGACGGCCAAATTACGACAGCCTCAGTTTTGTCATCTTACCCATTTTGCTTCATTGATGTGCATTTCAGGGCTATGCACACATTCAGATTTGGGTTGGGCCCATAATTACGTATATGCCTTAAGGTGACAACTACGGTATACCCTTAAGCAATCATGTATGTTTAGCACATACAGTTGGGTTTGAGTCTAAATTACATCTTCAAATAACTGAAGACATTAGATAAAGTGATAATTCAATCTGATTCCATGGAAACAAGTCCAACGGATTCCCCAGAGCACTGTTTTGCAGCACTGATGAATTATGTGGGAAAGGACACTGAAATCCCTGCTTGCTTAGCCACAGAGTTCACAAACCGGGCTTGAATGGCCCAACTATCACACTCTCTTTCCACACTCCCAAACAAATGGCCTTCACTGAACTGTTGTGAGGCTTGAATACTGTTCTAAGGTAGTATACAAACAAGTATTGAGAAAATATTAAGAAGCTCTTTCAGAGGCTCTACAGGGCACTCCTGTAGGTACTCCATAGCATTCAATGGGCATGGCCACTTCCAGTGAAATGTATGATGCAAATCTTTTAGGCTTGTCATAGAGGCATGTGTGCAAGAAACTTAACACCTCTAAGGAGAGGAAAAAAAATCCCAAACTCCAAAAGGCCTCTGGGGTTTACATAAGTATGTAAAAATGTATGTAAAAATAAATAATGATTTCACCCCATTCGTTGTGTATCAGATATATTTATTGTAATAAGAAGGGTTCAGAACATGTTGTATTTTTGGATAATATCCCTGGCTGATGGTACTCTACAGTATGTAGACATTTGCCCTTTTGATCTTCTGGTATGAAAGATTTTGAAGGTAATGGTAATTGATAATTCAAGAGGAACTGTAGGATTTTTCTGGTTCATTTTTCTGGTGCACACTTCCCATTTGCTCCCATTTGGTTGCTATTGTAAGTATGAATTGGGAATGTTTCTCTTCCCGAACAAGCTAGTACCATAAATCATGGTTTGTTATTAGTTTATGGTTCCACCTTTGGGAAGCTCAATTCCCAGTTTTGAATTAATAATATGCAAGCCATGTATAGAAAGTCTGGGGCTTTCTTATCTGCTCCCACTTAGGAAGGAGCCAAGAAGCCTGGCTTGTTGTCAAGCCTATAGCATGTAATCCACAATACAGTAGTAGTTTTGAATCCATTCACATTGTGGAATAGTGCCAGTCACTTTGATTCCAGTTAAGTACTGAAATTTTATCTGGGTCTGCCTGCTAAACTAGAATTTTAACTTATTGTTTCCACTTATGGAACACGTTTTCTATTTTAATGTATCTTTTAATAGGTCTGTCACAACACCTATATATTCTATTTTTAATGTGTGCTGAGGACATTTGATAGCAGAGCTCTTTGACATTTTATACCCATGTGGCTATTAATTTTAAAAAAGTAGGTGTGTCACCATTGTTTTACAGGCTTACTGTTTTATAGGTTCTAATGATGCGTAATGTAATTACAATTAAAAATTAAAGTGTTTAATGTTTATTTTAATATAAACTTGTCAGGAGATATATTTGTAGCTATAAACAGAAAAAGCATAATTAGGATTTGAAAATGTGGTAAAGTAGATTGATTATGCCATGCTGAATTTGTTAATAATTAAGGTGCTGAAAGACTTATAGTCCTAAAATTCTAATTCACCATTTTAAATCCTAGTTTCTCAAAGGTATGATTGAAGGATACCAGTTTTACTATCTGCTGTAGCATTTTCATAGATAAATAGCAAAGTGTAAGTCCTGTGACTGAGATCACAGGTGAGTGCAATATTTTAATGGCAGCCATGTACTTACATAAGAGTAAAAATGCAAGTGCATTTGGAAATATGATTCTGGGTGCATCTACACTGTGGAAATGATGCAGTTTGACACCTCTTTAACTGCCACTGCTCCGTCCTATAGAATCCTGGGATTTGTAGTTTTGTGAGGCACCATCACATTTTGGCAGAGTAGGCTAAAGACCTTGTAAAATATCAAATCCCAGGATTCTGTCTAATGGAGCTACAACACTTAAAGTGATGTCAAACTGCATCATTTCTACAGTGTAGATCCACCCTCTCATGTAGGTTGAAGTTGCTTACTATTGTCATTTACTAGTGCAGAAACAACCATGCATAAGTCACTCTTGGAATTTATTACAGTATATCCTATCTATTTTACAGTATTGGAAAGATGGTAATCGACAGTTTTCTCTTTCTTAAGAGTTATTTACATAGGCCAGAAAGCTGTGAAAATATGCATAAATTGTACTGGTTAAATTTAAAGAACAGAATTAGATGAATTTTAAAAATATCCTTTTAAAATCAGCTTTATTCTAATCTTGTTTAAAATGACAACGGATTAGATTAAGCTAAACCAATTAAGGTAATTGTAAAAGAAACTAGGTGTCTGCCCCAAATGGTTTTTCACCCTGTTTAATTAAATAAGATTTCAAAAAGATTTTAGTTCAGTTTAATTGTTCCTTTTGACAAAGACTTGGTTCATGCATTGAGTATCAGAAACAAGAATCAGATTTTCAGAGCAACGGAAAATAGATCTTGCTTGGCACAAAGCTGCTTCCTGTTACAGCATGTTCTGCAAGGAATTTTCTGAGCCATTGGTTTGCTCCATCCACAAAAATACTCAATTGGGCAAACTTTGCCTAGCTCCATCTGTATCATCAAGGCAGATTATTGAAAGTCTGTTCCTGTGACCTAGCATTTTCACTGTCTCTGAAATCCTCCATACCAATTTTCTGTGTCTTCTTACTAGAGGAAAGGTGCTGAAATCTGAGGCCTGTCACAATACAGTTATAGCAGTATGATTCCACTTTAAATGTCATGACCACAACTGCAAAATCCTGAGCTCCTTGGCTGAGAAATCTAGATACTCTTTAATAAACTACAAACCCTAGGCTTCCATAGGATGTTGTCATGGCGGTTATAGACAGTGCTCCAAACCATTCATCCCCCTCCCTCCAAAAAACTATTACTATTATTTTTGTTTAAACCAGGGTTTTGTTGTTGTTTTAAACCAGTTTTTGTTTTTTGCATTAATGTGTAGGACTACACCAGTACAGGACAAAATCAGAAAATCGAGCAGCAAAATGCAGTCCAGATGTTATGGCCACTAGCTTAAATAATATTTGTTCTTTAAAATGTGCTTTTTCTAAAGCAGGTTTTGGTTGAACTTGATCAGACCTCTAACATATTATATATACATTCATTGGAGGATTTGTTCATGAATGGCATTTCTTGTACTATAAAATAAAGTGATTTTAAAAAAGCAACTAACACTGGATAATGGTCTAACAATGAACAACTACCAATAACCTGTTAAAGTTAAAATGTTTAAATTCAAATAGACATTGTAGTTCCAGCAAAAGTGTTGGGAAATAGTAATAATAGCCAGACTTAAAATGACATTAATTAATTTTAAAAATAAAAAAGGAGTTATTTTTTAAAAAAAATGCTTGGTTCAAGCCAGGCAACCCTGCTCTAAATGCACAGTGTGTGTATATATATATATATATATATATATATAATTTTATTGAGATTTCATCTTAAAATACACAAATTACATTGAAAGTTACACAATTACATAAATGCACAGTGTAAAAGGAATCCTTGAACTGTTGTCATGAACTGCCTAGAACTGAAAGAGGCTGCCATAGACACAGCAAATCCCTAGCATGTGTGTGTGTGTGCATTTATATGTGTGTGTAGATTGTAATTGTGAACTGCTTTGGAAGACAGAGTTTAATGAAAAGCAGGCAGGGTATAAATAAAATAGTCCTGTTCCCCATTATTTACTTTGTAGTTTGTAATTCAAAGGTAAGGCCCTTATATCCTGCAGTTTCCAAAAACCCCAGCCAGCATGGCAAATGGTGAAGGATTATGAGAGTGGTCGACAAAAATATCTGTAGGGACAAAAGTTTTGCTGTTACAGACCTATCTTTACATTGGCTGGTACTCAAGGAAACATGGACTGAATGAAACAAGTAGTTGCTGTACACTGCCAAAATCAGAGAATGTTCCAATTTTCCCAAGCAATTTTCAACTATATAAGCAGGTGTGGCTGTTTTTATTAATTGTGAGAATATTTTGCATGCATGAATATAAAAGAGAACTTGGTGGAGAATATTATTATGGAGTGTCTAAGCACAATATGTACCACCATTCTCTATATGTACCATCATTCTCTTTTTTTACCAACGCAGTGGATAGTGAAGGAGAGGCAATGAGAGTCCCTGGTAGAATCTACATGAAAGTATGTTCAAGAGCTTCCCCTGAGTCTGCTTCAGTTTATTTTTGACCCAGGTCAGTTCCTGGAATGCTGTGTTAGTGTTTTTAGCTTGACTCTGAACTAGTTTTCTGAGCCATATGCAAATGTGAAATAGAGTAAGGAAGAATGCTAGAAGGAGTATATGTGAGTCCCTCATTGCCAGGATTAAAGCTGAGACTAAAGGATCCTTAACAATTGGGTTACGGAAGAAGAAATTATACAAAAGGCAATCTTTTATCCCAAATTTAACTTGTAAGAGGGAAAAAAGTGAGGTCTTGGCACATGAGTCAATAAACATTGTGTGTCAACAACAAAGGATACTCTTTAAAATACTCTTTAAAAACGCCTAAAAATAATCGAAAAACCATCTTAGAATCCAGTTTTGAAACAGTAAAAACAGCAGTTTCAGACACTGAATGCTATGCAGAACAGAAGTGTTTGGGCTGCTTGCCAAAATCTTAAAAGAGATGGGACCAGCCTAATGTTCTACAGTCAAGGTGCTGCTACAAAGAAAGCCCTGTTAAGTGTACTTGCCATCCTAACTTCACAAGGTGTTGGGACACACAGCAGAGCTTCCTCTGAAGCTCTCAGATATTTGGCAGGCTTATACGGGGGAGGTGATCTTTCAGATATCTTGCCTGCAAGTTGTTTAGTGCTTTGTATGTCAATACTAACACCTTGAATTAAGTTCAGAAACAAATTGGAAGCCAATACAGTTTTTGCAGGATTGGTGTTATATGGTCTCTAAAATGTGCACTTGACATCAGTCTGGCTTTACACACGAGTAAAGCCATGCCAGGAAGAGGTGCCCTGGGCCTCTCCCTCCCTGCTATGTGCCATGGTGCGCGACAGAGGTGTGGATAATCAGCCGGATATCAACCCTTTTCTGGGGTATGATCAGGTGTGGTCTGCTCCCCACCCCGCAGTGATGCCACTGAAGCTAGTACTCCTGGCCATTGCAGTAATCTGGCTTGCCCAGAGCAGTGCTGGGTCTAAGAGCATACCAAGCTACAAATATGATCTTTAAGAAGTAGAGCAACCCATCCAAAACTGGCTGTGATCTTCAATCTTATGTTGGTTTTCCTACTGAAGCAGCATTTAAGGATTTTTTTTTATTAAGCCTCAGTCTATAACCAGGATCCAATCCTTTACTACATCCAGACAATGACTCAATCCTACCACAGGCTCCTTGACATCTGTTGTAAAGGAAAGATAGAGCTGGGTATCATCAACATACTGATGACACCCAGCTCCAAAGCTCCACATAACCTATCCCAGAGAATTCATATGGATGTTGAAAAGCATAGGGGATAGTACTGACCTTTTTGGAACCCCACAGGCTAATGGCCAAAAGGCTGAACAGCAGTCCTCCAGCTCCACTCACTAGGAATGTTTAGCCAAGAAAGAACAGAACCACTGTACAGCAATCTATGCAAGCACCATATCAGTCAGGTGACCCAGAAGGGTACCATAGTCAATGATATCAAATGCTGCTGAAAGATCCAGGAGAACCAATAGGGGGCTCACCTCCCCTGTCCAACTCCCAGTGTAGGTCATATACCAGTGGTATCCAGACTTTTTGCCCTTAGGATCCCCTCCCTGTTACAACTACTTGTGGATGCTGCACCCGCTACTAAACATGGTATACGAATAAAAATAGTTTCTTTCTTTATAGTGTATATTTTCATTCACATATTCATGTATATTCATATTTTAACACTTTATAAGGAAATAACATTGTTTGAATTAGAAGTTTTATATAAGTAAATTAAATATTTAACTCAATACATATGTAACATTTACACATAAAAAGTTTGGGAAGAGGACGAGGAGGGGAGAACAGAGTCTCCCAAGTCTTGCCTCCCCCTTGAGCAACTCTCAGCCCCTGCCGGGGATCTTGCCCCATTGTTTGAGAGACATTAATCATACACAAAGGTGATTGACGCTGTTTCTGTCCCATAACCAGACCTGAACCCAGATTAGATGGATCCAGGTAATCCACTTCATCCATGAAAGCCTGGTGTTTTATAGATTGGCTCTCTCTTATGGTTTCAGACCTTTTGGGAAGAGTTTTAAATGAGGTGTCCTTATTTAAAAAACCCCATAAAACAAGAAAGAATATTTTTGATAAAGAAAGCCTGTTCTAAAAGATCTATGCTAAAGCATCTGGCCAGCAGCTCTGCAAATTTGCCCTGTCATTTGGTTGCTCCACTGACATCAGCTGGATCTCTGCAATGAGCGCAGCTACAAAGCAAAATTTGTTGCCTTATTTTTATAATTGACCTTTCTAAGAGCTAGCAATCACAATTAAAAGGGAAAAGCCAACTAAAACTACACAGCAATTCCTGCATCATGCCAAATCTAATGAGGAAGCTGACATTTGAAACTAGCATGGCCCAACCTTGGTACAGTTGTTTCTCCATATCCAAGAATTTTTTTATCCATAGATTCAACCATCCATAGACTGAATATATATATACTGCAGAAATCAAACCTTAATTTTGCCATTTTATATAAAGGAAACCATTTTACCATACCATTGTATTTAATGAGACTTGAGCACCCATGCATTTTGGTATCCACTGGGGGTCCTGGAAGCAAACCCCAGCAAGCATTGGATAAATAATAATTGGCTAGTGCCAGCACATGAGTCAGACAAAGGAAGAGGAGCTTAATTCACCTTTCTGCTTTGTGAGATATGATAAATAATAATAATAATTATTATTATTATTAATTTACAACTTAAATTTCAAGGTTTAGGATTTATTCTCAGTCTGCTTTTTTAAAATAGTCTCTCTTGGCTAGAGAACAGTCAACTCAAGGAGAATAGGGAATCAATGGCTGAGTATTAAGGGTATCCTACAAAAATTATTATGACATGAGTGTACAAAGTTTACTTCATGGTAAGTTGCTTACTTTATGACTTGTTGTCACTATGCTGCATAGTGAAAACCATTATATGGCAAATAAGCGACACGTCATATATTTGACTCCACTGAAACTGAGTGCCAAAACGATAATAATCTTGTAAAAATAGTCCTCTGTACATTGTTAAAGAAAGATGAGATGGAAAAATGAGACCAGCTGCCATTAAAAGAGTTTTTGTGATGTAATGGTGAAGTGTGGAACCCACATTTCTGGTTCAAATTTCACCTTGGCTGTGATGAATATAAGTCTGTGTCCTAAGGCAATTGATTTTTCATATTCATCTGCAAAATAGGGATGATATTGCTGGCCTAACTTAAAGCAGCACAGATATTAGTGGTTTGGGGAACATGTTTTTGGTCTAGTGGTCTCATTCTCTGATCAGAAACCTTTTGGTTGAAGCCATTACTAAAAGTACTGTAGGTGAAACCAATCCAACCATTATTTCTCTTTCTCTCTCTTTCACACACCCCTTTTCTTTTTCTCCCTTCTAGCTCTGCTCTCACCCCACCCCTACATTACATGATGTGAATCTACACATTTTTAGCAATATGATACCAATTTAACTGCCACTTCCTTCCTGTGCAATCCTGATTTGTAGTTTGGTGAAGATATGTAGAATTCTCTGATACAGATCTCTAGTGAAGTCTGGTGAAGCCTTTAGATTTCCAGGTGTTAGGATCTTTAACTCTCAGAAGCCTTAACCAACATGATTAATTCTTAAAGATTCTGGGAGTTGAAGTCACAAACACTTGGTGAACCAGAACTTGAGAACCATTGCTCTAGTAGACGCTGTCCTGAACTACAGCACAAAAGCTTTCCAGGTAATTCGATACACGTCACCAAACTAAATATCAGGATTCCATAGGATGGCTTAATGACAGTTAAACTGTTATACTGCAAAACCTAATTGAGACACCTGAACATTGTTCCAAGGTCATCACCTGCTGAGAAAAAAATACTAAGAAAGATGAAAGCAATTTATTTTAAAAAGAAGAAACAGTTAAAAGTCAGCTCTTCTTTTCCTTGGTTGCCATCTTGACTAGCGGTGATCTTGTTGCTCCCATTTTGTGCATTAGCAATCATATTGGTGAAGGTTAAGTTAGACAGCTAACAGTTGGATTGGTGGTATGTTATTACAGTGTTTAATCTCTCTTCAGTGGGAGAGAATCAGTGACCACAAACTTAGACATGAGAGTTTGGTAACTCTTGGTCACAGTACTTTGCCTGATAATTACTGTCTGATCACATTTCTGTGATGTATACTGCATAATTTAGACAAAACCACCACAGTTCAAATGCAGGGTTTTTTTTTTTTTTTTGGTTTTTTTTTTTTTTTTTTGTAGCCATGTTGTTACTTAGAGAGTTGCTTACCCAGCATGTCGTGTATGTTCTAAATTTAGTTCACTGTAAAGCAGTCTCTGCCCTGTGCAAAGGGAAAACTTGTTCTGTGAGACTTTTTACCCTTTCAGTTGATTTTGATAATGTTAAAGAGCCAGTGTGGTATAATGGTTTGAGTGTTGAACTGTGACTCTGAAGATCAGGGTTCGATTCCCTGCTGGATCATGAATTCCCTGCTGGGTCATGAAACCCTCTGGGTTACCTTGGGCAAGTCACATGCTCTCAGCCCCATGGGAAGGCAATGGCAAACCTCCTCTGAACAAAACTTTCTCATGGTTCTGGGATGGCTGGCTTGTTCTAATGAAGCTAGGAAATTATGAGGCTTTGCCTGGAACACAATAATGTTACCTTGGGTGTGTGTGTGTGTGTTGTGAGATTTGTTTGTTCAGCAAGAAGTATTTGGGCAACTATAGCCCTTTCAGGCATAGTGGGCCTGAAGACTTGTGTCCTTTAGGAGTAATGCCTTTAGGGGTTGCAGGCCACATGCATGAATCTTTGAAATTCTGCTATAATATGTATTTTAGTTTCTTGTTTTGTATATTATTATTTGGGGTGAGATGCAGCGATCCCCTTTGTACTATTTTTATGTGTTTAGTATTGTTCATACAGTCAGCCTTCCCCATAGGCGGGCTTGCCTTCCGCAGCTTTGAGCTTATGGGGAAGGCACGCCCCGGCAGAAGTAATGGGGCACGTATCTGTGCCGTCACAGGCATGCACCCTATTATTTTCTATGGGGCTTGAGCATACGGTCTTTCCCCCATACACGGGGGAGGGGGGTCCGGAACGGATCCCCCGCATATGGGGAGGGCAGACTGTACAATTGCATACAGTTTCTTGCATTTGAATAATACAGGCTCAGAACAGATGGGCAAAAAGCACTGCCTTTGGGCTGATCCGGGAGTGTAGCATGCAGATGATGCATGCCCCCAGATCAGCTGGAATCCCTGTCAAAGCTGGCTAATGTGACCCAAAGCCAGCCGCAAAAGGAGCGGGGGAAAAACTCCTTGCTGGCAGTCTGTTCCAGACTGCAGCAGCACCCAGCCTTGGGACCGTGGTGTCCGGTTGTTGTGGTCCTGTACCACTCAGGGCTTGATCTAGGCTGGGACCAGAGGCTGCTCCACCAGTTTGTTTGACCTCACAGTGACTATTTTCCTTATCCTTCCATTTTATTCTGTCTGAGGATCTTGTTCCCCCTCCTTCCCAATCTGCTTTTCACTTACTTCTTCTTCAATGTGTCACATACTTTAATTGGTTTGGTAAGGTTGCAGCTTGGAAATAAAAGATATAGATAGCTTAATCCATTACATCTCTGCCAAGAATAGAAGAATTGGGGACTTGTTAGATGTGTTATCGTTTAAAGTGAACATTCCATAGAGCCAACTTTGATTTCTGACTAGTTGGTGCATTTTGTAAATGTATGTCCTTACCCGATGCTCAAGCTGTTTCACGATGCATGCAAAACATGTGCTGGACTACTGACTTGTATAGATTATTTTTCTTGACTGAGAGTAGGGAGGCACAGCATGCAGAGAATCAGTTGAGTAGAAACATATTCTGTATGCTTCCAGGCACTCAAAACATTTCTGATTAAGAATTTTCTTTGTAGCTACCCATATATTACTGAACTTGCAGTGGATCAGTGTATAGCAAAAATATGCATGTAGGTCTTTAGAAACGTTTGACATCAGTACTTATTACATTGTTCACAAACAAGAATGAGTGAAGTATAAAAGTTGGCAGGGATGAATGGGGATGGAAAGAAGAGTGATGCAGATCAGTGAGAAATCTTAATTGCACAGGTTGTAGGATTAGATTTCATGCTTTAGAATGACATTTTCTAATCTGATAGTTTCCAGACATACTGGGTTTCTACCACCAAAAATCATATTATGGACTTCCATCTAAATGAAAAGGCTAGATTGGGGGAATATATGGTGCTCAGCACCTTGGATAGTTCCCATAAAACATTCCCATAATGGATCCTATAAAACCCAGTGTTCATTCCCCACCCTGAAGCAACAGATGCTCTGAAAGCCTCTGGTCAATATCTCACCTATATACATTGTAAGAGAAATAGTACTGATCCTACACTTTCTACCACCCATTGATGGCAGATGAGTTTGCTCTGTCATAAGATTTCCCAGTTACTGTAATGATTGAATTAATCTTTCTGTTATTCATAGAATCATAGAATCATAGAATCATAGAGTTGGAAGAGACCACAAGGGCCATCCAGTCCATTCCTCTCCTGTATTCACTAAAAAACCAACAACACAAAAGTTCTTTGCAAGTTTTAGGAAGAATATTGCAAATTTTATGAAAATTCTATTTTTTAAAAAACAATGAACCAAATAGAATTCTAAACCTTTCCCAAATTCAATAAGTAACCTTTCCCCAGCATGAGGAAGGTCATGTGATACCTCCCTGTCACAAAATTGTTAAAGATGAAGTATCTATCAGAATAGATGACAACCAGAATTCAGCACTGTGAGCAAGGTTGAATATATAAGGATTGAAAGCCAGACTTGTATGAATTTGCTAAAGAATCAAACAAAGCCTGCTGTCTGGATGCATAAGTCTTACTGCCTGGTTGGTTTTGAGTTGCTCCACACTTGAATGTTTTGAACCTCAAGTTATTTTTGTTGAATTTATGAAGAATTTTGTGAAGTTTGAAAATTTCTTATTAAAATAAAATGAATCAAAAGTAATCTCTTCTCCATCCCTGCCCCAGGTACTATGGCAGGTGGAGGATTCAGTTTTTAAATGCTCTTATTTGAAAGAGGGGAAAAAAACCCTTGTAGCACATCAGGGAGTGGTCTGAAATTTCTGTGGAGTTTTTTGGGTTTCTCTGGTACATGGATGACGATAAACCAAGTAAAGCCAAACTTTTGAGATGAGGCAATGCACCCACCTTTCCAGAGTAGATCTCTCTGCCTTTATCATTACAAAATAAAAGAGGCTGTATTTAATGCTGAACATGTAAAAGTGTTCTGGGGGGCAAAGCAACCAGTACCTTTATTCTTAGCATCAAACTTTTGTGTGTGGTTTGAAAAGTGGTATCATTTAGCTTTTGCAAGACGAGGGATCCTTTTTGCTTGCTCCTTAAACCTGTTTTTGGCATGCTAACCACTGGGTGGTGCTCTGCTCCTTGGTTAGCGGAGAGAACCACATTAAGCATAAATCACTAAGTAAAAGCATGCGAGAGGTCTCTACTCCTGTGGCACCCAGCTTTTTAATGGTAGAATACATCTTTGTTCTTTGCCTGACCTGAAGAGTGACATCACTGCCTTTTCTCCTGTTGCACTGTAGCTGCTTGACTCACAGGCTTTGACACAAGCCAGATGGCTGCGATTGGTAGGCGCACAGGCTGCCTGGTACTACAGTTGATGAGACAGAATAGGAAGACGTTTTATGATCAGCTGTGGGAGCACAATAAGACTGCAGCTTTGCTAGGTAATTACATTTTCACTGCGCACTTTTATTCCTCACGGTGAAGGTTGCGGGGAGTGGGGGATTACATTTTTATTTGTGTGTTTGGAATGTGTGGACCTTTGATCTTTTATTAGTCAGTAGTCTGTTCCAAAGGAATGCTGTTCTTTTTTTTTAAAGGAAACAAAATGGTAGTTTTGCAGTCACTCCTGAAAATGACATGTTTGTTTATGAACAACGGTTCTCTCAGCCTATTTATTGGGTATTTTACCTTCTCCATCTTTGTTCTGGCCCCACCCCAACTTCTTTTTTGTCTCACACAAATGTTTGGATTCTCTAGTTTTGAAGTCAGAGTTCAGGTGCGTTACAACACAGGGGTTTTATTCCCCTCTTTCTGATCAGTGGTGTGCCTATGTGTTTGTATGGGGGGGGGGGGACAGAAGAGATAATGACCTTCTATATTACTTAACATGCACACAAACACACTCTGCGCACAGTTTGGATCCAAAGTTTTCATGAACAATAAGCCACTCATGCAGCACTTTCTGTAGCAACTTTCCCTCCATTTTCGAGGGAAACTTTCCTGAACAGTATAGTCTGTGGTATGGGTAACTACTGAAAATAGAGCAGAAGCACTTTGTTCTAGAGATGCATGGTGCACTTGCTTGTACAACTTATATCCAATCCCATATTTCTCAGAATTTAAGATGGTTCAAGGAAGATTTCACTGTAACCCACTGGGGGTCTTTCTGTTCTTTGAAAGCTTGTAGAAGGTTTTAGGGGCTTGGAAGCACACTGTTTTTTGTGTACCTGATGCCCAGAAGCCACCTGATTACTATATTCTTTTTCTTACCGATCCTGTTTGTTCAACTAACAAAGGAGAACATCAGTGGCACTTTCTTAAAAACAAATTACCCAGATTCCTGTACACATTTGTGTGAAGAAAACAAATTCTTTGGCTGCTTCCTATAATTCTAATTAAGCTTCAAATTCTATAACTATAGCAGCAGAAGAAACAATTGCCCGATACAGTATTAATGAATATAATACAGAGTTTTAACCTCTATGTAGTATGTAAACTAGTGGGAGCTTCTGTCTAGCCATATTAAGAATGAGAGTATCACAAGTGTATTGATGTATTCTTGTACAACTTATTTATTCCACCATAGCCTTTCCACTAGATCTTTCTGATGGATTCTGACCTTCCTGCACTCTGGTGGTGTAGTGGTTAAATGCTTGTAGTTGCAGCCACTCACTCACAAACTATAAGGTTGTGAGTTCAATACCAGCCAGGGGCTCATGCTTGACTCAGCCTTGCATCCTTCCATAGGTCGCTAAAATGAGTACCCAGATCATTGGGGGCAATTAATTTACACATTGTGAACTCCTTAGGGAGTGCTTAAGTGCTGATAAGCAGTATAGAAATGTACTTGCTATTGGTATTGCTCCTTTGATTTTATTAGAAAACTCTGAAAACTGTCTGATTTGAGGGGCTTTTACACATAGGATCCCCCCCCCATTAACAATTGTAGGATAGCATCTTCTTTCCCCATGTTGCTTTTTTCACATGCCTCCCACCAGTAGTGGCCTCAGCTTCAGTAGTGGTTGTTTTCCCAGTTCATTTCTTTACACTTGCTGCCTCTTTGCTCCTCTCTCGTCCACCTCTGCTTGCCCATCCCACCATATCTGCCCTCCCCGGTTACAGATATCCACCCTTGTGTAGCGGTGCACATACGTGGTGAACAGGTGCCTTGTAGTTTTGTTGCCTTTCTTCTCCCTCTCCCCTGTATACCCTCCTCCCCAGATATTTCAAGTCCTGGAAGCCCACAGGAACCCTCCTATTATGCCAATGTTTTTATTGTGAAGTAACAATTTTGAGATGATTTTGACTTTTTTTTTTTGCCTGAAAACCACCCTAAATACATGAAAATTGCTCATAGAGGCAACAGTTTGACTTTACAATCAGCCCATTTGTTCCCGCTATTTTGAGTATAAAGAGTGACAAGAATTGATGCAAGGTCCTTTCGGGTGGGCCATGGGGAAGAGTTATGGGGAAAGATAGTTCCTAACCTCCCCCACAGAATTGCCCCACATCTATCCTACACAGATTTTTTAAAAAAAGAAATCTGCAAAGACAGGAGATGTCTCCAAAATGTGCCATGAATGCCTCCCACCGGCTTCAAGGGGACAGGTCAAAGGATATCTTTTAGCGCAACAAATATCCAGAGGTTTCAAATCAGAATATTTGAATTAACAGAATATTTTGCTGCTGAGGAAAGTTGGGTCTGGGTGAGATCATGGGAAAACACCTGTTGACTCCTAACAGCAAAATGCTTCCTTTACAGATTTAAAGTCCTGGGTGAAAAAGTTTGATGGGTGGCTACAGGACTGTTTATTCCTCTAATATAATTTTCTTCATTGCATCTCTCCCTCTCCCTCCAAGTATGTCAGTGAAGTTCATATTATGTTACCTTTATTTATATATGGTTCCATTTCTGGCTAATTCTTCATTTTGACTGTTAAAATGTTCAGAAGTTTAAGATGCTAAGTTCTTATGTAACACTAGGTGTCCTATTATTTTTAATGGATCTAAATCATAATCTAATTGTATGGTAATGAAAAGGCCATATTTTCTTAATTTTCCACGTAATCATTTTTCTTTTAACTGCCTTTTTGTTTGGTAAGGTGCTTCATTGCTTGGTATAGTAGTCAGTGTTTGCTCACTGAGACGAATTACATTGTGTTGGTGTTAACCAGACATAAATTAAGAAATGATAAAAATTCACTTATAAATGTATATTTGGAATATTAGTCTTATATTTTCCTTTCATTCAAAGAAATCATAACCATCAGTTTTGCTGTGAATGTTTCTAACATTTTTGATGTTTTAATTTTATTTTCATCTTTTTTTCCCTTATCAGCTCTTGCCCCTGTTCTTTGCCTCTGGTTGTGTTGGTGAGGATATTACAGTGATGTCTGCATTCAACCTACTGCATTTGGTGACAAAGAGCCAGCCAGTGGCCCTGCGAGCCTGTGGGCTTCCCTCAGGTTGAATGGGTGCTACTTGTTGTGGTCATGTACATGGAGGTTCCTCTTAGTTGAATGGGTATCTCTGCTACAGTAAATACTGTGATAAATAAATAATGTTGTAAACCTAAGATGTTGGGAAGTAAATGTCTTTCTTTAAAGATATACACAATTTTGTTTTAAAGTGTTTGGGAAATGCAAATCAACTTCTTGGCCCAAACATGCAATCCCATTTTGTAAATCTAAAAGTATATTTCAGTCCAGGGGGAAAAAAGCAAAAGGCACAGTCTAAGTAAATAATACTTACTTTAAGTATTTCCCCTAGCACTATAATTTTATTAAATGTTTTGGGTTTTGAATAAAAAGTAATGGTTTCTTTGGAAGGGGAAGGTTGTATCATGCTTGCTCATGGGAAATGGTGACATTTTAAAATACTGTTTTTAAAGGAATGCAAAAAAAAAAAGGCTTTCCTATATCTTCCCAGACAGAGTTTACAGTTAATATTCTTCCAAAGCCCTAATTCTGTGACTTTTTTCCAGAAAAGATTGCCCACCAGAGTTATGCACTGATTCCTTCCTTTTTTTCTCATGCCACTTTTCCTTCTTCCTTTCCCATGCCACTTCTACTATTGTTTTTAAAGGATCCAGTGACCTGATATAACCCTTACATTATAGCCATGATACTTCTCCATCCTGTCCAGTGATGTAATACTTTTTTAGCTATGGAAACTGAAGAGTAGCTATAGTACAACACAAATAAATTGTTTGCAATATGAAGACTAGTTGATGTGGACAGAAATGGGACACTTGTATTAAAAAAAGAGGGAATTTCTAATAGATATAGTGAGGAAGAAGAGTTGATACTGGAACATATCTTGAAAAAGTTACTGTTTTGGACTGCAGCTCCCAGTGGCCAACATGGCTAAGCCTGTGAGATTCTGTGAGTTGTATTCCATAAAAGAACATTTGCAAGTTCTTTTCTGGGAGACAAAGAAAAGCTAGCACCCACCAGTTTCTACAGGCTTTATTTCAGAGCAAGGAACTGGCAAAACTACTTCTGAGTACTTCTTGCCTAAGAAAAACCTGTTAAATTCATGGGGTCACCTTAAGTTAGCTGGCAACTTGAAGGCACATACAGTATCCCCACAGTTCATTGGAGAAAAAACTGGAAGAAAGCTTAGGCAGTTTGTAAGAGAAATATTAATATTCTTGATAGGAGATGTGATGTTAGCAGGATAGTGTGGGTGGTAGCATACCTTTTGAGGGTAAGGGAAGGAAAAAGTTCAGACATTTTCTGAACTACTTCTCTGTAGTTATTGCTTCAAGACATTAAAAGTTAAAAATAAGGAAATACAGTTGGCCGTCCACATTCATGGGTTTGCCGTCAAGCAGCCCTGTGCCATTTTATATAAAGTGTAGTACTGTATACACACCCACTTACCTCCATAGCCTATCTATGTAGTCTCTCTCTGATCTGGCTTCATGGCATAGTCCAGCCTGCCCAAGCCCCCATCACCAGATACTCATTCTCTGTGTCCCCCAGCTCTGTGGAGTCCACCACTTGCCTGCTTCTACCTTTCTGAATCCCATGCCTGTGGAACTGGTTCTCTCTTTGCTGGCTGTGGAGTTTGGGAATTATAATCTGATACATCAAAAGGTCATTTGGTTCGAAAAAGCTTTTCTGTAGCAGGGAGATGGAGTGAAATGGAAGGGGGACATGGAGAATGCATGCCTGCAAGTGAGGATTTGCCCAGGCTGCCCTATGCCATGAAAGCTCACATGTGACGCCTGGGGAGGGGAACAGAGAATGCACACCTGGTTGCTGCCACCTCCACTGCTGTCCTGGAACAATATTTTGCCCTGGGAGCACTTCTATTTATCTGCAGTTTTTCCATTTTCATGCCCCAAACCCTGCAAATGTAGAGGGCTGATTGTAATCAAATTATGAACAATAGAAGACGGAATACTGTATTACTTAATCATCATTCCAAAGCCCATGCGCTCTTGTCAGAAATGCTGTTTTTGGCATGCATAACAGTACACGAGTTACCCGTTCACCATTTTCTACTACCATTGTTTTACTTCAAAATGTACAATTCAAAGATAATAGCTATGTTAGTCTGTAGAATCGGTATGTAGGGAGATCTTGTAGCATGAGACTAATTGAAAGAAAGAAGTTGGCAGTATAAGCTTTTGTGGACTTAGGTCTACTTTCCTCAAATGCATCTGAGGAAGGAGACTTAAGTCCACAGAAGCTTATGCTGCCAACTTTACTGAAGCAAGAGATGCATTGGCCTAGCTTTTGAAGAATCCCAGACATTCCCCATAGATCGGTTGGGTCAGTTTAAGAAGAACTCCAGACATTCCCCATTGTTATTCTCCTTCCCAAGAATTTGCTGCTCAAAATGGCTTGTACTAAGCAACAATCTGAGCATAAAATCCCACTGATAGAAAGACAACAGAACTAATACCTGTTTGGCCTCTTGTTATTGTGTGCCTTCAAGCCATTTCTGACTTATGGTGACCTTTTCAAATGGTTTTCTTGACAAGATTTGTTCAGAGGAGGTTTGCAATTGCTTTCCTCTGTGGCTGAGAGCATGTGACTTAACCAAAGCCTCCCAGTAGGTTCCCATGGCTGAGCTGGGATTCAAACCCTGTTCTCCAGAATTGTAGCCCAGTGCTCAAACCACTCCATCACACTCTTAATTATTTCTTCAAAGCTCAGAAGTAATTTGTTAAAAATCATGATTCATGATTTGGTGGGTTTTTTCCCCCTCCAGTTTTAAATGTCATTGTTTTGATTGTCATAATAGCAATTATATTGACATATTGAGTAATGATTAACATTTCATGTTACTTAGATTTGCTGATGGGGGAATTGGGGGAGCCATTTTGATCATTTTAACTGAGATACAAAAAAAAAAACCCTTAAAAGTGGGACATTTAAATAATGTTAATAATTACAGCAAAAATATAAAAAATATGGTATAAATCATTCATGAATGTATTACTGATTGTTAATGAAAGAAGTGAGTGTATGTGCTTCCAAGTTGCCTATTGACTTATGGTGACTCCAAGAATTTCATAGGATTTTCTTAGGCAAGGAATACTTTGAAGTGGTTTTGCTAGTTCCTTCCTCTGAAATATAGCCTATAGAACCTGGAATTTGTTGGTGGTCCTCCATCCAAGTACTAGTCATGGCTGATCTTGCTTAGCTTAGAGTTAGCAGAATCTGCTGCCTTTAGCAATATTTAGGCCACATCTGTGTAAATATCATATAAGCTGCAGATTCTTCCTTATCTTGGCTGCTAAGCAGAGTCAGCCCTGATTAGTACTTGGATGGGAGACTGCCAATGTATAACAGGTGGTGTAAGCTATATTTCAGAGAACAGAGGAAAGAACTGTCAAAACCACCTTTGAGTATTCCTTGTCTAAGAAAAACCTATGGAATCCATGCGGTTGCCACCTGCAGACTCATACATACAGTAAGAAATTTCAGCTCATTGAGATCATTGTTGCACATTTCCGCTAGATGGCACTAGCTATATATTCTTTCGGGTAAACTAAATTGCTCAGTAAGGTTTCATGTGCATGGAAACTGATAATAGAACTCATCAGTTATTAAGACCTCTTAATATCAGTAGAATTCAAAGATATAGCCATGTTAGTTTATTGTATCACTACGTAGAGAGATCTTGTAGCACCTTTGAGACCAACTGAAAGAAAGAAATTGGCAGCATGAGCTTTCCTAGACTTCAGTCTACTTCCTCATCTGTTATTTGAGTTAATCTCAAAGATGCTACAAGATCTCTCTATGTACCAATATCAGTAGAGTTTTTGCAGAAAACTGTGTGCCATTTTAAAAATGAATTCCTTACAGTATTTGTCAATTGATAATGGTTTTGTATGATGTAGCGGTTTGAGCATTGGATTACAACTCTGAAGACCAGGGTTCATATCCTTGCTTGGCCATGAAAACCCACTAGGTGGTCTCGGGCAAGACATTCTCTCAGACTCTGGGGAAGGCAAAGTCAACCCCCCTCTGAAGAAATCTTTCCAGTACAACCCCATGACAGATTTGCCTTAGGGTAGCAAATGACTTGAAGGTACACAGCAACAACAATGCTAACTTTTCCTTGAAATGTTTCAATAAATCTTTATTTTTTTTAATTGTAGGTAAATTTGGAAAGGGATAAATAAATCTTTTTCCATGGGCTTTCTCCTTTCAAGGGAGTATTTACCTTAGATCACATTTATGCAGAACCTTAAAGATATTTGCTGTAGCAGAGTACCACATTTATATAAAGGCAAAACTTACTTTGCTTTGCTGTGAGTTTGCACTGTATGAGCTCACTCATCTTTGAGAATTGTACTCCCCTCCCCTTTAACACTGTTGTGTTGCTTGTATCACTTTTTGCATGCAGTAGAAAGCTCTTTCTCTCTTACAAGCCTAGAAAAGTAGAATTACTTACATAATACTTTATTTATGATGGAAGAAATTCTGAAACACATGGATGCTTTTTAACACTTAAGTGTCTGTTTCTCTAAATAAAGTTTTATTTACATTACTGTGCAGTGTTTAATTGCTAGAAAATGAAAAAAAAAAAACACCATTGATAAAAATAACTTCTGTAGGTCCGTAGTGGAAATTACAACACATCTTTATGAAGTTATTGGGCATATCATGTTTGTTCTTTTTTGTTTGTACTAGATACAAAATTTTCTTAATTGGTTGTAATAGCAACTTAGATAGCCTTATTGTACAAATTGCATGTAAGACACTTTAAGGTCCTCTTGCATAGTTTTAAAATAGAAATATTTGTAAAGTGATCCATGATCCCTGGGAACAGTAATATGGTTAAATTTAACAATAGTTAAGTATAAACATTATAACGTCACTGTGGCCTTGCAGATACTGCAGACTTCAGCTCCCATAGATCTGCAATTTGTAGACCAAAATATCTGGAGGGCTGAAAGTCTCTTGTCCTGACTTATAAGAAATTTTGAATAATTATGTTACTTTACAAAGATTGTACTCATTGCTGTGCCCATCAAAATGCTCATCTTAGCCTCATTTCACTGACTGGATGTATGTGTTGAAATGCATCCCAAGAGCAGGCCATCCTCTGTTAATCTTCACATGGTCACTTGTCCTTATAGTAAGCTATGCGCTATTGTTTTTATGTACATATAATATTTGTTATTGACTATATATAGGATGGGCCATCATGGTGTAATGGTTTAAGTGTTGGTCTTCAACTTTGGAGACCAGGGTTCGATCCTCCACTTGGCCATGGAAACCTACCAGGTGACCTTGGGCAAGTCACACACTCTCTGCCTCAGAAAACCATGTGATGTGTTCACCTTAGCATTAACATAAGTTGGAAATTACTTGAAAGCGTGCAAGAACAATGATAGTTAGGATACGTACGCACAAGCCAGGCTTGTTCTTTTCTCCTGTTCCCCAACTCCATAATATTGCATGAAATCTTTTTTTATGATATGCAACTTGAATTTCTAAGATGTGCATGTTTTAGTGTCAAATTGCTACACTTAATATTTCTGATAGTCCAGAGTTCAGCACTCAACTCCTTTTTTCATGGAGCATTTGAATGGATTCACACCAACTGAGGGGGGCAGAATTTTGTGTGAATCTCTTTTGGTGCATGATGCTGTCTTTCCCCATTAAAGTGAATTAGTGGAGCTCAGCTGCGTAGTAGATCTGCTATATATACAAGAAGTAATTGAATTAAGGCAAGTATTCTTCTCCATATGACTAATGTATTAGATATTTAGTACCCATTGTAGTGGCCAGTTATGATCATCTGCACACTTTGGGTTTATAGTATCAACTTTTAAACTAAAGCTCCCAAAGTCTAGAACACAGCCTCATAGCCCAGAAAACCCACAAAAAATTATTCGTAAAATTGTTGTTACAGAAATTGACGAATCTTACTGACCAGCTGTAAAATCACCTAGAAATCCATTTGTAAATATTGAGGCATCTTCAACCCACCATGAAATGATAGGCTATGCCAAAATCTAATTTAGCTGAAGTGTTCGGATTTATTTTATTTTTTTATCATATCCCACTTTTCTCGCAGGCTAAGATTCAAGGAAGCTTTAAGCTTTTTCACATTATTTAATGCTCAAAATTAATATATATTATCCTGATTCCAAAAGCATTAAAAGTATTCTCACATCTGTAAAGAGGTGACAACTTAAATGTTCAAATATAATTTCCACAAAACTGGGAGAGACCTAATACAGACACATACAAACTACACCTTACCAATGAAAGCATGAGAAATCAATACAGAACCAGTGATCCCCCCAATACCTATTTTTGGCTTAAAGATTACTAAATCTAAATTACTAAAGATTAGTTAAAATATATATGAAAAATATATTGAAAAAGTGAAAAATATATGAAACCTTTGAAAAACACCAATTATAGGATGCATAATTTGAAGGATTAGTCATGTTCTTTTTAAATTGGCTTAATCATAGGCTTTTAAAAATATAAATTTACACTAGCTCAGAGCAATTAATAGGCTTTTAAAATTAAGCCATTAATAGGCTTTTGAAAAAAAAATCTATAACAGCCATGTTTTCTTTTTCAGTCCTTTATGTTCAAATGTCCTTTTTTGGCTAATTTGATGGATTGATAGATAACACATTAGTAGCAGTTCTGAGTCCCTCAGGGAAAGTAGTCAACATAGAATGAAATGAATAGTTTTTAAAAACCCTATGGATTTAGATTGGAGGTTATAATAAATTCTGTAAATGAAAGTTTATATAATAAAACAACATTGTTCTGTCTGCAGGTTTAATGTTACTTCTCCATTGCTGATGAAACATAGTTCTGAATCTTCCTTTTGATTTTACATAAACTTTGGAAAGACTTACCAATAAAAAAAACACAGCATAGACTAAGTATGTGTATCTGTTGCTTGCCTTCTTAGAATGAGCAGTAGAATGTTAAAAATTACAAACCTCACTTACAGTTTGGAATCTATATTTATATTTAAGGTTGAGAAGCCAAGATGTCAGAAGAACTTGCTAATTTGGAGGGTGACCTTTTAGAGACCAAAACCTAATAATTTGTCAGCTATGACACAGGGCACATTCTTGCAATTTTTTGTTGTGAGTAATCCTTTAGTGATACTTGTGAGACAAAGAAATCTGAAATGAAATATTTAGCACAGGACAACATTAGATTTTAATTAACAAAAATGGGCATTCAAAGCGTCCCATTAAAAATGAGGCTTCTGTAGTTGTTTCTCATCTCCTCCCAGCAGGGGGAAAAGTTTTTAAAAATGCTTAATAATTTCTAATCTCTGAAATAAAAAGTTCCTTTTCAGTATCTTGCATCCAAAAGCTAAACTTCCAATGTCTGTAGTATTTATTTCATTCACCTGGTTTTGATTTATTTATTTCTATCTGCAAAAACTTAACAAGGTTAGTTGATAGTGACTAGCATTTGCTTGTAATTCTTTTCTTTTTTTCCTAATAAAAACATGGAAATGGAATAAAGGGGGGCATCTTTAGTTAAATTATTTAAAAGCATCTGTTCTTTAAGCTACTTTTTATGAACACTTCTTTGGTAATGACTGAAGGTAAAAAAAAGGGCAGAAAAGCATCCAATGTTAGGAAATTGCAATCCAATACCATGTAATTTAAACCTGCCGTTTCTTCTCTTGTACTAAATGACATACAGATGGATAGCTCTGGTCACTCTACATTCAGAACACAATTGCTTTCTTTATGAGTATATATCTATTACTCACAAACTTTTGTGAAGACTGTTTATTTCTAATCAAGCATAAGCCCTTCAGTAATTAGAAAAATCAATTTCAAAAAAGTTAATTTTTCAGAGCCAGTTTAAATATAACCATTTGGGAAGGTTTTATTCTCTAAAAACACCTGTGTAATTTCTGAACATAATTTTAAACAGATATATTTCTATCCTAGCCAGCTGAAAATGTGAAAACAAGACATTTGACATCTATCTTTGCTGAATTTTTAAAGTTGTTTGTGCCCAACAAGCCCATCTTCATCTTGTTAAAACAGATCAAAGCCTGAGAGAGAAAGAAACACTTAAAGTTGCAGCAGATTTCCAAACCTGAATAGGACATGAGTCCAACGAGATTTACCCTCAGATAAGTGCATATAGGATTTCAGCCTTATAGATAATTTATAGTTTAAACCTAAACATATTTACTCAGAGGTAAATCCTGTTGTTTTAAATGAGCTTCTTCTCAGGTAAATCACATAGGATTGCTCCCTATATGTATTAATGAGCAAAACATCTTATCATATGTTAGCTGATCAGTTAGTTAATTTCTCTAATCATATATTGGCCAATTAAAATATTTTTACTATCTTAAAAAAAAACAAAGCAAGAACTAGGGAGGACCTTTGAGGATTTTTAAAAAATTCACATTTACTTACAGTTACAGTATGCAGTTATTTCAAACATATTTCACCTCTCCACTGTCTAAGACCACTTCCTGTAAAGTAAATGCAAAAATAAAAGCCCAGATCTAGCAGATCATGAATTCTTACAGTCTAAAATGATTGCAGGAGGAGAACACTAGTATCCTTCAAGGTTTTACTACATTTTTATACCTCGTTTATATATTTATGTGACTTTATTGCTGTGTACTGTACTTGTTTTGTTAAATATTTCTTATTATTGTAAGTCACTCTAGCTCGGAACAGATGGGCAGGAAAAAGCAGCACTCACATCAGTGTGTTCACATGCAGCATTAGGGTTAGGGTCAGGGTCAGGAATCAGGATGTATCACAATTTTAAGAGCCGCTCTTCCATTGGGTCATTTATATGCAGGGTCGAAGGTGCGCATCTTCCACACTAAGTAGAACTGTCCTAGCTTCTTTTTGCTCTGGTTTTTAGCCCCAGAGTGTGGGTTCAATCTGGTTTCCACCCTCTGCATCATCTAAATAGAGCCCTGGTGGCGCAGTGGTTAAATGTCTGTAATGCAGCCACTCACTCAAAACCATAAGGTTGCAAGTTCAATACCAGCAAAAGGGCTCAAGCTCGACTCAGGCTTGCATCCTTCCGAGGTCACTAAAATGAGCACCCAGATTATTGGGGGCAAGTAGCTTGCAGTTGTAAACCGCGTAGACACTGCTTAGGCGGTATGAAGCAGTATATAAATGAAGCTGTTTGTTTGTTTAAATGTCCCATCTTCAAAGTGGGCAGAAACGGCTTTATTTTGCCCCTCTGTTCCACCCCTCTGACTATAGAGCCCGGGGTTCAACTCCCCACCTGGCCATGAAACCCACTGGGTGACTTGAGAAAATCACATGCTCTCAGCCCCAGGGGAAGGCAATGGCAAACTTCCTCTGTACAAATCTTGCCAAGAAAACACCACAATAGGGTCGCCTTAGGGTCTCCATAAGTCAAAAATGATTTGAAGGCACAAAACAACAATCACAACAACAAAGGCTTTCTTAGGACCAAAAATTCAGGGTATAAAAATCACATTTTTAAAACTCATTTCAGTAAAGTGAATGAGTGAAATTATGCTGCTTCCCACCATTCACAAATTTAAACAATACTGAATGTGACAATTGAACATGTCAGTCAAACTGTCATGTGTGTACTCTCTGGAATAGGTATACTCTGGAATAAGAACACAATTTTTCCATGCACAATTGTTTTGTCTATGTATAGTTCTAGTTATAAAAAGAAAGGTTCTTTGCTAGAGATTTTCCAGTCCTATTTAACTTTTCTCCACTTGTAAGAGTTTATTTTTGTTCAGAAATTGCAACCAATTTTTTCCTCTCTGGGTCAAATCCCTTCTCACTGTTATGGAGGCAAACATTGCTGCTTGGTCTTCATTTCCTTTGTTATCGTCTGATAAATATTGAGTAAAATTGATATAATTGAAAAAGAATTCAGCCTGTTGGCTGTGGGACTAGTTGTTACTTTAATGCCCCACCACAGTAAATATACAGTTCTTTCCACTGTTTGGCATCAGCATAATGCAAGTTTACAACCATGATTCTTGAATGTTACTGTGGAGTATATCATTTAGCAGTTAAAGGGCAATATCACACTACACTGTTATAATGCTATTATCGCATTTTACTTGCTATGGCTGCCCCCTGTAGAATTTTAGGGTTCATAGTTTATTGGGACCAAAGAGCTCTCTGACTTTGAATTATAAATTTTCTTCCCTAGACTGAAAAATCTAGGATTCCACAGGAGGCAGCCATAGTTGTTAAAGTGGAGTAATAGCATCATAACAATATAGTGTGGTATTCAGCAATGTGTCTAGTAAGGGCTTCATCTTGTAAACAACAACAACAACAACAACAATAATAATATTTATTTATTTATTTCTCACCCGCCCATCTGAATGAGCAGTCGGGGCGGGATACATGTTAAAAACATAGGCAGTTAAAATCCTCCAACATTCCCACCTCCCTCCCCTTAAAACAGTATTAAACAATCAAGATTAAAAATGCATAATCCTTCAAGTCCCATTTAGGCGCCGGATGGGGAAGGGGGGGTCATCGGACGGTGGGAAATTAGTTACTGTCCGGGAAGGCCTGCCGGAAGAGATGCATCTTGGTCGCTTTTAAAAGCCTTCCAAGGTTTTAATAAGACGCATCTCATCCGGCAGGTCATTTCACAGCCTGGGAGCAATAGCAGAAAAGGCCCTCTGGGAGGTCTGGGACAATCTAGTTTTTATAGGCTGAAGCAGATTCCTCCCAGAGGACCGAAGTGTATGCGGGGCTCATATGGGAGGAGGCGGTCTCTAAGATAAGTTGGACCCAAGCCATGTAGGGCTTTAAAAGTCAAAGTCAGCACCTTGTACTGTGCCTGGAAACCGATCGGCAGCCAGTGGAGAGATTTAAGCACTGGTGTTATATGCTCTCTCCTCAATGTTCCAGTGACTAGCCTGGCTGCCATGTTTTGAACCAGTTGAAGTTTCTGGGTTAGGCACATAGGTAGCCCCATGTAGAGCGCATTACAGTAATCCAGACATGAGGTGACCAGTGCATGTACCACAGCCTCCAGATCCTTCATCTCCAGGAAAGGGCGCAGTTGGCAGATCAACTGATGTTGATAATAGGCACTTCTGACACGTCATGTGAAGCAATGAGTCTAGAAGTACCCCCAGACTGCGAACAGAGTCCTGTGACTCCATCTAGGACTGGAAGGTGTATTCCCAGACCTGGTTTCGGGCCGGTGACTGTTATTACCTCAGTTTTGTCAGGATTTAGCCTCAATCTATTTTTCCTCACCCAATCCATTACCGCTGCGAGACAGTAATTGAGAGGAAAGACGCAATCTGAGGTCTGGGCAGATGATCTGGTCATGGAGAAGTATATCTGAGTGTCATCAGCGTACTGATGGCACTGAGCTCCATACCTCTGGATGGAGTTCAATGGAGCTCTGCAGATAATCCATTAAAAGAGAGACTTTCTTTGTTCTTTCTCTCATTTTGTCTTGTCTTCTATCTCTTCAACATTCAGTTGTTTATTGATACAAAGTAGCTTTATAAATGGGATATATTTTTAATTTTAAAAGATTGCTTAGTTGAAGGGTTGTTTGAAGAAAAGAATTCAGTTTAAGGATCTTAGTTCTTTACCCATAGGGATCCCCAGATGTTGATGGCCTCCAACATCTTCAGCAGAGGTGAAGGATGATGGGAGATGGAGTGCTGCAACATTTGGATGGCCTCATTTTTCCAACTGTGCATTAATCGTACTTCCCACTCTATTTTAAACCCACTTTGTTTAGGAAGAAGAATTTATGAATTTCCAAGTACTGTTCCACTGTATAAATATATTCTGTACCTCAAGAATTATGTTAGTTTCGGGGGAAAGCCCTATAAATTAGAATAGTAATAACACAATATTTAAAATATGTATTTTTAATACTCCAGTAGGTAATTTTTTTTAAAAAAGACACAAGTTTATTTTTCACCAATAAATATAATGTGCCTAAACCAACGGCAATCAACAGTTCCTCCAAAATAAAATGTGTGTGGTCATTAGAACCATTGCGCCAGGTCTCTGGATTCAGAAAAGATACAGAGACCTGAAGATCTCACAGAAAGCAGGATGCTACCTTGATTTCTACTACGTGTCTTTGTAACTACATTCTTCTTCCCAGGGATTATTAATTTATCCATGTCATTTTTACATGATCCAGTTTTGCAACATCATTTATAATTGCTTAATTTGTGTAAAGTACCAAGTAACTGCAGTGGTTAAGATGCCAGTTCTATTGACTGGAAGATCAGAAGGTAGGCAGTTCGAGGCCCAGGTGCTTCATGATGGGGTGAGCTCCTGTCACTAGTCCAGCTTCTGCCAACCTAGCAGTTCGAAAGCATGCAAATGCAAGTAGATAGATAGGTACCACTTCTCAAAGGGAAGGTAACAGCATTCGGTGCTATCATGTTGGCAACATGACCACCAGAGCAGTCTTTGAACAGCGCTGGCTCTTTGGCTTAGAAATGGAGATGAACACCGCCCCCTACAGTTGGTTACAACTAGACATTCATGTCATGGTACTACGTTTACCTTTACCAAGTAACTGTTAACAATCAATTCTGTTTTGTTCATTCTGTACAGCCCCCTTTTAAAATTGTTGTTGTACGCAAAAGTTCTGTTCATTTTTGGATTGAAACATTTTTGTTTCACTGGAATCCTAGTTTTGATTTTGTAACGTAAAAGAAATTCCCAATGCTGTCATTTTGTTTTTAACTAGATCATCTAGCAAATATAGGTTGAGTTTCTCTTATCCGGAATTCTGAAATCCAAAATACTCCAAAACCCAACACTTTTTTCACGGGTGACTGAGATAGTGATGCTTTGGCTTTCTGATGGTTCAGTGTACACAAGCTTTATTTGATGCACAAAATTATAAAAATTATCATGTACAAAATTACATAATTTTGTGTTTAGGCTTGTGTCTCATCTCCAAGATATCTCATTATGTTGTTGTTGTCAGCTGCCCTCAAGTTGACCTTGACTCATGGTGACCCTGTAGATGAGACATCTCCAAGACCTCCTGAAGGCTCTGTAGCCTTTTTGATTAAGGAGATTATCAGACAGAGAAAAAGGATGGAGAGAATTGGGCCACTCACTCCCATCCTTGTCACTTGGTTACATGGAGATTATCCGACGACATCGTGCTCATCCTGTCCTTATCCCATCAATGAAATGCAATGGTCCCATTGCTTTATATTCATGGGAAACTCCCATGAATAAAAAGTGATGGGGCCATTGCACTTCATAGACAGATTATTCTTTAATATGCCAAGAACTTAAACCTAAAATTCCAAATTGCAGTATAGCCTCCAGTTAGAATGCTTAGATTACTGAATGGTAGAAGCAGTTAACAGCATCATACATTTTTCAAGCATTGCTTTTCTTAAAATTCAAATTGTACAAGGGCCAAATGATTAGTAGTTCATTTATATCACAAAGAAATTGAAATTGAAATGCTAAATTGAAATTACTGATAGGCTTACAAAGCTATCAGCAATATTTATTTATCTCTATAACAACAACCATCAAATCTTTTAAAGTGTTTTCTTTGTGGAGGATCTTTAAAGTATTCCAGGGTAAAGAAGTAACTGCAGGTATGTAGGGTTATCTATAGGTGTATCCACACTGCAGAAATATAGCCATTTGACACCACTTTACTTGCCATAACAGACCAGGCTGAATACCTCACCAAACTACAGATCCCAGCATTCCACAAGATGAAGTCATGACAGTTGAAGTAATGTCAAACTGCTTAATTTCTGCAGCATGGAAGAGCTGTAAGCCAGTGGTATTCAAAGTGGTGGTGTGTGGATGAATGGGATCTGGAAGCTATTGGCTGCAGATCTGTAGAGACGTTTCAAGAAATAATGAAAAAGTTGTGGTCAATGAGTACAATTTTGGTCTCTGACACAATGGGGGGGGGGGAACCTTGCTGATCCTCTACATCAGAAGCTTAAGAAATACTGACTTCTACATGAATCTGTGGCAGCAAAAATGACAAAGAATTATTATGATTCCCAATGGCATGCTGAATTGTAGCCCAAAAAGTAGCTCTTTCACGCTCTGACCAGAGAGCACTTTTTGATGCAGCCTTCCCACATGCTTGTGATAGATAGCAGAGGGCCACTATACATCTTTTTTATGCCAGAAAACTAGACGTATTTTGTGACATCTTAAGAAACAGCAACCAATTCCTTGTTGTACTTTGCTAGTGTGGTGGTGGGGATGATGGATTAAAACATATCATTTTCTGCAGACACATAGTCTTTAGAATAAATTATAAAATGGAACAAGTTACCCTGAATTGTGATTAAACATAATATGCCCATTAGCTTTCATCTACAGTATACAGGCTGAGTCCCATATCTGGAATTCCAAATTCCAAAATATTCCAAAATTGTTCACATGGATACCTGAGATAGTGAGACCCTTGCTTTCTGATGGTTCAGTGTACACAAACTTTGTTTCATGTAAGATATTATTAAATATTGTATATAAAACTACCTTCATGGTATGTGTATAAGGTGTACAGTGGGCCCTCAGTATCCTCTGGGGTTTGGTTCCAGGAGTTCCCGTGGATACCAAAACCATGGAAGCCCATTAAAAACAATGGCATAGTGAAAGAGTGTATATATAATGCCAAAATCAAGGTTCACTTATTGGAATTTATATTTTTTAATATTTTGAATCCGTGGATAGTTGAATCCGTGGATAAAAAAAATCTGTGGATATGGAGGGCTGACTGTGTATGAAATAAATAAATGCCATGTTTAAATTTGGGTCCCATCTCCCAGATATCTCATTATGTATATGCAAACATTGCAAAATCTGAAAAACCAAAATCCAAAACATTTCCGGTCCCAAGCATTTTAGATAAGGAGACTCAACCTGTAGATGTTTTGTAAATTTAAAAGCTGTACTCTAAAGTATAACTACCAGGAAGTTATGACTGAAGTTGTTTAGGCTCAGGATGTCACCTTCTTGTGAATGACTATGTGAATGTCGAAGACTTGCCAATGGTTGTGACCTTTTCCTGCATAGAGAAAGCTTTGGCTGACTCACATTATTGCTGTTCCAGAAGAGTCACCTGCCTTGCACACAGCAGACTTTTTCAAGCTGGATTGGAAGAAGCAATTAGCTGTGCCACCCCTTAATGCGTTAGGATCCGATCTGGCCATTGGAAAAATGAATGCAGAAGCTGTGCTTTTCATTTAAAGGCAACACAATTGTTTTGGATTTCAACTAAAAAAAGATTCTTTCTCCCATATCCTCTCCTTTTGCAGGGTCACGTAGGGATAAAAAGAGCTGCAAGGTGATCTTTCCCCAGGAAGAACTGAGGAAGCGGTTGACACCTTTGCAGTTCCATGTTACTCAGGAGAAAGGGACTGAAAGGTAAGGTATGACGAGAGAGGCAGCCAAGAAGAAATGACATTTTTTCCTTCACAGGGCTGCTGTTTTCCCTTCTCTCAGACTTCACATTTTCAGGAAATTCTGCACTTGTTTACTAACTTATACAAATTAACACCACTAAACAAACCAGGAATTTGCAGTGTGGAAGGCAAGGTCATAGACTTCATAAATATAAAATGAACACAATTTGGCCTCTTGGCTTACATCTAGGATCTGTTTTTAGTTTACTGAAAGATGTGTGGAAGTAATGGTAGTTAAGAAACTCTTTTGTTGTTGTTTTGTGTGTGTGTGTGTGTGAACGAGACACACAACCCAGTAAGCAAAACCATAAGGGAAATAGTATTGTGTCATTAAAGCTGAACATTTGAAGGTGGTCGTTGTATGTACTGCACAGACGTTTTGGCTGGGAAAGGGGAGGGAGAACATAATTTTGTTTCCTTCTATTCCAGTCCAGTTTCTTTTTTGAAGCACATGTGGAGAAAGTATTTATTGGCTCATTTGTGCCTGGAATGTCAAATATTTTCAATAACTGCCCTCATATGGTTTTACTCCTTGTAAGCAAGCTCTAAATCCTAAAGTAGGATTTGGGAGGGAGGAGAAAAATAAAAAAAAGAGACAAGAGCTCCATTGCAAGGTTCCAACATGAATATAATTTTTCTCATCTGAATCTAGCTTGAAGATCTATACTTTGCCAAGATCTAAACTATTTGTGTGTTTTGTTCTGACTGCAGAGGCTATAACCAATCCTTATTGGGCTTCTGATCCAGTAGCAGCAATGACATAAACTTGTTGCCGTTTCAAAAACCTACAAGGCCCTTTTGCCACATGTGGGGTCCAAGTGAATTGGCAACACTCTTCCTGCTGGAATATACTTTTTAATAAAAATTTTTCTAAGTGGGGATGACAGGAACTAACTAAGCCATTTTCTGTCTCGCCATAACGTGGCAGTGGAGTGCCTTCAAAAGGTTTTCCTAGATGAATTTATGATTCTCTACTAGTTTAGCACTACGATTTAGTGCATGCAAACAACCAGAGATTAGGTCATTAAAAAAAAATCACACACACACACACACACACACACATATATTTGGACCCCCTAAAAAGGGTGAAATGATAATAAAAACAAGCTGCAGAACACATAGCCTTTTTGTTGAAGTAGCACAGCTGATTTGTATTATATGAATGACCTTCTAGCCTTTAAGATTGTTAACTTAGAAAAATATTCCCTTAAAGCGGTAATATTCCTTTTCAAATAAAAATATAGAGCTCACACAGCTTGAAATCATGGGCAGCCCCCCCCCCCCCATTTGATTCTTTTGATACTTGAACATACCTTGGTATCTGATCTTCCTGACAGTTCTTGTACTAATGTTTTATGTATAGTTTAATACAAGAGATAAGCACTAAGACATATAGTTAGAAGGATGCTTAGGAGTGAAGTCTATTTTAAAATGACCTTCATGTTCAGGTAGAAATTAAAGGACTGATCTAAACATGTCTAATAACTTATAAGTGAATCTGTGCTTCATCATTTGAACAGTAGCTTCATTTCTTTTGAAAGAAACATTTATGTTTGGATTTTAATACGCATACAGTATGTTAAAATAAAGGACAATAATGCATAAATTATGATGTATGAATTATTGCAGAGAATTTGTTGTTTAGAACTTATCAGTTCATTTCTGTGTTAATGAAAGAAGGTGGCTTAATGTTAAAAGAATTAATTGTATTGTTTCTCTCATTCTAGGGCTTTTGAAGGAGAATATACATATCACAAAGCTTCTGGAATATACAAATGTGTTGTTTGTGGAACTCCTTTGTTCAAGTGAGTACATTCAATAAAGTTGCAAGATGATGGACTCTTTTATTATTCCTGAGTGTTGCATAAAAACAATGTAAAGGAATGTTAACAAAACAAAGGTCCTAAACACACTGTAGAAATAATCCAGTTTTAACTGCTCTGGTTTAGTGCTAGGTAATCTTGGGCGTTGTAGTTTATGGCACCAGACAGAAATGGCTAAAAGCCTCACAAAACTGCAGTTCCCAGAATTCCCTAGCATTGAGCCAGGGCATTGAGCATAGATTATTTCTGCAGTGTGTTTTGGACAAAAAGTCTTTAATTTGAGTCATACCAACATGATTAAAATTGTTCCAGGTAGGGTTAACAGTTTAGAATTGTCCCAGGCCCTGAGGTTTCCAGGCCAAAACCTGAGCCCTAGGTAATGTCATTATGCATTGGGCATTAAGTATCAATCACAGTTGATCACAGCTTGTCATTCAGACACGCATACATGCAAATATAGAACATATTTTATTTACTGGAAATTAAAACAGATATTTTAGCTAAAGGACCTATTCCCAGGTTAACGTGAAATGGGGAGATTATGCCTTATAATTTACTTGGGCAGATCTGATAACGTTTCATTAAGCCTAAACCCGAGGATAGGTTCACCGCGGACACAGGCCTGGATTATGGGGTTCCCTGCGGCCACAGGCCTGGTCCGTGGGGGGGGGGGGTCTGATAAACCAACTCCCAGTGGCTGCTCCCTGGGGGACCACAGGGCATTTCCAGCCTTTTTTGGAGCCCAGTGGATGCTCCCTGGGGGTACACAGGTAAATAATAATAATAATAATTATTTATATGCTGCCCAATCACAGGAAATCCAGGTGGCTCACAACAGAGGGGATTATACAAGCAATAACAATAAACATGAACTAAAAAAACAAATGGCAATGCATTAAACAATAACAATAAAATCAGATAGCAGTTAACAGTTATAGCAACAAAAATACATATTAATTATAACAGCAAAATTAGCAAAGAAATTTACATAACAATTAACAAGGCAAAAGTACATAGCAGTTATAGCAACAACAACAAAATACATGGTAATTATAACAAAAAATAAAATTAAAAAAGCAAAATACTTAACAATTAACAGACCAAAACAAGCAAGAAGAAAATAATCCCCATCCTCAACCCCCCATCCCAATCCTAAAAACTATGGGGCGATCTAGACTGCCCAAAAGGGGCGGTCTGTGACCGCCTCTTTAAGTGGCAAGATGAGGCCAAGGCTGCCACACCGGCAGCCTCTGCGGCCCCATCTCGCCGCTTCTGGAGGCTGCGGGGAAGCAGCAAACTGCCACTTCCCCACAGCCTCCAAGTGGGGTTCAGCAGGTGCCCTGGGCGTCCTCTACACCCTGCTTGCAGAGGTGAGGCTGAAGGGAGGAAGGGGCCACTGCCGCGGCCCCTTTCTCCCTGGGTTTTTGCCGTGGCCATCTAAAAGCCGCGGCCAAGACCTGCCTCCAAAAAGGAGCTCCGTTTGGAGCTCCTTTTTTGCACTGCAGAAAGGGCGCGATTTGCACCCTCCCATGGCACAAAAGCATCATCATGTGCGCAGCAGGTCTAAAAGCTGAGCACATGATGACGCTCTTGTAGCGCATCCGTATGGATGCCGCCATTTTAAAATGGCGGCATCCATACGCTTTAGACCTAGGGAAGGTCTTAGGGAGCCCTTATCGCGGCTCTTTGCGCCAATCTAAATTGGCCCAATGTGAACTATACACACTCTTAAAAATGAAACTAGAAAAAAAGGGAGGAGGAGGCAAGATTCCTCCTAAAAACCAGGAGCCCAGGCATGGGTGTAGGTGGGAAGGAGAACAAACAAACACTCTCTCAGATGGGTCTTCATTGGCAGATGTTGGAGAGGAGGGAAAGAGGGCCACTCCTCCTCTTTAAGTCCAGGAGCCAAGGCATGGGAGAAGCCCAAGTGTGAAGGAGGGCAAACAAACACTCTCTCAGCCGGGCCCAGAAGCTGATCCCTGGGGGCACATGCGGCATCTGGCTGCATGCTCACACTCTTGCGTGCACCAGAAATTGTGCACTGGAAGTCCTGCCCCCATAAGTCCCAGGGTCCCCATGAGTGACCGCAACTGGTGACACCAACTCTAGGGATGCCACTGCTTGGTGCCATAATGCCTGAGAAGAAAGAAAGAAAATTAAGTAAATATGTAGACCGCTTGGAGAGTCTGCTTGTTGCCTCAACAGTACAGTTAAGCCCTGCAAACTAAAGTAAGCTGTTGATGGAGATTTGCATGCAGTTCTTTTTTCTTGTCTGGAGCTGAGCCTACCAAAACTGGAGAATTTGTATCCTCAACCCTTACCTGAAAATGACCCACAAAAACTGAATACTTACGGCTAGGCACTGAGATCTGGCAAATCCACTTTTAGTTAATGTAAGGCCCTGAGATCTGGCAAACCTCCTTTTAGTTAATGCAAGTTCTACAAACCAATAGAGTCTGCTCCTTCTAGGTCAGGTGTGGTGGGCCCAGAAGCTGGCTTCATTATCTTGGAAGCTGTCATGGGCTGCATGTTGTGTTGTTGTTGTTGTTGTTGTGTGTCTTCAAAATGTTTCCAACTCAGGGCAACCTTCTCATGGGGTTTTCTAAGGATGAAAGTGTGTGGCTTGCCTGAGATCACCTAATGGACTTCCATGGCCGAGTGGGTATTCAAACCCTGGTCTGCAGAGTAATAGAGTCCAGTGCTCAAACACTATGCCATGCTGGCTTTGGCTGCATTTTCCCACCATTAAACTTCAGTAGATTGGCAACAGAAATAACCACTTACTACATTTGATCAAAATAAAATGCACAGGAAGCACACTGGTGGCTTTTAAAGAGAATTAAAGAGATGCATACAGGAGTACAATTCTCCATTAAAAAACAAGGTTTGTGCTCTCCCCATGCATATTTAGAGTAGTAATGCAGGGTTTATTTGCTATGTCCAAATCACTGAATTTTTGCAAATTGCCATCAAATTTGATTTTTTAATTTTTTGTTAGAACAATAAATATGATCAGGGGCATATATGTTGCTCCAATCTATTTGTTGGAGTTTATGGGAATTGGAGTCCAACATATTTTGAAGGGTGGCTTAAGCACTGTGTTATGGTAAAGGGGCGGAGAAAGAGAAACCATTGCCTTGCAACTCCTTCATCAGTATACTATACAGTATAAGGCCCATCCTTTGTGCATGTAGTTTTTCAGATCCATTAGACATGATACAAGAGTCAAATGGAGTGTCTGGGGTCAAAGTAGATATTATGGTAAAGCACGTTCCCTGCAATTAACATGCTTTCCTTCTCACAGTGGGGTTTCATCAGAGATACTTCAACTAATAGAATTTCAAACAACCTTCCCATGACTAATCACAAAGCATGACACGCTAAATACATGATACGTAGTTGAGTACAATGATGGCTTGGACAAAGACAATACGCTCTTCTAAATGCTTACTGAGTGTATTGTTTGAAATACATATATTTATATATCTTTACTTAATTCAGCCACGAGAGGTCTCTGCAGTCAATGAGAGCAATGGGGAAAAGGAAATGCTTAATCCTTTTTTTTCCTGGCTGTGTTCCTGAAGATTATCATACAAATTCACTAGTTTTTCCCTGAAAGACACAGATATCTTAGACACAAAATTTTCCAATGTTAAGTTGGTTAATGAAAATCTGGGCATCCAGATTGTGTTGACTATGCCAAAATCTGCATGTAGCAAGTGCTAATAATTTGCACATTACATTCCCATGGATCAGGATTCACACATAACAGTAGCAGTGCAGACACACTATTTTTTAAAAGAAAGCATGGTATCATGAGAGCAGCATTTACTTTTTTTTGTTGTTCCATACATCATTGCTATCTGTACCTTTATCACCACCACCTATGAATCAGTTAATTTTGTCAGGGGTGAATAGTTCTTCAGCACTAACATTACTAAATCTAATCTTTTAGTAGGCATGATTTATGTTGCTTCATTACTTTGTGACATGTAAGGTCATGGAACACATGAATTTCAGTCTTCAGATGAAAGCCCTGAGGTTTTACATACACAATCAAGACTGAATTTTGTTTTTATCAGCAAATCATATGAACAAAACAATTAAAATCAAGTATCACTCCACACTTAATTTGCTTATACCAACAACTTGAAAAGTTACATGCCTTTTACTTTTTGTCCCCTGCCAAATCCTGTTCCCTTTTCCATGGTGCAACGTGTAGCATGGTAACATTCTTGCTTGTAGAAATTCAACTTTTCAGTTGGCAAAATACACTGAGGTTATCTTTGAGGGATGTCCCCATGTACTAGCATTTAAAATGAAAAAGTATTCATTAGAAAATTAAAGTACTGTATATACTCATGTATAAGTCTAGAAATTTTAGTCAAAAATCGACCAAAAAACCAAACAACACTGGGTCAACTTATCCATGAGTCAGTGTAAGTACTGTACCTTAACTCTTATCAAAAAAGGAACCATCCCATTATCTGAATAGAGCAGAGAATGGTGAGAGTCCTGGGAAAACATAAAAGAAGTAGTAACCACCACCCCCCTCCACCGCAGTACCACTTCTGGAAGTTTTGAATGCCTGAGTGGGAATATAGTGGTGGTGGAGGCTTTGGTGCTTCCTCTCAAAGAAGCACCAAGAGAGTAAAGAGGGTTGGTATTTCTTTTAGGTTCCCCTTGGATGGACTAAGCTCTTGTCTTTCACCACTCTACTCAGAGAATGGGATGGTACCTTTTTTTGATAAGGGTCAATACAGTACCTTAACTCTTGCCTTTACATCCTTTTTGACATGTGCATGCTTTCTTAGCCCATTTGTGCTTGATTGCCCTTCTTGCACATTGCACAACCACCATTTAACATAGTTCCCTCCTCATCCATCAAACCTTTAGAATCATAGGGTTGGAAGGGAACTCAAGAGCCATCACCATTAGGGTAGACACAAATAGTTATGCCTGCTGGAATTTTTTAAATTCTTTGAGATTAATTTCCTTTGCTTCGTCCTTTACATGCTGCTAAGTTTTATCCTTGACTTATCCATAGGTAAAAATCCATAATTTTGGTCCTAAAATCTGCCCTTGACTTATATATGAATGTGGTACAGGAATATGGTAAAGGAAGTTATTTCATTGACCTTCTCTACTTCCTTCCAACATATTAGTGATGTATGCATCTGGCAGTTTCTCTTATGTGAAATTTCATAATACATAGTTTCCTACATCATATGCTTCATCTTTTTCTTGGATCCAACCCACTGACCTCTGCTTAGCTCTTTTGTAGTCTATGCATCAAAGCAAGTTTCATCTTTTAACAAAACCTCCGCTATTTCTTGAATCATGTTGTTTCAACAATTTAAGGACCAAAACACACTACAGAAATAATCCAGTTTGAGACTGCTTTAATTGCCCTGGCTCAGTGCTAGGGAATCCTGGGAATAGTAGTTTGTTGTGGCACCAGCACTCTCTGACAGAGGAGGCCAAATGTCACCCAAAACTACAGTTCCTAGAATTCCCTACCATTGAGCAAGGGCAGTTAAAGTGGTCTCAAACTGGATTATTTCTGTAGTGTGTTTTAGACCTAAGAGATCATGCAGGTTACAAAGGTTTTTTTCCCCCTCATAAAAATAATGTGAAAGAAAAATCATTAACAAACCTAGCCATTTATATCTATCAGTATAGTTATATAGTCAGAGCTGATTCATGAGGTGAGCCACTAGTGAAATGGATAGCCAGATTTTTTTCTGCAAAAGGAGGAGCTGTGCTTAATTTCTAAAATAATATTTGCTAGATCCTGAGATCTACCACCTGCCCTGCTTGTGAGTGTGCAGGATTCAGCTTGTGGGCCGTCAGTAGTAACGGACTGCTGAAACCTTCTGCTAGAGGTTTTTTGAAAGTTGTAGTCCAATCATATAACTTTCTCAAGCCCTAGAAATTTATGGCCATATGACATGTCTACTGAGCTCATCCACCCGTATGTGTCTTTGTTTGACAGTACTGCACCCTTCAGTGTAAGGGTGTTCGTTTATAAATAGAGATTAACTCTTTGATTCATGCTGCCCATAGACTGTGTTGAGCACCATTAGAATTAGAATTTGTTTCTGGCAGAAGAACATTTGTTATTGTTGTCCTGTTCTACTTTGAGGCCATATGGAAATCTTCCCTTTGAAAGATAGTGGCATAACAAAGAGATCATTGGTATATATTCAGTCTCCCTCTTTCCTTGCCCTCCCCTCATTTCATTTTAATGTTAGGGCTTTCTGGCTTTTTTTCATTATCCAGTTAGCTTGAAGTTAACCAGAATTCCTTTCAAAGCTTTGCTTTGCATTAATTTTATTTCTCTGCTCCACATATCAGCAGCTTGTAATCTGTGTTTAGTTAAAGATGTGTATAATTTGCCAAGCCCACCAGTATCTTCTTATGGGTTAAAAGAACCTGCCGTTTCCCACTCAATTTGGGCAGATTTCCAATATTAAAGTAACATCTTTTACAAAGACTCCCGCTAATCAGCTCTTGTATCTTGCTGTGGCAGTTGTGAATATATATATATATATATATATATATATATCTACATCTACACACACACACACACACAGCACAGAGGTTGTTAATTTGTGATATATGTCTGGTTGGAGCATGCCCACTAATTGGTTTGAGACTTAGATCTAGACAATGCTGCTTCTAGCTGTTTGTTCAGATAGGCCTAGTCATAGGGTTAATTCTGCTTGACAGCACTTCAGCAGCATCTTGAAAGTAATTACCCAACTTAGGTTTTCCCACAGCCGAACTGAGAGCTTCAAAGGCTTCTGAGTTTAGAACTATTATTAACCAATATCTGGAACATGATGTTCCCACAAAGGCTAATTTCCCCACTTCCCCCGCTCCACCTCATTATTAAGTATACTGCCTACTGAGTTCATTGGTGTTATGCTAAATACTTTAAATTTAAACACATTAAACAGACAATTGGTAGTACTGGTATGTTTTGCATATACTCTTCTCTTGTTCAGTTAGAATTCACAAGGAGGCTGAAATTCCAACCTTCTTATATGTTTATTCCTTGGTGTTTGTGTGTTGTGGGGATGTACAAACATGTGCATTGATATCACTGTCCAAAGAAAATTATGAAGGATAAATCCTAAATTATAAACAGTTAAGGTACATTGTTTTGTATGCTGTTTTTAAATTAAAATGATTATGGATAATGTTGCTCATTTGAAAATACATTGAAACATTGTGTTTGATAACAAAGTTCATTAAACTTGGTTGCTGCTTTTGGCTATTAACATAAAATATTAACTAAAGGATTCCCCACTTCCCTCTCTCTTTCAGATCAGAAACAAAGTTTGACTCAAATTCAGGTATGTTTATATTATTTATACTGAATACATTGTTTTCATATTACTCTCAAAAGAGTAATTTATCAAATACTGTACAAATCTTAACTCCACAGTCTGGAACATCCTAGTCTTCTCGGGTTTCAGAATACCTTACAGAGTGCTTTTATTCTTTCCCTAGATTCATGTCTCTTTTTAATTTTACTCTTTCATGTTAAGATGATTGCAATGTCAGTTTTGCATTAGGTTTTAAATGATATGGCGCTGAGGGAAATGGTCTTTGAAAATATTGGCTGATTTAAAAGGTTGTTTTTCTTCCTGGAGGACAAGGTTGTTGCATGGACATGAAGTCTGAGCAAGCAATAGATCAGAAAACAGGTTATTTGTCATCAAATGTCCATGCAGTGCCTGTGTACACATGCATGCTAGACAAAGCTGTCGATTTGTCTCTACATGATTAACTGAAATGTCAGATTTTTTCCTCCTACAGTATTTATAAGAAACATTGGTACCAGGACAGAATGTATGTTATTCTAAACACAACTACTTTCTAAAATTGGAGCTGTCAATTTCTTTTAACAGTGTGAATTTTTATGGTTAACAAAACAAAACAGTCAAAATCTACAATTAAGAATCCTTTTATGATGACTAACTATATTTGCATAATAAAAACACTGAAGATCTGGTATTTTACAGACATCTTCCTTAAGTTAGGCAGTAAAAAGATTGCTAGATGTAGAGATCTAGGGAATTCAAAATCTTGCACACCATTATGGCATTTACAGTTGGCTTTATTAAATGCACTGCTTACCTGTGGATTTTGCATTTTATTTTGTTTTTGTGGAGCAACATGACAGTCTCAATTTTATTTTATGCTCAATACAGTTACTTTTTTGGCACAGCGTGCTTTTGAATGATAAAGTTATAGTTTCTATCAAGGGAAGCTGCTACCCTAAATTATTTATATTTACTTAGCTATTTTTATATTGCCTTTCATTGGGGTTTGCGGATAACACAAAAGAATAATTTAAACAATTCAAAAAACCATTCTACACAAGCAACAAATGCAAGGAACAGTTAAAATTACATCTTACTAATAAAGAACAACAGCATAAAACAAACAGGTTGTTAAAATCCTGGCACAATTCCACCACTATAAACCAACGATGTAAAGGAAAATTAATATACACCCAAGTACTAAATTTTTACAACTCCTTGATAAGGACTGGTAACATTAACCTAAGAGCCTAAGAGTAGTCTAAGAGCAGGTTTATATTTTTTGTCTTTGTTGTTAACTGCTTTCAAGTCAATCTCAACTTATGGCGACCCATAGATGAGACATCTCCAAGATCCCTTGTCCTCCGCTGCTCAGCTTAATTCCTGAAACTCCACACCTGTGACCTTCTTAATAGAATCCATCCATCTGGCATATGGGCTTCCTCTCTTCCTACTTACCTCCACATTTTCCAGAATTATTGTCTTTTCCAATGAGTCCTTCCTTCTCGTGATGTGTCCGAAATACGACAGCCTCAGTTTAGTCATCTTGGCTTCCGGAGAAGTTTCCGGCTTGATCTGCTCTAGGATCCCTTTGTTCCTCCTTTTACTGTCCGTGGAATCCTCAGCACTCTTCTCCAGCACCACGTCTCAAAAGAATGGATTTTCTTCCTATCTTCTTTCTTAACTGTCCAGCTCTCACATCCATACATGGTAATAGGGATTACAATGGCTTGTATGATTCTAACTTTTGTGCTGAGTTGTATATATTTCCATTTTAGAATCTTTCTTAGTTCTTTCATAGCTACCCTCCCCATTCTTAATCTTCTTCTGATTTCCTGACTACAGTCCCTATTTCTACCAATGTTTGATCCCAGGTATTGGAATTCTTTTACTATTTCTATTTCTTCATTGTCTAGGTTGAACTTGTGAAGGTCCTCAGTGATCATTATTTTTGTTTTATGCTCAGCATTAAGCCTGCCTTTGCAAAGGTCCTTGGTGGTCATTATTTTTGTGTTATGTTCAACATTAAGCCTGCCTTTGCACTTTCTTCATTGATCTTCCTTAGTAGGTATCTCAGGTCTTTGAGGTTTTCTGCTAGTATTATGGTGTCATCTGCATATCTTAGATTGCTGATATTCCCTTTTCCTATTTTCACTCTTCCTTCTTCTGTGTCCAAGCCTGATAGGGTGAAAGGATGCAGCCTTGTCTGACCACTTTGCCAATTGGGAACCATTCTGTTTCTCCATGTTCTGTTCTGACAGTAGCCACTTGTCCTGAGTACAGATTCCTCATCAGGACTATCAGATGTGTTGGCACCCCCATGTCTTTAAGGGCATTCCATAGCCTTTCATGATCCATTTTTGTCTTACACAAAAGGAGACACGCTGGATTCTAAGAAAACATCTTTTTTGAATTGCAAATAGACATTAAATTTCCTTTACTTTGAAAATTGACTAGCGGTCACATTACCAAAGGGGGAGGTGCCAGCCTGCAGATAGCCCTCTCTACCATCTGAACTAAGACCAGAAACATAAACTGCAGGCCTATGATTAACATCTTCAATTTCTTTCTTTTGTTTGCCTGATGAAGAAACCAGTGTGACTTTGAAAGCTTACAACATGTAATTGGGCATTTTGGTTAGTCGAATAAAGGTATCATTGTTTGAATGTTATTGGATTTGCTATATGGCCAACACAGCTACCCCTAGATCTTATTCCTATATGTTTAACAAAAAAGTTAACTTTCTTAAAACATTTTACCTTTACTTGGGAATAGGCAAGGGACAGATTAAACTACTCAACAAAATTATACTACTATACGGAGTCCAGTTTTTATTTCTTTATTATTTACAAATTGCTTTTCTACTGATTAGGTCCCCAAAGTAATATACAATAGACCACAATATCAAAATAGTCTCAAAAGACAAAGGTGTGACTAAATAACAGTTTTGACTGCTGTCAGAAGCACAGTCCAATAAGAGCTAGTCTGACTTCACTTGGGCAGGAGTTCCACAATCAAGGTGGTCCATCATAAAAAGCCATTTCTTGTGTACTTATGTAATTCCTGATGTAGAACACACAACAGGCTCTCCACTGAATCCACTGACTTATATGGGCAGAGGCAGTATTTCAGAAATCCTGGATTCAAGCTATTTGGGACTTAAAACTATAACATAATGAATTTATATATAAATGATGCATATAACACAATATGTATCCATAAACACCAAACCCAATAGCTATGCTATTTTTATGTTTGATAATAACTCACTTATATACACTAAATATGTTATGGCAGTTTTTAAGTATACTGAATATATTAGTACAAGTTCCTTTCCTTTACCAGCCTTTCTTCAGTTACCTTGTAACCCTGATCCCCATTAGCTCACTGACTGGCTAAGATGACGGTCCTTTGATTCAGTTACTGTTTACTTGGATACCCTATGAACCTCTTTCCAGACTGCTTCTTCAGTCTTCCTTTTGGTCTACCAAACAGGTGTTTCTCAAGTTCACCCTTTCCAAACCACTGCCTTTAAGAATATACCGAGCCTCTCAAGAGTCCCCTCTCCATACACACAGATCTTGACCTTCTGTGTTATTCTGCAGTTATTTCTGCCTTTCCTTCCAGTTTTCCCTTAGCTTATAAGGTTGGTTTGTATGCTTAAGGCTTTGTTCAGCTTTTCTGGCCCCATCTCCTGCTTTCTGCCTTCCTGACCACCTGTCACAAGTTGTTTTGTCTTCATCAATTGCTCCTAACTGACTGAATTGAACTTGACAGATTGACATACTTTTTAGTCACAAAACCTACTGCTTATCAAATTCGCAGTGGGTAGGATTCCAGATTTGTCGAAATGTGGGGTGGGCATCTATTTTGGGCCTACAGCTCACTTTAATCCTAGCTAGCACATGCTGAAAGCTTATGGGTATTGTAGTCCAAAGCATCTGAAGAGCTACAGTTTGCTATCTCTGCATTAAACAAAGGGCATAGATGACTATGGAATTTTCAGGATACAATTAGACTTTTGTTGTTGTTGTGTTCCTTTAAGTTGTCTCCAATACATGGGAAACCTAAGGTGACCTTATCACTGGGATATCATGGCATAATTTTTTCAGAGGGGGGATTGTCTTTTGTGCTCAAACTCACCCAGTGGGTTTTGATGGCTGAATGGGGATTCAGACCATGGTCCCCAGAAGTGTAGTCCAGCGCTGACCATTACACCACACTGGCTCTCTAATTAAATTTTACCATAAATATAGTTAAATTAGCACATAAGACACAAATCATTCTTATATACACTCATCCCTCCATATTTGCATATTTGATTATTCACGGATTTGATTAATATGTTCTCTCTAGGAATATCTAGGTCCTCCGGTGCAACTCTGTGGTCAACTTTAAATAAAAGCTGCACTGAAAGACCTAGAGATTCCTAGAGAGAACATTCCAGTAGGCATTTGTAGCTCCTCCAGTGCAATTCTATGGTCAGTGTCTGTTGGACGTTAACCACAGAGTTGCACTGGAGGACCTAGAGATTCCTAGAGAAAATCTCAGGTGAAAACACGATGTTTTTATCTGCAGTTTTTTTCCATATTCATGGGGGACTTGTGCCCCTAACCCTAGTGAATATGGCGGGACAAGTGCTGTTAGCTTTACCATGAGCTACAGCTTGACAGCTTGGTATTGCCCAGGCCTCTGAGGGACAGAAGAGCAAGCAGGCACTGCTCTATTGGCCCAGAAGTTGTGAGAGCTCCCACTTCCATTCCAGTGGCAATTGTTGTGGTCTCTGAGGAAGAGGGGGACAGTTAGCATCTGCTGATCTTAATCTTTTCCCTTCTGTTATTCCATTTCCCTTATGTGTCATGTCTTAATTAGACTGTAAGCTTGAGGGCAGGCAACTGACAAATGAATGATTTGTAAGCTGCCCTTGGGAGCCTTTTCAGCAGAACTGTGGATTATTTGTTGTTGTTATTAACCACCATCAAATAACTTTTGACTCATGGTAACTCTAGGATTGACACAGCTCCTAGCCCCCCTGTCATCAGCTGCTCTGGTCACATCCTGTAGACTCAGGGCAGTGGCCTCTTCGATTGAATCTAGCCGCAACTGTGCAACTCCATCTAAAAGCTGTGCAGTTGCAGTGGCGTGCTTATGCATGCTGTCTAAATGGCATTGCGTGACGACGCAGGAAACCCCGCTCCTTTTTAGAGCTGCAGTTGCAGTGCAATGAAAGGAAAAGGCGCCATTGGGTGTGCTTCTTCCATTGCAACTGTGCAGCTCCGTCTAAAAGCTATGCAGTTGCGATGGTGTGCTTATACACGCTGTCTAAACAGCATTATGTGACGACGCAGGCATTGTCATGTGCTAGGGTTAGAGAGTGTGCAAATGCTGTGAGCTCCCTAACCCTAATCCCGCTGTATCAGGCCAATGGGTTATTTTTTTGGTGGGGGGGGGGTCCCCTCAAAAGCCGCTGCAAAGTATAGCAGTTTGGCTTCTGCAGTCTAATCAAAGTCCAACATACCTCAGAAGCTTTGACCACTCCCGTAATTCACCAATAGAAAATCCAAAAGGACATGATGCCACTTCTGGTTGTATTGAACATACCAGTGCAGCCCTTGAGGAGGAGCAACATGAGTGAAAAATAGCCTGCCAGCTCTGTAGTTGGCCAGTCCTGGTCTAGACAGTACAGATCAGTTGTCCCTACCTAGAGTCCCTGGGTTTTCTGCTATTCTGTAAGAACTATGGATAATGTAAAGGGCATTAGGAATTTTGGGAAATGTGAATCTTCTAGTATTAAAGAGAAGAATGCATTGATTGTACTTAAGCATTGTAGGTCTGTTGTAGGGCAAATCTGGGCATTCTTCCTTTTCTGATGTTGGTAGACAACAGCTTCCAGCATCTGTCACCCTAGAGTGAATGGGAGTTGCAGTTCAACATCTGGAGGGCCACATGTTCTCTACTCCTTGTCTCCGATGGAATATGACAGAGCCACACAAAAGCCTAGCTGTTTTACTGCCTTCTTGGCCTAATATCACAGTTTTATCACTTCTTTAATTAAAGAGGCTCATTCCTTGAATACTGTTTTGTTACTGTTTCTGCAGAGCAGTCCAGAACAGTCATTTTCTCCTTCCTTGGACAAACCTTCTGTGTGTAGAGCGGAAATGTACTTGAAAACCATTTGTAAAGCTCGACTACTATCCTTTGAGGAAAGCCTGATAATTTCTGTGCTTTTTTGTGAGAATAACATGAAGAATAACACAGATTTATTTCCTTGCAATAAAACTGGAGTCTGGCATGCAGTTAGTTATGAAAGGTTCAATTTATTAATTTTAACTACAAAATCTGGAAATATCATACAAGGCTGAAATACTGAAGGGAAAAATCTATGTAACATGAATGTGATTAGAGCATTTTACTTCAAAGTGAAACAGAAAATTAAATTAATGCTCAATATTCATCATGCAGATGGCTATAACATATGTACAACGATGAACATTCTTCATTCCAATGACTAGAGGTTTACTTACTTTAATAACAGGAACAGCTTTGGCTAAAAGAAATTCTTCTCTCACTGTAGAGACTTTTTACTTCAAAGTGAAACAGAAAATTAAGTAGAGACTTTTGTGTGACAAAACAATTATGCTTACAGTTTTTGAACCTTAATGTCATAGAATAAAATGTTTATGCAATAGGATTTATATTTATACTCTTTAGGAAGGGTATTGTAAGAAATTGGAGTAATAGGCATTTCACGAGCAGCTGACACAAGGGAAAGAGATACTTCCATGGAAATCTGTTGCCTTGTGGGAAAATTTTTGAATTACAGTAAGTGAACAAAGAATGGTTGTTGGGTAGCAGGAATTGCATTAATGCCCACTCATTAAAAAAGAGTACGTTTGGCACATTTTGTGCATATTATATTACTGAGGTTTTATTATTTATTGGAATCCTCTTAACTGTGACTAAAATAACTTCTTGTATCAAATATTTTCTACTATATACGCTGCCTTAATATGTGTACATTTAGGTTCATTTCCCTGTGGGTGGTGGATTCTCTTTAGGAATATGCCTCTTTCAGAACTTGTAAAAATTGAAGAAGGAACTGTTTTTCTCTGAGATCATGTTTTAATGCTGGTTTTGTTGTTACCGTATCTAAAATAAAATAAGAGATCAGCATGTAGACACTGCAGCAGTGCATCATGGAACAAAGTACTTTCAAGAAACTACAGTTGAGGAACAAAATATATTAACACTATAGTACTTATATGCTTACTTAGTGATAATATCCAGTGTTTCTAATGAAGCTTTCTCCCATGTAAGGGTTGAATAAGCTAAGCTTTTTGTATTGAATTTTCTGTGACTCTCTCTCTGTTTTAGTTGTTCAGTTGGATATACTTTATGTACTAATACAGTATCCACATGTATTCTTTTCTTTTGAATTTCACCACTCTTTACACACTCTTTACACAACTGTTAGTGCTATTATCATTTGTACATATGCATTGTATTATCGTTGTCCTGCTTTGTTTTTGGATAAACTTTTTGATGATAGATTGCCACTATTTTTTTCCCAGGAAAGCATACCTAGACCTCACTGATCTTAAGAGTATACCCTCAATTATCCTGGTTAGTTTGAGACAGTTCTGATTAAAATTATTTTGGTTAGGCCTTTAAAGCTGCTTTTAAAATGTCCCAGTTTCTCCCTCTTCCTCCCACTTTCTCTGTTTGTCCTCAGTTTACTTCAGTTACATGCTAACTGAATTAAAAATGCAAAAGTAATTTGCTTTCCATTAACTTAATGGGGGAGTGGTGAGAGGAGGGGTCAGAATCTTGACCTTTCCAGTAGGCTTGGGCTTAAGCAAATTGCTGCAACTTCTTTTAAGCTATGTATTCTTCATCATTAGTAACTTTTGCTGTCTTCACCACATCTGATATTGCTGACCCTATGTGTTCCAGTTTTCATCTGTGAAATATTGGAGGCTATGTAAGAGTGGGAGAAATTTCTTTCCAGATGTGTCCCTTCTTTGTGTCAGTGTCATGTCAAGATTTCTAACCAAATCCACCAGTATATTCTATAAAAGTAAAGAAGGTCTGGTGGATTTGGTATCTAGACCTTGATCATCTAGTATAGAAATGTACTTGCTATTGCTATTGCTAAATGTAGTCAAAACAGGTAAAAAACAATGAGAAGGGTGTTGACAAGATGTCCACAGAAGAAGATCAAAGAATGCTACGTGACAGAGTGAGTTGTACTTAGTATAGTCACTAGGGTTGGATATAGTAGGAAAGGGAAAGAACATCTGAGCTGATTCCAAAGTTTGCACACCACTTTACATGTCCATGGCGTTGAATGGAGAGGAGACAGGATGCTAATAGGAAAGAGATGGTAGGTAGGCTTTTTTGTGATGTGTGTGTGCTTTTTTAAAAGAACAAAGTAGAATTTTCCTGCATGCTTATACTTCAGGTGTTGGAGATGAACAGATGGGGAAAAGACATGGTATGGGGAACATGTGTGATTGGACTTGAAGGGGAAGGCAAGTATTTCAGAGTGAGAAAAATAATTGATGGAGAAGAAAGCAGAGGGTTGAGGGACTGAAGGGCATGTGAAGAGAGTAAAACAGAGCTTGGTAGCCTTTTTCTTGACAAAGGCAGAAGAGAAAGATGGAGGGGTGGCCAGGAGGCAGACAGTATGAGGAAGAAACTGGAGAAAGAATCAGAAAGAGTATGTGTGGGATAGGAAATGGCTACTCAAGTTAACAGGCTTCATTTACAGCCAACTAGTCTGGAATTGTGGCTTTGGTACCAACCCCCCCCCCCCCAACATCTCAAATACAGAAAAAACAGCAAGTTTATTGTACTCCTGGTAAATCTTTGTCTGTTTAACTTGGTAAATCTCAAATTGGGCAGATAAAACCATTTAAAAAGTTTACAATTAAAATTTAAAAGGCAATTAAAATCAGCTAGCTAAATTACATAAACATACAAATGTTAAAAGCAAAACTAAAGCACACCCCCATAAAAAAGCATCCCTAACACGATTGTACATTAAATGGTAAAATCAAGATTTATTTTTGAGACTGATATATTAAATTTAATCAAGCCATGGATGGTTGGTTGAAATGTGGGTACAGAATCAGGGCTGACTGTATGCAAGACGAAAACAGAGTGACCCATTCAGAACTTTGTACCTTCTTTTAACATTGAGCAATGATATTGCTCCTATTGTTCATGTTTGAGTTCTGCATAGAGATAACACGGACTTCTTCCATTATTCTTTGCTTTTCATGGCCTTCCAGAGCTTTGAAATAGTTACTTTTTGGACTACAAGTCCTACAACACTTGGGGAATTCTGAGAGTGACTGTCCAGAAACACTGCATTCATCTGGAACCTACACAGAACTAGATTAGTTTTCTAAGGTTCAAATTTTACTTGCAGGAGACTAATTTGGCTATGTCTCTTACTGAATGCGTCCATAAAAGATCTATATGAATGCAAACCTATGCATGTGTACTGTCACATACATCACATGGAGTGCAGTAGGTTTTGCTCCCAGCCAAATCAATACATAACTGTAGTTCCTGTACCACAAGCTGTGTGGAGTTCTACATTCTGAATATCATCTGCTCTGGAACTTCAGCTATAATCTCTGAATGCTGGTATACTGAACAGAATCTTTTCCTTGAATTAGAAGCCCCAAGGAGGCCAAAGGTAATATTGTTGGTGACATGATAGCCATGTTTAAATATCTGAAAGGATGTCATATGGAAGAAGGAGAAAGCTTGTTTTCTGCTGCTCCAAAGACTAGGACATGGAGCAAAGGATTCAAACCACAGGAAAAGAGATTCCACCTAAACATTTGAAAGACCTTCATGATGGTATAAGCTGTTTGACAGTGGAGTATGCTGCCTTGGAGTGTAGAAGAATCTCCTTGTTTGGATGGTTTTAAGCAGGTGCTGGATGACCATATGTTAGGAATGCTTTGATTGTGTGTTTCTGCATAGCAGGGGATTGGATTGGATGGCCCTTGTGGTGTCTTTCAACTCTATGATTCTGTGTTAGAACTAATATTTAAAGTACTGATAATCTTTAAACAAAATGTGGCCTTGATAGGCATTGGAAAGCCCCCCGTCTTTTAAAGTCTTTTTAGAAAACAAACATGTGTTGCATAAGATTGTGGGAAATTTGAATTCAAATTTGAATCTTCAAGATTTTGGGGCAGTACGCAAGGTGTTCTGAAGATCTTCTGTGAAATTATTGACTTGCTGGTGTGGCAAATGAAGCCTTTGGCTATCTGGCCCCTTTCTCCCCTCCATTGGAGAGATGTGGACTATATATGTTGGTAGATTTATAGGAGGAACCCTACTGAGTACACCTGGTGTTAATGACAATTAGGCCAAGAACATGTGCAAAAGTTTTGGCATGCTCAAGCTTTTCAAGGTATGGGGATACATCACTATTCCAAATATGTAAAGCTTGTATTTAAGAAAGTCAACTCACCATGAACATAAATGTGGAATAGAGTAAAAGCTTGAGAAGAAAGGCTTGAAAGGTGGATGACAGCTTCACGAGCATATGAACAGTGAAAAAATTAAGAGGTTGCTTACAGATGGTTGCTATAGGTTTACCAGAAGATCTTCCCAGTATTCTTATGTCACAATCCCTTCCTGTCTCTGTCTTGATTCTGTTGCTGGTGTACTTTTGGTGGTGAGGGTGGGGAGCAAAGGGATGAAACAATTTTATTTTAGGAATCTGTACATATGTGGCTGGACTGTCCCTTGGTGCATAAATACTGGATAGAAATTTTACAACTAGTCTCCAAGATCACTAAACAAAGTATACAATTATCACCACCCGTTCTCCTGTTCTCCATTTTCATGAATGAAAATAAAGCCCTGCAGCATAAAGAACTTATCAGTTTCCTTTTGGCTGTTGCCAGGCTTGAGATAGCCAAGAACTGGAAAACTGGAAAGTTGAATATTGCAGGATGGTGGACTAGACTCTGGGACTTGTGGTCAATGGAGAAAATTGCAGATAATAACAATAGAGTGAGAGGTTTACACTCTGGACTGACTTTTCATAAGATTTGGCACCCACATTGAATATATCCAACAGGATTTACTCTCTAGACATCCCCCAATTTTAGCTAAATTTTTATGGAAAGATATCTTTCAAGATCCCTGAATACACCTCTTGTTTATAATTTTCAGGACATTATCTGGAATAATGTCTTTTATCTATTGTTGTTTTGGTGTACCGTTTATTGTCTGTTGTTCTGTTTTAGAATGTATTAAAATTTAAAAAAGGAATCTGATAAAATTAAACTCACTCAGATATAAAAGTTTTAATGATCACCTTTTTAAAAAATTGACAGAAAGTTTGTTTTTATTTGTAGTTGTTCACTTATCTCTATGTAGTCATTATCTAGATTTATACATTTTCCCTAGCATATCTTGACCCTCCGACTACCTGATATTGTAGAATTCTGCAGATTGCGCCTTAAGAGGGGGTATCATAAAGTAATAATTATCACCTGGAAGTTATTACTGTGTTTCCCTGAAAATAAGACTAATAATATAATAATATTTAGCAGTTCAGCAAAACCACTACTAGGTCTTATTTTCAACAGATGTCTTATTTTTGGGAAAACAGGGTATGGCATATTGATGAAATTTTGTCAGTGTTATCATTGGTCCCTAAGTGCATGTTGCTGAGAAATTTAGCTCATTGTGTATTTTTGTGACTGGCTCTGCCAGAAGTGACTAAAGTGTAAAATCCTCATCAGGTGCAATCTGCAGGCTTCTACAATATCAGGTATTTGGAGGGTCAAGATACGCTGGGAAAAATGTATAAATCTAGATAGTGACTACGTAGAGATAAGCGAACAACTACAAATCAAAACACACTTTCTGTCAATTTTTAAAAAAGGTGATCATTAAAACTTTTGGATACCCCCACTTAGTACTATGTATATTGTATACAGGTTTTATACTGGTTTCATTTACAATGTAAACCAGATCTCCTTGTGAAAGAACAGCTGTGATTGACTGGGCTGCCAGCTTAAGCTGATAAAAGGCAGTTTGGGCCACTGAAGTAACTTTAGCTTCTAGTGACAATGACGGATATAAGAGGACCCCCAACTGTGTATTTCATCCACTAGATGGAATATAACATCATACAAAACATGTAGTTTGACTACCTCTCAAACATGGGGACCACATGATCAAAAAGTCTTCAACTTATCAGTGTTCAATCTCAGTTTATTGGCTTCATATAGATATTAAATGACTTAGGGGTAAGTTGCGGTACTCAGTAACACAACAGCCATGGCCATCAGTACATATAATCTGTTGAAGCAGTGACACGCTTCCTGTTTTATCTGATTTTACCATGTGTGTATTTTTATTGCATTGCCCAATAAGTGCTTTACAGGAGCTAGAACCTCAATGCAATTGTTAGCAATTGTTGCTAACTGCCTTCAACCTCAATTCACGGCAATCCTGTGGATGAGACATCTCTAAAATTTTCTGTCTTTGACTACTCTGCTCAGTCCCTGCAGGCTCAGGCCTGTGATCTCCTTGACTGATCAACTGATCAATACCCAACAAACAACTGCAAAGTAGTTCCTCATTATGTGCTTCCCAATCAAGTAGTTATGAGAATGAAAGTTCTTGTATCAAGAATGAAAGTTCCCTCTGAAAGGGGTAAAGGCCAATGAAAATTGCTTCAGGCTGGTTGGATTTCCTATTGTGCTTAAATTCTTGCTCTTTTACACTAAATTTGTCAACTTGCTTTCCTGGCAAAATTGCTCATTTGATTAGTTGGATATTCATGGAGATTTTTATCTTCTGAGTCATACAACTCTTTTATTACCTCAAAGAATTTCCTGTGTTGATCTGGAATTTCATGTCTTTGTAATTTTAGCTGGGATTGTTAAAGCAGTTAGTTTTCAAATGACTCTTCAGGAAGATTTCTTGTAATACCTGGGGAGCCCGGACACAGTTTTACTCCCATTCTGCAAGAAAACTGATCTGTTTTCATGCTGCTCCCATAGTAATTTTATTTTATTTACATATTTTCTTAAACTTTTTAACCAAGCTTGCTTGCTTTCTTTCTTTCTTTCTTTCTTTCTTTCTTTCTTTCTTTCTTTCTTTGGCAACTTAGGAAATTTGCCAGTATCTACATGTGTGTATTTGAGTTTAATTCTGTGAATGTGCCAGATTCGCTTACTGTTAGTATATAGCTTCGTGCCTTGTCCCACCATCACTCACTTACTGTGAAGGGAAAAAAATAAAAACGAAAGATACATTGGGTCATATAGCAATTGAAGAAGAGTATGTTTATAGCCCTCATGCCAATTATTTTGATCACTGGTATTTTTTGTTTGTTTGTTTGTTTCATTCAGACAAGTGTGTTTATTTGTGTGTGTGTCTGCACACACATTGGTGCATTTATATGTTTATGTTTTGGAAGGCTGAGTAATTTCAGAATAGTACATTTTAGCAATTGAATTCCAGAAATATATTGAGTGAGAAAGGCTTCCATATACACATAATTTTCATAGGTATTTATCCCTGGGCATATGAAGCTGGTATTAGTAATCAAGTATATGATATATTTGAACATCCTTGAGTTTGAAGTGATCATGGTCTGGATAGTAATGTTTCCAGATGCATTTAAAAATCAACACTACAAACCATTTAGCAAAATTAAAGCTTTGCTTCAGAAGAAAATGAGGCAGGCTCTAAAGGGTTGTTTGTACATAGTGGACTGCACAAAGACATACTCTCTTTATTATGACTTAAAATGTGTGCATTTTTACACTATGTCTATGGGGGCACACTTATCAAATTTGCAGATGACACCAAATTAGGAGGAGTAGCCAATACCCCAGAGGACAGGATCAAAATTCAAAATGACCTGAATAGACTAGAAAGCTGGGCCAAAGCTAACAAAATGCTATTCAACACTGAGAAATGTAAGGTTCTGCACTTAGGGCAGAAAAATGAAATGCACAGATATAGGATGGGGGACACCTGGCTGAATGACACCACATGTGAAAGGGATCTAGGAGTCCAAGTAGACCACAAGTTGAACATGAGTCAACAGTGTGTTGCAGCAGCTAAAAAGGCCAATGCAATTTTAGGCTTTCATCAATAGAAGTATAGTGTCTAGATCCAGGGAAGTAATAGTGCCACTCTATTCTGCTTTGGTCAGGCCCCACCTGGAATACTGTGTCCAGTTCTGGGCACCACATTTCAAAAAGGATGTGGAGAAACTGGAGCATGTCCAAAGGAGGCCAAATAAGATGGTGAAGGGTCTGGAAACCATGCCCTATGAGGAACACCTTAGGGAGCTGGGGATGTTTAGCCCGGAGAAGAGAAGTTTAAGAGGTGATATGCTAGCCCTGCTTAAATACTTGAAGGGATGTCATACTGAGGAGGGAGCAAGCTTGTTTTCTGCTGCTCCAGAAAACAGGACCTGGAACAATGGATGTAAGCTCCAGGAAAAGAGATTCCACCTCAACATTAGGAGGAACTTCCTGACAGTAAGGGCTGTTCAACAGTGGAACACACTCCCTCAGAGTGTATTGGAGTCACCTTCCTTGGAGGTCTTTAAGCAGAGGCTGGATGGTCATCTGTCGGGAATGCTTTGATTGGGAGTTCCTGCATGGCAAGGGGTTGGACTGGATGGCCCTTGTGGTCTCTTCCAACTCTATGATTCTATGATTCTACATATGTATCAAACTGTAAGGTTTAAGAACATAATTACAATTAGGTCAGTATTAACATCTGCATGTGTGGATATACTATGTTGCTGATATCAAATATGAACCAATAAATTTCCCAGGGAACTCTAGGCAGAGATAGCATAACAGGGAAAGAAATTATTTACAAATAATAATTTTAATTATGTGCAAATAATTTAATATTTTTTCCTTATTATTTTCCATGGTTATTTGTCAAAATGAACTAAAAATCTAAATTTCAACTATTACTGCTAATGTTCTGCTGTTATCAAAAATCATATATCAACATGGAGAAATAAATTTACTATCCCTATCAGCAGGTGGAGACAGAAACACAGACATTAAACATCACTCTTTTAATAGTAAGCTTGCCGGATTTCATTTAGAATTGTATTTTGTTGCCAGTAGATGGAAGCAGCTCCATACTAGCTCCTTTAATTTTCTGAAGTTGTTAGGATATATAGATTGTTATGTGCATTGTTTCACTTTCTAAATTCTGTTGAGCCCTTCATATGAAAGTATGTTGATCACTGAATTGTCCACAGTGGGAACTGGACATTAGCACTATGTGTGGTAATTCCCTCTACAAGTCTTTTTTTCTTATGTTATAACCTTACAAGAGACCACCAGCAAATAACTCAACAGAACCTTGCTTAATTTAAACTAATTCATTTCTTTAGGAAAAATAACGTAATTGGTTTATCTTGGTACATTGTGCAGAAAGCTTCTGAAATTTGTCCATCTATTTTGACATGAAACTACCCTTCCTCATTCCCATCATGATGGCAGTTTTTGTATTACATATAGCTGGCCATTACCAATTTTGTACATTTGTAATTAATTTGTTCACTTCCATAATTTAGCTTGATCACAGGTGTCACAATTTGTCTTTTGCCTTTGTCAGTTTTGTGTTGTTACTGCCAAAAGTGGTGTAGTGGTCTGAATGGTGGGCTTGGACAGTTGGGAACTAGGGGTCAAATCCCTGCAGTGGAAACCCACTGAATGACTTTGGGCAAGTGTTGTTGTTGTTGTCCCACCTTTTTCACTGTCTGGGACTAAAGGTGGCTTACAAAAGTTAAAACAGTTACAACTTAAAAAATTACATCATACAAAAGTTAAAAATATAAATTAGTTATAAATAGAATTAAAAGCACTTAAAAGCATAACAATTAACACCACCAACAAATATAAACAACACAGTACATGAAAGGGCTTTTTATCTTGAGCGATCAGCCTTTAAAGGCCTGCCAGAACAGAAATGTGTTCTCCTATGAAAGGATAGCAAAGAGGGTGCCAGGCCAACTAATGTCATGATCTCTCAACCTATGAGGAAAGTAGTGGGAATAAATCTTGCCAAGTAAACCCTAGGATAAGGTGCTAATAAGTCAGCCTTGAATTGAAGGGACATGACGGGTACAACAAATGACCAAAGAAGTTTAATAAATAAGGGCAGGTTTTGCTGCACTGAGCTGAGGCTTGTTTTTGCTTTGTGTCTTCAAGTCATTTCCAACTTATGGTGGTGACCTACAGCAAATCTGTCATGGGATTTTCTTGGGAAGATTTGTTCAACGGGGTTACCAGTCCTTTGCTCTGATGCTGAAAGAGTGGGACTTGGCCAAGGTCACCCAATAGGTTTTCATGGCCCAGTGAGAATTCGAAGCCTGGTTGCGCAGAGTCGTAGTTGAACTCTCACACCACTTCTCCATGCTGGCTCTCTAATGACTCTGAAGCTAGAAGGCACTAATTTTTAAAAGGATCAACAATGTCAGGATCAGTATGCATCACTGCCCATGGTGTTACTGACTTGTTGTTTTTGTCTATATCTCTGATCGATCTTAGATTTGTTGAGAAAATGGCTTAAAACAACATATCTTATTTCACCCATATGTTTCTGTTGCTGGTGGAACTTTTTATTTTCCAATTTTTTTTAGTTTTTAATATCATAACTTGCTTTTATTTATGAAATGACCACAAAGCAATTTTGCCAATAAAATGCACGAGATGCATATAAAGAGTTCAAAAAGCCAGGACCTTCTGTAAGCAAAGTAGGAATGTAACATCAAATGACATTTTCTCTGTTAATAGTAAAACCTTTTTAATTGGTTTCATGGATTAATAGAATTTCATCTAAAACTTCAGTCCTGGTTAGATTTATGTAGACTTTTTTCCTTCTGTTTTCTACAGCTTTAAATTTTATAAAATATATTTTTGTGCAATATTATTTTCCTGTTGTTGCTAATATAAAAAGATGTTCTAGTCTTTAAACTTGTGCAGGGGTGAAAAATCTTGCCGGGATTGGCAAGCATCTCTTGTTGGGGGATGAGAAAATTTGTGACTCTTCTTTATATTCCTAGTTAATAAGAAATTTATTTGCAGAATTACATATTCCACTTATTTGATTTAACTACATTTTTGCCTGTTATAGCATGTTGAAAGTTTAAAACTTAGTTGACTGTGTGGTCAAAGATATAAGTAACTGCAGAAGAGCCTGCGGACATGGACAACTTGGTACAAACTACAATTTTATAACATCCTGGAGATAGCAATTTATAAAAAAAATAAACAGATGCAGTATGTGATATGTTTTATTGAACTACTTTTGAGGGGAGAGCAACAAAAATATTATTCAACACTGAATGCTTTTGGGTGGAGGTTATTAGGTCACTAGTAAATTTTAAAAACTATTTGAAACATTTTTAAATGGCACTTCAAAATTATAGCTTAAGGTTACACTTCAGCACAATGCCATTCAAATCCTTTGATGCTAAAGATCTACAACTGACTTGTGTTTTAGAAAATCTATTTTAAAAAACATTCCCTGTGATTTAAGGTAGTGTTACACAAGAGATCAAGAAGGGATAGATGTAGGGGGAAAAATAGTACTTTAGCAGGAATGAAACAGGTTCAATAGTTTTATTTAGTCTAGGCCATAATACAAATAAATAAGCAAATAAAATTAATGGCAGAATCTTAATTGGTGAGATATTCTTTGAATAGAAATTGCAATATGTTGGGAAAAATACAGTTCTATTGGCTGTTCTTTATACCATTTATATTTTAAATAATTTTGGTTGCTAGTAAAGTTGATTAAAACCACTAATAGTGATAGTTTTGTACATGTTAATATATTTTATGACATTATTTATTTGTTTTCATTATTTAACTTGTCAGTCTCATATCCTAAGAAAATCACATGCAAAATCTCACATTTTAAACTCTCTTCTAATGGATTTTTAAAACAAGCGTTATCCTAATGATAACTGAGCGAAAGAAATTAATCCTGACAAACTTATTTTTGTAAGATCTATTTTTACATTCATTAGAAAGGAAAAGGAAGAAAAAAATGTAATCTGCACTGTGTTTGTTTCCTTGTAACTGAAGGGGGGTTACTCATAAAATTTGAGACTGAGAAATATAACTACAATTTATGTAAGTTGTTTCTTTCTGAATTCTCTTCTCATGAGAAAGTTATCTCTTCTCCTCCCATCTCATGTTGCTTCCTGAGTTATCACTTCCCCTCAAAAATGTAACTGCCTCTACATTAACTGACTTATGCCAGAAATATTATGGTGTTGTGTGGACTGTTCAGGTTAGTTAATAAATATGTTAGTTTTAATAGATTTAATAGGGAATTTTAATTTAGTTTGATCAGTTTTATTCTCCAAGCAATTCAAGAGTCTTGGATTCTAAGTTCTCAAGACAGGGATTCCTGAATTTGCGAGTCTTTATATTCCTAACCATAGGCCATGTTGGATGGGGCTGATGGAATCCAAAAAATCTGGTCACTAAGTTTCCCCTAGCGATATGGCAGTTAACATGGAGGCAAATGCCTGTAAACTCTGTTGAGCCTAAAGTGACATATAAATCAAAGAATAAATGAATGAATTTATTCTAAGTGAAAGAATGGGTGCTATTTAAATCACAAGAAGATACAGTGCCTGGATATGATTTAGTAGGGGCATTTGAGACTGTAAGATGAAAAGGCAAAAGAGTAATACCCTACTATGAAACAGGGATTTAAAAAACAACGAGATCTTGTCTTACCCAGGCGAAAAGGAGCCCTGTGGTTAGACTTAATGAGAAGAAATGGAGTTTTTCTGATGGAAAGTCTGAACCAGTTCTAAAGCAGGACTGTCTCATACACAGAATTTAAGTGTTACAATTAATATTTACACACATATCTGCCAATTAATATGAGTAGGGAGGGATGAAAGGTCAAAGATACTCACATTTTCTCTTATTATCTTGTAATTGTGGGGTGTGATACTCCACAGATTCTGCTCTGCTATATATGGAGGTTAACGTAATTCTCAGTACGATATTCAGTTTATTGGTGCAAAATGACCTTCTTGCATTTGTTTCACATGTTTTCAATCCTATGTTGCACTCTTCTCCATTGCCAGTATCCCAGAATGCTTTGGTCTTCTCACCCCTGCTTGTCCTTTCCCCCATATTTATATATCCTTCATCTGTCTATCTTCCAAAAATATTTATACATTCCTCAAATAGCAAAACAAATATCTTTAAAAAAATCAGTAAAAAAGAGGTGATGTCTAAACATTAAAATAGTAGAATGTTAAGATTTAGTTGAATAAAATTTAAATAATAAAAGCAAAGGTCAAAATAAAAACCAAGGACTGAATGCCTGCTGGGATGGGAAGGCTTTAGCTTGGCACCTACATTCTATTAAATGAAGATGCCAGGGAGATCTCTCTTGGAAGGGCATTCCATAGATTGGAGAAGGAGGCAGACTACGAAGACAATTTTTCATCTGATAACCTCTCACCGCACCATTGTAGGCAGTGGCACTCAGAAAAAAAAGCTTCTGAAGATGACCTTAATAACTGGGCAGGAGGATAGGTCAACATATCTAGCAGGTCAGTGACCTCCCTGGCTTGTATGGTTGCTGTCCACTCTTCTATACAGTCTTCTTCCTCTTTGTTTCCCTTGTTGTTTTCCCTACTACTTGTCAGCTTTAGGAAGGACATGAATTTAATGGATGAGTAAATGACAAAATTCTGTAGTCTCAAAGCTTTTCATGAAAAATAGCAGGCTCAAGTTTATTTCTCTTCATTTGCATTTGATGGGATTGTACTGGAAATATTGGAACTGCACCGCCAAGATGTTTACAGGATCCTCAGTGTCTGGAGGTAATACGCCACAGAATGCCAATTGCTGGAGGACAACACCAGGAGCAAGGTCTTAATGTCCTTTCTGTGTGCTTCCTGTAGGCTGTTGGTCTGTTAGAGTGCTGGGTTGGATTTTGGAAGATTGAGGTTCCAGTCCCCACAGGGCTAGACATTCTTCCATCAGCCTGATCTATTTCACGGGCTTGTTGGGGATAAACTGAAGAGCCATTATTTATTCTGCTTTGAGCATTAAACTAAATGCACAAATAAACCATGGAAAGTAGGATGCTAGATTATATAGATCTGTGCTTTGCTGCAGGAGGGCTGTCATGATCTTAGGCCTTTTCAGAAAAGGCATTTTCTTAATAAAAGTGTGCCATTTTGAAATAGTCATTATTTTCCATCAAGTCTTTCTTCTCCACCTATAAATAGATGTCTTGAGAAAACTGATACCTGATACAGTCAAGGAGAAAGTTATAAAGCAGGCTATCTTGAATGGCTTCTTTAAAAAAAAGAATTGCCTAAAAGCTCACTTTTAAAAGGGGGCTGGGAGCTTTCCTAAGGAGGCTGAGGGCTCCCAGCTAGCAGATATGAAAATTATAATAATCAAATTTTGTAAAGGAATTATTTTTTTTTAAAATGCGTGCTTTGGGTGAATGGAAGCAAAAAAGAAAAATTACAGCATGGGATACGATTAATGTCAAAAACTGGAGTGAAAACTCACTTATCTGACTTTTTTGCACAATATAACTCCCCCCCCCCCTTTAAGGTGGAAGAATTTCCTTTGCCTAAGGTGGAAGATGAGAGTTTGATAATCACTTCTTAATGGGGAACGGATGTTCTACATCCCGATTACTCCAACACTGAATAGGTTCCCCCCCACCACAAACATTTTTTTGGATAAAGGAATTCATCTCTTAAAGTACTGCTGCCGGTTTGTAGCAAGAAAGAATTGGTTCAATACAGAAATTATTATTAGGAACACTGTTTTCTAGGAAGATTGTAATACTTGTGGAGAGGGTTACTTTCTTTGACTCATTTCCATTGCCTTTGGAACCTCTAATATTTCTACTGCAAGATGCTTGGTATTGTGCAGTCACATCAGTCTGCACTTAATCCGATGTACTTGATCAAGATTTTTATGTTGTGATCCTAAGTAATTACTTTTAGATAACTGGAAGGAATAAATATAACCCTTTCTAAAGGAATTCAAAAGGTAACATTTTTGAATGACGAGTCCCAGAATCTCCCCGCTGTAGTGACTGGGAGTTTATTAGAGCTATAGTCCAAAATCATCACTTTTCCAAGCTCTGTCTTTCCATCACTTTTTGCATATGTGTTATGTTGAGGCTACCTTGAGTGTGGTTCTCTGATGTAACAAATGTCTCTGTGGAAATGGCAAAAAGATCAGAAGACTCATTTTCAGTGTTTGTGTGTGAAAGGGTTTTGTGCTTATTTTAAATTTAAGAATCCTTTGAAAATGCTCTCTTATTTTGTTTCTTCTTTCTATATTAGCTTAGTCTATGTTTACATCTGAAAAACAGACAACATTCTCGTTATTATTTTTTGTTATAATTTTCCAGTCCAGAGTGTGATCATTTGATGATTTTTGCAGCACATTTTGCTTTAAATTTCAGTACAAAAATCGAACACATCTTGTTATTTTGTACCAAGAAGTACAAGTTGTTGAACAAATTTTGAGTGGCATAATTTTATAAAGTTATTAATACTGCAAAGCTAGCCAGAATTGATTTTTTAAAAATTTGTGTAACATTTTAAAAAAACAGAATGTGAATCAGGATATTATCTGTGTGTTTTTACTAACATTGTGTTGGAATATGTTACTGTGTAGATGCCACCTTGACATTATGAGACTGTTACAAAACAAGACAGGGTGGTGCTTGGTGACCTGTTTGTGGCCTTCTAGGAAACATATGAATTGCCACTGTTGGCAAGTGGACAAGCTGGACTTTTTGAACTGATTCATCAGGGCTCCCTTTGTGTTCTTATGTTTAATGGACTTCCTCCTCTGAGACTATATGGAAATATAAAGTTCTTGTTTAGTGCGACTCGTATGTTTAATTTGCATTCCTTCCCGCAAACACCAAGGTATTTGTTCTGATCTTTCTTTGGTCAAGATTCAATAGTTTACTACTGCATCCAGCGCCCATGGAATCAGAAAAGTTTTCATTCCCCCCTTCCTGAACCTTGTTCGAAAGAGTTTCCCAGCACCCAGGGTACACAATGAACTTCAGAAGGCAGATTTCAAATTCTGGTAGAAGCAGTGAGATCCAGAGGAAGTACATCATTTGATCCATTTCTGTTCAGAGATTTAACTGAAGAACCTTACTGGGTTACTGGTATAGTTAGCAGAGAAGGTAGTTTGCGTTTTTCTATTTCTGAAGGGCTAATATTTCTAATTAGCTTTTTCTGGGAAAGTGCTGGTCTTAGATATTTTCACACCAGAAGCAAAATGTCAGAATGATGCCTTCTTCCTTCCCACTGCTTTCCTCTATTCTGTATACACTGTAACTTTCAACTGGAAATCATTTTTTTTTGTGCGCGCGCGCGGGGGAGATACCCACAAGCTTAGAGAGATGGAAGTTGAAAGCAGGAAAAGTGTGCTCTATTTGCGCCTGTTTAATTTTAGAACTTTACATTTTACTTCATGGTAAGACTGCCACTCTTCTGGGAACTTGTTAACTTCCTCTTTCATATTTAGATTTTTTTTCAAGCGTGATTAAATTCCGAAATGATTCTGTTGGATGAAGTGTGTTAGTATGCTGGTGTAGGCTTGCACATTTTCAGGTTACATAGGACTCTTTTTATTTTATTTTTTAAGGCAGGAAAGAAAAATATTTTTACAGTTTGAAAACATCCTTCTCTGCCTTGCATATCCAATGAAACTTATCAAGCAGAGCATGTTAGATCTCTAACAGACCCGTTTGTAATTCCAGCTTTTGGAATGCTGTCTGAGACACATGCAAAAAGCACTCACAGGTTAATTTTTTGTTCATTCTTTTATTTTTCAGGTTGGCCTTCCTTCTATGATGTGATTGCCTCTGACACAATTACATTCACTGATGACTACTCCTTCGGGATGCACAGGGTTGAGACAAGCTGCAGTCAGGTCAGTTTAGAGACAAAAAGGCCATTCTAATGTTAAAGGTTACAGAAATTGTCATAGTGGCCACAGATTCTCTCACCACATCTAAAGATTTGCAAAACTTTTCATTACTAGAAGTACTAATTAGGGTTGCATGATGGGTCACAGGCATGACAGCTGGTGGGTATAAGCTAAAGTCAAAGTGCTAATGAGAATCTATGTTTTTCTATGGGGGTAAGCATTATTTAACAGAGCATACATAAATGGCTGGAATCAGAGCTCAGAAATTGTCTTCCGGGATGGCATCCTTTTAAGATTCACCTCTGAACTCTGCTCTCTTAAGGCTAAATGCAAATAGTTTAGACGGATGTTCGGACTGACTATATGTGTACTGATTCCATCGTTATGCATTGACAAGGAGCTATACTGACAGAACCCCAATAGCTATTCCCAGGCTATCTGTTTGGTCATTGCTGAGTCCCATCTGCCAAAATAACCAAGTGAATAATCATACCAGACATTGTCAGTTTTTCATTATCTGTCTCATTCCTTTCATCTATTGTCATCGCCAGCTTTCTGTGGCATTAACGGCTCAGTCCTCACTTATCAGGAAAAAGGGGTTGCTGACTTGTCAGTTAGTGCCTGAGTAACTCATGGCCAGTTTTGTCCGTTGGAGATGCACCAGCTTTAATCAGAACTCAAGTCCGGTCTCTGGGATTTTGTTTTAAACCAATGTTTGTGGCTGAGAATCTGTCACAGAACGGAGATAAAGGAACTCTGAAAAGGCTGGACTGCTCACTCTTTTCCAGTTAATTTTCCTAGCAGAACTGATTATTAACTACTAGTTTCTGGAATCTGTGATCACGCCTTTTATGCTAGACAGTCTCAAGGCAGTTCACAATGATCACAAACAGGAAATTATAATAAAATATGATAACAATAATGAAAAACAATAAACCAATTTAAAAATAAAAGCAGCAAGCCAACAGTTTAAGAAGTATCCAAAATTATTAGTTACCACTAAGGAGTTTATCACATGAGACGAATCCCATGCAGAAACTAGATTTAAAGTGAGAACCCACTTTTATGGGTTGTTTTTCAGACGACATTTGCATGAAAGAGATATAATACAAAAATAATGCAAATAGAAAGCCGACAAAACCCGCTCCTTTTTTACTTTCAAAAAATCCTGAAAGTAGAAAGGAGTATTTTTGGTTGGCTTTCTGTTCAGATTATTTTCATATTATTTCTGTTTCCTCCAAACAACCTGCATTTGCAGGTGTTTAGCGGATTTTAAAAGCCCATTTCTGCACGGGACTTGCCTTTGTGTGATAAAACTCCTAAGAATCAAGAGTTATATAAAAAGATAGCAGTAGCTGCTTGAGTTTTGCTGGGATTTGACAGTTGTTGTATCCACTCATTCTGTACATCTGAGGACTATTATAGTGATTTCTTGGATCTGCACTAGGCATTTTGAAAGAATGGTGCTGAAGTGGTCTATCTGAAAGTGTTATTTCCCTGATACACTGATGAGCTATAACTAAATAAATAAATGAGAGAAAGTAGGAGAAGGAGATGTTTTGTTCTGATATGTCTTGGATTTGAAAAGAAACCAACTCAAGAGTAGGATAAGATGTTGCAGGTAGTACAACTTTTCAGAGAATAGTCTGGAACAATAGAAACATTGCTTGGATATACAGGTACAGTATTTAAAAATGTGAGATCTACAGCAGTAAATACCACACTCATAAGGAACATTTGCCCCATTTGGAGGAGTTGTTGATCTACATTCTAAGCCATCCTTTTCTATCAGACGACTTCTAATTGTCTAATATAATGTAGCATAGCAAAGTGATCAGAAGCCTCTTGTTAATGTTAAAGTATTACCCAGTTTCACAATTTTACAGTCATAGAAAAGCTGTGATTTAGAAACTTCTTCCTATGGTGCAGTGTGTTGGTTTTGATGGGACTATACCAGTATGTGATTTCTGTGTCCTCCTATGGCAAGGTGTTAACACACCACAGGGTGCATTCATCATACATTTCCTCCTGTCTCCATAAGGCTCTTGTAGCCAACTGCAAAAATACAACAGTTTCATTACTGTCAGGATTTGCAGTGGGAGTTTGACTTTGTTAAACCGAGAATAAAATCTCCCTCTTCTATAAAAAAAATAAAAATAAAAAAAATAAAAATGCAGCAGGTGAAAAATTAAGTAGTCTTTCCAGAAAAATATTCTAGCATCTGTTTTCTCAAGTGTAGTCCTCTCTCTTTGAAATGCCATTGCTTCAGGAAAAACATAAGTGCTTGAGAAGAAAATTACCTTACTGTAAAACAAAAGCATCTTAGGTATCATCTGTGAAACAGCTTTCACAGTTTTATTAGAAATACATCATGGTACAAATATGTGCTATGTCAGATATTGGTGATTTGTTAATTTGAAGTACATTTAGGGAATAATATTAAATTGGTTGCACATCCTCTCTGTTTTTCCTTTCTTGTTTGAGGGCTTTTTTTTCCTTTGTGAGTTAACTTTAGATTTTAGTATATCCATAGATGCAATAAGATTGTTTAATCATGCAAAAAAGAAAAAAAGTACTTTGCATGCTGATGTGTCATGACTAAGGTACTGGTCACTACCTAGAGCACTACCTAGAGCTCTCTTCAACTTGTAGCAGTGGAGTTTATTTATGGTCAGGAACTCAAGAACTCTGAAGTCTGTGCACAGTTGTCATAGGGCTAATTCACAAGACCAACCTCGCACAAGAAGTTAGTTCAGAATATGCATCCATACACATGGAATGCTCAGCCCCACATCTGGTGCTTTGACTTGGAGTTCTTGCATGGCAGGGGGTTGGACTGGATGGCCCTTGTGGTCTCTTCCAACTCTATGATTCTATGATTCTATGATTCTATGGTGGCTTATCCATGTGGTATAGCAAATGTGGACTGAGTTGGGAGTTAGGCACCTGGTGAAATATTCATACATAGTCGCATATGAAGTCGCATATGTATTTTTAGGCTTGATCCTTTACTGAAATTTCTACAAGTGTATTATATCTCTCTTTTTGGCTTGCTTCTAGCACAGAGCAGTGGCATAATTATCACTTCAATTACTTCTGCGTGCTTCAAGGGACAGCAAAGTGTGTGTATCCCTGCCTTTTGGTACCAACTACAATTGTCTAAATCAGGGTTTGCAGTTGTGTGGCCCTTCAGATGCTGCTGAACTTCAAGCCCTAGCAGCCCCAGCCAATAACCAAGGGAGTGGGATACTGGGAGTTGCAGTCTAAAAACATTTGGATGACTGCAAAATTCCCATCCCTGGCCTGAATCTAGTTGGTTGTCCAAACAGAGTAGAGTCATTTAATTAATTGCTAAATGATAAGTTTACTGTAATTGGGACCAGCAATGAGATTTAGGCCAGAGGTGAGAATCATGCAGTTCTCCTGATTTTGTTGAACTACAGATCCCCAGCATAGCAAATGGTGAGCAATGTAGGCAGTTGCAGTTCAACAACAGCTCGAGTGCCGTAAGATTCCCACTCCTGAGTCAGGCTTAGGTAATTTCTGTTGGATAATTTCTGCTGAAAGACACTATACATTATAGCACTTTGATTCCACTTGTTTGGTGAGGAACTAGAGTGCTCTCACCAAGAATTCTAAATACCCCTCCCTAAACCTAAAATTCTTGCATATGTTACAGTTTTGGGGCTGCAGGTACAAGGAAGAAGTAATATATGATCCTCTGAATCATCTTTACAGTCTTTTGACATTGATTCTCATGAGCATAGCATAAATTTAGAAAAACGCAACCCTGTATTTGCATGATTCATTGCTGAGAAAATACAGGATTCAGTGTGCAAACTCATACATTGCCCCCTCCAGTGTTATAGCATTTCTTTTTGTATAAAGCATTCTAATATGTGTGAACTGGAATAATGCAGCCAAAGTTCTGGTAAACTCCAGAATTCTGCACAGATTAGAAATGCAGTGGATAAAGTTGTAAGAAATCTAAAATATTATATTTGTGGATTGATCAAGCTTTATTGGGATGAACAGGGCTGACACCAAGGACTGTAACTTTACTCGTCTTGACGAAAATAAAATTAATTTTCCACTGCCCATTTATGGTAAAAACAATCCAAATACATTGTTTTACCTAAGAATATCAGAAGAACATTTTAGTCATTGACTTATGAACAGTGTACTTGCAATATACTTATTTATATTACAGTCTAAGGGATTTGCGGAAAGCCATGCAAAAACACATGAAGTCGCATATGTATTTTTATGTAATTCCAGAAAATGCCTGGATTTATAGTGCTAATTGTCAATCATTTTGTGGTACTGTCAGCATTTTATGTTCAGCTCACAGCGGTCATATGCTACTGATATTCCCTGCAGGAAAAATAACTGCAATAACAACACCTAGGGACCCTCTTCTATGAATTTTCGCTAAGATGTGGCAGAGAAGCATTAAGGAGCATTTGTAATTTCAACTTTTTTGTGTTTGACTAGACAAAGTCATGCATAATTCAGAACATCATTCTTTAAGACTTAGGGATGACTAAATTTCTTAGCCCTAAATAGAGTTGACCCTCCAAACTGCTAAACTTATGATTTAGTTGTTATTGTTGTTGAACATCAAGATAATGCAAAGCTTAAAAGCTTGGAAAAATTATTTTGGTACTCCAGCTCACAGAGTCATGCAGCCAATGTGGCGAGTGGGGACTTTTGCAAATTGTCCATTTCCAAGCTCAAATTCCTTGCAAAATACCAAAGCAAAGTTACCGCTTCTGTCGAGGACTATAGGTTTTTTTTTGGTGTGGTTATCATCAACCAGGAATATTTCAGACTTGAAAGCTGTACGTCAAATTTGCCTCAAAGTTCTCTTTGGCTATACCACTTTCCTGAGAGAATAGCTATTCAGTATTCTGGAAAGGTGGCTCACTTCTTACAACTAATCATATTGGCCCTAATCCCAATCCTAGGTACAACAAGAGGATACTCATTGAATCAATGGAATTTACATGAGTGTTGAAGTACCGTACCAAGTCCCCATTGGTTTAAAGGGTCTACTCTAGCTGGAACTAGGATTGAGACTGAGGCCAATGTGATTAGTTAGAATGCTTTTCCAGATTAGTGAAGAGCTGTTCTTTGAGGAAAGAAGGAGAGCCAAAAGAAAACTTTGTGGCAAATTTTAGTAGGGACTAGGAATTGGATTTAAGGGTTAGGAATTGTGCAGCTCTCCAGACATACTTTAATTGCAGTTCCCAACGGCCCAAGCCAGCATAGCCCATGGTGAAGAATACTGGGAGTTGCAATACAATATTCTAATGTTTATATCACTCCTTAGAATAGAAGGCCATACTAAGGAGTGATATCTGCAAACAGATGAGCATATTCTCCTGGATTCTAGCCTGTATTTTCACATCACTACGAAAGAAGAAATGGCTGTGACTGAAGTAAAAATTTGTCTACATTCCTTAACCATACTAACAGACTTTGAAGCATTTAAAACAAACCTCATTTGTCTGATTCAAAAGTCCCCTCTGCTCCTACAGCTATTTGTTTGTGTTGTTTTCATAAATGATAAATAAATGCAACTTGTGATCCTTTATTTCAGTGTGGTGCTCACCTTGGACATATTTTTGATGATGGGCCTCGTCCAACTGGCAAGCGATACTGCATAAATTCAGCTTCATTGTCTTTTGAGCCTGCAGGGAAGAACCATGATGGTGAAGCAAGCATTAGCTCTACTTCTGCCCAATCAGACAAGACAGAGCTGTAGTAGGAAAGATCATTCTATGGACAGCTTGTGTCCCTACATGACTTATGAAGAATGTTATCCTAAATTGCCTTCTAACCTTAAAAAACAAACAAACTTGTAACAATATTCTGCACTAGCAATTCTTTTCTGTATCAAGATGAGGCCTTGTGTGCCAATGTATTTTGTTATGTAATCATATCTAAGTAATTGTCTACGTTTGTGCTTTGAGTAATCCCCTTGCAAGAGAATCTTTGGCACTATGGGTTGTTACTTTCCATGTACTGGTTTGTTACCATAGGTTTGAATATAACCCTTCTTGGCTGCAGGGGAGAAGATGACAATTCATTTCAGTCAACACAGAACTATAACATGTAAAAGGATTTGGATAGCCTAGTACTTAAAAACAATTTTGGGATTTTGTTCTGATTTACAGGATGTGTCTAGCCAACCATCTGACAGTAACTACCACACTTTCTCAAAGTGAAAGCTTGGGGATGGGTTATTGTATCCAATCTGTACCATGGCTCAGGTTTCTATTAGAATTATAAGACTGTATTTACTGTTAACTATGTGGTAATTTGCCTCCCACCTTGTTATTAAATCTTAATCAAAACAGAGCTCACTGTTATTGGGCTGATCAGTGCAAATAGCAGATATTTCCCCTTTTCTGACTATATTAAAACATCTTAAGTTACAATCAGAATTTAAACAAATGTGGAGACCTGTCCATTTTACGCATCAAACACTACAATCTTTAGATGCCTGATCTATCTGCTCAGGGTGATAGCATTAGCTAATTTGTTTCAGCATGTTTCTTTAATGAGGTTCCTGCAAAATCACCAGCAGTGAGTAAAAGAACATATACAAGAACATTATGAGTTTACTGTTTTGTCAGTCATGCCTCGAAGAAGAGCATGGAAACATTACCGGTAATTTGGAGCTGTTCAGAATCCTGTAATATCTGTACTGATTGGAGATTCTGGGAGTTGTAGTTCAAAAAGTAACTTTCCCAGGCTCTGCCTTGATTCCTGGGAGCAAACAACTAGCACAGCCTTCATTTTATTCTGAAAGTTAATACTTCATTAGAGAGGCACAAACTTTCCTTCAATCCTCCTGTGATAAGGGATGTCATTCCTTTCTTTCAACAGCATGAATAGCTAAACGAATATGCTTACTCATGTGCATATTTATGGCAATGTGCTGCCTGAAAATACCATTTGTAGCTTCTGAACTCATTTTCAGCTCCTACATGTACAGTGAGTACACAAACAGTGTTTCTAGAACAAAGAGGGACAATCAAAGCACTAAGAAATGCAACAAGAAACCATGATATTCGGAATGTGTGTATATATAGTTTACTGAGGATTGAATAGTATATTTAAATTTAAATTTGTTTCTGTGCCTTTAATGACATATTTTTATTTTAAAGTCTTTCAGGAAAGTGCTGCTTTGAGGGCTGAAATTTGCTTTTTTTACAAGATTGGCACAACTGCTCTGTGCATTGCCTTTAAATAGCTTACATGGTTAGAACTCAGAATAGCTGCATTTTTAAAAATGTGGCACTTTGGTACTGTTTATTTTGTCATTCAGTATCAAACACGAAATATTTAACACTGGCACTCTAAGCAGTAGATTACAGTTACTACCTTTTAAGCCTTAGAGCTCAATGGAGAAAAATGATACACTAATAAACAACAAATATAGCTGAAACACAGACAGATGTAAGATTTCAAAATGCTGCCATATACATAGCAGAACAATTATGGTTAGCATCGCTCTCATGGATGCAATTGCTCTCTAGTTTGAGCCGTCCTTAGTACATAAAGGCAAGCAATTTCTGTGTCAAGTCATTCTTGCTTTTTATTTTATTTTTGTAAAAGGGCTGTTATTATTCCTTGCTTTTGTTGGAAATAAAGTGAGTTATCTCCAGTCACATTTTCTGACATAAATCTATAATGCGCAACATCAATGAGAATGTGGAACATTCATGGAGTTTACTTTTCAGATCACTGTTGTAGTAAAGGATCACTGTAGTATCAAGTTTCAGTGTATTTCTGTCTTGTGTTAAGGAAATATATGACTAAAACTTCAATCAGCAATAATGTCAGCTGTCCATTGGTAGATTTATACTTGCAGGATATGGAATGCAGTGAACTGAGTCAGTATGGCTAGGTAGATGTGATCTATGGAAGTGTAATACTATTAACAGTGGAAAGCCATTGTTCTTTCTCTGAACTTCAACACTATGCAGTGTTTTTCACTGTGAATGTCAGTAGAGGATATTAACATGACTGGTATTACAAAGCCTAAATAGAGGTCACTTTGTTAATGGCCTTCACAAAAGATCTTTGAAGTTGAGAACAATATAGCTGGGGAGAGTTTGTTGGTAGTTATTTGTTCTTTGTATTCCAAGGGTGCACATAACTACTGAATGCAAATTATATTGGGATAGAAAACTATACTTTATAATAATCTGTCTATATTATATTGAGCATTTGTAAACTATCTTCTGTGTATCTCAAAAATATTTAGAGGAAGAGAATTTTTTTAAAAAGATATTATTTTAGGATATACAGTATACCATTTTTAATATCTGAACTTTTCCTCAGAATTGTTCTTTGCTTGTAAGGCATCAATGCTGAATTTTCAATGGAGATATCTTTTAATATATTTGCTGTACACAGATATATAATAAATTTAATTTATAAATAAATCCACTGTCTGTGCTTTTGTTGCAATGTTTTGTGTCCCAACACCGACACCAGCCTCCTCTGGTTCTACTTCAGGCAACGACAGTGTGTATTTTGGATATCACACACCATCTCAATCTTTAGCCTCGCTTAGGAGAAGCAATTTAATAAGGCACACACAAATTCCCTGAACAGGTCATGACCCTGGAAAAATATTTCAGGGATCCAGATTTAACTCAGGGGAGGAAACATTTATAGAAGTATTCAACAGAGATACCACTTAACATATGATAAGAATTTTGCTAGAGAGGTTCTAAACTGTGACAGAATAATTTTCCTGGAAACATTTTCTTGAGACTTGGTGTCTGAAAATGCAAGGTATGGAACACCCTTTTTATTTGTGGCAGAGATTTCCTTGATAAATCAGCTTCACACGTTGGTGGGGGTGGAGGTTTTAATGTTGTCATCAACACAACTTTCATCTTTACATGCCTTGAGAACTTCTAGGGCAGTCATTCAGTTTGCTATCAAATACAGCAAACTCTCAATATCTGCAGGCTTGCCACCTGTGCATTTAAATCACCACACGTGGCAAGCCCTGTTGCTTTCAATGGGGTGTGGCTGCACACATGTAGCATCCACCATTGAGGACAATGGAACTCAATGCCTCATGTTTTTCCTTATCCACAGGGGGTCCGGAATGGATCCCCTGTGGATGTGAAGGGTGAACTGTATAAGAAAAGCTATCAAGGGCATCTAAGTGTAGTGGATCTAGCCAATGATCGACTAGGTCAATAAATTTACTATCTCCATAAAAGAATATTTAAATTGAATGCTTGTATACTCTTTTACTACTACCTCTTGCACCTGAAATATTAGAGTACATTAGTCTGCAGTTGTTAGCCTAGAGTCTTTCTAAACTTCCCTTCCTGGCATGCATGTGCTATTAAATGAAAAGATCTACAGCTTTTTGAACATAGTATAGGGCCTCCCTTTCTGAGGAAAAGGATGGTGATGACATGTACGTGAGCTGATTAGACTAGCAACTGACACCAGCCCTGGCAATACTATAGTGTTTTACATCACATCTGAAGGCAACAGACTGTCCTAGGGTACTAAAAGGCAGGGCATGTAGTACACAGAGAACTAAATACTCTCAAAGTTTCTCCCATCGGAGGCAGCTATCTCACTCTGTTTACTGTGAAGATTGGCCCTAGAACACTGCAGAATATGTGATTGTGATTTTTGTGCGGAATAAGGAATAGGGAATAGAACTATATAAACTCCTCAATACCTATGGAAGGATCTTAACAGATGTATTTTTCAATAAACACATCTGTTTTAAATAATTCAGGTTTTCAATAATTGATACATCCACAACTGGCTTGCTGAACGTTTAGCAGTCCAGTTGTTTTGTACTAGAATGCTCAGAGATGTACTAGTTAGGGCTTCTGCATGTTGAAACTCAAAGCATTTGGAGGGCCAATATGTCCCCAGTCTTGTTTGGTTGTTGTTGACAATATTGTTCATATCTTTTCCCCAGACTGGAACTATAAGAAATCTTACAAAATATCTGATTACTCTTAAGAAATGAAATGCCACTTGTGAAATAACTTTAAGATGCAACTTATACCATGTTTTCCAAAAGAAGCTTACTTGGCCACCATCTCTTTGATGGACATTTAATGGATGGTGGTTCTGATAAAATATTACCAGCCCTTTAGTGCTCTAATAAGACTGAAGCAGTAAGGACATCGTTACAATTGCATCATTTGTTGTTGTTAACTGCCCTTGAGTCATCCCCTACTCATGATAACCCTGTGGATGAGACATCTCCAAGATCCCCTACCTCCAATACTCTGCTCAGTTCTTGCAAATTCATGCCCTTGACCTCCCTGATTGAATCTGTCCATTTGGCATATGGTCTTCCTCTCTTTCTACTGCCCTTTTTACCTTATCTAGCATTATTGCCTCTTCTAGTGATCCATTCCATCTCATTACGTAGCCAAAGTATGATAGCCAGAGTTTGATCATCTTGGTTTCCAAGGAGATTTCAGGCTTAATCTGTTCAAGGACCCATTTGTTTGTCTTTTTTGCTGTCTATGGTATCCTAAGAACTCTTCTCCAGCACCACAACTCAAATGAGTTGATTTTCTTTTTGTCTGCTTTCTTTACTGTCCAGCTCTTCCATCTGTACATGGTGATGGGGAATACAATGGCTTGGACGATTCCCACTTAGTGCTCAGTTGGATATCTTTACTCTTTAGGATTTTATCTAGTTCTTCCATAGCTCCCCTTCCTTCCTAATATTCTTATTATTTCTTGGTTGTAGTCTTCATTCTGATCAATGTTTGATCCTAGGTACGGGAACTCTTTGGCTATTTTGATTTCTTCAGTGTGTGTGTTTGTATAATCTACAGTTGAGAGTTACAACATGAGGAGTATGTTTACATTTTAAAGGGAGGGCTGAAGTTGTGGGCATTGTCAGTTCAATGCATCCAAACCTAACATTGGAAAGCAAACAATAATCTGGCCAAAGGGCAGTTTTATTCATCTTGTTTGACAGTGTGATAAGACAGGGAGTGATGCCAACTACTGAATTACATACATAGGACATGAAGAATTGTTGATTTTTTCAGTCACTGACATAAACTACCTGTACAAACATCATAATTTTTTAGCCTCCTCAGTTATATTGAGGATGGAATATTTTGTGTCTCCCTGCTAAAGACATTTTACAACCATTGTCAATAATGGAAAGGGTTGTAGTTTGCCAGTGTTAAAAATCCCAGAACAATTTGTTAACAAATGCTGATGGTGTATGTCTACTCACTCCTTTATGTGTCTATAAAAAAGTTTGAATTGTGTGGCACTTGGGCCTCATTTGCACTTCACAGTTTTAGCGCTATCATTCCACTTTTACTTTCATGCTTCCATCCAATGGAATCCTGGAATTTGTAGTGGGTACGCTGACACTGCAGTTACCTGAAACCTGGGATTGAGCTATGCCCATCAGCCCCTCAAGCTGTGCTTGAGCCCACCTGCTTGCTTCCAACTTCATGGAATAATTGAATCATAGAGTTGGAATAATAATAATAATAATAATAATAATAATAAATATTTATTTATATTCCGCCCCTCTGGGTGAGCAATCGGGGCGGAGTACAACATTTAAAAATACATACAGTTAAAATAACACTTCGGTCTCCCCTCCCACCCCTTAAAAATAGATTAAACTAAGAATAAGATTTAAAACAGTGAAACATTAAAAGACAAACATTGGACAATAATAGCTCTAAAAACTGGGTAAGTGAGCGGCCTCAAGAGTATCAGTGTCTTAGTAAATGGGGCTGGAGGAACAGTAGATGACAGAGACTTAATCATTTTCTGGGAAGGCCTGCCGGAAGAGATGCATCTTGGTGGCTCTCTTAAAGCTGTCCAAAGTTGTAATAAAGCGCATCTCATCCAGCAGGCCATTCCATAGCCTGGGAGCAATGGCAGAGAAGGCCCTCTGGGAGGTCTGTGTCAGCCTAGTTTTCATAGGCTGTAGCAAATTCCTCCCAGAGGACCGAAGAGTGCGAGGGGGCTCATATGGGAAGAGGCGGTCCCTAAGATAAGATGGACCTGAGCCATGAAGGGCTTTAAAAGTCAAAACCAGCACCTTGTACTGTGCCCGGAAACTAATTGGCAGCCAGTGGAGAGATTTGAGCACAGGTGTTATGTGCTCTCTCCTAGAAGCACTGGTAACTAATCTGGCTGCCATATTTTGAACCAGCTGGAGTTTCCAGGTTAGGCACAAGGGTAGCCCCATGTAGAGCGCATTGCAGTAATCTAAATGTGAGGTGACCAAAGCATGTACCACAGTTTCCAGGTCCCACATCTCCAGGAAAGGGCGCAGCTGGCATATCAGCCGAAGCTGATAACAGGCACTCCTGACCGTCGCATTCACCTGACTAGTCATGTGAAGCGACGAGTCTAGAAGTACCCCCAGACTGCGAACAGGGTCCTTCGAGGAGAGTGTGACTCTGTCTAGGACCGGAAGTTGTATTCCCAGACCTGATTTCGGGCCAGTGACCGTCAGTACCTCCGTTTTGTCTGGATTAAGCCTCAATCTGTTTTCCCTCATCCAATCCATTACCGCTGCCAGGCAGTCATTGAGAGGGGAGACGCCATCTGAGGTCTGAGCAGATGATCTTGTCATGGAGAAATATATCTGAGTGTCATCAGTGTACTGATGACACTGAGCTCCATGCCTCCGAATGATCTCTCCCAGTGGCTTCATATAAATGTTAAATAGCATCGGGGACAGAATGGCGCCCTGAGGGACGCCACAGTTTAGCTCGATTTTAGAGGAGCAGCTGTCCCCGAGCCTCACCCTTTGGGACCTGCCAGAGAGAAAGGAACGGAACCATCGCAAAGCAGTGCCTCCGATACCCATCTCTCTCAGCCGGTCCAGAAGGATGGCATGATCTATAGTGTCGAAAGCCGCTGAGAGGTCCAAGAGCACCAGCAGGGTCACACTACCCCTGTCAATGCTCAAGCGGAGGTCATCTGTCAGAGCAACCATGGCAGTCTCAACTCCATATCCTGCCCGGAAGCCAGTTTGAAATGGATCAAGAAAATCCGTTTCATCCAAGACGGCTTGGAGTTGTGAGGCGACTGCTTTCTCGATCACCTTGCTTAAGAATGGCAGCAAGGAAACTGGCCTGTAGTTATGACCACAAGGGCCATCCAGTCCAACCCCCACCATGCAGTAACTCCCAATCAAAGCATCCGCGACAGATGGCCATCCAGCCTCTGTTTAAAGATATCTAAGGAAGGAGACTCCACCACACTCCGAGGGAGTGTATTCCACTGTTGAACAGCCCTGTTGAACAGAACCTGAAAGGGGCCTAACAAGGCATCCTAGCCCTGTACCCCAAAACTGTATCGAAGCCCATGACACATTGCCAGTGTTGCAACATTAAAAACAAATTTCAACACATCACACATCATAACACCAATAAATGGTAACACAGAGTGTGTGGGAAGGCCAGAAGGCTGGAGGGACAGTGAAGCATGGCTTTTATTGTCCCTGTGGAACTTAAATGAAGCCTACAACTTCACCCTCACCTGTGTGCTGGCCAGCCAGTGAATGAGCCTGTCTTTCCCAATACCCACACAAAGTACACAGAGTTTTGGGAAGAAGACAGGTAACCTGTGAAAGAAGATGACTCCCACTGACTCCATGCTGCTGTGTAGTCCTGCTAACTAGCTGCCCTGGTAAGTTGAGGGCTGTCATTTTCTCTCCACCTAACACAGCCATTACAATATGGAATTCTATCTGAAATATGTTTGTTTCCACCCTGATCCTGCAACAGTAATATATCATGACCTATTTGACCTAAGCCATTGCTAGTTCAAGTGGTAGTCCATGGAATGATGCTAGTCTCTCAGCCATTGGTTGCTGGTCCATGGAAACTAGCTGGGAAACATAGCAAATAATTTGACACAAATATGATACTGATCTCTGGAACACGTGGGGGGGGGGGCTGCTTTTCTACCACATAAGATATTTTGAGAAGCATTTCCCTAAATGGCTGGAGTAATATCTGTCCACTCACTTTCAGTGTTGTCAGTTGTATATGTATGCCTGCATCTTTCAGTATTAGGTTTTGTTTAGTGAGGTCACATTACAATAGAATGGTTGAGGCAACACTCATGCCTTTAAAACCCGGAGAGGGGGAATCCACAGGGATGCATCGGTTATTTTTGTGGCTTCATCTAATAGCTATGCCATCTGTGTGTTCAACTCATGTGAAAAGGGACTTTGTCCATATAGTTATCTATGCTCACATAGCTTACTCATGTGAAGGATGCTCCTGCTACAATCAGGCTCTCTCTTCCACTTATTTTATTCTTTAAAATAAGGCATACAGATTATGGTACTCCTTCTTCCTCTCAGACTTTTGTCATAGGATAAAGCTGTGCCTGAGTATGTTCTTGCCTGTGGTGATCTTTCTGTTCCTTTTTAAAGCAGCTTGTGGTTGTATTTTATGTTTCCTTAGCCACCAACTCCCCTTCAGATCATGTAATTTGTATCTAGGGAAAATATAGCACATTGGGTGAATACAGATGACCAGCTTACCATGTTTCTTAATGTCTGTTTCTGAATGTGTGCTAAGGTGCAGCATTACTGCTGACAGCTGTGGTTGGTTTGCAATTATTCTGTGGTTGCTGTTGTGTTCACCTAGTTACTGGTAAGTTTTGTTGCTAAGGAGCAAAAACTTTTACTTGCCATTATCCCAAGCCAGCATGGCCATCAGTTGCTGAGTCTTTGTTTACCAAAGCAGAAGGTTATTGTGTCACCAAATTATATCCAGATTGTTAATGTTATTTCACAATGCATTGTTTTTCCTCCTTTGAAGAGATCTTTAGGCTATGTGATCTTATTTTGTAATACAAGGACACAGATCATAAAATGAAGATGCATACATCTACTCCATTGCTACTCCAGAGTGCAGAGGTAAGATGTTACAAGCAGTGACATTTCCTGTAGTACATAAGAGAGAATGGCACTGAAATGAAAACATAAATTAAACATTGGGGGGATTTGTGACAACTACAAATATTTAAATGGTTCAAAATATATAAAATGCACATCAAATAGAATAATAGAATTATAGAATCTTAGAGTTGGAAGGGAATCTCAGCCATCAAGTCTAATTCCCTGCCATGCAGGAATACACAACTAAAGCACTTCTGAAAGATGCCCAACCAATCTCTGTTTAAAGACCTCCAAAGACAGAGTCCACTGCTTTGCAAGGCAGTCTATTCCACTGTCAAACAGCTCCTACAGTAAAAAAAATATTGCTCATAGCTAGGTGGAATTTATTTTCCTGTAGTTTGAATCCATTGGCTTGTGCTATACTCTCTTGAGCAGCAGAAAACAAGCTTGCTCCATCTTCTGCATGACATCCCAATATTTAAAGATGGCTATCATGACACCTATTTTTCTTTCTAGTTACATCCCATTTCAATTAATGCAATGCACATTGTGTCAGGCTGCCTTTGCAGACTGTTCAGAAACTAGACTGAATAGTAGCAGAAATACTGCTGCCTAGGGCAGAAGTAGCCAGTGAGTTTAACACTGCATGGGCAGTAAATTTGTTCTGAATTTTATGTCTGCTGCCTTGTGTTGAATGGACCCTCTGGCAATGCTGGAATATTTTATATGGAGCAACTATGATAGGAACAGTAGTAAGATCAAGGGTAGGTTCACAACCCCTGCAGTAGCAGAACTAGCCACCTTGTAGCAGTGAATATACAATTCCCTTCTTATAACAGCATTACTATTTGTTTTTAGGTACAACTGGTATTGATTTCACAACCTTGTGATTTGTGAGTGAGTGGCTGCAGTACAGGCATTTAACCACTGCACAACCAGGGCTCTTCCATGGAAACTGGATGATCTTAGAGCATGTCATAATCTCTCAGCCACAGAAGAAGGCAATGGCAAACCCCTGCTGAACAAATCTTGCCAAGAAAACCCTGTAATAGGGTTGCCAAAGGTTGGAAACACTTTGAAGGCACAGAACAACAACAAACAGTTCAAACACACTACCATACTCTCGAGACAAATAGTTGTGCAGCTTCTAAAAATAATTTTTATTCATTATATGTTTCTAACAATCATGCAATTTTCATCAAGCATCTGCCTCAATAAGCTTCTGACTCTCCTTCCTCATGCCTTTCCCAAGATCCCTGGGAGACAAGCCAGTGCCTGAGATACAGGGTAAGACTCTTCTCTTGTGGACACAGATGGAGACACAGACCTGGTGTCATGTCTCCAGGACCTTGGTGCAGACTCTGACACAGACAGTAAGCACACTCAGGGAGACATGTCTCCCTGACTCTGCCTGAGACAGAGGGTGAGATTCACCATCAGCCACAGCCTTCTATTATGGACACAGATACAGACAAAAATACTGACCTGGAAGTACTACCCCAGCAGAGTCATTGAGAGAAGGGGAGGTGGAGATGGTCCAAGCACTTGTATTTAAAATGTTCAGCAATCAAATGGCACCGGTGGGAGGCTATCAGACCATGAATAGACCAGCAACTCTCTCAGGATGTTATTACTGACAACTCACCTTCAGGGTAGAATCAACATTCCTGCTTCATATTCCTGCTCATGCTGCTTGATAGCCTTGCTCGGGTTATTGAGTATGCTTTTGGATCTCTCTTTGCACTGTTGAGTGGATTTATTGCTGGACTGTATGTGTCTTGGAATGAACCAACTCCCCGCTTCATTCTTCTTGTTGGTGAGCCACATTTCACCCTGTGTTTCTCTCAGACTCCTTATTTTCCTGGACTCCCTTTCTGAGGTACTGGAGGGTGAGTAGTGCAATGGCACAATGAAAGCAACAAGAGTGAGAACCATTGTGAGACCACAAATAAGAAAGTTGCCCCCAGCTGAGGTAGCTGCTTCAGGCAGCACAGCATCAGAACCAATGAATGGCACCATTCCCCTTGCTAGGAGGACCTCTGCTACTCTCACCACTATACCACCACCCTTCTCCACCACCTTTTCCCCTTCTCCCTTGGCCCACCTCGTGCTGTAGCCACATCTCCCCCTCTTTCTCATCACAGTCAATGTAATGCACCCTCCTCTGCCTCCATGTCTGTGCTATCAGACCTCCCTCTCTTGCACCTTGCCTTCCTTTTTCTGCTCCTTGGACCCTGCTGCTGCCTTTGCTCCCATTCCTAGCCTTTTCTCCTTTGCTTCACTTCATGTCACAATGGTTCTCACTCTTGTTGCTTTCATTGTGCCATTGCACTACTCACTCTTCAGTACCTCCTCCCTTTCCCCTTGTCTCCATTTGCATCTTTGCCATCTTCTTCCCATGCCTCTTACACTCTCTGACATGCCTTTCACAACCACTCTCTCCTTCCCTTTTCTTTCTTCCCCTCACACTATTGCACCTTCTTTCACTTGCACTTTCACCCACCTTCTGAACCTCATCTCCTCTTTTCCTCTCTTTCTCTTTTCCAGCTTGCCTTAAGTGCCTGTGCTATTCTTCTCCCCTTGCATCCATGGCTGCATCACCCACTATCTCTCTTCCTTACTCCCACCATCTGCCTCGAATGGCCGCCTGTCTCCACTTTAAAAAAGAAGTGGCTTCTCCAAGCACCAGTGATGCTTTAAACAGAAGGTAATCTAAATACCCTAAAGGCACCAGGTCCCTTCTGATCTTGGAAGCTAAGCAGGGTGAACCCTGGTTACTACTTGCATAGGAGACCACCAGCAAATAGCAGATGCTGTAGGCTATATTTCAGAAGAAGGAACTAGCAAAACCTCTCTGAGTATTCCTTGTGTAAGAAAATTCTATGAAATTCATGGTGATGCCATAAGTCAACAAGCAACTTGAAGACACACATCGCACAGAGAGAGAGAGAGAGAGAGAGAGAGAGAGAATGAGAGGAAAGTAACGACAGTGCTTCTGCTATGAAGCCAGATGTGTGTGTGGGAACAGGTAAGGTGGTGTGGAGAAAGGGTGGCAATAATGGTGTGAAGCTTTTGCTTTGCTTTGTGCTTCCCTCACCATTTATTTCAATCATTGCATTGCTTTCTGTGCAGTGTGCGAGGAGCTCCACAGAACAGTCCTCAGCTAGTCTTTCCTCCCAAAGCTAGATATTCCTTCAGAATTGGTATTGGCAATTCTGCCACAGCTGATAATTCACTCTTTAGCTAAATCCACATAAATGCAGTGTGTTTCTTATCAAACAATTGGACAGAATAATGACTATACATTTTGCCTAACGTTTCAGCTTCTACAAAGAGTAGTTGCACCCGTACATCGAAAACTTGGAAACTGGTCCATTGGTTCAAACAAGTTCTGGGTAGTGTGTCTACAATCTTGGTAAAATCTACACAACTGTAATATGGCAACCAAAGTTGGATCCTAACCTAGTCATACTTAGGGTAGACCCAGTGAGCCTTTTTCTCAAGTGAATTATGACTAACATAAACTCCAATGATTCCAATGTATCTATCTGAAGGAGAGCTAGATATGGATCTGGTCCAGCAGGTATATCTTTGTCGTGTTGTTGTGTGCCGTCAAGTAATTTCTGATTTATAACAACCCTAACATGACCCTATCATATGGTTTTATTGGCAAATTTCTTCAGAGGGTGTTTGCTATTGCTATCTTTTAAGGATGAGAGAGAGTGACTTCCCCAAGGTCACCCAATGGGTTTCCAAGAGCAAGTCGGGATTCAAACCCTAATCCTATGCACAAACCAATACACCATGCTAGCTCACAAATCCATTCTCCATTTAGGAATCAAAATGCATGCACTTTTCAGAGTTAGTAGCACAATAAGACAACTACATCTGTCATTGGTTACAGGGTGATACTCTTGAGATCCCATAGAACTGACAAAATGTTGCTTTAAAGGGCTAGACATTAGCTAAGAATACAGTCTCTGAGCTAAAGGAAAACTTAGGTTCATATTTCTCAAATTTACAAATTGTTTTTATTTTGTTATTACTTCAGAGCATCTGAGGAAAATTTGCAGGGTTGTTTAAAGACAAGCATGAAAAAGTGGATTACTGACTATCTTAATTTTGGCTGTTAGTTAAAAAGCAAATTAAAAAAAGAACTAACGTGTCAGCCATAAAGATGTACAGCATTTTTCAAGAAGCCTTGTCCACCCTGGACAAATGTTTTCATAAAAAATAGTCTGCCCTCATAACCACTGTTATTGAAAAGACCTCCCAAGGTTGTATGGAAATAGCTGAAATACTTGCTGAAATTCAATCTAATATAATTTTAACATTAGGGCTCATTCATAATCTTGTATTAAAAGCCAATGCAATTTTCATGAAATATATCTGCCTGTGTAATCATGAATGTTGAATATTGCCATGGTTTCCTAGGAATTTTGAAACTTGGTGCTAAGGTGTTTTTTTAAAACCCAATTGATCTTTAAAAACCCCAAGAAGAAATAACAACTCTAAATTTTAAATAAACATTTCTGGAAAACAACTGTCCTTGAAAAAAGCTATAATCTTAATTTGGTGCTACTTTGAACATGACACAGAGGTTTTGGTGATTTTGGCATAATTATAACTCTTTGCTTCAGTATGGGCTGGAGATATACAGATTCATTAATAAATGGTCTTTTGAACTGGTTCTTCTGCTTTAAACTGTAGATGCAACATAATCTGAAAAGATATTTGAACTTGAAATTGTTTCAGAATAGCCATATATTATTCTTTACTAAAAATGATGGGAGATTTCAAAGAAAAGCCCAGTTTGAAATTCACAATGATATTCAAAAATTACATAAATGTAAAGATTCTGTAAATGTAAGGATCCTAAAAATGTTTATTCTGAAGCAAATCCCATTGATCTCAACTGAAATTATTCCCTGATAAATGTGCACTTGTTGTTGCCATTTTTTTAAAAAAAAAATCTATATAGGTACAAAACACACTTCAGAAATAATCCAGTTTGAGACCACTTTAACTGCCCTGGTTCAGTGCTAGGGAATTTCACAGTTACAGGTAAGCATTCTGTTCTTTTGCGAGATATTTTGCCTTCTCTATCAGAAAGCTCTGGTGCCACAACAAACTACAGTTCCCAAGATTTCCTAGCAATGAGCCAGGGCATTTAAAGCAGTATCAAACTGGATTATTTTTGCAGTTTGGTTTGGACCATAGTCTACTCAGAGATAAACCCTAGTGGTACTTACTCCTGGGTAAGTGTGTATAGTCCTCTGAGGCTGAGTTTGATTTGCCCAAGGCTACCCAGTGGGTTTACATGGCTGAGCCAGGATTCAAACCCTGGTCTCCAGAGTTATAATCCAACACTCAAACCGCTACACCATGATGGCAATGGCAAAAACTCCTCTAAAGAAACTTGCCAAGAAAATCCCAGGATAGATCCACTTTAGGGTTTTTTAATTGTTGTAACCCACTCCGGTTGGTTGACAGAGGAGCGGGCTATAAATTATTATTATTATTATTATTATTATTATTATTATTATTATTATTGGGGTTGCCATAAGTCAGACTTCAAGGCACACAACAACAACAACAAAGTGTGTATAATACTGTGCCATGATGCAATGGTGTCACATTGTACAAATGTTACTTGTAAATTGTAATTCCCATATGCTACTGAATATGATGGTAATAGTTGAGACATAAACAATTAGCAAAAATAAAATTATACATTTAAATTACAATATAATAATAATAATAATAATAATAATAATATAATTTATTTATATTTCCTGCCTCTCCCATTGGATCGAGGCAGGATTACAACAATTAAAACAGTAACAATAAGACATTCTTATAAAAACTCAATAAAAACATTAAATAAAAACATTATTATTATTATTATTATTATTATAAAAACAATATCATACACACAGACTAAATGTATTTACTTGTAAATAGTTTCATGTGATTAGAGTAAAAATTTGTTAAGATGTGATGTTTTAAAATAAATTTTTAAAGGAATAAAAACTTAATTAAAGGAAAGCATGGCAAAGGTATCAATAAGGGCACACGGTCTGCACCTGGTGACATCCTAAGGCAGGGCGATACCACTGCTCTCCAAACACCTGTCTTTTGGCAGAAACAGGCTGTTAAATTCCCCTGTGTCCCTTTAAAATGCTGAAGAGATGGTGTGAATGATGCAAGACTCAGTGGAGGGAGAAAGGAGAAGCTCTCATTTTTAAAAAATGTTTGGAGAGCAGTGGTCTTAGGATGCCTCGTCTTAGGATGCCTCAGATGCAACCTGCACTCCCTCTTTGATACTTTTGCCATGCTTTCTGTTTAAGGTATTTTAATCCAAAACATAAATGGAGGCTGAGTTTGGGTAACATGAAAGAGAAGCAAGTTCTTAAGTACTGAAGTCAGAAGGGTGAAAGGTACCAGTGGAATTTTCTGCCACACAACAAACATATTGTGATGGCCTTGGGTACAGTTTATATTTAGTTAAAACTGTAATTACATTTCTATTTAGATAGCACCTAACACCAGAGCAATTAAGACAAGTTTATCTTGAAAACTTTGAGAACAGCTGGAGTTATTTGGGGTATTTGTTCATTATAAAAGAATTTTAACCCATTTTTCATCCTGTGTTATAAGGCTTGGTATACAAAAAGAGACACATTTACCTACTACACTCTGAAATTGGAAAGCCCTATTTAAAAAGAAAAATTTAGTGATGTATAGCTGCAGTCCTTCATCTGCTTATAGAGATCAGACATGCAAAGATTTTTTTTTAATATACCAGAATAATATTTAATGGAACAAACACAGTGGGAAAAGGATGCCACCAGAATACCAATTTTCAGGACAAACAAAATAAACTCTGGGAAATGTTAAATTGTTTTTTTATTTGAGAATATGGATATAACAGTTATTCCTTTTAAAAAATGAGATTTCACATACATTATAATCATTTTTCTTTAGTTATGTAAGCAAAGGTCCTGAGCAGAATCCAAAGGCCATTGGGTTGGATCCAGACTTTCAGTTATGACCAGTAATTCAGTCAGTTTTACTCCCAGATACATGTGGATAGATTGGGGCCTACGTTGTTTTTTGAGCAGACTCACTAAAAAAGAGAGGCATATAATAGTTTAAAAAAAAAAATCTATGAGTCGTGTTTAAGCATGGCTACATCTTGATTTAACTCTATGACTAGAAGAAAAATAGTTAATTCTCTAGCTACTAGCTCCAGAATCTCTCAACCAATTTAGCCACTTACCATCCCCCTAAAGTAACTTTTTCAAGCTTTGTAAAATGTCCACACAGTAATATGATAGGAAAACATCTATACCATATGCTCCAATGAAAACCAGGATACATGCAACATCAGAATATGGTCAAGATGACAAATGTTATCAATAAGGGGAAAATGCAAGCTACAAGAGGTTGTAGCAGTTTTCTTTTGCCTGAACCTCTTGGGAAGGACAAAATTCCAGCCCTTCCTCTCCTCTCCTTCCTGCTAAGTTAACTGAGTGCAAACTACTTTTGCCATTTTACTTCAGTTTCTCACAGTTGAAGTAAGTTGAAGACAAAGGTAGAAAGCGGGGGGGGGGGGGGGGGAGAGAAATTGGGACATTTTAAAGGAGCTAGATAATTGGGATTACAGAGGATTAATCAAGGAATTTCCTGCTAAATTGGGATAGTTTGAGGATATGCTATAACAAGCTTTGAGTGTTTCTTTGTGCTTTCTGCACAGTACAGAAATTCACATTTGGATCCACCACTTTCTCTTCTGGATTCTGCCCCATTTCTTTTTTCTTTTTTAAAAATCAAACTTCTAATTAAATCCATAAAGAATTTACCAGCCAGTCATCTAACATCTGGATCTAGATCATGATCTTTTCAGGTGGATCTGGCTGCAGCTACAAATATTATTATTTTTTCTTCACATTGCTGGGTTTTTAAATGAAAGTGGCTGTTACTCTAATTATCTAATCCCAGCAAGCTGCTATTTGCTAATTTGTCTTAGTGTGAAATTCCCTGCATAGCATAAAACCAGATCTGAGAAGCTGAAAAGTGAATGGAAACTTCATGCTCCAGCCCTCTTTCCTCCGCACACAAATGTTCACAGGTCTTTAGTTTCCCTGCTGGAGTTGCTCTGGAATACTATAAGGCTTGTTGTTGTTAACTGCCCTCGAGTCAGTTAACTGAGTTATTGCTGTTGTTGTTATTTTTAACTGCCCTTGAGTCCACCTCAACTCACGGTGACTCTGTGAATGGGAGTTCTTCAAGACTACATGTCCTCCCCTACTCTGCTCAGGTCCTGCAGTTTCTGGCCATGGCCTTTTGGATTGCGTGGTCTCCCTCTCTTTCTGCTGCCTTCTACCTTTCCTAGAATTGTCTTTTCTAATGAGTCATGCCATCTCATGATGTGGCCAAAGTACAATAATCTCAGTCTAGTCATCTTGGCTTGCAGGGGGAGTTTGGGTTGATCTGTTCTAGAACCCATTTGTCTCTCTTCGTGGCCATCTGCAGAATATTCAGCAGTCTTCTCCAGCATCACATCTCAAATGAGTTTATCTTCTTCCTATCTGCTTTCTTCACTGTCCAACTCTCACATTTGTGCGTAATGATGAGGAATACGATGGCTTAGACAATCCTTTTGTCCTTGGACTCAGGCAACAAAATGTCTTGAGCCACTCTTGTCCAGAGCTTCTGTGCAGGGCTAATGCTGGCACAGTCACTAGTGGAATATGAGCCCTATATGGGTGCAGTTTGTTTCTGTTTTTGTTTCACATGAAGCATATGAAAAATTCACAGCAAATCTATATTGTTTTTAGTCAGTGTGATGCCCAGATATTTTACTTTATTTTGTATATTAAATTCCTCTTCTTCTTCTGGTGTCATATTTTTAGTTAATATCATGTTTTTCCCTTTTGTTGACTTTGAAACCTGATACAATGCCAAATTCTGTTAAGATTAAGTTTAAATGTTTTGTCCTTTTGAGTGCATATTTTAAAAAAGATATCAAATCATCTGCGTAAACCTTGATTCTAAACTGGTGACCTTTCATTCTTACTCCTTGTATGTTTGGATCTTCCCGTATTTTGTTGTTCAGTATTTCAATTATCAGGCTAGAAAAGGCACCTATGGGGGAAATCTAACAAATAATCAGCTCAGAGAATTAATTAACTAATTATTCCTAAACTCTGCATAAAATGTATATTCTATCTCTCTCTCTATTGTTTAAAAAGCTTTTAAATTCACTTAGTAATGTAGGACATCTTTTTCTCATTGCTCTTCTTGGAATGCTGAATTTGAAACAAAGTAGACTACATTTTAGTTTTTTGTAGGGCTTTCGGGCTATGTGGCCATGTTCTAGAAGAGTTCCTTTCTGACATTTCGCCAGCATCTGTGGCTGACATCTTCATCTTTCTCTGAAGATGCCAGCCACAGATGCTGGCAAAATGTCAGAAAGGAACTCTTCTAGAACATGGCCACATAGCCCGAAAGCCCTACAAAAAACTATGGATGCCAGCCATGAAAGCCTTTGACACCACATTAGACTACACTTTATGTCACAATTATATAATGGGTGATTCCTAAGAATACAGTCTAAATGGAGAACTTTTTTATGGCTGCTGGTTTGGGCTAGTTTGAGTAGTTTGTTAACTGTCAATTTTAATTGTTGTGATCTCTTTTTGTTTTTTGTTTTAATATAATAATTTAATTTTTGTTTTGTTTTGAGTCACTTTTATTAGCACAAAGTTGCCAGTTCTGCTGTATGACAGGAAAATTTACACAACTGGAATTGAAGTTATTGGGCAGAACTAATTTAATCCTTCATGTTATTTGATTCCTGGTGGGGATGTGTGGCAATCTACAAATTATTTCATGCTATGTTCATGCTATCCCAAATGCCAACGTCAGTGATTGCCATAAGGAAGGAAGGAAGGGGTTTTTTTTGGGGGGGGGGGGTAAAAAAACCACATTCAAAGGTTACCATTCATGCTATTACTTGTAGACAATTAAAGGGAATCAACTATGTGCTCTGTGAGCTCCATACGTATCCTTGAACAGCTGGGAGCTGCTGTAGAGACACATTATTTGAATGTTTCCCACCCTCTGACAAATTACAGAAAAAGATATAGGGAAAATACAGGCAGAATTCTTTGTCACTTTTCAATTATTTAAGCAATACTGAGTTTAAATGCATTAATTTTCTTTTAAAAAAATCTATTTTAGATTATTAATCTATAACCTGTTGGAGGCTTGGGTTTGTTTTTATCATTTTTATTAAAATATTCTTTATTAAAATTCTTTATTAAACTATTTATATCTCTTCCTTTGCTGCATTAAAAGCAGCTAACAACACTGAGCACTAAATTCACTTGCTGGTCTCAGCTAGATCAAATGGACAATTTATCATGTTGCTTTTTCAGTATTCCTTAGTTCATTTCTTTTTAAAGTGCATCTAAAATGTTTTTTTTAATCTTAAATTTTCCCTAAAAGCATTTTCACCCTTCAAAAAGTAATAAGAAAAATTAATGGGCAAATGTTACTTGTTACCAATATTGTCAAACTTTTTTTAAAGGTAGTATTGTTAATTCCTTCCTGCTCAAGAAAAATAAAATGTTACAAGCAACATTGTTACTTGTAACAATGAGGGTTGTGTCTGGAGTTCCAATTTGGTTCAGGGCTCGGTTTTCTTCTTGGATCTGGGTCTGGTTTGGACTGAACTGATCTGCACCCACTCTGTTTCAGTTCAAAACCTGAATGTGAATTGAGATTTGAGAATCTGGATCACAGCTTTGTCTTCATTGACTGTAACAAAAATGGCTATAATTTTGACTCTTTTCACACATCTACAAAACATTTGGAGACTGATTACATCTACGCTGCAGAATTAATGCAGTTTGACACTGCTTTAATAGCTATGGCTCAATACTACAGAATTCCGGGATTTATAGTATTGTGAGATATTTAACTTTCTCTGTCAGAAACATGGGTCACCTTAATAAATTATTTTTTTTAAAAAAAAGAAACATGGGTCACTTATTGCCAACACCTACGACTCCTTGAATGCTTTCATCAGCGCTGTCTACACACAATCCTAAACATACACTGGACTGACTATGTGACGAATGTTGCTGTCCTGGAGCAAGCAGGGATCACCAGCATTGAGGCCATGCTATTGAAAACGCAGCTGCGCTGGGCAGGGCATGTTTCTAGGATGGAGGACCACTGCCTCCCCAAAATAGTACACTACGGTGAACTCGCCATGGGTCAGCGAAAGAGGGCCGCCCTAAAGAACAGATACAAGGAGTCCCTGAAACAACATCTCAAGCTCAGCCAAATTGATCACCAACAATGGTCTGTCCTGGCCTCACATCGGGAGGCATGGAGACGCACTATCCACAATGCTGCAGCCTCTTTTGAGAACTCACGCCGAACGAGTCTCGAAGAGAAACGACAATGCAGAAAGAACCACAACTTGGAAACATCACCCAAGGAGACTTTCTGCTGTGCTTTCTGTAACAGGACTTGTTTATCTCAGATCGGCCTTTTTAGTCATCAACACGCTTGTAGAAAGTGTGGGAACATGAGTCCTTCCTGTATCTTCGTTAGCGAAGAAAAGCCAGAGATGTAGCAGCATCAGTAGACCAATGTGAGCAAATTATGGCCCAAGGCCCTTGACTTCCTCAGACTATCTGGCTTCTCCCACCAAGAAAAGGGTGAATGGACTCTCTTGGACGCCTCCATGAGTATCAAGGCAATTCTCCTTTTAAATAGGTTGCAGGTCCGTCCGTTCTCCCCACCACCATTTAACATTAAAGAAAAAAAAATCCCCAAAGCCAAAAGTAGATTTCTCCCCACTTCTTTTTTTTTTAAAAAACTTATTTCCACAGTTTGTGTGGCCCCTAGACATTCCCAGAGGCATGAAATTGACCCTCTCTGACTTACTGCAGTTAACCACCACCATGATACACCTAAACATGGCACTAATCAAACCTTGGTAATCCCAGAAGTATTTTTTAGTTTGGGTTGTTGTTGTTGTTGTTGTTGTTATTTTTATTTTAACTTTTCCTACTAAACACCTGAAAACAGCTTGTAACAATTCAGGCTTGGCTATTCATTTTCTAATGATAGTATTGTCACTAACCCCCAGAACATCAGTCAAGTAAGTCTGTTAAAATTTAACTAAGGCACATGATAATGATTCTGAAGACAGCTGCTTAAAATTGACTAATAAAATAGACAATTGAACAAGAAGGACATAAAGAAGATTAAACGAGTTCTCTAACAGGAAAAGATAAATGAAAGAAAGACTCAGCAAGAACAACAATCACCTGAATCTCACCACAGCTTTTTTACTATCTGTTGTTTTGTTGTTGTTGTTGTTAACTATCAATCCTGGCTCATGGTGACCCTGTGAACGAGATATCTCCAACCCTCCCCCTGTCTTCCATTGCTCTGCTCAGATCTTGCAGATTCAAGACCCGAGTCCTTTCTGATTGAGTCCAGCCATCTGATCTGCAATCTGCCATTCACCTTCTACTTTTCCCAGTATTATTTTCTTTTCTAATAATTCATGCCTTCTCATGATGTAGCCAAAGTATGACAGCCTCAGTTTGATCATCTTGGCTTCTAGGACAGTTCAGGTTTCAGCTGTTCAAAAACCCATTTTGAAGTTGAAGGCTTTCACAGCCAGCATTCATAGTTTTTTGTGGGTTTTTCAGGATGAGGCCGTTTTCTAGAAGAGTTTATTCCTGATGTTTCACCAGCAGCTGTGGCTGGCATCTTCAGAAGATGCCATTCAGAAGATGCCAGTCACAGCTGCTGGGAAACATCAGGAATAAACTTTTCTAGAACATGGCCTCATAGCCCAAAACCCCCACAAATTATTAAACACCCATTTGTTTGTCTTTTTGGCTGTCCACAGTATCGTTACTCTCCAGACCATATTTCAAATGAGTTGATTTTCTTCTTATCCATTTTCTTCACTGTCCAGCTCTCATATCCATACAGTACATAATGAGGGGGAATACACTGGCTTGTACAATTCTAACTTTTATGCTCAGTTGTATATGTTTCCTCTTTTAGGCTCTTGTCTAGTTCTTTCACCACTGCCCTTCCCATTCCCAGTCTTCTTCTGATTTCTTGACTGCAGTGTCTGTTCTGATCAATGTTTGATCCAAGGTATCCACTATAACTAACACAAGGTAAACAAAGTCTTCAATGCTGAAATTAGATTGTGTAAAAAAAAAATCCAACCTATTAAAAAAATCCTAGCTATTTCAGGGAAACACCTCTGTTCATTTTGATGCCTGTGTCAACAATCTAATGCTGAGCTCATCCCCATTCACAAATGGTTCTGAAATCAGCCTTTCTCTTCATCTCATCCTCTTTCTTGTCTCTTCTGCTGCATCTTACAACATCCTTGATAATACTTTAGGGGAAGCTGCATACCTCAAGGCACATGTGAGAGATGCTAGAGAGAAGATGAGGGGGAAGGGTTCCTCCTGCTTCTGCCACAAAAATAAGAAAAGGAAAACCAGGCAGACGGACAGACTAAAGACGAGAATCAGGCTGTTGGAAGGTTCTTTGACTTGGTGAGAGAGGAAATGACAGGGATTTCAAAATCCGAGCTGGAGAAGAACTCGTTCAGGGCTTGTATAGCTCTCTTCATGTTTGAGGCAAGCATTATAAGCCCCAGAGACTCATTTTTCAAGCCTGGGAATAAACGTCTTGGCCATGTCTCTGTTTCAGACTCCCCAAACCTTCTAGGATGAAAGTGGGCAGTGAGTTTAGTGGAAACACAGAACATCTGTCACAAATTTCAGAACAATATCCCTGGTTGTCAGAGCCTCTTTATATACCTCCCCAGTGCTGTGATTTCCAAGTTGCAGCACTACTCAGAACAACGTCTGCCATCCAAAGCTTAGATTGTGCTTCCAAAAATTCACCTCATAAAATCTGAAACCAGGGCAAGTGTTTTTATAGACCTCGGATTTCCTCTGATTACACATGTGTTCAAATGTTAGTATCAACACTAAAGGTTTGGGAAGGGTGGCATGGAAACATAGGAAGGGGCGTTAAAACTGAGTCAGACCCTTGGTCCATGTAGCCTAGTGCTGTCAACACCAAGTGGCAAAGGCTCTCTTGGCTTGTAAGCAAGTTTCTTTCTTAGTTCTAGCCAGAGATGGTGGTTCTTGATCCTGAGAGCTTCCTAAGTGCAAAGCTTGTGCTCTACAACTGACCTGCAGCCCTTTCAATATTGCTGAGATGCTTGCAGATTGTTTGGCAGAGTGTTTGGATCTTGCACTTTATGTTTTAAAAAAGAAAAACAGTTTAAACTGACTGCATGAAAGGGGGGGGGGGGGGAGTAAGTCTGAGCACTGACACTTCCAAAGGCAGTAAGTAGATTTCTTTGCATGACATTGAATCTGGTTAGGGTTCTAAGTGGGGCAGAGATTGTCTAATCATACACAGTCACAGCCTATGCTGAATACTATGTTTAGGGTAGCAAATACGTTTGCTAGGCTGCTTTCCATCAACTTCTCTTTGCAGAGGCCAGCCTTCCAGCAAGGAACAATGAACACTAGTACACACTTGTGTAGAATGTTCTGAGCAGGGATATAAATCACCAAATGTCATGTACATACCAAACTATGCCAGCATTGTGTTTACTTTACACTTCTGGAATCTGGACTTGATGTTTCTGAAGCAATGGCTGGCTTGTGCTGGAGAATCAAAGGACCAACTCACTTAGGATAGTGTTTTAACTGTTTTTTTTTAAATCAATGAATTGCTTTATTCCAGCTAGCAGGTATTTAAAACATCTAAGCATGCAGTTATATAGCCTATGGAAAAAAAGGGCTTCTCTCTCATCTGGCAGACTTCAGAGCAATTGAATATAATGGGTTGAGTTATATGGAACTGTATCAATGGCCCATCTGAGAGCATGGAAAAGTTACTTTTTTGGAGTGCATCCCTGAGAATTCTCAAAATATCTCATGTCAGTAATGGACTAGAGGAGGGCAAACAAACAGAAGATTAATCTAGACAATAGAATGGTGCTTTTGGTCAGTGAAAAAGGCATTTCAGGGAACAGGGATTCAGCTTATGCTGGCTGGAGTTGCACTTCCTTTGAAGATACAGGCTTGCAACTTGGGTATGTTCCTGGATTTGGACCTGTGCTTGGGTATCCAGGTATGTATTTACATATTAAGAACTAGTCAATCGGTTGCACCTGCCCTCAGAGATGTCTCATCTGGCCATGGTGACACATGCCTTGGTTACATCCTGTTTGGATTATGCTTACATGCTCTACATTGGACCACCTTTGAAGAGAATTTGGAAATTATAACGGGTCCAAGAAACTGTGGCCAGACTGCTGTCTGGAGGTGGTTACAGGGAGGACAGAAATTCCTTGTTAATGAGATTGACGGCTAGTCTGTTTTTGGGCAGAATTTGAAGTGCTAGTTATGACCCACAAAGCCCTATGTGGCTTGGATCCAGACGATCTCAAAGATCATCTCTCTCCATATTAGCCTGCCCAGCTTTTGAGATCTTCAGCATGAGGCTTTCTTTCAGTGAAACCACTGTTACAGTAACATTTGACAAGGGCATGAGAGACAGCCTTCTTGGTGGCTTTTTCCAGGCTACGAAACTTCTTTTCTCAATGACATATACATAACTGGTGGCTAACAAGTCCCATTCACTTCACTGTGTTTATTATAACTGTGAGCAGTGTAGATTTAGACCATGAGTATGAAAGAGTTAAATTTTCTTAAAATCCTGTCAGTTAATGTGTATTCTTGTCCACCCAGTGCTAAAGGACTATAGGGGGATACAGTCGGGCACCTCCATGCTGACCGTCTTTGCCCCTTGTTGGTGCTCTAGGTGGCTTCTTTTTAGGGGCGTCTTAATGGCACTCGTGTGCCATGATGCCACCACTTCTGGCAAGCACCATTTGGGTGCTTGGATGCCCGTGCGTCATAATGGTGTCCCGCGTGTGGACGGGGGCACAGCAATATGGTGTACGGGTGCCAATAGTAAGGTAGGGATGTGTGGACGCCCAGCCCTTCCAAGCCTTAATTTTGGCTTCAGACCAGCGCAAAGTGCCTGTCTGTACAGGGCCTATATCTCACCAACCAGTTGCATCTGTTTTATATAGCCTTTTCTGGCTAGTTATACAGACAATAGTTGTTGTATGCTGAAATTGTATCTATCCACAAGTCTTGCCTAAAAAAATATGTTGATCTGAGAAGAATACTACACTATACTCTTATCAAGCTTCTATTCCACTTTTACTCCTCTGGCTGCATCCTGTTTCATTCTGGGGTTTGCAGTTTAGGGAGTCAGCATTTAGAATTCTCAGCCAGAGAGTTCTTAGGTCTCACTGGACTATAAACCCCAGAATGCAACAGGAGGCAGCAAGAGCAGTAAAAGTGGAATAGCAGCATGATAATAGTATAGTGTAGTATTCTTCTCAGATCAACATATTTTTTAGGCAAGACCGGTGGATAGATACAATTTCAGCATACAATAACTCACTGAAAAGTAGATTTAAAAATCTGACTAGTTTATTGAACATTTTGTTCACCTTCTGATTTGGGAAGTAAAGCTGTGTGGCTATTTCTGACCTCTGGGTATGAAAAAGTCTATTCGAGATAGAATTTGAGGGTGTCCCTTGGTATGGAGTGCCATTACTAGCCATGGAAGTGGATCATTCATTTGCCAGGATCACCATCACATTGTGACTCCTACATTGATTTTAACATAACAATATGTGTCAATTTATTGGCTGGTATTATAGAACAGCAATTTAGATATATAACTACAATAGTTAAGTAGCTAAGTAGCATCTTCCAGTCTCACCACTACCCAAATCCTGACTTACTGGGCAGCAGCTGTGTGAGCAATGGATGTCTGCTCTCCTGTTGATTAGAATGCAGCAGACCGACATCCCCACCCCCTTCTTTCAGTGATCCAGAAAGAGGATAGTGATAATTGTCCATGGGGGGGGGGGGGAGACTGGAAACATCTGTCTGCTGCACCCCAATTGGCAGAGAGACTGGAAACATCTGTCTGCTGCACCCCAATTGGCAGAAAAACAGAGCCTCGTCACTTGCAATGGGTGCTGCCCATTTGTGGAGTTTTACAATCCTTTATGTGTTCCTTACACTACTGACTATGTAGGAACCATGAATATGAATCAGTTATGAAGGTATAATACATCTGAAACTATGATAATGAATTCCAGCCATTATTTACATATCTATTCCTTGAGGCACAAAATATGGCTTTCTTCCTTTCCACTTCTCCATCACAATAGCCCTGTAGGTTTTGGTCAAGAGTGACTGGTAGGGACTTGAACCTGGATCACCAAAATCCCAGTCCGGCACTCTAACCACAGCACCACACTGGCTCTTATCTAGGCATAAATGCACATATATTCATCCATTCGAAATATGAAGCAGAAAGGTAGTTTGTCTAAGAAAACTAGGATGGGCCTAAGAAAACAAGGATGGTGCAGACCTCCCAGAGGGCCTTTTCCACTGTCGCTCCCAGGCTGTGGAATGGCCTGCCAGATGAGATGCGCCTTATTACAACTTTGGACTGTTTCAAGAGATCCGTCAAGACGCATCTCTTCCGGCAGGCCTTCCCCAACAATGATTAAATCTATTCCGCTGTTGTCCATCTAGACTCACCCTCAGATACATTAGTCACTTCGAGGCCGCCTATCATTTTAATGAGAGCCACATTAATGTTCTATGGTTTTATCTACTGTTTTTAATATTACCTCAGTTTAATTCTATCTTAAGGGGTGGGAGGAGGGATTGGGTTGCTATATTTAATTGTATCTGTATTTTATATGTTGTACCCCACCCCGATTGCTCATCCAGAGGGGCGGGATATAAATAAATATTTATTATTATTATTATTATTATTGTTGTTGTTGTTTATTGGTTTAGTTTGAGCAGCTCCATTGAGTTTATCTGATCAGCATTTCAAAGCTTAAAACTGCATGCTGCTTCTGTGTGTACACGGACTGTCTGGTTCCTCCTTTTTCCTGTTTTGTGCCATATTAAAGACTGCACCAAGGAAAACTGCATCAGCAGTCAGAGTTTTGCTTCACCTCTTCCTACGGAGCAGTAGCCCAGATGGAAAGTTTCCACTAGAACACTGTCATAACCAGACAGGTTTTACAATTAATAAAAGGAATGTAATGACAAGAGCACTGAAGGCTTTTCCCCCTCTTCTTCCTGTGAATGCATTCACTGTGGGTGGCTTAATTTAACAAGGGGGTTTGGGTGGGGCTGGGAAGCTATCAAGTGTCCTTGCTACCAGTATATCACAGCCTAAAGTTAACAGCATTAGTTCTTGCTTTGTATACTGTAGTTCCCAAACAGTCACCCAAAGAATGAAAGGGCCCTGTTTTCAATCAAAGTGTATTTAAAGTTCAATGTGTACAGTCATAAGCAAAACTCTGGGAGGGATGCCTTAACACCTTGGGCAGACAGCCTCTCTTTGCATTCCTTCCTTACACCATTGCCTGTCTTCTCCATTTACAAGTGTCAAGTGTCTTTTGTATGAAGACAAAGACATTTGGAAGGTAATACTGTACTTCCATTGCCATATTTCTTCTGATGCTAAGTAGGGGCAAGCCTGTTTTGCAATAGATTCATAGGTAAATGCTGTAGATTTCCCTTGCCATGGCTGGATATAGCCCCATTGTATTCTTCAGGACAGACCCCAGGGCTGGCTCTGCCCTGACCCTCAGTAAGACCATCACCTCACAGGCAGCAGGCCATAGGGAGCAGTAAATTCGCTGCTTGCCCCTAAACTAGGAAGGCCCCTGCTATTCCAGAGATGCATCACTCCGCAGCACAACTTTTCAGAAGCAGCCTCTGCCAGCTGATAATCTCAACTGTCTCACTGCTCATCCTGAGCAATGTGCCACTGCTGTATCATCTTCCTTTTGTAAGGATGGGTGAGGCAGCAGCTTCTGTCTCTTCCTCATTTGTATATGGGCAATGGGGAGGGAGCACTGCCACTGCCACATTCTTTTTCTTCAAAGTCTGATAGGTAAGGGCCCCCCTTTTTTGAGGACCATACCAGTTGTGTGGACACCCCTCATGTGGCATTATCTTTCCCTAGTGGCGGGCGGGGGAAAATGTGGGCCAACTCATGTTCCATCACTTTCTTGGGTGGCTGGGCCATCCCTGATAAGCTTAAAATGGTTGTGTGTCTTACTTTGGAGACTATGGGCCTGTGCAAACCAGCCATTAAGGCTGGCCTGGGGGCAGAATCATGGCATGGCATCCATATGATGCACAACCTAACTCTGTCCCTATGGTGGCGTGACATCGCACACTGCACCACATGGTGAGCATGATCACAGTGCTCCTCTGTCTCTGCTTTTAAATTATGCAGTGCCAAAGGAGTACTGTAAAGCCATGGTGCATGAATCTTATTGCTCCATAGCCCTGAGTAGCACTGACACAGGAATTGCATCTTTTGGCTCTGACAGAAAAGTTCTGGCAGAGCAAAATGGTGTGTCTTAGCACTGAACTGGTGCTGGGCAATGGAATGGGGGCGTTTTGAGGACACTTGGGAGTGCAATAAAATCTAGTTTTCCCTCGGTCGTGTGTGGCCCCAAGCATCCCCTACCCATGCCCAGAACGTTTTAAAAAATGAGTGTGATAAAGTTCTAAGAGAGTATGACTTGCCCAAGGTCATCCGCTGGTTTCCTAAAGGCAAGTGGAGATTTGAACCCTGTCAGCCAGAGTTCTAGTCAAACATTCAAGCCACTACAGCATGCTACTTTATATTTTGATAATACTACATAAAAAGTTAAAACCAGGAGTGGTGCTTGTTTGTGTGTTATGTCCAGAGAGAAGAGGAAGTATATGATAATCTCTTAAACTTTTTTCAATGAAATGGCCTAAATTTTGACCTGAACCTAGAGTTTGTTTTAAAGAAAAAGTAGTTCTCATCAACAGACTTTTCCAGTTTCTCTATGCGTTTGCCCAATACAGATTTTCATGGCCTAGAGTAGTAAGTAGGTGTGAACCTGTGTCAAGAGTTATAACAGAATTAAGCCACTTCCACTGAGATTAACGTGCTGATGTGGTGAAAGCTGAAGTGTAAACAGCAGACTGGTCTCCTTCAGCTTCCTACTGTGTGCATTAAGCAGAACTGTAGGACCTGAAGTGAAATAGTGCCCTTAAACTGGATGTGTATGTTGTGAAGAAGCTATTAAAATCTAGCAAGGAGTTTTAAAAGGTTATCATCTTAGGACAATGTGTATTACATATCTAGTACTACATTTCTTCAAAACTCTGCACCATGAGGATTTGGGTTTCCTGGAAAACTGAAGATTTACCCCAAAGCCTAGTGCTTCTTAAATATTTTGGAACATGGTTTCCTTTTGGAAATCCGATGGAACCTCTGTACCTCCATCTCTATAACATGGTGACCATGACAACTGTAGGTTATCTGATTGCTTATAATAGGATCCCATGTCAACCATGCATTTATTTGGAGTGAAATCACACTCCATTCCAACACATCTTAATAATATGAGGGTAGAATTCAGAGAATTCATAGCCATGTTAGTTTAGAATATCAGCGGTGGCATCAACAGCAGGGTGAGAGGTTTGTGGGCTTGACTGGATGACACCCCAGAGAGGGGTTGTACACCCAATGGGGCTGGCATGACTGCTGGCATGACTGCTGGCCCTGCAACTAAGTGAGACTCCAGTATTGCCCAGTCAAGCAGTGGGCACAGCTGTGCCTTATTTGATATGGCCCTCCAGAGGCTACAGCAATGCCCGCCAGGCAGCAGGTGCTGCTTGGGGGTTGGCGGCTTTTGTTTGGTGTCCAGCTTGGCTGCTCTTCCAAGCAGACACACCGGATCCCAAACAGCCACCTGAGGCTGCAGCACTTCCCCCCTAAGCAATGGATGCTACTTATGGGTGGGTGGTGGTGCCTTTTGTTTGGGGTCCAATGTGTCTCCTTCCCTGAGCAGCTGCTCGGGATCTGAAATGGCTGCTGGGAGGCTGCAGCACAGGGAAGTGCCTTTTGTTTAGGGTCTGGCTTGGCTACTCCCTGAGTAACTGCACCAGACCCTGAACAGTCATCCTGAGGCTGCAGCAGTTTTGTCAAGTGGCAGTGGGCTGGCCAGGGAGCAGGCAAGCAAGGCACTTAGAGGCATAGTGGACCATGGGGCAGTCCAACCTCTGCTGCCTTCCTGCACCAGGTGACACCAACTACAGAGACACTACTGAATATCAGAATGCAAAGGAATCTTGTAGCAGCTTTGAAACTAATTGTGGAAAAGAAGTGGGAGCATAAGCCTTTGTAGACTTTGTCTGTTTCCTCAGATATCTCTTTCTCACAGTTAAGATTCAAAGATGTTACAAGATTGCTCTGCGTACTCCTGGATAATATCATTTGACATTTAAAATATATTTTAATTAAAAAATTAAATTTAAAAAAATTAAAAGATTTCTACCAATGCACAGGGTTATTAAAGGGAAAAGAATATAGATTTCCTGCAACATGTGTAATTTAGTCCAGGGCTGACCCAAGACATTTTGCTGCCTGAATCAAAGCAGCAAACATTACCCCCTCCTGTGTCCATTGAAGTCAGAGTACATAGCATTTCAAGGCATCCAATTAATTTTGGTACATGAGGTAAAATCCCACAAAACTCCATTCCTTGTCCCAGGTAGTAAAAAAACAAGGAAAACCAATCAAATAATCATTTGTAATAATCTGCTGTCCCCCATCTGATGCCTGAGGCAGCTGCCTCATTGTACCTAATGTTAGGGCAGGCCTGATTTGGCCATGGAGGTACAGAGCAACAAGGTATAGGAGCAAGCACTTTTATTAGTTGCCACTTTGAAACTGAATGGTGTATGTGAAAGGAATGGGTTGAATAATACCATTTGTAAACTCCACACTGATCACAGGATTCACAGCATGGAAAAATTACTTTTTTTGGACTGTAAATCCCAGCAACCATTCTGTCTGTAGATTTCTGGATGTTGTATTCCAAAACAGTAACTTTTTGAGCCTCTGGCACAGATGGGAGCATTTTTTATTTTTTTTAAAAGCCTTCTGTTTGGCACAGAAATATAAGCTCCTCATATGAGATTTGCTCTTGAGCCGTATGCCTAATGGCCCACACAAGAGAGTAAGGAAGTTTCTTACTCCTCAGCTGCAGGGTATGTTACAACCGAAGCCAATGTAAACAAACACCACACAACAGGGGGCAGTGCTGGAATAGCCGTCAAACTAAGAAAAAGAAGTAACTAAAAGAAAAGAAATCAAACCAGACTCTGATCACTTCTGCAGCCCCTTCTAGAAACAGGCAAAAGAAGCCTGTGGGGTTAAAGAGAAGGAGGAAAAAACATCCCATGGTGAACCCAGCAAGAGTGTCACTTGAGACTGTAATCTTTCTACTTCTGGAAGTGAGAGGAATGGAAGGAATCACCCATCCCACCTGAGAGGATCACTCAAGCAGCAGAAACAGCTCAATTTCTCTTTCATCACACTACTGCTAGGAAGTCGCTGCTTAAGAATCAGACACAACAGGGTTGGTTATGACCTTTAAAGGCCTACACAGCTTGGGTTCAGATTGATCAGAAACATGTTACTCCCTAGATGGGTCTGTCTGAACTTTAAGATCAGAAGGGGAGGGCTTTCTCTGGATTCCACCACCATTAAGGGCACATTTGGTGAGGACCTGAAAGGGAGCCTTCTCAGTGGCTGCTTCCAAGTTATGGCATTCCCTTCCTTGGGAGGCCCAATTGGTGCCTTTCTTGCTGTCTTTCCACTGGCTGGTAAACATTTATTTAAGGAGGCATTTGGGTTTTAATATGTAGTGGAAGATGGACCTTTTAATGGGATGTATTGTGTTTCCATTTTATTATGTTTTAAATGTATTTTTATAAATTCTTTTAACTTGCATTTTAAATCTAAGTCTGGTTTAATTGTGTTTTAACTTTTGTAGTGCCATGTAATATCTTTTTAAATTGAAATGTATCATGTTTTTAAATTGTTGTTAGCTGCCTTGAATCCCACGCTGGGAGAAAGGCGGGCTATACATTAAACAAACACATGCATAAATACCCAAATAAACAGGGAGCCCACTCTCTCATGGGCCCTAGGCATTTGCAGTTGCATTTACAATGTTATGCTATAGGTTTATTTCAGCCGTGGTCCCTGCAACTTCCATGTATTTGGGGCAGTGATGCCATGCAAGGAAACAACAAATATTTTAATGTCACCATCCAAGAGGCTGAACTTAATTTTAAGTTTTCTGTGTTTTTTTTTTTAATAAATTAATTCCTTGCCCTTTCATTGGTGGGTCAACAAGGAAAACATAAAAACAATGAAGATTGAGTCTCCCTTATCTGAAATACTTGGTACCAGAATTGTTTTAGATTTTGTATTTTTTGTATTTTGGAATATTTGCATATTCTAAATATTCCAAAATCTAAAATAAAATACAAAATCCATAAATTAATTAATAAGATTATTTTATGTTTCATGTACACCTTATACACATCATCTGAAGGTAATATTGTACATAATATTTTTAATATTTTTTTCATGAAAAAAAGCTTGTATATGCTGAACCATCAGAAAGCAGCGGTGTCACTGTCTTAGCCACCCATGTGGACAGTTTTAGAGTATTTTGGATTTTGGAGTTCTGGATAGGCTATAATTTTCTTAGCTGCTTGCTAGATGCCAAACTACATTGCACTTTGTCTCTTGTTTTTCATACACTAAATTAATTAGAGGCACAAGGGTTATTTGAGGGGAAAATCACAGCACATAGTAGAAAGAAGAACATTATCTCTTTCTGCTCAAGCTGTGACAAAAACTCTGTATGCCATTTGAATTGCAGTATAATGAAAAACATTTCTCCATGCCACAAATGGAGGGTGTTTTATTATTGTCCCTTGTAGCAATACCAGGGCAGCATTGGTGGTGGACAGAACATAATGTGCTCTCTGGTCATAGATCTACTCCTGTCATCTGGGATAACTGACAAACATTTAGGGCTCTCTTTTTCTATGGCATTACCTTCTCTTTTGTTATTGAATGCAGCAAAACATCTTTAAATCTATTGGGATCTTAAGTTGTATGACCCACTTTTTAATGCATGTAAACCAATAAAAGACTAGCAGTTTCCCCCAAGTTTATGGAGTGGTATTTATTTCAAGAAAAAACAGAAATGTACAGGTACTAACATCACGCACCAACAGTGCAGGGGAAAGTGATCTAAATCCTGTTATTAGTCCCCATGAAGAGAGCCCTGGTGGCACAGTGGTTAAATGCCTGTACCGCAGCCACTCACTCAAAACCATAAGGTGGCGAGTTCAAGACCAGCAAAAGGACTCAAGCTCGACTCAGGCTTGCATCCTTCCGAGGTCGCTAAAATGAGTACCCAGATTGTTGGGGGCAAGTAGCTTACAGTTGTAAACCGCTTAGACACTCCTTACGCGGTATGAAGCGTCCTCAAGTGAAAGAGCCCTCCCTCATGACTACACCATCTGGTCGCCTAGGAGGGAGTGAAAGGACAGGCCAAACTCCGTCAGGCCTGTCTTAGATTAAGAAGACAAGCCCTCCCTCCAGTCCATCTGCCTTGGTCCAGGCCTCAGAGGGAGAGAAGAACCTTTGGACCTGATCCCCTTCCCCACCACCATTCCCTTCTCCTTTTGTGTCATGTCTTCTTAGATTGCAAGCTTGAGGGCAGGGAACTGTCTAACTAAAATAATAATTGTAAGCCGCTCTGATAGCCTTTAGGGCTGAAGGGCAGGGTATAAACAAACAAATAAATAAAGCTGTTTGCTTGACTGCTGTAATCTGCTCTGATTCCCCTGGAAAAGGCGGAATACAAATAAATCCTATTATTATTATTATTATTATTATTAGAACCATTGACTCACTATGTAAACTTATCATAGAATCATAAAGTTAGAAGAGATCACAAGGGCCATCCAGTCCAACCACCTGCCATACAGGAACTCTCAGTCAAAGCATCCCTGACAGATGGCCACCCAGGCTCTATTTAAAGACCTCTAAAGTAGGAGACTCCACCACTCTTTGAGGGAGTGTGTTCCACTGTCCAATAGCTCTTTTACTGTCAGGAGGTTCCTCCTAATGTTGAGGTGGAATATCTTTTCCGGTAGCTTGCATCCATTTTTCCATGTTCTAGTCTCTGGAGCAGCAAAAAGCAAGCTTGCTGCATCCTCAGTATGACATCCCTTCAGATATTTAAACAGGGCTATCAAATCACCTCTCAGTCTTCTCTTCTCTTGACTAAATATACAGCTCCCTTAGTCATTCCTCATGGTTTCCAGATCCTTCACCATTTTAGTTGCCCTACTCTGGACATGCTCCAGCTTTTCAACATCCCTTTTGAATTATGGTGCCCAGAACTGGACACACTATTCTAGGTTAGGCCTGACCAAAGCAGAATAGGATAGCACTGTTACTTCCCTTGACCTAGAAACTATACTTCTGTTGATGCAGCCTAGAATCACATTGGCATTTTAGCTGCTGCATCACACTGTTGAGTCATGTTCAATTTGTAGTCTACTAGGACTCCTAGATCTCTTTTAGATGTAATCCCATTAAGCCAGGTGTCCCCCATTCTATATCTATGCATTTCATTTTTCTGCCCTAAGTGCAATACCTTAAATTTCTCTGTGTTGAAATTTATTTTGTTAGCTTTGGCCCAGCTTTCTAATCTATTAAGGTCATATTGAATTTTGTTTCTCTCCTCTGGGTTATTAGCTACTCCTCCTAATTTGGTGTCATCTGCAAATTTGATAAGCATGCCCCTCTTCTTTCACCCAAGTCATTGATAAAGATGTTGAATAGCACTGGGCCCAGGACAGAACCCTGTGGCACCCCACTAGTCACTTCTCTATTGGATGAAAAGGGGCCATTGCTGAGCACCCTTTGGGTTCAACCAATCAACCAATTAAAAATCCATTTAACAGTTGCATGGTCTAACCTATATTTTACCAGCTTGTTTGCAAGAATATCATGGGGTACCTTATCAAAGACCTTACTGAAATCAAGATATGCTATATTCACAGAATTCCCTTCATCTACCAAGCTGGTAATTTTATCAAAAAAGAGATCGGATTAGTCTGGCATGACTTGTTCCTCTGAAATGCATGTTGACTTTTTGTGATCATGGTCTTGCCTTCTAAATGTTCACAGACTCTCTGTTTAATCATCTGCTTTTGAATCTTTCCTGGTATTGATGTCAGACTAACTGGGCGATAATTATTGGAATCCTCTTTCCCCCCCTTTATGCAGATGGGGACATTTGTCCTCCTCCAGTCTGTTGGGACGTCTCTTTTCCAAGGGTCCCCAAAGATTATTGCCAATGGCGCTGAAATTACATTTGCTAGTTCTTTTAATACCCTTGGATGTAGTTCATCAGGTCCTGGAGACTTACATTCATTTAGATTAAGCAGGTATTCCTGTACTACCTCTTTATTTATTCTGTGCTGTGTTTCCCCTATCTGCTCCATTTTCTTCAGGTTGAGCACCCTTTTCCTTTTGTGAGAAAACTGAGGAAAAGAAGGTGTTGAGTAGTTCTGCCTCTTCTCTGTCTTATCATGCAAGAATTGATGAAATGGATCTACTTTAACTGGGATTGACCAACGAGATTTAGGCCATAGGCGCCAAGTAATTCAGGTTTGGTAAAAGAGAAAAACTTCCATTGACTAATCTATAAAGGGTCAGTGTTTTTTCCCCCAGGCTGGTGGAATGACTCAGAAGCCCATGCAAATAACCTACGCCTTACCTTTTTATAAGAGTGAAAAGTCACAAAACAGATGCAACCACCTTCACATTTTTTACAGCTAAACCATTAACCAGAGAGAGAGAGAGAGAGAGAGAGAGAGAGAGAGAGAGAGAGATAACACACAGCAGTTGGGAAGTGTTTCTGTAGGATCCTAATATTTAGGGCTTTCTACCAAATGCAGGGGATGCTTTTAACATCAGCCACTTCAAAGAGCTCTTTCATGTACCACACATTTTCCTCCCTCCCACCCTTCAGTTTGCATGCATGCAATCAGAAGACAGATCTGGCAAAAAGGAGCCTCAATGTTGCTCACAATTTGGGCAGCCTTCAGTCAACAAATCTCTTGATCCTAGAGGCATCTCTGCTGGGCACATGTCAAATATAGATTCCTCCCAGGATCACCACCAGTGCCTTAGCTCTGCTAAGAAAATGAAGATTTCCAATCTCTCCAGTGCTATAAAGCAGTGCTTCCCAGACTATTTGGTACAGGGGATAAGGAATCCCCCTCTCCCTGTGCCAGGAACCAGCAATATATTTTTGCCCATTGGCAAATTATTATTTGTTCTATCCTGAAAACTTGCCTGTGGCTCAACACCTAGTCCTGTTCCAGGGGCCACCACTTTGAATAGTGCTGCTTTAAAGAACTTATTCGAGCTTTTGATAGAATTTGTGATAGTACAGTAGGCACTTATGGATCACCACCAGAGAAGTCTAAACAAGGCTGCCAAACTTGGAAAAAATCTGCATGTGCTAGAGGAACTGGCACCGTGAGGTGCTTGTAAATTTGCTTTTGATTTTATTGCCATTCCACCCAAAGCTAGTGTGGTGTAGTGGTTTAAATACTGAACTATAACTTTGGAGACCAGGGTTTGATTCCCTGTTTGGGTAACCCACTGGGTGACCTTGGGCAAGTCACACTTTTTCAGACTCAGAAGAAGGCAAAGGCAAAGGCAAAGGCAAAGGGCCTTCTGAACAAATCTTGTCAAGAAAACCCCATGATAGGTTCACCTTAGTGTTGCTGTTAAGTTGGAAATGACTTGGAGGCACACAATGAGAGGGGCTCTCCAATGCAGGACTCTCCCTTTGAGATGTTTGGGACTGGCAGAAACCCCATACAACTTGGAGCAGCTGTAGGAGGAGCAACCAGATTTGCCACCTCTGCAGTTGTCCCTGTGTCTTATCTTACATGTATAGATACCAGTGTAATTCTCCATATTTTAAGCAACACCACGTACAAGAGAACACTTCAACTGCTTTGCATGAACAACCCCATGCCCTACTCCAAGTCACCTCCTGTACCAGGAGCTGTGAGTGTGGCACATGGGGATGAATGTCCTTCAAGATCCCAGAACTGGATTCTGTCCTCTGTTTCCCCAGTGCAACAGCATGCAGGACTGTGCAGGTAACTTCATGTTTTTCCATCAAGAAAACATGGTTTCCATAACAACATTTTTGTTTATGAAGTATTTACAGTGGAAGTGGGTTTTTCTTTGCTTCCCTTTTCTTATTCCCTGGTCACTGTAGATCAGGTTGCAAGTAGGAATTGATCCCGTAGAGGCATGTATTGGCTTTTAGTATCTGGCAACAACCAGGAGGTTTTCCTTAGGAACAACTGATCTCTTTGATTGTATGTGTCTTGCACATTTCTAAAATATACCAAACCCAAGAGAAGTAATTGTATCACAATGTGTGCAGGCCATGAATTGCTATGATCATATCCATTACCAAAGCCACCTGAAGTCTGGTCAGAAAATGTGCAGACTCTGAGCCAAAGGAAAGCTTTTTGCTGACCTGGTTACATGATAGGAACTTGCTTTTTTAAAAAACCCTCTCCAAAGCCTGTCTGTGCTCCTCGTCTGTTTTGTTCCAATCCTTTCTCCCCATTTAATCATGAAGGAATGCTTCTCAAAAGATGTCGGGTCATAAGAGCTCAATAAATCAATCCAGATACACCCCTAATGAGTGGCAAATTAAACAACATTTGTTTTAAGTTCAGAGATCCTCCTGGGAGAATCCTTCTTGGTTGCAGGCAACATTTCTCAGTTGCAGGTATTGGGAGGATGGGATCTGAGGAATGCTGAGCCTGTCCCACAAGTCTCTCAGATATGCCGCTCTTTTTCACTCAGCTGGGGCTACTAAAAGAAGATTCACATCTTCCATTTTACTGCTGTCCTGTTTTAGTGAGGAATGTGTACAGAGTGAGTTTAGCTTTATCACAGATTTTTGGGGGTGGAGTATATTCCATCCCACTTTGGATTCCACCCCTTCTAGAGCAATTTGTGCCTATCTTGCATGTATAAATTCATGAATTTATACAAAATTGTATCCATGAATGTTCATGGATAACAGTAATAAATGGGAGCATTTATTAATGTGCATGTTTTAAGCTGGCTAACCATGAGGGTGGTCTAGGGAGGAGAAAAAAAAATCTGGAAGCAGAATGCTCTGTCTTTTTGCCTTGTAAACCTTAGGCTCACCTTACATTATTTAGCAGATCTTTGTCACATGAATGTTATGAGTAATGGATGGTAGAATTTTAATTATGCCAGGACTGAGAGAGGTTCTCTGAAATCTAAATAGTCGGTTGATTTTAGCAGTCTACTTACACATTGAATTTTCATGAGAAAAACAACAGATGATGTGTATTGCTGGATACAAAGCGGGCTATACAATTAGACAAAGTAAGGCAACTGCTTCAGATGGCACATGCTGAGAGACAACAGGAGAATGCCTGAGCTATATATCCTGAGACCTTGGCCATTCCCATCTGTTAGTGAACACAATTGTGTGAGTCTGTTCTTCACCCCTAAACTAACTTGCTACCTTCATGGCTGGTGGAGACAAGTGGTCTCAAGCTCTCCTACAAACAGAGGTGAGAGGTGAAGTGCTAAGCAATAACATTGCACAGAGGCTGTCCCTCATTGCTCCCACAAACAAACAGAGGTATTGCCATGTGCTCAACCCCATGCATCCCAAAGGAAGGCACCTGCCCATTCCCATCACCATAAAAGAAGTTAAATGTTGGAGGCACATCTACATACATTAGGGCTGTAAAAGAAACGAGTGGAGAGGAGAAGGAGGGACAGTTGATAACAGATGTTGCTCCAGCAGCTGTTTTGGCATCAGATACTGGCATAGGAAAGCCTGAAGCAATTACACTGTCATACTCTCTCCCTGCCAGACTTTACCTAGAAACAGTGGCTTGTTGAGTGCCTGGCTCTGAGGGGTTCTCAGAACCATGACAGTAAGTGAAGGTGATAAGGAAAAACCATTGGTCACTTCTCCTGCAGTACTGTGGCCCCAAGGACTCCTCAAAGAACTAGACAACTTTACGTAGATCTGGTCTCTGATAGTGTGTGAAGGACGGGGGGGGGGGGCTGCTTCTATGTATAGCAAGACATTTCCTATTGCTGTTTGCAGGAATGCTGCTATCGGTGCTGACTTCTTGTTCTCTGTTTCATCCTCTTTAAAAGATGGCTCTGTGAAGTGTATGTATGTGGGATGTTTCCACTGATTCTCCCAGTGCCTCCCTCTCCCTCTCATGGTGGGGCTGGGCAGCTTTTTGGATGCACCTCAACACTTATTTTACCATGTAGGAAGTGGTAGCTTTCAAGAAATAGCTGGCAAGTCTCTGCAGTAGTATGGGGTTGGGTGAATATGTCACATCTGAGGTGGCTGCTTCATCCAACCTTATGGTCAGGCCATCCTGAACAAAACACACAATTCATCATCAGTGTTGAAGTGAAGTTTTACTGTCAGTCCAATTTGCTTCTGTATATGGAATGAGGGAAGGTATAATCTTGTTCTTTGTCTCATGCAGCAAAAGATTTTGAGCTCCTTCTGCTGGATGAGACCAGAGCCTGATTCCCACTACCTTTTGAACTGGATCACAAATTGATTTGAACCGGTTCAAATAACCCTGATTCCCACTTGAACTGAATCACTGAAGCGATCCTGAGAGGGAGCTATGCTCTAGACCCATTTAACCCGTGTCTTTTTTACACTGATTTTTTCCATGTCTTTTTGGATAAATCAATTCCATGCAAGTGTGAGCCAGATGCGGATCAGAATCAATTTAAATTTGTCCTTTGGCTGGCAGGACCGAGTCCATTTTGAATCAATTCATTTATGAATGTGAACCACAAGTGGGTTATTTTACAGGAAAAAATGTGATCAGGACAAATGTAATGTGAACCACACTCTGCTGTCAAATTGATCCATTGATTCAGATTGCAAACTGATTTATTTGTAAGTGGGAATGAAGCCCAGGGGTCTAGTCCAGGGGTAGGGACACTGCAGTGACCCTTGGAAACCTCACTTGGAGACCTCACTAACACCCAAAATCCCCCAACTGCTCCAACTTTTAAAATGTTGCTATGATTTTGGGGAAGGTTTTGCTCCCAAATCATGCAGAAATTCTCTCAAACATATGATAGGACATAAAATGCCCCTCTCACCCCCACATGTATTTTAGAATCTTGTATTCTCTCCAAATGTTTTGTTTTCCTCTACAGTCCCTCTTAAAATGGCATTAGGAAATGATGTGATGTCATTTTATGTTATCATTTTGAGGAACATTGCAGAGGAAAATAGCCGTGAGGAGTGTTGCCTCGGGGTGGACGAGCAGGGAAAGTGGCCCCTGGGTCCCACAGAATTGGCCAACACTGCTCTAGTCAGGTTAGGGCTGAGTGGCACACTGTGAATAGGCAAAATGATGCAGATACCTTCAGCAACAGACTGCCAGATGTGACAAATTTGCTAATTATGGGTTGCCATAATTATCACCAAAGTATACTAGACTGGCTTGGGTGGATTATCGATACCCCTACCAAAAAAACATTGTAAGGTTTCATGTACCAATTTATTTTTCAGAAGTCTATTTTTAAAACTTCATGTTATTTCATGGCTTACAAAACACACAGAGGAAAACAAAACTTGAACAAGCCCCAACATCTGTGTACATCTCCTAAGGAGTGCTCACCACTGAATCCAGTTGGATTTAAATCCAAAGAAACAATTCATTAAAAATTTGAGAACCAGAGCTAAACAGACATGTTCCATTTTCAGCACTAAGGGTCTTCCCAGCTGAACCTGCCCAATAAAACTCACTCAGGACTCTTTCAGATGTCAGAAATTGGAAGTATAATTTAATGGCAATCTGAACACAATCATGGGGTTTGACGTTATTGCGAATTAAAGCTTCGCACACAATTTCAGGCAAAAGGGAAGTCATTCCGAATGCAATCATGGGTTTTCCTTTACTGCGAAATAAATCTTAGCACGCAATTTCAGGCAAAGGGGGTCATTTTCGGGAAATGGAACGTTACTCCGAACACACTCTGAATGCAATGGGAATTCCCGTGACTTCGCCAAACAAGCGAATTCACAGGAATTCGAATTGGCTCAATTCGCAGTAAAGAGAAATTCCTCCCATATGAAAGAGTCCTCAGTGAAATTCAAGGCACATATGCAAGTTACTTTTCTTTCTTGGAAGAATGAAAGGAGTTGAAGAGACAGTAAGGTGGAGGGGAAGGAGGGAGGGAGAACAAATCACTGGTAAATCTGCACAGTTTCTCACCATTAGAGCCTGCAGGGCTTATAGAGAAGGAGTTTCCCAAGCTCAGCCCCCTCCCCCTTTCAGTGCCAAAATTGGAAACTGAGGCCTATGACAAAATGCAGCCTGGAACAAAGGAGGAATCCAGGATCTGCTGATTCAACTTGTCCAGCCAACTGGGATGTTTTTAGCCCCTTCAATTTGGGGATTTTCCCAGTTTTCTAGGATTTATGGCAATCCCTGCCCTGGGAGGTTCACTACCAGTTGGCATGTTTTTGAAAAACTGAATATTTTCAAATGACAGGCTCTGAGAAACTTACACTGTGAGCAATTTCCATAATGAGCCCACCAACAATACCTATTTCTGAGAGGTCCTCAAAGTTTGGCATTTGTAAAATAGCCAGCTTTGCAGAGAATGGTTTGCTTGGGAGTTTATCCGACGGGAGGAATTTCTCTCTATTTTGAATGGAGCCAATTCGAATTTATGTAAATTTGCTCATTTAGCAAATTTATGTGAATTCTAATTGCATTCAGAATGCATTCAGAATGACTTCCCGTTGACTGAAAATGACTTCCCATTGCCCAAAATTGCGTGAGATACTCTAATACACAATAACATAAAACCCATGATTGCATTCGGAATGACTTCCCTTTCACCTGAAATTGCATGAGATACACTCATACACAATAACATGAAACCCCATGATTGCGTTCAGATTGCCATTGGATTATACTTCCAATTTCCGTTGTCTGATAAACTACTTAGTGTTATTGCTCTCCAAACAGCATTGCTGCCTGCTATCTCACTCTCAAAAGAGAGACAAAACTGATGTTGGTAACAGTAAGGAGAAGGTGGGTGGGTGTAGCTGGCTGTAATAATCTGATTTGTTGTTGTTAAATGTCCTTGTGTTGACCTTGACTCATGGTGACTCTGAGAGGGAGACACTTCCAAGGAGAGGGAGACACTTCCTGTCCTCAACCACAATGCTTAGGTCCTGCAAGCCAGAGCTATGGCTTCTTTGATTGAATCTATTCATCTAGTATATGGTCTTCCTCTCTTCCTCCCTTGTTCCCTAGTATTATTGACTTTTCTAATGAGTCATTCTTCCTCATGATGTGTCTGAAGTATGACAGTCTCAATTTGGTCATCTTGTCTTGTAGAGAGAGTTCTGGATTGATCTGTTCTAGGATTCACTTGTTTGTCTCTTTGGACATCCATTGTATCCTTAATATTCTTCTCCAGCACCACATAGCACCATGTTCTAGAAGAGTTGCCACATAGCCCGAAAGCTCCACAAAAAATAGTGGATGCCGGCCATGAAAGCCTTTGACTCCACATTGTTACTTAAGTTTATCGCACTGGCCCCTGGAACGTGCCATGTGCATTACAAAAGGGTCCGGGATCGGGATGGAATGAATGGCAGACACATTTTACTGCACACAATGGTCCCTCACTCAATGCGTTCATTTCCCATTCTGTCCCAGAATCCATCCCAGAGAGGCGATTTTTGAGAATTGTTCAGAACAGTTCTCAAAACATCACCTCCCTGGGACAGATTTTGGGACGGAATGGGAACAGAACACATTGAGTGAAGGACAGTGTGTGCAGTAAAATGTGTCCCCCACTCGTCCCTCACTCATTCCTGGCCCCTTGTATTCTGTTCTCGGAACATTTCAGGGCCAGGAATGTGATAAACATATCTGTTTTTGTAAGCCTTATTCACTGTCCAGCTCTCACAGCCAACACAATGGCTTGGACTATCCTAACTTTAATGTTTAGTTTTATGTTTAGAAGCTTGACCAGTTTTTTCACAGCTGGCCTTCCCAATCCTAGCCTTCTTCTGGTTTCTTGACTGTAGTATCTGCTCTCATCAGTGAATGATCCAATGTAGGAGAACTCTTTTGCTATTTCTATTTCTTCATCAACTAAAATGAATTTATGTAACCTGATAGGTGGCAGCAACTACATGCCTTTTCTTAACTTGCCTCAGGTAGTGGGAGAGTTTGGGCCACACTAGAACTAAATAGACATTCTCTTAGAGCACCACTATTCAAAGAGGTGGCCTACGAGCCATCTGCATCTAGTCCCTGTTTTCACAAAAGTAACAAACAACAGTAGCCAATGAATACAAATATGATCCCTAGCCAATTGGAAAAACAGTATTGCTAGTCTCTTGCATCAGATATCTTAAGAAGCAACTGACTTAGAGGGGACCACAAGGTCTTGCAAATGGAGCATGCCCGTGCCTCTAAAACAGATTCTCTAATGCAATACCCCACCCTAAATATGCTGAACTACAGTTTCAACTGTCCCCAGTCAGCAGGTTTATTTGTTTCAATTTCCATTCATTCTCATTTAATCCTTTCTCAAGCAGCTTGCTCATTCTTACAAAAAGGTAAAAGGTGTTTAGACATGGGAGCCAATGAAAGACTTAAAATTCAAATCAGTAGGGGAATTCCAGGTAAACATTACAGGAAACAAATGCAAATGTCTCACCAGCTAAAACGCTGCCAGCACTTTCATTTTACACTTGTCCCAAACATCCGAAGACTTATGGACTGTCTCACCTTCAAAGCAATGTGCCTGGAGCAAGTGAGAAAAGGCAGTATTTTGAGAACTGGGCAAGTTGGATGATGATTGTCTGTGTAAGAGAATTCTGCATTATTCAGTTCTTTAAAACACATTTGTCCCCAGCTAATGGATTGGTGGTTGTAACTAGAGCTGGCTGTGAAATAGTTTGCATATCTTTCTCAAGAAAATGTCAGTAGCCAGACATGGAATTGTGTTTGTTTTGGAGCATGTGAGCCACATGGATAAACTGGGAAATTATGGCAACTGAACATGAAGAAATGAAAAACTGCAGCTGGAAGAGATAACTTTTCCCTGGACTCAGATGAATTACTACCCTGCCCCCTGCCCCATATTTTAAAGCAAACAATTTTCTTCCCCTTTTCCTGCAAAAAGTTACATTGTGCTCAGGAATTAAAATTCCAATTCCAGACTTCTTTAAATTAAGTAAATCAGTTATTTCAGAAATCTTTGAGTCCAGTATGAAACAGTTTCTGCTAAAAATGACCAGGACAAATGTGTTTTTGGTGAAAAAATTGTCAAGGGCTGAGTTTGTCTATTTTAGAAATACAATTTCTTTTAAAAACTAAAAGCCAAACAAAAGAGCCCTGCAACCTATTTGGAAGGCAAATTGCATTTCCTGGAGGCTTCCACCTGGAAGTCATTCTTACTTGGTCAGGTTGGGGGTGAGGGGAGGGCAGAATCTAAGAAGTTGTACTAGAAATAAATAAAGCCTGCAGTTCCAAGAAAGTGAACTTAGGGGAGAAACAGACCACCCTGAAGGGACGGCATGATGCTGCCCCTGAAAGAGCCAGGTGGGCACTGCAGCAACCTCATGGCGCAACCCCACTTTGGCCCTTTGCCTCTGCAGAATGAAGCAGCACATTGCCACTCCTTTTTACAGCAGCTTTTCCTGCCCCGCTGGGGTTTTGCGGCACTGCGGCAGCATGTGGCATCTAAATGCCATGCTGCCACAGTGCCATGAAGCCAGCACACGTGTGGTGAGCCATGCAGCTCCCTCGTGGCATGGGAGTGTGTGCTGTCTGAATGCCACACCCCTACACCACTATGAAGCCACCATATTGTGCCAGTCTGTCCTGGCCCATAGTGACATATTCTCTTCCTGCCCCAAGTTTAGCAAGGACCATCTTGATTAATTTCATCTGCTTTTAAAATGTCTTCTTTTTTCCTTTGCCTCCTCCTTTCCTGCTTTGTCTTCAGCATACTGTACTTCAGTTGCTGTAAACTGAGTTCAAACTTGCTGCAAACTGAGGAAAGGATAGCAGAATGGTACCCTTCCCAGTAGGCTCAGGCAAAACCAAAGTTCGGCAGCTTCGCCTAGCTTTTGTGTTTTTCTTGATTAATAACTTTCTCCATCTGGATCATACTCTGATATTGCTTGGCCTCATGTGTCCCAGTTTTTGTCTGTGAAATTTTGGAGGGAATGTATTAACTAGTCCTGAGCACACATCTGTGGTAGCTCTGTTTAGGTGCTGCAGTTACAGATTGCATTCAGTGGCTTTTCTCTTCAATATCAAGAACTGCAGAGCCATGCAGACTTCACACATAAAATCAGCTACTTTAGGTTGTGGCTGAATATGGCAGTGAAAATCCAAAAACTAGGATAATTACTAGAGCTTGAAAGATTATATAAGATAGATCAGAACACCCAAAGAATGTACTGTGATTCAGTTTATTACAGCAAATGCCTAAAAAGTAATAATCATTTGGCACTTGTTAAGAAGAGTTGGCAATAATGTTTTTAAATTCCTTATATTGAGAAAGAGGTATTACATATCTTATCTGTGGAGGAGTTACTCATAAACCTTAGTAGATGGCTGCCCAAACTTCATTGTCAGAAAAGGATATTATTAAACAAGATCAAGGCTTCTTTTTTTCAGTCATATGTCCACACCAGTCCAATACTGGAAGATAAAACACATACCTAGAGGATTACAGAATCAAAAAACACCTTTTATAGAAAAGCCAAGCAAGTGAATCATTTTAAGGGGGGAAAGTGTTGACATGCTAAACAAGTGCTTTCTTGATAGAGTGCTGTTGTTAATTATAGAAGGATTTCTTGAGAATAGAGACAAGTTAAAACTCATAATGTTGTTACAGAGCAAATATTTAAAGAGAGAATCAGGGAAGTCACTGAAGTTCATTGACCTTAAATGAATTTAAAGGGAGTGTCTCATTTTCCCCCTTCTCCTACTCACAATATAGTAATCCAGGTATTTAAGCTTATTCTTAACATTAACATACTGTTGTATCACATCTGAGACTCTAAATTGATTTTCAGCATTAATGCTAATATTTTTAAGAAATGCGGCTGTAGCCTGAGATGTCTCAGCTATTAATCCTTTCTTTGTCCACAACCCACACAAACCAGTTGTCTCAGAGGTTATATCTACAGAAATATAAGAATTCACCGAAGGCTGCTGAAGATAAAAAATAATCCAGTCCTTCTGCAACCCAGAATAGCCGCATTGAATTTCATGATTAATTTGGTGTGAATAGCTTGAGGTTGGGACTATTTAGGATTTCTCTGTGTCATTCTTGTCTGTGAAAGTATAGGAACACTTTTTTAAAAACAGTGAATTGGGAGTGGGAAACATCCCAAAACTTTGTATCAAAGACTCTTGTAGCTACCCACTCAAAAGAGAACAAGTTTTTTTCACTGAACCAAGACATCCTCCGTTTTAGAAATTGAACCTTCAGACTGAATGTACTGTGTTGAAAATGAATGGCCAATGGTATGAGATCAGGAACCAAGCCCTGATAAAACATCTTCACATGAGGACTGAACTGACAGTACCAATTGTATCACATGTGCCATTTACTTCCTCCTTGTGCTCCAAGGGCATCAGATGTTACTTGCCCTTAAAGCATGCAATGGAGTTGTGAAGAGAAAGTATATGGCAATGGTACTAGACACATTGAAACAAACAATGCCCTGCTTGCTTTCATGTTGCTGGTAAGCATCTGAACAGAGACACTTATTTTTGTAATCACCCCCATTCAAATTATTACACCACTTCTAGTTTTATGATGGTATCACCTTTGCAATTGCAGTGGAAGATTATTTGGTTGAGGGCTTACCCAAATTTCACTGTAGATTCCCATTTCTATTGTCTGCTGTCTTTGCTCGATGCAAGCATTAGGAAGGAAGGAAGGAAGGAAGGAAGGAAGGAAAAATCCGTAAGCCTTTTCTTACACAGTACTGTGTGTCTTTGTCACAAAATTGGGCAAGATGGTACCTCCATCTATTTCACATTCAGAAACTGAATCTTATTTCCACACTAGTGATGGAACAACATCCTCCACTGTGCTAAAGATTCAGGAAGGGGTTAGCTTGGGGTGTAGAGAGGATACTGTGAGGCACACAAAGATCTGTCAAAAACCTGGCCACTGAGTCCTGCTCCCAGCGTCTGCCACCTGAAGTCATAGAATCATAGAATCATAGAGTTGGAAGAGACCACAAGGGCCATCCAGCCCAACCCCCCTGCCATGCAGGAACTCCCAATCAAAACATCCCTGACAGATGGCCATCCAGCCTCTGCTTAAAGACCTCCAAGGATGGAGACAGCTACCTTACTTTGCATAATGGTAGGACCAGCTCTGCTGTGAGATCACAACCAGCAGAATGTTGTTCCAGTTTACCAAGTCTAGAAAGAGCAAGGCAGTATAACCAAGTTGGCCTTTAAGAACCTGAAAATTGTCCACTAATTCTGAAGTCTCATTTGAGACAAATAATCTATGTGGCCACCCAAACTGAAGTGAAGCATAGTGGACTGATTCCAACCCTATTCCTTCAGCAGCATATGGGCCCAATTTCAAGTTCTGCTCAAGTGACAGCTGTCAGCTCTGCAGGCCAATTAGGCTATAAATGCCTCCCGTTACAAGGAGTCTTTCGGCTGACTGTAAAGCCTGGCATTCATTTCCATGGGCGCACAGCCCAGACCTTTGCCTTTTTAAATTCAGTGACAGAACCTTCAAAGGTCCTTGTGTTTTTAAACTGTTGTTGTCATCACTCTAGGATACAGTGCTGTGCACCTTGGCACAGTGTGCTAACATAGCTGGGTTGAAAGAGGGAAGGAGAAAGAAAGGAAGAAAGAAAGAGAAAGAGAAAAAGCAAACAGGCCAGGCAAGCAAGCATATATTTACCACATGGCCAACTAGTAACAGCCAAATGCACAGGAGAAATGGAACCAAAATCCATTTCAAAGGTTAATGGCAGGAGTTGAATAAATGGAGACTGGAAATAGTCAGATACACATCCACATCATTTTCTCCCCTAAAAACAAATTGTTTTCTGTATTTGACAGAAGATATTATGGAAAGAAATCACTTCCAGGGGAGGGGGTCTAATAGCATGTCTTACTCATATTCAGAGTAGACCCACTGAAATAAATTCAGCTTAGTTTAGTCATCACAGATCCCTTCTTTGGATTTCAGGAGATCTGTCTTTTGTTGTTGTGCACCTTCAAGTATCACTAAATATGGATCCAACCCATAGGTAAACTGGGCAAAGGCGCTCCTAGCCAAAGCAGTCACCTGGCATTCCCAAAGTAATGCTGGAGGCCACTTCCCAAGATAGAAATCTGATATTTCAGAGGGAATATCAGGGGGAAACCCCCCCCCACCTCTTGTAACTCGGTCAGCAGCTTCACGTAAATGGTGAAGAGCACAAGTGACAATACTGTGTTAAGTCTTACAGAACCCCACAGGCTAACAGCCATAAGGCTGAATAACAGTTCTCTAGAAACACCGTTGGAGATATTCTGTCAAAAAGGATCAGAACCCCTGCAAAGCAGTGCCACCAAATCCCATATCAGCAAAATATCCCAGAAGGATATCATATTCAACAGTATCAAATGCTACATAGAAGTCTACCAAAGCCAAAAGGGATACTTTCCCTGGCTGTACCTGCACTGCAGAAATAATGCAGTTTGGCACATCTTTAACTGCCATGGGTCAATGCTATGTAATTCTGGGATTTATAGTTTTGTGAGACATTTAGCCTTCTCTGTCAGAGAGTTTTGGTGCCAAAGCATACTACAAATCCCAGGATTCCAAAGCATTGAGCCATGGCAGTTAAAGAGGTGTCAAATTGCGTTATTTCTGCAGTGTGGAGGCAGCCTCTGTCCCATTTTTGGCACAAGTCACCCTTCAAGACAACTAAGGCAATTTCTTTCCCATAGCTGAATCTGAAACCAATGTGCTATGAAAGGCTTCTTCTGCCTGTGAACTTGGATAGTCACTGATAGAAACTTCACAAGCATGTATAGAACAGCTTCTCCTGTCTCTTTCCATTTATTTTTGATCCCATGCCTCTGAAACAGTCCAATGAGCCTCTTTTTCTGGATAGAGCCACAGGCTTGATAGATGAAGGGGATGCTGTGGATGTAGTATATTTTGATTTCAGTAAGGCATTTAACAAATTTCCCCATGATATTCTTGCAAAGAAGGTACAGTAGTAAAATGTGGTCTAGACAGTGCTACTGTTAGGTGGATTTGTAATTGGCTGACTGATGAAACCCAAAGGGTGCTCAGCAATGGCTTCTCTTCATCCTGGACAGAGTGACTAGTGGAGTGCCACAGGGAACTGTACTGGGCCCTATTCAGCATCTTTATCAATGACTTGGATGGAGTAGTTGAGAGCATGCTGATTAAATTTGCAGATAATACCAAACTGGGAGGTGTTGCTAATTCTCCATAGGACAGGATTAATATTCAAAATGACCTTGACAGATTAGAGGGTTGGGCTAAAGCTAACAAGATGAACTTCAACTTGTAGAAAAGTGGGGAGGTGGAAGTGGAAAGGCACGAAAAAGTGGGCATAAAGAGCTATCCTAAAGAGTTTGGCTTCACTGACAGCCACTCCTGTCACTGTCACTGACTCAGCCCTTTCCCCAGATTTTTACGACTAGAGGTTGGTTGTACGATGGGAAGAAGGGAGAGGAACCAGAAGAAATTCCATTAAGCTGCAATACACTACAGCCAGATAAAGAAGTGTGGACGACTTCTCTTTCAGATTATTTTAAATAATTTTGTTCAAGTATTTGATTTTATTTGATTGTGAGTTCACATTTTGTTGTTGTGTGCCTTCTTGTTGTTTCTGACTTATGGTGATCCTATCATGGGGTTTTCTTCATGGGTTTGCCTTTTACTTTTGCTGGGTGGCTTTCACCCAACGTCACCCAGCGAGTTTCCAGGATTCAAACCCCCATCTCCATCACTCAAACCACTATACTGTGTTGGCCTTGATTTTTTTTTTTCATATTTAATCATTTCAATATTTAAATATTTTCCAGCTAATTTTAAAAACAAACAAACAAGCTGAAAAGAACAGCCTTTTGGCACAGGAGCCAACCTGAAAAGCGTTCCCCAGTTTCACCACTGTTGTCCACCCCTGTTTTGCAGTGACTTCTTGATGCAGTTGTGCTGGCCCACACGGTTATTATACCATAGTCCCCTTACCTTGCAGGGTTTCCAGTGGCCTCCTGAAGGAGGATAGTAATATGAGAATCAGGCCAAAGAACTCAAATTCAGTGTTTTAATTTTAGTCTGGCCACCTATGCCTCATAAAGAATATATTATGTATGATTCAAGAGCTTGTAATTTTATTAAAGCAACTGGCATTGAGCCATGGAAGGGTATCATCTGAACTTATTTTATGGCTATAATTCTTTCCATACATGAATCATAGGCCGATATCCTTACTGGAAGGAAATACATGACTGTAGCAATTACCGTACCTTTAGCCCTTTTGTGGATTTTCTGTGATCTGTGTGCTGTATGTGTAAATGGAAGACTATAGCCAACCACGAAGCTTGCCAGTTTGAATTCTGGTGAGCAAACCAATTCTGGGTTCCCAGGTGGCATGATGAGATGCTGGAAAAAGTAATGAGAGGAGATGTCTTTCTCCTATGCTTTGAATAGCGCTAGTATCATTCAGGGACAATGCAAGCCTTTCTCCTTGCCTTGGGTAAAGGCCTAGTCATTGAAACCAATGGCATTTCCATTAGTCTTGGCTAAATCAAATCCTGCTGATGTCCCTGGGTGTGAAGTGGTTTGAGTGCTGGACTAGGATTCTGGGAAACCAGGATTTGAATCCCCATTCAACTATGGAAACCCACTGAGGCCACATTCCTTCAGCCTCAGAGGAAGGCAATGGCAACCCCCCTGTGAACAAATTTTGCCAAGAAAAGTCAATGATAGGTTTGCCTTAGGGTCATTATAAGTCAGAAATGACTTGAAGTCATCCAACAACAGCAACAAATGTGTTTCAATCTGGATCCAATTCATTTTCCCAGCCTAATTTGGATGGACCAGTGTGGATATAAGAGGGCAGTTTGTTCTGCACTGTTCTTACTTTCAGAATTCACACAGTTTCCAGTTAAGGAAGTGATCACTATACCATCAATTCCCTGTTGTGATTCTAGTTCACTCCAAGTGAAATCATCAAAATAATATTAAACATAGTATTAGCCCTCAGTCCCTGTGTTCCATTAGTTGAGCCTCTTCCAGTCTCTGAAGTACCACTGTCTAATGGTGAAAATGTATTTAAGTAGCAAGGTTAGTAGGACAAGGAAGCAGGTGGGCAAGAGACCCTGGACCCTTGACCATTGCCTGACCATAATGGTGGCCATATCCCCTGAAAATCCTTCAGAGTTGTGAGCTGATAACAAGGGAAAAAGTTGAGAAGATTCTTGCATTTATTGTGGGGAAACTTATGACTTGTATATCTTAACTAAATGCCTAAATTTTGGGAGTATGGACAGTGGATAGCTGTGCTGATCTATTCTGACCGGAATCTTGTTGGGAAGTTACAAATGTGTAACCATCACAGTTATGTGGCTCCACAGTGACTCCTAGCCTGGTACTAGCCAATCTTCACTTGCTGGGCAGCAGCCACTATGATCGATAGGGGTCTGTTCCCTGTCACTCAGGCAGTTGTGGATTCACATTCCTACGCTCTTCCAAGAGCAATCTCCACTGCAGCAGGCAAAAATGGGGGTCCCTGTCACAATTCCCCCTTGCCCTGGGAGATCACTTGAGTGAAGGGTGTGGGATAGTTCCCAAGAAGCTACCCAAGGCTGTGTCTGTACTGCAGAGATAGTCCAGGTTGACACCACTTTAATTGTCATAGCTCATTGCTATGGAATTCTGGGAACCATGGTTTTATGAGACAATTAGCCTTCTCTGCCAGAGAGCTCTGGTGCAACAGCAAACTACAGAATTCCATAGCATTGAGCCATGGCCGTTAAAGTGGTCTCAGTCTGGATTATTTCTGCAGTGTGGATGCAGCCCAAGGGACAGAGAAACAGACCTCATCCACTGAAGCAATTGCTTCCCAGTAAATGGAGATTGGGGGATTTTCCCAGTCCTTACGTATTCCCTAAAGCAGTGACTATGTAGGGATTGTGAATACCAGACAGTTATGAATTCTTAACTGTAGGTTAGATTACTCTAGTTTATGCATCCATAACTCCCCAACAAGATTCCATCTGATATCCATGAACCCTGAAGAGCAGCATTATATAGCATAATAATATATAATTTATTAGGTAGAGCTGAAATAAAGTCAAAGCCCAGTTTCTCTGCATTCCTGTATTACTTTTACTCCACTACTTCTGGTGGGAAGAAGGAAACAGGATCTGCTATTCTATGTATGCTTTTAACCCATGAGTTCCCCTGTCCCTTAGCAGGCTTTCCATTCATGATATCACACATGATTCATGAACAGTCCCACTCTCCACTCCATGGCTTCAGGAAAGAGAAGGGAATGGAAAACGGTTCTTCTGCGAACTTCATTAAGGAATCGTCTGTATGGGGCCAACATGTCATGAGGCAGTAATATTTGTTGCTGCTGTTCTCAATTTTCTTTTTTAAATCCAAACTTGTTCTGGGTTATTTTCTTGCAACTTCCAGCACAAGCTGCAACATTTTATTTCTAACTTCGGGTATATTTCTAATATAGAGACATGACAGAATATAATATATATATATATATATATATATAGTATCTTTATCCTACTTTCTCTCTCTTTTAATTGTTTAAGTAATAGTGCTGTAGTGCATTGGTGAAATGCACTTTCCCACTATAACACTGTAACTCTTAAGTATTTTTAAAGTATTTTTAAAATTCAGAGTGGAGTAAAATTACCTTTTAAACCATGAGCCAAGTTCAGCAACTTAATCCAGTTTTTAAAAACCTCCAACAGAGTCTGTGGATTGATGAAATTGCTAGAAACAGCCTCCCAAGAATGGAACAAGTGGATGTGGAGGAAACAAAATTGGCCAAATCTGGAAAAACCCAAGGAAACATTTCTTGAGAAGCCATACTGCTTTAGACCAATCTGAATGAGTTCCATGTTAATTTATTTTAGGAGACAAGCTGATAACGGTTTGTAAGAGTTTTTGCATTAATGCTAGTGTCTCACTGGGAGTAAAAAGCATCTAGATTAAATCTGTCTACTGAAGCCAAATGAAACTATAGAGCAAGGTTCTTTTGTCTTGTGTGTATGTGCCTTCAAGTTGCCTGTTGACTTATGATGACCCCATTAATTTCATAGGGTTCTCATTGTTGTTATTGTTGTTGTTGTTGTTGTGTGCCTTCAAGTTGTTTCCAATTTACAGAAACCACATGGTGATTCTATCATGTGGAATTTTTGGCAAGATTTGATCAGAGTGGGGTTGCCTTTATCTTTCTTTGAGGCTGAGAGCATGTGACTTGCCCAAGATCACCCTATGGGTTTCCATGCCTGAGTGGGATTTGAACTCACACAGACACACACACACTTAGAATTCTTGACTAGATTGTTCAAGCAGCATACCAAATTACAAACCCCACGATTTCAGAGGAGGTCACTATTACAATTAAAGTGGAATCACAATGCTATGATTGTGTTGCATGAAATTGTCCCTGATCACTTCCTTACAACAGAGAGTTAATCCTAAAAAAGAAAGATGAAAAGTGGTGATACAGTCCCATGAGTGGAGTGTCCCAGATAACAAGCTGTGTGTTAGCTCTAAAACTGAGTTTGCTCAACTAATGGATACTCTCTTAACAGCTAGCATTGCCAGGGAAAACAAAATAGTTGCCCTGTAAAGACTTTAAGGATACAGAGATAACTGGAACATATCTTCCACACTCAACTGGAAATATTTATTATAATCAGTTCCCATGCTATTAGAGCATATATGAACAATGAATAATGTCTCATTCTCAGTGGAACTAGGATTCAGGATTATATCAGTTGCAAGATTATTGAGCAACAGAATAAAAACTTTTACTTTCATTTGTCATGGTTATGTAACAGAGAGAAGAGATGAACAGACTAAAGATCTTTAATGCAAACAAGACCTCAATGAATTATGGGTGTATAAGCCCTTTCTGAGTATGTATGACATTGTCAAGGACTGAATTCTCTATCACTTGTGAGAAAGCAATCTCAATATGGGAAGAAAACCTCGAGTCACATGTACCTGCAGGTGGCTGGGGGACAACACCTGAATCTTTTGCTGGGCTCTTACAGAACAGGAGGTCAACCAAATGGAGGCACCAGGGGAGAAAAAAACAAGTGTGAGAGACAAAGACCTGACAGCCAGATGAAGAAAGACTGAACCCATGGTACAGAACAGATGATGAAGAAAGAGAGGAGGAGGAGAGAAAGAGAGGGAAAGGACACTGTGGCAACACAACAGCGCAGTCGTATACACAGGCATTCAGAAGTAGGTCCCACCACTGTTTTGAATCGGGCTTACTCCCAGCTAAGAAGACATAAGGTTTCAGCATGACATACAGAATTGTGCCCTAACCTTTACAACTAATTCAAAATGTGTTTGGCAGACACAGAGTATGGAATTTTACTTTTAAAAAAATGTTACTAGTATTCATTACAATGGGAGACTAATCCAGTCTACTGCTTAGTGCTCAAAATTGAAGTTCTAATTGATAATATGTTACTAATATGTGCCTTTTAAATTGCTTTAAACACACACTTAAAAAATGAAGGCAATTCCCCACCCCACCCCAAATCTTCCCTAGTGATACCCAATAATATTTTAGGAGCAACAAGTATGCACTTCTTGAGACATCAAAAATATATTGTTGTTAAACATGAAAAGTTTCAACAATTTTAAAAGCCAGAATATTTCCATGTGCAAATGTTTACTGGACTGGCAACTCATCTTTGGCTGACCACCAATGGTGAGAGTAGGACTGGTCCTCCACTGTACCTGAAGGTAGCATGGTAGGGTTCAGGGCTACTGTGAACTGCACCACATTCTGGCTAGTAGCCCTGATCCTTCCTGCTGTTGGATTGTTTGTGCTCCAGGCTTCTGACCTGGAGGAACTCAAAGTACCCAGCACATGGGGGATAGGCAGTTTTGCCCTATGTATTGCTGTCATGGGGAGAAGATGGGGTTAGTTTGATCCTCTATTTTTGTGGAGGTAGTGCTCATTCTTCCTTTTTCTTGATGTGCAATATTAAAAGAAAGCTGCTTCCCTGCTCCCCCACAGACACTTTCCCCTGTCCAAAGCATTTAGCTATGTCTTGACATAATAGCTTCCATTTCCTTCATAATTCATATTTAAACAAGAAACACAGATGTCATGGATCTGCAAAGTTCTGAGATTGGAGTAGAAACCCAAGATGAGTATTAAAAGCTTTTGTGCATTCATGTCTTTACACATGCAGGTGTTCACCTTATGTACACTTATACTGTACATGCTTTGCAAATGCTTTCATATTTGAAGGGCCTCCGTAATATAGATCAGGTACTTCCCAGTCCAGACTGGATTCATTTTAGCCTTCTGTAACCTCTTTCCTATAGAATGATGCCAGACCTTTCTTCTCTTTTGAAGAACAAATTATAGATGTAACTGTGGAAATACATACCCACACACGGTTTATCTCAAACGCAGACCTGCTCATAGCTATACTCCTAGTGTTTCTTCTGTTTGTTTGTTTTTTAAAACAGGCTGATAAGAGAAGAAGTCATCTTGGCCTTTCACAAGGGAGCAACGATTGTGTGGCAGCAGGAGCAAAAAGCTACATATGAAAGCACAGGAGAGATTAAAATACACTGGAAAACCAGCACCTGGTGTGGGAAATGAAAATTAAGAGCAAGGCCCATGCACAGACAGGACGGAGCTTCAGAGTATAAGCAGGAAGCAGCAGAAGAATGGATAGAGATCCATCAAAATGGATATTAAGATAACTTTTGCTGGGGGTCTTTTCTGGGTGTGACTAAAAACTATATGGTACATCATATGTCTACCAATTTGCTCAACAAGTCTCCTTTTTCCATATGACCTCCTGAGGCAGATCCACCTTTCACCCAACTTAAATACATTTAGTTGTTAGGCTAAAACCCTCCTCTTCTGTCAGGCATTCAATCCAGGCGTGTAGTTAGAAGGAAGTAAATGAGAACATTGCCCCCCCCCATAAGAATTCTGCCCGACCAATACAATTTGCTTTCAGTCTCCCCAAACTTGTAGCATTGTGGAGAGTAAGACATTGGAAATTGTTCACTCCTAGAACTCCTGTATTTGCTGTGTTCACATTTCCTGGGTAACTTTGCCAACCCCTTTTCTTGGAATGGCTAAACTATATTCCAAAATTATTTCCTTTTATTACATACATTATATTGCTGGCTCTCAGTATCCAAATATTCCAATGCTGATTCGGCTGACTTACTTACTGACTTACTTTGTGCAATGTTTTCTGAGGGTATTTGCCAATTGGGCTGTTAATAGTTTTTGGAACTGGGTTGCTTTTATTGATCTCTTTAAAAATGTGTTATGTTTTAAGTTTTCTTTTTGTAAAAAAGCTCCTACCATGGGGGAGCATTGTTCTCCAAACTTTTGCTTTATGCAAATATTTTGGCAGAGCAATCTTATGACAGTGGTGGGTAGGTTCTACAGTGAGAAAAGCACCACATCCAAAACTCTGACAACTTGTTGTGACCAAGATGGACTTAGTAATGGCTGGCAGGAAGGCAGAGACAGAGCACTCGCCTGCAGATGCTTCTCACTTCTTGAATCATGGTGGCAAGCATAACAGAAGTACATTTTCTTATTCTGCCAGCAATCAAAACAATGAGATCCAGTGATTCAGGAAGTGTGGAGGAGCTGTAACAGCAAGATACTTTACCAGCAACGAGACACCTCCACCTACAAGTTGCCTCCCATCCCACAAATTGCCCGTAAAACATTTGGGGATTTGGGTTGGTGTTGGAAACTTCCATCTTATGGTCACATACTTTTCCTCACCCCATCTCTCCCATGCTTGCCTGACCAAACTTCTTGGCAGGGAGGAGACACTGAGCACTGCTGATAGCGTTGGGGATTTCAACCGCCCCTGTGCTTACTCTATGGTTCTGTCCCTACTGCCTTTTCTGGGACCTCTTAAACAGTTGGAACAAACTGCTGGTGCTGTAGCACTTTAGCAATTTTCCCCTGATCACTTGCTATCTAAAGACAAGGCAAATAGCAATCCTGGGATTTGCTTGAAGTGGTCCCAAACAATGCCCTGCTTTTTCACCAGACAGCCTGCCTTCCATCAGGAAGTAGAGTCACCACAGGAACAGAGGTGGTATCAGATGAGGCATTTGGCATTGACATAGGGGATGGCTAATATTTGATTAAACATTAGAAGGAACCTCTTGACAGTGAGAGCAATTCAGTAATGGAACCAATTGCTTAGAGAAATGGTGGAGTCTTCTTCTCTGGATGTCCTCAGAAAGAGGCAGGACACTTGCTGGGATGTCCTAGCTGAACGTCCTTCATTGAGCAGGGGGCTGGACTTGAAGGTTCCCATCTAACTCCCTGATTCTATGCCCTTCAGCTACCAGACCCTCCTCCTCAACTGAGGGCAACAGAGACCTCCTCAGAGATGTCTATGGCTTCCTCAATCTCTACTCCCTTTCTTTTACTACCAAACTAGGATCAATCACAGTTTAATGATGGGACACTATAAGTGCAACATTATATGAAAATCTTCTCACAATCATGCCATAAACATGGGAAAAGGACAGGATAAGGGTGTTCTGTCCCCCATATGATAATCTCCATCTTCTCATGCAGTCAGAAGGAGAGTAGAAAAAGCTGGACATCAGTGGATTTGGGATGCCTACAGGAAAGTAGACATTCCTATAGCTGTGGTCTTGCTTTGAACAATAGTACATTGTAAGAAATCTTTGGACTTCCTGATTTTCCTGTACTACTACACATGTGATACTTCCCTCCTACAAAGACCAGGCTGACTAGATCTGGTGGGACTGGAATTCAACATCTGGAAGACCAAAGATTCTTCAGCCCAGCTGCAGGATTTAAAACAATGAACATTTGCCATTTTATGTTCTTCAAGAATATGATATTCTTGAATAAGAACCAGACCTTAAAATAAAAACCTTATTTTGCCCCATGTGTGTTTTGACATATTCAAGGATATGTTGACAGCAACAAAGTGATGGCACACCTACATACGGAGAAAGGGCTATATGTAGGTGTGCCATTGCCATATTGCTGTCACCAAATACTTGAATATGTCAAAATACACATAAGGCAAAATCAGCCACGAAACCCATAATTTAAAAAGGATGCAGAAGAGGAGTATTATGCCTTTTATTGAAATGATGTTATGTCCTTTTTGAATTATTTTAATGAAAAATTAAACTGTTACACCAAATGAGTAATTATTAATATTTTATTGCAGGGAAGAGGCACACCTACATTCAGCCCAAGGAGATTCTCCATGTGGGCTGCAGAGGTCAACAGGTAAACATTACTCCTTCTCTTGGCTTCACGTTCTCATCAAAGTGACATCTGTACAAGCTACCCTGAAGGGAACCACCACTTTCCCCCAATCAGAGGGTGTGTCTATACTGTAAAAACAATGTGGTTTGGCATCACTTCAACTGCCATGGCTCCATCCTACAGCATTCTGGGATTTGTACTTTTGTGATGCATCAGCAGTCTTTGGCAGAGAAAGCAAAGACCTTGTAAAGCTACAAATCCCAGTATTCCATAGGAATGGTCTCTCTCACACGCATCGCTTTCTTTATCAATTAATGTGTGATTCTGTGCAGGTATAAAAACAGCAGTTGTGATCAGATACACTAGAAACCAGTAAGTTGAAATTATATTATTCTCTCTGTGTGCATTTGGTTTTGGTAGATGACATGCCGTTTGCTTTGAAATTGTAATTAAGGAGATTACCGCACTACGTTTTTATAGTGCTGCTAATCCACTTTTACTGCTCTGGCTGCCTCCTGTTGCATTCTGGGATTTTCAGTTTAGGGAAGGGGCATTTAGAATTCTCAGCTAGAGGCCTCATTGAATGACAAACCCCAGAATGCAGTAGGAGGCAGCCAGAGCAGTGAAAGTGGAATAGCAGCACTATAAGAGGGTAGTGCGGTAATCTACCTCTGTCTCTGCATATTTAGTAGGAACTAAAGAATGTTTAATTCCACCAGCAATCATATTTCTGTTCAGCAAATATTAAACACATTACACTGTCCTAGTATTTTTGTTGTTGGTGCTGCTGCATGTTTATTGCAAAGCAAAAGCACTATTCTTATATTTCCTACATTATTCTCATTTTGGATTGAGAACACACTACTCCTATTTCCTTTATACTGTATCTCTTTACTCTTTAATAAGTAGCTCCTCCTCCTCCTCCTCCTCCTCCTATCCACCCATAACAAGTAATAACCTATTGGTTGACTAGGAAAATGGGCTGAGTAACAAGCTACATTTAAAAAGCAAAATTCCAAGGTCTGCCCAAAAGTGCATAGGTGCTTTATAATATTGGATATGGGCTTTGAAAAACCCCTCTAGCTCCTGTGTAATGGAGATGTGCAGAAAAACTGGCCAGTAGGCTACACAAAGGTTCAAAAGGGAATAAACTTGTTTCCAGCTCCTAAAGTTCTAACCCATGAAAGGCATTGAAGTAACCGATAGCTCCTTTCACCCTTTGCATTTATATTTTCAATTGTTTGCTTTAAACAATTCTTTATAAGTAAAATGATTAAATAAGTAATTTAAAGTTCATTTTCTTATATATTTAGATTCCTGGTGTCTTGCATACCCATGATGCCCCCCTTTCCCCACTCCACATTTTTGGCTATGGCCCTGGTTCAAGAAAGACTTTGACAGTATCATGGCTCTGGAACTGATTGCACCGTGAGCCCCTTCACATAATCCAATTCCACATGGATTCCACCATCTGTGATTGCCTTTTCTTAGTTAATCCCTGCCTAGTGGGGAAATGCTGTTACTGGTTTCTGATTCAGGGCAGTTGTTAGCCTGCACAATGTCTTTATTTATGTATTTACTTCATTTGGTTTTAATCGCATCTCCCCAAACCCCGCTTCTCACAAGACCTCTTTATCTGTGTCAACCAACCGAGAGGTAAAGGCACCTATGCAATCATTTTGCTGTGCTCCTTCCTCAGGATTACAAATGAGGGCCATCTGTAGTCCCAAGTATTTGCTGAGATGAAAAGAAGGCTTAACTTAATGTACTCTGGCAGAGTAATAGGAAAACATCAATCAGACAGTGACATGTTAGGTCATAGACACCAATAGGCTCATGTTTGGGGCTGAGAACACTAAGTGGGTCTGCTCTTTTGTAGATCAGTCCATCACTTTAGGATGCAGTCAAAAACCTAGGAACGTAAGGCACATTTTAGAAAGACTTGGTAAAAGATTGAAAGTGTCACTAATGGCATGAACCTAAGCTCTTCCTCAGTTTCCTCTAGGTTTCTTATTAAAATGAGCCACAGAGTTGAAACAGAGGTCATTTAGACAGTAATTTTAGCTAAAACAGATGGGATTCCAGTGGCTGCTTCTGAAACTATCACTTTTTATCAACAGTTTCCGAAATACAAGGCTAAGTCCTATGTGTTATCTCACAAGTAAGCAGTAGGCTGTTGGTAAAGGCTGTTTTTTGTTTGTTTGTTTTAGAAAGGGTCACCACAACACTTTCATGGTTTCCCCATCAATGAAAGAAAATTATTTCATATAATAATTTTGTCAATTTATGTTGATAATTGGGAAGAGGATGCACAATTGTCCATGTGCTGCCCAAGAAAATGAACAATATTCTTCCAGAATTTGTTAGTAACAAGTGATGAGCAAAATGTCTATAATAAGCTGCCTCCTCCTCCTCCTCCTCTTGTAATGAAGTTACAATGAAGTTACATTTCAAAAATAACAAACTGAGTGGGAAAGAACTCATTGGTATAAAGAGTGTTGAATTCAAGTAACTGTGGTAGTCATTTGAGAGTTATTGGCACTGTAATATCATTCGCTTATAAATCCTGCAGGTGTTTTTTTTTTTTAAAAGAAGTAAAAGTAACAAAAACCAGTGCAATAAATTATTTCTTTTAACCTTGTAACGAGTAATAAAAACAAATTACTTTTAAAACAGTGCAACAAGAAACAGGAATAAATTTCATTTAAAGAAAGTAACTTTCTGAAGTTTGCATTTTTTTCATACAGGATGGCTAAATTAGAAGTTGTAGAATACGGTTATGATTAATTTCTTATCCTGGTTTTAACTATATATTAATTAGCGGTACAAAAAATTCTTTACTAATTAGTATTCACTTCACTCATGCAGATCTTAATGCAATAACAGACACAATAATCGTTCCTCAAGCTCTTTGACATGGAGGTGGGTTGAATGAAATCTATTATTAGTAATAGACTTTTACTTCTCATTCATCATTACACATCATCGCACAATGTAAACCAGGCCCTGTCCTGTCCTAAATCTATATTCAAGTTTAAATTGGGCTAAGTTTAACAGAAAATCAGGGGAAAAGGCACAGCCAGCACTTGCCCTACCACTAAGCAGAGTGAGGCAAGTGCCTCAGGCAGCAGATGCTGAAAGGCTCTCTTGCTTCATTTCTTGAGTTTAGGCCAAATTTTCCTATAATCTTTGATTCTGCTCTGTTTCCTACTTCTGCATTCCAGTTGCCTTTGATTAATAAGAAAAGTTTATCACACAAGTGAGATCCTGTAGGTAAAGGTTGGACATTAGACACAAAACAAAACTAATTATTTTTAACAAATGGGTTACAATTCACTCCTTGTATCTGTGACCTGAATAATCCATGATACGTCTACATATAGATAATGTGATGTTCATATTTGATAACACTCCACGGGGAAAATTGATAATCAATTAGCACATTAAGCTAAAAAAAATATGTGATACTAGAACCTGAGCAGATAAGCCTACTTACTATAATACTGGACTTACAAATCACAAGGAAAAATAATTTCTAACAGTAAAATGTTATCAGCCATTGAAACAACATGAAAACAATACAAACATGACATTGGAATGTACTAGAAACAGCTCTCAGTAATCAGGACATAACCTAATTTAAAGTTTTTTCAAGATCTAAATATATTTCAAGTAAACTGTGGCTAAAAAGTTACTGTTCAGCCAATATATTCACTAGTGATACTGGCGGGAGAACCATGGGAGTTTTCATCCAAAAATGTAACTTTTCCAAAGTCGGAATAATACCTAATGGCATAAATTTGCAAAATAATATGTTGGGACAGAGCATGGAATATTTATTTAACAAAACAATCCATTATTTCTTAATCTTTCTTTTAAAAAACTGTTAATGTTACTAGTTATTTAAAAAGCAGCATGTTAGTAATATGCTATTCTTCACCTTTTAACTTATTTTAAAAAATACATTTAAAAGCAAAAGTCCAAAATCCTCCACAAAATGCTTTTCCTGCAATTTAAGGAGGAGAAAGAAAAGGAGGAGGTTCTAGCCCATGTCCTTGGGTGAGATCTAATTTAATTTACACTTGAGCCATTGCATTCTGGGAGCCAGTGCTGGGAGGCTACTTAAGGCTACTCAAGGCTAGCAGAAGCTTCATTTCCTTTAAGGAGGAGAAAGAAAAGGAGGAGGCTGTAGTCCATGTACTTGGGTGAGATCTAATCTAATTTTCACTTGAGTCATTGCATTCTGGGAGCCAGTGCTGGGAGGCTACTTAAGGCTACTCAAGGCTAGCAGAAGCTTCATTTCCTTTAAGGAGGAGAAAGAAAAGGAGGAGGTTCTAGTCCATGTGCTTGGGTGAGATCTAATTTAATTTACACTTGAGCCATTGCATTCTGGGAGCCAGTGCTGGGAGGCTACTTAAGGCTACTCAAGGCTAGCAGAAGCTTCATTTCCTTTAAGGAGGAGAAAGAAAAGGAGGAGGCTGTAGTCCATGTGCTTGGGTGAGATCTAATCTAATTTACACTTGAGCCATTGCATTCTGGGAGCCAGTGCTGGGAGGCTACTTAAGGCTACTCAAGGCTAGCAGAACCTTCATTTCCTTTAAGGAGGAGAAAGAAAAGGAGGAGGCTGTAGTCCATGTACTTGGGTGAGATCTAATCTAATTTTCACTTGAGTCATTGCATTCTGGGAGCCAGTGCTGGGAGGCTACTTAAGGCTACTCAAGGCTAGCAGAAGCTTCATTTCCTTTAAGGAGGAGAAAGAAAAGGAGGAGGTTCTAGTCCATGTGCTTGGGTGAGATCTAATTTAATTTACACTTGAGCCATTGCATTCTGGGAGCCAGTGCTGGGAGGCTACTTAAGGCTACTCAAGGCTAGCAAGGAGGTGTTTAGAGAATAGAAGAGGAGCCGGCCTGAAGCATCAGAGGAAGTGAATCAGAGACTTGCCTTTGGAAGGAGCTTTTAGCCAGGAGCTCTCTACATAACTATAGGCCCCGTGACTTGAACTCAGTGACAGAGCTTGGGAATAAAGGCCAAGTCTAGCAAGGGAAGCCCACAGTCTTGTTTCAGTGCCTCCTTAAGACTTCTCAGTATGGACACTGAAGGCCCTGCAGCAGTCACCTGCAACACCTGTGGGATGTTTGTCTTCTTGCCTACAGAGGTGGCGAACTACACCTGCCACAAGTGCAAGTTGGTAGCCCTCTTGGAAGAGAAAGTACAGCAGCTAGAGGAGCAGATATCTGCACTCCAGGATCATAGAGAGCAGGAGAATCTCCTGAACAGATCGGACCAGAATGTCTTGGGTGGGAAACAGAGAGAGGAAGTTGTTGGGGTGGAAGAGGTCACTCCACATATAACAGAGGTAGATGCTTGGAGGAAGGTCACACACAGAAGTAAGGAAACCAGGGAACGTTCTGTGAGCGGCTTGCAGCTACAGAATCGCTTTGAATCTCTCTCTGTTGTCAGAGATAATGAGGAAAAGCAGCAGGGACAGACATCAGGGACAGAGCAGGAGAGCCTGAGAGTATCACGAAAAGGAACAGCCACTGCTAAGCCTCGGAGGAGGCGCGTGGTCATGGTGGGGGACTCCTTGCTGAGGGGTACAGAAGCAGTGGTTTGTGGGCCTGACAAGATGTCTCGGGAGGTGTGTTGTCTCCCTGGGGCAAAGATCCATCATGTGACGGAGAGGCTGACAAGACTTGTCAAGCCTACTGACCGTTATCCCCTTCTTTTGGTTCATGTGGGAACCAATGATACTGCAAGGCACAGCCTTCAGAATATCAAAAGGGATTATGAGGCTCTGGGAAGGAAGCTGAAAGAGATGGATGCACAGGTTGTCATCTCATCTCTACTCCCGGTAGAAGGGCATGGTCCAGGAAGGGAGAGGAAAATAGCAGAGGTGAATAACTGGCTCCGTAGATGGTGCCGCCAAGAACAGTTTGGATTCTTGGATCATGGGCTGCGGTTCCATGAGGAGGGACTTCTGGCAAGGGATGGACTGCATCTCACGCCAGTTGGCAAAAACGTTTTTGCCAACAGTCTGAAGAATCTGATCAGGAGGGCTTTAAACTGAGTTATGTGGGGGAGGGAGACATTATACTGGAAGGCAAAAGGGATGGAGAGAATAGTCCAAGTGGCATAGAGGGAACAAGGCAAACAGTGCAAGGACCCAACAGTAGGAGGCAAAAAAATGTGCAAAAGCAGCAAGTAAAGAGGACACATGGTCTTAAATGCCTCTCCACTAATGCACAGAGTATGGGAAATAAGCAGGATGAACTTGAACTCCTAGCACAACAAGGGAAATATGATATAATAGGCATCACTGAAACCTGGTGGGATGAGTCTCATGATTGGAATGTAGAAATAGAGGGGTATAACCTTTTTAAGAGAAACAGGCCAAGCAGGAAAGGAGGAGGAATAGCATTATATGTCAGGGATATTTACACCAGTGAAGAGATGCAGGAAGTCAATACTGGAAGCCAGGTGGAGAGCATCTGGGTAAAAATTAAAGGAGAGGGAAATAACAGGGATGTTACTGTGGGAGTCTACTACAGACCCCCGACTCAGGCAGAGGAATTGGATGATGCCTTTCTAGAACAGATAATCACATACTCAGAAAAGAGAGATGTAGTAGTGATGGGTGACTTCAACTATCCTGATATTTGCTGGAAGTCAAACTCAGCCAAATCCTCAAAGTCTAGCAAATTCCTCACTTGCCTGGAAGACAATTTCATTGTCCAAAAGGTGGAAGAGGCAACAAGGGGATCAGCCATTTTAGATCTAATCTTAACCAACAGGGAAGACCTAGTTGATGGGGTGCAAGTGGTTGGATCCTTAGGTGGAAGTGACCATGTTCTCCTGGAGTTTGTAATACAGTGGAAGGGAGAAGCTAGGCATAGTCAGACACGCACTCTAGACTTTAGGAGAGCTAATTTCAATAAACTTAGAGAAATACTGGGAGTGATCCCATGGTCAGGAATACTAAAAGAAAAGGGAGTTCAAGACGGATGGGAGTTTCTCAAAAGGGAGATATTGAAGGCACAATTTCAAACAGTTCCAATGAGGAAGAAAAATGGAAGATGTCTCAAGAAGCCAGGATGGATGACTAAGGAACTTTCAAATGAGCTAAGTTTTAAACGGAACATGTATAAGAAATGGAAAAATGGAGAAATCACGAAAGAGGAATTCAAACAAATAGCCAGCACATGTAGGGGTAAAGTCAGAAAAGCTAAAGCGCAGAATGAACTCAGGCTTGCTAGAGAGGTTAAGAACAATAAAAAGGGCTTTTTTGGATATGTCCGCAGCAAAAGGAAGAAGAAGGAAACAGTGGGGCCACTGCGTGCAGAAGATGGCAAAATGCTAACAGGGGACAGAGAAAAGGCAGAATTACTCAACACCTTCTTTGCTTCAGTCTTCTCAGAAAAGGCAAAGGGTGCTCAACCTAAGGATAAGGGAACAGGAGACAGAATAGAGGAAATTCAGCACAGAATAAGTAAAGAGGTAGTACAGGAATACCTGGTTAACCTAAATGAATATAAATCTCCAGGACCAGATGAACTACATCCTAGAGTATTAAAAGAACTGGCAAATGTAATATCAGAGCCATTGGCAATAATCTTTGAGAACTCTTGGAGAACAGGAGAAGTCCCAGCAGACTGGAGGAGGGCAAACGTTGTCCCCATCTTCAAAAAGGGAAAAAAAGAGGATCCCAACAATTATCGTCCAGTTAGTCTGACATCAATTCCAGGAAAGGTTCTAGAGCAGATCATTAAGCAGAGAGTCTGTGAACACTTAGAGGCCAATGCCATAATCACAAAAAGCCAACATGGGTTTCAGAGAAACAAGTCATGCCAAACGAACCTGATCTCTTTTTTTGATAAAATTACCAGCTTGGTAGATGAAGGGAATGCTGTGGATATAGTATACCTCGATTTCAGTAAGGCCTTTGACAAGGTTCCCCATGACATTCTTGCAAACAAGCTTGCAAAATGTGGGATAGACAAGTTAACTGTTACATGGATTTGTAATTGGTTGACTGGCCGAACTCAAAGGGTGCTCAACAATGGCTCCTTTTCATCCTGGAAAGAAGTGACCAGTGGGGTCCCACAGGGCTCTGTCCTGGGCCCAGTGCTATTCAACATCTTTATTAATGATTTGGATGACAGAATTGGGGGCATACTTATCAAATTTGCAGATGACACTAAACTGGGAGGAGTAGCTAATACCCCAGAGGACAGGATCAAAATTCAAAATGACCTGAATAGACTAGAAAGCTGGGCCAGTGCTAACAAAATGAAATTCAATGCGGAGAAATGTAAGGTTCTGCACTTAGGGCGGAAAAATGAAATGCACAGATATAGGATGGGGGACACCTGGCTGAATGAGACCACATGTGAAAGGGATCTAGGAGTCCAAGTAGACCATAAGCTGAACATGAGTCAACAGTGTGATGCGGCAGCTAAAAAAGCCAATGCAATTTTAGGCTGCATCAATAGAAGTATAGTTTCTAGATCAAGGGAAGTTATAGTGCCACTCTATTCTGCTTTGGTCAGGCCCCACCTGGAATACTGTGTCCAGTTCTGGGCACCACAATTCAAAAAAGATGTGGAGAAACTGGAGCATGTCCAAAAGGAGGGCAACTAAGATGGTGAAGGGTCTGGAAACCTTGCCCTATGAAGAACGCCTTGGGGAGCTGGGGATGTTTAGCCTCGAGAAGAGAAGGTTAAGAGGTGATATGATAGCCCTGTTTAAATATTTGAAGGGATGTCATATTGAGGAGGGAGCAAGCTTGTTTTCTGCTGCTGCAGAGACTAGAACACGGAACAATGGATGCAAACTGCAGGAAAAGAGATTCCACCTCAACATTAGGAGGAACTTCCTGACAGTAAGGGCTGTTCGACAGTGGAACACACTCCCTCGGAGTGTAGTGGAGTCTCCTTCCTTAGGGGTCTTTAAGCAGAGGCTGGATGGCCATCTGTCAGGGATGCTTTGACTTGGAGTTCCTGCATGGCAGGGGGTTGGACTGGATGGCCCTTGTGGTCTCTTCCAACTCTATGATTCTATGATTCTATGATTCTATTATTAAATGAGCAATGTTTACTCATTTCATCAAAAAGTAACCATATTTCCAATCATCCTATTGGCTGACATTCTGGATCAGAAGACATACTTGTCTCCTAATGCTAACTCCTCTCAAGCCTGCCCCCTTGTAAGCAATGTGCCTTCCCTCCAAAGAGCCATTTCCAAGTTGTTAGAGAGTGGAGAGAATCAGTGAGGATGCAGCCAGCTATTTCTTGTAGTTGGCCAGACTGCAACAGGCATTGGTAAGTACCTCTGAGGGTCTTTCAGGTGTCACTGTAGATGCCATCCTTGCAGTGCATCCAGTTACAAAAAATAACTGGATGCACCTCCGTTGATCAACCTGCTCTCTATCTACACTGAAATGTCCACATTGCTGGCAGGGGCATCACTATGGTGACAGTCTGGGAGGACACCACTGCTCCCCAAACATCTGCGTTTTGGCAGTAAAGGGCTGTGGTGTTCACCTGCATCCCTTTAAAATGCTGAAGAAATGGTGTGAGTGGAGCAAGGCTCAATGGGAGGAGAAAGGAGAGGCCCCAGGTTTTTAAAAAATTAAATTTGAATTTTTAATTTCTTTAAAAATATTTTAAAACAATTAAATGCTTTTTTTCTTTAAAAACATCACATCTTTCCAAAATTTTCACTTCAACCATATGAAACTATGTGCATGTAAATACATGTAGTCTGTGCATTGTAATTTAAAGGTAACTTTTGAATTTTGCTAGTTGTTTATGTCATGACTATTGCCATTATATTCGGTAATAAAAGGGAATTACAATTTATGAGTAACATTAGAAGAAAAAACATTATAGTACTAAGGATCCTGTATGGTGTGGTATGGAAGGAAGTCAATGAGCATGTGACACCATAAGTCACCATGAGAGGGATACAGAGGGCATTAAGAGTATGAAAGGGGGGTTGAAGTGGTGCCCGCCCCATGAGGCTGCCATCTCATGGGGCTAAGAGGCTATGAAGAGATGTTTAAGGTAGTGTCCCCCCAGTCATGTGAGGCTGCCAGTTCACTGCCCACCTCCACACTAGCTGATACGAACTCCAATGATTTCCCTACTCCACAACCCAGCTTTATCCCAAGGACAATGCTTGGTTGTGGAAGAGGGGGTTGGGTGAATGCTTGGAGAGGGAGTGTTCTCCCTTCCTCTTCCCCCATGGCCCAACCTCTACTCATGAGTAAAGGCCAGGTTGCAGAGGAAGCTTGGGGAAGTTGCCCCGCATCATCGAGGGCCACTGAAAATCTTGTGGTCGGCCACATGTGGCCCCCGGGCCATATGTTGTGCAGGCTTGCTTGAAGTCAATTCCAACGTATTGTGATCCTAAAACAGTAAGATGGGGTTTTCTTGGCAATTTTTTTTTCCAGAGGGGAGGAATCACTGCCATCCTCTGAGGCTGAGAGAATGTGACTTGCCCAAGGTCATCCTGTGAAGTTCCATGGCTGAGCAGGGATTTGAGCCCTGGTCTCCCAGAGTTGTATTTCAATGCTCAGACTACTACACTACACTGGATCCCAGTTTTCCAATAGCACAATCAATAATAGTAATGGTACCTTGTTAGCAACAATTACCTCAGCATGTTAACCTTCTGGATTACAGAATTACCTGTTGGGTGAGTAATGAGTAACTTGTTCCTTTCTTAAAAGTAAAATTTCCAAGTTCTGGTTTATACTGCAGTAGCCTTGTTCAGGCATTGAATGCAAAGAGGGAATATAAACATTTATAAGGGGCATGGAGCCCTACAAATTGTCCCCTACCCCAATGTTCTGGCCCTGGTCCTCCATCTTTGACCTCGCCATGTTGAAAGTCTGAAAAGGTTTTGCATTTGTGTTTGCTCCAATGTGTCTAGAACCCACTCCCTAGGGCTTCTGGTCATGCAAAGATTTCTACTCATAAAATGAAAACATATGGGACCACTTTTAAACCTTACTATTTGATCTGATTGCCTGAGTGCAAATGGGGCAGGATATAAATAAATTTTATTATATTATTTATTATTATTATCTGACCAGTTGGGAACAGGAATGTTTGATATGGGCCTGTTAAGGACAAGGGTAACATACCTATGCTATTTGCTTCCATTTTTATACCCTATTTGAGCATAATATCTGAACAGGGCTACTTATCTAACTCTATATCTGTACGCGTTATCAAGACCAGTGTTTGTGAAAATTGCCACTAGCTTACTATGCTTGTGTTGGGATCCATAATAAAGTATTGGAGGAGGGGAGGCTGATAGGAGGTACTAACCCGTTATTCATTCCATTGTTTCACATTTACAAGGAAGTCATTACTCCTGCCACTCTGTAGATATCATTAATAGACACTCAGCTGATAAAATAAATAAACTATAATTGCATCCTCATTCTTGCCCCTACCCCTGTCACTTCAGGAAGGTGAAAAGGGGAGAGTGGTATGTTTTCTGACCCTTAGCTGTAGCCCCTGTTCTTATCAGGTTAATTAGACTGTAATAATGTCTGTCTGGATATCCTGCCCAGAGGTGATTTTTAAAATGGCAAACGTCATGTATTTCCCCCCGCTCTTTTACATTCACCTCATTCTGGAATGTCCGTTTTTCTATATAAATCAGAACAATTTCTTTGGCCTCAGTGACAGAGAAGGATTTCTGTAACAGGGATTCTTATATAAATAATCAAACTGCTTCTGAGAACAAGGCATATGCAATTTGTCCTCAGAAGAAAAGTCCAAGAGCTTTATTGAATTGGCACTGGGAAAGCTCCTTGGGAATGAGCCAAGGTTTAGGATGTGACCCACACACTTGTATTTCCACTTAGCTCTGACTGCAGGAGTCTCTCTGACACCTTTTCCAAACAAATCTAGGAAAGCATACAGAAGAAAACATTCTGCTCCGGAAGACTCTTTTGTACCCTTTATAATGATAGAGCGGTTTCAATGAAGGAGGACTCCACACAAATTGGTTTCTCTCTGACAGTCCTTCAGCAGGACTGAAGGTGGTGTCCCAAACAGATGCTCCAGCAAGCTGTTGAAAGAATCCAAACTTTGTGCAGCAGTCCTTAGAATAGGAAGTCTTCTGTCTGAGTTAAATATCATAGGAGCTGACAGCCAAGATGAAAAGGCTCTGTAGATGACAGATACAAACCAAGGTGCTGACTGTCATACAGTGAGACCCTTGAAATAGGTTTGTTCTAAAATAATTTTGACCTTCATCCTAAAGGTAGAAATGATATAAGAATTTCTTCCTCATTTAAAGAAAACACATACAGGACATAATAGATTTGAGTTGTAATGAATTCCTGAAATTTGATCAGAAAGAATGGTGTATAAATACTAAAGTGAAAAATGCATTCCTTAGGCTAATTTGACAAAGTAACAATGAGTGAAATGTTCATCTTGACAGGGACAGAGGGTCAAGCAGATTTTATTTTTTTATTATTATTATTTCTTGAAAAACATCCCTACCACCACTGAATTAGTCATCCTCTTCCATTGCATTAGTCTGTGGTTGTGTTGTTGTTGTTTTTTTTAATAAACCACAACAAAATCCAACTATTATTAAATGATCAAGACTCTGAAAACCCCAAGCAGCATTAAAACAGGTGTGTGGTGCAGATAAAAGCAATCAATACTTTAAAAACAAAACAAAACCCAGAGGAGAAGTTTGGAATTTTCCTATTTCAGCTTTGTTAATGGGAAATAATTCATTTAGTCTGAGCTGACTTTGCATGTCTTTTTCTTTTTTTTTTCTTTTTTTGGTCATGGAACCTTCTGAGGCCATGAAAAGCAAAACATATGTAGAGTCTTTAGTACTAGTAGTAATGAAGCATCAGACACTGAATGGCGTGTAGCAGCACCATGTTCTCTTGCACATGAAGAGTGAGTAGCTGGGGGAATTCTCATGTCAGTGAAATAGTAAATCCATTACTGGTTGAAGTCCTGCCTGTAAAGCAGCCATACAAGTTGCTGAGACTATTTGGCATTTTGGATTGGTCCTATGAAGCTTGGACTAAAATCTGCACTACACTACTCCTCTGATGTGGAAACCACCACTATATACAGAAATTTTAGTTCATGTGGTGGCAAGATGTCTAGAAAGGGGCCCCACTGTAGCCGCATGAATGTGGCCATCTGAGACAGCAATTGGGTCAGATTCTAGGTGCTAGAAAGCTTCTGTACTGGTTCTAGGTGCAAAGGCTTTCTCCTGTGCTTTCCACGTAGATAGAAAGGCACATCATTGGTACTGTGGTTACAGTCATAACTTTATGGTCCCCGTTCTACATCATTTGCTGTTCAAGCAAATGCAGGGGATGTTTTACATAGCTTTTTGGTTTGCTTTTCTGAGAAATGAAAAGCTAACAGTTTGGATGGTAGTCAAACCTCCCACAGAGATAGATATGTCATATTCATGGCATTTTTGTGCATTTGATTTTTACACTTCTGTTAAAAATTCTCTTATACCTTAATATTATTGTTGTTGTTGTTGTTGTTGTTGTATGCCTTCAAATCATTTCCGACTGATGACAATCCTAAGGCAAACCTATCTTGGCAAGATTTGTTCAGAGGTGGTTTGTCTTTTTCTTCTGTGGCTGGGAGTGTGTGATTTAACCAAGATCACCTAATAGGTTTTAATGATTGAGCAGAGATCTGAACCATGATGTCCCAGTATCCCAGTCCAACTCTAAAATCATTACGCCAGAGTGTATCTTTGTAGTATTCTACTGTAATGATATTTTGTATTTCTGCTGGAAAAGAATAATAATAATAATAATAATAATAATAATAATAATATCCCACTCTTCAGCCCTAAAGGCTATCAGTGTGTAATTATACTACTCCTAGATACATGCTTGGCATATAAAATGCTGTTCCAATGTCTTTCTTATTTATTTTTATTTATTTAGGTGATCTGTAAATATGGTACCCAGACAGGCAGTGGAAGTGCTCTATCCAGAGCTTGAGCAGACCAAAAGCAGCTGAGTTAAACTGCACAGCTTGCACTTTTTCAGGCTGCAGCACATGTAGACATGAATACAAACAGAAGGCTGCCTCTCTATGACCAACACTGCTGTGAAAACATCGTCCCCTCTTTTCCTGGCTTCTTCCCACTTCTGTTACCTGAGGTGGTCACTCATATCTATGCTAGAGGCCCTGTTCACAATAACTTATATTATATGCCACGGTTCATCAGAGTCTGAGGCATATAAGGGTCTTTGATACCACTAAACATTTCAGTTATGCAGGCTAGGTATTGAAATTGGGAATTTCTACATGCAAAACAAATGCTTTATCCCCAAACTATGGCCCTTGCCAAAAGAAATGGGCTCCAGCTTAGATCAAACAAAAACCTTTGCATATAAGTTGGAGATGACCTGAAGGCACACAGCAGCAGCAAGAACAACAACCACAAGATGTCTCTTGTGAAGAACCACAAGTCCTTCTAGGGTGCAGTCTCTTCCCTTTTTGATTTTCCTAGAGATACATCCTTCTGCTCAATAACAAACCATTTTTTTATTCAGATAGTGTCTGGAAATGAACTATATACTAAACAATAAGAAAACTTGTTTTATTTCCCTTCACCTCTATCAGTGACTGACTAATTGTATTAGACAGTCTGTTTTGGTAAAAGCATAGCTTATTAGAATTACAATATGTGATTATAAAGAATGAAGTGCCCCCTTCAGACAAGCTCCAAGAAAAAACATAACACTTAACAGCTCCATCTCAAACATTGTTTCTTGAAATAAAGAGCATTTGTAAAGGCTGCTCACTGAAATGTTATTAACCTTTATTTATATAGCACTGTACAATCTTTTTAATTAGACAGTTCCCTGCCCTCAGGCTTACAATTGAAAAAGACACGACACAAAAGAAGAAGGGAATGGTGGTGGGGAAGGGGATCAGGTCCAGCAGTTCTTCTCTCCCTCTGGGGCCAGGACCAAGGCAGAGGGACTGGAGGCAGGGCTTGGCTACTTAATGGATAGTTAAAATGAGGCATCCTGGGGCAGAGAAGAGCTCAGACTTGGGAGCGCTTCCCTAAACAAAATAGTATTTAACTCAATTTTGAAACTGGTTAGAGAAGTGATGAGGTGCAAATGTAGGGAAGAAGGTTCCAGGAGTGAGGGGCAGCAAGTGAGCAGGGATGAATCCGGGACGGGGCAGTGGCAATCCTAGGCTGGGACAGGAGACCTTGATTACCAGAACAGAGGGTACAAGTAGGAATGTAGGAAGGTGATCCAATATTCAGATAGCTAAAATAGAGCTGGGAACTGTGTGGCTCACCAGATTGTACTGGATTGCATCTCCCAACATTCTTCAGCCTTGGCTATGATGGCAAGGGTCGCTGGGGCTTGCAGAGCAACCACATGTGGAGGGATTCATGATTGCCTCTCATAAGCAAAAGAAATGTATGTCTTTTTCACATTTGTACAGGACTTTGAAAAATTATTCTACAAATTCCAGAATTCAGCAGCAGCATACAGGCATATAATAACTCACAAAAGGGCTCCTCTAACAATACAGTGATGTTCAGGGGTCTTTATAACTCTGTTAGGATCAGAACATGTCGAAGCATTTTTGTTTATTTAAAGCAATGCATTGGCCCCATCTGTGCTGTACTGTACTGTAAGATGAAGGCAAAGTATAGGAACATGGACGGCAAATTGTTAGTCACAATTACTGCTGTTGTACATATTCAAAGGGATGCAGTGGCTTAGTGGTTAAAGATGCCAGTTCTGATGATTCAAAGATTGGAAGGTTGGCAGTTCGAGGCCTGAGTGCTGCATGATGGGGTGAGCTCCTGTCACTAGTCCCAGCTTCTGCCAACCTAGCAATTCGAAGGCATGCAGATGCAAGTACAGTAACCCCTCCTTTTTCATGGGGGATCCATTCTGGACCCCATTGCGAAAATGGAGTTTCACCTATATTCAATCCCCATTGGCTTGAGCATAGGTGTGGGCGTGGGACGTGCCAGGAGTATGCACCCCATTCATTCTCCCTCCATTTGTCCCTCACACATAAGCGAGGATCTGAAGACAGCGAGAACAGAGGGAAAACTGTAGATAAATACATACCACTTCTCAGTGGGAAGGTAATAACATTTGGTGCAGTCATGCTGGCCACATGACCACCAGAGCAGTCTTGGGACAATGCTGGCTCTATGGCTTAGAAACAGAGATGAGCACTGACCCCTACCATCAGTTACAACTAGACATTTATTTCGAGGGACTACCTTTACCTTTACCTTGACATATTCATACCTGATCGCAGGGCACATCTGTTGAGACACCAGCCATATCGTGAATGCCTTGGCTTTGTAGATCTTGAACCAATAAGAAAAAATCTTGAGTCTGGTCTTTTTAAAAAACAAACAAACAAAAACAAGAGTATACATCTGAGGCAGCCCAATTAAAACTTTGGCTTTTGGGTTCATATCATGACATCTAACTCCGTTTTTATTTGGTTATGCAGGCAAGAGTCTATATATACACTCAGTCAATATTATGGAATTTACAAATGAATACAAATGGGTAAATGATACACAGCACACACCCATATATATTTATTTTATTTTTATTCATATATAAATTCCATAATACTGACTGAGTAGTATCAATAAGGTCCTAAAACACCCTAACTTCTGTGTGAGAGGGCTTCAGAAAATGGGTTAACAGGATTGGAATTGTGTCAGAATTGTGTGGCCCTCTTAATAAAAGCTGATAGGAAGAAAATCAATTCATTTTAAAAGTGGCACTGGAGAAGAGTTCTAAAGATAGCATGTACTGCTAAAAAGACCAATAAATAGGTCCTAGAGCAAATTGGGCCTGAAATCACCTTAGAAGCAAAGATGACTACACTACGATTATTGTACTTTGGCCATATCATAAGAAGAAGGGACTCACTAGAAAAGATTTTAATGCTTGGTAAAGTTGAGAGTAATAGGAAAAGAGGAAGATCACATACCAGATGGATAGATTCAATCAGAGATGCCACAGCTCTGAGTCTGCAAGACCTGAGCGGGGCTGTTGAGGATAGGGTGACTTGGAGGTCTCCCATTCATAGGGTCACCATGGGTTAAAGTTGACTTGAAGGTGGTTAACAACAAACCTACTGCTGTTGAATTGCAACTCCTGTATTGACCTCATCCTGATTAATGTCTGACTGGCTTAGATGGCTAATGGAGCATCGGTTGAGATCTTTCATGGCTGAACAGGTTTCATCTTTGCAGGTCATGGATTAAACCATGTTTTCCCCATTACATATTTATTTACAGTATTTATATACATCTTTGCTGCTAATGGTAGCAAAGGAGTATCCAGTTCAAAGGGAGAGAAGTTGTGCAGCACTCCAGATGTTATTGAACTGCATCTCCCAGCAGTCTTAACTATTGGCTATCCTAGCTAGGGCAGCTCAAAGTTACAGTTCAATAGTATCTGGAAGGCTGAAAAATTCCTACCCTTGCCTTAAAACAGTAGCCTATAATTCAAGAGAGATTATACAAAAGGCAAACAAAATGGGGATGGAAGAGGAAAATAAGGAAATTCAGGTTAGGACTTACAAAAGGACACATTGACAAATTTGTATTGCTGACAAAACCAAGCAATCATATGGCCCCTCTGTGTATTTTGTGAATGAGGAAAACAAAAACCGTCTGGAACATAGTAACTACTAAATTTCTTTTCTTCTAGACACATGGTTTCCATAGCAGAAGGAGTGGGCTTTCTTTGCTATTCATTCATATCTGGGCATTCCCCTTAACCCATCTCACATGAAACAAATAATCAGAGCTCATTAATTTTTTTTAATCAGTTCCTAAAACCTGTGTTTATTTAAAGCTCTGGAAAGCTAATCAGAGCTGATCATCAAATATAATACAAACAAATGCATCTCTTTCCCTAATAGCGAACCATTTGTTCTGAAAGTTAACTTGGCTGGACTAAGATGGTTTTTCTGTGCTTACAGTGTTTGTTATTCTACCATTAAAGGGATCATGGGAGGAGTGCATGGTTTTTACAAGGCAATGATCTGGTTTATGAGTGAGCAAGCCATGAAGCCAGATATTTGAGTCATTTATCTCATGGAAGAAAGTGGAGTCTTTCTGAGGAAAATGTGGCATGCTTTCCACTATTTGTTGTTGTTGTGTGCCTTCAAGTTATTTCCAACTTATGGTGAACCTAAAGTGAACCTATCACTGAGTTTTCTGGGGCTGCACTATAAAGGAAACAATAGCTGTTGTGTTATAAATACAAATATAGGCATTTCCCTTGACATTACTAGCTAAGGACTGTCTGTTTCTTCCGCTTATTTGAACTACTCTCAGCAAGCTGCTGTTAAGGATTCATGCCAGCAGCCTCTCTCTCCCCTCTACTCTTCTCCATGCCTGATTTAGCAAAACGTTCCATAGAATAAATCTTACCATTCCTTTCTTCTCTTGTTGTGCTTGCCTCTGCCTAAAGCTGAGTTCAGCTGTCAGCTTGAGCCCTGACTAGATCAGACCACCCACGTTCCGAGTGAGTGTTTTGAGCTGCTCAGGACTGAAACCTGACAGTTGGATTTGGTGCAAAGGATGATATAATCATTAGGAGAAGGAACGGTCAGGTGGCACAGAAATGCTGCCTGAGTGGGGAAGGAATTGGACTGCATTTTAGGATGCAAAATTCTGACCTGTATTGACCTCATCTTACCCTGATTAACTTTTTTGGTTAGCAAAGCCTCAGTGTTACAATAACAAATACAGCACACAGCTTGTGAAGAAAAGTTGACTGAATTGATGACTGAAAGTAACAGGAAATTTGAAGTTTGTTTACAGTTTTAGATGTGAGATTCTCCCTAAAGTGTACTGAACTGAATGTGGAGTTGAATGCAGCTTACAATTGTAAATGAAGCTGTTTGTTTAACAAATTGTAAGCCGCTCTGATAGTCTTGGCTGAAGAGCGGGGTATAAATAAAACATTATTATTATTATTATTATTATTATTATTATTATTATTAGCAGCTCGTGATAGAAATTCATACATTTCTGAGTGTACACTGTGTTCCATGAAAGTGAAATAAAATACATTCATCAAAATGTGTACATTTGAAGCCCACACAAAGAAAACTGCACACAGTTCCAAAATGTGCACAAAGACACTTTAGTCAATGTGCTCAAAAATCCATACATCTGAAAAATGAATGTAAAAATAGGAGCTTTTAAAAAATGGTCATATAGAATCAGGATGGAGTGAGTTTCACAATGAGAAAAATCCTAGTAAAATTAAGGTTTAGAGCAATCCCACTTCTAAACGTGGGTTTGTAAAAATCATTACTAGCTAGATTAGGATCTGATAGCTTCCAGAATTCCAAAATTAGCATGCACTCCTTGGAGGCTCACATCCAACTTTTTAATCATCTCCCCCTATGCCTAAGCCAGGCTTGACACCATGAAAATGATGTGAAATGGCCAATTCCACCAACAGAAGATGTGTTTGGGCACTTGGGGGCAAATTTTGTTTCATTCGTGGGTGGTAGTGGTGGGGTTGAGGCCCATAGTTGATGTCCTGGAGGTTACATTTTGTCCATCTCTGACCTAGACACCACATCTGCATGTCTTCTGAAAGTATTTCAGACAGTCATACACAGCAGACTCATTGAAGCCAAGTTAGATGTCAGTGGGTCTATCTTAAAGTCCTATTCAAGCATTCTTTTGTTTGCACACTACACAAGAAGGGAAGCGTGCTAGCCCCACTCACTCCTTCATCATTTACTAATGTGTAAAGCAATAGATATTGCACTCTACTTAGTACAAATCAGAATATGGGGAACGTGGGCTTCTAGCTTATATGGAGACTTTCTTCAAATGTGCCCCTTTTTACAGAAGCAAAATGACAACAGAGAAGGAAAGGGCTACCACAGTCTCCTCCTCATTTATTAAATAAATACACCTGAGAATGCCTGAATGGTGTTTATATTAGATTAAACTTGGATCCAGACCACTGGGTCCTGTTTTTCTATTATCATTCAGTATGAATATTCTGTAGGAAATTAAGTAGAAGATGGACAAGAGGTTGCAAGAGAAATTAAAATGCCTTTGATAAAAGTTCTCCAGTGGCAGTCTCTGAGATATGGACATGTACATTCTGTTCTGCTAGAATGTGTAATGTCTCATACATGGAAAAGGTGAGAGAGTATGTGTGTGTTCATCCGTTCATCCAATGTGTTTCTGACATTCCCATGTGCTCTGTTCAGAGACATGGATGTTAAGGTTGATTCTTAGGCAAGAAAAATGGTGCTTTTAATGTTTGGTGTGTTCTCAGGCATATTCACTTTTTTCCTGTTACCATTCTCTTAAGTTCTGTTGGATTTTTTTTTAATTATGGCAACTTTAAAATACCCTGTTTCCCTGAAAATAAGACATCCCGTGAAAATAAGACCTAGTAAAGGTTTTGCTGAATTGCTAAATATAAGGCCTCCCCCAAAAGTAAGACCTAGCAAAGTTTTTTTTAATATAAATATATATACAGTATATAATAAATGTTCAAACTTTTTTGTTCAACAATAAATGTGAATTCTTCTTCATGGAAAAATAAAACATCCCCTGAAAATAAGACCTAGTGCATCTCTGGGAGCAAAAATTAATATAAGACACTGTCTTATTTTTGGGGAAACATGGGTATATACAAAATTGGAACATCTCTATGTGTGCATGTATATGTACACCTCCTGACTTCAATGCATGATATCCCAACAAAAAGGCCTCAGGAGATATTTCAGGAAGCATCTTAGAATGTCTCTTTACTCCTAAAGGATTGTTGTTGTTTTTAATGTTCAAATGAAATACTACTGGTACTAGTCTATTCTGGATGAATTCCCAGGAGCAGCCATGACCTCTTAAACCAGGAGATTTTAAAATAGGGAGAGGTTAATGTCCATATCCAGCTCCATTGCTTCTATTATTCCTCAGATATTTGGGCTGTTGCTCTCACGATACAATGAATGTGGGCATAACTTGTCCAACAGCTTCCTTCTGTGTGCCCTGGTGGTGTAGTGGTTAAATGCTGGTACTGCAGCCACAACATTATGAGTTTGATCCCAGAGGACTCAAGGTTGATTCAGCTTTGCATCCTTTTGTAGGCTGGTAAAATGAACACCCAGCTTGTTGGGGGAAATTGGCTTACAGATTGTAACCTGTTTAGAGAGTGCTTAGTTCACTATGTAGTGGTATAGAAATGTAAATGCTATTGCTATTCTGACCTTCATTGCCTCAGTACATGCTGGGGGAGAAAACTTCATCCACATCCATACTTCATGTGGGACAAAACAAAAACAAACAAAAACCAAGGATGAAGACCAGTACATTTAGGACATCTGGACACAACACCTGTTATGAGATGTGCTATCCAGACATGGAATAGCCCTCCTGTAGACTGTGGAATCGGGGAAGGGGGGGACATGATAGGCTGAACTCCATCTCCCCTGAAACTAGGTGGCAGGGCCATGCTCTACCAAAATAATCAGGAAAAATTGAACACTAAGACTATTATTATACTGCTTACCTCTACTGAGGGCAGCACAGCAGGGGAATATGCAAAGGAGTCTTCCAGAATCCAGTCCAGTCCACTCTCAGTTATTCCCACCAAACGAGTCTGAGAAGAATATCACAACAGAGTCATTAGTGGAGCTTTTTTGATAGTACAGTATAAAGGACAGTAGCATCCCACAATTGAAGCAGGTAGTTCTGCACAATTCCACAATAACACGATGATAATGGATCCACTTTTCTGTGGTTGGGTACTGGTTGTTTATCCATTACTGATTTATAATATTCATGTGGGATTTGGTGTGCATGCATAATATTTTTTTAGGTTCCCATTGAACCTGAAGGAAAATCTCCCCAATTGCAAGAACGCAGCATGTTGTACTTTCACATTTACACATTCCTGGAATTGTAGTGCTTTCAGTGACTTAGGGGCTGTGCATCCGCATGCTGCAGTCCTGATCTGGCCTTTGCAGGGTGAAAAAAGGAGTTGCAAAAAAATTTATGGCACTCCTTCAGCACTGTGTCATGTGGACACAGCAGCAGAGGAGAGCCATGATGCCATGCACCTGTGGTGCAGTGTGCGGTGTCATGCCATCCTGGGAGTGGAGCTAGGTGTGCATCATATGGATGCTATGACTCAACTCTGCCCCCAAACCGACCTTTATAGCCAGTATGGATGAGAATTCTCCATTAATTCAAAGTCATGCAACAGTAACCATTTTTATGCATGCTGCCTACAGGATCGTCTCAACATCATGTGATAATCTTCAACCATATACCTGTTCATGCTGCTGTTTTTCCACTTTCTACTCCAGTGTGATAATCACCTGAAGATGATGGAATCAATATAAAAGTGTCTCGTGAAAATATTATAGTTCAAATGGCTTATAAAGGGAGACATGCTCCTTCAAATGGCCAGAACACAAGCCATAAAGGACTATATACTGCATCACTAGCACTTTCAATTGCATCCAGAAACAGACCAGCAGCAAGTGGAGCTGTTGTAATAAGTGGGTTGTGTGCTCCTTGCAGCTAGCCTCAAAAATCTAGTTGCAGCTCAACCAAGGGTGCTTCAGAAAGTCCAAATAGTACAGAGGCTTTATTTTAACAAGGAAACCAAATATACATGGTCCCCCCTCCCATTCTTGGTTTCCTTGTAGATTTTCTTTTGTTTTTAGCTAAGATGTGTAGGAAGTGCTACTTTTGCTGCTCTTCACTAGAAGAGATCTACATGCTTCCCGAAACTTTGCTTCTGCATAAACAATATTTTTATAGTCTGTGTTTTTCAATGTATCTTTAAGTGCTCTTAAAGTTCTTTGTAAGAATTCTTTTAGAATCCTTCTAATTAGTCAGAATTTTGACTGATACAGGAATATAAGGATATTAGTGCACTCATTTTAAAGCACCTTATCCCCAAGGGATAGGTTTTATCATATTCACTGTGGCTGGGTGAATGCAGCCTGTATACAACCTGGATGCCAGCCTGGCTTATTCTGCTCCTATTCAAGAATGGGAAAATCCTGTTTTTGAAAAGCCATGTGGCATTACAATGAAGACAATTCTAGTCTAATGTTCTTTTCCTGCCATAGCCAGCCAGATATTGATGGAAAGGCCAAAAGCAAAAAGGCCATGCATCTGCCTCCACCTTCCATCTAGCTACCCTGACTAGTACTCATTGATAGGCTCATCTTCTATTTATTTATCTACTCCTCTTTATCATTTGTCCAAGTTGGTAGCCATCAATCTTACAGCAGTGAATTCCACATTTTAACTCTGCTCTGTGTGCTTACTTTTCTCTCACACCATTCTGTTTCACTGAATGACCCTGACTTGTAGGATTATGAGAAATCCAGTTTTATACATCTCTATCATCTCTCCCTTTACTTGCCTTTTCCTGTGCTAAACAGTTCTAAACACTGCAATCTGTCCTCATAGGTGAGTTGCCTTGGTTGCCCTTTCCTCCACATTTCACATCGCTACCACATCTTTTTAAAATGTAGTGGCCAGAACTATACACAGTATTCCAGTTATGGTCCCATTGTAGATTTGTAGAATGGTAGTATGACACTGGTAGTTTTATTTCTTATTCTTTTTCTAATTATGTCCACCCTGGAATCTGCCTGTTTTACAGCAGTCACTTTGTGGAACATTTCAATCTGATATCAGCCACGACCCCTAGTTCCATTGGTCAGTCACTGACAACCCACATCCCATCCATGTATATGTTAAGATGGGATTTCTTTTGCCCCAGCATATATTACTTGCTCTTGTTTTTACTGAATCATCAATTCTGAAGCAGATTCTCACAGTTTAAAGAGATGCTTTTGGATCTCTTTACAATGCATTTTTCTAATCACAACACTATGATTCCATTATTCTGATGGTCATCAGAACTCCATGTTTTGCATCAGGAGAATCTTTACACATCAGCTTGGTACATATGACTTCTCCTGTTGCTATCTGATTGGTGAGCAACTTCTGTCTTTCAGTTTGATTCCCGAAACAATTCAAACTACTGAATTTCACCTATACATAGGAGGGGCTATCCAAAAGTTTTAATGATCACCTTTTAAAAAAATTGACAGAAAGATTGTTTTGATATGTAGTTGTTAACTTATCTCTATGTAGTTGCTGTCTAGATTTATTCATTTTTCCCAGCGTATCTTGACCCTCCAAATACCTGATAGTGTAGAAGCCTGCAGATTGTGGCAGATGAGGATTTTACACTTTAGCCACTTCTGGCAGAGCCAGTCACAAAAATAAAGGACACAATGAGCTGATTTTCTGAGCTATGTGCACTTAGGGACCAATGATGACACTGACAAAATTTAATCAATATGCCATAATAACTTCCGGGTGATAATTATTACTTTACAATACCCCCTCGTAAATTGCAGTCTGCAGACTTCTACAATATCAGGTATTCAGAGGGTCAAGATACGCTGGGAAAAATGTATAAATCTAGATAGTGACCACACAGAGATAAGTTAACAACTACAAATCAAAACAAACTTTCTGTCAATTTTTTAAAAAGTTGATCGTTAAAACTTTTGGATACCCCCTCATTTTCATTTTAGAGTGTTATGGTGTGATCCCATATCTTCCAATACATCTGTAAAACTTTTTGCTTTTAAAGCAATGTGCTGGAGGGGCAGCTGTATTTGAAGTTATAATGTTTATATTTTTAAACAAGCTCTGTACAGTTAAACATTAAATATAAAATTAGACTTAAGAATTGTAGACTTAAAAGTTTTTTAAAGGAATATTGTAATGTTGTACTGTACTGCTTAAAATGCTTTTACTTGTTGTGTATTGCCTCAGGAACCCTTGTGCACTGGGAGGTGTTATCGAAAAAATGTAAGGGGGGGGGGGTCACCACCAACTGTGTCAGCATCTAAATGTTTGGGGAATTACTTAGCTCAAAGGATGCTTGTGAGAGGCTGGGTAACCTGAGAATCATTCAACATATGTATACCAGTACTAATTGTGAGAGAATTCCAGATTTAATTAATAATGAAAGTTTTATTTTGAAACAAGCAAAGTGAAATTCATACAAATAATAATAATTAAAATAGACAGACCATACAAACCTAACCAAAATGTAAGTATGGAAATCAGTGGAGACTGAGGGTTGTAGAGGGAGTGATATTTACCAGTCCTGCAGAGGATTCCACAGAAAGTGGGTGTGGATCACATAGCATATGAGGGCAACACAGCAAATGACCAAGACTCTTTGTGCGCACACAGGGCTAAAGCTGGGACTGATATTTATATCTGATTTCTAGCCTCCAAGGATGCATGATGATATATTGCAGTATAACAAAGACCTGATGGTCTTCACATGGAACCAACAATAGGATTCTGGGACTGATTGATGGCTTCAATTTCAGATTAGCAAAAAAGTAATTGGAATTAGGACAACGCAAGGGTATATGGAGATAGAGGTTGGCTGGGAATATAGAAAGGGGTAAGTAGAAAAAATGGTCTTACTTACTCTGGTGCAACAAAATCTCCTTTGTTTCTTGGTGCAAGAAGATATGCAGACATCTGTGGGAGAGCAGGGTGATCAGCACACCATTGAACCTTTTTCTTGATGCTACTTAGGTCCTCCGCACGTCTTAGTGTCCGTATTCCTTTCCCATGGGAAATTTCCCTGTGTTTCAAAGTCATTGTGACCTCTCAAAACATGCCTTGCTCTATATATGAAATATATATATGTGAAGAGCCCCATATACAGTGCAGGGATGCAGGGTGTGCTAATAGAGGAGACATATAGATAGTTTAAATAAAATAAGAATAAGGAAAATTATAGGCACCTTGGCATTCACTTAACAGGGCCTTATCAATTTTCCTGTTGCTTGACATATTATATTTATTCCTTTTTATGTAATAAATTTTGTAATATTTCAACTATTATTTTGCCATTCTTATGGAAGTCATATTGTTACTTGCCTCAGTTGGTGGTTGTTATTTTAATGCAACTTATTTTGGGTTTTCGTGGTTTTGTAAAAATGTACCTGAAAGTAGGTAAAATTAATAATAACATGCTGGCCAATTTTGAGCCCCCCTCCATCTTACAAACAGTTCTGATGTCCCTGAGCTCAACTGATTCAAAGGGTTTTGTCCAGCCTGGTGAGCCTAACGGTGCCTATCAATTAGTTGCCCATCAACAAGTGGCTAGCAGGCACACATATCATCTAATCAGGGTCTACACTATGATGATATCATTATGGTAATTACTTCTAAATTTTCATATGTAGGTTAACATATGCAAATATGCAAAGGAGAATGAATGTTATTCTTTTTAAATTGATGCACTTTCTCTCTACTGTTTTTGTGCAGCCTAAATGGCCACCCGAAACAATGCTACTTTTTAGAAAGTGCCTGGTGTTATCAACAGTCCAGCTTCTAGACTGTGATTTTCAAAGGAACACATAAGTAATATCATAAAATATGTCTAGTTTCACATACCATACATAGAGAGCACTGAAACATACTTTTTAATGGGTTTGGACTGTGTGTGCAAGTTTCTTTTTTCTTTTCTTCTCCTGGCCTGTTAACTTGCTTTTCCCTTGTTAGCAAGTTGGTTTATCCTGTGTTAAAATCACAAATCAAAAGCAAACCTGAAGGGGTGAGTGAAGTTCAGGGAAAAATACCAATAAAAGCCTTTCATGGTTCACGTGCTCAGCCTGAACTATTTTTTTTTAAAAAGGTGGGGTTGACACACTCCTTTCCCTGCCCCCCGCCATCCAATTCAACAGCTTGAATGTAAATTTAGCTTGTGAAAGGACAGATCTGAATTCTCCCCTGGCCATTTATAGTATGCAAGGTTTTATACGTCTGTTTACTCTCTTGTTCAGTAAAAGAGTTAAGGGCTTATACAACACTCAGAGGAGTCAAAGATACCTATTTTTCCATGTGATGCCCAGCTCAGCTTTTAAGGAAATATTTTTACCCCATAGGTAGGGTGAATGTTTTGTGCTCCCAGAAGGGGGTGAACATTTCCACAGACAAGAAATGAACATTATAAAGGAGGAAATGCTGACAGCCGAGGTGGCCCATTTGTAAGTCTGTAGTTCTAAAGCTCTACTACAGTATTGGCTTTGTTCAAGCTGTGGTAAATGAAAACAAATGCTACCTGTTTTACTGCCAGTTGATTAAATCTGTACTTTTTCTCCCCACCACCACCATTTTCATTTGTGTGTGTGTTTTTAAAGAGAAATTTTTCAGCTGGGAATGGATAAAAGAAGCATACTGAAACCAGTAAAGTATGAATGTATAAAAAATATAGATAGGCTGACTAGATAAAGACTTATAGAGGCTTTGTTGTTGTGCACCTTCAAGTCATATCTGATGTATGCTGAACCTATCATGGGCTTTTCTTGGCAAGATTTGTTCAGAGGGGTTTTGCCTTTGCCTTCCCTTTAGGCTGAGAGAGTGTGGCTTGCTCATGCTCACCCAATGGATTCCCATGGCCAAGTGGGAATTATAATCCTCTTTCTAGAGTCCTAGTCCCAACACATAAACCACTACACCCTATTTCCAGTCCAGTCCAGTCCAGTTTAAAGAACCACAGATTGGAGAACAGAGCAGAACCTGGGCAGTAAATTGGATATCAAACAGACTGACTGGTCACATTCTAAGATGTATTTTATTTCTATTTAAATCATAGCATTTTCTCTAAATGTGCACCTATACTTATGAAAGGGAAAGCAGGAGTTTAAATACCAGAAGAGGCTTTCTTGTGAGAAATTGGGAAAGCAGAAGTTTAAAGTCTGGGAGGGGCATCCACGTGAAAAAGTGGGAAATAGCTAGCAGAGGCTTCCTTGTGAGAAAGTGGGAAATGGAGTGAAGCAGTTTACATTCTAGCAGAGGCTTCCTTGTGAAAAGGTGTGTTAATTTTTGGCAGCGGCTTTCTGATGTGAAAGTGGGATTGTGAGGAAGAGGTTTAGGTTCTGACTGTGGCTTTGACTTCCATGTTGAAAGGAGACATCAGCTTGCCTGGGGCTTGCCTCAGCCTGGCCATTGCAGGTTATACAAAAAGTTAAATGTTTCTTCATTTCAATACACGGTTGCTCAAATTTGTGGATATCAAACCTGCAGATTGGGGGCTCATATATACATTAAAAAATATGTGTGTGTCTTAACTATTTGCACTGACTAAAGGAACTTTCCAGCCAAATGGTATAGCCTCATTGCTTTCATAAGTGTCTGGGGCAGTTAAATAACAGGTCTTTCCAGAGTATATCCCTAAATTCTGTCAACAGAACCTGCAGGAATCGGAGAGGGAAAGTTTCACACTACACAATTATAGCATTATAATTCAATTTCAAATACCATGGTAACATCCTGTAAAATCCTGGGATTTGCACTTTAGAGAGGAGCATTTGGAATTCTTAGCCAGAGACTGCCAGCATCTCATAAAACTACAAACCACAGGATTCTATAAGATGCAATCATGATGATTAAAGTTGAATCATATTGCTATGATTGTATGGTGTGAAAGGGACCTTGAAAGGTCACCATGAACCACATAAAAGTGGCTAAACTCTATACCTCTTTGGGCAAGAGGCCCTACGGAAGCAGAGACAGATCTCTGTAAAAGAATTAAAAAATAGTTAGCTGCAGCTAGTTTCTTTCTTCTGTGAAAATAACAGGAATGCAAAAGTAATGGACAGCTTCCTGAAAATAACCCTCTGGAATTAAGGCGGTGGCAGGATCAATCCAGACCAGACAGACCTAAAACAAGATGAGATTCCTATGAAAGTTATTTTGTCGCAGCCTGAAGACAAGCTTGTGCAGAGACAAACTCCTTTCCCCCTCACCCCTTGCAATATAATTTACACAGTATAATGTATACCAATTAATTGTATAACCCACTGTAAGAAGGGACCCAGAGGTATGGCTTATGAGGACAAGCAGGAGGAGTGAAACATCCTGGCACTCGATCAAGAGATTTCATTAATGGTCTCCTTTAGCTCTCAACCCCTAATGATTCAAGCCCTGGTGTGCAATTGCCATGTGTAGTTTGAGCTTCAGAAACTGTTAGACTTTGGAGATCAAAGATCAAAGACCTCTTGAGAATACTATTTGTCTTTTAAAATATGCTTGCAAGTTTTAAATTCAGACATACAGAATTTTTTTCTTTTTTTAAATCACAGGCTTTACTTTTCATCATTTCCCCAGGTCCCCTCAATTTTCTGCTACAAGAAATTATAAAAGCCCAGGCTGGACTATATTAAAATAATGAAGAGTGAAGTTTTCACTGTGTTCCCATTTAATCATCACCTCACAACTTTACATTGTAATGTCTGACATTAGGATATCCTCTTCCATGATCACATTAAGAATAATTAAAAGGAAACAGGAAAGTCCACAGGTGATATGGTTTCCTCAGAAGATCAGTTGACTATCAGCCTAATGGATTCTGAATTTTGCTGATAAAGCATACCAGCAGCTGCCGCCACAGCAGCAGCAACATAACCCTTGGCCAGATGTAGCTGGGACTCACACAATTCATTTTCTTACTAATTAGCAGAATTGGCTTAAATTATGAAGGATCCTCTTGTCACCTTATGTTAATATGATTCCACACATGCTTTGCCCAGGGGTGTATCTAGTTTCCATTAGCATACTGCTAAAGCCTTAACAGAATCCATTTTATGTAGAGAGGAGACATTAAAAATAGAAAAAGAAAGCTGGGCACTGTATTTGAAAACTGCACTTGACCCTTTAGCATTTCGACCATGGTTCAAAACCCAGACTTGAAGCTAACTGCTGAAGTCATTAAGCTGACCGTATATGGCAAATTTCTGGATGTCATTTGTATGGCCAGAAGTTCAACATTACTGAATGAATTGTGTGGAGGGAAAGGGTGGGTGGAAAAGATGGGGAGGGGAACCAGACCAGCCGGGCGGTTGTAATATGAAAATTGTAACATTTCCAGGGGGCAGCAGGAAAGGAATTATAATGGATGAAAATAGGAGATGAATTATTAAATGGAATCCTTTCATCAAACAGCCTGATGTTAAAACTCACATATTAAGGGTCATGGAAGTTAGTGGAGGGGGAAAAAAATCACAATCATTATGTACTTTATTCAGGATCAAACCTGGTGGGAAATCTAGAGTATTGCCTTAAAACAGTTCCAAATGTTTGAAATGTATTGTTCCATACAAAACTGTTCACTTTTAAGTTCACATGCATAAAATCATTTTCATATGTGTGTTGGTTTCAATGTGGATGAGGACACACATTGTAGAAAAGGTGGGTGAGAGTACTTCCTCTGCAATCGCCACAGTATTTGGCTTTAGATGAAACACACACAGAATTAAGTATTTTAAAGTCCCATTGATTTCAGTTGGGCAATTACAGTAAATTTGTTCTTCTTTTTGTCACTCTCATTAAAAGTAAAGGAATTTAGAAAACTTTATTATTGATTGGACCATTCCTATTGTTTTAAATCTGGTAAAAGGTTTACAAAAACGAATTACCATATGATGGGTCACATGGTTTGGGGCCCACATCTCTTGCATGAAACTATGTATAGTGATTATTTTAATTAATAATTTTTTTTAAAAAAAGAAACTCATTTTGGGGTCTTTGGGGTCCATTCATATGGCTTCCTCTAGTATATAACTCACTTTAATAAACCAGAAACTTTATTGTACCCACAAACACATTTTTCCCCCAAAATATTTGACTACTGGCTATACTGGCTAGGACCTGTGAGAGCTGCAATTTTCAATATCTATAGGACACAAAGTTGGAGGTGGCTTCTCTCATAGGTTGAATATTGTAGGAGATTTTCTTTGTGTGCCACATAAGAGCATACTGGTAAAGACACATTTGCCTTTATAGATAATACTTGTGGTTGTTAACTGTCCTCACCCCCTGGTGACCCTATGAATGAGGCATCTCCAAGAGTCCCTTTCCTCAACAGTCCTGCTCTGTTCCTGTAGACATTGGGCTGTGTCCTCTTTGGTTGAGTCTATCCATCTGGTGTGTGGTCTTCTTCTCTTCCTATTGCCTTTTCTAATTTTTTCTATTTGCCTTTTCTGTCTTATCTTTTCTATTATATTTGCATGAAGTGCCCAAAGTATGACAGCCTCAATTTAGTCATCATGACTTCTAGGAAGAGTTCTGGTCTGATTTATTCTTGAGCCCATTTGTTTGTCATTATAGCCATCCATAGTATTCTCAGCACTCTTCTCCAGCACATATCAAATTAGCTTATTTTCTTTCTGTCAGGTTTCTTTACTGTTCAGGTCTTATACTCTTTCTTACATAGTGATGGGAAATATCATGACATAAACAATCCACACTTTAGTGTTCAGTGGTATATCTTTGCACTTCATGATCTATGCTGCATCTGCACTGCAGAAATAATCTTGGTTGACACCACTTTAGCTGCCATGACTCAATGCTATGGAATTCTGGGAATTGTAACTTGTTGTGACACTAGAGCCTTCTGAAAGAGAAGGTTAGATGCCTCATAAAACTACACTTCCCAGAATTCCATAGCATGGAGCCATGGTAGTTAAAGTGGTGTCAACTTGGATTATTTCTGCAGTGTGGATGAAGCCCTTGTCTAGTTCTTTCATAGCTGCCTTTCCCAGTCTTCTCTTTTGCTTTTCAAAATATGGTAATCCCAAAGTTACTTGTTTGCACTGGCAGAACAACTAATAGTAACAGGCTACTTTTGAAACACTGTAGTGAGTAATGTGAGCGAATTAATTTTTTTAAAAAATTAACTTTTGGGTATGGATATTGGGTATGGATCAGGCAGAGGATGCTGTCCTATTACTAGGGTCAAAGTAAAATTCAAAAACTAGTTTGGCCACCTGCTGTGTGTAAGTGGAGACAATTTGTCCTTGTCTCAGGCAATTGTGACAAATACAATTGTGACAGTGACCTAATTCTCACTATCAGTTTTCCTTTAATAAATTGACAATGAGGTGACTCTTAACCTAAAATGTTATGGTTTCTAATATTGCCATCATGTGGTTAAACTGAGCCCAGTTTTCTAGTGATTCAGAAATATGATAGCTTTTGTCTTTTCTACATGAAAGAAGTAATGCCAAAAAGAGATGACTACATACAATGAGGGATGCATAGAATTACTCAAAAACTGGGCAGGAGAATCAGGTTGCACCCTGGATGTTGCTGTCTACAATAGTTTTGATAGGCTGCTATGTGGAACAATTGTCTCAACAACTGTAAAGAAAAGCTGCCACCTCCATTTCCTTTACCCTTTCTTTCTGCTCCAAAACATGATCCATGAGTATGCAAGGACAGATCACCAAGGATTCCTCCAGAAACAATTGTGCATCATATGTTTTGTATGCTTGAGGTTCCCAGGTTCAGTCCCAGGCACTGTCTGAAACTCAGGGAAGCTGTTGCCAATGTGATAACAGACTTTCTTTCTCAACATGATGTCCATTAAGTGTTTGGGACTGCAGCTCTCATTTCATGGGTCATCTTATCTTTTGACTGTGCCAATTTAGCAGGGACAGTCCAGATTACTCCTTTGTAATCCATCTTTTCCAACTGATTTTAAAATGTCCTAGTTTGTTGATCCTCCCACTTTCCCCCTTTGTCCTCTGCTTACTTTACATTGCTACAAAGCGAGTTAAAAACAACAACATAGTTTTGACTCAGTTAACTCAACAGGGGCGATAGAAGGGGGCAGAGTATGGTCATGATGGCAAAAGTGGTAATGAGGAACACAAGCACACAAGCTAGGAAAGGTTGCAGCAATTGCGTGTACCTGCCCTTCCCAATAGACTCAGGTACACACAATTGCTGCAGCTTCTCCTATCTTGTGTGCTCTTCCTCATTACCACTTTTGCCATCTTGACTATACTCTGATGTTGCTTAGCCATACTTATCTCATTTTTCATCTGTGCAATATTGAAGGATATGGGCCATGCCATACAGTTCTGGGAACTGTTGCCCAAAATATCTGGACTAGTTTGAGAAAGGCCTGTGTACACAGTACAGACATATGTGGACCACTGCTTCCCACATCTCTATTCTTAGGAGCACTCATGGCCCATCATGGGTGATAACAGAGATGGGGAATACAGAAGAGGAGGATGAGTTATTCACATGGAATGGAGCTGCAGGTGGATGGAAACTGTCCAGGGAATAGTGTGAATCTAGTATGTTCTCCAAACTCCAGGTGGCCCTGTTGGATGGATTAAACACAGGCCTTGTGTGACAGCACCAGCTGCATTTCCAGCTATATTGTATAAATAGCATCCACATTCACTCAAAAAGCTTGCCAAAAGATGTCAGCATGGCCAAACGGGGAGGTTTTGCAAGATGACTTTTGGAAGGAGACGGGATCTCCCAGCTCTTTAGGCCACCTGCCACTTCCACTGCTGTGCTTACTTCCTCATAAGCAACTCGCTGATCATTGAGGCAACCAGCAACTGGTAGATATGAGTGATACAGATTTGATTTATGTAGGCAGCTTCTCCTAAGTGTTCTGTATACATTTCATGAGTATTTTTCTGAATCATGTTAAAAGTAATCTTGCAAGGTGGACAAATATCATTATTGTGCATCTTGCAGAAGAAGACTTGGAGAAAGGGGGGAGCTGCAATGAAGTGGCTTGTTGAAGGCCACCCAGCGAGTTCATGTCTGAGGTGAGATTTAAATCTTCAGGCACCTTAATCCTGTGCCACATCAGCTGTGCAGTGCTCAGAGCTTGCAAACATAATTTTTCTCAGACTACAACTCCCTGGGCGGGGGGATTCTGGGAACTGTAGTTGTAAAAAGTAACATTTCGGAACTCTGGGAATGCCATGGATTGCAAAAGAAGACCTGACTGGCCACATGTTAGAAACACATGAGACGCTTTTTTTGTAACTTTTCCTCTGTGTTTCTAAAACGATGTTTATGTTATAGTAACAGCTGCATTTAGTAGAGACATGACAGAGCAGACCAATTTGTAAAGTTAAACTTGATTCTTAAAGAGGAGGGGTGCTCGTGTTGGGGGGAAGTTACTTCAAAGGCGGACAAAAATGATTAAAATAGACACAACCATTTGTTTAAACTATGGCTCTCTCAAGAAAAGCCAGCCTAATGTAAACTATGCTGGCAAGGTCTGAGCAGCTGTTCCATGTAGTTTTATCAGTGACCCCTATTGCATTAAGAGGGTAGATGGAAAAGAGTTCATAGCAGGGCATTATATCTTTTTAATAAATTGTTATAACTTATATTTTTAAATGATCACCATGTGAGATACTGTTAGACTGAAACTTTAACCTGTTGCTCAACTGGCACCTTAACAATATACTTCTGTTTGCTATACTCTGGACTAGGCATTGTAGAATTGGCTGTGTTTTGGGGAGGGAGATAGCAAAATGGCTCAGAATTACATCTGGCTGCACCCTATACTTTTAATTCCATCCACTGCTGCTCCAAAGACCTGGGTTCCTTGGCCCTGTTGTATGCCTCTACTCAGAACTGAGCCCTGTTAAACTATATTAATCTTTTCAAAATATAGGTTATTTTTTATTATAAATTGGTTACATTTAACAGTTGCCTTGATTTATATCATACAAATATAAATAACATTTCTTATGTCAAAAAGAATGCATTTATATATTTATATGTATAAAAAACAGTCAACGTCCTCTCCCCATTCTCTGAACTTAATCTTTTATAGATTTTCTATTGATATATTAAGCTATATTAGTTTTATGGTCACAAAAGCAGGTATAGTATTGTTACCCTAATTTTTTACAATCCAGTAACATGGAAGATATTTAGGGCTCTCCCTACCTCCTTTTCAATGTAGAAATAGTCAAATACAATACCAATAAAAAATTAGGGAATTATCCATGATGTATCTGGAATCAAGAACCAGGTTTTTCAAGAGTCAGCCTGTTTCATTATACTCAGTATAAACTGGCTAATACCTCAATATTTTTCCTATCGGGGGCAGAAAGAGACCAGCACTCACCATCCATCAGCCCCCACCCTTTTTTGCTCTGCTTAAAAAACCCAGCAGGCAGAAGAGACTGAAGGAAGCAAGAGAAGCTGAAGCCTGAAGGCTCCTAGAGACCAGACCAAGAGAGTTGGAAATACCTCTATTTTTTATTGTTATTTTTAATGTTTAATGATGGTTGTATTTTAGTTAAGGGATGAGGGATGGAATTTTAATTTGTATACATTATGGATTGTTTAGGTATCTTATTTATTTGCTTATGTAAATTGTTAATAATAATAATAATAATGATAATTTTATGTATTTGTTATGTAATTTTGTAAGCCACCTTGATCTTTTGGAAAGGCAATATATAAATAAAATTATTATTATTACTATTATGTACAAATAGAAGCATCCTAGGGGTTTATTTCATAACAAATACATCAAATAGGTTATTAGTATTTGTAAGAAATGCCTAGCTCTAGTCTAGTCTAGTACCAGATTAAGTTTTTTGTGCCACACTTAATATGTGCCTTTTCTTATATGAATATTATATATGAATATTATATGAATATTCTATACAGGGAAAATATTTGAAATGAAACATCTCTTATTTCCTGCTGACCCGACTGCACATGATTAAATCAACCACACCTGAGCACAATTCATTGGACTGGATCCAGAGAGCCTCATGATGAACTCAGCCCAGCCAAGGCAAATTGGTATTTGTGTTTCTTCTAAATTCTTCATGATGCTTTCAAGGGAGATTGGTATTTGTGTTATACCTGCGCACGCACAACTTGGTACGTGGCAAATCTCTTTTGAAACTGAGGACAGAGGAGCTTGGAAAAGTAACTTTTTGGACTACAACTCTCAGAATCCATTAGCATACTCTCCAGCATTTCACAGACGAAAACTGGGACATGTGTACCTAAGCAACACCAGAGTTTATTCAAGGTGACAAAAATTGTTAATTAGGACAATCATATAAGCTAGGCAAAACTGCAGAAATTTGCTTTTGCCTGAATCTACTGGGAAGGGCAAGAATCTGCCCTCCTTGAATTCTGATGTCATCATGGACTAGAAGCATCTCCAATAGGCTAGGCAATTCATTTATGAATTTTTACAGGAGCTTTACTTGGCATGAATTAGCATAAGGTAAACAACAATTGTGGATTTGTTTTCACTGGGAGCATGGTATCCTTCCTGCACACCATAGTCCTAACTTCCCAATCTGATACAGCTGGTATTTAAAATTTAACAACCTTGAATCATAACCATGAAAGCAAAGCCACATTCTGGTGTAGCCATGTCACCGAAAAGAATTTTTAAATGAGAGATTTGTTCAGTTGATAAAACTTTGTGGACAACAGGCCACTTCTTAAGGTTTTTGGAGAACTATTGTGAGTCAGTGGCAGAACAGTTGAGGGTTACCAGTATGTTGAGGGTTACCAGCGCGCACACACACACACACACACTTGGAGAGCAATTGTAAGTAATGAACAATTGTACATTCTCTTTTTTTAATTTTATTTTTAAAATTTTCAATCAACATCAAAAGTCAGTCGAATACAAAATATGTACTAACACAACATGACATAGACAAACTGGTGCAATACAACGTAGAACAAACCACTTCATTCAAACCACCACATACCCATCCACCCCCACCAATCCCTAATCCATAATAACAAAATAACATATAAAACAATACAACACTTATGTATATACACAAGATCATACAATTATTTTTGAACACTTCAACTAACTCTTCCTTGACAGTTGTACTTCCTTTTAATCTAAAGTAATCTCAAAGTTCCCACTTAATACCCAACTATAACTTATCTAATGTTTCAGTTATAGCTTATTACAGTATTATTATGTTTATATCTATAAGCTGAAAATAAAATGCTTCCATTGATGTTTCCAAACTCTTCTCTTATTTACTGTTATATACTATATAAGTTTATACAATTCCATTCTTCCTCATAGCTTTCTTTTGATTTTCCTTTAAGTAGGGCAGATAATATGTCCATATTTTTGGCTTCATACAGTTTCACCAGCCATTCCTCTTTAGTTGGAATATTTGGATTTTTCCACAATTGGGCATATAACATTCTAGCTATGGAGACCATATAAAGAAATATTCTCCTATGTTTTGTATTAATGTTTTTGTTTATCATGTTAAGTAAGAATAGGGTTGGTTCCAAATCTATAGTTACCTTAAACATATTTTGCATTGCTTCTCGAATTTCCCTCCAGTATTCTATTGCCTTAGGGCATTTCCACCACATATGATAAAAATTGCCTTCAGGTTTCCCGCATTTCCAGCATTTTATATTCCCAGTCTTATATATTATATCTAGCTTTTTAGGAGTTAAATACCATCGATAGAACATTTTAATATAGTTTTCTTTATAATTTTGACATAAAGTAAAGTTATTCATCTCTTTCCAGGATTTTTCCCACTGCTCCAGCTTAATTACTTTATTTATATCTATTGTCCACTTTATCATATTATGTTTTATCGCTTCATTTTCGAGGTCTCTTTCTTTCAGTAATTTATAATATTTTGCTATATGTTTGCTTAGACCATCAAAGATTATCTTGTCAATCTCATTTTTATCCTTTGTGAATCCCAACACTTTATCTTTTTTAAATTTCTCCTTTAGTTGATTGTATAAAAACCAGTCCTCCTTCTTTTCCAATGCACATATTTGTTCTAGAGGTTTAATATACCAATTCCCACTCTTATCTAATTCTACTAGATCTTGATATTTTACCCATGGTTCTCCCTTAGTCTTAGTTCTTCCATAGTATGCTTCTTGTATGGAGGTCCAAAGGGGAATTTTATTATAAAATTGATGTTTTAATTTATTCCATACCCTTATAAGTGATCTTCTAATTATATGGTGTTGGAAGATTTTATTTTCTTTCAATTTAGTAGACCACATATATGCATGAAATCCCAAACTTAAGTTGGAACCCTCTAATTTTAATAAGTTTTCATTATTCAAAGTGATCCATTCCTCTAACCAATTTATACAAGCAGAGTAATAATATAATCTCAAATTTGGTAAATTACATCCTCCTTTCTCTTTCTTTTCAGTTAGTAATTTCCATTTCATTCTTGGTTTATTGCCTTGCCACAGAAATTTAGCCAAATCTTTTTGCCACGTGTTAAAGCATTTTTCATTGGTTATAATTGGTATATTAGAAAATAAAAATAACATCTTGGGTAGTACATTCTGTTGGATTACCGCTATCCTTCCCAAGAAGGTTAAATGTAACTTAGACCATTTTTCCAAATCTATTTTAATTTCTGCCCATACTTTATTATAGTTATTATTAAATAGATCAATATTTCTCTTGGATATATTAATCCCCAAGTATCTAATTTTGTTGACGCAAGTAAACCCAGAAATAGATTCTAATTGTATTTCTTCAGTCCTCATTATATTCTTTGTAAGGATGAATGTTTTCTCCACGTTTATTTTGAATCCTGACACTTCTCCGTACTCATTAATTATGTTAATCAGGCTCTGTATAGAGTCTAATGGGTCTTCTAAAAAAAAAATTATATCTGCGAACGCTTTTAACTTAATATGTGATCCCTTGATTCTAACACCGTTAATACCATTATCGTCTCTTATCTTATTATTCATAATTTCCAAAGTAAGTATAAACAAAAGCGGGGATAGGGGACATCCCTGCCTCGTTCCTCTCTGTATATTAATATGTTTGGATTTTTCTTGATTTATACATAGTTGTGCGTGTTGATCATCATATATCGCCTTGATCCATTTTATAAATTTGGATCCCATTTGCATTTTGTCAATTAGTTCTGTTAAAAACTCCCAGTTGACCCTGTCAAAGGCTTTCTCCGCGTCTAGCAAAATACATGCTAATTTTCTTTCATTGTGGAAATCAAAGTGCTCGAGAATATTTATTACCGTCCTTAAGTTATTCTTCATTTGTCTTTTAGGTACAAACCCATTCTGATCTTCGTGTATTACTTCCTTTATAACTTTATTCAATCTTCCTGCTATTAAAGAAGTGAATATCTTATAATCAACATTGGTTAAAGAAATAGGTCTGTCATTTTTTATATTGGTTGGGTCTTTGTCGCTTTTTGGTATAAGAGTAATTGTAGCTCTCTTCCATGATTCTGGGATACCGTTGACATTGAGCTCATTAAAAGTTAATTTGAGAGGCTCCACCAGTTCTTTTACAAATTCTTTATAATAAATTGCAGTTATTCCATCCGGTCCCGGTGCCTTTTGTAATTTGAGTCTTTGAATAGTCTCTTCTATCTCTTTGTTGGTAATTTCTTGGCTCAAGATTTCGCGTTGTGTTTCATTAAAATGTATCTTATTATATTTATCAATATATTGCTTGATCTTATTTATGTTGTCGTTTATTCCTTTATCTTTACTGTATAAGTCTTCAAAAAACTCTTCAAATGCTTTAACAATCTCCTTTTGTGTCGTAAGACGTTTATCTTTGTATTTTATTTCATTAATATATTTCCTTTCATCCATTTTTTAAATTTTTTGAGCCAGAAGCTTCCCTGCTTTATTTCCCGCTTCAAAATTTCTCTGCTTCGCCCATGCTAATTTCTTCTCTATTTCAGAGACATATAATGCTTTCAATTTTTCTTGTAATATGTCTAATTCTAGTTTTAAGTTTTTATGACTTTTATTTTTCCATTCTTTCTCTTTTCTATCAATTTCTTCCAACAGTCTAGCTTCTTCTTTTTTAACTTTCTTATTAAATTCAGCATTATATTTAATAAATAGTCCTCTTACCACCGCCTTGCTAGCATCCCATACAATTCTTATTGGCATATCCTCCGTTTGATTTTCTTTAAAATACCATTTTAAGTTCTGTTTAATGTTATTCACTATTTTATCATCATTGAGTAGGTGAGCATTTAATTTCCAGGAAAAATCTACTTTCGTTTCTTGTATACTCATTAGTATAGGATTATGGTCTGAAACTGGCATTTGCAGAACAATTGTACATTCTCACAAACTTTCAGTAAATCTGATTTTTATCAGAGTTGGAGTGGAATATTCTGGTCAGATACCTCAATGATACTTAAGTGGAATGGAGCTCTCTTCATCCTAACTTTTGCTCATTAAGGGGAGACGATTCTAAAATTAAACTTACATTCTTTTTTTGTTCTCTAAGAGCAGAAGGTGGAAGAAAATAATTTAACCTGTTCCATAACCTGTTTAACCCATTCCTGCATGGCAGGGTGTTGGATGGCCTTTTCCAACTCTATGATTCTATGGACCTTATCAGACGTTGGGAATTGGAAGTATAATATAATGGCAATCCAAACACAGTCATGGGGTTTCACGTTATTGTGAATTAAAGTATCTCACGCAATTTTGGGCAAAAGGGAAGTCATTCCAAATGCAATCATGGGTTTTATGTTATTTTGAATTAAAGCATCTCACGCAATTTTGGGCAACAGGCAGTCATTTTTGGGTAACGAGAAGTCATTCTGAACGCATTCTGAACACAATATGAATTCACGTGAATTCGAATTGGCTCCAATTAGCTTCATTCGCAATAAAGAGAAATTCCTCCCGTCTGATAAACTCCACTGATTCTCTTCTCTCTTCCCTGCTGAGTTGAGTGCACACTATTTTTGCACTTTGAACATAGTTTGCAGCAACTGAAGTAAGCAAAGGGCAAAGGGGTGAAAATGAGAGGATGTGTGAGAAATGGGGGTATTTTAAAAGCAACTGAAAAAGTTGGACAACAGAGGATTAGTTGAGACTGTCCCAGCCATATCAAGGCAATAGGAGGGTATAACCCATAGTCCAAAAAAAGTGGCATTACAAGCAATTTTTGAGGCTACGATACTTTGGACAGATCTTGAAAAAGCATAATTCATTCGTAAAGATAGTAATGCTGGGTAAAGCTGAAGGCAGCAAGCAAAGAGGCAGACCACATTACAGATGGATTCACTCAATCAAGGAAGCCACAGTCCTGAGTTTATGAGACTTAAGCATAGCAATTAATAACAGGATCTTTGGCAGTCTCTCGTCCATAGGGTCACGGTAAGTCAAAGTCAACTTGACAGTACATAACAGTAACAACTGGACTTTGCCATTGAAAGGGAAAAAATGAAAGGGAAATGCCCTGCATACATCCAAGACCCTCTAGATAAATAAAATACCTATATGAGACTTTTGTATTATTCCTTCATAAATGTTATCTTTTATATTGTTGAGCTTTGATTATTTCTTGAATAAACAGAACTGATTCCACTTTGAATTAGTTCTAGTCTGTTTAATACATATTTATACATATTTTTTATTTTTATTTTATTTAATAAAATATTTTTATTTTTATTTAATACAAATGTTTATGTTTTTTAAAAAAATCTTTAAAAAAAGGAAAAAGTGCAGGTAAAAAAATTGAAAATAGAGTAGTGAAAAATTGTCTACATACAAGCACTGAGAAAAGGTGATCAAAGATACAAATAGGTGTCCACGCAGAGCTGATGTCTGCATGCCACACAGTCCAATGTCATGAGGTCTTTGTAGTCATGAACTTCTTGGTTCATTGAATAGCAGAGGATGGACATTTGTCTTTCCACTCCTTTGAGTCTTTCAGCCACTGAAACTATGCATTAAGAAGACGAGCCCTCCCTCCAGTCCATTTACCTTGGTCCAGGACTCAGATAGAAAGAAGAACTGCTGGACCTGATCCCCTTCCCCACCACCATTCCCTTCTCCTTTTGTGTTGGGTCTTTTTAAATTGTAAGCCTGGGGGCAGAGAATTGCCTAATTAAACGATTGTATGTTCAGCACTGTGTACATTTACAGCACTATATAAATAAAGGTTAATAATAATAATAATAATAATAATAATAATAATATAATGAAATAGCATGGAGAATCCACTTTTGCTGACTAAATGTTGATTTCCAAGATGCAGGTAGATAGTTAAAAGTGCAAAATTGAAAAATTGTTCCATGATAAAAATTAATTCAACTATTAACTATTTAATCAGTTCAACTAATTATCTGTCCCCAGATGGAAAGTACTGCTTATTCTTTTCATTCCTCTCCTACTAAAGGGAGGACATCATTATGGCTAAGTTGTATTTGGAAGTAATTGACCTAATTAAAGATATTGTCTTGCATTCAAACCGTTTCTTAAGGGTTTTCCTTTGTAGCCATGTAATTCTGCAACAGTTTATTTGACTCTGAATAATCAGCTATAATAATTTATATTTTTCATTTCTCATTATATGACTAAAGATAGCTGCTAAAGTATCATAGTTTTCTATGTTTTCTTAGCTGTATTATTTCTTGATCATCACATAATCATTTTAGTACTTGTCATTGGTCATTCTTTAGAGCCAGGTAATTAACATCTTGAGATAAATCCACATTTCAATTTTTTCTGCCTTTTAAAAAAAATGATAGTCTGTATTAAAGTCACAATTTCACAATGAAGAGCAGAACTGAAATAATGTAACACCCAGCAATGCGCAGTCTAATGGATATTTTAATTTTTTTATGACACATGATATTTTTCAGTGTAAAATAGCTATTCCGTGGCATTTCAGTTCCAGCTTTTGCAAGCATATGATAGCCTTGCTCATTTCTGAGGTATTCATATTTTGCATCACACTTTCATTTTGGATGTTTAACTGTATTTCTTTTGTGTTTTGCTTGTTAAAGATTTCTATGAATTTGGTCTGCATTTTTATTATGATGACTGTGAATTTGGTTATTACTTACATAATAACAATAATAATAATAACAACATTTATTTATAATGCCCTTTCCACCAGATCGTGGTACATCAAAACATATACAATAAAAAGAAAACATTAAAACACCAGACTATACTAAAATAGTTTTTGTGGGTTTTTTGCGCTATGTGGCCATGTTCTGGAAGAGTTTATTCCTGACATTTTGCCAGCATTTGTGGCTGACATCTTTTTTCTCTGAAGATGCCAGCTACGGATGCTGGCTAAATGTCATGAATAAACTCTTCCAGAACACAGCCACATAGCCCAAAAAAGCCACAAAAAACTATGGATGCCAGCTGTGAAAGCCTTTGACTTCACAAATACTAAAATATCTGGTGCTTTTAGGGTGTTTAGGCCCTATTCTTTCAATATACAAAGAAGGGAATGTAGGGAGAGAGGAGTGAGAAAGGAGTTTCAGGATACTTTTAAAGGTCTTTAAGGTGCTACAAGACTCCTTTTCTTTCTGGAATGAGCTGTTTCTTTTTCTTTTGAAAATAATACAATGTCCAGAGAAATGTTAAATTTATGACAGATTTAAAAAGTGGGACATTTGTCCAGAGGATATACATTTATTAAATATTATTGGTTGTTAATATTAGTGCGCTAATTGCACTGGAGGGAAAAATGTTTCTATATATCAGTCAGTCAAGTAGTCTAAACAATTGCCCTGGAAAACTTCCAGATTTTCTCTGCCAATGATCAAAGCCCTTATTTGGAAGATAGCCCAGCACTGAAATTTTAAGCGTATTTACTGGGAAGTAAAGTAAGTAAGCATACTCACTGGGAAGTGAAACTAACTATAGTTAAGGTCACCGGGCACATAAAAAATTAGACTTAACTCAGCCTGTGTGGTATTTCCCAATATGGAGATAGGAACATAGTTGAAGATACACCATCAGCATAAAGCAGCTATTTTATTCCAGTTAGTATTCCAGCTGTGTCATGGATAGAGGATAGAAAGGTTACTTTTGGTCTAAGATCAAAGAATACATACAAGCTATTCTGGGAGCTGCAGTCCAAAAAGTAAAGGGTCTAAACTCTGATGATGAGCTACAGAACTCAGGATTCCATAGCACTGTGCCATGGCAGTCTCTCTCTCCTGCCCACACATTAAAATAAGAGCTCAAATGTTGGAGGAGTGAGAACTATGCCTTTTCCCATGAAGAAAGGGGAATTCAGGTTGGAATCTTGGAGGGAGAGATCCTGTCTTTCGTATGGCACCAGAACCCATCAGCCTAATCCAGCATAATCAATACTTTCCTAACTGGAGAAGGAGTATTGCGGTAGCAATCAAAAGGCATCTGATGGGGCACGGTTGTCTACCTGTGTTGTAAAGAAATATTATAGACAGACAATGAATGAAGCAGACATGTACAACATTTACTAATAGCATTTAGTTCTTCATATGAATTCATCCCTTGTTTTCCCAACATTTCTTCAATTCTTTCCTTTAACACAGAAACCCTTTTAATGTGAAAAGATGCACAATGCCTTCTAATTGCTAGCATGATGAAGCCTTCATTTGAAAATGCTCTACATTTGCACCATTACATCCATGCCCTATTCCATGGAAATCAAGGCAGCTGTGCTCTATGTGATAGTTCTCCTCTATGTGCAAAATCAAAGCTACTGATCCATAAAAGTGCAAAGAGAAATCATCAATGGCCATGTGATCAAGAACATTATTGTAGCATAATTATTCTAAAATATCTTATTTCACCATCTTGCAGGGTTTCTACAGATCCCAATCACTTCCTCCTTTCAAAGGAGTATCAGGGAAGTAGGGCCACCCATTTGCGAGGCTGTTATCTAAGACCATGTAGAAATCTGAATTATTTATTTATCATTCTTCCACTTAAAATTATGCATCTTGAGTACTGCTGCTGATTGGATCAGTGGCCCAAATCATTTCTAAGGCTGGCTGGAGAAGAGCAACAAACAAACAAATGAACACACAAAGTGCTCATTTGCTCCTTGCAGTGCTCTATAAAAAGTGTAGTGAAGCCTGACTCAATGTGTAAATCAGATTCATTGACAGGAATGCATGAATGGATCTGACTATAATTGTGATGCAGTACCTGTCTCCATCATTAGATGGCTGCAGCTTGCATTTTTCTAAACTTTTTTTCATAAAAATTCTGCAAGGTGTACTATGATTTGATTTTCTTCTTTCCATTCCATTGTGCCTGTCCACCACAGACAGTACAGCTGTTAAAAGAGAGCTTTGAAAAGTCTGGTGTATCCTTATGTGACTTCAGTGAAAGTGCATGAAATGTACTGATTTTATGAAAAATATTTTTAGCCCATCATTTCTTCCAGACTAAAGCAAAAGTAGAGGAGAGAAGTTTACTCCAGCAAAACAAAACAAAACAGATGCCTTTGATTCTCCTTCAATTAAACCCGAAGAGAACATGGACTGTCATGTTTTTATTGATCTGGAAGCTTTTAAGGCTGAAGGGCTGAGTAAACTAATCATGTAACTTTAATTAGTGGATATACTGGAGAAAAATAAATATTTCCATTCAGTATGATTTGTACTTTAATAAAAGTGAAGCTAGTTTTTTTTTCTTTTGAAAACTCAAAATAAACATTCTTTTGACTGATGAGTTTGAAATATGTTTATGATAAGGCTTTTGAAAAGTCTGTGTCTGGGAAGGACCTTATGCGTAAGTGCCCAAGTTAACTGACCTTTCAATTCACCTCAGCCTAGTGGTCTCAATACATGTTGGACCATAACTATTATCCCAAAATAACTAAACTGAGACTATTTAAATTTGGATTTATGATGAGACAACATGGCTCATTTTTGTGGTTTCATCCAGTGTTCAATGCTGTATGTCGAAATTTTATACAAAATAAAATTTATTATTAGAAAAGAGAATCATGGTTAGTAAAGTTGAAGAAAACAAGTATAGAAGAAGACTATATGATCAAGACAGCCACAGCCCTAAACTTAAGTGCAGGACCTAAGCAAGACTGTTGATGTCTGGGAATTTTGGAGGTCTCTAAGGGTTTTTTCACACTGTGGACTCTTTCAAACGGGAGGAATTTCTCCCAATTCCGAATGGAGCCAATGTGGATTCATGTAAATTCGCTTGTTTAGCGAATTTACCTGAACCCCTGCTCCGTTCGGAAGGCATTCGGAATTACTTCCCATTACCCGAAAATAACCCCCCCTTGCCCGAAATCGCGTGAGAAGCTTAAATTCGCAATAACGTTAAACCCATGATTGCATTCGGAGTGACTTCCCTTTTGCCCGAATTTGCGTGAGAAGAATTAATTCGCAATAACATGAAACCCCAGGATTGCGTTTGGATTGCCCTTGGATTATGCTTCCAATTTCCCACGTCTGAAAGAGTCCTGTGAAAATAATCCAGGATGAATCCAGGATAAATCTCAATTGTTCACATGCATCCCGAATGCACCTGATACAGTGGGGGGGGGGGGGGGGAGGCTGCCAAAAATCCACTTAATCCAGGATAATTGGTATCAGGTTTTCCCACAAGTTTTTAAAAAAGATCCACAACATCAGTAGTGTGAATAACCAATGCAAATAGACCCAAACAGGTCCGGAATAAAATGCTGGATACCAAACATGGACTCTGTCTTTATTTGAATGCTTGCACATGTGAGTAAATGAATTCACAGGTATGCGGATTGGCACAGATCCACAGTGTGAATAACAAACCCAGAATGAGTTAGTGAGATGACTCGCATTGTCACACTGAAAAAATGACGTCTGAATGATCCCAAAGTCATATTATCAGCATAAGACAAAACTGGCTAGATGGCAACCAGAGGAACAATAACAAAATCATCTCTGAATAATACAGTGAATCAAACAGACAAAAAAAAAAAAAAACCCTGCTCAAGATGTGTTGGGGTTTGCTCAATGTCTATCTCTCTGCATGTTTTATATGTGCCAATATGTTATTCTTGCAAGTAGACCCAAAGATTACTGCAATTCCTTGGGGCTTAATCTTTGCCTTTCTTTTATTATTATTTTTCCTCTCTGATTGGTTGAAAACTCTGGCAAGCCAGCCAAATTCTTTGAAGAATGAAGGGTCCCATTACAGGGTGAGCCCCGCTGAATTTGTGAATGAATGAAAAGTTAATTGAGGAAAAGGGTAGAGCATATTTCAGTCACAGTTAATTTAAACAATGCTGATAAGCATGTAACTGGAAACAGTATGCTACCAAAGCAGAGTTTTCTGATAGCATCAGTATCTTTTGTTTTCATTTTTTATTAGGGTAATTTTAAAGGTCAGTGTTTGTCATAAACACTTTATTATCTAAACCTCTGTTAAGCAGAGCTGTGACACTGTTGATATAAAATTATCTGAATGTTTATCTGTGCCTGGGTGATGCATTCATGAAAACCACATTAGCATGTAGTAAATAATGTTGTTTTACAGTATCTGTGTTGAATGTAGAACTGATTAGGATTCCTTTTTGTATAAGAATGGACAGCTTCATTCTGAAGCATTTGAAGCAGACATACATTATTATTGCAAATTTCTTATTTAATTTTTTTAAAGAACAATGTTCCTATACGATTTCGGAGCAGGAAAAATAAGACTTGTTTTGTGACAAAATGATACATTGTTGTTGTATGCCTGCAAGTCATTCCCAACTTACAGAGACCCTAAGGCAAACCTATAATGGGGTTTTCTTGGCAAATTTCTTCAAAGGGGCTTTGCCTTTGCCTTCCTCTGAGGCTGAGAGTGTGTGATTTGCCCAAGGTAAACCTGTGGGTTACTATGGTTATGCAAGAATCCTGCTCTCCAGAGTCATAGTCCAATGCTCAAACCACTATGCCACGCTGGCTCTCAAAAATGATACATCTGGAAAGTAAATATTCTGGCTTTGAGGTAAACCAAACAGAATTCATTTAATGATGAATGAATGCACTTTGTATTAGTAATGGTTTGAATCGCCACTTGGATTCAAGAGTACAGCAACCTGTTCTTATGATCTAACAAGGTTCGATCATTATTTGATGGATTATCACATCACTGGTGAAAGATGTTGTCTTCTAATCAGTCAGAACATTGGTCTGTCTAGCCTAGTGTTGACTTTCTAGGGCTGCATCCGCAGTGCAGAAACAATCCAGGTCTACACGCTTTTAAGGGAGGGTGGTAAGGGTAAGGAAGGGGTATTTTAATCTGTCATAGTTTTTAATTCTGTTGCACTCCACCCCGATTGCTTGTTCAGAGGAGCGGATTAGAAATAAATATTATTATTATTATTATTATTATTATTATTATTACACTTTAGCTGCCATGGCTCAAAATTATGGAATTCTGGAAACTGTAGTTTGTGAGACATTTAGCCTTCTCTGTCAGAGCGCAGGTGCCAAAACAAACTACAAATTTCAAAAGTCTACAGCATTGAGCCATGGTGTTAAACTGGATGTTTTTGCAGTGCAGATACAGCTTAGATTTTGATGGTTTCAAGCAGTATTCTTTCCTTATGCCCCGGAGATGTGGAGATGGGTTTCAATGTAGGGACCTATTACTGAACTGTGAAAGCATCCCTAAGAAGAAATCACAACTAATCCTATATTCCATGAGGTTTTTAAAAATCTCCATCAGAGACAGTTGGTCAGTAGGCCAAAAGAATCAGTTGTTGCTCAAAACATCTTTTTATTGGATGTCCATTTTTCGCCTCTGTCCATTAAATAAATTTCTGTCACATGCATGAACTTAGATAGGGTACATCTAAGTGGATCTATAACTAGTCCTAGCTTTTGAGGAGATTTTTCTATAAATCATACTGACATGGTTTAGTAATAGTACATTTGTATATTGAGAGCCAGCATGGTGTAGTCGTTTGAGCCTTGGACTATGATTCTGGAGACCAGGGTTCAAATCCCAGCTCAGCCATGGAAACCCACTGAGTGACCCTGGGCAAGTCACACTGTCTCAACCTTAAGGGAAGGCAATGACAAACCTACTCTGAACAAATATTGCCAAGTAAAACCAATGTTTTTGATTTATTTCATGGTTGCAATAAGTCAGAAATGACTTGAAGGCACACAACAACAAAATATTCATATATTATTTTGTATATTTGTATATTTTTTCAAACAACCCGACGTTAAGATTCCACATTGTAAATCTGTTGTAGCCTCATAGCATCTCACTATGTCTATTTCCCTTTTCTTAGTCTTTTATCTTCAACAAAAATGCCAAGATTTCACAGCAACTCGTCATACTCCCAACCAGTTTGCACAGAGCTAGAGTTTTCTTTTCCTACTGTTGTCATTCAACTTAATTCAATATTGCAGCTTAATCAGCAGAATCCAATCATCCATTGACTTTTGGAGAGCAAGACCAATATTGGGAAAGACTTCCAATTGCAAACTTTGAAGAAATGCTGCCAGTTAATGAATGCCAAGATGTACAGAGTTCTGCCTTGTAGACTCTTATTTGTGTTTTTGTCTTACAGGAACAACAAAATCTCCACCAAGCAGAACCTGGCAGAACAGATATACATATAGTAAAAGAATTCTGAGCCTAGGAATTTTTTCTGAGTATAAGAACTGAACAAAATTCAGTTGTTGGGAGTTGTTCTACAAAAACAAACAAGCAAACACAAAAACAAACAAAAACAAAAACCTACTTCTGGTTATCCAAAGGTTTCATTATTGCAACAGAATAATTTTAGAGCAGTGAGAGAGTCACTGTAGAATGACCTGCTGGAAGAGATCTGACAGCAGGATATGTTGTCTGAATTTAAAACAGCATTAAAGACCTGCATCCTTCAGCAGTCCTACTCATTCAGATGGTTTTTAAATTATGAGTTTTAAATTATGAATTATTTTCAATATGTACCGGTATGCTTTTCTGTATTTTAATTGATGTTCATGTTTTTAACTTTGTTATATATCTATTTGTTGTTGTATTTTATTCTGTTGTTCCCTGCCTCAATCCATAGGGAGAGGTGGGATAATGATGGTGGTGATGGTGGTGATGATGATGATGAAGATGATGGTCGTAGTAATAATAGTTCTTGTTGCTGTTATTAATCAACTGATGGTTTGCTACAAATCCTCACCTTTAATACTGTGTTCTGGGCACCACTATTCCAGAAGGATGTGGACAAGCTGGAATGGAAGGCAACAAAAATGGTTAAAGATATGGAAACCATGCCCTATGAGGAGCAGCTTAGGGTATGCTTCGCCTGAGAAAAGGTTAAGAGGTGACATGATAGCCATGTTTAAATATTTGAAAGGATGTCATGTGGAAGAAGGAGCAAGCTTGTTTTCTACTGCTCCAGAGCCTAGGACGCGGAGCCATGGATTCAAACTACAGAAAAAGAGATTCCACTTAAACATAGAAGAACCTCCTGATGGTTAGAGCTGTTTGACAGTGGAAAATGCTCCCTTGGAGAGTGTTACAATCTCCTTTGGGGATTTTAAAACAGAGGCTGGATGGCCATCTATTGGGAGTGCTTTGATTGTGTATTCCTGCATGGCAGGGGGTTGGACTGAATGATCCCCATGGTCTCTTCCAAATCTATGATTCACCTTACAGTCACCATAAGTCAGACCAATTCGAAGGCACATAACAACACCAATCCAGATGTTGAATACTATTCTCAAAACAGATTTAGCACCTTGGATAGTTCCTTTTAAGGCTTATGCTAAAACCTTGATTGGAGTCCTTGCAATACTGACTTAGGAGCCACCACTGAGTAGATTCCACATCTCATGGATTTATTGTTAAGGGGTAGCTTCCTATGTAATATATATTGGGATAAGGAACCTTCAGATGTGTTCAGCGCCCAGAAATCCCAGCCAGTTTCACCAATGGTAAAAGATTATGGAGACTGTAATCCAAAAAGTATAAATATGGAAAGCTACCTACTACTTTTCTATATTTTCCACTATAGATCTGAAAAAGAAAGAGAAGAATTCAGTCCTACTTTTCAAAGCAATAATCAACATGAAAACAAGAAATATTGTACTTCTATCCACCTCTGCTTTTTGCTAGTGTGCAGAATTGATCTAAGTAGTTCTTGGACTGATCCCTAAACCCATTAAATTGGCTTTTAGGGCAGCCGATCTTTCAACCTTTGACATCCTTTATCTTTTACAGTTCAGTGGAAGAAAATATTTCAGCAAGCACAACTTGTCATGTCACAGGGCAGCAACGTATATTAAAGGCACAGAAGGCTATTGAAACATTAAACATCTCTCACTTAGACTGTAGTCTTCTCTTTCAACTGGCAGTGGACTGGGCATCTGCCATTAAAGTCATTGCGCTTAAATTAGCTTAACTCTTCTGTCATAATTGGTTTGTAGAACACTTTCCAGCATTCATTTAGGACTGCAATCCATGAGCCCTTTGAAGTCTCACGGATGTGATTAGAACTACTCTGGAGGTAATGGGATGTGGACTGCAAATTCCATCGGCAACTTAAAAAACAAAACAAAACCAAATTCCAAATTTGTTTTGAATTGTAAGGGTCTCTCCAGAATTCAGCATGTGTCCATAAAGGATAATTGTAGACCAATTTTCTTCTGTATTAAGTAGTTCCTCTTCTTCACTGTCTGTTTTTTTCCTCTGACGAGTCATCTTTTCTGTCTATGCCAACAGTGATGTTTGTTGATTAGAACTTGGGGTGGCTGGCCATGGCAGAGCTGCCTCACATAACCCAAGTGGTGCATACACATTGTGGTAGCCCTGGGACATCAGCGATGCTTGAACCTCTAGACATTTTTGGTCTAGTACCTAGAAGAAAGAGTCAGCATGGTGTAGTGGTTTGAGCACTGGACTACAACTTTGGAGATCAGAGGTTGAATCCCTGCTCAGCCATGGAAACCTACTGGGGCATCTTGAGCAAGGCACTCTCTCTCTCCACCCCTTTTCTCTTCTAAGGAGCACAACTCCAACCCCCATGGCCATTTCCATATTGTTGGAGATTGTGGAGATGAACAGGGACATGTCCTACTGTTATCCTTTAGGTGGATATACTACTATAAGCATCCACAAAGACCTTGCAGGAGGAGCTTCTCATGAGCTCTCTGCAGATGACACACTTGGAGCACATCCCTGCTTATCTCCCACTCTCTGATGATAACACAGAAATGGACGTATGCAGGGAGGGGGCTGTGCTACTTACCCTATGGGTTTGGGGTTGTTGGGGGGGGGGTTTGGTCGCTGCATGGTCAGAACAGAATTCCAACCTGGAGGTTTTAAATAGAGGCTGCATGGCCATCTGTTGGGAGTGCTTTGATTGTGTTTTTCTGCATGGCAGGGGATTGGACTGGATGGCAAGAGCAAGAGCCTTCTCCTTACCAAGTGTGGAGATCTTACTATTATTCCTTGGGGATCTCTTAGCAGCCAAGATTAGGAAAGATTGGGTGTCTTTGGGATGGGATGGGATGGGATGGGATTCCCATGTTAGTGACAGCATGCTCTCTATCAAGAATAGGAATCGTGTGGCTCTGCAGATATTCTTGGACTGCTAGTCCCAGTATTTCTCACTATTGGCTGGCTAGGCCTGATGGGACTCGCAGCTGAGCAACACCTGGGCTGCGTTCACACTGGAGAAATAAACCGGTTTAAGTGCCATGGCTCAATGCTGTGAAATTCTGGGAATTGTAGTTTGTTGAGGGGTCCAGAGCGGAGCTCCGCTCCGCGCCCCACAACAAACTACAATTCCCAGAATTTCACAGCATTGAGCCATGGCACTTAAACCGGTTTATTTCTCCAGTGTGAACGCAGCCCTGGATTCCTAGCTTTGATGTACTGAACTGCTGCTGTATGATAATGTTGCAAAGATATTCAATTCTACACTGTAGATATGATGCAGTTTGACAACACTTTAAGGCTGCATCCACACCGCAGGAATAATTCAGTTTGACACCACTTTCACTGCCATGGCTCAGCACTATGGAATCCTGGGAACTGTAGTTTGTTGTGACACCAGAGCTCTCTGACAGAGGAGGCTAAAGGTCTCATAAAAGTGCCCAAAATTCTATCATATTGAGCCACGGCAATTAAAGTGGTGTCAAATTGGATTGTTTCTGCAGTAAGGATGCAACCGAAGTGCTGCAACTCCAGACTGTGAAATCTTGGGATTTCTAGTGTCACAAAGTCTTTAGCCTTCTCTGCCAAAGAAGCTGGTGCCTCACACTACAAAACTACAAACCCCAGGATTCAGTAGGATGGGGCAAGGGGAGTTAAAGTGGTGTCAAACCGGATTATTTCTACAGTGTACATGCACCTAAATCAGGGTGACCAGAGGTCCTCCTTTCTCTGGATGGGTCCTCCATTCCCAGCTCCTGTCCAGGAGGAATTCCATAATACCAGGGTGAGCTAATGTCCTCCTTTTCCAGCACCTGTCCTACATTTCACCCTCCTGTCCAGGAGGAATGCCATAATGTCAGGGTGACCAGAGGTCCTCCTTTTCAAGGACCTGTCCTCCATGTCAGCTTCCTATCCAAGAGGAATTCCATGCCAGAGTCACTAGATGTCCTCCTTTTCCCAGACGGGCCCTCCATTTCATCCTCCTCTTCAAGAGGAATTCCATGATATCAGGGTGACCCTTTTCCCGGACCTGTCCTTCATTCTAACCTCTTGTCCAGAAGGAATTCCATAATGTCAGGGTGACCAGAGGTCCTCCTTTTTCCTAGACAGATCCTCCATTCCAACCACCTGTCCAAGGTGTCCTGTCCTCCAGTCTATAATACCAAGGTGAGCCAATGTCCTCCTTTTTCCCGGACCTGTCCTCCATTTCCAACCTTTTATCCAGGAGGAGCTCCTTTAATATCAGGGTGAACGTAAGTCCTCCTTTTCCCGGACCTGTCCTCCAAGTCAAAGCCTGTCCGGGAGCAAGCCCTAAACGTCCTCCATTTGGAGCAGGACCAAGAAGCATGGAGGAGGACCCCTGGTTGGCATGGAGGACATGTCCGGGAAAAGGAGGACATGGGGGGTCACCCTGATGTGATAGACAGGAGGACAGGTTGGAGCTTTGTACAGTATACTATTTGGCTGGCCATGATTGCCCTCCTCCTCCTCTGCAGCCAGGGCAGGGCCACAAACCCAGCAGCGCCTCGTTTTCTGGGCTGCTGTCAGTCACCAGCGCCAGGCCCCGCCCCTCCCTTCACACAGAATGAATGAATGAATGGAGTGGATGGAACTTAGGCATGAATGAATGAACGCGGGCGCCTCTGTGTGTGTTCGTCATGCTACTACTCCCACGTGACCCAGCAGTCAGAGGAGGACCTCCCTGCTGCTGCTGCTGCAGCTTCCCTTAACTCTTGCTGCTGCTGCTGCTGCTTCCCTTTAGTCTCTGCAAGACCCAGCCAAAGGCCATGGCTTAAATATAAAATATAAATAAAAATAAAATTAACATTACAATTAAAATTAAAATTAAAAAATAAAATAAAAAATAAAAATTATATTAAAATGAATAAATAAATATAAAATAAAAATTATATTAAAATTTTATTAAAATAAAGAAATGGGATGGAATAAAATAGTGTAATGTCATGTTGGTATAATTATTATTATTATTATTATTATTTATATCTTTAGATATAATTTATATTTATATCTAAATAATTAATTTACAACATAGCTCAATACAATACAATACAATATAACAATATAACAGATTAAAATCAATAAATTACATCAACAACATCTCCTGGGGGGTAGTTCCGGTTCAGTGGGTATATAATGCAATGCAATGTCTTGTTGATTTGTAATGTTTTGCCTTTTTGTGTGTGTGTGTGTCTTGTTATAAATTACTGTACTGATTTTGGTATGGAGAGACAGAGAGGTCTTGTTGCAGCAGCTTTGACTATTAGGGTCGACTCAGCCTGACATCCTTCCAGAGGCTGCTAAAGGGAATCATACCCAGCTTTTTGGGGGGCAGTTAGCTTACACTTTACTCAGGGATCCCGCAGCCAAAGAATATATGACAAATCAACAAGACATGACATGACATTCTACTAACATGACATCACACTATTTTTATTACATATATATAATGTAAAATACATACATACGGTATATATAATGTATATGTACTACATATATATGTAATATATAATGTATATCTTTGAATTCGTTCTTTCAGTTTGTCTCAAAGGTGCTACAAGATCTCTCCACATACCAAAATCAGCACAGTAACTTGTAATGGGGGGGGGGGGGGGGAGATAAACAAGACATTACATTATATTATACCAACATGACATGACACAATTTTATTACGTTACATTACTATATATGGTATATATATATATATATATATACACACACACACACACACACATTATGCATATGTGTATATATAGATGTGTGTGTGTGTATATATTATATATTACATATACATTATACAAATAATATATTATTTTATATTATTAATACGCAATATATTAATATAATAATACAGCCAAATTATTCTGCCATCAAAGGCAGGAGAGATGGGGTTTTAGGGGTGGTGGACAGGATCTGGAGAAGTTACGAAACTGGGACTACAACTCCCACAATCCCCCCACCCTGGTTCACCGGACAGGGAAGCGCATTCCAACAACTCAGCTAGAGAGATACAACAACAACAACAAGCCCAACGAAATGCAAGAATATCCTAAATCCACCAAACAATGATACCTTTATGGAACTAACCCAAATGCCCAAAATACATGACGCATGCTTTCGAAACTCCAGTGGCTTCTTCATCAGGCAAAGCCTTTTTTTTTAAACCCAGTACCTTCATTGTTATCACTAGTTCTTCATATGATTCCTTATGATTTTAGAAATCTTCCTATGATTTTTAGGCGGGGGGTGGGGATAGAGAAAGCACTTCTGTTCTATACTGTTCGGAGCAGGATGAAGCTTCTTACTTAGATCACTACTTGCCTGATGAAGAAGCCAGCAATATCTTTATTGGACCAACCAAAATGCACAAAATACATGATGCAACGTTTCGAAGCTCCACTGGCTTCATCATCAGGCAAAGCCTGATTTTTAAAAAATATATAAGTACCGTAATTGGTATCACTGGTTCTTCATATGATTCCTTATAATTTTAGAAACCTTCATGGGGTTTTCTTAGCAAGAGTTATTCAGATGAGATTTGCCATTGCCTTCCCTGAAGGCTGAGAGAGTGTAACTTGCATGGCTGAGCTCAGAATCAAACTCTAGTAGCAACTCTATCATGGAGTTTTCTTGGCAAATTGCTTCAGGGAGGTTAGCCATTGCCCTCCTCTGAGGCTGAGAGAGTGTGACTTTTTTAAAAAAATATTGAAATCCTTTTAAAATTATCTTTAAAAACGTCACATTTTACCAAAGTTTCACTTGAACTCCATGAAACAGTGGACATGTAAATACATTCAGGCTGTGCAGATGGTATTATAATTTAAAGGTACAACTTTAATGTTGCTAGTTGATTTATGTCACAACGATTGCGGTGACATTCAGTGATATGCGGGAATCAGGCTTTATGATAACATGAGTGCAAAATAAATAAATAAATAACATTGCTAAGGATTCTTTATGGAGTGGTATGGGAAAAGGTCAACCTTCGGAAGGAGGTGACACCATGAGTTACCACACCAGGTGACACCAACCCTGGTGATGACACTGTAGAGGACTAACAATATTGGACAGCAATAATGTTTTTTAGCCAAGACCTTCACCAAAAACCAAAACAACAACAACAAATCTCTGCAAGATTTGCACCCTAGGTCAAGGACTAAAATGGCATTCCTGAGGAACAAGCAAAAGCCACTGGATGTAATGTTTACTTCTGAGTAGACATATCCAGAGTTACACTGTGGAAGCGCAGCACTATGCACATTTGTGGGATTTATTTCTGAGCAGGCAGGCATAGGATTGTGTTTTAACAGACTCATTGTTGCATATTTTGAGCATGACAGGACCTTCATTGTTAGTTGTAGAGTTGGCATGCTTTTTGCATTATGGCAGAGAAAATAGATCTGTCAAATTATGGTGCCACATAAATTGAACAATGTAACTACAATTTCAGTTCACAGAAGTACAGTGAGCCCTCTACATTTGCTGGGGTAGGGGCACAAGACCCCTGTGAAAGTGGAAAAACCACAAATAAACAAACCACTCTTTTTTTTTTTTTTACCTGAGACAACACCTCTCTAGGAATTTCTGAGTCCTCCAGTGCAACCCTGTGATTAACATCTGCCATACGTTGACCATAGAATTGTGCTGGAGGACGTAAAAATGTTTAAGAGAGAACATATTAATCAAATCCTAGAGATTACCTAAGACTCTTTAGGTCAATCTGGAGGAACTAGAGATTCCTAGGGAGAACATATTAATCAAATTTATGAGTAATCAAATCTACAGAGGTCAAAGCCACAAATGTGGAGGGCTAACTGAACTAAGTTAAGCTGCAAGTTCAATTTTAAAGATGGAGCATCCACTGACCATATGACAGCTTGAGAATTTGTTCTCAGAAATCCCCATTCTGTTTCAAATACCACATTTCCCCTTATTTTAAGAGATGGCATCAAATTCATCAGTTGTATAGGCAATGAGATTGCATCCCGTTATAGGAACTGCGCAGCAAGCATATTGGTGCTATTTTAGTATCAGCAGTAGAAAGAACAAAGTCCAGACTGACCATTGTATTACAAATGGCTGGACATAAATAGCAAAATGAGGGTTAGTTCACGGAAACAGACAATTTATTGTCTTGTTATTTGCTGCCAAATCTGACTTCACCTTATGGTAAGCCTATGAATGGGAGCCTTCCAATCGCCCTGGTCAAGTCCTGCAGACTCAGGATTGTGGCTCCCTTGACTGAATCAATCCACCTCTACTGCAGTCTTTCCCTTTTCCTACTGCCTTTCTCTTTTTCCAGCATTATGGTCTTTCCCAATGAATAGCATCATTTTATGATAGGCCTGAATTATGACAGCTTCATTTTATTCATATTGGCTGAATCTACACTGCAGAATTAATGCAATTTTACATCATTTTAACTGCCATGGATCAGTGCTACGGAATTCCTAGATGTCTGGTTTTCTGAGATATTTAGCCTTCTCTATCGGAGAGTTCTGAGTTTCGCACCAAACTACAAATCACAGGATTCCATGGCATTGAGCCATGGCAGTTAAAGCAGTGCCAAACTGCATTAATTCTGCAGTGCAGATGCATCCATGGATACCATGGACTGGATTCAAGAGGAGATCAGGCTTGAATCAAGCTAAAAGTCAATGGGGCAAAATAGGCAAAATAATCAAGTTTGAGACCGGCTTCAAGGCAGGGCTTTTAGATGATGCTTGCTTTGAAGCCGGGCTGAAAGCACCCTCTAGCTGCCTTATGGGAAGAAATGCCACTTCAAAAAGGAGCTGCTTTTTTTCTGCTTGAAGCTGTGCCATATGGTCATAACATGCGCACTCCAGCTGCCTTGGGAACTGTTGGTGGGGTTTCAATGTGGTTTCAGAAAAGGCAACTTCAACCCACTTTTTCGTGCCCATCTGTTTTGCTCATTGAGAACAAAATACTTCACAGAGTTCCTTGGATGCTTTTGGGATTTTTTTTCTCCTTGGTGCCAGATTGGATTTTTTGCAGATTTTTTGCATTTTAGGATCATGGGGAAATGAAAACCTTGGGCAGAGGGATACCTTGCTGGCAAAAGGTTTAGGAATAAATTTGTAATTCAGATTTAATTGCTCTTGTGTTACAAATTTCTAATACATAAAATTTAAAAATGTCTATATGAAATCATTTCTAGTTATAGACAGTACTCAACATTTGGGTTGAAAAATCCAAAAAATCACCTAAATTCAGCTAAAGTGAGAAAAAGGCACATGAATTATACTCATAAGTATTGTATGTTTTCTGAAGAAAATGGAGTACTTAAAAACAATTTTATTGTTTTATGTCACAACTTCATTTGGATGACAGAAAAGAATTACAGCTAAGGAACTGGTAAAGATAAAATGTGACATGTTGTAACTGATTCCAATACTTCAGAGATTTCAGGTTTACATGAATTTCCATATTTTCCAGTATCTTGAGATGTGTCTCTTTTCCATCCAAAATTACTTTTGGGTCTATCTGTCTAACACCTGGATGGGGAAATGAGCTTGGGGCAACTTAATGCGAAGAAAGTGAAAAAATAATTAATACTAAATTAATATATTATGTTTCATCTCTTCTTTCCTATAATTAAAAAAAAGGATTTCCCTCCTATTGTTTAAGATCTGTTTATCCTCCCAATCTGTTATAATGAATTATTGAGGATTGACTCTGAACTAGATCTAGTTGAAGAAATTGATAGCAACTGATATTAAGGTTTAAATTGTATTATTTTAGAATCGTCTGTATACCAGCTTTAGATAACGATTTAAGATATTTTAGATGCAATTGTAAATATCTGTATTTTATATGTTGAAATCCCACTTTGATCCAATGGGAGAGGCGGGAAATACATATTATTATTATTATTATTATTATTATTATCTTGAAGAACTAGGTTAAGTAAGGTTCATATTTTACATGAAAACTTAAATCCCCCTTTCAATGATAAACTCCATTGTTGGATGAATAACAATTGGTCATTTTAATGAAATGGGAAAGAATGCATCTAAAGTTTGGCTTTAAAATTAGTTTTTAAAAACCTACTTACATTGTCAATTTACTCTTAAGGTTTTACCCATTCCTTTTTATGATAAAATATTTATCTGCCATGACTTGTTGATTCATGGTGTTACCTGACTTGTGTCACCATGGTCTAAGAGAAGAGTGGGCAAAGTGCAACCTTCCAGATGTTGTTGCAGAACAGATTCAAGTTCCTCATCATTAATATGGGGGCTCCCAAATGATGAGAATTGTACTCGAACAACCTTTGGGAGCCACAGTTTGCCTATCTTTGGTCTAGGAAGTCTTCCCTCTTGGCTGTTCAAGCTCCATTCTTGGAGAAACATCAAAACAGATGGTTGTTCTGAGAATTTTATCTTCAGGCAGCTTGTTCAGTTGGACCTGACTCTAGGTGTTTGTATCTTGTGTTGAATATTAAAGACATATTTGACACCATCATGCTGCATTAAACTGTCTAATGAAGATTGTCTTAAAGATCCTCAAGAAAACTCATTGGCTGTGAGTCTAATCTGAGCTCTTTCATACATCTGTGTCTTTCAAATCCTCTCTCCATGTTATAGTAAAAAAGGATTCCTTTCATCCAAAAGACGATTATCATTTTGCTTGAAAAGCAGCTTCTAGTTAAAATTCTAAGTCCCTGGTTTTTCATCATATGTGTTTTACTATTCCTGACCCTGCCAAAATTGTACAAGATCATCATCATCATTAAAAAGAATGCTGGAGATCTAAAAATGCACCACGGTTTGATTATCTTCCCAACAGGACACATTTGTTGCTACAAATTTTACTTTAAAATTGCACTTACCATGCCATATGAGGTTTGTTGGAAATATACAACCAAGCCTTTCAGAAGTAACCATGTTGTTGCCATCGAAGCCAAGGTATCAGAACTGAGAGAGGTGTTGTCTCTGACATGGCTTCCAACAATCAACCTGTGCATCAGCTCACCTTTCCTGCAGAGGTTGATTGTGAAAGAGGAACAGCTGAGGCTGCTATGACTGTGCTGCAGATGTTTGCCTCTGTCCTGGGCCACTCCTCAAGCACTCGTACTAGTGGTTTGGGTGTATCAAGCAAACCTTGATTTTGCCATTTGATATAATGGGCACCATTTGGCTATGCCATTATATTTAATGGGTCTTTCTTTAGCATCCACGGATTTTGTTATCCACAGGAACCAAATCCCAGCAATAACAAGGTCCCACGGTATAACCCAGCAATAACAAGGTCCCACGGTATAGTTAAACACCCCCCTTTTTGTATGAATTGGTATGAATGTGTGCTAAAAACAACAACTTTCGGTCATGGTTATGTGTCTATATTGTTCTGTGATAGGCTAAATATTTTGCAGTAAGTTGAAAGGATAGAGAGAAAGAGTATGAAAACATTTCCTTCTGGGAAGTTCTTTTATGGGACCTCACCATGACTTCCCTCTCTTCCACAAAGCCTCTGCTTTCACTCGGTTCCTATTCAGCTACCTCTCCCTCCTGCCATGAGCTTCTAGGCTGAAGATGAGTCAACCTGGGAGGTCTGTCTGTAAGAAATGACATTTTGCTGGACATGATCCTACTTTTAGTAAATGGCTCCAGTAGGAAGCCTGGATGATTAACCCATTTGACATATTCACGTGGAATCTCAGTTTTAGAGTGATAGATCCTTAGGGCTCACTTATCTGTTAGACTGAGGGGAAAAGGAGGTCACACGTTCCACAAGGGAGATGAGTGTAGCAGTTAAGGTGTCTTTTAAAATTCATTGCTATTGAGGGTAGTGTGTGTTGACTGATATATAACTGTCATCCTGTGTTTCCTGCTTTTGCTTGTTCTAGCCTTTGTCAAGTATTTATTTTGTTTTATTTTTATTAAACTAAAAAATTATAATATACATTAAAACAATAGCAGTTTCTATTACAACAGAAATTCATTCTTTGTTTTCCAAAATCCAAATAGCGGCTTTATCTGTATACTAAACTAGCAAATTGTTTCTCACTATTACCATTTATATCCAAAAAAAGAACTGTTATCATTTTATAACAAAACGTGTTGCCTTTGTCTCATCAAATATGTATGTTTTACCATCTATAGAGGACAAAAAGCAAAGACAACAGGTACAATCTATAGCTGGCCATTTCAAGTTAATTAAAATGCTCAGTTAGTCACCACAACACTGCTAAAAGATATTAATAAACTTCATAATTGTACATTCTCCCTAGAGTATATAAACCATTCAATAGCCTAGGTTTAAAGAAGTCTTTCGGTAACTTTAATAATGATGGATTCATATACTCCAACATTTTAAAGATGGAAACTGGGACTGTGGTAAAGATGGCAAAAGTTATTAATGAGAAAGAACCCATAAAATAGTGGAGACTGCAGCAGTTTGCTTCTGCCTAAACCTGTTGGGAACCTACTTTCCTCCTCTCCTCCTGGCTGACCATGGTCCAAAACATACTGCAGAAATAATCCAGTTTAAGACCTCTTTAACTGCCTTGGCTGAATGCTAATGAAATTTTGTAACACATTTAGCTATTGCTATTGCTATTCTCTACCAGAGAACTCTGGGGCCACAATAAACTACAGTTCCCAGGATTCCCCATCACTGAGCCAGGGCAGTTAAACTGGATTATTTCTGCAGTGTGTTTTGGATAACTACTTTTGGACTTTGAACTTAGTTTACTACAACTGAAGTAAATTGAAGATCAAGAGAGAATGTGGGAGGAAGAGAGAGAAAGCGGGACAGTTTAAAAGCAACTGAAAATATGGGATGATAGATTAATCAGTATTGTCCCTGCCAAACTGGAACAGTTTGGAAAGTATGCAGATTTCTTTTAATAAGACTTTTTATGGATTAGAGACATCTGAAGAAATGGATCATGATCCACCAAATGTTAAATGTGCCTCAAGAATCATTTTTAAAGATATATACTGAAACAGACTAGCTTGTCTACCTTTTTGAAAACTCCCTCTGTGTGTGTTCGCATGAGTGTATAAAAATAGAATATGTGTGGAATATGTGTACATGGTTGGCACTGACTTTGCAGTCTTTTTCATACCAGGTTTTAAAAATTGCTTAGGCATATTTTGTGAGGATCTATATATTTACCTGTCTATTAACTTTTTTTGTTATGGAAATCTTAATCTTTTAAAATTTTGCATCATGTACTTTTGTGCAGATTGTTTTGGTCATACTCATTCTGTGCCAACATGGCATGAAGAATGGTTGTTGTTGTTTTACTCTGTGATTTAAAATTAAATGCCTTTGCTCTAATAATTCTGTGTGTGTGTGTGTGTGTGTGTGAGAGAGAGAGAGAGAGAGAGAGAGAGAGAGAGAGAGAGAGTGAAAATACCTCAATTAACAAAGCCTCTGACAAAGAAGCTTCTTTTTTCAGTCTTTTTACAACAGCTCAGCCTAGCCCCTCTTTTCTTCCTTGTTCTCTGCTTTGCTGGAAGAGTTTTAGCAGTATTGACAACATGGTGAACAAGGGTTGGAGAAATACAGACTTTCATTATCAAGTTGTAGCAGTATGGCTGTAATAAACGCATGGACATTTAAGCTGGGAAAGAATGGTATTCTGTTGATCCCATTGTAGCTATATGTGTCTGCCTGCAACAGGGATTCTGCCTCCAGAGTCCCTCACTGAGCATATGTGAAGAGCAAACCAGAGAGAAAAGAGAAATTAGGTAACTCTGCCTCATCAGCTATCTTTTCATGTTAAAATACAAGAACAACAGCAGCAAAAAAACATATCTGGCATCTGAAATGGATATTATAAGAAAAGTGGAGGCTTGTGAAAAAAAAAGAAAAATAAACCCTGGATTAATAAACCTTTAATAATCCCTGCATTTTGGAAGAAACTTTCAAGTGGTCTATAGGAGAAGAAAAAGCTTATGCAAGGCTTACCTGACCTGGTTGTTTCATTCCACGTGTGCATGTTGTTAGTTTAAATAAAATGTTTGCTGAAGTATATAGTTCTTTTTTTGTGGTGTAGGCATTTATCCCTATTTTGTCCATTTTATTTCTGCCTCATGTACCAAATTTTCCTGTCGAGGAACGTATCTACTTCATTAACTGAAGTACAGTACCTGTAAACCCAAAGTATATAGGTTATTACTTCCATCTAGTGTCTAGGGCCTCTTTTTTAAAAAAATCCCCCCAAACCAAGAGAATATTGTTCTTAATTTGACCTGCAGAAAAAACCCATTAGCACAATAAAAATGGAAATAAAACTAAAACTAAAATGAACTGAAAGCACCAGACCTATTTTTTAACGTACTTGGGAAGGCCTCAGAGCTTTTGAACAGAAGAATACAGAAGATAATGAGCGCCGCCCGACTTACCGGGCCGGCGCTGTTGCCGCGCGCGGGAAGCGCCATCTTTGCATCTTCGTCCCGGCAGCCTTTGCGGGGGCGGGCTCCCTCCTGTTTGGCTGCCGGGAGGGAGAGCGCGGGAAGCTTGCCCGCCTTTTTTCTGGGACGTACTACTCGTCCCAGAATGCTTTGCGAAGAGGCGGGCGGCCTGATTGGTTCGTGGTCGGCCCGCCTCTTGAGAGGATTGGGCCGGGCTACCCAGTGGGCGGGGCCATGCCCCGTGGCCGCCCCTGATTGGCCCATTGGCCTATAAATGCTGGAGGCGCGCTCTGCGAGGCGCCATTGCGAGTTTCGGCTCTGAGGCGAGCAGAGCCGAACAGGTGGGCTCCGGGAGTCGGGCCTGGATATTTTTTGGAGGCCTTTTCTCCCTGCCCGGGCAGGCAGCCTGGGGTCAGGGTGGCCCCCCCCTTTTCAAGGTTGGCGCCACACGAGGCTGTGGACGCCTTGGGTGGCCGTCGGCCCCCTCCCTTATCCCTCTCGCGGTTGTGATAAAACCGCGGTTGCGGGGCGTGGGGGGTTTTTTCAGGCTTTGTGGGGGCTTGCCCCTCCCCCTCCGTTGTTTTTGATTCCTCACGCTGGACATTGGTTATGGCATAGTTGGGATACATAGCTCTTTCTTAGGGTTTCTCCCTTACTTTTATTTTTGTTTGGACTTTTGTTTTGGGCGGTGATCGCGGCTGCGGCCCTGCTGAGCCCGCCCCTTTTTTGCTCGGGGGGTTATAAAATTTGTTGGGGAGCAATTCTTTAGCCTCCCGTTGACTGCTTTTACTTTTGGCTCGTACGTGTGGGCAGTGATCGCGGCTGCGGCCCGGCTGAGCCTGCCCTTGTAGCCTTCGTATTTAGGGGCGGTGATCGCGGATTCGTCCCTGCTGAGCCCGCCCCTATTCATTATATTGACTTGGTTTGGAAGTCAGTTATCGTTCCAGGTTTCCCTGTTTTTCTTGGGCCGAGATGCCTTCGAAGGCGAAGAGTGCTAATAAGCAGAGGTCGGCCCCGTCGGCTCGCGCTGGACGCAATTCCTCATCTCGTGGTCGAATTGCTTCGGAGGCGTTGGCTCGTCGGATCGAGGAGCCTCGAGGCCAGGTGTCGTCGGGCGCGTCAACTGGTACAGATGCATCGGTAGGCAACGGGTCTTCTTCACAAACGTCATCGGTCATTTCACAAAAAATGGCGGCGGAGTTGGCTCGGTCGTTCTCTGACATTATTTCCAAGGCTCTTGCAGCGAGTGGTTCTTCGTCCGTGGCTGGCGTGGCTTCGTCGACGTCCGGTGAGACTGCTCAAGCTTCGGTCGGGATCGCAGATTCGGTTCAGGCGCCCGGCTCTGCTTCGGGGACCCAGGCTCGAGAGGTTGCTGTTCGGTTGTCAGATTCGAGTTCCAGCTCGTCTCCCAGCTCTAGTTCGTCGTCAGATTCGTCTAGTTCTGATGATGAAGTGTTGGTGTCAGCTTCGGCAGCGGATTCGACAAGGAAGAAGCGTAAACATAAGAAGAGATCAAAGAGGAAGAAGAAGAAGTCTAGGCGCTCTTCTTCGCGGGCACCTGGGACTGTGGTTGGGCAGGAGGGTACGTCCTCGGGCGTCCCTGAGGGTCGGGATGGATACTGGCTTGAGCATGCCTGGGCTCCCGGTTTACCCCTGTGGGCCATTAGAAGGAGGGCCTGGAGGCCCGGTCTGCAAGGGGTATGGGTCGACGCTCAGGCCTCTTCCATCCCTGTTTCTTCTCCGGGAGATCGCCCTCCGGGCTCTCACCTCTCTAAGAAAGTTCGGAAGCTCTTTTTGCGGGGGTGTTATGTGGATGTCTTCACTCTCCTCCAACCGAAAGGGCAGGAGGCTTGGGCCGTGACTTCTCCTAAGCGGGCCAAGAGGCACCCTAAAGTTCCTCCTGCTGAGCCTAATTTCTCTAATTGGCTGGAGGGCTATACTGTGTTCAAGGCTGTCATTTCCATGGCCTTCCCCGAGAGGGCCTGGCATCTCGATTGCCATTTACTGCATGTCCTGCGGGCTAGATCAGTTGCAGGTGAGGCAGCGGCCATTGCGTATGACGCAGCTTTTCGTCAGCAGGCGTCTCTTAGCTCCCGGGAGAGGTGGGACCAACTTCACAGTGAGATTTGGCTTTTAGAAGTAGGCCCATTAGCTAAGTCCAAGGGTGCCTTCAAGGCATCTGGCAGGCGGGATCGTAGGCTCGCTTGCTGGGATTTCAATGCGGGTCGGTGCACGCGGGCACATTGTAGATACGAGCATTGCTGTGAACTGTGCAGGGGTCCTCACCCCAAGACCTCCTGTTCTCGTAATAGTTCTCAGCCCTTTCGACAGGGGCGCCCTGCCCATGCGGCAGCCGGCAAACGTGACGGGGCCCCTGCCTCTGATGCCGGTGGGTCAGGGAGCCAGAAATGAGGTGCCTTCAATTCCTCTCCAAGGGTTCGCTATGGCTCGGTCGCCTGTTAAAGTGGGAGCCCTTCTGCCTCTCTTGGAGGTTTATCCTCATAAAGAGGCTGCTCGTATGCTGGCTGATGGGTTCTCATTCGGTTTTAGGATTCCAGTGGTGGCCCCGCCTCCTCCTTCAGTGGCAAAAAATTTGAAGTCGGCCCGTGATATGCCTGACGTCCTCCTCAGCAAGATTAATAAAGAAATTGAGGCTGGGCGGATCGAAGGGCCTTTCAGTTCCCCTCCATTTGTTGATTTGCATGTTTCTCCGCTGGGGGTGGTTCCCAAAAAGGCACCTGGGGAATACAGGCTCATTCACCACCTGTCTCACCCTCCTGGGGCCTCGGTGAATGATGCTATTCCCGATGAGTTGTGTTCTGTGAAGTATGCTTCTTTCGACCATGCGGTCCGTTTGGTTCGCTCCTGTGGAAAAGGGGCGTTAATGGCCAAATGTGATATTCAGTTGGCCTTCAGACTGTTACCGGTTCACCCTGATGATTTTCGTTTGCTAGGTTTCAAAGTTGGGGATGGGTGGTATTTTGATAAGGCCATGCCAATGGGGTGCTCCTTTAGTTGTGCAGCGTTTGAGACCTTTAGTACTTTTCTTGAATGGGAGCTCAAACGGCGGGCTTGCTCCCCTTTGGTGACCCATTATCTGGATGATTTTTTGTTTGTAGGAAGGGCAGGCACCGATGAGTGTAAGAAGCTCTTAGACACTTTTTCTGCCCTGGCCCTGGAGATTGGGGTTCCATTAGCGAAAGAAAAAACTGAGGGCCCCGAGTCATCTCTTACCTTTTTGGGCATTCAGCTGGACTCTGTTCAAGGCACCTCTTCCTTGCCACAGGCTAAACTGTTGGCTTTAAGAGCCCTTTTGGCCGATTTTCTGGTTGCCAAAAAAGCCACGTTAAAGCAAGTCCAATCCTTACTGGGGCATCTTAATTTTGCTTGCCGGGTGGTGGCGCCCGGTCGGGCATTTTGCTTCAGACTAGCCAGGGCTACTGTGGGCGCTCGCCGTCCACATCACCGGGTTAGGATTTCAAAGGGTGTGAAAGACGATCTCAGAGTCTGGGAGTCTTTTCTCTCCAATTTTAACGGGGTGGCCATTTGGCAAAAGTCATGGCAGATGGGTGACCGTTTACAAGTACATTCTGATGCAGCCGGGAGTATTGGTTTTGGGATTTATTTCCAAGGCCATTGGTGTGCACAAAGGTGGCCTCAGGATTGGGCTCAGGGCAATGTGTTGAAGGATTTGACCTTTCTGGAATTGTTTCCGATTGTGGTTGCTATTCGCATTTGGTGCAAAGATTTTGCAAACAAGAAGATCACGTTTTGGTGTGATAACCAGGCGGTTGTCAACGTGGTCAACAGTATGTCGTCTTCATCTGAGAGAGTCATGCTATTGGTCAGGAGACTAGTTCTTTATTGCTTAACCAATAACATTACCTTTTCTGCTCGTTTCGTGCCTGGACTCGAGAATAACATCGCTGATGCTCTCTCTCGCTTCCAGGAGGAACGTTTCCGTCGTCTGGCTCCGGAGGCGGACCCCTCTCCTGTTCCGTTTCCTCAGGAATTGTGGGACCTTGGTCCTCTATCATTTTGAATGGGATTATGTCGTCTATTGCTCCTTCCACTCAGAGGGCTTATTCTAGGGTTTTTCCCAAGCTATCGGCATTCTTTACAGCTTCTAATATCCCGGCTCATTGGCCCATCCAGTCCCCCATTGTGCTTGGTTTCATGGCCTGGCTTTATTCTAATGGGTCCTCCCCGCGGGCCATTTCGGTTATGTTGGCGGGCATTTCTTTCTTTTCAAAAGCCTCCGGCCTATGTGATCCTTGTGCTTCCTTCCAAGTCCGGCGGACCCTGGAAGGTTGGAGGCGATCCCAGGGACCTTCTCTGGATTCCAGACGTCCCATCACGTTGTCGCTGCTTGAGCAGCTGGTTGCTGTGTTGCCCGTTATTTGCTCTTCCCGCTATGAGGCCAGCCTGTTTCGTGCTGCTTTCGTTACTGCCTTTTTTGGGGCCCTTAGGTTGGGGGAGCTTGTTCCTAATTCAGCCAATGACACTTCCGGGCGTTCTCTCCAGGTTGGGGATGTTTGTTTCAATTCGAGTTCTGTTTCCCTATTGGTTCGGAGGTCCAAATGCGACCAATTGGGGAAGGGATCCTCTATCTCTTTGAATCGCTTTAGGGGATCGGTGGTGTGCCCGGTCCGTACCTTGCACGCCTTCTTGGAAGCACGCCCGTCTGGTGCAGGTCCCTTATTCTGCCACTCCAACGGAGCCCCTTTAACGCGTTACCAGCTGGTGGCAGTGCTGCGCCTGGCCCTCAGTCATTTAGGTCTGCCAGAGAAAGAATTTGGGGGACATTCTTTCCGGATCGGGGCAGCGACTTCGGCTGCACAAGTTGGACTGTCGGCGGACTCTATCAAACAATTGGGACGCTGGAAATCCAGTGCCTATTTGGGCTATATCCGGACTGATCGGGACCTTGCAGGGGGTAAATGATTGTTTTGCTGTTCTACTGGGTTTGTGGGGAGCCCGAAGGCGTTGTTTATAGGGTTGGCGGCAGGCGGTTCGTTCCTCTCCGTCTGTTTGGCGGCAGCATAGGCCTGGATCTGGGGTTGAGGGGTTTCCAGGGCTCGATGGCTCTGGATCGGGAGTCCTAGCGACCCGGGTGTATGGTGCGTGCTGATGTGGCCAGTGCGGGGGCCACAGTCAATTGAAACCCGGTGACTAGAGTGCCTTGCAAATCGAGTGGGAGGAGCACTGTTGCCCGACGGTGCTTCGGGGCGGGGCTTGGCACCTACGTCATCCCGATGCTTGGCTACAAGCAACCAGGCATTAGCCAACGGGGGCTTGGCTGATGCCCAGATCCAGACCTTATGCTTTGGGCCAACCCTATTGTTTGTTTGGGCTTTAAATAAAGTTGTGGCCATGTTCACTCCAGCCTGGTGTAATTGTGTTTCTTTGTGGCGCCTGACCTGCGAGGCAATTGGAATATTCTTTGGAGTGGAATTGAAAAGCCATTACCAAAGTACTGGGCTGATGCAGTGTTCTTCCTGGACATTAGTGACTCTTGGTTTTTAGCAGAACTTGGAAAGCTTACTATTTTAGACTACAATTTCTTAACCAACTTTGTTGTTTTCATTTTAGCTTTGCAAAGTAGCTAGCTGTTTTCATTATTTATGGGTGAGGGATTGATGCTGAAAGTGAAAATGATTTGCTCAAAGCCACAAAATGACTACATGGCAGAGATAGGGCTTGAATCTCGCATTCTTGAATGCAACCACAATGTGGTTGCCATGACCCTCTTCAAAGTAGAATATTTATTTTAGTTTTGTCCAAGACATGTTTCCTCCCTAAGGCATTTTCAGCAGGCTAGTCTGGACAGAATTCTGCCTCATCTTATTTTAATTATATTGCGAATCTTTTACTATTGCTGATCTACCTAGAAATTCCTTCTGGGATTAGAAGGTGGAATATCCATGTTCACAATCCTGTGCAATCCAGCAAAGTGTAGCAGCTCTGCCTGTTTCCATAGCCAGATATAAAGTGGTGATATCCCCTGCTGAGGTCATTTGGATGTTTTAGCACAGGATGCCATCATTTTGCATGTGGTTGTGGGAATGTGGCCAGACACTTTTCTGATTCCTGACTACTCTTACAAGGCATGGAATCTCTGTGTTGACTAAAAGGAGGCATACACGGGTGTAAGGTTGACTTAAACCAGCATATCCCACCAAAAGAATCCTCCTTTGTTACCGGGGGGGGGGGGGGCTATCCAAAAGTTTTAATGATCACCTTTTTAAAAAATTGATAGAATTTGTTTTGATTTGTAGTTGTTAGCTTATCTCTATGTAGTCACCATCTAGATTTATATATTTTTCCCAGCATATCTTGACCCTCCGACTACCTGATATTGTAGAAGCCTGCAGATTGCGCCTGACGAGGATTTTACACTTTAGTCACTTCTGGCAGAGCCAGTCACAAAAATAAAGGATGCAATGAGCTGATTTTCTCAGCAACGTGCACTTAGGGACCAATGATGAGACTGACAAAATTTCATCAATATGCCATAATAATTTCTGGGTGATAATTATTACTTTACAATACCCCCTCATAAGGGTCAAGGTATGCTGGGAAAATGTATAAACTTAGATAGTAACTACACAGAGATAAGTTAACAACTACAAATCAAAACAAACTTTCTGTCAATTTTTTAAAAAGGTGATCATTAAAACTTTTGGATACCCCCTCGTACCCCCAGGTATGTAAGAGTAAAAGTTAGAAGCAGTAAATAATTTTGCAGGGGAGAAAAGTCCAAAGAAGCATTAAAAATGTACTTTAGGCTCATGAAAGGATGAGAGACTTTGGAAGGAAGGAAATTAAACAAATAAAGAAGAAGTGAAGCAATGCCCAAACCAGATGGAGAACAATCTAGACCAAAGTTTACAGAGCAACAGCATAGAAACTGTCAGGAACAGAATGGCAGTTCACATGTGTATTATTAACCACTTACTCTATTCCTTCCCACCTGCCATGCTATGTGTCTTTGAAATTCATGTGAAACTTGAAGTCTTTCTTTTTGTGGGACATTCTCTGATTCTATGGACTCCCAGGAGAAACCATATGCAAATGTGGTTAGGCTTCTCCCCAAATCCCATTTTATGAACTTTTTAAAATGACTACTTATAATATTACATTTCCTGTCATAAATACCTATACGACTGCTGTGTTTTAGTTGCCATAGTTCCTAATGTAACATGATTATTCTCCGAAGAATTTCTCATAGAAAAGGACCTTCAGCTTATATTCATTGCGTTGTTTGATATATTCCTAATGGGTTCCTGCAAGTATCACTTAATTTCAGCTAAGGGACTTGTTATGTAGGAAAAGGAGGACAAGGAGAAGAAAAAGGAGAAGAAAGTGCATTTGTCATGTAGCTTATATTGTTGTACTTGTTCTCTGTGTGGTTTCAGGTGTTGGTTTTCTAACATTCAGGGAATACCTAGAAATTTTTCTCTCATGTTCATAAAAATAAGCCACTTCTACTCCATGAACACTCTTCCCTCAGAAACAACCTGTGTTATAGGGGATTGGGACATCAAGTTTGAAGCTCTAGGATATATTAGTTAGTTGGGACCATGGAATCATCTGATCCCACTATCTTCTCGTCTTTCTTTTTCCCTTAGAACAAAGTTGCAGTCCTCACAGAACTCGAATCCCATTCAATAAGTGAACAAAGATTGGTACAATAAATTGTGTGTCAATTCTGTCTTGAAACTGTTATTGTTATTTTTAAAAAGGGAAGGTTTACCTTGATTCACAGTGTGCTCAATAAAAATTATTGTAAGTAAGGTCTAAGGATCTAATACATCTGAGCATGTCTAGTGTAATTCTATATATGTGAACTCAGCCAGCAAATTATGCTGAGGTCAATTGGGCCTGAGAACCATTGCAGAACCATTGCAACAAACTATTTAATATGACAATCTTATCCCCCACATAGTCTATGGTGAGCTGGAAACTAGCAAAAAGAGAATGTCTGTATTTTTAAAAAATTCTGCAGAGGCAATGTCCTGAGATCTGATTGGGTCTCCCAGAGAGATAGGAATCTTTTCTGATGCCTCATGGCCTGTGCTCTTGCTGAAGAAACACATGGGCATATCATAGGTTTGCTGGAGTGTGTTCTGTATTTGGCCTCATGCCAAAGGAAATGCCTTTGTCCTCTCATATTACCACACTCCTTATGCTTGTAATGTTCTGCAGTTGCATGAGCGTATATTTACTGCAGTTCAACCTTCACAGTGCTAATGTATTGATTAACTTGTGCAAAAGAGCAAAATATATTCCTCTAAAAGAGAATACAGTAGCTCTCTATTAGCTAGAGAAAATACATACAAGCCTGTATGTTATATAAATGAGTATTTATTTAAAGGTAAGGCATATTTCCACTAACATTAATTAACAATATACATACTTGTAATAAAAAAAATTAGTTCTGTAAAAACTGTGGGATAACTTGGAAAAGGGAGGCTCTTTGTATTTTAAAATCTGCAGAACAATTGGTTTGGCTTCACCTAAGGAGAAAATCATGATCAGGTACACACTGCCTAAATAATCACACTGTTTCCCTTTCCTGGAGGTCTCCCACCAAGGTATTATGAAAGCCTTTATCTTTAGAAAGCATGGTGGGCTATTGAAAATTGTGACCTGTTTAGTGATATCCTCTTGATATTGGATTTTGCAAGTTATCCCACAGTTTTTAGGCCAGTTAGGAAGCTAGTCCAGAATTTATTCTAGATGAAACTGCTTTTTAATGTTGGATGATGTGGCTTAATGTATTATTATTATTATTATTATTATTATTATTATTATTATTATTATTTCGTAATAGTAATGTCCTGGTAATGTATTTGAAAGAGAGGCTATAAACCTAAATAATAAAGAAGAAAACAAATAACATAGCTTAGAAATTACAAAAATGCTTATTTGCAAGTAAATACAATCATTGCATGCAACGTGTTATTCAGGGAATGATAGTGAAATTCAGTTGTAATGTCAGAGTGCTCTGACATCCGCAAACCCATGTTGGGTTCCTGCTGGCAAGGCAGAGGTTAAGGGAGCAGGATTTGCTGCTTTCCCATTTCTTTTCCTGTTGGTACAAATTCCCAAGCTAGTCTACATATTCCCCAGTGTTTCAAGCCTTTCCAGCCCTCCAGAGCTGAGGGCTGAAAGGTCTTTAGACCTACAGATCCAGAGTCTTCCCTCCTTGCCCCAATCATAATCAAATTCCTGTTGAGTCAAAGCACTTATTGCATGATTTTTGGTAGTTGCACAATGTGATATCTGGGAGCTACTTGTGAAAGAGGAAGATACAACAATTATTTATTACCCCGCTCTCCCTATAATTTGAAATGGGGAACAAGAACATATTAGACACATAACAACACTTAAAAGAGCATATAAAGCCATTATTTATTAAATATATACTTTAACATTCATAATTTTAAAATTATCTAGATAGGCCTGCTGGAAGAACTGGTATTTACTACTGTTTTATACTCAGACAGTATATCTAACTGATGAATCTTACCTGGCAGGTCATTCTTCAATCTGGGGGTGGCCAAAGAAAATGTCATCAGGGTAATAGTCAACCTAGCTTTGATTGACTAACATACTGTAAATGCCCTGCAGAGGACCTGAGTGTGTGGGGCAGATTATATAAGAGAAGATGAACCTGTGGGTAACCTGAACCCAAATAATGTAGAAATTTAAAGGTAGCAACCAATTCTTTGTACCTTGCCTGGAAACTAGCTGGCTGTCAGTGGAGTGATTTTAATATTGATGTAATATGATCACTCCTAGATGTGCCAGTAACTGATACAACTGCAGTGTTTTGAAGCAATTGAAGTTTCTGAACTTGGTATAGAGATAGATCAATGTACAACCTATTGCACTGCCATATTTAGATACTTCAGCTCTATGAAGGGGTAAAGGTAACAGCTATAGTAGATGGTAAACACATCTTCCAAACATATATAAGAGCAAACAGTAACAATTCCATGTTACTGATGGACAGACTCTAGGTCCATATTCCCAGTTAGCCCTACTCCCTTTCTTCCCAACACTGGGTTAGGTGGGCCTTTCTTTACAGAGAGGAGATTGAGATTGCTCCTCATCCTCCAGTGAGGAGATAAGAGTCCCATCACCAAACTTGTTGGTTTGGGGAGGATTTCTCATCTATCTGATGCAGTCACACCACACTGTCAGTTTTCTTTAAAAGAGAAGACTTTCTTAGTGGCAGGTAATTGTGCCTTCTGCTAAGCAAGCAAACAAATGGAAGTAGGCAATAAACAGTGACAAATCACTCACAGGATGTAGTATAAAGTGGAATCTCTTGCGTGAATAGTGGGAAAATATCCCTCCCCCTGTTTTACAGGCAACAGACAAACAAAAAAGAATCACCTTGTCCAGTGCAGTGGAATAAAGATGAGTCTTAGCACAACAGCAATCACAATAAGCTTGTACCTGAATCCCCGAAAGGCAATCATTTTATGAAATTGACTTGCAGTTTCATGATTAGGGGCTTTTAATAAGATGTTTTGCTGAGGGATCTTTGTTCAGCAGTGAAATGAATGGGTACCATCTTTCTCTATGTGGGAAATCTGACTGCAAGGCCATGGAACACATGCATTGGTTTCATTCATTTCCCATTAAAGCCTGTTTCCATGATGCTTGGTACCATGGATTAAGTTCAGGAAGCTGGTTTGCTTTCCAGCTGCTAGCTATTTCCATTCGAGCTGCCTGAAAAAGAGTCTGAACCTATAAATCTTTGTGATGGGGGTGGTGGTGAGTTTTAAAAAAATCTTGAAATATGGTTGCTTATGACTGGTGGGTTCAAATGAGTCACAAAGAATCTGTTGCTTAGTGCTATACGGGAATTTTTGTAAGGACTTTAGTTAAGCAGTTATGATATAATCGCAAGAAAATGAACAACTCTGCAGGGCATGTGCTCATTGTGTAATTAGCAGGGGTGGATGAAGGTACAAAGTGAACCTGAAGCAAAAGGTGTACTAGAGACACACCTCATTGATGTTTTGCTGCTTAAGCCTGTAATAAAGATGCATTTATTACACATCTGTGTATATAAAGTGTATACAGAATATATCATTTAAAAAATCACAGAGAAGACAAGATGCATTGTTACAGTACAAACTGTACTATTTGGAGATAAACAGTGTAATATAATCCCAAGAACATATTTTGATTTAACAGGTACCACGTTATTATCATGTATGCGTGTATCTGTTTTACAAATGGCTTGTTCACTAGTACAAGTTTAAATTAACATACCCAGAACACATACAAATGAAATAAACATTTTCTACATTGAGTGGTCCACACAGTTTCTGCTTGCTTTCATCCACGTGTTTTGGGAAATCAGGTTATAGCTCCTATTGAACCAAATTCATGGATCATTTTGGGCTAATCGCTTTCTCTCAGCCTGACCTACTTCACAGGGTTGTTGGGAGAATAAAATGTGGAAAAAGGACAACAACCTACATTTCTTAAAGTTAACTGGAGGAAAGGACAGATAGAAATGTAAATGAAAAGTAAATGAAAAATTGAAATAAAGAACTACGTACTTCTCCCCAAAGTGGATTTTTTTTTAAAAAAACTATGAAATTATGATACAAGCTATCATCTGATGTGGCACAATCTATTTCCTTTTTTGACTACTAGGCACTGCTACTTTTGCACTGATTCAAGTTTCCATTGCCACCTCTCCAAAGAGCCATATGTTTCATATCAGCCAATGACACTGAGCATAATATGGTGATATCATTGTGTATAGCGAGACATGTATTTAAATGACATTTAAATTTAACATTTCAAAACAAGCAATGAAATGATGCTGAAATTCAACATCTTCCAGACAGTATTGAACATGAAATGAAGTGCTGAAAGTCATTTTGGCTTAGCCCCAGTTTAAGTCTTACCCTCAAATTTGTGTAAGGATGACCTGGTTGAAACATCTGTTCTTCTTTATGACACATCTTAGTTTGAACACAGCATAAAATCCAGAGATGATCTAGGTCAATGCTACCAAACCTGTAGCTTATTGTGCCTACAAGCTCTTCCTGTTTAATCTGTACCAGACTCACTGGAGAACTGGAACAAACTATATATTAAGTATAAGCTATTTTGAGTTCTCAAGAAAACAGCCTTGAAGCTTAGCTTCTGAAACTTCTTTTTCAGCTGAGATACAAGAACGTAATACAATGTAAAGCAGAACAACACAAGATGGAAGTCAATACTGATCTGATGAGTCCACTGGGTGGAAATGAACCTGTGGGCAATAAGTAGTTTCAAGATCTACTGGCACTGTGTTTCCAGTGCTAGAATATGTCCACACTAAAATTATAAAGATTCTTCCCTCCACATAACATAAAGTGAGTTGTCTCATCTTTCTTGAAAAAACTAGTAAATAAGAAATTGTAATGAAACCATTTGTCATTTATATAAATCAGTCATCAATGATCAATTGATTTATCACGTATAATATCCATAAAAGCAAAGTTTTGATGGTTTACAGTTGAGGAGGGCCAAGAACAATAGCTCAGCTATAGAAATATACCTGGCATGAAGACACTTCTTTGGTATCTTTTGGTAGGGCTGGAAAAAACTTCTCTCTGAAACCTTGGAGAGCTACTGTGAACCACTGTAGACACGGATGGAAACGTGTGACCCTTATGTGGTACACAGCTGCCTAAATACCCTAAAAGCACCAGATCTCATCTGCAATTGGAAGCTAATCAGAGTCAACCCTAGTTAGTACTTGGATATAAGACAGTCAATGCATACCTGGTACTGTAGGCTATAGAGTGGTCCCTTCATATCCACTGGGTTTTGGTTCCAGGACCACACATTGATACCAAAATCTGTGCATGCTCAAGTCCCATTATATACAAGGGCATAGTGAAACTTTGTCCCTTATATAAAATAGCAAAATCAAGATTTAGTTTTTTGGAATGTATATCTTTTTGGAATATTTTCAAGCCATGGATGGTTGAATCCAAGGATAAAGAATCTGTGGATATGGAGAGCCAACTGTATTTCAGAGGAAGGAACTGGCAAATCAACTCTGTGTTTTCCTTGCCTAAGAAAACCCAATGAAATTTATGAAGTTGCAATAAGTGGATAGGCAACTTGAAGGCGGGTATGCACACACACATGGTATATACCTGTTGCAGTGGTGGTTGGTCAGCCCCATATGAATGGAACAATGAATCCATGCCAGGTTTTCTTCTGAACTTTAAAGAAGCTATCTAAGTTGCTGCACCCTCTCCCACAAATAAGTTCAGCATCTTAAATAGTGCCTTTAAGGTTTCAACTTAAACCCAGAAGAGATTCAATACTCAGTGACATGGGAACTACCAGCCATCAGTCTGATTTTTCTGCCCCTGGTGATTCCAGAAGCTGCCATTTTTGTTCAGTATATTTGTGTTCTTAAAAGCTTCTAGGAAGTATGATTCTCTTTTAAAATAAGGTGTATATTTGCCCCATGCAACTTAGTTTAAAGAGAGAGAGAGTAAAGATAAAGGTTTCTCCTTTCCAAGGTTGTCAAGTCATGTCCAACTGGAAGAGGTGGCACTCATCGCCATTACTAAGGTGAAGAGCCAGTGTTGTCAAAGACAGCTCTGTGATCATGTGGTCAGCAAGGACCTAAATCCTATTGGTAGTCCCAGATAGGGGGGACTCACTAAATAAATATTTGAATGGTGAGTAAAAACAGAGGTAAATCCAAAACATGGATAAACCCATATTCAGTGGGTTAACTCTAGCTGGAACTACAAATAGGATCTGGGCCAAAGTTTTTAGGAAAGCAGTAGACTTCTAATTTTGGTTGTTGGGCTTGCTATCATACATGGAAGTTCCAGGAGAGGGAACTGGCCTCTAGACCTGTCAAACATATTTCTTTAATATGGACAATATTCATCCAGAAGGGCTAGTTGTCTGAGCTGATATAAATCACCTTCCTGTTTAGGTAAGCTGGCCTCAGAATCATTACTTGCTATCCATAACTATTCAGGGAAAATGGGCATTGTCACTAGGGTGGAAAAGCAAATATAGAGTGCTTGTTTTTTAAAAAGGAAGACAGAGGGAACAGCACACATGTTAGTTGGGTTAGTATGCGTACTTGGGAAGTTATAGGAGCAAATAACAAAACTACTTCATAAGAAATGAGAGGAAAATGGAATTATTATAGTAATAGCAATTAAAGTGATGTTTTTAAAAATGGGTATATGATGGTATATCCACACATCTGATTTTTTCTGATGAAACAAACAACTTAGTAGACAACTGGGACTATAGAAGATGGCTGGCCTAGCAGTTGAACCTAAAATCAGCACTGGCATTCTTCATCACACCTGATTACTGCATGCTAGTCTGAAGGCTGTAACCTGAGCTGTGTGATATGCAGTATATAGCGCTTTCACAGAGGAGGAGGGAAAGGCAAGGAACAGCTATAATGCTGTAATTGCTACATCCCTCCTCCAGCATCTGCTACCCCTCTGCCACCCTCTGCTTTAATCAGGCCAGCCCTGACTGAAGCAGGCTTTCATAGTTTACTAACTTCATTTCCTTATTTTGCACCAAAATAGTGCTGTTTCTGGGATGTTATTTACAAGGAGCCTCACATACAATGTATAGCACTGCATTAGTCTACGCTTCAGAGCATGGGTTAATAGTGGCTCAGCTATCTCTATCCAAGTATGGTTGCATCTGGCAGGGCAAGCAGTGGATTCCATGTCTGTGGGCCATAGATATTTGTGCAGACCTCCAAGGTTCTGTATGGGGCAATATAGCCCACTGACATGGAAGTTTGTTTCTCCCTCCTCCCCATGTGCCCCTATGGGATGTGTGGGGCAATTTTTCCATTTTTTAAAACCCTCTCTGAGCCTTTTTAGGGCCAGGGGAAGCCTTTTCTTCAGCAGGAAATGAGGTGAAGGTTTACAGGAACTATCCAAGGTGCTGAATGTTATCTTTTCAATTAGGTTCAGGACCTTGGAGTCAGCATAGTGGTTTGAATGTTGGACTAAGACTCAGGAGACCACTCGAATCCCTGCGTGGCATTGGGTGACCTTGGGAAAGTCACACACTCTCCGCCCTCAGAAAACTCTGTGATATGTTCACCTTAGGATGACCATAAGTTGGAAACAACTTGAAGTCACACAAAATAGCAACAACAGCAACAGCTTGAATAGCTTGAAAGTCAGGAATAAAATCCAAAATGGATTCACATACAACTGACATAGGAACTTCTAGCTGCTCCTGCCAGTTGTTGTACAAATCAAAGCTGATAAATGACACCTGGAGACACAGAGCACTTGAACTTCTGATAACAAAGCAGGATCAATAATGCAGGATCAACAGCCACCTTCAGCCTTCAAAGCTGAACTGTCAGGAGGAGCACAACTCCTTCTACAACTGGCTGAACACCACTCCCCTTTTTAAACAGACCATCTACCATTGCCTCTCTCTCTTTTTGGGATTACTGTATCTAAGTATAGTTTAGGTCCAGGATGTCCACCAACAAAACTGAATCTCATCTGCATATTAGTAGCACCTCAGTCCAAAATGTCTGGGTGATCCCTAACAGTAGTTTCTGTAGCTATTAAACAGCATGAAACAAAGAATAGATTATGGAAATTCAAAAACTTATTGCCCAGCAATGGAATTTTGCAGAAGAAAAAGCAATGGCAATACCAGCCTGTCTAAAAAGGATTCCATTTGAGAAAAGCCACTGGGAATTCTATGACCCACTCTCCAGCTGTCTCTCTATGAGGAATTAATTCCATTGAGTGTTTTTGTAAAGCAAGCATACAAAAGAACAAATAATGGACCTAAAAACATTTACATAAGTTTCACTCAAGATTGACTAGAATTGTCTAGTCCAGTGGTTACCAAACTTTGGTCTTCCGGGTATGTTGGACTTCAATTTCCAGATGGCCCAGCCAGCTTGGCCAATAGTCAGGAATTCTGAGAGCTGAAATTAAAAACATCTAGAGAACCAAAGTTTGGGAACCACTGGTATAGTCAGTCCTTCAGAAGAAATGTGGCCATGTCCAAAATGGAATGAACTCCATTCCCATGAGCTCCCTATGAACAAAACTTCTACCTTACTTGGACTGAGTTGTCTGGTTTTCATGCAGCCATCTCAAAGACCGTTTCAGCGCCACTACAGGTCCTGATAGAGGCATCAATACATTTAGATGACCCCATGAAACAGTTCATGGAGATGTTTGAAAACATAGAAGACAAGATAGAACTCAACGACACCCACAGTAGAAACCCCATGGGGCCAATCCTCCAGCACTATCTTCTGGAATCAGAATCCAAAAATCCCAAAATACAATACAGCTGGCAACCAATTAAAACAGAGTGTCTAGAAGAATACTGTCATTAATAGTATGTGAAGCCTGTGAGGACTCCAGGACAATGAGCAAGGTGACAATCTCTGTGTTGTTTATACAGTATGTTAGAGCAATCAAATCAGTTTCTGTATTGAAACTTTATAATTAGGGATCAACAAAGATTTTGATTTAGTTTTTTGATTTAGTTTTTTGATTTAGATTTTTAGAGGAAAACGTTGGAGATGTGGACAAGAAGAATCTACCCTTTTGCTTATTTATTTTACATCCTATTAATCTTGCATTTGCCAGAGCAGTTTTACAATAGATAAAATAAGGTTACAGAATTATGGTAAAAATAAAATGACAACAGAACTATAAAACCAGTGTTAAAATATTTGTTTGATTTATTAAAATATTTCTACCCTACCCTATATTAAAAAAATCTCATGGTGGTATACAATAAAATGAATAAAACAAGTTAAAATAATTTATATAAAATAATGAAAATAAATCATGATAAATTGATAAAATAGTTTAAATGGACTAAACATATTAAATATGATTAACAAGTTTGAACAAGTTTAAAATATTACTTTAAAAAGTGAGTAAAAACTACATATCTTAGCAGTTCAGATAAATCAGTGAGGCCCAAGGGCTTTAATAAAAAGTCATGTTTTAACTTGGTGCCTAAAGGCAATTAGCATTTGCCCCAAACAGCCTCCATGGGGAAGGCATTCCACAATTCTGGTGCCATAGCTGAGAAAACCCTCTCCCATGTCCTCACATATTTACCTGATCACAGTCTGGTCATGTAAAAGTGGCAGATTCCTCTTTTAAAATTCAAAACTTAAGAATCCTAGGAGAATGTAAATGTCTTTGCCTAGTACCCAAAAGACAAGAAAGTAAAGATCAGCAAAACCTCTGTGGGGAGATAATTTTGTAAATGATGCACCACCACTACCACTAAAAAAGTATCTCTTTTGTTTCTATACAGCTCACTTCAGATAGTGATGGCACACAGAGGAGAATCTGACTATCTTAACATAAAATGGTGCTGTGGAAATGGATGTTTCTTCAACAACCTATGAAACGTGGGGTTCTGAAGCTAAGCACTAAGAGTTCAAACTTTCTTTCTTTCTTTAAATATTTATATTGCACCCCATGTCAAAAGTTATACATAAAACAATTTAAAATTATCTAAAATAATTTAACATAATCTAAAAACAATTTAAAAGAATTAAAGAAATTCAGAACATTTAGAAACCTACAGAACTGAACATGTATACTCAAAAACAGAGCAGTAAGCAGTACAATTTCCTAAGCAGTTGAGTAATATATTCCCAGTACCTGATTCCCAGTTTAATAGCCCAGTGGCAGTCTTCTGAATTATCTGGAGTCACAGTTAGTGCAGACTGTGCCGCTATCTTGATTTAAAACAAAACAAAACTCCATCATGGGATTTGTGTGTGAGTGATGCCTACTTCAAATCCACAACAATGGAAGGATTATCTCTTCGCTCTGCAGACCGTTCAGTTCTAACTGAAAATGTCTCTCCCAAACCAGCCTGGAATTTTTGGAGGAACCAATGGGAACTTTCCCTCAAAACTCCAAGATGCATGCATGCTGAGGGGAGATTGGGGTGGGGTGGGGAGTGGGGGGCAGAACATGACTGGATATAGAAGAAAACCGCTCAGGCAACATACACAAACACCTACATGCAATCTGTAATTTATTTATTAAGTTATAGTGACACAATAATAACGATGTGTAGTTTTGCTCTGTTTGGCTAAACTGATGGGGTGGCTCAGAACATTCAGTCAGTCTGATAACAAAGTAGTGTGTATGCCAAATTATATGAAGAATACGAACACTGGCCATTTGGCTTAGATAAAACTCAGGTGACCAAGGAGGAGGAAGAGGACTGAAAAGAGACTGCTTAGTAGTCCATAGGAAAGAAGAGGGACATGAAAGGCTGAAAGAGAGGGAATATGAAGCAAGGTATGTAGATAATAAAATTGAGCAAAGGAGCATCATAGGCATAGAACTGTGTCTACCAGAGAGTATGCTCTGAAGAAATGTTGAAGCTGAAGATATGGAGGGCTTGCATTCTTTGAAAGGAGAGGGAACACAAGAAGAGTCTTGTATATCTAGCATTAAATATCCCCCTGTTTAGCTTGACCACTGAGTTGCCTCCAGTAAGAACATAAGGAGAATTTGAAGGTAATAGTGCCTCTGTTTGTTCATCAGTAAGTGATACCGAGAGGTAGGAACTGGGAAGAAATGTGTTGGACTTGCAGCTCTAAATGGAAAATACCAGTTGCATCCTTGCCTGAGAAAGCATAATAGAATGAGTTTCCCTTTGGAAATCTTAGTGAGGCTTGTGACTCATTTCATGGGGGAGTGAGGGTTTGATACACACAAAACACCATACTGTAAGAATGCATATAAAAATGTGCACAATGAGCACAAAAAATGTTTCATGTGGAGAAAGAAGAAGTCCCACTACCTGATCCATAAATGGGGTCGAATAGATACACAGGTCCGAGGTGGATATTTGTTTTCATTGCCATATTGACTTTGCATTTTGTGGATCCAAATAAATTTACCATGGCTACTGGTCAATCCTAAATTCTTGTTATAGTTACCTTTATTTTTTTATTTTTTGCCTTTTCCACAAGATGACTTACAAATTAAAATGATCATCATATAGTAAAACATATAAATAACAACATTAAAATAGAATCAAACTATTAAGAATATCAAAACAAGGTAAAACACAAAAAGGATTGAAAAAACAGTTAAATTGTACAATTTAAAAGAATACAGCACCTTAAAAAATTCTTTCCCTAAAAACATTCAGTTCCAAAAGGCTTTGGAATAAAATAAAAGCCTTTGCTTGCTGACAGAAGGACAGCAGGAGAAAGCTTTTCTACCTTCCTTAGAAGTAGAACCTGGGGCACCACTGAAAAGTCTTAATCTCATGTCCTCACCAACCATACCTGTTAAAGTATTTCGACTGAATGAAGGGTCTCTCCTGTGGATCTCAAGGTCTGGCTAGACTCATATGGGGAGAGACAGGCTGCCAGATAGCATGGACTGAAGCTGTATAGGGCTTATAGGTCACAACCAACATTTTGAATTGTGTGCAGAAACAGACTGTCAGCCAGCGCAGCTGTTGGAATCATGTCTCATCACCTTTTACAGCCGTCTAATCTACTGGCCATTGTCGCAGCTTATATGAAGAAAGCCTCCTTTCTATCTGTCCTGAAACTACAACCACACAATTCCATTAGGTGACCTAGAGTTTTAATATTATGAGAGAAGGCAAACAGCTTCTGTGTACACCCAAAGTTGTGAATCGGGAGAATATCCTTCCTTAGCATCTTTTCACTTAAACTAAACATGTTTTCCTTATGAAAGGTGCTCTTCAGTCATTTCTGTTACCCCTTTTTGAATAGCTATATGATCCATTTTTAGATAGAAGAGCTATGCAGGCTGTTGAGAAAACTGTTGTATTGGTGGAAACACAAGCTGTCTCCAGTTGAGGCATTTATTATAAAATAGTATTGTTTCGTTTACATAATTTTACTGGTGTTTTGAGTGGAAAGCCACTTTGCTTTACAGCACTCTCATGCTTTCTTATCCCATATTTATTTCCCCTTAAGGTTAGAGAGAGAGAAAGAGAGACTGTGTTATGGAATAGTTGCACAATGTTTTTCTTTTAATGATAGCACCAAGGAAGTACCCATGGTTGTGAGAAAATAAAAATTAAAGAGGATGAGCCAAGGTTGAATGCCACCACCTAAAAAATTCTGGCTCACAAGTAAAAAACAAGTTGTAAGATAGTGATAAAATACATTTCTGAGACACCACATTTTTGTTGTTACCAGGTGTGCATTCAAGGCACATGTATGAACTTACAATGTTTTAAGATTACATGCCTGCAAGGATCTTTGAAACTGGATAGTAACGTGCTTAGGTAGAAAATAGAAGAACCATATGCAGGAACTGCATTGGTAGAGAGCTAACATTGTGTAGTGATTTGCATGTTTTACCAGGACACTGGGAAACCAGGGGTCAAATCCTTGCTCAGCTTTGGAAATCTACTGGCTAACCTTGGACAAGTCAAATTCTCTCAGCCTCAGAGGAAGGCAAAGATAAAGGTAAACCTCCTCTGAACAAATTCTGCCAAGAAAACCCTGTCACCGTAAGTCAAAAATTACTAACAACATATTGCATTGCGGAACAGTTGGCAACCTAACAGAGTTTAATACATGACAAATAGTAAATGAATATAGCAAATATCTAAATATTTCTTGAATGTAGTAATTAAAATATTTAGATCCTACCTGTTCTTAGTGAATCTCAGGATGACATGCTAAATACATTTGCTTTAGAATGGGGAAATATTAAATCAAAGAGGTACTCACCCGGGTTGTGGAGGTTTTAAGAACCCAGCCAAGATTGCAAGACATGGATGGGGAACAGAGTGCTGGAATGAGAGTCCAAGAAGTGACAGGAGCTAGGGTTGAGCAACTTGATGTTCTGAGGTTGCTGGGAGGAGAAGGGAGGAAAAGGGAAGCTTGAAACCTGAGTCCTTCCCAGCAGGCAACTGACTGGACACTGTGTGAACAGAATACTGGATTAGACAAGTCTTAGGTCTGATCCAACATGGCCTTGCCTATGCTCTTTGAAAAAAAGTATGGGTGTGCAGAGATATAACATGTACACAGCAAAGAATGCAGTGAAGAGATGAAGAAGATGCCAAGAAACAGAAGTACTTCTTAAATACAGATTGTACAGAGGTACTTTATGACAAAAGTAGACTGATAATGTTCTCTGACTAAATTCCTGAGTTCTAACTTTTGAGGGGCTCAGGAACAATGACCTCCCGATTAGTCTGACACCTCCAGCTCAGTCAGTTACATAGAGGTGCAGGAACCAGAACCTGCTTCCCTTATCTTTCCTTGGAATATGGCTCTCTCACTAGGTGCAATTGTGAAACATTCAGGGTTAGCTGTGTTGGCCATTTAACAAGTACAAACAAAAATCTATCAATGATACCTTTATTGACCAAGCAAAATGTACAATATACTTGTTGCAAGCTTTCTAAGCTCCATGGACTTCTTCATCAGGCAGGATGCTACAAACCAAACAGGAGGGGGAAAAAACTAATTGGAGATGTTAGTCAGATGCCTGCATGTTGTTTCAGTCCTTAGTAAAGATGTTATGATGGGGAGGATATATTTTGCAGGGAGCCTCCTCCTCCTTCTGGCCATGATAATAGGGAGTTTTTTCAAAGTCCAGGAAATTTAAAGTCAATTTGCATCTCAACAGGGACCCCTCTTTTGCAGTCCAACATGTCTCTATTCCAGGTGCATTTGTGTCAAAGTTTTCTTTGCCAAAGGACAAAGAAGAAATGGATGGCTGAAGAGGTCAGTCTAGCTGTGCTGCAGATGTCTCTGATGAAGTGGACTGTGCTCACAAAAGTTTATGCTAGAAATATCTTCTTCCCAAGTACTCAGAGGGGTTGCTGGATTCCTTTTGACTTTCTGTGCTAGAGGGACATCCTCATAGTGTTTGTCTAACAAAAGCAATAACAGCAAGCAAGTTGTCCTGCCTGAGGTAATTTCCTTATCAATATGAGATTGTTGCAAAATTGAGGATATCCACCTAGAAATTCAACAGCCTCCTTAGGGGTACTCACTCTCTCACATCCTATGATGGATCAGCATCCCCTTATCCTTATCAGTGATGAGAGTCAATGGAGCCATATTCTCTCATTACTCCCCGCGGATGCTGACTCAGTCAGTTGGCCAAACAAGTCTTTCTCATCTTCCAGCTGTACTGGGCAAGCCAGCTTGTTGAGGGCTGGACTAGGACCCCAGGAGATCAGGATTGAAATCCCTGCTATCTATGGAAACCCACTGAGGCTCGTGCCTCACTGCAGAATTAATGCAGTTTGACATCACTTTAACTGTCATGGGTTCCATCTTATGGAATCATAGGATTTTTAGTTTGCTGCAGCACCAGAGCTCTCTAATACAATTATACATATTTATTACGGCACTTGGCCAGCACAGAGCTCTCTAACAGAGAAGGCTAAATACCTCACAAAACTACAAATCCCAGAATTCCATAAAATTGAGCCATGCCAGTTAAAGTGGTGTCAAACTGTATTAATTCTGCAATGTAGATGCAGCCCGAGTTCTTGGACCAGTTGCACTCTCTTAGGCTTGGAGGAAAGCAATGGCAAACTTCCTTTGAATAAACCTTGCCAAACAGATCCTATGATAGGATCACCATAAGTCAAACTTGGAGCTATGTAACAATGTGCTGAAATACTGTGGCTTCTTAGCCCACTGTATTTCTCAAACAGATTCCAGCTCAGCCAGCAATTTTCACATATTGCCGCAGGGCCACTGCAACCACTCTTTGGATGTTTTTAAACAGTGGCTGGATGGCCATCTGTCAGGGGTGCTTTGATTATATATTCCTGCATGGCAGGGCATTGGATTACATGGTCTTGAAATCTCTTCCAGCTCTACGATTCTATTCTATGATTTGCAGAGTTGTGGTGCAAACACACTGCCAACAGTATATGGGTGAACATTATCATATTGTACATCTTTTTTTTCCTGGACAATATAGACAATTGTCAACTTTTTACTACTGCTGGATTGCAAAAAGTAGAGTTTTCTTCACAGGAAGGAATCTGATTAATGCAGTTATTTTGGTAAAATGCCATTTACAAAAACACCCTTGACCCATTTGGTCACCCCTCTCCTACAAAAAGAGGAAATTTTTCCACAGTTGGAAGAGGGAATGAAAACAGACAACTTGACTGGAATGAAGAAAAAGCAGTTGGTTCCAGAAAACCAATGAAACTAACTAGAACCCAAGATTGCTTACCAACAATGGCTATTTTCTCCTTTTGGTATCTGGACAGTTTTTGATGGTCCAGCCTTAGAGACTTACTTCTCAATACATATTGAGGCTCAGGGCAGTCTGGGGCCATCATAAACTGAAGCCCATTCAACAGCAAACACCTCCAAACCAAAAAGGACCCTAAAGCTGAAGTGGGGCCCAGGAGGTGCTCTGGGAGCCCTCTGAGGTGTTTAACTATATGTCAAGTGTGAAATCAAAGGCTTTCATGGCCAGCATCCATAGTTTTTTGTGGGTTTTTCAGGCCATGTACGTTATCACATGGGAGGAATTTATCTCCGTTTCAAAAGAAATGAAAGTGGGGCCATTTTGGAAATGAGTGAATTTGCTAGTTCAGTGAATTTAGGTGATTGTGTATTGACGCTGCATTGCATTCGGAACGACTTCCCATTGCCCAAAACCTGCATGTGATAATTTCTCATGCAATAACGTGAAACCCCACGATTGCATTTGGAAGGACTTCCCATTGCCTGAAAATGCGTGTATGTGGTCGTCTCTCACGCAATAACGTGAAACCCCATGATTGTCTTCTGACTGCCTTTGGATTATGCTTCCAGTTTCTGTTGTCTGATAACATCATGTGTGGCCATGTTCTAGAAGAGCTTATTCCTGACATTGCACCAGCATCTGCGGCTGGCGTCTTCAGAGAACGCCGGCATGGAGGAGAGCTGGGTATACACATGGATACCCAACTCTCCTCCATGCCAGCATTCTCCGATGACTCTGGCCACAGATGCCGGTGAAAGGAAGAAACTCTTCTAGAACATGGCCACATAGCCTGGACCCCCCCCCCCCAAAAAAAACCCCCCTACATTTCAGGTCTTTTCTTTAGTCCCAGACCAGGCCACCTTCTTTTGTTGTGCCTCTCCCTCCTCCTCAGGATGGTGGGATCCCATTCCCCCCCAACTCTCCCTTTGGTGCCACCCAACACTCTCCAATTCTCTCTCTTCATCCCCCCCACTCACAGCTTGCTTTTCCCAACCCCAACCAAACACAAAAAACTAAGGTCCATTCCCCTCTGAACCATGAGGTGAATGAGGATGATGAATCCCCCTCAGCCTCAGTTCAGATGGCTCTCTCTCTCATCTCGAGGCATAGGAAGGGAACAGGGCTCTCCCCCATTTCTCTCTCTCTTTTCTATGAAAGGAGGGCCCCTTCCCCTCCCCACCTCGCCCCTCATGAGCTCCCTGTCGAGTCCCAACGCGCCTTTTTCTCTTCCAATTGGCAACTAAGGGAAAAGAGGAGAAGGAGAAGAAGAAGAAGAAGAAGAAGAAGAAGGGTCTCCCTTTGAGCAGCTCATGTGGAAGAGGAGGAGGAGCCCACACTGACTGAGGGGCTGCTGAACTGAGGAGGAGACCCCAGGCTCACTTTCTCAGGAGCCTTTCCCGCCTTCTTTCTCATCCGCCCTGTGTCCTATTTCCCCCCCTCAGGAAGAAGGACCCTCATTTTGCCTCCCTCCCTGCCTCTTCCCTCAGTAAGGGCTCCCACTCTCTCCCCCAAACAGCCCTTCTCAGGCCATTTGCTCGCCCACCACCATCCCTAGAGCCTCCTCCTCTCTCCCTTCCTTCCTCCTCCTTTCATTCTGCCACCAGGAAAACCTCTCCAGTGTGTGGTGGTGGTGGTGGTGGCTGTGTGGGGCTGGTGGTGGTGCCTGTGCTGCTGCTGCTGTTGTAAAAAAAAGGGGGGAGGTGGGCTGGGCTGCAGCAGGGAAGAAAGAAGAAGGAGGCAGGAGGGATAAAGGCCTTGGAAGGTGCTTTCTTTCCCATTCCTCCCTTCCTTCCTTCCCTTCCAGCCACAAGGAGGGAGAGCCAGAGGAGGGCGGGAGGGCAAGCAGGATTAAGAAGCAGCAGCAGCAGCAGCAGCAGCAGCCAAGGAGGGAGGCAAGGCAGCCTAGGCAGCAGCGGCTGCAGCAGCCAAAGCCACCATGAGCAGCAGCAGCAGCAGCACACGAGGAGGAGAAGGAGCCACCGGACAGCCTTCCACTTCTTCCCCCCCAGCAGCAGCAGCAGCCCAGGAGCAACCTGCAGCCACAGAGCCTCCCAAGAGGGGACGAGGGAGACCCAGGAAGCAGCCACAAGTCAGTATCTCGCCTTTTCTTTCTTTCTGGAGCAATATAGGAGCCGGTTTGGCAGCGCTTGGACTCTTTGTCTGATCCATTGCTATGGAATTCTGGGAGTTGGAGTTTGTTGTGGGGCCCTCTGGGCCCCACAACAAACTCCAACTCCCAGAATTCCATAGCAATGGATCAGACAAAGAGTCCAAGCGCTGCCAAACCGGGTTATATTGCTCCACATGTGTGTCTTTCTGTCTCTATTGTGTGCCCTTTGCGCAGCAGCAGCACCAGCAGCAGCAACAATATATATATATATATATATATATATAGTGTGTGTGTGTGTAGCCAATATCCCACCCAGCCAGTTGCCCTTTTAGGTCCACCTCACTCTTTTGATGAAACCTTCCTTCCCCACAAGGCTGACTATTTCATTGGTGTGTGTTTCAGAAAAAAACAACCCTCCCCAGTGTGAGTGTGTACAATATGTGTACGTGTGTGTGTGATAGAGAGAGAGCTTTCCCTCCTCGTTGGACTCCTGTGCTGCATCTCCCATGATTGTTTGAACTTCTTCTGGGGAGGTTCAGTTAGCTTTCCAACCTCCTCTTCCCGCTCCTATTTAATGTGTGTGTTGTGTGTGTGTGTTGTGAAAGGGGGGGGGGACAGAGATGGGGCATCCTTGCTTTTCCAGCTCTGAGCCTCCCCACCATGCCCCCTTTTTTTAAAAAACCCTTTCTTTGTAATCCTCTTTTTCCTCTCAGGACCTTCGCCTTGCCCTCCTCTGTCCTGCCTGCCTTTCTTCTCCCCTTCCCCCCATCCATCCATCCCTCCTAGAAAAATCAAGGAATATATTTGTGGTTTCTCAAAGTCCCCAAAAGGCTGGTATTGGAAAGATTGTGGGGCTTCATCTCCACTGGCTTTGGAGTGAGGTTGGTTTTTAAAAAAGAGAGAGAGAGAGGAAACTACCAGCCAAGGATGCAGTCCATTCAGGTTGCAGAGTTGCTGCTGCTCCTCCGCGTGGAGCAGCTCAATAAAAGACTAGAGAGAGAGACTGGATTGTGTTGCTGCTGCTGCTGCTGCTGCTGTTGCTGCTAGGGATTTCCATTTCCTTGGAAGCAGTGATCGGTGAAAAGCATTGCTACTTTAAAAGTGCCTTTGGCACAGAAAAGAGGGAGAAAGTGTTCACTTCATTCATTCGGAGCAAATCAGATGATCAGCAAAGCGATCTGATAATGGAAATGTTGCACACTTCAGGAAAGGGGTTCCCTTAAGATCTCTCTCTCTCTCTCTCTGTGTTTTTCAATGCTGGCTCTTATTTATCTTCACGCCCACCCTGCCACCCCATTGCTTTCCCTTTTCCCCACCGAAGTGCCATTTGGGAACACTTTGGCCCCTACACACGCTTTAGATTATCTTTGTGGAACCATTGGGATTTCAAGTTTTCTCACCCCAAGAGACTTTCCTTGCCCTGCCTGTACCACCAAGTCTGTCTCTCCACCACCAAATCTGTGTCTGATAGAGAGCAAACACTAAATGGTTTGGGAGTGAAATGTTTAGGTTTTCAAGTACAGCTCTTGCCCCAGAGCTGTGTAAGGAGGGGGGGGGGTCCTCTAGTGAATCCTTTGGAAAAATTGTGTTTTCAGTAGCAGTGCAATCCTATGGATGTCTACTCAGAAGCAAGCCCTCACTGGATTCGCTTACTCTCTGACAAGGATGTGTCATAACAGTTTTCCCAGTCTGGAGGGGGAAAAACAAATCTTTTAAGGCTCCTATTAACCCAAAACTGCATTTAATTAGCCCTCCAGCCTCCTGTAATCCCAATGAAATGTACAATATTTGGAATCTGGATGTGGACTCATTCGTTATGCGTAGTACATATGATTCATTGAATAAATATGTGAAATCGGAAAGCTTAATCATACCCATTTAAATGACTCTTTTTATTTACTATCAAGCAGGGAACTCATGGGGTGGGTGGGACGGGGGAGGGGGAAGAATAGCTAAAACAGTCCTTGGTCTCAAATTGTTTGACTCCTAGGCACCTTTATAATTCTACATTGTTTTTTCAATTTACCATTCCCCCACCCCACTTCTCACAATGTGCAACATCCCATTACGTTAGGGACATGAAAATAGACTGAAAGTTATAGAACTAAGCAAAACCCTCTCTTGGCACTAAGAAAAATAAAAGCTTTCTATAGTCTAAACCAACTTAGATATTTTGTTTTGTTGGTTTTTTTTAATGCTAGAAATCTGCCACATATTTAATCTTATTTACCTGGCTGTTAATTATGAAATGTCCTGAATGATTAGAAAAACAAAAGTCACCCTTTAAAAATTAATTTAGTTGGAAAGAGTCCGACAAGATACACTTTTTCTCAATTTTGTCACAAAAGTCCAGTGGTCATCATGCAACGTTCTTCTCACACAAATGCTTCTGTTTATTTTATTTCATGTTTAAAACTGAATTACTCAGTGACACAGCTGGGTTTTCGTTCTGTCTTGTATGTAGGGTTGTTTTGTTGAAATCCTTGCCCCAATAGCATGTCTTCCTGTATTTAGGAACCAACAGGAGAACCATCTCCTAAAAGGCCAAGAGGAAGACCTAAAGGAAGCAAAAACAAGAGTCCATCTAAAGCAGCTCAAAAGGTGAGATTCCTCCAGAGCAAGAGATTTGCTTGCATTATCATCCACTCATTAGCCAGTATCCAAAGGTGTTTTTTTAAAGACATATTTAACCTCTCAGCTGCAAGGTTTGTGCTACTTTATTACTTTAGTACAAGGTTTGTGCTACTTTAGTATTATTTTATGTTGGAATGTTGTAGGAGAATCCCGAGTATGTAGTTTTCCTTGTTCCAATGTATATATTATACACACACACACACACACACACCTGTATGTTGTTCTGTATTCAGGACTATACTCTAAAAGAAATAAATACTGTGAAATACTGTGACACTGGAACGTTCTGAATGTCTAAAGATAAGCATTTAAATTCTTTCTTAACACTGTATTAAACTATCAGCTAGAAAGTTGGGGCTGAGTGGTTTTTTGTACATGAAGTACTATTTTTAAAAAAGATACATTGGTGGAAATTAGAATGCTTCTAAAATGCACAACCACCAGAAATTATTACAAATTACATCCATGGGTACTATGCCAGACTGTCCTGTGTTGTTCACTAATTCATTTCAGGGAGATAAGTTTTAGAAGAAAAGTCAGCTGCAGAGCCATTATTATATTGTGAATAATGTAGTGGTACAAGATGAAAACATATAGATCAGTTCAGGGATTTTTTTTACCAATTGTTTATTTTTTTAAAAAAGCTGTGTGGTTCATTGAAGAGGAAGAACTTATTTTCATTGAAATGCAAAAATGAAGTTATAATACCATCCCTGCCCCCCAAGACACAGTTGTGTGTAGCTTTGAAGATAAACACAGGAGTCATGTTTCTGTAGACAAGTCACACAGCAGTTAGCACTAGCATTCTTAATTTACAAGTACTGTATGTTGACAAAAACAAAATCTTTATAAAATCTGGAAGTCTACTGTGGTGTTGAAATATAAATTAGAGTAGCAATGCATGTTAATTATTTGTTTAGGGTTTGACTCTGGTTTTGTGTCTGCTGTTAAAGTCTTTTGTGTATCAATCAGGAGAGCTTCCCTTTCTCTCTTTACTTTTGTGCCCTCCTCCCTTTTATCCCTGCTATTTGCCACAGAAATTTAACATGTCCCCAGTCAACAAAAAAACCCATCTTCAAAAAGACCACTACAGACCTAAGAGAGAGAGAGAGAGAGAGAGAGAGAGAGAGATCCAGAATGGTCACGGAGTTGGAACAACTCCTCAGTAAGAAAAGATTACAACTTGGAGTGGGGATTGGTTATTTAAAAAAAAGCATGATAGAAATATGGGGAAAATGGATAAAGAGAACCCCCCCCCCCCCGCTCTAGAAACAACTATCCAACAAAACCAAATTATGGGACATTCAGGGCAAATAAACAGTATTATATATCTTCAAATGGAACATTGCTTAAATATGGAATTTGCTACAAAAGATGTAGTGATAGGTTCTAATTTGGATGGTTCTAGGAAGGAATGAGACAGATGCATAGAGAGTCAGTGTATCAGTGCGATTAGTCATGATGGCTACATATTCCTTCCACTACTAGAGACATGCTGCCTCTGAATTCCAATTCCTAGAGAAAATGAATGGGAGGATGGTGTTGCATGGCCCCCGCTTATGGTTTTACACAATGGAAACATACTACTGCAGTAGCCAAACCTTTGGTCTGATCCTTTGAGATAGTTCTTCTGTCTTTACATTTTGTTTAAGAATGTAACAGTCCCAGCCTTTGTGTAATGTTGTCTAAATTATTCTCTTCTCATATAGTTTTAAAAGATAAGTATTTTAAAGATTAAAAAAAAAGGCTTTTTTTCATCATTTTCAATGCTATTCAAGCAAAAATAATTTCTAGGGATAGTTTTTAGAGCAGTTAAAATAGTATTCATACCACGGAGCATTTAAACATTTATAAAGATTAAAAAAAATAGTGTGATCCTAACCATATTTACATGGATACATGTCCCACTGATTAATTGGAAGTTACATCCAAGGTAAGTATGCTTAGGATTGCAGGTCTTAGAGAAATACAAATTAACTCACATTTCCAAGATCAGTTTGAGTACATAGTTAATTTTAGATCGGGTGAAATTATATCTTGTCATTGTTGTGTGCCTTCAAATTATTTCTGATTTATGGTAACTCAGAGGTGAACCTATGATAGGGTTTTCTTGACAGAATTTGTTCAGATGGAGTTTGTAATGACCTTTATCTGAGGCTGACAGAGTGTGACTTGCCCAAGGTGACCCAGTGGGTTTCCATGACTGAGCTGATACTTGAACCTGGTCTCCAGAGTTGCAGTCCAATGCCCAAACCACTACACTACACTGGCTCTATGAAATTATGTCTACCTCGCAAAAAGACATACAGCAATATTCAGTGGGTGCTCCTTTTGTGTATTGCCCATTGAAATAATTGGAAGTCAAACAAAATTGCAATTCTGCTGTTGTCCACCTCATGTTCATTGGAATAGAGTCTAAGTGGATCTAGTCCAGGAACATTTAAAAGACGTTCACAATGAAATTATAGTAAAATATAGTAGATATGCCATAGTCATTGAACCCAAAACAAATGCCTTCAGTTGGGATATTTTTCTTAATGTGGTTAAATGTTCACCATAGAGATTAGTTTATTGGCCTTTTTTGAAAAGTCACAACTTCCAAGGCTGTTTACAAACAAATATATTTCAAAATACTGACTATACCTTAGAGATCTGTGTGCACTGTCCCATTCATTCCAGTGGTGGGAATAGGTGTACCGACACAGAAGTTTTTATATGAAGTCAAAGGCTATAAGAAAATAAGAAGATTCTTCTTTAAGAAGAATGTTCTTATAGATTTATCTTGCCAGTTGGATGAAAAAGCTCTATATAAACCACAGCAATCCATTGGAACTTTCTAACCTGGAACAATGCCCTGGATTGTTATTTAGATACACCTTCATATGATGCCGTATAACACCTGCATATGGTGCATTATGACATGCCATAATGTTTACTTTCATCTAGCAGTTGAACTGTTGGGAAATATTTAGACTTCTCCTTTTAAGTAATTATTTTTGGAGGATGTCATCTTTTGAAGATGATTTGTATCTTTCTGAGGCATGCTTCTTAAATAATAAAAATGTACCCATGCATTATTTCCAGCTTTAAAAGCAACCATGCTTGTTAACTGCTAAAGTAATTTGATTAATAAAGGTGGCTCCCCATGCAGTGAAAAGTTGCTGGAATTTCAAGTGACTAATGGGTGGCCTCTTTTTCAGAGTGAGCTAATTGAAATGTGTTATGCTTACATCACACAAAATAAACATGTACTGCTAGAATTTGCAGAGGAGACATATGAAAGCTTTTGTGATTAATTGATAAGGTGTTCTCATGCAAACTCTTAAGACATCATAATTTTTTTTTTAAAAAAATGTATTATACACTACTGGCGAGGAATTTTAAAATATGTACTCAAGGAGGTAGACCTTCCTGTGCTGTTATATTTCAGAGGCAAATACAGTTTAATTGACTGGAATTGTTCTGACATGTTTAGGACTGTGTGTATGTAAATTGTCTTAGAGCCTGGTGATTTTTTGGGTTGGGGGTTGTTTATTTGTTTAACTTGTACTGCTTATGTTTGGACTTAGAATAGTAGCCTGAGGGTATTAAAAACAAATTGAACTTGTTAGGAAATTAGCAGTGTGAAACTTGACAATGCATACAAAATGCTGCAGGACCAACCTGGCAGCTTGTGTCTCGTTTGTTTTACAAATTCCAAGGAATTGTTTTGGGAAAATAGTCATATAGAAACGAGCAGGTAAATGAATTAATAATCTGAGGGGATTTTAAAATAATGCTGTTGGGCCTTCTCAGTTTTATGCCCATATTAAAATCATAGTAAGAGATAACAAGAAAAAGTCTGGAGAGCAGGAGAAATGGACACAGTCATTTTGTATTTTATGGCTGCTCCATGAACAAATTATTATATTATTTGAAATCTTTTTTTTTAAAATAAAAAGCTTGTTTCATATAATGGAAATGTGTTGACAACCTTTAGGTGCCTTAACTATTCCTATTCAGTATATAAAAATGTTAGTTGCTCATATTCTAGGTTTGTGCTTGAGAGAAATACCAAGTTAATTGATTTTTTCAAAAAATAAAGAGATACATTAGGTTTCCATTTTGAAGTCTGCTTGATTTGAAGTGAGTTTCAAGATGACATGGAAAATCATGTTGGAGGTATCAGATATAATTTCCAATTTAAATGATTTTTCATTTTAAAAGCATTTAATTAAATATCAACCACAATAAAAGAAATACCACTTTGAAAACAGAACTTGTAATTTCTGTGTCTTTTTAATTTCTACGCATGGTTACTAGAAAAATGGGCCTATGTCTTTTTAAGATAAACAGATTGTTCTGCATGTGAATTTCTTGAAAATATTGTTGACTTTTCCATTCTTCAGACAGTGTCACCCACAGCAGCCACATTTCGACTGTGAGGAAGAAGTCTGATTTCCCAGGGTAAACCTCATTTGAGTGTAGGCCACCATTTATTTATACTTGGGGCAAGGAAAAGAGGCCAGTCCCCTCCTCTGTGGTCAGGTATGCAAACACAGAGTGGCAGATTTGACAGGGGTTTATCTGTCTCAACCCCTGCTATTATTTTATTTTAAACAGTGATTCACAACCCCCACTCCCTGTGCAGTGGTGGAGCACATCTTAGAGTTGGCTATGATAAGATATTATCTTTAGACCAAAAAGTGTCAGTTATTCAAAATTTAACATAGAGCCCTGGCAGATTTGACCTTGATGATTGAACAGATGTGTTTTATTAAACAGAGGATATTGGGGCTCTTGCTTGGTGAAAACCTAACCAGAGTTTAAGCTTTATTTTGTCCCTTTAATGAATTTTGCACCCATATTAGACAATGCAGGGCTGAGCAAACTTTGGTGCAACACAGAGTGAGTCATATGGTTTCTTTAGCATATGCACAGTTTGTAACTGCAATCATGTTGACTATGCTACTCCAGGGCTATTGAAAGTTGGCTGAGGTATGATGGAGGAAATGTGTGATAGCAAACTGGATGTATATAGAGCAATCATATGTTTACTTCAGCATATGCTGATCTGTACAAGTCTGTTCAGATTGCATTCTCCACATGCCTTTGAGAGTCTGGTGACTTATGATGGTGCAGTTCCCATAGTGTTATTCGCCTCTTTCTTGTAGAGATTGGCAATATTGGCAAGATGAATAAAGCATGTTCACTTAACATGATTCTGAAGCTCAGGGTCTTACACCTGCAAATTGACTCACATTTTTTTCCATGTACGTAGTGGATCTGAAATCACAGTGTCAGAAGTACACACTGCACTCACTCTCCAAGAATAAGCAGAGCAACACACAGTATTATAATCCATTATCTGTCCTAACACTGTTCAGATTTAGATGACAGCTACTATGGCTGGTGAAACACTGCAGAATTAAAGCAGTTTGACACTGCTTTAATTGACATGGCTCCATCCTGTGGAATCCTGGGATTTGTAGTTTGTTCTTGCATTAGACCTCCCTGACAGAGAAGGCTAAATATCTCACAAAACTACAAATCCCATAATTCCATACCATTGAGCCATAGCAGTAAAGCAGTGTCAAAGTGCATTAATTCTGCAGCCTGTGGTTACACACATTGAGTGTTCTTCCTATCAAAGTATATTTAAATAACAGACATTATCTTTAGAAGATTCACCCCACAAGTTACCTAGGCTCAATATTTTCCTAAAGCTTTCTAGACCGATTATGAATCATCTGAAAAGATTCATTCAGAGTTGTTGTTTGTTTCCAAAGGGGAAAAAAAACACCTTTAAACAATGTATCCAATGAATCTTTCCTTCTTGGCTTTCTGCTATTTCCAGGAAAGTGTGCTATGTGCTAAACAAAGCTATGCCTCATCATGTTCAGTCATATGCTGTGATGTAACACAGTTAGAAACAACTTACCTTATTCTTGATCAATGTGTCAGTAGTGTTAGGCAATGGATTGTGTTTGTTAAGCCTGTATAGAGTGCTTCAGATATTTATGACTAGTGACCTAATTTTGGGGGAGTATGGCGATTTTGAATGGAGACACGATCCCTAGGATGTGAAGCCTGATTCATGGAGGTGTGATGGCATTAGCAGAGGAGCTTGAGACTGGCTTCAGACATTTATGGAGAAGTGCTGCTAGCCTTAATGTTAGGCACATTCACACCAAATCAGTGGCAATTCTTGTAATACTGAACTTTGCTATTTGACTTCTGGAACCTATTCAGTACTGCTGAAAGGGGCATTGGCTACTTAAAAGTTTTGCTGAGAGTGATTTCTCTTTGTTTTCACAAGGTAATATAAACAAGTTCAGTTCTAAACAAGAGGTAGGACAGTTACACTCATCTGCTTCCTTAAAGATCTGTTGCTTGTTGTTAAGCAATAGATTGTGTGTGTGTGTGTGTGTGTATCTAGTGGCTAACAGTAACTGTGGACTCCTGGTTCAAAACAGTGCTGTATTGTGAGCATTTTGATGGCATGGAGCTAAGGGGTTGATAAGAGGTTTTTTTTTTAATGTTGAGCAGGTCAAAGTATCGTGTCAAACTGCTTTAAAATCATATCCTAATATCAATCAGCAGTTTTCTGGCCAATGACAGTATCTTGGTGGAACATGCTGTTAATCACAAGATATATTTTTCATATTACACTTTAAAAAAAATCAGAGCCATTCTACCCAGTTCACAGAATTCTTACATCCCTGGACCTGCCGAAGTTGCCTGCCCCTGCTATAAAGCCTGTAACTCAATCTTGATGGTATTTATTTGAATCAAACCTCACTGAATTCAACGGGGATTACTCCCAAATAAGAGTATATAGCATTTCATGCTTTTCTGATGCATATTTCTTTGTGGGTAAACTGGTGAGCCAGCATGGCATAGTGGTTTGAGTGTTGGACTATGACTCTGGAGATGAGGGTTGGATTTCTCAATGGGCATGACTTGACTCCTTGAGGCTTCCGAGGGTGTAGCCATACTGAAGAATTAAAGCAGCTTGACACTATTTTAATTGCCATGTCTTATTCTACAGAATCCTGGGATTTGTAGTTTGGTGAGGTATTCAGTCTGATCTGTTGAACAGCTCTGGTGCCTCACCAAACTACAGTACCCTAGAATTCAGTAGAATAAGTCATAGCCATTAATGTGGTGTCAAACTACTTTGATAGTATGGCTACGGGGAAAGATAGGCAATTCACTTTTTCTTTTTTCTTTTAGTCTTGATGCCAGAATTCTAAGAATTAGAATGACCCAATTCTTAGAATTGGAAAGTCTGATGAGGAAAATATATCTTGTGGGTAACAGTGTGTTCCACCAAGATACTGTCATTGCCCAGAAAAGTGCTGATTGATATTAGAAATATCTTGACACAAGGCACCACAAAATGTAGAATACTCAAGAAAAATGTAGGACATTACACAACAAAAGCTAAAAGCAGTCATATAAATTCATGCTTCATAGTGATACTCAAAATGGAGGGCATTTTGGAATTCCTCCCCGAAAAAAATGCTGAAATGTAGGACATGTCCTGGAAAAGAAGGACACCTGGTCACCCTGAGCCAGAGAACTCTTAAGGCTCACTAAACTGCAAATCCCAGAATTCCACAGGAGGGAGCCACAGCAGTTAAAGTGGAATAATAGCACTATAACAGCATAATGTGATAACATCCTTATTGCCAACCAAGCAAATAATAATATGTTCGTTCCTTAGCAAATCCTCAGGTTTGCTTCAGATGTTCTGGATGTACTTGTTAAGAACATGATTTCTGAGGTAAAATTCCAAATATGAACCTGAGCTCAGTCAGGAACATGGTGCTGTTGGTCTGTTAGCCTCCCCCTCCCCAGCTGTAATATTATAGAAATATATAACACAGGGTTATCTTACAAGGTGGTTGTAAGGTTTAGATAAAGTATTTTGAAGAGACAGGAAGAATACTAATAAAGGGTACACCCACACAGCATAATTATAGCACTTTGATACTACTTTAACTGCCATGGCTTCATCCTGTGGAATCTGGGGATTTGAACTTTCCTTATGTACTTAAAATTCAGTGCATTCTTTTGAATTGCAGAATTAGAACTTTCCAGCAGAAAATTAAAAATACCTCACAAATGGACAAATCCCAGGAATCCATAGGATGGAGGTATGGCAGTTAAAGAGGGATCAAATAACTCTAGTTGAGCAGTGTGGGTGTACTTAATGAATGAAATCTGACACTTTAAAGCCAGAGGTGTACATCACATTGCTAGCCCCAAGTAGAGTAGATCCAGTGAATGAGTGGGATTTATATACCATATATACTTGACTATAAGTCAACTTCATGTATAAGTCAAGGGCAGGTTTTGAGGCCAAAGTTATGGATTTTGATGCGACCCATTGATAATTTGAGGGTAAAACTTAGCAACATGTAACAAAGTATGTAAAGAATGAAGCAAAGGAAAACAATGCTAAAGATCTTTAAAAATTTTGATAGGTGTAACTGTCTGTGCTCCCTAAAGGCTGGATGAATAAGATAGTATAGGGGTTGATGTTTCTTTTAGGTGCTTTGAGAAGGGATTAAGCTCTCACCTTTCACCAGAGCATGGCTTCCTTTTTGATAAGAGTTAAAGTACAGTACTTACATTGACCTGTGGATAAGCAGACCTAGGTTTTTTGATTCAATTTTTTGATTAAAATTTCTAGACTTATACATGAGTATATACAGTAAATGTTGAGTTACTACTCACATTAATTCAGTTGGGTCTATTCTAACTGAGACTAACAATTGGATACAGTCAAAATAAATTTACTGTAGCACAACCTTCAATCTACCATTTTGATCGATGCATACATCTGCTGAAATGGCTTTTGACCTATGCAGTAATACGCTTATTATCTTTAAGGTGTTAAAAAACTTTGAGACGTTTGCTGCAACCAAATGACAAGGCTGCACCCTCTGGGATATGCAGATATTAATAATTCTGAAGCATAAAGAGTCACTCTCAGGAATGACATTTATATGTTAATGCAGAACCACATGTAATATATGTGTTTGATTCTGGTCATTGACCTCTAAAAATTAGATAATTAAAATATCAAAAAACTGAACAACTAGCTACATTTTAAACACAATTTTACATTTCATTCTATTCACCACCAAAAACTACATTTTTAGACACATTCAAATTACATTTTAAAACACAGATGTGGTTCGAGGGAGGAATTCTCCTCTGTTATTTGTTAGAACCAGAAACACTCGGCATATCCAGTCAATGCCCTGAGATCAGGTCATGACAACCCCTATTTCTCATTTGCCTGCACCATCAGAAGGTCAGTGGTTTGCATGGTCACCAGTATAAGCCAAAGGAATTTGCTCCATCTTTTAACTTCAGTTTTTGTAATGGTATCTGAAACAAAGTAAGTATAATATAGCTCTAGCAGATGCCACAAAATCTCAATAGCAGAACAAGCAGTGGGTTCAGAAGCCAAGGTCTCAGCCTAGGGTTTTTTGAGTATCTATGCATGTAACATTTTTGTGTGTGATCTCTTTCACGGAGGTTTATAATGCAGCTGCAGGTTTTGCAACTCATGTTGGGATTATGTCAATGTTTCTACATATTTGAGGAGAGCAGATGGTTTGATTTCTTTCTTGCTCCAATCTAGCTGTTTTACCTCTGGTATCAGGCACTTTTTCAGCCATACTGGTAGGTTTTTTTCTTAAAATAAACATTTAGATGTGAAAATCCAGAAAAAAAAACCCTAGAAAAACCGAGAAAAAACAGCTATTCCCCATTTTTCCCCCAACGCCTTTTTTCCCCTAAGTGGAAAATCTGAAAATTGATTTTAGAAAACTACAACCCAATTTTAGAATGTTTTCTTTTAGAATGATGAATAAAATATTTAAGTCAATGTGTTTCTATATTTACTCCTCAAAAGTATTTCTAAAAACAGGAAGACTTTTATGTAAAACAATGGATAGTATCTGGTCATTGCATTTCCTGGTCCTGGTATTCTTTCCCCAGTTCTTTTATGTGGAAATGAATGTTTTATGGCTGCTTGATAATATGGACTAAAGAAGACAAAAAAATCTGTGATTTATTAAGGTTGATAGTTTCTTCTGATATTATTATTATATTATTATTACTATTTTGCCTGTTAAATAAAGTGGCAAAACCATAATGATTTTTTGCAGCTCAGGATGTTGCAGCTCCTTTTCTAACAAAACATTAAAAAATAATTTAAAAGGGAATACAGTTTGTAACTATTATCTGACAGAAATGTACTATTAATATACTAAACATGATAATTTTATGCCAAACAAAATTTTATAATTCTATCACATTATGACTGGCTGACCAATCACAGGTGTGGCTCCCATAGTTGTTGTGGAAGTAAGGTTCAGCTTCCCATCCAGTCAACTTCTTTACATGAAATGGCAGGGGCATCATCCCTTTCCTTGCCTTAGACAGCCAAACATCCTGGGAAAGTGCTAGCACATTGGCTGCAGTACTTGAGACACTTTTCATTGGAACTCAGGTTATCATTCAAGCACAAATACATTTTCTTATATAGGCAGCCAGAACTGCTTTAATGAGTTATCCCAAGAAAGTTTCATCTTACACCATGCACTGCTATTAATGATTAAAGAGGAAGTTGTCTTTTTAACAAGTCTGAAGTGATAATTTTGTTCTTCAGTAGTGTGAAGTTTATATTTTCACACATTTCTCTTTGTGATGTGATGATGATATTCAGCTACATTTAATAGCTTCAAGGGGTACTAGAAACTGGCTGCTGTATTTTCCCAGGTTTTAGTGGAATTCCCTTTACATGGCATAGCCATGTGCAAAGATTTGCCAATAAGTAACTGATACATCAAGATGATAGTTTCCTAAAGGAAAAACGAAAACATGCACACACTCTATTAATTACACAGTGTAGGCCCTACTGGGATTAGCTGGGATTTCTTAAAGCCTAAAATTGTGAGATGTATGATAAAATTGTTAATCACAGCTGTAAAAGAAGTAAAAGGAAATTTCTAAATCTCCCAGTTGTGGGGGAAAAAATCTAGAAAACATAATTGCAGAATGCCTCAAAAAGACCCAGAAGCCAAAAGAGAAACAACATTAAACCCAACACACTGATTTGTTTTAGAAGATCTGCTTTTAAAAATCTTGTTGGTTTTCCTTCTGAATTTTGGACATTTTGGCTTATTGGCTCTTTGATAAAGTAAATGCAAACTACGAGAAGTTTTAGTCCGGTTTCACCCACTTCTTGCCCAAATAAGCACAATAAAGATTAATCCCTGTTTGGGTGTTCAAGATATTAAGTGACTCAAAACATTATGTGGCACCAGCCCTGTGTTTTTGCTGCTGCTGCTATGTGCCTTCAAGTCATTTCAAACTTATGGCAACCCTAAGGAGAACCTATCACAAGGTCTTCTAGGGCTGAGAGTATGTGATTCATCTGAGATCACCCATTGGGTTTCCATGGTCAAGTGTGGAATTGAGTTATAATCTTGTGCTCAAACCACTGTACCATGCTGGCACCAGCCCTTCTCTTGTTTTTATGCACGTCAGTGGCATATATATACATGGCACAGTACCTGTGGAAGGAATTTATGTGTGTACCATCATAGGCTTTCATGCAGTTTACACACACACACACACTAGCGAGCCGATGTAGCATAGTGGTTTGGATTTTAGATAGTGTTGGCCTTGGTCCTGGCATGTCCAGGTCATGGTTTGGATAGTGTTGGACTTGGTCCATGCATGTCCAGGCTCAAGTCCTTACTGAGCTGGCAGGCACTCCTTCATCTTGACCTATCTCACAGAATTACTTCACTGGTAAGGAGGAAGTACTCAGTTAATAAGGCTTCTGCCTTAAACAGTCATGATTTGGAGTCTGAGTTTGGCAACCCAGGTTTAAAACAAGAGTTTGGAAATGCCCAGAATTCCCATTGTGGGGGATTCTGAAAGTTGCCGTCTAAAAAAAGTAAATTTTCCAAGGTCTTGGACCCTTTTGCGCTACACAGTTATAGCACTCTGGTTCCACTTCAACTGTCATAGTTCCATGATAGCAGTTTAAGGAGAGTTATTTAGAATTCTCAGCCAGAAATGTCTGCTGCAACTGACGAAACTATATATCCCAGGATTACACAAGATGCAGCCATGGCAGTTAAAAATGGAATCACACTGCTATGATTTATGTAGTTTGAATGGGTCTCTGGTTAAAGTGTTTCTTACTTACTTGAGATACACTGATATATGTCACTGTTTCTTTCTGCTTGCTAACATCTCCATAGGGGATATTCATAATTACTAGCTTATCTTACTGGACTGTTCTATTATTATGTTAATGTATGCAAATTATTTTTACTTTCTTGGGAGAGAAGTTAGTGAAGCCTTATTCTTCTGAGCAGCCATGCATAGTGTTAGGCTGTAGGTGTTAGTTATTACTATTACTGTAGGGCTGATTATCATTCATTTATGGGTATGATTTATGGATGTAACTGAAAATGGAGTTGCAAAGACATCACAAAGTGTTTGCTCACACACAATATTTTTTGTTTAGGAATTCATCCAGAATAATTATACACTTTGTATTTATACTCATATCTTCTGATATGAGTTAGATTTAGTATTCTACAGCTAAGGGAAAGAGAAAGAGATTGGGTAGCTTAACATGAAGCAATTTTGTGTGTGCATCCCAGATTCACTAAGCAGCCAGCCTCTGAGTGAAGGATAGAATCTGTGTCTCCTGATTTTCCTGCTGTCCTGTGCATGCACTCAGTTGCCATTACTAACATTTTGAATTTGTTTTGGCCCACAAAACAAAGGCAGGCTCTTTAAACAGATATGTCCAAAGGATAGTCTTTGTCAAGTAAGTTGATTTGCTCTCCATACATTCTTATCAATAGTCTAGACACAAGAAGACCACAGTGGATAGGCTATCACTTTTTTAAAAGCCATTTCCTTCCTTAAACAAAGAGGCTCTCAGTCTATTTTATGAAAGGATGGAAGCAGCATTTTTTCATGGGGGGCAGGGAGAGAATAAGATAGATAACAGTTTCCCTCCTTGATGTCTCCCATCTAATCAATAGATAAATAAAATGAACACTGCTGCAGGATATATGTGCCAACAACACCAGGATTGTCTAATAATATAATAAAATGTAATTACAGATACTTGGGTACTATAGCATATATCTGTGTTTTACAGAAAGCAGAAGCCACTGGAGAAAAACGACCAAGAGGCCGGCCTAGAAAATGGGTAAGTATTGCATTTGAAAAACACTTCTGTTGCTCCCTAACTACATGCACATTAAGGAACGCAGTTGTTTCATGTTAGGTAACTTTAATAGATTGTTATAGTCTATTTCATTTGTCTTTTTGCAAATTCAGGTCTCATGCCAATGGTTGGCATGGGCATGCATGCATTTGCCAGGGCCAGTGAGCTGACAGGAGTGGGGAGCACTGCCAGCTATGCTAACGACTGATGGCATGTCTGAGAGTGTTTCCATCAGCAACATTTAAAAATGGAGGGGTAAGAGTAGTAGCTGCACACAAGGGGTGCTACACCTGCTTCCTTTTCTTGCCTGTTGGGTGATCTCCTGTCTCCATCCCCGTTTTGGGCCAGACTGTGTGCATAGTATTTTACTATGTATACAGGGCTTTTTCCTGTGCTGGTCAAGGACAAATAAGCTTCCTGCACAGCATTTGCAGGAATGAGAATGGAATGGAATCGAAAGGAATCGGGGGAGGGAGGAATGGGTCTTATCGCACACGAGAATGCCACCGATGCCACCAATGGCAACCGATTTTGAAGAACGGTTCAAAATCGTTTTTCAAAATCAGCTGCCAGGAACAGCTGTTGAATGGCTTGGGGACTCGCGCCAGCATTGGTGTTCTCCCATGCAATAATGCCCGCCCCCCCCCTTTCCATTCCATTACTGCAAGTGCTGTGCAATAAGCTTAAAAGATTACTCCCTTTACTTGCCTGTCTCTGAGATCCCAGCTTTTGGTGGTTCTCATTTTTGTGGTTGTCTCTTGTACTTTCCTGCTGTTGTCACCAGTTCTGCACTTTTCTTTCTTTCTTTCTTTCTTTCTTTCTTTCTTTTTTTCTTTCTTTTTTTCTCTCTTTCTCTCTTTGGTCATTTGAACCCTGTGGTTAGAACTCACTGGCTGTAGTAGTGATGTTTGGGGGGGGGGGGGAGGGAATGAGCTACAGCTCTGTAGTGGTGAAGAATAGTGCCATGAGACTGCAGTTTCTGGACATTGTACATATGTGTCAGTTGCAGAGCCTGCAGAAACCTGCAGCATCCCTGAATGAAACCATTATTAAGAGCGAAGGTGCTCAGGAAGTTATCACAATTTCCTTACCTTTAGACTCTGGCAGTTTGCTCAAAGAAACTTTACTACTGTTTATTGAGTAAGAACACTTCTTTGAGCCTTATCAGCATGAATGAACCTCTGCTCTTCCTTAAAAAAGAAAGAAAGAAAGAGGCTTTTTAAAAACTGTTACACCGAGATAGTTCATTGGGTAATTCAGTTTCAAAGGTTAAAGACAGGGGGTTTATCAGTTATTACGAAAGAGGATAACATTCAGATGTAGTGAATGAAAAGATAAGGTTAATAAACAAAACTTTATTTCATAATGTTCCATAGTCTTTAGGAAACACCCCACCCTGAAATGGAGAAACTCATACCAAATGCTTCAGTGATTTCTGTTATTTCTATTTCTTTTGTATCTCCTATCTGAGCCACCTCAGGAAACTTGTTCAGGTAAAAGTGAGCGAACTTTTAATTTGTACCTGAAAGGAATTTGCACATAGAGTCTCCCATGGCCAACATCTTAACAGAAAAAAAATACCAGTGTATACCTTGCAAGACCATGGTGTGAATTGGAAGAAAGGTGTGGGGAGTACAGGCCAAACACACATATACAAAAGTGCAATTTGCTCTCAGGTACAGAGCAAGAAACAGGAAGCTACCTCATCCTGAGTCAGACCATTGATCCACTTAGTCCAGTGTTGGCCATTCTGACTGGTAACAGAATTCCAAGGTTTCAGACAGGATTCTTTTCTAGCCCAACCTGAAGATCCCTGATGTACCTTGGTAGTCTCCCAACCAAGTATTAATCAGGCCCAACCCTATTTGCTTCCAAAATCAAACAACATTGGTGTATTTAGGGGGTAAGACCTAGATGTACCCTCCCATCTTCCTTCCCTGACTGATAAGCTTGTGGCTTGGCTCTAGAGCATGTCTGGACGCTGTTTCTTTCCTCCCTTTACTACCTCCTGATCCCTCCATTTCTCCACCGGTCACTGTTACTGTCTAGGTGATAAGGGATATGACTAGAAACAGTCCGCTGAGTTTTTGGAGGACCTGCTATCTGAACAGACAGGTAAGCAAGACCTAAACTGATATCTCCTAAACAGGAACAGATGTTCTCTGAGTTGGTGGGAAGAGGAATCCACACAACTTGGGTTTCTCCCATCAATGCTCAGCTTGGCAATCTCAGAGACCAGTTTTTCCTGCGTGTGTCCAGAGCAGAGCTCTCTTTGCATTGCTTCTGTTTTTCTCTTTGTTCTTGTGCTTTTGACTCCTCCCAAGGATTTTTCCTCCTTGCTTCTGTTCTTATTCTTGTTCTCATTTAAAAAACAGACAGACAGACAGACATTTTGTTTATACTTTTCTTCCTTTTTTCTTTTCCTTCCTACAGTCAGTATTTTTGATGTCCTTATCCAGGCTCCTAAGTGTCATGATTTTAGTTATGCAAATCATGCCATGGACCAGATGGAGTGGTCCAGGGCCTTCCAAGGGTTCCTTCGACCATTCCCATCTTTAATTGCAAGATGCAAACACCTATTACTATGGATTGAAATGGAGAAACTTTCTTAATTTTTTTCCTTACCAGTGATTGACTGTAGCCAGTTCAAGAAGTAGTCCCATAAGGTTGCATAGGCTGTGGCAGCAAGGCCTGAGATGAAAATTCAATGTTTTATAATGGCTAGCTATTCAATAAGTGATTATGAATTAGTGCTTATAAAATCACATTGAATTAGTGAATTAGTGCTATTAAAAATCACCTATAATTCTTTGTGGATGTGGGAAAGCCAATGACATATGTGAAAAAAGGATGCACACCTGCCAAAGATGTGCAGATATAGATGTTTTCTCCATGAAGTTAATGGCTTGTGAAAGAGTCACAGGTAGCTATTGAAGTGCACACACAACTTTGTAAAAGTGGGCTGCATAGAAAGAGATTAAAAATTAATGAAAGATTTTATCCACAGCCATGTGGCTCATTTAATTTTAACATTCCAGCCTCAGTTTTTATTATTCCTCTGTTTGTCACACAAATTTATATTAAACTTATAAATTTTGTTGAAATTATTTTCATTTTTACTTCAACAAATTTTAAGTTAGCATTCATGTAAAAATATTCTAATTTTTATAATAATTTTTCTGAAGTTTAAAAAATGATTTCTAGGTTTGGTATAAAGTGAAAAATTACATATAACAGGGTTCCCCCCACCTTTAAAATAAGTCCACAACACTTTTGTGTTCATTGAGGATTCTGTGTCATATGTTCTTCATCAAACTGTAAAGTATTATTTCTGCTGTTTCCTTCAATATGTATATGCTATTATGTATTAGCTAACAGACTTCTGCAGGACTTGTGGTAGTGAAGGCTTTCTGCCATTTCAGATTAAATATGTTACATCTGGTGATTCAAGTTCCTTTGAAAGTGTAACAAAAAGTATGGGATCAGTATCATACCTTAGAGTAATAATAATTAATATTATTATTATTAATAGCAACAAGCAAAATACATTTTGTGCTAATGTATAGTAAACTGTTTTTAATCTTTAGTAAAATAATAGACTTCTTGAGAAGTGTTTAATGAAATTCAGATTCTTTAGGCTCTCTTATATTGCCTTGACTTAAGGAAGCCACTAAACACCAATCAAAAAGTCAAAGTCAGGATGAGCCAAATATTATGCAACATTTGGAATTAGTAGATTAATTTCAGTTGTAGAGATAAAATTTCTCTGTTTCTGTTTCTTGCTCAAAGCTTAAACAAGTTGACCCGAAAGAAGCAACATTTGGCACGTGTATCAAGGCCACTGGTGCCAGTACAACCCAGGCATGCACTGTTGTAACCATAAGCTCCAGACTTCAGTGAACTGTGGTTTGAAATAGGTTTCTGTTTACAGTTTTTCTTATTGTTCCATGAATGTTACTTTTACACTAAGTAAAAAACATACATCCATTATTCGGGGTTGCTAATACTTTGACCCTTGCCCCGATTCAATTCATGCAGAACTGCAAAATACTCAACTTTGTCAGTGCCAATGACCTTTTTCTGTGTGTCTGTCTGAATTTGTTCTTTGCCTCTCTCTGTGTGGTCAAATTTGACAACCTTTTTGAAAATTAGGGGAGAATGCATGAAGATCTTTCTCTTGTCTTTCTCTCCCTCTCTATCCATCCATCTTGGTATTTAGGTATTGCTCTCTGTCTAAAGATCTCCGAACAATAAAATGCACAAGATCAGTTTAAAACATTATGAACAATAATATCAAAGGCTAAAATATATCAAATAGTTTAACAAGTTTAAAAAGGTCAATTAAAAAAGCTAAAAAAAGCTAAAATACTTTTAAACAGTTCAAAACCTAGGTTTGTGGATTGTGACAAATAATGTATGCTTCATAATCTTCAATAGGAATGCTTACCTCCATGTCTGATTGTGCCCATAGTAACACACTGGGGTATGTGATAAAGGCTCTTGGTGGTAGTCATGCTAGCAAGCTTTGGATGTGTTAATATATGCATGTAGATTTAAATTTCCTTGACTCAGTGAATACTCAGTGAAAAGAATTTGAATATGCGAACTTGTTGTTGAAAAACATTTTTGAGGTGATATGAAGTTTTATCAGACTTATTAAATCTGTATGATGGTCCATTCACATATGTAAGTTATATATAGATACAGGCTGAGCCTCCTTAATCCACAAATCTGAAATACTCCAAAACCCAAAACTTTTTTGGCCTGAGAAAGTGACATCTTTGCTTTCTCATGGTTCAGTGTACACAAAGTTTGTTTCATGCACAATTTTTTTAAAAAAGATATTGTTTATAAAACTACCTTCAGGCTTTGTGTATAAGGTGTATACAAAACATACACAAATTTCATGTTTAGACTTGGTTCCCATCTCCAAGATATCTCATTATATATGCAGATATTCTAAAATCCAAAAAACAAAACAAAACAAAAAAAAAAACCCCAGAAACTAAAAATCTGTTCCCAAGCATTTCAAAGTCAACACTTGACAATAGTCCTGGATAATTACTTGAGCTGTTAATTGTCTCAGAGTTATGTCCCTTGCTGAACTGTGCTACATTATGGTGAAAGCACAGCACTTCCAGATAGGATGCAAGAGCCTTGATGTAGGAATTGTGTAAGACAATTAACAGCTCCTTCCACATAATTCTGAGGATCACTACAAAAATTTACACTGAGAAACCACTGCAGCATGGGTAGTGTGTTTAAAGCAGGAATTTATTCCCATACTGTCAAAAGGTACACTATAATCTCCCCTTGGGCAGCATCTACCTTTGTTTTAATGAAAGCCTATAAAAACCTCTGTGTTTTATCCAGAGCAAATAAAAGAGGACAAGAACAGCAAACCACCAATCTACTTGACACATGTACTGCTTGATATCAGTGGAGTAATTGATCCCTGGGGCCCATTCTTACTACAGAATTATAGCACTATTATTCCATTTTAATTGTCATGGTTCCATCTCATGGAATCTTAGCACTGACAGTTTAGGAAGGGATATTTAGAATTCTTGGCCAGAGAGCTCCAGTACCTCACTAAACCATAAACACCAGGATGCCATAGGATGGAACCATAGCATAATGAAGTAATATTGCTATAATTCTGTAGTGTGAATAGGCCCCAGCAGGGCTGGGGAGTAGGAGTAAGGAGTAAAGGAGTAAGAGGCTTTTACAAGAGTAGGAGTAGTAATAAAGAGTAACAAAATATAGTTGTTATTTCTTAACATCTAACAGCTGCATCAAGTGTTGGAGATCTATTCTGCCGGCGAATGGGGTACAGTAGGATGACATTCCCAAGCTCCTGCCAGCAATCTCTGGTGTGATACCCAGAAGAAGGAACTCCCCCCCCCCCCACACACATTACAGCTCCTTATCTCACCAGAGATTACTGGTGGGAGGGGACTGGAAATATTCTGCTGCGCCCCAATCACCAGCAAAACAGACATCTGTCACTCAATACGGCTGCTGACTGTTAAGGTGGTTTAGATGGAACATTTACAATTGTGGCACTAGTGCTACAATTGTGAATATGGAGCATGGATGAATATGGAGCTTTTGTAGATCTGTAACTCTGGGTTACAAATCTATAAATGTCAGCCTAGTTATTTATAATGACTTCATTTCCTTAGTAACTAAGATATAACTGCATAACATTACAGTAGTTTACAAGAGATAACTTACAGTCACTGGTTTGTCATAAAAAATTATTTTCTACGGTAACTGAGATACAATACATTGCATCAACCTATCACCTATAGTTTATATTAACCTATAACCCATAGGATAACTTATAGTTACTGGTTAGTTATAAATTATTTTCCTCAGGAAATGAGACTTAGTACATTACATTAAAATTGTAACTTAGGAAGAGACAACTTCACTTTTCTTTTTGTGATCTAACTGTAATTTCTATGTAAATACTTTGGTTTGGGGAGTGGCTTCACTGAGTGGTGGAGGAGGAATATCACATGGTTCAAGTACCCCAAGTACTTTGCCTGTGCTCTGAGGAATGTGTTGAGGCAAAGATGAGGTAAGTGGGAGGAAGGTGTGTTTTGTACCCTTGGAGCTTGGAGCATTCAGATCCTGTTTTTTAAAAATCACTTTTTTAAAAGTCACTTTTAAAGTACTCCCAAGAGCATTAAAAAATAAAAGCAGAACTATAATGGTAACAATCTACTGGTTTGGAGTTAGGCATTTTAACTAATTACTTTAAAAAGTAACTTCTAAGTGCTGAACCTGTCCCAATTATGAAGTGATAATGAGCCATATTGAGTCCATGCCTTATTAGTAAAAATGCATAAACTGTGCTAGTTTTCCAAATCTATCATTTTTTCAATGCCAGTGTCTCATTTCTGCTGTGATAGATATATCTCATTCTCATTGGTAAACGTCCTTCTTGCAAGGTAGATTCCACTTTTGTGTCACTCTGAGGGTCTCCAAATGTTTAGAAATGTATACTATGCATCAGAATTCCTGAGTTCTGTTTCAAGTTCACTGGCAAGCCACTCACTAGAGCTAAATATACCTTTTGACATGTGTAGAATGATCCTATTTAAATATTTGATACTGTGGGAGTGATTCCAAAGTCCTTGCATGTATCCCCATCAGAGATCTGAGTTTAGTTGCAAAGTATGCAAGTGTATGTATATAGCTTTTAATGGTGTCATGTTATATAGAGCTCTGAGAATCTTGAATAAAAAGGCATGTGGATTAACAGCCTATATTTTCTACTACCAAACAAAATCTTAAAATGAAACTCCCTATTCTGTTTCTTGGTGGCTTAGGATAGCCTATATATGAATGCAGGCTTCTCCTCATAAGCAATAGTATCTGAAAAAAATACTCCCCAGGAGATGGTTCCTGATTTTATAACACATGACTTTTTTCAACACGAACAATAACGTACTTTATGTATGACCTAGGCAATTTTGCCTATTTTTATCTACATATCTACACTTCATTCCATTTCCCCTTAAATGTATTTGGCACTAGGCTCAATTTAAAAAAAAGCAACACTGACTGCAAGTAGAAGAAATAGGATTCTTTGCTGAGACCTGTGTAGCTTGCTCTTTAGGCCTGACAGAAATGAAAGCAGTTAAATTACAGGTATTTCATCTCAAAATAAATTTTAATTAGAGTACCAGTACACAAAGATGTGGCTTAAAGATACTTGAAAGTACAAATGGCTTAAAGATACCTGAAAGTACTACAGGGTAACTGTATAGATATCTTGGATGCTGTAATTGATACAGTTCCAGTGGGTAAAACTTTGGCTCCTGTTTGTCCAGTATTATTGGATATTTTTTTCAATTTCTGTAGCCTGACAATGTGAAGAGGATCCTTAGAGAGATAAGAACCAGCCCAAGTGTGCTAGACCCTTACCCTTCCTGGCCTATTAAACAGGCCAGAGGGTGACTCGCTGAGTGTGTAAAGGGGTAGTCTGTGCCTCCCTATAACAAGGCAGTATTCCAACTTGCCTAAAGGACGCAGTTGTGACGTCTTAGTTGAAAAAGCCATCTCTGAATCTCTCTATAATGGATAATTATCAGTTAGTCCCCAACATGCCATTTTGTGGCAAGATATTAGAACATGTGGTGGCTTCCTAGCTCCATGGGCTTCTGGATGAAACAGATTATCTGGATCCATTTCACTCTGGTTTCAGACCTAGCTATAGGACAGAGACAACTTTGGTCATCTTGGTGGAAAACCTATAGAGGGAACTGGACAGGGGGAATGTGCCCCTGTTGGTTCTGTAGGATCTCTCTGTGGCTTATCAGTGGTAGCCTTCTGGGCTGCCTCACTGGGATGGGACTTGAAGGTACTGTTTTATGGTGGGTGTGTTCCTTCCTATACCTTGTTTCCACTATGGCTTAAACCAGATCAAGATTTGAAATGATCTGGTTTAAACAACCATGGTTCCTGCTTGATTCGAATCACTGAAATAATTCGAAAACGGGGCCATGGTGTTTACCCATTTTTACCCAGTTAACTTCTGTGTCAAAAAGATGCTGGTAAAATTGGGTGTTTTTTCCGGGCTGAATCAATTAATTTGGAAATAAATCAATTCAGTCCAGGTGGGAACCAGAGAGGCAGATTTGAATTCGTCTGGATGTGACAGGAGGGAGCAGCTGCAAGTGTCCCCTGTCACTGGCCTCCCTGCCTCCCTTGCCTCTCCTTACCTGGGCCACCAGCTTCTCCTCGGCCTTCTGCATCCTCCATCAGCTTGCCTGTGGTCTCTTTCTGCTTGGTGACCTCCTTCCCAAGCTTCCCCTCCCTGCAACCTTCTTCTGACATTCCTGGCCTTCTCACTGCCTTTGTGCTGCTCCTCTTGTTCCGGCACAAACGTAGTGGGAACCACGCTTATTGCTGAATGTATTTCTGGATTTGGTCACAGAAACCAGTTCAGCAATAAGTAGGAGCAAGGCCCTAGAAGGGCAAACACAGAAGGTGGTGCTGGGGTACTCCTGTTTAACTGATTGGCTGGTGGCCTATTGGTTTCTCAGTGTTCTGTTTTGTCTCCCATGCTGTTTAACATACAGTGGTCCCCCGGGTTACGAAGGTAATCCGTTCTGGATTACCTTTCGTAACCCGGAAATCTTCGTTTCCCGGGGGACCGCTTTGTTTAACGGACCGCGCAGCCAATTTAAAGGGGCCGCAGGGTTTTTCCATTTCATACCCCGGGGTTTCCTTCGGATCCCGGGCGCTTTTTGGCGGCCCCGGCGGTTTTGGGTCCCGGGGATTTCGTTCCCCGGGGGATTCGCATCCCGGGGGACCACTGTATACAGAAAATCTGTGGGAGAGGTCGCCCAGAGTTTTGGGGTACGGTGCCGTCAATGTGCGGATTACAACTACTCACTTCCACTCCAAATGAAGCTTGCTGGCTTGGTCATAAATCAGTGTCTATGATAAGTAACAGACTGGATGAGGACAAACAGTTTGAACCTTAATCTGGACAAGACAGAAGTGGTCCTGGTCAGCTGAAAGACAGATCAGAGAATAGGTAATCAGCCCATGTTAGTTAGGGTTATATTCCCTCTGAAGATACAGATTTGCAGTTTGGGAGTACTCCTGGATTCAGCCTTGAACCTGGAGGCTCAGGTTTCTTCAGTTGCCAGGAGTGCTTTGGCACACTTAAAGATTGTGTGCCAGCTGTGCCCATTAATTGAGAAGTTGTATCTGGTGAGCCAACTGTGCCCATTACTTGAGAAGTTGGATCTGGCAATGGTGGTACTCCCTTAGTAACATCCCATTTGGACTGCTGTAACATGTTTACTTGGGTTATTTTTAAGCCTTCAGATGGTCTTAAAGACCTGCAGCCAGACTGTTAACTGGGGCAGGTTACAAAGACCATACTGCCCCCTACTACAACAGCACAACTGAATGGCAGTTTGTTTCTGGGAACAACTGAATGTGCTGGTTATGACCAGTGAAGCCCTATATGAGTCAGGTCCAGACTGACAGACCTTATTTACCTGTATGAGCCCTGAGATCATCAGAAGAAGCTAAATCCCACTACCATTACAAGTATGGCTGGTGGGAATATGAGAGAGGGCCTCCTCAGTGGCTGCCCCTAGACTCTAGTACTTTCTTCCAGAATGGCCCCCTCTTTGTTGTACTTCCATTAGTGGGCTTAAACATTTTTATTCAAACAGACTTTTAATACAAAACGTTTTTATACAACAGGCTGGAAAGTGATATATTGTTTAAACTGCTTTATTAAAATTGCAGTTTATTCTCTGGAATTTTATTTTTATTCTTTGGACTTGTTTTTATACTGTCAATAGCTTAATTCCATTTTAATGTTAACTTTTTGTATGTTTTTAATTGAATAGTTCTTTTCAATTGTGTACCACGTTGGGCTGATCTAGACTGGCAAAAAGGGGTGTGTTCATGCCTGCATGAAAGTGTAGCCTTTAGATGACCCACACTGAAAGTTTGGCATGAACGCACTTCTTTTGCATTTTAGTGGGGAAAAAGCAGCTTTAAAAAGGTCCTGCTTTTCCCAGCTTCTTTTTAAAAAGGGTGTAACTGTGCAGCTGTGTCTAAATGCTGCAGTGCAAATGTGCAGTTTTTTAAAGCTCCCAAACCCTAGCTCCAGCCCTAATCCGAACCCTAGACATGTGCAGTAGGGACTCTGGGATGCTGTAACTGTTATGCAGCTGTGCATAAAATGTCAATTCATTCATAAAATAAAGACGTTTATTCATAAACTTAAATTGTAACGGATTTAATATCTTTTTAAGGGGGGGAGGGATGCAGTTTGTTTTATTGATATAATAGTATATTAATGTGTAAGCTGCCTCGATTGATCTCAAAGGGGTGGGGTATTAATAATAATAATAATAATAATAATAGTTATTATTATTATAAAATAAAGGGGTTCATTCATGGTGCACCGATGCAACTGCACACTTTAAAAAGGGAAGCGAAACCACAGTGGTAATTTGACAGATCTTCATAACTGCACAGTTCATGTGTGATGTACCTGCACAACTGTGCAGTTCACAGCTGGCAATATAATTGCCTGTATGATGTACTGGTGCAACTGCACAGTTTGCAGCCAGCAACAACAATTAAAAAAAAATTAAAGGTTCAGTGTGGCCAAAAGCCCCATTCATTGCCACCTGTGCATCTGCTCCGCCTGTGTTTCTAGCATCCTGACAGCTTCCAATGTAGCTGCTGAGCAACAGAAAAGACTTAAGATAAGTCATCCCCACACCTCCTCAGTTAGCTGCCCTATGCCTTTTTATTACACACCTGGGACTTGCAGTGCAGCTGCTAAGTATTAAGGAAAAGGCAACTTCATGTCGCCCTTTCCTGCCAATCTAGAAAACCCCCATGAGACCTATTTTGAGTGAAAGCACTATTACTACTACTACTAAATAATAATAGTAATTATGATTATGAGGTTTGTTCAGAAATAATTGCTTTGTGTTCCATTGGCCTCATTCACTAATAGCTGGGAATAGGATTGCAGTCATTTACTTATTATGCTGGAATGGAATCCTTTTTCCATTTCATTTACTCCATTCTCAGCCAGGGGCTTGAGTAGAGGGAGAACCAAAACCAGACTCATGAAACCAGACCCATGAAACCAAACTCATTCATATTCTATAGAAAGTACCAAAGGAGGAGGCCCATTAATTCCAGTTTCACAGTGCTCTTGATTGCTTTATGAAAAAATTAGGGGCTTGACAGACTGGCCATTAAGGCTGGCCTGGGGACAGAATCGGGGTGTGGCATCCACATGACGTATGCCCCGACTCCACCCCCAGGCTGGCATGATGCCATGCACGCTCCACACGGTGCACGGTGCTCCCCTAGTACTACAACTGCATGATACAGCACCAAAAGAGTGCAGAAAAGCCATGAGCTGGTGGCTATGGAACCCTTTCCAAGCTCTTTTTTGCACTGTGGAGAGGAGAGATTAGGGTAACATTATGTAGTTGTTGTGGCCCCAATCCAGCGCTAAAAGGGGTAGCTGCAGGCTGCCCCTTGGGGTGGTCTGTCAAGCCCCTTAGTGTCTCACAAATATAGTACTCATTGAGTCTCCCTTATCCAGAATTCCAAAATACTACAAAACCCAAAACTTTTTTCACGAGTGGCTGAGATAGTGACACCTTTGCTTTCATTGCAAGCAAACATGGTTCATGCACAAAAATATTTAAAATATTATATAAAATTACCTTTAGGCTATTTGTACTGTGCGACCATGCCATACACAGGTGCACTGTATGCAGCTTCAAGCTTATATCAAAGCTGCACAACAATAAAGTGTATGGTGTGCATGCCGCCATGAACACGCACCCCATTGTTTTCAATGGGGTGTGAGCATATGTGGAATGGATACCCTGCATAAGGGAAGGGCCCACTTTATAAGGTGTACAGTATATGAAACAAAAATTCTGCCTTTAGACTTGGTCCCATCTCCATTATATTTTATTTCATATAATGACCACAGAAGAAATACACAAGTTCAATCTAGACAACAAGGAAATTGCAATAGTTGAAGAATTCCCATATCTAGCATCAAACACTGACCATAATGGAGACTGCAGTCAAGAAATAAGAAGAAGACTAGAAGTAGGAAGGTCAGCTATGAAAGAACTGAAAAAGATACTGAAGAGCTAAGACATACAACTGAGCACCAACATCAGAACTGTCAATGCCACTGTATTCCCAGTTACCATGTATGGATGTGAGAGCTGGATAGTGAAGGAAGCACACAGAAAGAAAATCAACTCATTCAAAATTTGGTGCTGGAGAAAGTACTTAGGAAATCATGGACAGCCAAGAAGACGAACAAATGGGTTCTTGAATAGATCAGACAAGAGTCCTCCTTGGAAGCTAAGATGTGCAAGTTAAGACGATCGTACTTTGGCCACATCATTCGAAGGCATGGATCACTAGAAAAAAACAATAATGCTAAGAAAGGTAGAAGGTAGAACGAGAGGAAGACCACAAACCAGATGGATAGACTCAATCAGGTAGGTTTTGGGCAAGGGCTTGCAGGATCTGTGCAAGGCAGAGCAAGATGGGGATTCTTGGAGATGTCTCATCCACAGGGTCACCATGAGTCTGAACTGATTCAAGGGCAGCTAACAACAACAATATATATGCAAATACAGATATTCCAAAATTCAAACAAATCCAGAATCCAAAACTCTTTTAGTCTCAAGCATTTGGGGTAAGAGACGCTTAACCTGTAGAAAAACTCTGGTCATGCACATATATACTAAATCAATTCTGAATGCAGCTCTCTCAGTATGAATCATGCTTTTCCTCCTGGGTCTTCTGAAGTTGTTAAATACAGAATTTTCTGTATTTATGGAGCATGTTCATTGTATATTTTTACATGGAATGGCATTTTTTTCCTTTGATAATCTTAAAAGACATGGTTGCTGAATTTTGTATCAATACTAAGGATGTATGTCCTACCTGGAAATGATTTACATTCCAGATTTTACAAGCTGATGATAATAATGTTTAAATGATTTTTTTAATTTGTAGGCCACCATGGCACAGAATGTCTAATTATTAGTTATTCCACAGTATGAACCTTCTCAGGGTTGTGTGTTAGGAAATCCTCTTTAGATCTTCGTTCTAGCTTTCATGGTGTAAGGTCCCAGTATTTTTTTGGACTGTTTCCATTTCTTCCAGATTTACTGGCAGGTTGTCAGATACCTCAGACAATAGAACTGCCTCATCTGGATATTTTGTATCATAGGGAAAAAACTCTTTGTAAGTATTTTGTCCCATCTTCCCTGTTCTGTGGTCGTGTCAACTCAAACTGAGAACAGAAAGGGTACCTCAGCTACGTCTATAACATAACTTTGTAAAAGGCAGCGATCATAATGCTATTAGTGTCATGACATTACAAATGAAGAACTCTATCTCTATGAAAGCTTGTTTGCTTCAATCTTGGTGATATTCCCAAGAACAGGAAGGAACTCATTGTCAGCTGTCAGTGCTTCTCCAATGTGATTGAAGGAAGAGGAAGAGAAAGGAAAGCCAATATTTTGTTCTTCCTTTTTACACTGTGTCAGTGGCCAGATACCATGGCTGAGACAGACAAAAGCCTTTTCCATAGTTCATGACCACTGTTCATGCTTGTAGGGTTTGATGGGAGTTGTACTCCAAAACCTTGGGGAAACATCAATTTAGGAGGACACTAACCCTGGAGGAAAAGAAACTATGGTCCTTTCATCAGCCTATCTTCAGCTGCTTCTCCAGTCTTTCACCTCTCAAACTATCATTTCCTCACCAACTAAGGTAATAATACTTTCAAAGAAGTGATGCTGGAGGAGAGTTTTAATCACCCCACCCTAGCTCCATAGTCTTCATTGACCATTTCTAAGTGGGTTTCTATAAGGTATGCATGCCTACTGTTATAGCATCACTCTTTTCTTCTTGATCTTTGATTTTATTACAATTGGGTGGCTGATATCTACCGGTAAACCTGCTGCATGTTAGCTGTACATGGTTTCTGCTTGCCACAATGAAAAGTCCTGTGTGTGTCACAGATCTATGTCATCTTTATTAGTATGACCCTGAACAATGAAAGCTAAAGGGCTCAAGCTCGACTCAGGCTTGCATCCTTCCAAGGTTGCTAAAATGAGTACCCAGATTGTTGGGAGCAAGTAGCTTACAGTTGTAAACTGCTTAGACACTCCTTAGGCAGTATGAAGCTGTATATAAATGAAGCTGTTTGTTTTGTTTTAAAAATATCAGAGTCTGGATTGTTGAATCTATTACAGTTAAATAACTAACATAAATTTGAAAGATAGACTGGAACTTGTAGTTCCATATGCAGTAAAAAGGGTGACTTGATCCAATATGTTATCTTAATCTAGTTTGACTGTCACATGAATTAGCCTCGTCAACATGAGGCCTTTGCAAGTCCTAATACAAACACATGGAATTTTAGCTTGTATGATCTTAACAGGGCTGCTTTGTGCTAACATATCCTTGAGGTTTCCTTTGCAGTCACTTAGAAATCATTCAGACTGTATTGTGACATGTTGGTGATGACAAAATCTGTCCTGGGGGCCTGTTTTTGCATTTGTCTCTTTAGGAACATTTAAAAAAAGGAAAAAAGGGGGGAAATTCTTGCCATTAGCTCTTAGCTTTAAAGATCCAGAATAGAAGCAGCAGCTGTGGGGAGTATGCATTCCTAAATGTTTAAACCATTTATACAATAATTGAGTGCAACGGAGCTCTTCCTGTAATGAATGGGCCTGATTCTGGTCATGCTTCATTCACAGAGTTCATGCTGAAGTCATTGACCAGTCTATATGTATTGTACTCTAAGGATTTGGCTGTGCATATATTTGGTATATAGGACCAAGAAGAAATGCTGCACACCTGAGGGTGGTATGACTTCTTACTTGGAACGCAGGAGATGTGTTGTATAATCTGCTGTTATAGAAAATACACATTTTAGTCCTCAGGAGCTTGGAAAAGATGCTTTTGTGTACTACAACTTTGAGCATTAGCTAGCCAATGTGTACTGCAAAAAAGTAACTTTTCTAAGCTGAGAATAGATGGTGCAGGATTTTGGTTGCCTTTTCCTTTTGTGTGCTTGTAGTCTATAAAGAAGTCAGCAGCTGAATTGTATGACTGTTCTGCCATTTGTATATAAAAAAAGAACTTTCTGAACTCTAAAAACTAGAAGAATAATTGTTGAGATACTTCATAGTAAACTAGTTTCCTGAAATTCAGTATGCAGGGTTAGACAATGTGGGGACTGGCAGTTGCTTTTTCCCCTTAGCATACCAGGCGCAGGCTCTAACTTTGTGACCACTGGATACATGCTTTTCTCTCTTTCTTGGAAACTTTCCAAGGACCAGCAGCCGGGGCCTCAGAGCTCACTGGTTCATTAGTCCAGGGACTGGCCACCACTTTGTGTTGTGCTGGTGTAAGGCACCCTAATCATTTCATTTGTGCATTTATTATAAAATGAATACAAAATAGAAATGCAGAAAATAAATAAATCTGAACAGTTTTACATTTCTTTCCAAGAAAAGGAAACACAAATTTTATCTTCTAAACACTTGAAATGTGGATGCACATTTCAGAGTTAAAAGTTGGAGTCCAAAGTTGTCACAATAAATACATGCACACATGCACAATAAATTTACCATGGATAGGACCACACTCCATGCTGAACTGAAGCTAGCATGCGATTTATATGCCCCGGTGCTGGACCTGAGATTAAACTTCCTGCCTTCCTGTCAAGTCCTGTCCATTAGCCAATGACTTTTAATGCCATTGCATGGTGGTTCCAACTATTCCAGAGCCTTGCATGAAGGTGGTTTCTGAGATGAAGCCAACATGCTCCCAACCTATCTGCAGCTCCCCACCACCACCACCACCCCTGTCCAGGCTACAAACTTGCCTCCTCACAAGTTGGAAAGTGCGTTTTACCTACATGTGAGTGCATTTTACCTACTTACCTCCTGACTTACTGTTTAACATCTAATAATGACTGTAGTTATATCAGAACTCGAGAAGTAATGTTTTAAGAGTATAGTTCCCAGAATCCCTCAGCCATCATGGTCAATGAATAACCTTTCTAATCTCAAGAGTTATATTAATGACTTTAAGCATTTGTATTAGCATTAGTATTAGTATCTACCTTTTACAGTGCTAAGCATTAGCATTAATATCTACCTTATACAGTGCTGAGGAAAATATGGATGACACAATATTGGGTTGTGAATGAGTATTGAGCCACAAAGCAATTTTTACTATATTACCTGCTGAGAGATGGAACAGTGAGAAAGCATAGAGCCTACTATTCCCCTATTTCTCTATATATTGAAAGCAGCAGTCACCAGATGTTAGTCAAGCTGGATTCTAGTACCCTTAAAAAATAGATGTGGAAATGCTGGATATAATATATGTTTGTCTGTCGTTTGTCTGCAGTAGCAATTGCATTGTTTTGTGTGCCTTCAAGTATTTTTTCCAACTTACAGTGACCCTAAGGAATATCAATAATAAGTATTAACTGGGTACCTTGATGGTGAAAGTGTCAACTATACATTTTAATTATTTAATAATATGCAACTGTTTGGACTCATTATTTCCCTCAAATAATGTAGGTTTTATTAAACTTGCTTCTTTTCCATTATATCTTGGGCAATAAAAGGCTAAGGGTGATCTGAAAGTCTAAACCCCCAAAGACTGGGATGGATTGAAAGCAAACAGATTATTATTATTATTATTATTAGTATTATTATTATTTACATAGCACTGTAAGTTTACACAGTGCTGTACATACAATCTTATAGTTAGACAGATCCCTGCCCGCAGGCTTACAGTCTAAAAGACAACACAAACGGAAAAGGGGAAGGTGGTGGGAGGGGGATGAGGTCCAGTAGTTCTTCTCTCCCTCTGGGGCCTAGACCAAGGCAAATGGACTGGAGGGAGGGCACGGGTTCTTAATACATAGTTAAGAGGAGGGATCTTGGGGCAGATGGCACAATCCTGGGAATGCTTCCCTAAACAATATAGTCTTTAACTTACTTTTGAACCTGGTTAGAGAAGTGATGAGGCATATATGTGGGGGAAGAAGGTTCCAGGAGTGAGGAGCAGCAAGTGAGAAGGGACGAATTCAGGACAGGGCAGTGGAAATCCTCGGCTGGGACAGGAGACCTTGACTACCAGAACGGAGGGTACGAGAAGGAATGTGAGGAGAAAGAAGTTCAGACAAGTAAGGAGGGGCCAGTCCGTGGAGGGCTTTGAAAGTCATTCTGTTTAATACCTGTGAGGTTGTAACTTCTTGGACATTTGGATTTGGCCAGTGTTAGAAGAAAAATACTTGACTATGTGATCCACCCTGTCTTATTAAAGCCGTCTGTAGGACAATGTGGTTGCCTCTGAACATTTCTTTATTTCTGATATATACACTTTGCTGTCTGTTAGCATTCACAGTTTTTTTCTTCTTCTTGAGTGTTCAGTAAAATCATGTTTTGGTGACTGATATTAACCATGTGGCATCAGAGTAATTTTTTAAAAAATGTCTATAAAAAGATTTCTGCATTAGGAAGAGGATAACAACTACTACAGTGACAACAATACTACTACTAGCTGGTTAATTGCCCCATATTGCAGTTGCCTGTAGTTTAAGCCCATTAACTCAAGGGTGTTCCATGAGAAGTGGATGTACAGTATTCTTTTGTGTCTGGAATGTGTTGATGACATCCATGTGAAAGGGAAGTGAATTTATGCTGGAGTCTAATATATTTGAAAATTTCCCCAACTATGAAAGTCTTCCTTTATCTTTGAATTTCCTGGCTTTTATGGATTTATATTAGATCTGTTATGTTATTTCAATGAGGGCTTTTTGCCTGTGTGTGCATTTGATGTCCTTTAGATTGTTTTCATTGGCTATATACATGTATACATAGAATGAAAATAAAAGCAGTTTTATTTAAGATTGTTGCCAGGCTGTGTGAGTTCCAAGTGGAAGATTTCAACTTTTGAGACTCTTATATTAGCCATCACCACACCTGGAATGCTCCTTTAAAAAAAAAAAAGGATAGAAATTGCTTAAATAGCTTTCATGAACATAGGTTAAAATGATTTCTGTCCATAAGTTAGTAATGAGTTCTGTTTGAGCAGGGATGTGACAATTCTGCTATAAGAAGCTGTAATCCATGCCAGACCTATATAGTGAAGTCATAATTAAGGAGGATTCCTCTGAGAATCTGAATGTTTTTCCTGCTACAACCCAGACTCCCAGGTCAGAAGGAGTGGCTTGATAATTTTCCTAGAACATTACTTTTAAAAAAATCACAAATGTTAACAGTTCCTCATTGTAGCAATTTTAAGGTTAGAGTAAGCAGAGACTTTTAAGCGTAAAGTTGTGTTATTAAATAACAATATCAGAATCATCCTGGCCATAGCACCATTGATTTTTATATATGGTTATGAAAGCTATACACCGAAGAAAGGTGCAAAGGGAAAAGTAAAGGTAGTCCCTTGACATGAATGTCTAGCCATAACTGACTATAGGGGGTGGTGCTCATCTCGGTTACTAAGCCGAAGAGCCAACATTGTCCGAAGACTGCTCTGGTGGTCATGTAGCCAGCATGACTGCACCGAATGCTGTTACCTTCCCATTGAAGTGGTACCTGTTTATCTACTTGCATTTGCAGGCTTTTGAACTGCTAGGTTGGCAGAAGCTGGGACTAATGACAGGAGCTCACCCCAGCATGCAGCATTTGGGCCTCAAACTGCCAACCTTCTGATCTTTCAGTTATCAGAAATTGGCGTCTTAAACACTAAGCCATCACATCCCAAGAAAGATGACACAAAGAAAATCAACTCTTTTGAAATGTGATGCTGAACAAGAGTTCTACAGATACCACAGACTTCTAAAAAGACAAATAAATGACTAAACTGTGGCTGTCATACTTTGGACATATCATGAGACAACATGATGTATTGGGTTAGATGATTGGTTGGTTGGTTAAGTGGAAGGCAGTAGGAAAAAAGGGAGAGTCCATTACTGGTGACTGATTCAATCAGGGAAGCTATAGCCATGAGCTAGTAAGACTGGAGCAGGGCAACTGATAACTATGGCTCTTGGAGGTCTCTCATTCATAGAACTACTATAAGTCAAAGTAAGTGTCAATGCAAAACAACAACAACAACAAAGCAAGGATGCTCTCTCTCTCTCTCTTTCTCTCTCTCTCTCGGCAGGTGGGCAAACATGTGGATATCATTTACAGGTAATTAATTTTTATGTAGTTCTTTCAGCATTCCTAATAAGGCACTAGAGAATGGATTGACCATTTATTTCCTGCTCCACTGGCTGTGCTGTCAAGGCTGACACCATTTCGGCACAGAATAAATAAAGAGAGAGTACAGGAATACCTGGTTAATCTAAATGAATACAAGTCTCCAGGACCAGATGAACTACATCTAATGGTATTAAAAGAAATGGCAAAATGTAATTTCGGAACCATTGGCAATAACTCCTGGAGACCAGGAAAAGTCCCAGCAGACTGGAGGAGGGCAAACGTTGTGACCCCATCTTCAAAAAGGGGGAAAAAGAGAATCCCAACAATTATTGTCCAGTTAGTCTGACATCAATACCAAGAAAGATTCTGGAGCAGATAATTAAACAGAGAGTCTGTGAATATCTAGACGATATTTCCATAATCACAAAAAGTCAACATGGGTTTCAGAGAAACAAGTCATGCCAGACAAATCTCTTCTCTCTTTTTGATAAAATTACCAGCTTGGTAAATGAAGGGAATGCTGTGGATATAGTATATCTTGACTTCAGTAAGGCCTTTGACAAGGTTCCCCATGACATTCTTTCAAACAAGCTTGTAAAATGTGGGCTAGACAAGGTAACCATTACATGGATTTGTAACTAGTTCACTGGCTGCACCCAAAGGGTGCTCAACAATGGCTCCTTTTCATCGTGGAGAGAAGTGACCAGTGGGGTCCCACAGGGTTCTGTCCTGGGTCCAGTGCTATTCAATATCTTTATTAATGACTTGGATGACAGTATTGGGGGCATAGCTATCAAATTTGCAGATGACACCAAATTACGAGGAGTAGTTAATACCCCAGAGGATAGGATCAAAATTCAAAATGACCTGAATAGACTAGAAATTGGGCCAAATCTAACAAAATGAAATTCAACATGGAGAAATGTAAGGTTCTGCACTTAGGCCGGAAAAATGAAATGCACAGATATAGGATGGGGGACACCTGGCTGAATAAGACCACACGTGTAAGGGATCTAGGAGTCCAAGTAGACCATAAGTTGAACATGAGTCAACAGTGCGATGTGGCAGCTAAAAAGGCCAATGCGATTTTCAGCTGCTTCAATAGAAGTATAATGTCTAAATCAAGGGAAGTAATAGTGCCCCTCTACTCTGCTTTAGTCAGGTCCCACCTGGAATACTGGTCTCCTGGCTTCCAAAAACCTTCCAAAACCCTTAGAGTCAGGAGTTAGCAGACGGAAGCTGGTATTGCAATGGAGTTATGTAAATCGGGCCCATACATATCCACATGAAGCAGCCAGCATTGTGTGCCTATGGGTGGTGCACACATACTGTAGCACCCATAGGTACATAATGTTGGCTACTACACCCATTGCAATGGGCAAGCCCAGATTACCTTTTACTACTGACAGTATTATGAAGGCACTTCCCCCTCTCCAATGTTTGGAAGAAAGATAGAGGTTGCCTTGGGATTAAAGATAAAACCTCAACATGAACATTTTCTGGTCGTTAGAAGGAAACATCCATTTGGTTCTCTTGGCTGCTTCTATTTGGGGTTTTCTGGGAAATGTTGACATTTGAGTCTTTACCCCCAATACATTTCTCTGTATGCATATTGCCCTAGGAAGCTCTACACATGGCCATGCACACAGAATAGTACAGTGTAGACTGAGTTCAGGAATATGTATGTTTGTTCAGGTAAGGGATAATCAAGTCAAGTAAATTTGTCTTTCTTTAGCATTTCACTTTTACAGCAAAGTGAGAAACACATGATTAGAGAGATATAATTAAAGTTTAACATTGACTTTTGAGCTGGTGATTTGCGATAACTCAAGCAGAAGACAAGTATCTGGGCAAAAACATTAGTTGTACCATTGCTGTAAATGATTCCCCGCCCCCTTCTGCTTTGGTCCTGGAATGCAATGACAAAAGTTGTTTGTTGAGGTAAAGTCCAAAATTTCCATTTTAATATGTTTGTCTCTGCCTCTCTGAACTAGTTGCAAAATATTTTTTGTTCAAAGAAAAGCTAACAGGCAAATTAGATAAAGTTTTCTCGCTTGTTCGCTTTACATGTACTATAGATTTTTGTCAATCAAACTTCAAAGCATTCCTTTTGCCTCTTTGAGAATTGCATTTTTAGGTCAGGTGGGGGGGGGTCATAATTCTAAAGTACCGAGTTTGCAGGAAGGGGGATTCTGTTTCATTTATTGGCATAGTGTTGGCATATGGTATTTTCAGCTATATTAATAGAACATATTGTTGAAGAAATAATGGAAGTAGTGGTAGGTTTGAATTATATTAAAAGAAATTTAATACAATAGTAGGTTGCATTACTTTCTTCATTCAAGGACCTGTTTCATTTTTGTTTGATAGTTCACACTCAGTTTGTGAGCATCAAGTGAGCAGAACTTGAAAATTACTCTTTATAGGCAAATCTTACAGGATATTAATGGAGACAACACTCTATAAACTTTTAGAAACACTAGGATAGGTTTATAGGTTTTATTGTTAAATATGTAAGAAAAACTTAATGTTCTGCTATAAAAAAGGTTTTGTTGAACAGCCTCTGTAAATGCACATCTGCTTAGCAACTTCTGAAGGCATTGTTGTTGTTGTGTGCCTTCAGGTTGTTTCCAGCTTTTGGACACCCTAAGGCAGTGATGGCAAACCTTTTCAGGTCTTTGTGCTGGGGTGGGGTTTCTGCTCCCCTGGAAGGTGCTGCATGCCAGGGGTGGGGTTTCTACCCTCTGGGGGTGGGACTTCTGGCAAGGCGCTCCTCCCCCCCGACCTCCAGGTATCTTTGACAGACAGCTAGAAGCTGGGAAAAGTTGGGGGGTGACGGGCTCGCACTGTTGCTCCTCCCTATCCTTTTGCCCTGAACTGGACTCCAGTTGTCTCTGACAGACAGCTGGGGATCAGGTAGGGCCCATGAGAGGAAGAGGGAGGCAGCATGCACCGCGTCCTCCTTCCCTGGACCTTTGCCCAACCTGAGGTGTCCCTGGAAGGGCACCTCAGGTTGGGGAAAGGCCCGGGAAGGAAGGGAGAGGCAGCACAAGCTGCACCCTCCTTCCCATGGACCTTTGCCAAACCTGGGTTGTCCCTGGAAGGGCACTTCAGGTTGGGGAAAGGCCCGGCGGAGGAAGGGGGAGGTAGCACGCACCATGCCCTCCTTCGCCCAGACCTTTCCCTGCCCCCCTGCTGTCTCTCTGGAAACAGGTGGAGCATCTGGCATGCCCTGGTTGCTCCTCCCCTCCCCACCCTTTTCCTGGGCTCCAACTGTCTTGAAGAGGCAGTTGAAGGCTGGGAGAGGGCTAGGAAGAGGAGTCAGAGGTGGGGGCTTCTGGCTCCTATTCCCGAGCACCATTTTCTGGCTTCCAGCTGTCTAGGAGAGACAGCTGGAGGTCAGGAAATGGCAGAGAGAAGGAGGAACAGGCACACACATGCCTGTTCCTCCTCCTTCCTCGCCCGTGCCCTGTGAAATGGCGTTGTGTGCCACCCGTGGCACGCGTGCCATAGGACCATCATCATGGCCCTAAGGTGACCCTATCACAGAATTTTCATGACAATAAGTGTCCAGAGGTGGGGTTTGCCTTTCCTGTAAGGCTGTGTGTGACTTGCCAAAGGTCACCCAGTAGGTTTCCATGTGTGAGTGGGGATCCCAGAACCCTAGCCTAATGCTCAAGCCACTACACAACAGTAACTGTATTTGCATATACTGGACATAATGAAACATAATAAAGCTAGAGATAGACTGATGAGCTGTGAAATGGCAGGAGACATAGATTCCCATCATTTCATAGTTGCTCACCTCTCTCTCTGACCACATCTTTCTTCAGTCTTGCAAGCACAGTACTTGTGTTGTAGCTCAAAAAGTTTTGGATTTTGGAAAACTTCAGATTTTGGAACTCTAGATAAGAAATACTCAACGTGTAGTGCTAAATCAATTCTGAGAAATCCACCATCTTTATATGTTGCTCATTGACTCATTTGTTGGCTATGTTTCCAACATGTGGTTAGTTAACATTGTGATGTGTTCCTGACTTTATCAGGAAAAACATGCACCAAATCCTCTGCATGTCTCCATACTGGCCAAGAAGTAACTGTAGAGTCAATAGCACACATGCTTTTAAAGATATGAACACATGAGTATCGTATGGGTCTTTGGAATATGTGCTTATTTACCACAGGACCATTTTTCAGAGCTACTATAGGTTGAGCCTTCCCTATCCAAAATGCTTGAGACCTTGTGTTTTGGATTTTGGATTTTTTAAAAAATTTTTTTAGAATAGCTGTATTTGAATATATATACATAATGAGATATCTTGGAAATAAGATGCAAGTCTAAACATGAAATTCAACATGTTTTTATACACCTTATACACATAGCCCGAAGGTAATTTTATAGACAATATTTATAACAATTTTGTTCATGAAGCAAAGTTTGTGTATGTTGAACTATCAGAAAGCAAAGCTGTCACTATCTCGGCTACCCCCGCGAACAGTTTTGGATTTTGAAGAATTTCAGATTTCAGGATTCCTGATAAGAGATACTCAACCTCTTATCATTACTAATCAGAATGTCTGAAGAATATTCATTGAAGAGTATTCCTTTTTTTAAAAAAAAAAGTGGGAAGGACTGTCACTAAAAATTTGATAAAACTTTTCCTTGTTTCACCCATGCTTGGAAATTCACTCAAAGTTACAATATTAATATGTTCATAAATTATTTACTCAGCTGTTCTGATCCATTAAGCAAAATACAAATTTAGGGAAGTTTTTAACAAGTGCATCATGTACTCAGCCAAACAGAACAGCTTCTTTAAAGCTGTTTAGGTCTATCCAGTACACACAAAGGATCAAATTCTGCTGGTCTTTATCAAATTGCCCGTTGAATTCAACTAAGCAAATGGCCCATGAAGTGGAACCTTGCTAATACACACTCTTCATATCACTCATTCCAAACCTGCCATCTTTTTTTTTCTTACTTTCCAGAATCAGAATCGGATATTTTCTGTTAATGATATTTGATATCCACTCCCTCCTCCAAAGAATCTTTACCTTGTCATGATTAAGAATGTGAGTTCACCTTTCCCACATATACCCGCATGGTGTAGGAATGCAGAGATTTGGAGAATTGATCTTCATGTTCTGAATGGAAATAATTCCTAAAACACCCTTATGCCAAAATAAATCCATGTTACCCACACTGACATCCCCCCCCCCCAATTTCTTTTTTTTTTTTTTTTTTTTTTTTTTTTTTTTTTGCTATACATGGATAAGAATCTAGGGATCAAGCCAAGCCAAGCCAAGAAAGACTTCATCTTAATGGTGCTTAATGGTGAGGCTTTCTTCTGGAAATCTAAGAGCTATATCCAGCAATCTAAAGCTATGCTAGCTCCTCTTATAGCCTGAGTTGCATCCAGTGATATGGTTGAAGGGTTAGCGAAGTTTGGCTTTGCTATCTCCATCTCTCTCCCTCTCTCCCTCTATGCTTTGTTAGTTGATTCTTGTTTAACTTCTTTCCATAATTAACAAATAGAATTGATTGAGACAGATACTAAAGCCTTCCTGGAAAAAAAAAAAACACAATTGATACTGGTAATGTTAAGATTTTGGACCACCTGAAAATGTCATTTCAACATATTTGAACTGAAAGAAATGGCTGATGGGTTTGCTCATCCTCTGACGAGTTGGTTGAGAGAAGGGAGACCATCATGATTGACAGTTTGAATGCTCTGAAATGCCACACGCATGTCATGTTCATTGTTGACTACCCCTTTCCTCAACTCAGATTTCTTCAGTTGTTCTGGACCAAAGAAGTGGATGATCATCTGAAGAAATGATACATGCACACACTCACTTTTCTCTCTCACACACAAACATATGCATTAACACACCCCATTATGGATGCTTCCTCAGTTACCACCTCTGTTGTTTTTCTGGATCTGCAGTTTGGATCAACACATTAAGCTTTCTTTGTTTTGTTTTAGTGAGAGCTGCTGTTTTTATGCTTCTCTGAAACCATGGGCTACACAGAATTATTTTTAATTATGTGAAACATGTTCTTTTCCTTCCACAGAGTTTTCTGCTGTTTTGGTCCACATTTTCAGCTGTCCACAGCAACACTGCCATGTGTCTCAGAAACCCTTACTAACAGAACAATAATCATAAACAGGATGTATATACAAATATAAGCACTGCCCATTATGCTTGGTGGGCTCCACATTTAAACTCACAGCTGTTGATACCTCCCACTAATTAAATCAGGCAGGGTTGGACCCAAGATATATTCTTCTAGCCCTGGTGACGCAGTGGTTAAATGCCTGTACTGCAGCCACTCACTCAAAACCATAAGGTGGCAAGTTCAAGACCAGCAAAGGGCTAAAGCTCGACTCAGGCTTGCATCCTTCCGAGGTCGCTAAAATGAGTACCCAGATTGTTGGGGGGGGGGGGGCAAATAGCTTACAGTTGTAAACTGCTTAGACACTCCTTAAGGGTATGAAGCGGTATATAAATGAAGCTGTTTTTGTTTGTTTCTAATTACCTGTTGGATTGCTACATCCCAGTTGGGGACCATATGTTCTGAACTCCCCCCCCCCCCCCCCGGATTTCATGAACAGCTATTTCTTTCTCTTTAGCCAAAAAAGAGGCAGGATTCTGCATAGGCTTCCTGAGAATCTGGAGAATCTTTTTCTCACTAGGACAGGAGAGTCCTAGTGGATACTAGCACTGAAATGTGGTGAAGCACTGTGGTCCCCTCCCTTCCGATCTGCACATCATTATCTACATGATTTGGGCCTCTATCTAAGACCTGCCACATTTTGAAGGACTGACCATTTTTGATCCAGGGAAATGTTTTTCCCATCCTTAAATATCATCAAATCATCAGAGTGAGCAAAACTCATTCATTAAATGTTCTAAAAGGAAATTTGGGGGAGGAGAAGGGCTGTAACTCCACACCAGCCAACATCCTTTTCATAATGCTCTTTTTGCAGTAAATGAAATTTGATTACAATCTAGTTTTCCTTCCTAAAACCCCATCCTGTCATGTGACCTTGTGCACAGGACTTGCATTTTGTCAGTAAATAATAGAAAGTAAAGGCTTCTTATTACCTACCTGCTGAGATCTTTGTAGTGGATGAATGCCCCTGGTCATTATTCGTTAACCTTTTCCCTTCAGACTATACAACGAGACTAATAGCCTGCCAGTGTTCCTTCTCAGGAATGAAAGAGACTAGCTAGAGAGCATCTTAGGAAGTGCCTGTTGTTTTAAATCATATTAATTTAAAGAAACAAAATCAGTTATTTAGAAAGGAAGACTTTAGATGTTGGTCTGAAATATATGGCTTTGCTTGCTGAGTTGCTTTTTGTGAAGGGAGTTCGATTAACACCCCTGAAAAAAGAAATGTGAAAATGAATCATGATCACCCAGCCTCCATTAAAATTGCATGACTGCACTGCTGCAACCCAGATGTAATTATCTTTATTACTTGCAATGCAAGCTGGTATTCTAGTTCCTGGTTTCTTTTGGATGAGAGCAGGTGAAAGAAATCTAAAAATGTAAGGCTGTAAGTTGCTTGAACTTACTCCTTGCAGCCCTGGATTGAGAAGTGATTTATTATAGCTGCTACAGCCTATAGACCATACATCACCTTCCTGGTTGGCTTTGTTGGCACCTTGTCACATTCTTGTGGGCTTGAGGAATTCATTGTTCTTGTTTGAACTGATAAGAACAAAAAAAGGATTTTCTGCCTGAGACCTTGGGAAAAGCAGAGGGGGTGGAATGTTGACAGAACAGCAGGACTGCACTTTCCCAACCCTTTCAGTCTGAATACTTTAAAAAGTAGAAGACCACCAACCTTAGGTATTCTCTATAAAGTGTTGAGTGTGTGTGTGCGTGTGCGTGTAGATGTTGGGCAAGAAACAGATAAACACAGACACATATTAGAAGGATAACAGTCTACCAATCAAATTCATTTTTGGTGTAAATATCCTAGAAGACTACATTGAGATCTTACCCAAATTTGGAAGTTGTAGAACACTCTGACATCTGCACCAAAGTGGAGGTGAATGAGAAAACTGGGTAAAAACTAGAAGCTTAAAAAGTCACATTGCTTAAGTGGAACAAAAGAGTCTACTGTATTGGCAATGCTAAACTTGGGTTCAGCCTACCCATCTGCATTATAGGGCTGATCTAGACTGGCAAAAAGGGGTGTGTTCATGCCTGCATGAAAGTGTAGCTTTTAGATGACCCACACTGAAAGTTTGGCATGAACGCACTTTTTTTGCATTTTAGTGGGGGAAAAGCAGCTTTAAAAAGGAGCTGCTTTTCCCAGCTTCTTTTTTAAAAGGGTGTAACTGTGCAGCTGCATCTAAATGCTGCAGTGCAACTGTGCAGTTTTTTAAAGCTCCAAAACCCTAGCTCCAGCCCTAATCCGAACCCTAGTCATGTGCAGTAGGGACTCTATATGTATTTCCTTGAGAATAATCCCCTTGGAACTCCCAGCATTTGGGTAGATATTTTCCTGACTGTGCAGTTAACAATAATAATGCATACTATTAGTCTGTTCCATCTGCATATAAGTACAGAGATGAGCACTTTGCGGCGCGTTTAGGGCTAAAAAAGCCGTCTTTAGGGTTAGGGAGGGTGTAGCGTCTACACCCTCCCTAGGTCTAAAGCGTACGGACGCACCACAAGAGCGTCATCATGTGCGCAGCTGCTAGACGTGCTGCACACAGGATGACGGTCTAGCGCCGCCAATCGTGACCTTTCCGCAGTGCCAAAAAGGAGCTACGAACGGAGCTCCTTTTTGGAAGCGAGTCTTTGCTTCCGCTTTTAGACAGCCGCGGCAAAGACCAAGGGAGGAACAGGCGGTGGCGGCGGCACCTTCCTCCCTTCTGCCCTGCCTCCGCAAGCGGGGTGCAGTGGGAGCCCAGGGCACCCGCTGCACCCCGCTTAGAGGCCGCGGGGAAGCGGCACTTTGCTGCTTCCCCACGGCCTCCAGAAGCGGCGCGATGGGGCCACTGAGGCTGCCGGTATGGCAGCCTCGGCCCCATCCTGCCACTTCTGGAGGCGGGTTGAGACCGCCCCAAAGGGGGCGGTCTAAATCACCCCAAACATTTCTCAAGATAAAATAAATAGGTCTGTTACTGGTGGTAAAATCAACTTTAGCTTGAACTTCCAACCTAAAACTAGTGAGTGCTTGAATTTTATTTCCTTTGTAAAACAGTGGTATATTATTTTTCTGTTTCACTTGTGGGCAGTTAGCACACAGGTTTACATCTGTCTTCTAGGATACAGACCCATGGGTCTTGCAGTGTTAAAAGCAGAGCTTGGAAAAGTGAGGGTTTTTTTTAGTTTAACCTAAAAGCCAGAATGATAAGCAACCATTCTGGCTGTGAATTATGGAAACTAAAGTCCAAAAATGAACCTTCTACACATTCTGAGGCAAAAGTAAGAAGAGTGATACTGTGGGCCCTTAGTCCCCACTGGAGTTTAGTTCCAGAACCCCACCCCATGTATATAAAAATCCATGAATGCTTAAATTTCATTATATTCAGTGTTATAAAATGCTATCATCAAGGTTTGTTCATTGGATTTAAAAAAAACCAAACACATTTTCAAGCCATAGATGGTTGAATCCATGGATGCAGAATCTGTGGATAATGAGGGACAACTGTATGCTGTGGATGAAGGAAAATGACATGAGAAACCAAACGTATTAGAATAAATGTCTAGCAAGTTCTTGCCACTTGTGTCAGCATGGTTTGAATAATTGATTTTGAATCATTGCTAGGCTGTGGAAATCCAGTGAGTGACCTGGGCAAATCAGACTCTCATGGCCTCAGAAGAAGGCAAACACTCTCAACAAATCTTGCCAAGAAAAACCCAGGATAGGTTCATCTTAGAGTTGCCATAAATTAGAAATGACTTAAGGGCACACAGGAACAACTTCGTCACTTATGGATATGTCATATTTTGCAGAATTCCTTGTCACAGCAGTAAAAGATGGACAAAATGTGTGTTTGGGGATATTTTGTGCTGTTTCTAGGTTGTGTGATCTTCTACCAGCCACCTATTATCTCTGTTCCTCGTTTCTCATCGTAAACAAAATTCTTTCTTCTCCTTGACTAATAACACACAGACGGTTCCTTTTAGCAGTAGTTAAAGACTAGCTCTGCATTAGTGTTCTTCCCTCTGCTTTCTTGGGAAAGGGTTTATCTCTACTCTCAGATTAGTTCTCATGGCTTGAAGTAGTCAACGTTTCAGATAAGGCCTGTAGGCTAGTCATGTTTTATGTTTTGCCCATAGTGAAGGCAGCAGCAGTTAAACAGTCAACACTTGCCATTGTTACTTATCAGGGCTTAAAGAGGGCTTTACATTTTGACTTCATTAAAGGTAAGAAAGATACCAGAAGGGAAGCAATAGGAATAATAGGAGAGGGTCAAAAGGTCACAGGATAAGTCTGTCCTTAATTGCATGCTTTTGTCTTGCATACTAAAGTTCAAAAAGATACTCATTAATTTAATGTAAATAAATCCCATTGTTTTCAGAGCATTAAAGTTTTCCACTTCTTATGAAAAGTAGAATAAGCCAGAGGGGAAAATCATGCAGTTGTAATCTACTGCATTTTCATGCAAGATATATCTGAAACTATATCCTATAATTAATACATATTATTCATTTATTTAATATTTATTATTAAATATTGATTTTATTTGAAAGAAGTGCCATTGTCTGGTACCATATGGTCAATATTTCATAAAAAGTAGAATTCTTCTTTCAGCCACAAGCATGCATTAAAATAGTATATGTGTGCTGATGGTCGGCCGAGGGGAGGGGGAATCTTAAGCATCGCGGGTTGCTATTACGGTCAAATATAGTTCATGCATGTCAAACAGTAACTAATCTACATGAAGTGATCTTGAGCATGTGCCCATATTAAATCTAAATAAATTAGAAAGCTAGCTTATCATATAGCAATGTTTGTTTCCACGTTCTCATATGGACATAATGAGATATTTTTGGAAGACCTTTATATGGCTGTAAACAAATGCTGCAGTGCTGCTTACACAGGGCAGTTATGGATGCTGATATACAAATGTAGCACACTGTGGCACCTGTTAGGTTCTGATACCACAACTCTCTTTCCACCCAACCATGTTTCCTTGCTTAAAGCTAGAAATGTATGCCCACCAAACTGGCTTGGGGATTCTGGAGCTATAGTTCACACCCCCCCCCTCCCGTTAGCAACCTGTGGTGCTTTCTATTACACAGTTATTGTTTTTGCTATATATCTTCAAGTCAACTCCAACATATGGTGATTGTATTGCAGGCTTTACTTGGTAAGATATATTCAAAGGAGGCCTTGCCCAAATTCACCCAGTGGGTTTCTGTGAACAAGCAGGAATTTGAGCCCTGGTCTCCTTGGAGTTCAACACTCAAGGCACTACATTGTTTTGGTTACTTTTATATACAACTGCTCTATTTCATTCATGGAATTTATTGGGAGTGGGATTCCAGACAATTGTCTTTTATACCACAACTCTCCACTCAAATCACATACATCATACCACATATTTAGTATGTAATACTTTTTTCATCTTAGAAGTTAAAACAGGAATAGCTGCACAATGCCTTTTGAATGGTAGATCTAATGGCTGTTCTACTAAGCATCCCTGGAGTATTTGTCAAGCAATGAATCTCTATTGCCTATAATGGGGAGTAGGAATAGTGTGACCAGAGAGTCTGTTTTGTTTCCACCATGACCATTGGAAACTCCAATGAGCCCCCATCCCCACCCCAATGTTTTGATGGACAGGAGAAAAACAGGGAATGATACTTGGGGAAGCCTCTGGCCAGCAGATGTTTTTGGCTAAAACAGTGCATGCCCTGTAACATCCTGAGAGTCAAAATAGAAATTTGGTGCTAGTTGTTTCTCCTGTAAAAGCTTTGTTGGAGTGAATGGAAACATAGGAAGCTGTCATTTTACCACTGTCCACCATGTATAATATATGTTTGCTCTGGCTAGCAGAAGCTCTCCATTAGGAACCTCAGGCAGCAATCTTTCTCATCTTGTTCCTGCTACCCTGCTTCTGAAAAGTAGAAGAAGTACCTAGAGCTACAGTTTCCAGCATCTCTCAGCTAGCCTGGCTTATTAGGCTTAGGATTCAACTCCATTCCTCAAAACAAGCATTTCCAAATGCTGGATAAACTAACATGGAATAGGAAGATGCAGTCTTGTGTGCTGTTCTTACAGTGAACAAACATCTGCATCCTGATCCTTTTTTACACACAAGGAAAGCTTTCACACAAGAGTTTTTAAGCCATACAGTGAACGTCACTTCCTAAATAATAAATAAGATCAATCTAAAAGCTGCCAGTACATTTTCTATATTTTTAACATTTTTTCCATTTAGAAAGTGAGTAACTTTTCTTGCAAACATTTATTTGCTGTTAGCTATTTGAACATTTTATATTGTACACTGTTAGCAAGACTACCAGCTGGATACTACTGATTCCCCCCCCCCATCCCATGGAAGCTGCTGTACTGTACTGTACTTTCATTTCCAGCACCAAACTTAAATGACAGGCTATCACTGCACTCTACTGGACACTCTTTGAGCCAGAATCAGACCTCTATGGGTCTCCCAGCTGCCTGTCACAGGGGAGATGAGATAGCTGAGCTGATAACTCCTGAACTTCAAGGATATGCTTAGCAGAAGGCTTATTTATGTTTGTCAGAAACACCATTTAGATGTTTTGTTTCTTTAGAAACCCAAATACCCACACCAGCTCCCTATCTATACTTGTTATTCATCATGTAGACCATCACAAACATTAGCAGCTCACTGCAGTCTCAGTTGTATGGAGTATTTTATATGTGATGGATAAAGCTTTTGTAAAGTGGTTATAGCCAATAACCTTGGTTTTTTGTTCTCCTGCCTTTAAACACACACACACACACACACACACACACGGATTCTGGAAAGAAAGTAGTTTGGCAGGTTGGCTTTTTCTAGACCAGATTTTTCTAGATTTTATTTTGATCTTGTCAGTTCATTTTCCCTTCTTAATACCAAGAGACCTAATGTCATAGTGCTGAAGCAGACAGTCTCACAGGAGTGGCCTCTGGCTGCTCTATTTGTGAACAGGCCAGTGACCGCACAATCTGCTTTGAAAGTGGACTGCCCCCACAGGCCCCACACTGCGTGGCCAGGAGTCAATATACATCAACAGGAGTCCTTTGGACCAGAGCGTGGCCTCCACATGGCTTCAGGATGCTTTGGGACCATGTGTCATCTAAACACCACACCACCAAAGCATCCAGAAGCCATTTTATTTGGCCTGTGTGTTTAAGGCAATTGTACAATAGGACACTGAAAATGACAAAGTAGTGATTGTATGATAGTTTTTGTTTTTTTAATATGTCTAGTCAGTTTGTATATTTGTTTGTTTTGCATGTTGTATTTGTAGATTATGATTGGAGGAACTGAGTGTATGCTTTAATTTTTTTATGATTTTCAAAAATAAAAATTAAAAAAAAGTAAAATAGGCCATGCTTCAAGAGCTCAAAAGAATTCTCATGTACAAAAAATACAAAATAACACTGCCTACAAATCCACAGGTGATAAGAATTAATCTGTCCTGACATTCCTGCAAATATCATCCCCATCATCTATTTATTAAGTTATATCATCCATACACACATACTCATATTTGGTGTCACAATGGCACTCAGAGCTAGATAACTAATGGATATAAATTGAGTAAAAGGCAAGCTTTATAACAGCATGTGTGAGCTTTTGTGTTTTTCAGCATTTGGCTTAAACCATTGCTGTTTCTGCCAAAGGGTTTTTTTTAAAGGAATGTTTGTTTTACAGTGGCTGACCAAAAGTATTCAAGTGGTTATAAAAAATGTAGACAGCTAAGAATGGGAGATGCCACTTACTCACTCTGAAACTCATTCACAAACCTTTGACACTGATTTAAGGTCAATACAGATAAGGAAAGGCATTTCCCAGGGAGAAGCACCAGCAAACAAAAAGAGGGTAAGCATAAAAAAGCAAGCAGTTCTCCTATATTCATCTTTAAAGCTTGATCAAAGATAGATCACAAATACATATGCACATACAAACTCCAAGCACATAAACCACCAGAAAGTATTTAGGTTTACAAACTGTAGCATGGAGCTTAGGTCCACATTTACTTATATTTTGGATTATTTAATCCAGATATTAATGTTTTGGAAACAGGCCTGTAACATGAAAATGTATGACAGACTTAGTTTTTTGTGGGGGTTTTCGTGCTATGTGGCTATGTTCTAGAGGAGTTTATTCCTGACGTTTTGCTGGCATCTGTGGCTGGCATCTTCAGAGAATGCTGGCGTGGAAGTGAATGGTGTGTGTGTGTACAAAACTATGTGACTCTAGGTTGGAAAGAGTGATTTACATGTAAATCTGTGAATTGTTCTGTTATTGAATGGCAAGGCCTCAGGGTGGGAGGATATGCAAGGAGGATTTGTGTCTGCTTAATTAGTGGTCCATTGTCTGCTGGGGGAAACCCTGATCCTGGGTGGTTTTCATTTGCATTTTGCTGGGTCTTAATTTTGGTGTTTTTCAGGACTGGTAGCCAAACTTTGGGGCTGTATAGACCGCCCAAAAAGGGCGGTCTGGCGCCACCTTTTTTTTTACTGCAGACCTTTGCCGCAGCAACTATATGGTGTGGAATAGATGCACAGTTACAAAAGGAGTGGGGAAACCCATCTCCTTTTTTGCATCACAGTTGTGATGCAAAAAAGGCAAAAGGCGACATAGGGCGCCTTTGCGACATCACAACTATGCAGTGCTGTATGGACGTTGTGCAGCTGCGACAGCATATCTACATACACCATTTAAATGATGCTATGTAGCCACGATGCACTCGTCACGTGCTAGTGTTGCGGGGCATGTGAAATCTACACCCCGAGGCAACACTAGCACGTGACGGGGGTGCCTCAAAGGGCTGATCTGTACCGGCCCTGTGTTGACTTTAAGGTTTTTTTATTTCCTCTTAAAGTCGTCCAGGTCATATTAGTTTTCGGAAGTAGTCATTCTTTTGGGAATTACTGAATACTTTCTGCTTTAAATACAAGGTAACTACTTCAAAAGATTTGCTTATACTTTAAGGATGTATATTCAAAGATATAGCTATGTTAATCTGGAAAAATCAGTATGCAAAGGGATCTTCTAGCACCTTTGAGACTAGCTGTAAGATAGAAGTTGCATGATACATGAAGTGGACGGTCCAGGGACAGACCTATATAAGCAGTGTGTGTGATATATTCATGCAACAACAACTACAGGGATGTGGTCATATTAGAATATTTCACCTTTATTTTATTTATTTTATATCTTGGCTTTCTCCTGTAATAGTACCCAAGGGTGCTCACAGCAAGTAAAGAACAAAATACACTTAAAAACCTACTCGTTACAACAGTTTTAAAAAGTTTAAAAAGTTAAAAACACATTAAAACATAGTAGGAAGATTGAAACATAATATGCTCCACCTTTGATAGACTCACCTTAGCTCTAGGTTTACTGGGTTCTTGCTTCATGTCCTGCATTATTTGGACTATAAAAGGGCCTTTCAATTAATGAAGGAAATGGCAGCAATCTTCTGGCCACTACCTGTATTATTCTTTCTCCCTAAAATTATAAACTTAAATACAAGAATGTGTTCGGATATCTTCCTAGATTCTCTGCAATTCATGGAGTCGACATGTACTGACTAGACAGAACCAAAACAACTTTTGGTTTAAGATATTCTGAAATAAATCTTTCCATTACTAGTAAAACCAAGCATTTTTATTTAAAGAAAAATCACTTTTGAGTCAGTTCTTATTTGGTAACAGGACTGAGGCTGCTGCCACACTGCAGAAGTACTGTAGTTTGACACTGCTTTATCTGTCATGGCTCCAGCCTATGGAACCCTGGGATTTGTCGTTTATTCAGAACATGCTAAAAGTTAGATATCTCACAAAACTACAAATTCCAGAATTTCATATCATTGACCCATGGCCACCATTTTGAGTGGGAAATCTCAAAATGCTCCTCAAAAGCATTTACTCTCAAATAACAAGAAAATGCTTAATATTATTCATCAAGTGAAGAAGGAGGGAATTCATGATTCACCGGTTGTTAAATTATTTTTAAATAGGATGACACTGTGCCATTTTTATCCCCCAAAGTAGTATGTTACAAGTGATGTGGTCACTTATAATGTGTTAATTCCATGCTCTAGACTGGGTACTTAGAAATGTGCATTTACTGAGGGTCTGTTTAGGCAGGAAGCAGATTAATCCCTGTGATCCTGCCTGTCACGAATGGGGTTTGGTCAGACTGAGTCACTTTGTTTACATATTTCCCCTCCCTTTAGCAGAATTCCCTTTCCATGTCTCCACACAGGGTGTGTGCATCAGTGCATAGGAAGTATTTGGATAGTCCCCTTTATATAGATTTGCATCATAAGGGCAAAAAGCCTTGTATCCCTGCTTGTCCTTCTTTACTACCTTGCTATTTGATTGCACTGAATTCCCTTATTTTCTTGTGAAATTAACTCTCATTTGGCCCGACCAGAAGGAAATAAGCATGGAAAAGCATTGAGTGCAGATGTGTGCCAAAGGCAACCTTTCTCAGTGAGCAGGAGAGGATGTGAATGGAGGGGAGAGCTTGTGTGTGTGCCTGGCTTTTTAGTTGCTTGTATTAGAATCATTCGCTGCTATTTCTGCTGTTTCTGCCAGCTGGCTGTGTGCCACTTTCTCTGTTAATGCTCAAGCAGCTAGCAGTTACAGTGAGAAAGGAAGCCCCTGCTTGGATGCTTCTGGCTGCTTTGTCAGTGCCGACTGTGGAATCTGTAGTAGATGCAGTAACGAAAACACAGCAGTCCTACTGAATCAGTTGGTTTTAAAAAACAAAATACACAAATTGAATATACTTAAACAGTCCAGTCAAAGGTAAGCCGTTTTAAGTTCTATTTATTTTATAAGGAGAGAGTTAAGTACAGGGTGGATTGATTTAAATCAAGACAATTTAAACCAGTGATTTAAACAATTATTTAAACTGCCAACATAAAACACACACATATGCAAGATTCCATGTTGTAATTCTTTCATTTCTAAAACTACTGTATATACTCATGTATAAATAATTTTATTCAAAAAATTGACCTCAAAAAACTGAGTTGAGTCAATGTAAGTAGATAAAGGTAAGTATTGTACTTTAACTCTTACTTTTTAAAAAGGGATGGTCCCCTGGTGAAAGGTAAGAATGTGATCTGTCCTGGAAGCGCTGATCCCTCCCTCTACTCTCTCATCCATCCAATCTTTAGTTGTGCCTGCTGGATTTTTGCAGGTTCTTTGACATTGTTTTTCTTTCCTTCATCCTTTAGATCCTTTGTTACATGCCCCTAGGTTTTAGCCTTGACTTATCCACGGTTCATATCAAAATCCATGATGTTTGCCCCAAAACCTGCCTGTGACATATATGTGAGTTCAACACCTGGCTGAATATATATTGTAGTCTGTTTGCTGTGTGGTTGTTCAAGCAAATAAAAACCCTTTATACTACCTCAGATGATTATCCAAAGTTTTGGTCATTTGGCCAGCATGAGTGTTACATATATGCTTACAGAGAAGGATGCAGTTGAGACATGAATCAGTTTTAGTTTGGTTTTCTCTGTATATATGCAGTGACACCACCCAAATAACTAGTATGAAGACCACAAATAACTAACTTGAAGACCTGGATCCAGATTTTTTTCCCTTTAATGTTTATATTGTTTTCCTTTAATGTTGCACACTGCATAGAAAGCTGCTTTTGAAACTGAACAGTATGGCAATGAATATGGGATCAGATGTTCAAATGCAAAAAAAAAAAAAAAAAAAAAAAGGAAAACCCCACTAAACTAGATTAAGGCCTAACTGCACGGATATTTGAACCCTTGTCTAAGTGGTTAGAACTTCTTAGAAGCAAGGGCAAGGGTGAGCATAGTGCAGCACACGATATGGTGGATTGCAACTAGCCAGCATGGCCAATGCCACAGATTGCTGGATGTTCAATGCCAACGACAAACATTTCGCCATCTCTGGAATAATATTTAATGAGAAAAAAATGCATTCTTACTGAAATGAATAATGTCAGAGCCATTCAAAGTAGAGAAAGGTAGAACCCAGTCCCAAATTAATGCTCTCACACCTGCCAGGTAGGAAATTGTTGTTATTTTTGTGTGCTTTCAAGTCACTTCTGACTTATGGGGACACTAAGGTGAACATATCATGGGGTTATCCTGGCAAGATTGCATTATTATATAAGACCCCTGACAAATTAACCTAAAGGAAATGTGGCCCTCAACGGGGGGGGGGGGGGGGGGGGGGGGGTAGGCTATATGTTCCTGGACTGTGACATGGATAATATTATGTTTATTTATTTGAATAATCAGTGTCAACAAATAATTTTCTTTTTATAAAATTGGGGAGAAATAAAGAAAGATTTAATAAAATGGAATAAAGCAAAACTATCATTAATGGGCAGAATTTTAACAATAAAAATGTTAGTACTTCCTAAACTAATTTTTTTCTCTCAAATGATTCCAATAACAATATCAAAGAATATATTCAAATTATGGTACAAAGAGATCTCATCATTTATATGGGAAATGAAGAATCCAAGGATCCAACTCAAAATACTACAATATTCAAAGGAGAGGGGAGGACTAGGAGTCACAAATGTGGAACTATATTGTGAAGCATGCTGTTTAACTTGTTAAGAAGTGGGTAACACTAGAGGATAGCAGGCTGCTGAAACTAGAAGGGGAAGGACTACACTATGGTTGGCACACCTATCTGGGATATGAAAAAGAAAAAAATAATAAAGATTTTAATAACCGTTATATTAGGAGAGCACTGATGGTTACATGGAAAAATTATAGAGACAGAGTAATAGATAAAATGCCATGCTGGATGTCACCGCAAGAGGCATTCCAAAGAAGAGAAACAATACAGAAAGACAATTGGCTTACATACAAAAATCTATTTAAAAAACAAGATGGTAAAATGAAAATGAAATCTCAAGAAGAACTATCAGAAGAAGGTTATGAAATAAATTCGTTCCCATATAGGCAGATTTCAGAGCACTATTAAATGGATAAGAAAATTTTTGGTTTTAAATTGAATCATTTAATTGTATTTTGTGTGTGTGTGTGTGTGTGTGTATGAGAGAGAGAGATAGAGATATACTGGGATATGGGACTGTTTGTTTTAAAGTGTAAGCCACCCTAGTTGCGTTATACAGAGAGGTGGGATATAAATAATTGATGATGATGATGATGATGATGATGATGATGATAAGGACAAAGAATCTGAAATTAGTAAAATTATTACCCAAGAACCAAAAGGTTTAATTGGAAAGTTCTATACTATTTTGTTGAAAATGAAATAGGACAAAATTATCAAGGAGGTGATTGTAAAATGGGGAATAAATATTGGACACCCACTGGAACTAGATAGATGGGGAAAAGCATGGAAGAAGCTAAATAAATATACAGTATCACAAAGATTAAGGGGAAATTATTATAAAACTTACTTTCAGTGGTATTTAACCCCGGACAAAATTTCAAAAATATATAAAAGTAAAAACAACATATGTTGGAAATGCAAAGATGAACCTTTTATCATTGCTGGTGTTAATGTAAAAAAGTAAGGAGATATTGGGCTATGGTTAATCAAACAATATGTTGAATGTTAGACATAAGGATACAATGAAAATCTGAATTCTACCTTTTAGATATGTTTAAAGATGAATTGGAGAACGAATATGGTAAAATCCTTTTTTACATGACCACAATAGCGAGGATAACTCTGACTCAAAAATGGAAATCGGGATATTCCAAGTGAAAGAGAGTGGTTGTTGAAACTATACATCACTATCGAAATGGACAGACATATTGCTAAGAGGAGAAACAATAGATAAGGTTAATAAGGATTGGATGAAAGTAATATATTATTTAAAAGAAAGATGGGGGGATGTAGTAAGGAGGAATATGTGAAACTTTTGTCCCCTGAAAAATTATTGAATATTGGTTGGTTGATTATCAAAGAGAAGGTAGAACTATTTCAGATGCAAGAATACAAGAAAAAAGTAAGAAATAGTAAATAAAGAAATCATGAAAGGTGAATGGAGTTTCAGAGAATAAAGGAAAGTTGGAAGTTAGTGAAAGAATAGGAATTAAGCAAGATAGGTAGCAAGGAAGAAGGAGAAGAATGTGAGAAGAAGGTTAGTGTATGTGAGTATGTATGTATGTATGCAAGCTTTTTATATTGTTTAAGTACTAAGTGCACTTGTTTTTAAAACTCAATAAATATTTATTATAAAAAATTAAAAAAATAATTTTCTTTTTATGAAAATTGCTTGATCATATGGTGACACGGAATCAAACTGTGTATGCCCACAGACACAAAGAAAAATGTATATTTTCATGCATTTGATGAAGAGAATTACAGTCACTTCATAGTCTTTCACATGCAACAAGACTCTATGCTTTTGAGATATGTGCTTAAACTTCCAACCAACTTTGTCCAGGAACATATTCGAAAGAAAATTATTGCCCCTGTTCTGAATTTTGTGATAAAATATAAAACTTGAAAAGTCAGGTCTTTGGACCTGAATGCACCAACAGAATTAACTCTTCTTATCTTCTTTGGATCGATTTAAAATAACTTAAGACCTACTCTTACCTTGAAACAGCTTTGAACTTAAATACAATTACAACTTCCTCTAAATTCTTTTTGTTTTTGTTTTCTTTCTTTCAAAGTTAAGGGTTGTCCACATGGGCCAAATAAAACATCCTCTCACCGCCCCCCCCCCCGGCAACCCATTCCCGTGGTTCCAAATCTGGACAATGCAGGGCTGAATCCCTGGTTCTAGTGTGAACTGTCTGGATAATGTCCAGCCAGGTCAGCAATGAACTCACTGTATACCATGCCACCCACCTCAGCCATTGTTGTGTGACTCACTTGCTCTGAGTTCAGAACAAGGCACCCAGCCATGTTCTAATTTTAGGCAGCTTATTCTGACCTCACTGCAAGGGATGTACTGCAGCACCAGTCATGTTAAGTGATATAGCAAGATGTGCGTTTGAACAGCCACCCAGCTTTGCAATGGAGGGTCCCAGTTAATAGTGGGATTTCAGGGCAGCTCTGGGACAAGAATACTCCAGGCTGTTCCCAGTATATTCTGGCACATGTCTTAGGATCTTATTGCTTGGTTTATTAATTCAGTGTACCTCTCCCGGTTTAAATTTCAATTCGGGCTGCATCCTGACCTTATCAGAAAGTTTTTGCTGCTCAGTCTGAATACAGCCAGGTGCTTCCACACTTTCAGGAGTGCTCTGCATGGCTCTTTTCGGATCTGGGAGTTTTCCGGCTTAAGAAAATGGCCACCATTCAGTGAAAGTTCTGTATAGTTTTTGCCAAACTGGGATATTCTCTAAGATTCCCAGATATTTTTAGATAATAGTTTTTATGAATTTTTAACTCCATTGATGTAGCTACTTATTCTCAGAATTCATTTTCACAGTCATGGCAGTACCTGTTTTTCTACAGCCACTGTCTTATAAATTTCACACCCACACACCAATCAGCAACAGCATTCTTGAATAACACCTCTGCAAAACTCTGTTGAGGAGCATTATACAGTCAGCCCTTTTTATCCACAGATTCTGCATCCATGGATTCAACCATCCATGCCTTTAAATATATTTCCTACCCCCCACCCCCCACCCCCAAAATCCAGAAAGCACATCTTGATGTTGTTATTTTCTATGCCACTGTATATAATAGGACTTGAGACATCCATAGATATTGGAACTCACAGCGGTTCCTGGAATCAAATCCCAGTAGATACCAAAGGTTTATTATATGAAGACATAACTCACTGCATGAACCATTCACATCTACCACAATGGTAGCACAATCCAACCACCACAGTAGTTTTAACACAATGAACCATGAATCTGAGCAGAAAGTATACATAGAGTGAACTGTATTCTCTCAGATCACATGCTAGTGTTGATTTTGTCTAAACAGAAAGGGAGGAACACTCAGGACACTTGTAGATATCATATTGCTTTAATAATAATAATAATAATAATAATAATAATAATAATATTTCCCACCTCTCCCTATGGATCGATGCGGGATTCCAACAAAGTTCAAATATAATACAGACAATCATAAAATTACAATTACATCAATGTATGAAATTTAAAACATCTTATGTTATTCTACAACATTATATTACTATAAAATCATATTATCTAGCCACAAGGAATCAGCATACCAAATATCCAAGATACAGCATCAGATCACAAGATCAAATCATTACCAGAGATCAGGTTATAAAAGGTCTGCCGGGTAGGCCTGCTGAAAGAGATCCGTCTTGAGTGCCTTCTTAAAGGCCTCTAAGGTGGGAATAAGATGGATCTCTTCCGGCAAGTTGTTCCATAATTTTGGGGCCATTTCTGAGAATGATTTATGGGAAGTCATAGTCAATCTTGTGTGGCTATGATCCAATAAATTTTTCCCTGCTGTTCTGAGAGTGCGGGGTAGATTGTGTAGGGAGAGGCATTCCTTCAAGTAACTCGGGCCCAAGTTATAACCAAAACTGAGAGCTGTGGTTTAATATGTTTGCTAACTATTAATTTTAACTATATTTTGAACTTGGTTTAAGATCCAAGTTAGTAAAATGACGCTAGACCTTATTTCAGACAGAATAGGAAATCCTTATTTAAACAAACTAGAATTGAAACACTGAAGTTAACCTGTGAATGGAGGAGATGAAAGTAAGCAGGAATGTATGAGTCTAATGCTTATCCCCATGTTCATAAACCATATTTTATTTCCTAGCAAATACAGAGATGCATATGTTTTGTGATATTTTATTATCCTAAATCAAATTCTGGTGAGTAAGTCTAAGTCAGACTTAGTCATGCTTGGATCCACTGAAACCAGTGGAATTAAAGTTTGTCATTGTTATTCTACTCCAACCCAACATATAAGAGGAAGTAAAATATCCCAAAACAAAACCATGTGCAAAGTCTGTGGCCACAGGTCTTTTGTTGTTGTTTGGTCTAAGTGCTGCATTTGCTGAAATAAAAAAGCACATATGACCAAAAAACAAAACAAAAAACAAAAAAACCCAAACCAAACTCAACAGATTTTACCTCAGTGGTAAAAACGAAGAGATGTCTCAAGGCTTTTTCTTGCTTATATAACATTTTTTAAATCTATAAAAAAATTATATACAGCTCCAGTATCCTAAGAGCTTAAGATGATGTAGAATAAAATATTTTTTAAAATTCAGAATAATTTAAATATTTAAAACAGCAAGGAATAATTGAAACAATCTCAATTTGTTTTTTGTTTTTTAACAAAAACAGTTCAAAACTATGTACTAGTACATGGTTTAACATTTTTTAAAAGATCCTAAGGCATAACTAAAAAGCCATGTTTTAACATGAAGTGAAATATCTATAATATTAATGTGGCACTGGAATGAAGCCAGTGTTGGCACCAGTCACGCCTCCAGAGGTATGGCATTTCCCTGTTATTTATTTGTTTATTTATATCCCACTCTCCCCTCAGACTCAACATGACTTACCATTTCAAAGAACTCAACATGACTTACCATTTAAAAGAACAATACAAAGAACTAGGGTGCTGTAGCAGAGAAGACTCACTCACAGGGCGCATTTTTGCTACCAGGGGCGGGAACACAAAGACGACATCCCTGGCACTTCTCAGTGTTTGGGCAGATATACATATGAGGGGGTATCATAAAGTTTTAATTATCATCTTTTAAAAAAAATTGACAGAAGGTTTGCTTTGATTTGTAATTGTTAACTTATCTCTATGTAGTCACTATCCAGATTTACACATTTTCCCCAGCATTTCTTGATCCTCCAAATACCATTATTGTAGAAATCTGCAGATTGCGCCTGATGAGGATTTTACACTTTAATCACTTCTGGCAGAGCCAGTTACAAAAATAAAGGATGCAATGAGTTGATTTTCTCCGCAACGTGCACTTAGGGACCAATGATGACACTGACAAAATTTCATCAATAGGCCATAATAACTTCTGGGTGATAATTATTACTTTACGATACCCCCTTGTAAAGCGCAGTCTGCAGACTTCTACAATATCAGGTATTCGGAGGGTCAGGATACGCTGGGAAAAATGTATAAATCTGGATAGTGACAACATAGAGATAAGTTAACAACTACAAATCAAAACAAACTTTCTGTCAATTTTTTAAAAAGGTGATCATTAAAACTTTATGATATCTCCCTCTTAGCAGAGCTACTCCTTTAATTATCAAGGGAGGGGTCCATTCTGATCTCCTTGAGAAATAAGTTCTAGAGCCTAGGGGCAGCTACCAAGAAATCCTCTTTCACAAACCCAATAACCATGCAAGGGTGGTGGGACTGAGAGAAAGGCCTCTTCTGATGATGTCAGGGCCTTAACAGGCTTATATAGGGAGATAGTGTGTGCTAGATAGCATGGACCTGAGCCATGTACATCATAACCAACACTTTGAATTTTGTCTGTAAACAAAATGACAAGTCAGTGGAGCTCTTGTAATAGGAAAGTAGTATGGTCCCTGTAACCTGCCCTGGTTAACACTAGCTGCACCTTTTGGTACTAGCTGAGGTTCTTAATTACTCTTCAAAGGCAGCCTCATGTAGAGCACATTACTGTAGTCCAAATGGATTGTTAATAAGACATGTACCACCATGGCCAGATTCAACACCTCAAGGAATGTACACAGTTGGAACAGAAGTTTTAAATGTGCAAAAGCACTCCTTGCCACAGCAGAAATGTGGCCCTCCAGGTTTCTGCTGTATTCCTCAAACCTGTGTGTTCAGGGGAATTGTAGCCCCATCTAACACAGACTGAATCCCTATTTATTATTATTATTATTATTATTATTATTATTATTATTAACCTTTATTTATATAGCACTATAAATTTACACAGTGCTGTACATACAATCTTATGAATTAGACAGTTCCCTGCCCTCAGGCTTACAATCTAAGAGAGACAACAAAAAAGAGAAGGGAAAGGGTGGTGGGAAAGGGGATGAGGTCCAGTGGTTCTTCTCTCCCTCTGGGGCCTGGACAAGGCAGATGGACTGGAGCGAGGGCTTGGCTTCTTAATACATAGTTAGAATCCTGGGGCAGATGGCACAATTCTGGGAATGCTTCCCTAAACAATATAGTTTTTAACTCAGTTTTGAAACTGGTTAGAGAAGTGATGAGGCGTGCATGTGGGGGAAGAAGGTTCCAGGAGTGTGGGGGCCGCAAGTGAGAAGGGACGAATCCAGGACAGGGCAGTGGAAATCCTCGGCTGGGACAGGAGACCTTGACTACCAGAGCGGAGAGTATGAGAAGGAGTGTGAGGAGAAAGAAGTTCAGACAAGTAAGGAGGGGCCAGTTCCTGATGTATCTTTTGACTGACTCAGAACACCTCTTTCTTGTCTGGATTAAGCTTCAAATTGTTTCTCTTCATCCAGTGCATTCCTTATGATAGACACTAGTTTAGGACCAAGATACCCTACTTGGAAAGGGGTGGAGCAGAGTAGTAAAGTTGGGTGTCATCTGCACCTCCAAACTGTGGACAATCTCTCCAAGTGGCTTCTTGTACATTTTGAATAGCATGTGGGACAAAACAGAACCCTGAGGGACCCACAGGCCAGTGAGCAAGGAGCTGAACACGAGTTCCCGACACCACCTTCTGGGTTTCCCCTCTAGGAAGGAATGGAAACACTGTAAAGCAAAGCCTTCAAGTCCCATTCAGGTGAGGCAGTGCAGAATACATGGTTGATGGTATTAAAAGCTGATGAGAGGTTCAGCAGAACCAACAGTTGCTGGCATAGGTTGTTCACCAAAGTTGTTTCTGTTTTATAACCAGAGCTGAAACAAGATTGAAATGAGTCCAGATAATGTTTCATCAAGGAACCAAAATGATATGTTAGACACTGACCAATAATTATCCATTATAGAGGGAATTACGGATGGTTTTTCAACAAAGGCTTCACAATTGTTCCTTTAGTTATGCTGGAACTCTGCCTTGTAATAAGGAGATACTGTCTACTCCCTTTGCACATGTTTAAAAAGAGTCTAATGCACATGTGGTGGGTCTCCTCTCCCCTTGGAACCTGTCCATATCCTCAGGCTGCACAAATTGAAAAGTACCTCTCAACAGTGGGCAAGGAGAAGCCAATCTGCTTTCCTGGACTAATTTTTATATGAAAAACCTTACACTTGCAAATTACATTAGCTGAAACAAAAGAGCATCATACCAGCAAAAATTTGGGAAGTGTTTTTTAAGTCCTGGGTACTTTTTATTAACGGTAAGAAAACAAGTAGTAAGTGGAAGAAATTGGGGAACATACTGTGTAGGTGACAATGCACCAGAACAGACCAGCAAAAAACACCAACTTCAGGGTGATATGAGGGCATGGTTTACACACAGCACATGCCCCGATGCTGCCCCTAAGCTGGCATCATGCCACTCCTCTGATCACACAGCAGGCAGCCTCACAGCATTTCTGTCGCATGGCATTTACACACGCCTCACCACAGAAATGCCAACAAGCTTGCAGTGGTGGCAGAAAGGATGCTTTTTTTCACCCCCCAAAAGAAAAATGAACCAGAAAAATGCTGGATTGGGGCCATGACATGCGATCACTGTGGCACTCAAAGGGGTAGCATAGAGCCACCTCTTTACAGCCATCTCTTTTGGCCCAGTGTCATGGAAGGATTGTGATGTAGATCTAATTCTATGTAAATTGCTCTGAAGAGTATACCTGACATATTAAAGAAGGCCAATGGAAACCAACTCTTAATTAATCTAAGTTATCATCTTTTTTCCTCATCTTCTTCCTTGTCAGTAACCATACACACATACCATTCTTTTGCACCAAATGTAAAGAAATCTATGACATGTGCTGGTAACATTGGCTGGATTAGAGGAGAATGTGCTTAAGATCAAGAGTTAGTCATGAATTAGTACATTTAGAATTGCTGTCTATGACTTGGGTCAATATCAATATGGATTTAAAAATACAAATCTTGTTTTAAATCGTCTTTCCTAACCCAGCAGTTTTCTTCGTAATGCCAATTTCCTTGCAAATGAACAGATGGTTCTGTAGATTTTGTATTTTCTTTTTTAAAAGATGAAGAGAGAAAACATACATTCTAATGCATAGAAATAATAGTAATTTGCTCATTTCTGCTTTGGTTAGAAACTTCAGGTCTGTATGTATTTATGCCACACTCTTCTTCATGGCATTTGAGACCACATTAGTAGGTTATGTTGAGAGAAAACATAGGCATCCTCTTTCATTCTTCATGGAATGTAACCATGACCGGAAGGGGTTAGTAAGGGTATTAAATTTCCATATTCCTCACTTTTCAAAAGGACTGCGGAAGGTAATTTGCAGGAAGTAGCCAAATCTTTTTGTCAGCCTGCAAAGTGAGCTGGATAATCATTCACAGCAACTTCTCCACTTCCTTAACTTCAAATGAGTTTTGCATTGATCTTAACATTCCTTCTAGGGCTGATTTATTGTTCACTGAGTGTGGATATGGTGAATTAAAAATAGTTTTACAGTTGTCTCCATTTTTCTTCCTGTTCTGTTAGCAGCAGTGTGATCACCAAACTGACTTTCCATACACTTACACATGCTTGTTATACTGCCATAACTAACACCATCTTCTCATCTTTCTACTGAGTAAACTGAGGCCCCTTTGTCAATGCTGGGGGAACCTGATTGTGAAATAATTGTCCAAGAAGTGATAATAAAAAATAAGAGATCTACAGAACACACCTTGTAGAGAGAACCAAACACACTCATCCTCCACATTTGCATCTTTGACTACAGATTTGATTATTCACAGATTTTATTAATATGTTCTCTTTAGAAATATCTAAGTCCTCCAGCTAAACTATATGGTTAACTTTAACCAAAAGTCACAATAAAGAACCTAGAGATTCTTAGAGAGGTGTTCTTAGGTAAAAACATAGTGTTTTTGTTATTTGCAGTTTTTCCACATTCATGGGGGTCCAGTGCCTCTAACCCCAGGGAATGGTAGGGCCACTGTGTGGTGAAGATGGCAAAATGTTAACGGGACAGAAAAAAAGGCAGAATTACTCAACACCTTCTTTGCTTCAGTCTTCTCAGAAAAAGGTAAAGGGTGTTCAACCTGAGGACAGTGGAGCAGGGGACAGAATAGGAGAATTTCAGCACAGAATAAGTAAAGAGATAGTACAGGAATACCTGGTTAATCTAAATGAATACAAGTCTCCAGGATCAGACGAACTAGATCCAAGGGTATTAAAAGAACTGGCAAATGTAATATCGAACCATTGGCAATAATCTTTGAGAACTCCTGGAGAACAGAAGTCCCAGCAGAGTGGAGGAGGGCAAACGTCCCCATCTTCAAAAAGGGGAAAAAAGAGGATCCCAACAATTATCATCCAGTTAGTCTGACATCAATACCAAGAAAGATTCTGGAGCAGATCATTAAACAGAGAGTCTGTGAATATCTGGAAGGCAATTCCATAATCACAAAAAGTCAACATGGGTTTCAGGTCATGCCAGACAAATCTGATCTCTTTTTTCAATAAAATTACCAGCTTGGTAAATGAAGGGAATGCTGTGGACATAGTATATCTTGATTTCAGTAAGGCATTTCACAAAGTTCCCCATGACATTCTTGCAAACAAGCTTGCAAAATGTGGACTAGACGAGGTAACCATTACATGGATTTGTAACTGGTTGACTGGCTGTACTCAAAGGGTGCTCAACAATGGTTCCTTTTCATCCTGTAAAGAAGTGACCAGTGGGGTCCCACAGGGCTCTGTCCTGGGCCCAGTGCTATTCAACATCTTTATAAATGACTTGGGTGACAGAATTGGGGGCACACTTATCAAATTTGCAGATGACACCAAATTAGGAGGAGTTGCTAATACCCCAGAGGACAGGATCAAAATTCAAAATGACCTGAATAGACTAGAAAACTGGGCCAAAGCTAACAAAATGAAATTCAGTACAGAGAATCTGTGAAATGCACAGATATAGGATGGGGGACATCTGGTTGAATGAGACCACATGTGAAAGGGATCTAGGAGTTCAAGTAGACCACAAGTTGAACATGAGTCAACAGTGCGATGCAGCAACTAAAAAGGCCAATGAAATTTTCAGCTGCATCAATAGAAGTATAGTGTCTACATCAAGGGAAGTAATAGTGCCACTCTATTTGGCTTTGGTCAGGCTCCACCTGAAATACTGTGTCCAGTTCTGGGCACCACAATTCAAAAAGGACATTAAGAAACTGGAGCATGTCCAAAGGAGGGCAACTAAAATGGTGAAGGGTCTGGAAACTATGCCCTATGAGGAACGACTTAGGGAGCTGGGAATGTTTAGCCTAGAGAAGAGAAGGTTAAGAGGTGATATGATAGCCCTGTTTAAATATCTGAAGGGATGACACATTGAGGAGGGAGCAAGCTTGTTTTCTGCTGCTCCAGAGACTAGAACGCAGAACAATGGATGCAAGCTCCAGGAAAAGAGATTCCACCTCAACATTAGGAGGAACTTCCTGACAGTAAGGGCTGTTCGACAGTGGAACACACTCCCTCGGAGTGTATTGGAGTCATCTTCCTTAGAGGTCTTTTAGCAGAGGCTGGATGGCCATCTGTCTGGGATGCTTTGATTGAGAGTTCCTGCATGGCAGGGGGGTTGGACTGGATGGCCCTTGTGATCTCTTCCAACTCTATGATTCTATGAATGTGGAGGGATGGGTGTATTCCCCATTCCTATCCTGCGGTGGTCTTCCTTCTGAGTCCTCTTCAGCCATGCTGCTTCATCTTGCATGCACAAACACACCCTTTCAACACCTGAATGTTGCACATTCTCTAAATAATCTCCTGTCTTCTCCTTTTTTGCTGCTGCCTCTCAGAGCTGGAATTCTGTCCCAGACTACAGTACAGGGATTTCTCCATTCATGTATGTAAAGGTGTCTGCCTTTCCTTTCAGTCCTTTGAGTGACAGTTAATTTCACCATTACATAATCAGCAAAAATGGCAGGTTCAAGAATGTATTGTGTTTCTACTTATCTGCAGATGGGGTTATGTATGAATCAATAATTCTGAGATCTCTTTTATGGGGATATCACACAGGAGGCTTACCATGGGTTAAATGCCAGGAAAATGCTTCTGAAGCGTGAAGGTGTGGTAGCCGGTCATGCTTCTGATTCATCACTGAAGTGTCCGCTTGCCTATCCTGTCCTCAAAGCATTCACAGAGCAGCTATTCCTTCAATAACAAGAACTTCTGTTATGAAGAAATGGCTGCACTGCAAATGCTTTGCTGATGGGAAATGAGAGGGGGCACTTCAGTGATGCTTCAGAAGCATGACCAGCTATCACATCTTCATGCTTGTGGAGCATTTTAACAGCATTTTAACTACAGTAAACTCAGGTGTGATAATCTCCATAGACTCTGTATGTGCAACTCATGTGTATGTGTTGTGTGCCTTCAAGTTGTTTTTGACCTGTGGTGAACCCATCACAGTATTTTCTTGGCAAGATTTGTTCAGAGGGATTTTTTTTTTTGTGCCTAAGAGGCTAAGAGAATGTGACCAAGCCATTGTTACCCTGTAGATTTCCATGGCTGAGCGGGGATTCCTACCTTGTTATCCAGAGTCATAGTGCTGAAACTACTACATCATGCTGTCTGTCCTCTCCCATGATTTTCAGTTCATTCATGATTTATCAATCACACTGTTGTATTGCTGTCAGAAAAGTGGGTACACAAGGGAGAAAGAAAATCACATTGGTTAACCAGGTGTGGCTGCAGAATCCATTCATTTTTATACTCGTTTCTTTCTACTTTGCCCTGTTTTCTACCTCCCACTCTCTGCTTCTAAAACTGATGCTTTCATACACCACATACTTAGTCATCTCTATGATTACTATTTTATAGCAAACTGCCTGCTTATTTCCTAGTTGAGGATTAAGGGGAACCCTTTCCCCTCCTACTGACATACACACTTGATGGTCTTGGCTGAGGGACATTACGGTTGGCAGAAACCTGAGAGGAATTTGCCCTGGTAGCTGCTGAAAAGAATATTTGGCAGTGAGGTAAGCCCACATGACTGTGATTCATACTGTACTCCTTGAAATATGGCAAGAGGCCTAGGAAAGGATTTAGTGCCAACACTGAGAGAGCAAGGACACACTCAAATATCACATTCTTTTTATAGTACAGGCATGCCTCACAAGAAAAATATTGTACTTGGCCTGCCAGCAGAAAAAGAGCAGTCCTGATTGTGATTTTACGGCTTGAGTCACTCAGTTAATCAGTTAGTGGTACAACCTAGGAAGCCTTATATTAAGACTGTTTGGGTGGAGGATTCAAATTAATTAACAGTGACATCAAGAGTTTATTAATTTTCCCTGAACCTCTTTCTATTGTAGATTGAAGATTTTTATTATGTTTGGCTTGTGGAAATAATCTCAGATTTTCAGTTTATGGCTAAGATTGCTTCATTTGAACTGTTAGACATAAATTTTATACCAATGAATTAATTCCATTTTTCCTCATCATATTGTTGAACAAAATGCCCTAAAACATTTTGCCAGTTTACTTAAGCAGGTATTAGATGTAACAGTTTTAATAGTAGATACAGAACCTTTCTTCTTCTTTTTACAATTATCTTATGGTACTCTGCAGCTGGATATGTATACAGTAACTTACTGAAAGGTATGTACTAAAATATGAATGCATACTATCTAAATGCAACTGTACATAGTAGCAATAGCTCATAGTAGTACTAGACTACCTCTTTTTCCTGCACAGATCCCAGGTTTCATCCCTATCGTGTCCAAGTAAAAAGGGACTTGTGTAGCAGATGTTGAGAAGCTCCATCAAACTCTCCTAGTCAGACTGAACAACAGTGGGATAGATAGTCTTACGGTGTGTTTCAGTAGAAGATATTTTCATACTGAAGTCAGCCCTCTGTATCCATGGAATTCAGCCATCCACTGCTTTCATTCATAGGTGGTAAATTCAACACAATCAATACATGCTGTCCAAATTTTAAGGATAATTTCCTGGACAAGCTATGCCTGTCAAATAGCTCATTCATCTGGTAAGTTCCTATGACAGGTATAAAGTCAATCATAAATAATTATAATTATAAATATGTTAGGCATAAACAGCATCAACTTGACATAGTAAAAGAGTGGATAGATCCAAGAGGTATTACACTGTTGACAAGCAAAAGTAGGAATTGTGCAGCCCTCTAGAGGTTGTTTGACTGCAGATCTTAGCAACCCTAGCCAGCCTTCTCAAAGTAAAAGAAAGCTGGAAGATGCAGTTCAGCCATCTCTGGAGGGCTGCATTATTTAAAAAGGAACCATCCCCTCCCTGTAGTCAGCAGTGCAATCTGTCCCAAAAGCACTGAGCCCCCTCTGTTCTCTCATTGATCTAACCTTTAGGGTGAGCACAAACAGTTATGCCTGCTGCAATTTTGTAAATTCTTTGGCATTGTTTTCCTTTGCTTCATCCTTTAGATCCTTTGATACATGCCTTTAGATTTCACCCTGGATTTATCCATGTGTCATATCAAAATCCATAATTTTGGCCCCCAAACCTGCCCTTGACTTATGCATGAGGTCAACTTCTAGTTGAGTGTATACCATAAGTTATTGTTGCATCTGGGAAAACAAATCATGTTGAGAACATGGTTAACTTAGGCAAACAGACTTAAACAGACTAAAATTTCATTTCTGACCATGGGTGGTACTGCTGAACTCATGAATATCTCACATGAATACTGCTGGCAGTTTGTCCCCTCATTTGTTGGCTTTCTCAGTAGTGTCAGTCTGGTTGTGAAGTGACTTGCCCAGAGAAGCTCACCTGGTTATTTCATTGTCTTCATTTTAATGCCATGTGGACTATTTTTATTTATCCAAGGTTTTGTTTTTTTTTAATTTAATGTCCTGGCTCTTTTTTGCCTGCTTGTATATTTTTCTGGTTTTCTGCTTTTTATTCTTCCTTTTTAGAATTTGTTATGTGAGAATTTGTTATGTTAGTTCTCCCCAACCTGGTAGATGGCAAAAAACACAGGCATGTCCCGTATTATTCAGTGGTAGTGATGTGCATGTAGATGTGTCAGCGTGTCTGCATGCATGCATCACCATTGAATATGGGATGTGGCGGTCCATGGATAGTCAAATCTGCAAATCACCAGCCCGCCAATAAGAAGGCCCCCCTGTATTGTGGAGGATGTAGCTGGTCATCTTCCTCAAATGTTTGTTTTAACCTTATTCTGCATGTCTGAAATAAGCTACAATCTATACTCCAACAGTAGTCCTTTTTTGTTTTTCAGGTCTAGCACAAACCCTGTTTTCTTGTTTTACTTTCTTTAAGGAGGTATTGGTTAGTTACAATGTTATAAATGCCTCCCTAGTCCCTAACATTTTCAAGGGCACTGTTGGTTCAAAGGCTTATTACCTCTCAAAGTATCATAAATCAGTAGCAGTATCAGAAATGGCTGGGTCTGTGGCTTATGGAAGTTCCTCTTCCTCTAAGAATATGTCTGTGACAGATTTATATTGATGGCTATGCTACCTACACTGCAGTCACAGACTTCCATTATATTCAGGCTCTGCTAATTCAGGCAGCATTTCCTGTTGAAGGTGAGACAAGGTCCTGCCTGAACAAGGGGTGAAATTAAAGCTGAACTTTCTAATTGCTGTTAGCACAGGGAGACCTTTGAGAAATATTGCAGGACCTGTGTGTGTGTGTGTGTGTGTGTGTGCACATGCACACTTACGTGTGCTGCAGGCTACCTGTGCAGTTCCTTTGCCAATCTGCATGAGATTGGCAGTGCATATGTGTTTAAAAAGTGTCCCACTTTTGAACAACCCAGAGCTCTGGAGTGTGTATGTGCCCTGTTCTGAATTGGCCTTCCATTTTTCAAACTGAAGTGGGGAAGCATACCTCATGTATGAACCTGAAAGAGTTTTGGACTGCATTCTTTATAGCCTGCAGCAAAAATCTCCAGTTAGAAGCTCCCAGAAGCCTATAAAAGGGGAGGCCAACTACAGTGTCTCCATGTTCTTAGTTCTCCATCAGCCACCTTTCCTCTGCTCTTAGGCAAGGAATTTGCCACATTTCAACATTCTTTAAATATGGGCCATGCTGACTGGGGATTTCTGGGAGTTGTAATCTCAGGCCTTCTATGCAGAGGCCAGGATACTCCAGGAGTATCCAGACCCCTCAGCTGCCCCAACGTGCCTCCATTACCTTAACCTGCTTTCCTGTATCACCCTGGCTGGCTTCCTGGGTGTCCTGCTGGGCTGCCTGTGCATCTGCCACTTCTGCAGGTTGCTCATGTCTGAGGTCTGAACGAGGCACCCAGAGATGGTTACATGTGGGCACCATATTCTATCCATAGGATGAGTGAGCCGTGGCAGCAGCAGACACACTGGGCAGCCCAGCGAGATGCCCGTGCAGACAGTCATGGCAGAGTGGAAACAGAGGTCTCCAGATCTCCCTGAAAGTTTTGAAGCAAAAGGCAAGTTTTTTTTTTTAAATCACACTCTCACAAAAGTTGCCTAAAGCTGGAATAGATAATTTTAACTTCATATACTTTTAAGATTAAATACTTTTCTTGAAAGTGAAAGAATCATGTACAGAATGGAAAGGATGTAACAATTTGTTTCACCAAGAAATTGTCTGTGTTCTTTGACCAAAATAAAGAATGAAGTTCACATTTCATTGACCTCTTCAGGTCTTCTGTCCATTCTCTCCCCATCTTGCCTCTCAGATTCCTTTTTCTAGGCATCTGCTATTCCCATCACCCTGCTCTTTTGTCTAAGGGCCTTTCTGGTTTCCTTATCCTGTTGCTGGCCCCTGATCTGACATTTCTTAGCTCCTTGTTTCTTCTGTTCATCTCCTTTTATTAGACATTCCCTTTCCCTCTGCTGTCTCTTAGAACTTGATCAAAACTTCCCAAAGGGATTGGTGATACTGTAGGTTTCATAAATAGGCTTGTACTGTATAAAGCTTCAAGACAAAACTTTCAGTCCAGTCCTGTGACAGGATTTCTCCTGGTCCAGAGGAAAAGAGAGGTGATAGTCCCTATTGTGGCTATGGGCAAAGTGTAGCCCTCCATATGTTGCATTGAAACTCCTATCATCCTTAACCAGCATAGCCAAGGGTGAGGAAAGCTGAGAGTTGGAGTCCAACAACGTTTGAAGGGTCATACTTTGCCCATCCCAGTCTTAAGGGGACGGCACACAATTATTTTAGTTGTCCTATGCTAATTGGGGATGTGGTGGCTTAGTAGTTAAGATACCAATTCTGATGATCATAAGATCTCAAAGTTGGCAGTTTGAGGCCTGGGTGCTGCATGATGGGGTGAGCTGTCACTAATCCAAGCTTCTGCCAACCTAGCAGTTTGAAAGCATGCAAATGCAGGTAGATAAATATGTAGAACTTCAATGGGAAGGTGTCAGGTTTTGGTGCAGTCATGCTGGCCAGATGAACACCAGAGTAGTCCTCAGACAATACTGGCTCTTCAGCTTAGTAACAGAGATGACTTACAGTCAGTTATGCCTAGACATTCATGTCAAGGGACTACTTTTACTTTTTTATGCTACTTTTAGGATATGTGCTGCTTCACCCTTGTCAAGCAGACATATTTATGGCTGTTTAGGGAATCTTAGGTAGTTAATTAAGTAGCCCTGGTGGCATAGTGATTAAATGCCTGTACTGCAGCCTCTGACACCCACACGGTTGTGAGTTTGATTCTGCAGGACTACAAGGTTGACTCAGCCTTGCATCCTTCTGTAGGTCACTAAAATGGGTACCCATCTTGTAGACAATTAGCTTATACATTGTAAACCACTTAGGGAGTGCTTAAGTGTACTGGTAAGCGGTATAGAAATGTACTTGCTATTGCTATTGCTATTAATTGTAGTGCACTCAACCATCTTCTGATCCTTCAGTGGGTTAGAAAATGTGTTGGTGGAGTGTGTTTCTTGGTAAGTAATGCCTGTAAGTTGACCTGGCGTTCTCTTCTAACAGAATATCATGACATAGAATTGACAGGTGCCTGCGCTTGTTAGAGGGGATGGATTTTGAGAGAGTATTATTGGAATGAAAGGCCTGACAGAGCTTTGACTCCAGTCATAGCAGACATCTTAGGATAATAAATTTAAAAGAACCAAATTGCCAGAGGGAAAAAAGTTTAGAATCCTCAACAGGAGGAACATTTTATTTTTTTAAATGTATTTTTGGATAGAAATAGCCAAAACTTTTCAAAACAAATCTGAAAGAGTAAAGGATGGAGGGAGCCGTGTTGTGACATGTCCTCCCATAAAGAGCAGATGGAAGTGAGAGGAAGGATCAGTCTGGGCCAGTTCTTTTTCTTTTACAAGAGAGGGTAGTCACTTAATTAACCTTGACTGAACTAGACAATGTTACCTACCCATAACACTTTTGGGATAGGTGGCTGACAGAGGAAACAAAAGCAAGCAGGAAAGGAAGACAGATGATCCTAATTCCCCTCTGTCTAAGCCATTTCATCCCTAGTGGTGAAGAAACTAGCAAGAACAAGTGCAGAAGTCACTGTTTCTTCCAACAAAGCAATATACTACCTCTCTGATTGATCATTATATCCTTCCAAACCATTACACTTGAATTATCATGGTGATGCAAAAAGAATCCATCAGGAAAGGCACTTTAATTAACTCACTGAAATGTTTGGACAGCAATAAATGCAAGAGAAGGTTTCCCAGTCTGCAGTCTTTCTTGATAACCCTTGTTTTCAATCTCACAATCATTGATTTGCTATAATAATATCTTAAAATGTAGTCACAAAACATACTTTTTCCAGCTCCTCTTATTCTGCTTGAAAACAAAACACCCTTAAATGTTAGCCATCTGCTACGCTTATCACATAATTTTTTTTTTTTAAAAGGAGTGTGTATGAGTTCATGCATTTTGCAGGGTTTGCATTTTTTGATGACCTATTTTTCAAGCTGATACTTATCTTTTAGTCTGTCTGTCCTACAATTTATGCAGCTGATGGCAATTAAAGAACTGATTTGTGGCCATTTACATTCCTTTCAGAGGGACATAGTTAACATCTTATTCTCTCAATATATCATTCCTTTACACTGTTTAATACTGCTTCAGGCTGCAGGCTCACATACTGATGTGCATACTAGGTCTGCTTGATTTTTATATGATTTAGATATGCATTAACTTTGTGTAGATTCTCAAGACTTTATTTTTGATTTTACATGGTGCTGGGGCTGTTTACATTCATTAGGTTCTAAAAAACTGACACCAAGAGTGTTGGTGTATTCTGTTGTCTTCTTCTTCATGCTATCAATGGGGGAAGGAGCAGTACATGTGTACCTCTCTCCATGCAGGCGAATGTTTTCCTTTGTGTGTGTGTGCACCTCCCTGTCTGTGCATGCAGCTCCTTTCCCTCACATGTGGGCCACTCTTTCCCTATGGCAATGAGAGGCCATGTTCCTCCAGCTCTCCCAGCCTGGCCCCAAGTCATAGACCTTAGGCTTAGCTGGGGTCAAAAACCTTGTTGCCTCTTGGGCAGTAGTGTCACTGGGGAGGTGAAGAGGGGTTGGTGCGGTCCACACCCCTTGCACACACACCCCATGATGCTATTGAGATTGACAAACAACCTATTCTCTTCACACCTATCCTCAGTGGTGCTGTCATCGTGCTGCCAGACTCTCTAAGTGCCATAGCCTAGGACCCTTTAAAAAGAAAGGAGATGGTTTTTATTTATCTGTTTACTTATTTTATTCATTTATATCCCATCTTTTTTTTTTTGCACCACTGGAATTCTAGAAAGCTTTTTAAAATTGACACCAATACATATTAAAAACATACAAAAGCATTGGTAAAATGTGTAAACTTTATTTTTTTAAAAAACAATCTAAACAATTACAGTTGGCCCTCCACATTTGCAGCTTGACTTTTGCTTATTTGATTATTTTCAGATTTGATTAATATGTTCTCTCTAGAAAACTCAAAGTTCCCCAGCATGAATCTGTGGCCAACTTTCACCAGATGTTGCACTGGAGGACCTAGAGATTCCTAGAGAAACCACTTCTCTAGGTGTTTGTAGGCCTTCTGTATTCTGTGGTCAACTCCCAACATATGTTGACCATTGAGTTGTGGTGGACAACCTAGACATTCCTAGAGAAGTGTTCTTTCAGGTAAAAAAAAAAATAGTGTTTTTTCCACTTTCACAGGGGTCCTGCATCCCTAACTCTAGTGAATGTGGAAGACCAACCATAAAATCATTTTTAAATTTATTAAAAGGCAGTATACCATTCGATACCATTGACCACAGTATTCTTCTGAAGTGTTAGGTATTGGGGGCACTACATTGTAGTGGTTCAGCTCCTACCTCTCAGAAAGGTTCTAGATGGTAATGCTTGAGGACAGTTATTCGACCAAGAGGGAACTCAAATCGGGCATCTCTCAAGGAGTGATTCTGTTTAACATTTATGTGAAGCCGCTGGTTGAGATCATCTGGAGACATGGGGCCAGGTGTTATCAGTACGCTGATGACACCCAAATATATTTCTCTATGTCTCAGACTGCAACAGTAACTAAGTATGGCATCTCTTCTCTTAATGAATGTCTTAAGGTGGTAATGGTCTGAATGGTGGTAATGGTTGGGAAAACCGATTAAAGTTGAATCCAGATAACACGGAGGTACTTGCTATAGGAACCCTGAACCCAGATATGGAGATATGTTCACCGGTCCTAGATGGGGGTCACACTTCCTCTAAAGGACTGTGTTTGTAGTTTGGGAGTGGTCCTAGACTCATCCCTTCAGCTGACAGCCCGCGATGGCCAGGAGCGCTTGTTATCAGCTTTGGTTGATACGCCAACTACGACCCCACCTGGTGCCGGGTGACCTAGAAACAGTAGTACACGCTCTGATAACCTCTCGATTGGACTTCTGCAACGCACGCTACATGGGGCTACCCTTGTACCTAACTCAGAAACTTCAGTTAATTCAAAACTTGGCAGCCAGGTTGGTCACTGGAACATCAAGAGGCTCCAGTTCTGAAATCTTTACACTGACCGCCAATTAGTTTCCGGGCACAGTACAAGATGTTGGTAATCACCTTTAAAGTCCTACATGGCTTAGGTCCATGGCTTAGGAACATCTCCTTCCATACAGTCCACCAAGCACTCTCAGGTCCTCTTGGACTAACTTACTACAGCTTAAGAAGACCAGGCTTGCTGTGGTTACCCAGTGGACCTTTCATCGGCTGCTTCTAAACTTTGGAATTTGGAATGATCTACCAGAGGAGATCCACCACATAACATCTCTTCAGGCCTTTAAAAAAGCCATTAAGGGAGATCTCTTCCGGTGGGCATTCCCAGACTGAAAACAGGTCCTCTCCACTGCCCCACAACTGTGCATTCTTGACTCTCCCAAAAATTGTCTCATTGTAATGGGGATTAAATTTTACTGTGATTTTAATAATTGATTTTTATGCTGTTGTATTTTAAATTGTGGGTTAGGGATTGTGTTGATTGTTTATTATGGTTTTATTTTTTATTGTAACCCGCCCCAATCCTTTGAGGAGAGGTGAGCTATATATTATTATTATTATTAAAATCAACAAAAGAGCACATTATGAAAAGCCCCTTTCAGTCAATTCCTAAAAGCCTGATGGATTAGGAAAGCATCCACATGTGGTGGAAAGAGAGCCAGAGGGACCCATACTAGCTCTCTAGAGAGGGAGTTCCAAAGCTTGGAAGAAGCTGCCAAGAAGACCTTTTTTCATGTTCCACCTGTTGTGTCTTGGGATCTGATGGGACTGAGAGAATGCCCTCTGCTGAAGATCTTAGAGCTTTGGCAAACTCATACAGGAATATACAGTCCTTCAAACAGTCTGGAACCAAGCCATGAAGGGCTTCCCTAGGTCATAATAAGCTTTTTGAATTGTGTGGAAATAGATTGGAAGCTAGAGAAGCTGCTGCAGTAAGGGAATTATAGGCTCCAAGTAAACAATCTGTTTGCAGCTCTTGAACCCAACTGAAATTCCCAAGCAGTTTTCAAAGGCAGCTCCAAGTAGAGCACATTACAGTGATTCCTGGTTGGATATAGCTGCAAACACTGTATTAGTCTGAGAGAGGCAGGCAGCTACACATGTTCTTTCATTCTGCCAGGCTTTTATGATCCTTGTACATGCATTTTCTTATTGTCCATTTCCCATGAAGCTAGCCAGCCCAAGGGATTTCTAATGGTGAATGCTGTGAGAGCTGCAGATGAAGTTCTCTGTCCTGGGATATTATGTCTTCTTGCAGCTGACAGGGATAGAGGTGTTTACTTGATTCATTGTGTGAGTAAATAAGAATATGAGGGTTGAATGTTAATCTTTACAAAAAACCTTGAGGCTTATTCACATAATTCTGCTTCATATGGTAGATATGTATGATACATATGTGACCACTAGTGAGAACAATTGATGTCAAATCATTGCAGTCAGAACATGCATAGTTTCTTTTGTTATTAAAATATTCTGCCCTGTATCAAAATATCTCAGTGAGGGTGCAGGCAACAAAAAAATAAATATTTTAAAACAATTTAAAGCAGTTTAAAACAAGCTAAAACAATTTACAATAATGTAAACAATAAATATTTTAAGTAATATAAAGTATTTAATGCAAATGGATCTGAGGAAGTCTACTAAGGCTCATGCTGCCAAATTCTTTCAGTTAGTCTCAAAGATACTACAAGATCTCTGTAGTACTGATTCTACAGACTAACACAGCTATATCTTTGAATAATTAAAAATAGTTAATCACAGCTCCAAAGCCTAGTCAGGCCATGGTTTCTTGTCCCCAAAAGTTTGGTTGGAAAGCCAAGTTTTAACTTGGTACTGAAATAAAGTCAAAATTAGTGGTAGTCAGGTCTCTAAGGAGAGGGCATTCTGCAACTAGGGTGCCACATCAGAGGAGGCTGTCTCCCACCTCTCCACATAATGTATTGTTCCCACTGATGGGGAAGAGAAGAAGGTACCTCTAGAATTAAAACAATATTTAGCAGGGCACATCTTCAAGTGTCAAAGTCTCAAGCTTGTTATCAGCTTTCGGTGCCACTACCTCCACCCATCATCTAAATCCATTTCAAACCAGATTTAGGATGGGATTTGGAGTTGAGACTGCCATGGTTGCTCTGGCCGATGACATTCGTCTAGGCATCGACAGGGGTAGTGTGACCCTGTTGGTGTTACTGGATTCTCAATGGCTTTTGACACAATAGATCATGACATCCTCTTGAATCTCCTGAGAGGGTTAGGGATTGGAGGCACTGTGTTGCAGTGGTTCTGTTCCTTCCTCTCAGGCAGGTTCCAGAGGATAGTGCTCGGGGACAGTTGCTCTACTAGGATAGAGCTTAAATGCAGTGTCCCTCAAGGTGCCATCCTGTCCCCAATGCTTTTCAACACATATGTGAAGCTGCTGGGAGAAATCATCTGGAGACATGGGGCAGTGTGTTATCAGCTCTGACCTCAGATGGCATCTCCTCTCTCAACGACTGTCTTAAGGTGGTAATAGACTGGATGAGGGAAAACAGATTAAAACTGAATCCAGACAAAACAGAGGTAGTTACGGCAGCAGTCCGGAACCCAGGTATCGGGGTACAACCTCCAGTCCTAGATGGGGTCACACTGTGCTCTAAGGACTGTGTTTGCAGTCTGGGGTGCTTCTAGATCCTTCGCTTCACATGACAAATCAGGTGAACGTGACAGTCAAGATGCCTGTTATCAACTCTGGCTGATGCGCCAGCGGCACCCTTTACTGGAAGTCAGGGATCTTGAAACCATAGTACATGCGCCGGTAACCCATGTCTGCATTTCTGTAATGCACTCTACATGGGGCTACCGTTGTGCCTGCTCCAGAAACTTCAACTGGTACAGAATATGGCAGCCAGACTGGTCTCGGGTACAACTAGAAGAGACCACATTACTCCAATTTTAAGATCTCTTCACTGGCTGCCCATTAGTTTCTGTTCCCAGTATAAGGTGTTAGTTATTACCATTAAAGCCCTAAATGGCTTGGGTCCAAAATATCTCCGGGACTGCCTCCTTCCGTATAATCCACCCAGCACACTCAGGTCCTCTGGAAAAAAATTTGTTACAACCAATAAAAACCAGGTTATCCACTACTGCCCAGAAGACCTTTTCAGCTATCGCTCCCAGACTATGAAATGGACTGCTGGATGAGATTTGTCATATAACCACCTTAGAGAGCTTTTTAAAATCTGTTAAGATGGATCTCTTCCAGCTGGCCTATCCTGAATAAACGCGCGACCACCAAAGAAGAGAAAGAAATGAATTTGATCCCGTTTTGCTGTTTGCTTGTCCATGGTTGTTGCTGTTGTTTTATTGTTTTAATTTTTATTTTTTATTGTGTACATTTCTATTGATTGTTAACAGGTTTTAATTGTAAAATGTTTAATCCTGTTTTAAGGGAGGGAGGGTTGGGGGTTATGTTATGTATAATTTTAATGTTGTAAGCCGCCCTGATTGCCTGAATGCAGATGGGGCGGGATATTAATAATAATAATAATAATAATAATAATAATAATAATTTGCTTAGATGTGCATTGGTAGCCAGAAGTGCATTGGCAGAACCAGTGTTTAATGGTTTCTAAAAGGTGTTCCTGCCAGCAATCTGTCACATATCACACTAGTCTCTGTGTTGTTCCATGCAGAGTCCACTGTAGTCATCTAGATAGGAAGTTAGCCAGTCCATGAACTAATGTGACCAGTTCATTTCTGTACAGGAAAGGATGTGGTTCTTTAAGGGCATCTTTGTTGAAAGTGGAATGCAGCGATGAAGTGCATCTGTGCTGATTTGACACAGAACTCCATCTACAACTCTGGTGTCAGAGCAGAAATTAGTTCTGCGTAATCATAGGATTAGTCTATACATAGCACTATACTCCATGAAGCTTGTCCTTCCCATTTTAATACTTCTTCCAGAACTTCAAGGTGGCTTTAAAGGATATTAAACCAAAGTGTTTCCATAATGGACACTTTCATATCTTACAAAGGAGGCTTCCTTATACAAGGCTGAAGCCACAGGCATAATATTGCATACACCAGATTTCTCTAATCTGATGATCTGCAGATGTATTGGATTATCATGCCCATCAGTTTTAGCTATGCTGTTGGAAGCTGTAGTACAGTGAGCCCTTGTTATGTGCTGGGGTTTGGTTCCAGGAACCTCTGTGGATAACAAAATCCGTGATGCTCAAGTCTGGCATAGCAAAATGGTGTCCCTTATATAAAATCGCAAAATCAAGGTTTGCTATTTGGAATTTATACTTGTTATGAATATTTTCAAGCCGTGGATGCTTCAATCTGTGGATAAAAAATCCATAGATAAGGAGGGCCAACTGTACATACATACATCCAAACTGAGGAAGGCTAATTTACACTAGCTGGAAGTTGCTCTCAAGGGTTTCAGATAGGTAACTTTTCCAGCCCTACCTGGAGAACTCAGGGGTTCCACCTGGGACACTTTGGATGTATGTTCTTCTGCTGAGCTTCAGCTCTTCTAGTATTGAAAACTCTGTTATGAAAACTCTGTCTTTTCAACATTCCTTTGCTTATTCAGCAAACAAGGCAAGCAGTGAGGGACTCAAGCAGCTACTTGCATGCTTACAAGGCTCTGTATTCCTTCAATGCCATCACACTGGTTTATAGATGCAAGTCCACCAGGAGCAGTAAAGAAGCATTTAATACAAATAATAAAATGAACAACATTTGCAGAGCAATAAAAAGCAGCACCTTTGCAACTTCATTACTGTTTTGAAAAAGACGAGAGCATCGGTCACCAAGCTCTGCAAATAAATAGCTTTTTATTAGGTTTCAGGTGAATGCATATGCCAAATCAGACTTCCACAGCACTACTTTTGCTTTGCTTTTTTCTCATCTTAGTGAGTAGTCTGGGAGGGGGGAACCCAACATAAAATAAAACTCTATAACTGGTTTTATGAGGAAACATATTGCAGTTAAGGACACATTGTGAAGAAAAGCCCTTAAGATCACTGAAACTATAGGAAGTGCAAAGGCAGGGAAAGGAAGTCATGTTTACTTGAATGTGTTTGGCTGAGGATTACATGGACTTCAAGATTTCAGGAACAGATAAGGTTTTAGAATTAATGCATTAAATCTGTAGCTAACTATTCACATTCAAGATATAAGAAAAACTGGGGTTGTTTTTGTTTTGAGTAATCAAAATAAGGGACTGAAGTGCCAGACTTCTGTAAGCAAAATGAAGTTAGCTGAAGTTTGCAACACTGGCCTCTGGCCTCTAAAGGACTGAATAATGTGTCTACTTATTCACCCACAAGGCCCAGACTCATTGATGCCTAATTTAAGAGGGGTTCATGCCACTACAGTCTACCTAAGGGTTAATTCAAACATGCAGGATTCTTATACAAAACAGCCTTAATGAGCAATACACCACTATACCATGTAAGGGGGGCACATGTTGGAAAACTACCTATATAAAAAAACCCAAACTCTTGCCTCCACATTGCAAACTCAAGACCAATTTATTTTATGAACAGAGGTCAAGTGGGTAAAATGTTGTTTTTAAATGTTTCATGTGGAAGGGTGGAAAAGTTGTATGTTTGAATTCACCAAAAACATTAAAAGGTTACTTTTTTGAACTATATATCCCGGAATTGACCAAATAAGTTACCTATTCTTCCCACCAAATAGATTTCTCCCAATGAAATGCCCTTTGAATATATAAAAACCGTTTGTCAATACTGTTTTATAAGGTATTTTAGGGGAAATATTTTCAACATGTAGCCACCCTTCTTCAGTTTGAAGTACTATAGTCCAAGAAAGGAAACTGCCTTTTAACAGATTTGGTCTCGTGCCTGAAATAGCTTCCCTTTTCACAGCCATGCATGGAGAGTCCAATGACGGGACATGAGCTGTTGTGATTGAGAATGAACTGAGCACTCGTGATTTGAGCTAAACATTTTAGCTACAATTTTATTTATTAACAAAGGTGGATTCAATAGAAAAGTGAGTGCTTGTAAGTGACTGGCTCTGTATGCACAAGCCAGGATACCCTGTTAGTAGTCTGGAATATCCTAGCTGCACACCTGCCCTGATCTCCCCCCATCACTTCCCCCCCCCCATTCCTCAGTTTTTTGCACAGGCATCTCAGTGAGATTCTTAGCATGTCCCTTGCCATCATGAGTTGTTTGCTTCTGAGGTCAGAGCTGCCTCATAATAATAACATGTTGGCACCTCACTCAGACTTCACATCAAGTGACCTGTGATGATATATTTTTTTAAATGTGGTTTAAGGCTGTTAAACCCCGATTCTGGTGCAGAACATGCTGGACATCGTCTGGACTGCTCGTACCAGAACAGGGGTTGGAGCTGTGCATCAGCCAAATGGGACAATGCCAGAACAAGGCCTTTTGGGCTGTGCTGACAAGGCCACTGTCTAACTCAGAAACACAGGTCAAATTAAGTACGTTTAGCACTTGTGAAAGAGATCTATCTGACATATCATGGGATTGCCTTCAGCTGCATATCTTCTGTTTAGTATGCTCTCTTTTGTGATTGGCCATTGGAAGGGAAATAGGCCTTAGTTTACAAATCTGATTGTTGAGTTGGAGTCAAGAATATGTTGAAACCCTCTTCATGTTATATTTTGTAATGAAATAAAATGGTAAGATGTGTATCAGCCCTCTTAGTAGCAATGATGTGCTGTAAGAATGGTGAAAAGAATCTATGTATCTTGCTTCATAAAAAGTAATATGATATGTATGCTAGTGTTACATTTGCTGTGTTTTCACTGTTGCTGCTCCTTGTTGCTTTTGTTCTTGCTGTTGCTGGGTTCACTAGAAATATATCTATTCTTCTGCTTTATTAATAAGAACATGTATTTCTGTCCCCCCCCCCCCCCCGCCAAAGATGGTGTATGTCTGTCCATCAGGGCCATAGTTCTGAAACCATGTGAAACTTGGGATGCATAGAAAAGTGTCTAAGAGTTGTGCAGCCTGGTTTTTTAATGCATTGATTTTAATTACACCCATCCCTCAGTATCCGTGGACTTGTCATTTGCTGTTTTGATCCTTCATGGATGGCAAGTCCTCCCTCCCTCTCCCTCCTTTCACCCCCTGTCGCTGGAGCCGCCGGGGCCTGTAATCCACGCCAGCCCCATGGGGACTCACTTTCCCAGCAGCTCTTGGGGCCCAGCATGAGCACCCCCTGCCTCGTCCAACGCAGCCAATGGGCACACAATAGACTGTGCTAGAGGGGGTGGGGTGTGCACATGTCAAGCCCTGGTTGCTGCAAGTCCACATGCAGCCAGTGTGGATTACAGGCCCCAGTGGTCCCGGTACTGGAGGGAGAGAGGGAGAAGCCCCATTGTCCCCAATGTCAGGCCATCCTTGGGGACAGTGGGACTTGACTATTCACAAACTTTGGTATCCATGGGGGGGGGCCTGGAACAGATCACTCGTGAATACCGAGGGATGAGTGTAATTTGAATGTGTCCATGTGTTTGAACCTACTGGCTTACATAACTAGCACATAGGTTTGTCACACTATGTTATATTTCACAAATGAAAATCAGGACTGAATTAAGACTCCCTCACTTCTACCACCTCCAGTGTCAGAGAAAGAATCATAGTGGCAGTAACTGACTCTCTTGTATAGAATTGGCAGTTTCTTGAAAAGGCTCTCAGAGTGGAGAAAGGGTTTACTAGAGAAATGATCTATGCTGTGGCAGAGGAGAGTTAGCTGATTCCCCTAATGAAGAGCCTGGTACCAAAGATTCAGATAGCAAGCAACCTTGTTTCTTCATTTGAGATGGAGGCAACAAGCAGTGGGGAGGAGGAATGAATAATAAGTGAGCCACAAGAGGGTGAACAGATGGGGAATAAAGACAAAATTCACAAATGGGATACCCAATTCTGTGGTCTGTTACTCTACCGTTAAAATATTTCTGATGGAGTGAATATTCCCACATGGTTGAATTTGGCTGGCACCACAAACTAGTCCTCTAAATGTTCCGGGGCTGGGAGGACCTATATATTATGAATAGTTTTAATTTAGTACTCCCTCCCCCCCCCCCCCCCCGAAAACTATTGCACTTCACTATGAGAATTCTTCAGGGAAGTTATATGACGGCAAGTAGGGAAAGTTGTTATAAAAATCAACTTACTGTCTAAATAAATGCATTTATGAATGCAGTCACTTAGAACCAGTGTAGTATACTAGTTTGAGTGTTGAACTAGGGCATTGGGCAGCCTGAACAATTAAAATACCTCTTCAGCCATAGAAACCCATTGGGTGATTTTGGACAAATCACTCTATCATAGCCTTAGACTAGAAGAGGGCAGGGGCAAATCCCTGAATAAATCATGCCAAGAAAGCCCCACAAGAGGATTGTCATAGGTTAGAGGCACACAACAACACTTAAAACAGTATTATAACCTGAAATACTAGCTCTCAAATTATTCTTGAAATTTAATTATTTTATATCCATTTATACAGACATAAAAATAAAAAGTGAAACATGGCCATTACCTTTTGGGCTTCTTTACTAAACAAACAAACAAGCAAACAACTAGTAGAAAGTATAAAATAGTGTCACAATAATTGAGGGGAAACTATTTTTTTTCCTGGAAGGGTCAGTGCCATGGCTGCAATCCAGTCTTCAGTTAAAAATACTGTGTTTGTATCCCCTAGATAAATGACTTGATCTTCATAGTCTGCCCCCACCCCCCGCAGGGATAAACCAATGGTTGATTTCACACCTGGTTGATTTAGAATGGTGTTGCCCATTATTTTAATGCTGTTAACCCATTTAAGCAGCTGAGAATATTTTCAGGGCATACAGAAGAATAATACCTGGTAGACAGTCTGTGATCTATGATTAAATGGTTGGACTAGTACATTATTTATTCAGTTAATTTAGACAAATAGTTAGGAAAAAGGAGCAAGTTGTGGCTGCAAAGAAAAAAGAAAAAAAAATCACCCTTTCAAATTAACCAACGGTAATTTGAGAGAGGCCCTTTTAAAGTTTCTTCTAAACAAAGTTGGTTCAGTTTTATAAAACAAGGAATGTTTTAACGAATTCTTTGAACAACATTTTCTTCAAATGTTCATTGCATCTTAAGTTCCCAGTTTTTGTGCTTTTATTTGCTCCAGAATACCGCCAGACTGCCAACAAAGGAAGGCCTGTGCTCCCAGGAATTTTCTGCATTCCTCTCTGGAGTAGGCATTTTTCTCTGCTACAAAGGCCCTTTGGCAAATTTTCTCTAATCATTGGATTTACCCTGGGCTCTGATAGGTGCCATTCATGGAAATGGTTTGCTGGTTGATGGGGCTAAGTCATTAATAGGATCTTTTCACCATAAACAAAACATGGTAACCTTAGTGAAGGAATCAGGATTGGCTGTTGCAAGGAAGATAAGTGTTTTCCTCTTTTTTCACCTTCGTCTTTTCCTCATTCTTTCCCCTTTTCTCCTTTTCTTTCTTTTTTAAGGGATATACTTTAATTTTTCTGAAGCTGTAGTAGCAAACCTTGGGATACTTATTAACCTTGACCTGCACATGGCTTGTTCAGAAAACTTGACCTGTATCTTTGGTGCCTAAGAAGATTATATAAGATGATACACCACAAGGGTACTGACTTGTGGGAGGTCTACATTTTCTCCCCCAACCCCAATTGATTTTATACCACATAAGAGGAAGATGTGTAAAGAGGCTGATTCAAAAGTTTGCTTTTGCATGGAGGTAGATTCTGATTGGAATTTTATAAACTGCATTTAAGTAGCAAGTAGGGTTAAAGGGCAGGAAAAGATATTAAGGAATGTCTCCCTTTGGTATCAAAATATGAACTACCATTTCCACCAGTCTTAATTTCTCTCTGTCTCCTCCCTTGCTGTCCTTCTCGCTTGATCTGGTTATAGCCTCTTTGTAATACTTAGGAGGTGGTGGGAGTTTCCAGTGCAGGTTTCCTTCCTAGAAACTGGCAAACAAGTATTACACTGTCCCAGAAATGAAAATGTTGTGAAAAATAACTTCTCAGAGGAGTAACAAATTCAGTCTTGCTCTATAAATTTTGATATCAGAAACTACAAGGATCAGGGGATACTGCATTTCTTTTTTCACAAGCTTTTCTTGAAGGTGATAGAATAAAAAAACAAAACAAATTATCTGGTAACATTGTTGCCTCCCAGAATGTTCACTGCTTTGTGAAATTTGCTCCAGAAATTTTAATAGGTGATTTAATAAGCTAACTCTGGCAAGAAAGTTTAGCCCTAAAATTTGGAGCCCAATTAGATAAGATGCTAAGTGTAACTCTTGCTGCTGAGTCATTTTTTAAAAGTTTCATACAGACCTTGTGTGATGTGTCTAGTGATCTGTGGTGTTAGGGATACGGGGTAGACCGATTAGCTCTTTGTCCACCCTGTCCCCCTCCTCTTAGTGAGAGACTGTTCTTGGTCCTAGAAAAGATTCTTCCATTGGTATGCAATTTTTACCTGCCTCTTGATACTATTAGATTATATGGCCATTTTACTCTTACTGTGTTTTTAGAATGTTATGTGCAAAGATGAATAAATACCACTTTGGTTTACAACTGGCATCTCCATTTTCCCTGCTGCCAATTTCTGAAACCCTTTAACAAGCACAGACAGCTAAAGGGAGAGGCAGTCTTGCCTCACTAACTTGGATAATCAGAGAAATGGCAGTATTAAATCCTGTTGTTTCTTTCCTTTTCCAGACTCTTACACAAATGAAAGCTTGACAGGGGTAGTGTGAGTCCTTGCCCGAACCTGTGAGCTTGAAGTTGGGAGAGGTTCATGTTCACCCATATTTGAATGACCTGCTGGTTCATTCACCATCTCTACAAAAGGGCAGGGAGGATGTGCAGACCACCATGGATTGTCTTGGGTGTCATGAATTTCTGATCAACAAGGAAAAGAGCCAGTTCAATGTCTTCAGCATCTGAGAATCATTATAGATATGTCTCTTTACAGGGTCTTTCTGTTGGAGAACATAAGGGTCAAGCTCCCATGTCTGGTTAGGAGAAGGTTGGATCAGTCCACATGGCAGTTAATGGTTCTAGCCAAGCTGTTGGGGCTGATAGTGGCTTGCTTGGACCCAGTTCCATGGAAAAGGTTTCATCTAAGGGAACTTCAATGGTTTAATCTGCTCTGCCAGGACAAGATTCCCCAGGAGTGTTAGCTAGGTGTGAATCCCCTCCCCATCAGTTAGGTTTTCTCTGGATTGGTTGTTAATGAAAGGGATGCCCATTTGGGCTCCAAGGGGAGTAATAGTCATGACTAATGCCATTTTGAGAGATTGGGGATCAGACTGCAATGGACAAATGGTGCAGGGCCTGTGGTTGCCCAGTGAGAAGATACACAGTATCAACAAGCTGGAGCTATAGGTGGTGTGTTTGCTGCTTTCCCCACTACAATCAGAAGTTCAGGGCAAGCATTTGTTGATTCAAATGGACAGCACGGCCTCAAAAGCCCACATAAACAGACAAAGAACACAATCATGGCTCTGATGCATGAGGCATTTTGTCTGATATGAAGAGGTATTTCATCTGATACGATGGGGAGAAGCTTTCCTTCACTCTATTGGGAGGAGTGTCTGAAAGGATAATTAAATTGTCAGGCTGGTTGGCTATGCAGACAGAGCATGAAATTTTCATTTTCAAATGATGGTGGAAAGGTTTGGCATTCCATGGGTGAATCGTTTCACCTCAGGGGAATCACAAGCTGCCTTGGTTTGTTTTGAAATTTTGGACACTGGGACCATTGGCCTTTGATGCTCTCACAATTTATTGGCCCAGGTTATTGTGTTACACTTTTGCCTCGGTTGTGATGTTGTCCAAGGTGTTATGTAAAATCAAGATGGAGGGGGAGAGGTAATTCTGATAGCACCTAGGTGGCCTTGCCATACTTGATTTTCTGCAACAGTCAATATGCAGGTTCAGGAGAGTTGGCCTCTGGCCACCTTGGCCTAATCTACTCTAGTAACAGAGATCTGCTGCATCCTGACCTAGGATGGTTACAATTACATACCTGGAGGTTGAGTGAGAAAGTTGTGTAGGTGAAGGATATGAGGAAGATATCTTTCAGACCAACATGACATTGAGAAGACCTTCTACTAAACATATTTATGAATCCAGTTGCAGAGCATTTTGTAAATGATATTGGTGTAAGGGCGTGCACCTTCAATCGGTTTCTGTGGGGTCAGTATTAGCCTTTCTGCAGGCTAGGTTAAATAAAGGCCTCAGTACTAGTATTCTTAAGAGAGATTTATCAGCTCTGCAATCTATCTTAAAGAGTCGGTAAGGTAAGTTTCCCTTACACATATTCAGAGTTTACTGAAGAGTGTGGGTCAGCTTAAATTGAGGACAATTCATCATTTTCCCTTGTGGGATTTAAATGTGGTCTTTCAAGCCTTGCTGAAGGCTCCCTTTCAGCCCCTGAGATTGGTGGATTTGAAGTTTCTTACCTTTAAAGTTTTGGGTTTCAGCTCACAGAGTCTCTGTCAGTTCATGTGGAGTTGTGCATATTTCATAAGGATTTGGTTGTTCTTCATTTGGATCCCTTTTTTGTACCAAAAGTAAATTCTTTATTCCATCATTCTCAAGATATTGTTCCTTCCTTTTGCCCAAAGACCAAGATACCACAGGAGAAAAAATGGCACAGATTGGATGTGCATAGGACATTGAAATTCTATCTATACAGAAGTAAGGATTTTCACAAATTGGACTATGTTTATCTAGGGATATTTTTCTTCTATGCTGTCTCATTGGTTGAGTTAGGCACATTCTACTTACAGTGCTGCTACTTCTGTGGTCTTTGTTAGAGGTATGTAGAGCAGAAGACTTCCCATCTTCTTTTGTCAGATGTTATAAGATTGACAAGTTTGCTTCAGCAACTTTTGGTATGTGTGTTCTGCAACAGGTTTTGTCTTTATAATAGGTTGATCCTTACCTTACTTGCGTAGGTCCCAGTATGAAGAATGACCTCCCCATATTACTGGAAAATGGAACATAAGTACTTACTGTACTGTGAAGATTACTTTTTTTGCAGTCATGGGGAATTCTTCCCATATTAGCTGGTTGATTTATTTGAATCCAGGCCACCGGATAATGTGGTATGTGTTTTGTTTGTCTGAAGTTGCATCATTCCATCACTGGGAGGGTGGGACAGGCTCTCCCCCTTAGGATGGTAAGATTGATTGATGGATTATGTGCCCTGCTTGTGAAGCACAAGGATGGAGCCAGACCCAGCCTGAAGGATTCCCAAAAGGAACTTTACAGTAGGTACCAATGTTCCATTTGGTGAAATTGTCCCCTACAGCCAGTAGGGGTATTTGCAAGCACCTCATCCCATTTTAAAGGAACCAGGACCCTTCAAACCACAAAAACATTTATTTCTAGAATGGAGTCTGCTATAGACTGTAGAATGTGACACAGAAAAATGACTCAAGTTCTTATTTCCCTGTGTTTTGTCAAAATATGATGCTAAAATGATAAATGAATGGTTGTGTTGGAGAAGAGGGCCAGGACACTAGATTTGCCGTTCTCTGCTCTGTGCTGTAACCCTAAATTGCATTCATCTAATTTAAATTATATTTAACAGAACCACTTTACAAAAATGGTTTCTGGTTGTTTCTTTTTATTAAGTCTGCCTAATTATTAGAAATGATTATATGTAAAATTTTGTTTAGAGGGGCACTATAAACTCTTTTTTATAAAACTGATGTTTTCCCTAAATGATGGGGAAACTGGAAAGCTCTGTAGATTTTTGGAAAACCAATATGCTCCATAATCAAACTATATAATTCTTTAAAATGTTGCCTGGATATGTAACACTATTTTCTTGTGCTGGCATGTAACCCATAGGTATTTGGGGGTGAGACAGTGGGAGAAATGATGTTCTGACAATTTGATGTAGAGCAGAGGTGTCCTTAGCTGACGGAGAATTGGGTGATTGAATTATGAATCAAGCATCCCAGCTGCAACTTCAAAGTAATGCTAATTAAAAGAAATGTAAGTGGATTAATGTTTTATGGATGCTTGAAAAAAATGCTGAGGTGGAATTAACTGAATCACTATGCACAGCAATTAGGATGCCTGATCTACTTTGCCCTTAATTAATCATGACTCTACATTCCCTTTGGCTAGGAACCTTGTCCCCATGACTAAAAACTCACTTTTATTGTGCACAGATTACAGCAGATGTAAATTTAATTCAGATTTTATAAGATGTTGCCTTTTAATGCTGCAAAATGACCCATTCCCAGTGCTATATGATTAGATAAATGCATGGAGGATAAGGCTATCAGTGGCTTTTATTCATGATAGATGTAAGCTGCCTCCAAGATAATAGGCAACATGACTAATTCTGAGTTTAGAAAATTACAGCTCCCAGAATATTCTGGCTATTGTGGCCAGTGTATGAGAGGGCTGTCATTTTCATGTCTCACTTCTGGGAGCCAACTGGTTGACCCCTGTTGGAAAATGGATGCTGGACAATAGAGAGGCCTTTGGTCTGATCGAGAAAAAGTATTCACAGGCATTAACCGTGAGTGTGTTTGTCATTTGGAGGAGTGGATGGACTGACTCCAGACTTCCAGTCCCTTTTTGTTCTTTGGGTGTTGTGTGTATGTGCATATGCACACATGCATGTGCACATTCAAGTTGCCTCCTGACTTAATAGCAGCCCCATGAATTTCATAGGGTTTTATTAGGCAAGAAATACTCAGAGGTGGTTTTGCCAGTTCCTTCCTCTGAAATATAGCCTACAGCATCAAGTGATACCAGCCCATTATTGGTGATAACATTGGACTGAGGCACAGTGTTATCATTCACAACTGGCTTTCTGGACTGAACATGGGAGTGGCCTAGAGGGAATAATTCCTGTTCTATTACCAGGCTCTTCTTTTCAGCACAATAAAACTTCTGCTTGAACTTGCCCTTACTGAGGTCCAATGAATGGAATTTTTGTCTTGTTTGTTCTAGCTAAATTGAGATTACCATATATACTTGACTATAAACTGACCTCATGTATAAGTCGATGGCAGGTTTTGGGGCCAAAATTATGGATTTTGATGGGACCCGTGGATAGGTTAAGGCTAAAACTTAGGGGCATGCAACAAAGGATCTAAATAATGAAGGAAAGGAAAACAATGCCAAAGAACCTACCAAATGTCAAGAGTTACTGATTGTGGTCACTCTAAAGGCTGGATGGATGATAGAGTAGCGGGGAGATCAGTGCTTCCAGTATAGATTATATTCTTGCCTTTCACCAGGGGATTTTTTTTTTTAAAGTAAGAGTTAAAGTAGAGTATTTACACTGACCCGTAGATAAGTTGAATCAAAATTTTTGGGTCAATTTTTTTACCAAAAATTCTAGACTTATAGATGATTTATACATTAGTCAAAAAATTTCTGTGGTACCCTTGATAAATCACTCCCTCTCAGGCTCACTACTCCATTTATCAAACAGGGTGATAATTTCTGTGATTCTATGATTACCATATATTGTTGTTGTTAGCTGCCCTCGAGTCAGTTCTGACTCATGGTGACCCCGTGCATGAGATGTCTCCAAGAATCCCTATCCTCCACTGCCTTGCCCAGATCCTGCAAGCTCATGCCCACCCCCCCACCCACCCACCCACCCCGATCGAGTCTATCCATCTTCTACCTTTCTTAGCATTATTGTTTTTTCTAGTGATCAATGCCTTCTCATTATGTGGCCAAAGTACAATAGTCTCAACTTGCTCATCTTAGCTTCCAAGGAGAACTCTTGTCTGATCTATTCAAGAACCCATTTGTTTGTCTTCTTGGCTGTCCACGGTATTCTAAGTACTTTCTCCAGCACCACATTTCGAATGAGCTGATTTTCTTTCTGTCTGCTTCCTTCAGTGGCCAGCTCTCACATCCATACATGGTAACTGGGAATACAATGGCATGGACGATTCTGACTTTGGTGCTCAGTTTTATGTCTTTGCTCTTCAGTATCTTTTCCAGTTCTTTCATAGCTGCCCTTCCCATTCCTAGTCTTATTTCTTGACTGCAGTCTCCATTCTGGTCAGTGTTTGATCCTAGATATGGGGATTCTTCAACTATTTCAATTTCCTTGTTGTCTAGATTGAATTTGTGTATTTCTTCTGTGGTTATTATTTTTGTGTACTTTACGTTCAGCATTACCATATATATTCAACTATAAATTGACCTCATGTATAAATTGAGGCCAGGTCTGTGAGCCAAAATTATGAATTCTGATATGAAATTATGGATTTTAATGAGGATAAAACTTAGGGGCATGTAACAAAGGATGAAGCAAAGGAAAACAATGTCAGAGAACTTACAGAATTCTGGCAAGCATAACTGTGCTCACCCAAAAAGCTGGATGGATGAGGAAGCAACTACAGGAAACTATGGCTGTGCAAATGTGTGAGGGAGGTGATTGGCACAGGTGGAGCTACAAAAAATGCACACATGTCAAAAAGAATAAAAAGTCAAAGGAAAAAAAATGGTTGCTATGGGGCTAAACAGACCGCCCCTTTGGAGCAGCCTGCTGCCGTCCTTTCAGCACTGGATTGAGGCTGTGGCACCTTCATGCCACAGCCCTGATCTGGCCTTTCCCCAATACTAAAAGGAATGGCAAAATGCTGCTCCTTTTCATACTAGGGAAAATGCACTTTTGTCACTGTGGTAGCACTTTCCAGCACTCCTTTTGGTGCTGCATCATCTGGATGCAGCTCCAAAGAAGTGCCATGATGCCGCCTGCCATGCGATTGGGCGCATGGCATGACGGTGTCATCGGGGCATGCATCGTGCCGTCTGTACAGCCCCATACATCAGCAGTGATTGTAGTCTTTAATTTTAATGTGATAATGTGATTTTAACCCAGAAAATTGACAATTCGCACAAAATGTCTTATTGGGGCTTTACAGACTGCCCAAAAGGGGTGGTCTGTAGGTGCCCAGAAAAGTGCTGGACTAGGGCCAGGGCTACTTCTCTGTGGCCTGAAGCGGGGTGCAGTGGGCGCCATGGGTGCCCACTGCACTCTGCCATGTGCACCCTGCCCTCGGCATCCTTAGTGCATTTGTGTGAAGGCCTTGCCAAGGACGTGCACGACAAGAAGGAGCTCCGTTTTGGAGCTCCTTCTTGCACCACAGAAAGGGTGCCATAGGCGCCCTCCTGCAGTGCAGTACCATCAGGCATGCACCGCACTGTCTAAACACGGCACGCACCATGATTTCATGGCAGTGCGCACGTATGGACAGCGTGCTGTAAAGATGGCACCATCTATATGTGCTAGGGCTCTGGAGCATGCAAATGCTGTGCACTTCCCAGCTCTGATCACGGCACAGGGACGGCCCTTTTGGGCTGTCTGTACTGCGCCATTCAGATCTTTCAAAGCCTGGTTCCTCTTGATGCTACTTTGAGGAGAAGTGATAAAGAGCTACTACTGCTGCCATCTTCTCACCCAGGCATTCAAAATGATCAGAAGTGGTGCCACAGCACAGAGAGTAGAGCAGGGTGGTGCTTCTTTTGGGTGCTGCCAAGATGGACTAAGCTCTTACTTTATGCCACTCTACTCAGAGAAGGGAATGCTTCCTTTTTTGATAAGAGTTTAAATACAGTACTTACATTGAGCCATGGATAAGTCAACCCCAGTTTGGGTTTTTTTTACTAAAATGTTTAGACTTATACATGAATATATACAGTATATAAGGTAAATCAGTATGCAAAGCAATATGGTAGCACCTTTGAGACTATCTTAAAGGAAGAAACAGGTAGCATGAGCCTTCATAGACTTCAGCCTGCTTCCTCAGATGCATAAAGATTAATAATAAATAATAATAAAATAAAATTATTATACATCGATTCAAGTCTTTCAGGTCATGTAGTTGATCTGCATTTTAAACACTTAATTTGCATATTAACATGTTTCTATAAGGGTAGTTTTTTGTATTACAGGAGCAGATGTTTCCGCAGATAGCAATTACATGAATTATTTTTCTTAAAAAAAAAATAGCTGCAAAGAAGCAATCCAGATTTGTGTGCCATGTGGCTGCTACATGCCCCCAGAATGAAGAACCCATGGGCCACTGGGGGCTACCTCTCTCCTAAGCAGCTACAGAAAACCATGTTTTGTGGTTTATGGTGAAAGCAAAGGCTTAAATCCCCTTCCTCACATCTCAGAGTCCTGATCTAGAATACACAGCAGCATAGTTCACTTAAATGAGTTTACTTTTTAAAAAGTTATCCACTTAGTTACAGTGTTACTAAAGTAATACTGTATTTTAAACAGCATCTACTATTCTTTGTTAGAAGGACACAGCATATCTATCATTTCTTTCATTCCTTACTACAGTAATAACCAGAATCGTAGAGTTGGAAGAGACCACAAGGGCCATCCAATCCAACCCCCTGCCATGCAGGAACTCTCCATCAAGCATCCCTGACAGGTGGCTATCCAGCCTTTGCTTAAAGACCTCTAGGAAGGAGACTCCACTACACTTCAAGGGAGTGTGTTCCACTGTTGAACAGCCCTTACTGTCAGGAAGTTCATCCTAATGTCTAGGTGGAGTCTCTTTTCCTGGAGCTTGCATCCATTGTTCTGGGTCCTAATCTCTGGAGCAGCAGAAAACAAGCTTGCTCCCTCCTCAAATATTTAAAAAGGGCTATCACCTCTTAACCGTCTCTTCTTCAGGCTAAACATCCCCAGCTCCCTCTTTCCTCATAGGGCATGGTTTCCAGACCCTTCACCATCTTAGTTGCCCTCCTTTGGACATGCTCCAGTTTCTCCACATGCTTTTTGAATTGTGGTGCCCAGAACTGGACACAGTATTCCAGATGGGACCTGACCAAAGATGGGACCTGACCAAAGCAGAATAGAGTGGCACTATTACTTCCCTTGATCTAGACACTATAGTTCTATTGATGCGACCTAAAATCGCATTGGCCTTTTTTAGCTGCCACATCACACTGTTGGCTCATGTTCAATTTGTGGTCTACTTGGACTCCTAGATCCCTTTCACATGTAGTTTCATTCAGCCAGGTGTCCCCCATCCGATATCTGTGCATTTCATTTTTCCATTCTAAGTGCAGTACCTTACATTTCTCCATGTTGAATTTCATTTTGTCAGCTTTGGCCCAGCTTTCTAGTCTATTCAGGTCATTTTGAATTTTGATCCTGTCTGCTGGGAAATAGCTTCAACAGATATTCCTTTAAGTCTCCATCTGATAGAAATTTGGTCTCCTAGTTCAATCAGCAAAAAGTGTAATTATTTAATATATCAATTAATTGAATAAAAATGTTTGCTAGTGTATGGAGTTTATCAGATGGAAGGAATTTCTCTTTATTTTGAATGGAGCCAATTGAGCCAATTCGAATTCACATGAATTCACTAGTTTAGCAAATTCCTGTGAATTCCAATTGTGTTCAGAATGCATTCAGGATGAGTTCCGGTTACCCAAAAATGACTTCCCATTGCCCAAAAGTGTGTGAAATGCTTTCATACGAAATAACGTAAAACCCATGATTGTGTTTGGAATGACTTCCCTTTGCCTGAAATTGCGTGAGGTACTTTAATACGCAATAACATGAAACCCCATGATTGCATTCGGATTGCCATTAGATTATACTTCCAATTTCTGTCGTCTGATAAACTCCTTAGTAATCATGAAAAGAGGTCTCTCTCTCTCTCTCTCTCTCTCTCTCTCTCTCTCTCTCTCTCTGTGTGTGTGTGTATGTGTATATATATATATATATATATAGAGAGAGAGAGAGAGAGAGCGTGGGCTTAGTTTTAATGGTACACACATTAATTTAGTGCTGTATATCTCTTTGTTTCGAGTTCCTCCAGCAATGCATTGTTAAAGAAGTTCCTATAATTACATTGAGCTGATTTACAACTTGCTTGAAATTTAGTGCTCACTTAAAACAACAGTCTTTTTCTGATAATAGAGCTGTTAAAAAGTAGCTTCAGTCTTCTCAAAGGATTGGTGCTATAAAATGCCAATCACAGCCTAATTGCTGTCCAATATGTTAATTTCAAATGACAGAGGGAAAGTCTTTGAAATCTAACTCTTGATTACTTCTAATAATCTGGTTTTTATAGTGCCTGAACTTTAAGACATAAGCCTGCAGCTAAATCCATGTAGGGAAGTAACCAAGAGGTCACATTTAACAATGACAGAAGGTGAAGTCCTTCTGGTGTCCTGTTTGAAGCTGGAGTAGAATCATCAAGAGGTCGCCATAGAGGTCATTGTCTCCAACAGCAGGCTCCATGTTGGTGCATGCAGATTTATTCTCAGTGCATTTGAATCTAGAAAGAACAGTAAAAGCAACAATTTATAAATAATGGTAGCCAAAAATGAAAAAGCTCCCCATGCCAACTATAGGACATTATATACAAGTTACATACATATTGTAGGAATAATGGCTTCAGAGAACACAGGAAAGGTGAAGACCTTTACCTTTGCTCACCCAGTGTCAAGATGCTTAGGTCCTCTCTGATGGCCTGAAGAAGCACAACTGTTAAATTAAAGTCCTCTGAAATATAGGAGTGAGCACCACTCCTAATGCCAAATACTATACATGTTAACTGAAAAGTAAACCTTTCTTGTGGTCAGTGAGATGTGGTGCTTGGTAAGTGTGTGCAAACTTTTATCTTGAATGTGAAATAGTTTGATCTATATGCAAAACAGTTTCAGTACCTCCCTGGCTTTGTTTTTAAATGAATGCTCTTCTCAGTAAATCTCTTGGGTATAGTACTTTTTATTGAAAGCCATATAGCACAAACCTATGTGTGTTTACTCAAAGGCAAATCCATTCTCGGTGAAAGATTCCAGCTTGAAGTTGAAATCCTATGGTTACATATTGAAGCAAAAATTCAATTAAGCTCAGGGGCATACATCTATGTAAATGTACATGCCATCAGATCTACATGGCTACAGTTAAATTTCCTGTTCCATTGAACCAGTGGAATTTATCTGTAAGTAACCCAGCATAGGATCACGCTATCCATGCCAAATCCTTTAAACAGTCATCCAGATACTTAAGTTTCACAACACAGAAAGAAAAGGTACCTATTCAGCTAACCTTCAGAAATGGAAGGAGGGAACTAAGTACCAAAAACTGGAAAGATAGGTGTACAGTTATTTCAGGGAAATGTAAAGTATTTTCTAATCCCCGAACTTGAAAAGTCATGTAAAAAGTCTATTGTTACAAATCTTGCTTAAGTTTCTAAAGAGTAACTAAAATTGCTACTTTGATACGACATTTTATAAAGTTTATGCTTACAAGCTATAGTCCTATGGTAAAAAAATATCCCTCATTAGTGTCTCAGCACACTCAACAAAGCCTAATTCAGTAGCACGAGCCAGTCCTGGAACTATACAATATTCCTCTCCCACCATTTAGTGAGGCCACAACCCCATAACTATAAAAGTAACCTTGGAAGTTCCCTTTATATTACAAAAGAAGCTGAAGTTATCCATCATTAAGTCACCATCCTAACGTAACTTAACTACATTGTAAAAGCAAGTGTTAATTTACAAGTAAATAGTTTTTGTGGCTACATGGTTCCAACTTGTACCTCCATCTGAAGGAGCAAAATGCAGGACTAAAAATTTTCTGTGGGTACTTTTAGTGTATAAACTCTGCATAGAGGGTTTCTGTTATGTTTCAAAGACATTGTACAGTTATCCACCCATGGATTTTCCGTGGTATGCAAAAAGACAAAAGAAGCAAACATTGAGAAAAACAGCAGGACTGCCAAGTTAAGACAGTGATTTCTAGTTCTCCCATAAGCTTACTCGTACAAGGTGGTATAACTATACAATAAAAACGTTTTTGTGCAAACTTCCTCTAAAAGATGACTGTATGCAGTTCCCATATTCTCTTGCTATTGCACATTTCTCTTCAAAAGTTGTTTCCTGATTCTCTTTCTGAAGATGACTGTATGCAGTTCCCATATTCTCTTGCTGTTGCACATTTCTCATCAAAAGTTGTTTTATGATTCTCTTTCTGTTTTTTCTGTGTGTGCTGAGTTCTTGGTCTGGGGTTTTTCTAAAGCTTGTTCAGACATTCTGACAACTATGGTTAAATGAGCCTATGAAAGATTGTGGTCATTTCCCCCTCATCCTGTGAACACTGGTAAACAAGTCATAGCTATTTAAAAAAGCAAGCATGCTGACAGACCACACACTTTGGATATTTACCAATTCCACTGGAGTACACCTTGGGACATTGCACTCTGCAGGCATGCCCTCGTAAATTCAACGTTCTAACATAAAGAGATATAACTTTAAAAGTGCCCTTAATAAAACTGCCTCTATATGGAAAGAATCAAGTCATTTGTACAACATTGCACTGTATATTTCATTGCATTTCTGTGGCAGAGAAACCATCTGAAATGTGTGTATATTCCTTCAAGTTGCCTATTGACTTATGGCGACTCGATGAATTTCATAGAGTTTTCTTAGGCAAGGACTATTCATACATGGTTTTACACAGTATGGAAGTGTTCGTTATTTTTTTCCTGCCTTACTTAACTTTTTGGCCTTACCTTGACTTCCTTGTTTGTGACTAACATATGAGGAAAGAACTGTCTTTTAATAATATTTTTACATTTAGGCAGCAGGAATAGTTATAACGAACACTTCCATACTGTGTAAAACCAAATATGAATTTGTTATTATTCAATGGTGCTTCAATTGTAATTACACACAATTATTCCTTCAAAGAGCTCAAGGGTTCCCATGCAGGCTGTCATACCTTGTTTCCCCAAAAATAAGACATCCCCATAAAATAAGACCTAGTAGAGGTTTTGCTGAATTGCTAAATATAAGGCTTCCCCCTGAAAGTAAGACCTAGCTAAGTTTTTGTATATAAATATATATACAGTATATAATAAATGTTCATTTTTTTGTTCAACAATAAATGTGAATACTTCTTCATGGAAAAATAAGGCATCCCCTGAAAATAAGACCTAGAACATCTTTGGGAGCAAAAATTACTATAAGAAACTGTCTTATTTTGGAAGAAACACAGAAAAAGCAAGCTACAATCTGATTTGCTTCAATAGTAGAACCTTATCATGTAGTTTCATTCTCCAATGGTATGAAAGAATGTATCTCCATATTTGCGGCTTTGACCTTTGTTGATTTGATTATTCACAGATTTTATTAATATGTTATCTCTAGGAATATCTAGGTCCCCCAGTGCAACTCTACGATCAACATTAACCAAAATGTTGCACCGAAGGACCTGGCAGATTCCTGGAGAGAACACTCCACTAGGCATCTGTAGTTCCTCCAGCGCAATTCTGTGGTGTATGTCTGGCAGATGTTGACCACAGAGTGTACTGGAGGATCTAGAGATTCCTAGAGAGGTATTCTCTGGTAAAATATAGTGTTTTTATTATGTGCGGCTTTTCCACATTGATGGGAGTCCTGTGCCCCTATCCCCAGCAAATGTGGAGGGGCAAGTGTAATTTACAGTCCTGGTTCAAGAACTTATGCAACCCATAGTCTATCAGTTTAGCAAACAGCAAACTGAGCAGAAGTGACTCATTAAAGATAGGCAGTAAGGTAGTAGTTGTGATGGTGGAGGAGGGTATTTTATAAGCACAAATCATGTTGTGTAGTATCAAACTGTGGTTTGGTATTATGTTTAAGCTGAGCCATACTGCTGGCAGAAGATGTGTATCCAAAGATAATTCAGAATAACAAACAATGATAATAATAAAACAATAAAAAAATCAAAAATCAAATATGCGCAGTGCAGTCAAAAGCTGGGGAAGGACCCTAAATATAAGTACTGTATAGCAGAGCAGATGGTTCCCACTATCCAAAAGGCCATTGTTTGTCAATAACAATTGGGAGGAGCATTCCACTCTGTTCTTTTTCTAAAAAGCTCCTGATAAATCATGTTGGTCATCTCTGAGTTCTAGGAAAACCCACACAAAAAAGTTGAAATCAGAAGGCATTACTGCACCCAAGCAAAGTCTTAGATAGATTGTTTAACAACTGACTTGTGCAATCTGCTCATAACTGTGAGTCAATCTCCTTTTGGTGGGAATTATATTAGTAGCTTTGACGTGGGACTGGGAGAAATGTGTCCATCATTATTCTCTTATGTCTTAAGAGGAACCAATTCTTTCCAGGTCCCAACCCTACCCGCCATAAACATATTGCTAAGTTACTCTGAGGCTCCAAAAGGTTTCCTTTACTAAATGTATTTGGTACTGTGTTATATTATATAGCAGGGGTGATCTACAACACAAGATTTCTAACCACAGGTTTGTACTCTCTGTACTCTGGCAGCAGCTGAAATTCCATTGTAATTACCTTTTTACAACACACAGCCTGTTCTACCTTATATAATTTGGGCTCAAAGTGCATCCTACAGGAAAGGGTGTATTTTGTTTACTTTTCTAAGAAATGCAAGTCACAGATCTGTAACAATTGCTTTTTCTTTTTCCTTTTCTTAAAAGTTGTTTCTACTTTCTTACTTTTCTCCTCTGCCCTGACTCAGAAGTGTCTTCAAAAAATAATAATCAGTCTGGTATACGCATAGATCAAATGATTAGTTTAATGTTGTTAACCATGTCCTTTGGTAAACCCCATTCTTATGGAGCACTTTCAAAATAGAACAAATCAAAGCAATTGTTATGCCTGGCACCAGTGCAGGCTTGCACTGGGGCTTGTCCAATTCAGTATAAATGTTATAACCTGTGGAATTTAAAAGGATGTAAGGTGTTGCATGTCCTGCAGGCAGGAAACAAAGCAGGGGCTTGGTTTTTAACTTTGGTGAACTTCCAAATATTTTGTATTTAGGGAATCACTAATTTCTATTTAATCTTTCCAACAAACTGGGCCAAACTCTATGTGCAGGATGCATGTATGCAGATATGTTGTGTTTCCATGGCTCCAGCTAAGGACCAGTAAATGTGCAACAGTTATGACAGGCTGAAGCTAGTAAAACTGTGATCAGTTTATGGTCAGGAATGTGTAGTTTCTGCATATATAAAAGAAATAATAAAACTTTCCATACAGTGATTTCCATTTGAGGATAACATTACCAGCCCTGTGACAAAAACCAGTTGATGTTGCTTTTATCTCATTGGTACTGGTTTTCATGTAGTAATACTACAATTTCTAATAGATATTAATTGAATTTATTATAGCAGTTTTTCTTTCTGGCATTTCTTCATTGGAGGTCCTGTCAATGTTTCCATCCTTAAGCTGTTTATTAGCAGTGTATAACATAGCCATAAAATTTTCTCCAGACCAAAATCTAATGTATAGTTTTCAACTTAAGTCCAAGAACATTTTTTTACCTTTTCCACAAAATTTAAAGGAAATTGCTTTGGCCATGATTTACTTAGAAGAATACAAAAATAGCACTTTGGGCATATTTTGACATATTCTGCATTCCTCTTGACCAAAAAGAAACAAATACTTTTGAAACCATAATGTTCTCTGCAGTTTTTTACATTTTAAAAAAATTAAGAAAACAGATTACAATACATACACATTTGGCTTGTTAGAATAAAATACTGAGGTAAATACAAATATGGTGTGTGGGGTGGGTGGGTGGGGAGAGAAAATAGAGTACATTTAAAAAGGCACACATGGTTCCTCCCAATATATGAAAGAGTTCACATATTGGGAGGAACCAGATAGCCTTATTCATTTTGCTTACTGCCCATGCTTCCCTGCTGCCTTTCCTTTGGGTACGTGAATCAAATTTGTGGTCATACTAACCTAGACATATACAATTTGTCCACAGTTGTAGGAACAACAAGATAAGTCAGGATTTCCACTTACGTGGAAGCATTCTGTACATGTATACCTTCTCTACATGCTGCTTCATTGTGTAGGTGGGGGTAGTTGGCAAGTAGTAACTTTAAATCACTGAATCAGGAAGTCTGTGCTTCAGAGACGGCAAAGCCATTTTGGTGTCCTCTGTCTGAGCCTAAGCAATCTGCACAGCTTCTATTTCATGAACCCTGAAGTGAAGTTCTGGGAACTAGAAGTTTCTTCTGGGTGCTTTAGGATTTTGTTTTCTGCTGCTTTGCTGTGGGGAGCCTCTGCATTTTAAACAGGATTGCATACTCCAGCATAATGTCTCTGCCTAAATAAATAAAACTGAAGTTTTGTACAAAAAATAGGGGATAGGGGGTTGAGGGCTTGGCAAGAGTTGGGGCAGACCAAGGACCATGCTGGATCCTCAAGTACTGCACATGGCTCAGAGGGTATACAATTCCAACCCCTGTTGAAATGCATGAGGGAGTTTACCGGAATCCCTTTATACTGCCAGACTTGTGTTACATGTGCAACGTCTGTGATAACCATGAGCACAGTTCACACAGTCCTCTCCACACGTGCTGTGTAGCCTATCACTCCCCTTCTATCTTGTCCATGCATTTGCCATAGTTTGTGAAAATCAAATCCACTTCTCAGATGAAGAGCCAGTAGATGTACAGATGATCTATAAAGGCTCTCTCATTTGTTTGTCACAGTGAATTAATAGAAATGATGGCAATGGAAAGCATACTGTCAAGGACAAGCCCAGTAGGGATGATTGTTTTTGTTTTCATGTGTACACTAATGATTTGGAAGTAACTGTACATTTGTCTATTGTCTATCTTCTTAATTGCTTTGATGACCAAATCACTCAGCCTTATTAGTTTCTGTACATGGTAAATTATATTACCCATCCTTGACAGACTGGCCATTTATGGTGATGGCTATATAGGCTAGTCTTGTCGGGGCCATATGTTGGCATAACTCCTGGCCACACTGGTGGTGCTACTCTTTGCATGTTTGCATAAGGAAGTGTGCAGTACCCCTTTACACAAGCAGTCCCTGTTCATCTGCAGCAAAGCAGGTCAGTTCAAAGTTTGGTTTGTGTGGGCACAATTCTTTTCCACACAACTGGAATGACAAATCTTTGTTTGTATAAGGACATTGGCAAAGATTTCTAAAAACAAAGCATACATATATATATGCTTCATGAGTTACAGTCTGTGCTTAGCTTGTTGGATTATACTTAAAAAGTATGTGTGGTTTCTCATCTTTTACCTGAATGTTACTTTTCAACTTAAACATAACTGTCTGTTTACTGTGTCAGACACATGGCTTTTTATGGTAACTAAATCCCCAGAATTTCTAAATGAAAAAAGCAATCTCATCCACAAAAGTATCACCTTAACTAAATTCATAGAATCAGAAAGTTAGAAGGGATCACATGGGGCATCAAAGCTCATGCAGGAATAAACAATTAAAGTACTCTGCAAAGTGGCTGTCCAGTCTCTGTTTGAAGACCTCCATAGAAAAGAGAGCTCACCACCCTCTGAAGCAGTCTATTTCATTGCTGAAAGCTCTTACTATCAGGAAACGTATTCAGCCATACCATGTATGCTGGCCATACTGCAAAATAAAACAAAATTCAAAACAACATACATTCTGGGCTGTCAAAGTACTTTTGTAATATCCAAGATATCTAAAATGGTCAAACTTCTTTAAACTGTGTTTCACACAGAAAAATAAATTTAAAATAGTATAGGTGTCACCCAATTTGCTAATTATTGTATGAATTTTTGCAATATAGTGCTAGTGTTTGTATAGGAAGAAAAGGCCTATCTGAAGATGAGTGGATCTTCTTTCACACTCAGTCACTTGTAACTTTCTGATATATGGGTTATGTCTGTGTTCAATTGTTTAGGTATTATGTTAGAGAGCAATGGGATTAGAGCTTTGAAGATGTCAGGAAGAGTGTTTGTTTCAGTGACCTCACCCTAATAATTTCCATAAAGAGTAACATACCAGGTGTTTGACACAAAGCATACATCCTCAACAGCTCCACTGCACATGTGGTGGATTTCATCTAAGGTGTCAAAACTTCTATGGAATGCTTCCACTTCAAAAGAATGTTGCTATTGCAGATATGGGTAGCAGCAGCCCACAGGGAAAGGGTTAATGTCTTGCTAACCTACACTGACAGGATACAAGTAAATTGCAGTTGTCAGGACTGTTTTTTATGCAAGTCTTTGTGTTATGGATTGGCACTACAAGTTATGTAAACTCCCAGTACCACGTCATATCCAATAGATCAAAGATGCACATTAAAATAATTAAACGATTGATCAATTCAATTCAAGGATTCAAGAAGCGATCATATGCAAACATGGATAAATAAATTTCTCTTTAAAAGTTGCTAGTTAATTCTTTTCTATTTTGATTGGGATTGAAAAGTTGGAAGAACTTTCTTGGCAGTAAGTAACAAAAATGAGTTGAGGGATTCTCCCCCTCCAGCTTTTTTGAATAATATGTGTTAATTTACTGATTTCTTGGATGAGCAGACTAAGGAAAGTAGATTTTTAGAGAACAAAAAGATTTTTAATGTTTCATTTTAATAGGAATATTGGGAATTAGAGAACAAAAAGATTTTTTAATGTATCTTTTCAATGGGGATATTTGGGAAGAAGTCATAGAAATGCATTTCTCCATAGAAATGGCTAGACACAGTTACCTACAGTGTTGTCGCTTCCAGTCTGCATTCCTCCAGAGTGCTCTGGGCATAATGTCCATTTGGTAAACTTTCTTTGTATGGGATATGCCTGTTTTTGCACTTAGCAGTTTTTCCCATATGGAGTACATTATAATTTGCACTGACTTCAGGGGGTTTCCAGATGCAAGGTGTTAGCTTTAGCCTATAAATCTTGTAGTGGTTTGATGTTAGCAGCCTTACAGACCACCTCTGTCATGGTGGCACTTTGGTTGAAAATGCACATTAGGAGGTTGCTAGCAAGTTATTCTCAGGTTGGATTTATATATCCAGTTCATATGGTGGTTTTCATGTGATGAAAAGCCACAGTCTATGATAGTTGACGTGCTATTGAAGTACCCAGCCAGGAGACAAATACACTGGTGCAAACATTCTGTGAACAATCTACCCACAGTGAAGGAAGCTGCCTTCTATAAGACCAGACTCCTTGTCTGTAGAGCCCAGTATTATCTACTTTGGCAGCGGCTGTCCAGGGAATCAGGTGAGGTCATTCACTTCACTGACTATATAATCTTTTTAAGATGGAGAGGCTAGGGATTGAGTTTGGGACAACATCAGTTGAGCCATTATGGTCTCTCCTTCACCCCCACAAAAAAATAAAAATTAAAAAAAGTTTTTTTTAAAAGGCTATACCAGTGCTATTCAATGTGGGAATCCTGATCTCTGGGCCACTGCTGCCAATCTCCAGAGAGCTTTCAGGAAAGAAAGAAACAATTGTAGCCAATGGGGATAAATATAATACTGGTCCCTGGTACACATTTAAAAAAAAAATTATTGGTGGCCCCAGCCCCAATAAAGTAGCTTGTAAAGCACTGAACTAGATCCTTTGCCAGGTTGAGCCTGACTTAGAATGCATTATTCACATGGTATTCATTCCATCTCTTCCATGTGTTGCCTTTTCTGACTGTTGTAACTGTAAGCAATTTGACACAGAAAACAATTCTTTAATGCTCCTCTGAAGACATGTGCACTGTAGGTGCAGAAAAAGACAACCATAGTAATTAAGAGAGCCACAGAGCCCTGGTGGTGCAGTGGTTAAATGCCTGTACTGCAGCCACTCACTCAAAACCATAAGGTGGCAGGTTCGATACCAGCAAAAGGGCTCAAGCTCCACTCAGGCTTGCATCCTTCCGAGGTCTCTAAAATGAGTACCCAGATTGTTGGGGGCAAGTAGCTTACAGTTGTAAATTGCTTAGACACTCCTTAGGTGCAATGAAGCGGTATATAAATGAAGCTGTTTGCTTTGTTTGTAGGTTTTTTAAGAGATTTGATTAACTCCCATACAAAGAAGGACAATATTATTTGGACAAAGCTTGTAATGTAAAAGTTTAAACATTAATTTTTTGCTGTTTTAAAAGTAACTTATTAATGTTGCTAGTTATAGTACCATATTGCTAACACATTACAGAGGGTAGGGGTGTTAAAACATACTTTTTCAAAATAAAAATAGCTGGAAAAGACCCCCAAAAGATTTCTGGGAAGAGCTATGGAACCTCCCAGGATAAGAACATCAGTAAATACAATTTTTGATCCCTACCAATTTATCCAAAATTACTCAATGAGCCTGAGTGTGGTGTAGCAGCTACACCACATAGTTGCTACACCACCCAGTTTCTGTAGAACAAATCAACCCACTTAAAGCTCTTTGAGTTAAGTTTTCTTTTTTATTAATTTGGGTGAAACTGTGGAGGCTGGGGTCCTCACAGTCCTAAGGCCAATACTTTGGATTAGTTGTCCCATGCTTGGTAATCCTACCACTGACAACTGATGCAATTGAATAGACTTCCAATAAAAACAAATATCCATTCATATTGAGGATTGGCCTGTAAAGGAGAGGTTGCCCTGACTCCCATTTCTGGGGAGAAAGGCTAGATGTAAATTCAAACATAAATAAATAAATAAGACTAAGCTAGTTTTCTCCTGTGAAGTAAGATTCAGAAAAGGGTGGGGAGAGACATATACAAATTTAAGATACAATTTTGTTGTGGAGACTGAAACCAGGCTTATAAAATAAACAAAAGGTATATTCTATAGGCATTGATATAATTCCTGGTTACCACTGGAACGCCCTTGTTTCCTAATCTGAAAATTGCTAAAGGGTGTGAATGGGGAAATACTCATACCTCTGTGTCATTTTCAAATTTGCATTCCACTGTAAATTTTCCTTTCTTCATTTGTGTCAGGATATCCTGTGATCACCATTCCCTTCACTTATGAGTTGCACTGGGTATAGAAAGAGCCTCCTGGTCCACTTCCAGAGCTCCTTAGTTTGCTGTCTACAACCACAAACTTTTCCCATAAATGGCACCCTGAACGCTTGAGGTTCCACTTGTGTGGATTGACACCTATAAGCTTTGTACTGTCCATTTTTAAATCGGAGTGAGTCTGGTGTAGCCATATGACTATGCAGCTGCTCCATCACTATATAGCTTCTTTGTGTGTATGATATCCCTTCATACAATTCATACATCAAAGCATGTATCGCCATTTTCTGGACTAAAGGCTTGTCCATTCTTACAAAGCATACATCTGGGAGTTAGCCTATGATTTGGAATGGTAAAGGATGCCTATGAAGTTACAGTCAACACTACACGTTTGTTGCTTTGACTTTTGCTGATTTGATTATTTGCAGATTTGATTAATATGTTCTCTCTGGGAACTTCTAGGTCCTCCATTGCAACTCTGCCTGACGTTGACATAGAATCATGCTGGATGAGCTAGAGATTCCAAGAGAAAACGCTTTTCTAGGCATTTGTAGGCCCTCCAGCACAATTCTATGGTCAATTCTTCTGCTGGATGTTTACCATAGAGTTGTGCTGGAAAATTACTGCTAAGAGCAAGTGACTTTTAAATAACTTTCCTGCTGTTTTTCCTAGTATTTGGTGATTTATGCCAAATCTTAGTTTTCTGCATGTTCTGAAAGAACCTTTCCTTAATAGCACAGATGACTCTTGGTATCCACTGGAGTTTTGTTCCAGAAAACATGTACCCCCAAGGATACCAAAATCCAGGGATGCTCAAGTCCCATTACATATAGTGCTATAGTAAAATGGAGTCCTTTATATAAAACAGCAAAATCAAGGGGGTTTTTTTTTCATCAACAAAAGTCAAAGTTCCAGTTTTTGGAATTTATATATTTTTGGAATATTTTCAAGCTGTGGACAGTTGATTCTGTGGGTGAAGAATACGTGGATATGGAGGGCCAAGTGTATATAGATATATTTGGAGGATGTGTTGCAAATATGCATTTCCACCCCCCCCCCAACATACCTACTTTTCTGCCTCCCCCTTTCCTTTCCTTTTTTTTCCTATTGATTTATGTCCTGCCCTTTCCCCAGTATCATGGCTCAAGGCAGTTTACAGAATATTAAAGCAGATTATGAACAGAAAAGGGAATCAATAATATATAGTTGTTTAAAATTGTGAAAAGCAGCAAAGCTTGTTTGTTTATTTAGTAATTGGAATTCCTTGAACCACTTATGTATGGGTTTGGTCATCAAAAAGTACCCTAAAACTTTCAGTACTTCTGAGACTAGAAATGTATCTGCACAACAGAAATAATGCAGTTTGACACTACTTTAACTGCCATGGTTCAATATTGTGGAATCCTGGGATTTGTAGTTTATTGTGGCAAAAAAGCTCTCTGACAGAGAAGGCTAAATACCTCACAAAACTATAAATCCCAGAATTTCATAGCATGGAGTCATGGCAATTAAAATGGTTAAAATGACATTATTTCTGCAGTACATTAGACCTGAGTCAGTCAGTTATACCTGAACAGTTTATGTGTGCTTTAATAGATATGTGCAATAATAGGTATTCCTCAAAGAGGTGCTTGTTTCTATACGTTAACCCCTCACTTAGTTTCAAAAGTTCCGTGTTTTTTTGGGGGGGGTGCATACTAGGGGAATTTCTGAGATGGATACAAGTGACCACTTTAGTTAAATTCGTATGACTTAATAATCTTGATCTACAAAAATCTTGAACTAGTTCAAAGAAATGAATTACTTCCAAACATATAGTTGTTTTAGGCTTTTAGAACCAACTATAATCACTTGGTTTATCTATACATTCATATTATTTTATTTTATTTACTTTACCCTACTTTTCCATTAAAAACCATACTGTTCAGCTTTTGATTTCAGAAAATATATGGATATTAAGGAGGAGATTATACAATACATTAATAAAAAGTCCTTTAAAAATAAAGCATAGAAGATTTTATTCCATTAAGCATGTAAGGACTATTGGAATCTGTGTGCTGGCAGTAATTCTTGTATTGAGAATGATGCCAATGTGGAAATAATATCCAGCAATTTATGAAAGGTGATACTGTGTCAACAGTATGCTGCGGGTTGGGACATGTGACAATAATCTTCTATGGCATTTAAAGCACTCAGATCATATACTCGGAAATGTTAGCAGAGATGATGGAGACGAATCCCCCTCCCACCCACACTCAAGGAAAAAAGAGAGGGAGATGTATGGGAACAGACAGAAATGCTGTGTGGGCTGAAGAGCAGTGTTTTACTTAAAGAGGAACTGGGGTGGGGTCAGGGGGAAATACACTGTCCCTTGTCAAGTGAGTGAATCAGCCTGATATACTGGAGAAGACGAGAGTAAGGAAGAGAAGAACATTGTATGTTTTCAACTCCTAAGAGTACAAGCTGTCAGATCTGCCTTGCAACTGTTTATCATTTCAGCAAGCTTTGTGGCAGACAAGATATAAATGGCTACCTTAAACGCACCAGATCCTGTCTGATGTTTGAAGCTAAGCAGGGTCAATCCTGGTTACTACGTGGGTGGGATACCACCAATGAATACCAGATGCTGTAGACTATATTTAAGAGGAAGGAACTGGTAAAACCACCTCTGAGAATTCCTTGCCTGTGAAAACCCAATGAAATTCATGGAGTCACCATAAGCAGACACTTAAAAGCACATAAGTGCACAGACATGTCCACCCTTCATAGTTATAATGCTATGCTCCCTCTTTAACTGTCATGATTCCATGCTAGGGAATCCTGAGTTTGTACTTGTAGAAGGGATTTGGAAATCTCTGCCAAATAGCTCCAATAATGTTGTAGTTCAGGGGAGCGGGCTAGAAGCACCTCTTCAAACTACCAATCCCAGGTTTCCATACAATGGAATGATGGCAATTAAAATGGTATCAAACTGCTGTCATTGTGGAGTGTCGATACACCCTTTATTTGATGTCTGAAGCAAGAAGCACAGAAGACCGATGGGCCATCATAGAGAGGTTATACACAGATGGGGAGTTATCACCCAGAAGACATTGTTGTCATATGCATAACTTCTGACAATAGCAACACACACTCCAGAAACTAGACAATAATTGTGTAGATTCAGTTACCCTGGACCTAAACTATAGTTCTAGATTGTATAGCTCAAAAGTAGCACTTCGAACTGGACTCATAAACACACTGGAAGGCAGGGTTGAATTTTAAACACCAAGGCCAAATGATTTGATAATTGGGTGATTCCCTGCTAACAATCTTGCTGCAGTATTTTTAATCAGGTGTAATTTCTGAACACAAAGGCAGATCCACCTAGAGCAAATAATACAACCAGGATGTTGCTGCAGCATGGATAGCTGTGATATAACAATGAACAGCAGAGGACATAGAAGTTCCTGAATACCTAAGACTAGCGAGAATACTACCTAAGGCTTTTAAACTGTGATTATATGTGGGAAAAGGCAGCTTTGGAGATACTTATCACGTGATGATACCTCTGACCTGTAGCTGCTGTGTCCCTCAACCATGATTAGGGCATGCCTTTTCATTGTCGAGGAAAAACTCATTAATGAGCTCGGCATAGCACAAGCCTCAAGGTGCAAAATGTCACTCCTGGGGCAGTCACATTATCAGCAGCCATGTGGTATCAATGTTCCCTCCTCTCCTCATCCCCCCTCACTATTCCCAATCAGCTTGATTGCCTTTATGTTTTTCTTATTTAATTTCCTTTTAAAAAAGAACTTTTTTACTTACATTGCTGTAGCAGAGCTCTGGCATTGTGTGAGTTAAAAGAAAAATAAATAAACATCAAATAAAAAACATCAAATACCAAAAAGGCATGCTGGGTAGACCATAAGGCAGGGGGCTAGGGCTAAAGGGGACTTGGGAAGAGAGCATGATGGCAGCTTCAGTCATGCAATTCTGAAGATATACAATATTGGGGCTCTGAACAAGATTGCTGCAAGAACAGGGCTCATGTGGTAAATGCCTAAGACTGTTATGAATAGTGACTTTTTGCTGTGCAACTGGATTTAGCCTTACCAAGTCATCTCTATTCCACTTGTCAGGTAGCAGTCTCTGTCCTTACTATTCAATCTGGTTAGTGCAAAATTGTACTAGATGGCATGGTTTCTGTGAGATAGAAAGGTGCACAGAGATTGGCAAGAACTATCTTCATACAATATTTTTGTACCACAGAAGGGCAGAATTAAAGCAGCATCCCAGTCTTACAAACTTCATACAGTACCTTCTGGGATGTACATCTGGAGCAGTGGTCCTACCAAATCATGTTCTAGAGCCACCCCTAGTTGAAACTGAAATCTGAATAAGATGGAACTTTTCACACTAAGAAATACATGTTGCGCATTTGAACATATGTTGCCATCTTAAATTCTCAAATCATTGCTGATTTCTCATTAACCATGGTCTGGAAGAAAACAGAAAGGTACTTAATCAAATCTGAAGTCAACTGCTTTACCGCGTCAGCCTACCACAAAATGTTCATGTCTTTAAACATACCTTCTTCCAGATTATGTCCCAGACTGCGGCCAGCACACACCAACAAAAGCTGATAAGGCAGTTCCACAAACCTAAACATTGATCCTAAGAATAGTCCAAAAGCCAGAGCCGAGGTCAGGGTTGGGGAAATCACAGAAGTCAGTCCGGTCCGAGGTCAGGGCAAGGAGAAAGCAGCAAAAGTCCAAATCGTTCCAAGGTCAAGGCAAACTAGAGTTCCAAAGACACAAAGCCAGCACACAGTCACACCAAGAGACTTTCAATAAGTTCTGGCAAAGGGATGGCATCCCACAGGTGCTTAAGCAGGAGACACCCTCCCTGTTGGCAGCTTTGCTTTATTACCAGCTTGCTTTTCAGCAAGCCTGCGGGACCGACGTACACAAGCACTCTCAGCCCTCCTTTCCTTAAAGGAGGGAACCACCAAACTGGATTCTTCATTTGAGACCTCACTCAGCTGCTTAGCCTCTGAAGGGAGCTCCACAGTGCTAGAGCCTGGCTGGGCTCCCACTCCTGGGGCTGAAATGTCAGGACTGGGGTCTGGCATGGCAGAACTGGGACCTGGTCTAGCCTCCAACTCCTCTTGCTCCTGAGGAGCCATGTCCTCCTCCTCATCCTCTGACTCCATCTCTTGGCTGGCCATGACAGATTATTTATTGTATGGACAACTACACACACATCTGTGAATAGCACATAAAGAGGAATAATGCTGCAGCAAACAGAAGACAATACTTAAGTGAAGTGCATGACATATATAATATAGGCTTTATGTTTGCAATATAGATACAGGAAATACAAAAGGCTCTTTATTATCATGTATGAAAATGCTATAATGCACACAGCCTACCCACATTCTTCCATATTCAAAGAGTGAGAGAGTATTATAAATTGGTGGGCATGCTTTGGGCTACAGCTCCCATCAATTGTAGCCACTATAACTAGTGGTAAGAGATTGAGTTGTAGGCACAACTGTGATAACCAGAGTTGCCTACTTCTGGACCAAATGCATGTTGATCTAACATGTTTTTTGTTTAGAATTTTACTTGCCACTACTTGATTTATTTTTATAATGCTAACAAGGAAATTAAGACTGCATTTAAAAAAGCAGAAATGAGGAGAGTCCCAGACTATAATATAGTTTACATTCTGTATTAACATTGATTTAGCAATCACAAAAGGACATGGATGTTTAAAAATTAAACATTTTATGTTTAAATATTAAACACTGCCAGTTATTTTTCTTCAGATTTTTAAGGCAGCATTAAAAGCAGAGAGGAAAAAAAAACATTTTATGGACTCATGACTTACCTAGGTCACTTTTAAGTTCAAGAGCTGCCAAACAGGCAAAGTTTCCCAAAGGCTAATTGCAATTGAAAGGGTTATTTTCAGATGCACACTACATTGTTTATTCATGGTAAGAAGTGTTTCTTGCCTTTTGAACTTTTGACTGCTGGCCCAAGCATTCTAATATGTCAAGCAGATTGATATTTCTAGCTGAGCCACCGTGAATGAGAAGCAGCTATTTTAAAACCAGTTAAAATTTGCCAGCAGATGTATTATAGTGGATGGGAGGGGGTTGAGGCGATAAAAGCTAGTGTTTCATGAACATCTTTCAGCTCAGTCATTAGCTTTTATCAGGCATAATCTTTGAAAAGAGACCCAGTGTGCTGTAGTGTTTTAAAAGTTGTACTACAACTCTGGAGAGCAGGGTTTAAATCTCCACCTGGTCATGGAAACTCACTGGGTGATTTTGGGCAAGTCACACTCTGTCAGCCTCTGAAGAAAGCAAAGGGAAATCCCCTTTGAATAAATCTTGCCAAGAAAACCCCTATGATAGGTTCAGTTGCCATCAGTCAGAAATGACTTGAAGGCACACAACAGCAAGACTTTTAAATCAACACCTATCACTTTTAAATCAACACCTATCAGATCCATGCCAACATAATACCAGACTTCTACTAGCAAGATGTCTATTGATCCTTCTGTTTTGATTAGAAAACCTCATTTTCTCCTTGCAGGTAAATTCTTGATTATAGCCAAATCTCAGTTATCTTGGTAGTTGGCCCACCATTTGAGTTCCGTGTTGGAAGAAAGTTGAAATACAAATACAGTAAATAATTTATGAATAGAAATGGAGATTATAAAAAGTATGAGCAGTGTGTATGATGTGATGCTTTCTCAGATTTGATAAAGCAGCCTTTTGAACTCTCAGTGGCTTTTGACATTATTGAGTATGATGTCCTGCTGGACTGCTTTGCCAGCATGGAATCATCATCTTACTTTGGTTGTTCTGGTCTTTCCCACAAGGATAGTTCCGCAGAGGAAATGCAGTTCTACCTCCTTTCTGGTGTCATGGGAATCTAGCTTATGCCTTGTGCTGCTTGACATCTGTATGAAAGCACTGTGTGCAGTTATCTGAAAATATCCAGAGATCTTTATCTGATTGTACTTTGCCCTACCTGCCCTGTCCTCCCTGTTTGATCCTGAAGAGAGGTGTTTAGGTAGTAAATGGATTTGGAAAACTCATTTCATGCTAGCTATATTTTAAGTACATTTTAATACACTAAAAATTTGCACTAAACTAAATGCTTTGTCCTAATCACTGTTTGTTTTAAGAAAATTTAACATCCATGCAGGATTGTGTCAAACGTTCCTTAATTTGTTTGAAATTAATCTTCTAGTGTAAACAAACAAATTGCTAAAATAAACACAGGTCACCATTATACACTGATAATTTTTTTCTATTTTTGTTCATCTGGCAAATACTAGCCCTATTCCTTGGCATCATTCTCCTTTTTGCTCCTTTGTCTACTTTGCCATTTATCAGTAATTCAGTTAATTGTAGTGGGCTGCATTCTTTTTGTTCACAAATCAATGATGCCTTCCCGTCCTGTGTAGCATTGTGACAACATCAACAAAGTCACTATAGCTAATGGGATTAAAAGAATGATAAGAATAAGCAATGACGAAATGGCCTTGAAACGACCAGTATGGAAACAACAAAAATATATTTGTAAGAATGGCTAAAAAGTGAAGTTGCATTTTTATTTTTATTTTTTGGTCTCCCAGGACAGAATGAGGAAATTACCCATTCAGCCTTAATTCTGTTGCAAGCCTTTTGAAAGATGAACATAATTCATTATGATATTGAGTAATTTTCTGCCCCTTCATAATTTGACTCTTGCATAAACTTGATCAAACTTTAAAACGGTATTGACCTTAGACTATTAATGAAGCTAGAAGAATATGGGGTGTGGAAAATGCAGTTCTCAGCAATAGGCTGAACATGCAGAAGATTCCTGGGTGAATAGCTACCATGATTTTTGTACGCACAGTGCTAGAAGCACTGCCATCTTCAGATACAATTTACCTCATGGATTCTAACAAGTTTGGGACAATGAAACAAATTTGCAGGTGGCATTTCTTGATAACATTGCTTGTGACTCTGAAGAAAAGTTTATTTTGAAGTGACTTTTTAAAATTGGTATAATATCCAGGATCATCCCACAAAGCCTGAGGTGGAGAACGTGTAGCCACCTATATGTTGTAAAACTTTGATTCCCATCAGCCTGAGACAACATGGTCAGTGACCATGGAGGTTGTAGTTGTTAGTCCAACTGCCTATTTCAAAGTAGAAGCACTAAAATATTCCCATATTGCCACTGTGCAAAAAAGAGATAGTTGTGGATTAGAAATAATTCTTTTTCTTGTATGCCATGGATAGCTGCAAATGCATTAACATTATTTTTTTTACATACAAAGGAATAAGAATTCTAATAGTTTTGACTTGTGTTTTTAAGAAGACAAACATCTAAAATATTGTTCACAAGCATGGTATTTTTCAATAGCTTTTCTTTTGGGGGAAGATGGGATAGTTATGTCCATGTGTGGTAATATTCACATTTTAGAAAAGACTGCCAAGTGTATTCTTTTTCAGAACAGCAATAATCAAAAGCAAAAATACTTGCATTAACTGGATTTCCTTTACTGAGCACAGAATTACACACTTGATTATGGGCAGATGGCAATTGTAGAAATCATTCACTGTCATTTTTTAAAATTTATTTATTTATGAAACGGACTCAATAGTCACTGAGTCACTTGATCTTTTCCCTAGTGGTCACTTTACATTCCTTAGGAGTGAACGCATAAAATACTCGTCTATTTAAACAGTGCCCCAGCCAGCATATGTTCAAATTACATCCAGAGTCTACTTGAAAGCAACCCCTATTTTTAACTTCCCTTTCAGGCATGTTGCACATAAGAATAATTAATTGTTTTAAGTTCGGTACAGGATAGACCACTTTCACAAGAGATTTTAAAATCTGGTTTTGAATTGCTGTTGCTACAGGGATTCCACTCCAACTTGCAGTGTGCATGTTGAAGAGTTAAGAAATTTTCCTAAGTATTTTGACATTTAAAGTATGCATATCTCTGCAGCCTTAGGAATTTAGGGGCTGTGCAGATTGGCCATTAAGGCCACCTGGGGGCAGAGTCGGGGGTTGACGTCCATATGACACATGCCCTGACTCCGCCCCCTTGGCATCATGACATCATGTGCCACGCCACATGGTGCGCAGCAGCACAGCACTTCTCTGGTGATGTATTCACATGATGCAGCGCCAAAGGAGTGCTTTAAAGCTATGGCTATTGTGCCCTTTCCAGCATGCAAAAAGGAGCTGCTTTTTGCAGCTCCTTTTTGCATCTTGGAAAGGCCAGCATGCAGTTGCTGCAGCCACCATCCGACACAGCTGGGGCAGTCTGCCCCACCTGTTTGTACGCAAAATCAGGTTTCAGTTTTATTTTTTACAAGCTGCTTTATTTGGAAGGAAAGGCAGAATGTAAATCAAATAAATAAATAGGCCCAAATCTAATTAATAATCCCAATTGGAGTAAACCAACTGAGTCAGTGGAATTTATTTAAGCTTTGATTTACATTCAGTATTGTATGTACAGCACTGTGTAAATTTACAGCGCTATATGAATAATAATAGTAGTAGTAGTAGTGGGTCTCCTTTTGTTAGAACTAGCAATTGGAGTTAGGCATAAACAATTATACTATACAAACAGAGAAATGTAAAAGCATGCACCCTAGATGAATCAGTGTATGAACTCTTGAGTCCCAAAGATGTCAGAGTCATCTCTAGGCATCCTTCCCCCCCAGAGCATTCCAGAGTTAATAGTGTAGAATGAAAAGGCCCTGGGAACACTGCCCACATCACCTCTAAAGTTGTAAGAACCTGCAGAACAGCCTCTGAGAAAGGTTTTAATAGAGGGGTAGACAAAGTTCAGCCTGTTAACCACATATCTATCTCCTGGCTTTGTGCCACCTGAAAGCCAAGCCCCCCTCCTCAATTTGTGTTAAAACACCCCAAAAGATCACTTAGAGTACCAGGGGTGGCAAATTAATTGAAAATTTTCCCTGATTGGTTTAGTACAGAGACACCGCAAAAAGTGAGAAATCAAATTCATTTTGTGATGCTTGGGATGGTGGTGGGGTTAAGAGAAAGCCTTCCCTGCAGATCTTACAGCACAGGCAGGTCATATAGAGATACAGTTTTTGAAACAGCGTGGACCCAAGTTGTGTCAGGCATTAAAGGTAATAGCCAGCACATTCAATTCTGCCCAGAACTGGATCGGCAGTCAGTGGAGTTGTTTTAGCAAAGGGGTTATATGATTCTTATAACCTCACCCAGTTAGCAAACTGACCACAGCATTTTGGATCCATGAGAGTTTCCTAATAGTTTCCAATAGCAGTCCCATGTAGAGTATGTTACAGTAATGAAGATGGGATATGATCAAGGCATGTGTCACCATAATCCAATGTGACATCTTAAGGTATAGGTGCAGCTGGCATACTTAGCTATGCACAGCTGAAACCTGGGCATCCAGGCTCAGATCTGAGCCCAGGAGAAGGCCCAAGCTGTGAATCTGAGATTGCCAGAGAAGTGGCATTAATGGAGTGGATGTGATGGCTTAGTGGTTAAGATGATTGGAAGATTGGCGGTTTGAGACCTGAGTGCTACATGGTGGGGTGAGCTCCTGTCACTAGTCCCAGCTCCTGTCAACCTAGCAATTCAAAAGCATGCAAATGGAAGTAAATAAATAGGTACCACTTGGACGGGAAGGTAACAGCATTTGGTGCAGTCATATTGGCCACATGACAACCAGAGCAGTCCTTGAACAACATTAACACATAGTTCCAAACTTTCTCACAAAGCACCTGTATCTTTAAAACTGTTGGAACATATTGCCTCTTGTGCAGCCTTTAAATCTTCTTCTATTAGGTAGTTGTTGAATTAGTGAAGACCTTAGTTTTTCACATTCAAGGCTTTAAGCCAGTCAGAGGAGAGCTGATATGTCTGAGTAAATGGATTTTATGTTGTTCAACTGAAGAGGGTGGCTCATAGGCAGGCCAACATTATGAAACCCTCCCCCAGCCTATGGAAAGCTCTGTCAATATTGTTGGAAGTTCAGCCATTTGGAGTGGAGCAATTGAACTTCTCTGGGGCTGACATGGATCTATGGGAGCCCAGGCTGGCCTGTTCCTCCACCACACAGTGGCATTCCTGCAACAGGTGTCACCTGGTTCGGGGGGGGGGGACTTCCAGTGGTGGGACTTCTGGGATGGCGCATGCTCCCTCTCCCCATGCCACCCCAGCATGTGCCACTCCATCTCTCCTGTGTGTGCACCATCAGCTCCCTGGAGAAGGAGCATGCAGTGGAAGGGATATGCACAAGGGATGAAGCAGCACATGTAGGGGGAAGGGAGTGGTGCACAAAGGACAGAGTTGCACATGTGGGGAGCAGAGCATGGGGAAGGAGCATGCAAGATAGTGGAGGGGCTGGCACGATGTCACCCCTCCCCCTGGGGTGTTACCTGGTACCGTACCCCCTCCACCACTCCCAGTGATGCTACTGCCACCACATCCACAAAATTTGCCCCAAATCATACTAGTCCAGGGTCTGGGCTTTTCCACCCCAGTGGTATCAACTGGAGTGAAAATGAGAAATCCTGTGTCACATCTGCATAGCAGCTGCAGTAAACAAGCTAGGCTATAGACCATCTGGTTGTTTTTTCAGGAGAATCTCTTGATCCCATAGGACGTAAGCATTTTTTAAAGAAAAAACTAACAAAAAACAAGAAATGGGAAACAAAATGACTAAAGAGAAATCAAGGCAATAGGACTATCCATTGATAAAGAGTGCTAGAGTTATGTTGTAGTCTGGGGGAAAGGACACAGGAGTGAATCAGGGTAAGATATTTTTTAAATCCAAAGAGAGAGGATGTTTTTGTGTTCCTCCCAAAATGTATAATGAAGCCAACACAAGTTTATTACACACAGTCATTGCCATATTCCATTTTATAAACCTTTCTAATTCAAGTAATATCTTTTATCATTAAAATACTTTTCCAGTTCAACTAATACCGTAGCAGAACTTGGGAATGTTACCTTTTTTGGACTACAGCTGCCAGAAACCCCTAGCTAGTATGGCTCTTAGCTTGGGTATCTGGAAATATAGGCCAAAATCTTCTTGGAGATATAGGCCACAAACAAAACTTTCCCAAGATTCAGTTATTAGGGTCTGTGGGTAAGGAATAAGGCAGAGCAGTGGTACTCAAACCTTTTACGATTGGGACTCCCCATTACATCTACATTTAGATGTCACATCCACTCTCTTCAATGTAGCATATGAATAAAAATATATTATTTATTCAGTGTGTGTATTTTCATTTACACATTCATTTATATTCACATTTTAACATTTTATAAATAAATAACATCGTTCACAGTAGAACAGTTTTATTTAATTTAATATTTAACTCAATGAATGTGTAAATCTTACACATAAAAGTTTGGGAAGAGAAGGTGGAGAAGGAGGGATTAGGGCCTCCAGTATCACTGCCCCCCCCCCCCCGAGGATCTTTGACGACTCCTTAGCAAACAGAACCATTGAGGTAGGGTAATACTTTTTTTAAAAAAAAACTTGGGACAAGTTTGTTCCATCAACATAAGTACAGCACAATTCAAAGGACTTGCTTTAATCTCAAAAAGCATGACTGGCTTAAGACCTCGATATATAAAGGGTTGTCTGCTTCCCACATGAATGTGTCTTGATATCACAGTCTTTGTCAGAGACCCCTTTCTAGGAGCTAGTCTGCATGCAAGTGTACTACGCAAACTGGTTTGCATTTTCAAACAATTTGCATTGATTTTTAATTGTCTCTACTTTCCCACCGAAATTTGCCTCTCTTCACCCTCCCTCTGCTGAAAATGCATAGCCATCTGAATGCATATGAAGCAGGCATATGGCATGTGCATTTCTGTGGATTTCAAGGATACTCCAGTAAAAACCACTGAGTTTAATGAGTTTTTAAACAAACACCCCCAAAAAGCCAGAACTCCTGCAAATCACATGTGGCCAGATCATATTCTATTTGACCAGAGTGAGGAGTGTTTCAAGCATGCCCTAGGTTCATGGGTGAGGCAAGGCAAGTGATAACTGACAATAGGGCTGTTTCAGTGGTTCCCCCTTCCCAACACTCATGAGGAAGGTGTGTGGCATATTTTGTTTTCTTTTCAGTTTTATTTTGCCACAGACCTTTCGAATTCAGTTTGAATGTGAACTGTAGAATGATAGGCAACTCATTTTATATTTTTTAAAATTGGGTGCTTATTGATTTCATATAAGCAAGTGTTTCTCAATTGATTACCGTATATACTCGACTATAAGTCGACCTCACGTATAAGTCGAAGGCAGGTTTGGAGGCCAAAATTATGGATTTTGATATGACCCGTGGATAAGTCGAGGGTAAAACTTAGGGGCATGTAACAAAGGATCTAAAGGATGAAGGAAAGCTGAACAATGCCAAAGAACTTACAAATTTCCAGCAGATATAACTTTGTGCTTATTTTAAAGGCTGGTTGGATGAGAGGATAGAGTAGGTCAGTGCTTCCAAGACAAATTATACTCTTTCCATTCACCAGGGGATGGTTCTCTTTTTTAAAAAATGAGAGTTAATGTTCAGCACCTACATTGACCTATGGATACGTCGACTCAGGTTTTTTGGGTCAATTTTTTGACCTAAATTTCTAGACTTATACATGAGTGTATATAGTATGTTATCAAATTAGCTACCTTAATAATAAACTACTGAGAAAGGTTCAGAATGAAAATTCAGAGTAAAATAAATGTGGGGGACCAGCAATAATTTTTTCCCAATACACCAGAGACCAGCATCATATTTGTGCCTACTGGCTACAAATGTTTCCTCCCCCCCCCCCCCCCGGAAACTCACATGGAAACAGCATTACACCAGGTATCACCAATTTGAATGGCACTGATGTAAACTACACTGGTATCTGAAGAAGAGATCGCAAAAATCCCCAAAATACAAGTACCATAAGAGAAAGAAATTGATTATTGCTCTAAAACAAAGGTCAATGTGTTTGAGTGCCATAGTATACAGTAAAGAGATATATGGATACAGAATTATTAGACCAGAACAGAATTTTAACTACCTGATGATTTGGGTATTTTAGGAAAACATTCCCTGTAACATACATCTCAAACAATATAGATTATCAGATTGTAGTAAATTTTATTCAGTCTGTTTTTAGGCATATCTATCAGCTACTGTATCTTTCCTCTGAACTATGTTGCCTGGCAGAGGTCTGGGGACTTTCTGAAACAGAACTCTTTGGCGGGGGGGACTTTTAAGAGTTAGCCCCCCCCCCCCATATGATTAAACAACATAACACAGGGGCTGTTTGGGCTGGCTTGGGGGCAAAGTTGGGGCATAATGTCTCCATGATGCACACCCCGGTTCCGCCGCAGGGTGGCATAATGCCATGTGCTACACTGCACATTGTGAGGCCTCACCGTGCTCCTCTGGCACTGTACAGCCCCACAATCTGTAAGGAAGGCAAAGAAAGCAGGAAGGCACATCTGCAGTACAGTACTGGCTACCCAAATTAAATTTGCATTTGGAATCACCAGAGTTTCAGTGGCTACACAAAACCCTAAAAAGTACACAAGACCTGGGCAAATGGGGCAGCTAATGAAGGAAATTTCAGACATCTTTTGATAAACTGATATATGACCCTCCTTGAAACGGTTGTTTGATAAACCATACTTTTAATACTTTTATAAGAATGTAAGCTTTGCTCACCTATTGAAAGCAGATATTTATTTTGCTCTAAATTTTCATTTTGAACCTTTTCGGTTGTTTATTATTAAGGTAGCTAATTTTATGATTACATAGTTTAATTTTGAATGCTTCATTGCAATAAATATAATAAATTCTAATGCGATGGAAGCCTGTTACTTTTAAAGATAGACTACAGCTCTCCACTATTAAAAAGTGTATAATTGGTGCCTCATGAGCAGATGTTTGCCACCATTATTTTGTAGATGGAGTTTATAACACCCTGATGGTTCATAATACACACCAATTTGTTTGATCCTACTAGCTAATGGTAGTGCAACATATTGTACACAGATGACAAAATCTGTATGTTCCCACAGAATCTTAGAACATATGGTTGTAAAAGGTGATGCCCTTGACTGAGAAAAAAATAAATAAAACTACAGTAAAGTACAAAACTTTCACTAATGTTCTTTCCTATGATAACAAATTAAATCCAGCCATAATGAATGTAGTGATTAAATATTATAAAAACAAAGTTGAATAGAAGGTAAGGAAAAAGTCGTCATTTTTCAATAAATGCAGAGTACTTTTTGTATTGTATTTCCTCTATATGAGGCACACAATGTACCTTGCTTGCCTATCAACAGAAAACAATAGCTGGAAGTGATTTTTTAAAATAGCTGTTTAATGTAAAACTACCCACCTATCAAACATAAAAGATCTTCATAGCTTATAAAAGTCAGGAAGTCTGTACTACCACGTAAAAACTGCTGTCACCAAGTATGGACTGTTATAATAGTGTGCCCTGAATATCACCTTAATAATGCACACCACAATCTTTTCTCATTTTTAAGTTTTGCAAACATCACACTACCCTGATAAATGGTATAGACCCAAGGTTCCCAACCTGTGCTCCGAGGAGCCCTTAGGGCTACGCATGCACTTCCTGGGTGCTCCATTGCTACTCCAAGAAAATGAAAGAAATAAAAATTGAATGAAATTAAAGAATAAGAAACAAAAACGTAACACTACTCCTAAACACCATTAACCTGTAAGACATAGGGTAGGCCTCTTAGGGGCTCCACCACCGAAACTGCTTCTAAAAAGGACTCTGGGAGTCAAAAAAGTTGAGAAACCCTCGTATAGACTGATAAGCAGGTGTGATATTGCTACAACCCAATCAGCTTGATATAATATAATGCTTAACGGTAACAAATATAAATACAATTCTCTTAATCCCAAGAGCTACTAGCTCATTGCATCATTAAAGGTTACATAGGCCACTGTGGATAATTAAAGGCTGAGAGAGAATGTGTGTGTGTATCTTGTAAGATTAGAGTCATGCCTGATGAACATTATGCTATAATAAATTAATCAGTTTTTAAACAGAATGAGTTAAACATTTTAACTCAAGTTCAGGGGTATATTTTATTATCTAGTGTTTGAGCTCCATTATAATTTTACCATTAAATTACCATAATGGCAACAGAGATAGGACTTTTTTTTTCATTTGTATGTCTAAAGCTTGGACATAACATAAGTCACATGTTAATTGTTAGCTCATTTACCTTAATATGACAAAACATTGATATCAATTTTTTTTGTTATCGGTACTAATTGTTTTTACATTTTAATGAATAATGAGGTGTTGCCTCATTATTTGATCCAAAGGATATGACCTCAGGTGGAGGAGGAATATCAAATGGTTCAGTGCTGACTTGGGCATACTGCATGAGTTACTTTCTCCCTGCCTCATGTCGATTTTTCTTCCTATCAACTGTCTTCACTGTCCAAGTCTAACTTCCATACATGGTGATGGGGAATACAGTAGATTGGATGATTCTAATGTTAGTGTTCAGTTGTGTATCTTTACACTTTAGGATCTTATCTAGTTCTTTCATGGCTGCCCTTCTCATTCCTAATCTTCATATTTCTTGAATGCAGTCACAGTTCTTATCAACATTTGCTCAAAGATACAGGAAATCTTTATTTTGATTTCCTCATTATCTAGGTTTAACTTATGTAGATCCTCCATGGTCATTATTTTTGTTTTATTTATGTTCAGCATTCAGCCAGCCTTTGCACATTATTTTACATTTCTTAGTAGTTGTTCCAAGTCTGATGTTTTCTGCCAATAGTATGGTGTCATCAGCATATCTTAGATGGCTGATGTTCCTATCTTCGCTCCTTCTTTTGTGTATAAATCTGCTCTTTGTGCAATATTTTCTGAGTACAGGTTGAACAAATAGGGTGAGAGAATGCGGCCTTGCCTAACCTCCTTGCCAATTGGGAACCATTCTGGTTCTCCATATTCAGTTATAACAGGAGCCTCTTGTCCTAAATACAGATTTTTCGACAAGATTATAAAATGTTTCCTGCACCCTTTTGGACTGCTGGGATTTATCTCTCTATATGTGATTGGTATCTGTACTGCAGAATTTTGAGCATAATTTTGCTTGCATGGGATACTAATGCTATAGTTCAGTGGTGGCAAACCTATGACATGTGTGCCATCTCTAGCACGTGGAGCTATCTCTGTCAGCATGTGTGCCAGCTCTTCCTCTTCCCCCACCCTCCCATGTATTTAACTAGCTTCCTGAAGCCAGTTAAAGGCAGAGGAGGGTGAGAGGAATAAGGAATAAGGAGCCGGCACGCCTGTTCCTCTGGGAGCCAGTTAAAGACACAGGAGGGCAAGGGGAGGAAGGAGCCTGTGCCTCTTCCCCCCACTCTCCCATCCCTTAACTGGCTTCCCAGTTAAGAGGAGTGCAGAGTGCAGAGGAAGGAGCGGAGCACGTGCATGCCCATGCCTCCCCCCTGTCCTTTACCTTTAACTGGCTCCCAGGGCCAGTTAAAGACATGGGAAGGTGGCTTGCCATTGCCATCCCTTGAGGCTGAGAGAGCGTGACTTGTGTATGAGATGCCTTCAGGTTATTTCCAACTTATGGCAACCCTATGGTGAAACTATCATGGAGTTTTCTTGGCAAGTTTCATCAGAGGGGGCTTTGATTGCTAGCCTGAAGCTGAGAGTGTGTGCCTTGGTTTATTTTCCACCAGAGGTGCTGCCCTTGGAAGGCAGAAGTCCGTGTCCACCCCCACCCCCCAGAAGCCCACCCAGAACCAGGTGACACCACTGAGTTTGGATACTCGGTTCACCATCAATGCTATAGTCCCATATTTGATATAGTCGTTTGTGTCTGGGGCTATATATTGATATTTTGTCTGGAGATGTAAATTGGTCATTTCCAGTTCATCTGTTCAGCCATTCTTAGTGTTTAAGCTGTTTTACTTTCCTTCCTGATTTCTGGTCATAACAGTGAAATGAGATATATTATCCAGCTTGATCACAGCTCCTGTCATAGAACCATAGAATTCTGTAATTCTATGATGGGGGCTGAAAGCACACCTTTGAAGCAGCACTTTGAACTGGACTCAGTAACAGAAGAAGTCAGCATTAGCACAATATTTTGCTCTTTCTGGGGACAGTTCAGAAAATGTATGTACTTTTGTGCCTCCAGGTCACCTTTCGACTTATGGCAACCCTATGAGTTTTACAGGTTCATAGCAAAGAATACTCAGAGCTGGTTTTGACAGTTCCATCCTCTGAAATATACCTGACAAAATCTAGTATTCTTTGAAGATTTTCACACTTAACGGAATCACTGGTAAATCATTCCCCAAACGTCCTCCAAAGGTGGCTGAAAGAGCAAAAAAGCCTCTGTGTGTGAAGCCTGGAAGTGCTCCTTAATCGTCATGGAAATGGATCTGGCTACAGCATTTGTTAAATGTTCAAAGAAAAGCGGGAAGGAAGCAGATTTCCTCCCCCCCCCCCCTTAACGCTAAGTTTGCCTCCCTCCCTGCTTTTCTTTGTTATGTCTAATGCATATTACTTAGGAGTGAAGCAGACAGGCAGGAAGGAGCAGCTAGAAGCTGCTCTGAGCCCAGTCACTCTGGTGCCACAATGAACACATGCTGTGGCTCTGAAGGCACCTCCACCTTTTGCTCCAAATAGGAGCAGAAAAGATCCACTCCTTTGGGTTCAGTTTTGGGCTGCCTTAGGTGGCCCCACACAACCCCAGGGTGGCTTCCGGGCCTTCCAGGGGTATGTGCCCTGTCGGCCCCTTTTTTGGGCCTTAGATTCTAGATTCTATATGAAATAAGAGTTAGTTTTAATTTTAGGAAAACAACAGTATCCAAACAGTGATAATAATATGAATAATTTAGTTGAGCATAATTTAATTTGATTTTTCCAAAATTCTTCAGAAGATTTTATTTATGTTCCATAAGCTTCTTAGGCCTGTTCTCTTATCCTGTGATGTAAGACAGAATGAGCAGCAAAACATAAGAAGATATTTGGAACAGAAATGGATGTTAACTAGTGACAAGAGATTAATAGCAAGAACTTCATGCAATTCCAGTTCATCATGAGTATCTCTATGAGCAACAAGCATCCAGAAACCAAATGGCCTTTCTGTGTGAATATCCTTCCTATGCACAAAGGATGCCTGAAGCAAGAGAATAAGAAAGTTTAAGCAAATAAGGAAGGAAGATGGTAACAAGATACTACAGTTTTTAGCTGTAGATTTCCCAGTGCAAATGAAGCTCAGATGGCTAGTATCTAAAAATTGTTACCATATGAGTGCTATTCTATTGTACTGTAGGGCATTACAAAGGTCAGCTATGGAGCATCCTAGAAGCATCCAATATGGGATATTTGAGTGTAATGAGCAGCATAGGCATTCCTACCTAGCATCAGGGAAAATGCCTACTATTGCTGGTTGTTCTGGAGACTGGTGGCAAACTGAACTGAGTAGATCAAGCCTCTGAGAAACTTCTGTTCTACATTCCTGGTATTTGGGTATCATCTTGCTATATGTAGCTAAAATCTGTTCCTTAATTAATTGTATTTTTGCTGCAATCAGCTTTACAGCCTACTGCCACTTATTTTCTTTATTCAATTTCACACATAGAGATAGTCAATGAAACTAAAGTTTTGTTACTAAATAAGAAATTATCTTATTATTGGTTGAATACATCTTATCTGAAATGCTTGGGACCAGAAGTGTTCCACATTTTGGGTTTTATTAAATTTTGGTATGCCTATATTTACATATATGTGGATAATGAGATATCTTGGAGATGGAAACCAAGTCTAAACATTAAATTCATTTATGTTTTGTATACACCTTATATACATAGCTAAAAATAATTTTATACATTATTTTTAATAATTTTGTGCATGAAACAAAGTCTGTGTTCATTGAACCATCAGAAAGCAAAGGTGTCATTATCTCAGCCATCCATGAAAAAAGTTTTGGGTTTTGAAGTATTTTGGATTTTGGAATTCTGGATAAGGGAGGTGCAACCTGTAATATTTTATGTCAATTACAATTAATACATGTTTCATATGGATGATCATCATTTTGCAATTCATCTACTGTTAATATAGTGTTACTGTTTTGATTTTTCTTTCATTTAGAGCAATAGTTCATTATATATTAATATATAATGAACAGTTAAAGAAAAAGAATAAAGTAATCCCCCAAAATATATGGTAACTCATATTGTTGAAGCACCAAGACCATTTGTTTGCTACCAGGTTAAATGTGCCTTAGAATTTTTAGATAATAAATTAGTCAAAGGAATGAGTGCTGTGAAAAGTGAATCAGTAAAATATTTGGATTAAAAGAAAAAAGGAATCTTCTGGTATGATTAATAATAATAGTATTTATTTCTATTCCGCTTAATCTCGGGGAATCCAAGCAGATTACAATCTCGGGGAATCCAAGCAGATTACAACAGTAAAAACAGGATACAGATTAAGACTGTTTAAGACTGAAAGATTTACTTTAGCATAAGGTTTCATGGACTGAAGGTTTATGACCAGTTTTAATGAAAAGAGTTGTCATTTTCTGTATCCCATCTCACTCTGATCCACTGCTATAACTCTGTAATTGTGTACACATTCCTATGTTTTGTATGTATATTCTGTATGTTTCACTCCATTGTACATCCAAGAAATTGGATTGTAATCCACATAAACTCATGTTGTAGTAAATCAGTTCATCTTGAATGTTTTTCTGCTGTCTCTTCTAAAATTACTTAGAAATTGTCAAACTATGTGATGCTTGCCACTCATTGCCACTGGAAAAAGTGTTTTGAATTTACAATGAAAGGTAATAATGAATTATAGAGGCATTTGAAGGCAATTCAGAATACTTGGATTTTGTGATAGAAAGATGATGTGTTTTTATTAAAAAATCTGTCCTGATATAAATTTACAGATATAAATAAATCTATGAGACCTTGCATAGAAATAGCACTCTGCTACTTTGCAGAAGGAATTAAGGTAGACAGAACAGGGTGGGTGTGAAGTGTAGAGAGAGGTGTACCTGCACATCATTCCAAGAATGCTGAGTACTTTGGCAACACCCAAAGACATGCTTGCATAAGGAGGTCTTGGAGACCTTACACAAGGTTGTAAAAAGTAAAAAACCACTTGCATAACCAGCTGGCTACAAAAATATAAGTCCCAAAAGGATTCTTGCCAGAACATTGTTTCTACATATTGGCAATGTTGCCAGAATTGCCAATATGTACTACCATTTTAAAAAAAACTAAATAAAGAGAGAATCAAAATAGATAATAGTAGTATCTACCAACAAGTAATCATTTCACTATATCAGCTATCTGTATCTGTGTTTGTAAATCTACTTAAAAATACATTATTTGTGTATTTTAAAAAATTGCTCATCAGAAAACTGCATATGGTATGGTTATCCAAGTCTATAGTTTTTGTGAAAGTTTCCTGTGCTGAAGAGATAGATGAACACATCCCTTGCCAAAACAGGACTTGAAAATGTGGGCTAATGTTTGATGTGGTGAAATCATTATAATCTACAGTACTCTTTTACATTTATGGTGCAGTTTTGTACATGTGTACTTAAAAGTAGGCCTCTTAGGTTCAATGGGAGTTTTTCCTAGGAGAACATTGTAACGTTGTACCGATAATCTTATGCTTTGATATGAGATGAAAACCTGTGAGGAAAAATTATGTTTTGAATCAGAAAAAATTAAATGTATACAATAATAGTCAAATAGTTTCAAATGTAGATTGATCTAAGAAATAATGCAGCTGTCTTTACATGCAAAAGATATTTCCCAAGAGAAGTACAGTAATGAAGCCAAAAATGACAACTTGTCAAAGCTTTATCACTAGCTCAAAATGATCAAATAACATATTGGAGGAAAAGGATAGCTCAGTAGTAGGGTTCACACACTTTTCATGCAAAAGGCCATGCTGGCTAGGGGATTATGGTAATGGTGGTATAAAAAGTAAAATTTCTAAACTCTGTACCAATGACTTCCTAAAATTTCCCTGAATGCACCAGTAAGGAAGAATAGGAGCCAGGAAGGATATAGCAGCAACCACTCCAAATAGATAGAATCATAGAATCACAGAGTTGGGAGAGACCACAAGGGTCATCCAGTCCAACCCCCCTGCCATGCAGGAACTCCCAATCAAAGCATCCCCGACAGATGGCCATCCAGCCTCTGCTTAAAGACCTCCAAGGAAGGAGACTCCACTACACTCTTAGGGAGTGTGTTCCACTGTTGAATAGCCCTTACTGTCAGGAAGTTCCTCCTAATGTTGAGGTGGAATCTCTTTTCCTGGAGCTTGCATCCATTGTTTCGGGTCCTAGTCTCTGGAGCAGCATCCCTGGGATAGTGGCAGGTAAAGGGGTGGGTGCCCTATGGAAAACAATATAGTAAAAATTCCACCTTTCTAAACTAAAATATTCAAATTCTTACTCTGTAGCTGGAATCTTGCCCTGTTGACTATTCTTGCTACATGTTGGAAGTGTCAGTTGTTTGAATGGGATCTTTGTGGGAATAAACCTAACCTGGGACAGAGTAATCTATAAAATGATTGAAAGGTGGGGAGTATGGCTATCCTCCATAACTTTATAAATAAAGTAATGTTTATATTGCATTTGGCTAAAACAGTGTTACACTCCCACAATGCACCCTCATGAGATTGTGTGGGTTTTTCTATAAAACTAGGTCCAGCAGAAGTTAAAGAGAATCAGTTGCATAAATCCATAAACGTCATTTGAATGATCCTTCTTGTGTCACTGGTGTTAAAATCTATGAACAGAGCCAAATAGAACAAAAAGGAGGGTGGGGAGAAATTGAAATTACACAAATTTTGCCAAAATTCTTCACAGATTACTACTGTCCTGTTTTATGAGTCTTATACAAGTACTATAAAATCTCCTGAATAATGAATATATAGTTCATATGTTAGGATGGATTCCAGCCACCCATGACTTTCTGTGTTCACAGAAACCAGGGTGGGTTTTAAATTAGAAACAGGAGGTACTAAAAGCAGAAATCTTAACATTTTGTTCTGGCAAGTAAAGCACATACTACTTCAGAAAACAATAAATGAGATTGGTACCTTGGTGCTATAAACTAGAGGTGGAAAAGTGTGGCTCTCCCAGTATTTTGGAACAGAACGCCAAAATTGTGTTGTAGGCCAAGAACATCTGTCACCCCTGCTACAAACTGTCATTGTATCAAATCTAGAAATAACAGTAACTTGGCTTCCTTCCCCAACTTTACTTTCACCTAATCCTCTTTTACCCATATGCCATGTTCTGCCTAGCTTTTCCAACCCTGGTTAAAAACAGCCTGGGCACACTTCTATACTGGTTTTGGGAAACGTGATTAAAACATTTGGTTTTTAAATTAGAAATATAAAGAACAGAACACTTCCATTCTTTAAGGCTTTGGGGATTCCATTTGGTTCCTGTTTGGCATTATTTATGTTTCAGATCTGGATTTTGACACATAAGTAGCAACATTCTTTGCATATGGCATTAAAAGCAGGTAGGTTTTTGTTTTTGTTTTTTTAAAAAATAGGTTTTTTTTAAAAAAGCTTTCTACAGCTGTTTTGAGAATATTTCTATTGAAACAAAGAGGGAAAAGACAAATCTGAAGCCCTAAATGTTTCAGTTCAGATGCAAAGAGTAACCCAGTACTGAAGATCCTTGGAACAAAAGGGTTTTTAACAGTTGGTTGCTCTTTAATGCCTATCAGACCACCAGTTGGCATTTTCCATTCCCTGTTAATACTTACTATGTTGTTTTGGTTTTGTTTGCAACTTTTTAAAAGGAAGGGGGAAATTTTAAAACACTTTTCAACACCTCTAGAATACAGCCTCAAAACAAATTCTGCCACACCACAATCTGATCTGAAAACCATTAGGAAAATGAAGGGCCACAGAATCCAGAGTGGAATGTGAGGCAGATTCTGTAACAAGTTCTTGTTTTAAGAAATGTGTGCATGACATTTGCTTCCTGACACCACCACTGATTTCTTTTTCCTACTCCTCACAACAGTCATCTAACAAACAGAAGTTACTGAACTGTTTAAAAGCACTTCTTTCATCACCATTCACACAAAAGCTTTAATCAAGGACCTCCTTGTCCTATAACCTGATAAGTTCCAACCTAACCATATTATTCTGCCTCACCCCATCAGCCTCAAGAGTTAATCTACAGTGAAAATGGCATCAAACTGGAATGGAGATATGCTATTCAGTCTGGGAAATAGTGAAGACATGACAGACCTAGTTCCTCCATCCTGCAACAAGTTCTGTTAACCAGCATTCCCTGAGAGCATCATTAATCATGATTAACAATCATTTAGTTTCAGCTGGAAGCAGGGGCGCCATATGGGGTGTGTGAAGGGTGCAGGCCACCCCAGGTGACATCCACTGCTTTCCAAAGGCTTCTGTCTTTTGGCAGAAACAGGCAGTGGTGTTCACCTGAATCCCTTTAAAACACCGAAGAAATTGTGTTAGTGGGAGGGGTCTCAGTGGGAGGAGAAAGGAGATGCCCCAGGATATTTTTTTAAAAATTTTTTTTTAAAATTATAGTTTAAAAATATTTAACATTTGAAATGCCACATCCTACCAAATCTTCACTTTAACCACATGAAACTATGTACATATAAATATATTTAAGATGTGCATATGATATTGTAATTTAAAGGTATAATTTTAAGTTTGTTAGCTGACTATGTCTGCACCTGCACTGCAAAAATAATCTAGTTTGACACCACTTTAACTGCCATGGGTCAATGCTATGGAATTCTGGGATTTGTATATTTTTGTGAGACATTTGGTCTTCTTTGTCAGAAGCCCCTGACCCTGGGTGGTTTCTCATTTGCATTTGCTAAGTGCTGATTTTGCTATTTTGCAGGACTGGTAGCCTTCTAGAACGTGGCCATACAGCCCGAAAACACACACACACACAACTATAGAAAGGGTAATTTCAGATTTTGGACAGTTTTCTTCTTTGGACTACATCATATCCAGAAACCATGGCCACAGGCCGTTAGATTATGCAGGTAACATTTGTTAATTCCAAACTCTGAAGAAGTTACTTTTGGGGGCTACAGCTCCCGGAAACATGCAATCAGCATGGCCACAAATGCTATCTGGATATTCTGGGAACTGTAGTTGAAAAAAGTTAACTTTTGCAAAGGTCTGGTCATTTTTCCTGAGTATATCTGTTACAAACCTGAGCTGGTCAGACTTTTGTCACTCTTCCTGACTTGAATGTTGTTGCCACAGGGCTGTGCATTTCCAAAGTCCTTGCTTTTAAAAAATATTTTCAGTCATTAGTGAGCCTTCTACCCTATTTCCTGCTGATTACACCTGCACACGTTTACTCCAAAACCACATCAAATCCACAGACGTTCTTGCAAGCTGACTGTTTTCTCCTGCTCAGAAATCCCCCAATTTCTTGGCCGAGTACCCTGCATTCATGTGACTCCTGCACACTGCAGCTCAATGAAATCTTCTAAAACAGCTGCCAGCCCACGAAATTTTCCATGAATTAGGTCCTGACACTTCAATGAGAGGGAAGACAATGTCTGAAATGAGGCCAATCCTGGCGAGCTGCCTAGTATGTGTCACAGTAATTCTACCAGCTGCCCTTCTACATAGCACTTCATACTTTACAGACCACCAAGCAGAGATCCCTGAATACTTCAATGCTTTTTGGGGTTGGAGCTGACAGCATGTTTTCTCAGCCCCTGGCACCCAGTCACTCCAGACTGGACCCAGAAAGTTTTTGTGTGTGTTTGTTTTGGTTTGTTTTTATTTTTATGAATGGCTGTAGAAGAGGAGTCTGACTGAACCGAGGGCACAATACTACAGCCATTCATGAGAAAAGCAAAAGGAAAACATTGTGCTTTGAATGATTGGATGCAGACCAAGGTTTATATGAATCTTACTCATTCAGGATTTTTGCTGTCTAGAATGCTGATAGCAGCTTCGCCAGCTAGATTACAGCTTGCAATTTAAAAAGTGTTGACTTGTGAACTTAAATACAGTTTGCTTGTATTTCTTCTAATCACTTTCACTTTCTTTCTTTCCTTCCTGCTCTCACTCTCTCACTTTTTCAGCGGAAATGCTTTTTCCACTACAACTCCCACAATTCTCCTACTGCCATTGGCCATGGTGGCTGGTGGATTTGGGGAGTTTTGGTCCAAAAAAGGAACTTTCTAAAGCTCTGGAATTTCCCTGATCATTTTATTGCAGCCTGAAAAGAGTAAGACTGCAGAAAGATCCCTTATGTTCATGTTTCCATCAACATACTGGTCCAGAAAGGATAGCAACAACAAAAACATATTCTTTCCAAATTAATTATGTGGTTTCAGGTTTTCTAAGAGAAAACTGCCTGACAGATGATGCTATTTAAGTTTTTAAGCAGGGAAGATTTAGCTGCAGCTGTTAGCATACAACAATGGAGAATCTTGCACTTGATATATAACATGGTGTGGTTTTCGGGTGGGGGAAGAATTATGTGGGCTTTCCTTGAACTGGTAGAGAGTGGCTATGAATGACTACTCTGTTTGAATGAAAACTCTCTTTTGACAGGGCTGGAATTTATTCTGCAATTCTGGAGTGTCTCCTTCATTGATGTCTGTGAAGACTTGCTCCGTGTGTTTATTGCCATATACAAATTCTATGTTTGTTAAAGTTTCTATTAAGAGCCTATTCAAATATTACAGACCCCACATAAAGGAGGCTAAAAAGTTCCATAAAAATACCACTACTTCTGCAGACTGGCATTACATACAAGGACCATAATACTGGAAAATGTTCACCATATTCTGTCTACCAATCTGCAGACAGTCTTCTTAACATACTAGTATCCACCAGTGTTTGTGTATGTTTTTGTTGTGATCCTCTCTTAGTGCTTCATGCTTTCAACTTCACAAATCTCTTCCACTGCTGCCGCTCTGATGGCCTGTAAAGCCCTATAAGATTCCTGTTAGTGATGACTTATAAAGCCCTGTGTGGCTCAAGGCCAGATTATGTAAAGGAGCAAATTCTCCCCTATGAAGCTGCCTGTGGTTTGAAATCTTCTAGAAAGGTTAGTCTGGCACCTTCCTACTAATCTTTCAAGGCAGTTTAACACTTTTAAGGGCTGATTGCTCAGGGGGAAATGGAGCCTTTCAGAATGTGCCTTACTGTTTATTTGTTGTTTCCTTTTTAGTGGCCTTGCTTTCAACTGCTTTTAATTCTATTGTTAGCTTTAACTTCAGTTTTTGGATTATACAGATTTTAAAGCAGCATCTGTTTTAAGCTTTGTAAACTGCCTTAAATCCTAGATTGGGGAAATGGCAAGACATAAATAACAATAACAATTGTTATTTTTATTTGATGTTGTCAGATCTGAGCCATAGATAATAGCCAGAAAAGCTATGGTTGCAGACGGGCAGGAAGAGGCACTCTTATTACGTGCTAGGGTTGCCTTGGTGTGGTGCATCCGCAGCACAGGCTAACCCTAGCACGTATGGACGGTGCCATTTTGAATGGCATGGTCCACATGCGCGGCGTGATGGAGATGTAAGGCATGTGCCACATCCACACAGACCGGCGTGCGCCTTACACTTCCACACTGCAGGAGGGTGCCTATGGCGCCCTTTCTGCGGCGCAAGAAGGAGCTCCAAAACGGAATTGCTTCTTGGCTTCTGTATCCTGGGTGCGGCCTTCACATGGTGTGGCGGCCCCTTTCTCCCCTTGGGAGCGCCGTGGATGGCAGGGTGCTGCGGGCGCCCAGGGCACCCGCTGCACCCCACTTCAGGCCACGGAGAAGTGGTAGTTTTCCGCTTCTCCGTGACCTGGGGAAGCAGCAGATTGGGGCCGCAAGGGCTGCTGGTGAGGCAGCCCAGGCCCCAGTCCAGTGCTTTCCTGGCCACCTACAGACCACCCCTTTTGAGCAGTCTGTAAAGGCACATAGAATCATAGAGTTGGACGAGACCACAAGGGCCATTCTGTCCAATCCCCCCTGCCATGCAGGAAATCACAATCAATGCATCCCTGACAGATGGCCACAGAAGTTGTAGATACCTTTGAATTTTTTTTAAAAAAAAACTAGTATTGCACAGTAAGGGGAGATGGGGGGTCAGTCCTGAGTTGTGCTTTATGCCTTAAGAAGCAGGCTACATTTTTAGTAGTGCTGAGACCTTTAAGAATCCCAGACTGTCCATGTTTTCATTTGAATTATAAGGGCAGAATAATGGGAGCTGAAGTGTTTTGGTAACATGGCTAGGGACTTGAATTTTGGGTGGTTCCAAAAAATCTGTTCTAAAATTCAACTCCCCTGATCTGTGATGGCATACATATAAGTTGATCTGTTTGTAAACTTTTTGTGTAGTGACTGAACACTTCCAAGTTAGTCTCCATCTTGTTAAACTGAAAAGAAAAACTTGCTACAAATACATTTTTTAAAATACTCATCTACACCAAACATCCAAATACAAGTAACATACAGGATGTGTGTGTGTGTGTGCGGGGGGGGGATGTTAATGTAAACAAATCTGGATGGCTTCAAAAACATCCTATTAGCTGCACAGTATGTCATCTTAGGATTCTGTATAGCATTACTCAACTGTTACTAGAATTCTTTAAACAGCAACAGAGCCATCTGAAAATCTGCTGTGCCAATATTCCCAAGTAGTAGAAAATCCTATGATAGGGTCTCCATAAATCAGAAATCACTTAAAGGCACACAATAACAAGAACAAATGTCTATCATATACTATCCTCATGGAAGTGATACATGCATTGTGTCATGTTACGTTACACTAAATGTGAAGAATCTGTAAATGATATCTGACTTCCCAGCTATATTGTTGATGTGGACTTCAGCAATGTGATGTTACCCATTCCTGACTAATCTTTTACACAACAGAAGTATACAACCATATAGTACTAGCAAAAGAGGTCAGTTCTTTTCCCTATATGCTGTTCAACACCAGAAAGTAGAAAAATTTCCTTTCAGATAAATTGTCTAAATTTCACATCTTTTTTTGTTTTTGTTTTGGCAGCCACAGCAGGAGGTTCAGAAGAAACCAACTCAGGTAAGTGTATCTGCAAATTCTTTGTTGTATTTTAAAAATCATTTGCTTCTGCATACAGGTAATACTACTCTGTCTGATATTAGTAAGTAATGAACTGATTTTTTTTAATTATAGGGAAATAATAAAGATATATTTATTCAGATTAGAAGCCAAGTCTGATTTTTATCATGACAAATATCTTTTGTGGACTACAGTCCATTTCAGCAAGCACATTAAATCTCAACAGGGCAGATGCTTATTAATACCTTATGCTTATTAACAAGCTTTGTTTTGTTGCAGAATCATGGTAGTTACTCCAAATTAATTTACAATGGAGTACAATAACTTTTAATATTATTTCCATGGTCAATTGGGGAAGGAGAGGAGTCACACACAAAAAAAGAAAAACCCTAAGAAGTGAGGGGTGGGGAATCTTTTTGTTGCCTATCAACATTCAAGGGTTTCCTGCCCATTAACTGAGATGCTGTGATGTCGCAGAAGGCAGGCTGTTAGAGCTGCAAGAACCCTTGGTTGTGGTGTATTGAAAATGAAAACAAGAGGAACACTCTAAGCATGCCCTCCCAAATTAAAATTAAAAAAGAGAAATTAAATAGTAAGAACACTTGACACCTTACATCGAGTTGTGGGTTAGAGAACAGATTACTTCCTAAACCCCTCTGTGGGGCAGATGCTGGAAGAATGCCACTGATTCAGTAATCTAGAAATGTCAGGGGAGGAAACACTCTGCAGAGACTGTTATCTGAAAACTATTGTGCCAGCACAGCTGATTAGAAAGTTATGGAAGAGTTTAGTGGGAATAAAACAAGCCTGGATAGAAACCAGGACTATCAACAGTCCTGTGCCTCATTTCCATTGATGATGTGGCCAGAGGCTTGAAGTCAAGTGGCAGAGTAAGCTTCACATTCTCATAAAGAGGGTGACATGTTTATATTCACTGCTACCCATGCTGTAATGCCCAAAGAAAAAGAAATTGTGGAGAGCTAGAAGCGTGAAGTTCCCTGCAGGATCTACGAAGCTGGGTTAAAAATGTGAGATGGTTGTTTTATAACGACCTTTGCTTTATGAAAAAGATACCTGGAGGTTCAAATCAAGGGAAACATTTTTTTAAAGAAAGCAGAAGCTTTAATTGGTTTGCTTACATGCAACCTAAGGACAGATTTTATCAAGATAAAAGAAATGCAGTAACAGAGGCTGGAGAAAATGAATTTAATTTATTACTGTAGAAAGATGATGAACATGTGATTTTAAAAGTGTATACAGTTGTCTCTCCTGATTCATGGTCTTGCTGTTCACATCCCTTAGTCTTTCATGGGTGGCAAGCCAGGAGGGACATAACGGTGTGCATTTTTGAAATGCATGCACAGTTCCACACACAGGAGCAAGCCCTCATTGTAATCAGTGGAGCTCCAATATTGGCAATTTTCCCGATTCGTTGGGGGGGGGGGGTCTGGAATGGATCCCCTGCAAATCAGAAGAGATTACTCTAAATGGCCTTTGAAATTAGACATGAAAAATGAACCTGTAAAAGAGTTGGTAAGCTTTTAAGATGGGACCAAACTTTTGAGCATAATGTTCAAATGGATATATGGGGAAAATGTAGTCTAAAGATAATAAAATTTACTCTGTGCAGTAATTTAAAATAACATTTGAATAAAATGATGTATAGATGATATCTAAGTCTAAACAAGTTGTCAAAAAAGACAAAAATGTTTCAAAGTGGACAACAGATACGTATTACATTTTCAGTATGTGATAAAGGCAGCAAGACTGCTATTTGCTCAAACTTGCAAATGGGCTGAGGCACCAGCAATGGAAGCATAGACTGTTAAGGTTGCTGAGTTAGCCAAAAATACCAGATTAATATAGATTTTAAAGGATTAGCCCATTGAAAGACTGGGAACTTTTAAAACACCTTTTTGAGCAATAAGAAACCTAATGATGTAATAATCTCTGTTTATGTGGAGTCGAAGGCTTTCATGGCCAAAATCCATGATTTTTTGTGGAGCTTTCGGGCTATGTGGCCATGTTCTAGAAGAGTTCCTTTCTGACGTTTTGCCAGCATCTGTTCTCTTCTAGAACATGGCCACATAGCCCGAAAACTCCACAAAAAAAAAACTATAATCTCTGGTTATAGCTGTTAGTAATTCAGTGGGATTTGTCAGTTGGATATATGAAAATAGAATAATGTAATCTCTTCTACTACTAGTTTATTTATCACCACAGTTAGGAATGGGGGTGGGTGGGGGTCAGAAACCTATTGCCACTTAAATTTATCTCCTCCCCCTCCTTTTTCTCTCCTCTTTTTTCTTTCACCATTCTTTATCTCTTTCTATTCTTTGAAAATACTCTATGTATTTTCAAATGTGTATCATAATGATTTTGATTATTAGCTTCTTAATGTTAAAAAACAATCAATCAAGGCATTTTTTAAAAGAATCTAGGAAGTTGTTTCCAATTATGTTTGCTAGGCAACTTTATAGATTACTACTTGAGCCCTTCATTCCTCCCTATCTATAAACTATCAGCAGGGCCTTGGTGGTCTTCTAACTACAAGTGCTAATTTCTATCCACTACTCCCAAACAAAACATTCTTTGCAATAGTTCTCAGATTTCAGCTTGCCTCATCTCCTAAAACCAAGCTGCTAAAATTTTTAAACAACTATGGAAGTAATGATGGAGGGAGACCTTTTTACAGCTCTGGCCATAGATGGTAGTTCCATTTATGGAAGGCAACCACTTGTAAATTTAATATTAATCTCATTTCAGCGGCAAGTTAAAATTTAGCTTATCACCATATATTATGAATCACAACCTGTCTATGTTATGGGATTTTGATATAGTGTACTCTTTGGTTTTTAAAAATTGTATTATCGTCTTTTACTCTGCTTTGTGACCCTTGGATACAGAGCATGATATACACATTTTAATGTATAATTATCAGTGTCTCTTTGGTCAGGCTTACCACAGAGAGCAGGATCTTACCAAAGTTTCAGAGATTTAGCATCCTCAGTCCTAAAGATCAGGTTAATGAGCAAATAGGAAAGGAATAGACCATTTCCCTGTTAGTCTACTCTGAAGGCACCAGATTTCTTATGATCTTGGAAGATTGGTAGGGCCAGCCCTTGTTAGTACTTCAGTGGGAAACTGCCAAAGAATACCAGGTGCTGTAGGCTATCCAGACACCTCTCCTTTCTCACAGACTTGAGATCTGCATTCTTGCTTATACATGGAGGGGCAACCTCCATTAACCACAATGGAGCATGCCCCATTGAAGCCTATGGGGCTTGAAAACATGCGAGTCTCCCTTTTCAAGGGGGGAGGGGGAATCTGGAAGGGATCCCCATGAAAATGGAGGATTGACTGTATTTCAGAGGAGGGTAATGACAAACCACCCCTGGGTGTTCCTTGACCAAGAATACCCTATGAAATTCAGGAAGTCACTATACATTGGCAGATGACTTGAAGTCACATAAACAAAGCCATTTCCCCACTCATCCCTACTGCAGCCTTATTGCTCAGAATAGTGATAAAAACATTTAAGGGTTGGATTTTTAAAAAAATAAAAACACTGCCAACTATAGTTCCCACATATACAATTATCTTTCCAACCCACCCCCGAAGGCAGTTTTCCAGTATCCATACCTTCTCACCTACTAGTCTAGTGTAATTCTTCTCAAGTCTCAGGTGTTGTGAATGTAGCCATTTCAATATAGCCATCTGTTTGACCACACAACTCTACTGGCTCGCATAACTACACCTTTGTAGGAGGAAGCAGCAGCAATGGGTAGCAGAGGTAACATGACTGTGATGTGGAGGGATGAAAGTGGGATAGTAAATTAAATAAATAAATAAGACTGAGGGCACTGTAATGGGAAGGCTGGCTTTGAAATTTGTCCCATCAGGAGAAAAAGCTGGCCCAAAGCAGCTCAGGAGCTACTACTGTATTCTTGAAACTCTAGGCACTTCTTATAGAAGCTAGCTTCTTACAAAATGATTTTGAATATGACACATTGTCCTGAATAGTAGCTCTATTCTGATTAGGGAGCTCACCTATTAACTGAAGATAGTACTGTGCACTCTAGACACATTTATGAGGGGGTATCATAAAGTTTTAATTATCACCTTTAAAAAAATTTGACAGAGTTTGTTTTGATTTGTAGTTGTTAACTTGCCTCTATGTAGTCACCATCCAGATTTACACATTTTTCCCAGCGTTTCTTGACCCTCCAAATACCATTATTGTAGAAGTCTGAAGATTGTGCCTGACAAGGATTTTACACTTTAGTCGCTTCTGGCATAGCCAGTCACAAAAATAAAGGACACATGAGTTGATTTTCTCAGCAACGTGCACTTAGGGACCAATGATGACACTGACAAAATTTCATCAATATGCCATAATAACTTCTAGGTGATAATTATTACTTTACGATACCCCTTCGTAAGGCGCAATCTGCAGACTTCTACAATATCAGGTATTTGGAAGGTCAAGATATGCTGGGGAAATGTATAAATCTAGACAGTGACTACATAGAGAAAAGTTAACAACTACAAATCAAAACAAACTTTCTGTCATTTTTTTTAAAAAGGTGATCATTAAAACTTATGATACCCCCTCATATATTGATTTAGTTTATCACCTAGTAACTGATAATACTACAAACAAGTTTAAATTGATTACAATTATAAATTAGGCTAAAAATAATGGAAGCCCCTATGAATCCAGTAGTGTGCATGTCACCTTTTTGGAATCTTGGTGTCACCATTTTTGAACTTTGATAGAGACAGACACTCTGTTTGTCTTTTAGAGCACAGATTTAGAAAAGCATAAGAAATGAGGCAAATTCTTCAGTGAAGATCAGATTGAATTGAAGCCTTGCAGCATCATTTCTTTTTTAATCACCAAGGTCTGCCCAGCTCCAATAAATGCCACCCTTTGATCTCAAAGCCTTTTTCTTCTAAGTCTCAGGACCTGAGCCATATAATGTTTGGCACTCTTACTTTCTGGTGGCTGAAAAAGGATAAGCCTGAGAAAGTTGTAATGCTTCACAATGATGAGAGTGCTGCCATAGTTCATTTGCTATTAGTCAGCCTTATTAGTCCCTTTTGTTTTGTACTGTACTACCAAAATAGTCTTGAAAGGTAAATAGTTCATACTAAAAATTAACAAGAACATGAGCTCATTCAGGCTTCCTAATCAGAGCTGTCTGAGGAAACCGTGATAAAATATAAACATAGGGACCACATGGAAGTTCGTGGAAGATAATTTAAATCTTATACTACATTGAGAGGAATCACTTCCTTTTCCATCTGTTTCCTTCAAAATATCCTTGCAGATGGTTTTTCCATGTGGCTTTATGGACTGAGTTAGAAATATATCCAGCAGTCAAGCTTTGAGATGCCATACACAAGCCTAGTAATACCAGAGTGTTTGTTGTAGTTTTTGGATCAACAGCCTTGGTTCCTCTAAACTCTAGACAGGAAGTGCAAAAAGGCAGAAGGCAGAATGCCAGAAATCCCGGAAATCAGACATTTTCAAGCACAGAGCAACTAAACTATTCTGTATTTGGGGTTGTAGAAGACCTTCAAACTTTCCTGCAAGGTTTGCTACTTAACACTTACCAATATCTCATATTTAGACAGCTTATCTTGTTTTACCACAAAATTTGTTTTCCATCATTTTACAACTATTAGGAGGACTTACCATTTATCACATAGATGTTTGTATTCCCAGCAATGACCCATGAAGAATATTATGTTTGTGGAATCAATAAATATGGCAAAATCCACACCAGATAACACAGGTTGTTCTTGAGAAATGAGGCCTTAAATAAGGCAGATTTAATTTATTTGCAATATGGGTACCATTAAAAAAAAATCGTTTCTGTGTTGTTGGGCATTATGTCTTATAGTGTATCTGCTCTCAAGAAATAATTCAGTCTGACACCACTTTAACTGACATGGCTCTATCTTACAGATTTCTTGGATTTGTAGTTTTGTGAGGCACCAGCACTCTTTGACAGAGAAAGCTAAAAACCTTGTAAAATTACAAATCCCAGGATTCCAGAGGGTGGAGCTACAGCACTTAAAGTTGTGCATTATTTCTTCAGTGTAGATGCACCCATAGTATTACAAGATATGCCAGCAGAAACTGTTTGAATCACCACATAAAGTAGTTGTTTACCACATCATAAGCACAGATTCCAACTAAATAGCTAGTACTAATGGAGGAAGTAGCCTCAACCAGAATATTTTGAAACATGTGACATTCAGCATTGCTGAAACCAAGTAGATATGAATATATTGATGGGAGACCACTGGGATCCCTGCATAATTGCAGGATTCAGTAAAGGTATACCTCAGTTAATGAAATAGGCAGATTCCTGGACACTACTACTATAATAGAAAATTTGGTACCAGAAATAACAAGGAAAGAATAAAGATAGGTTTCTCTACCAAAATAATAATAATAAATAATAATTCAATACGTTTCAGCAAACTTTTTACCCAAAACTAAATGGTATGTATGTGTAAAATGAAACTGCCAGGTCGTAAGCCTTGTGTGAGTAAACTTAAAAGTCCAGGGATTACTTTTTTTCTTTCATCACCCTCCACTTTTCTTAAGATTTCCATTTTGGTGGCCAAACTTATAGATCTCTGTTTTTTCAAGATGCTAGAGGTTGCTGGTCAGGCAGCCATTCCTGTTTTCCCTTCTTCTTTAGTTTTGCTGTTCATGCTCAGTAAAAGATTCTGGAGGCAGTAAGAGATTCTTTCTCAGCTCAAGTTGAGGGACAATCAGTAGTCCCTCTTTAGTTACACTTATGCATAAAAAGTGGCTAGTAGGTTTTTTTAATGAGCCCTTTCACATTCATTCACATAAACACACACACACACACACTTCAAAACATGCAACATTTGTATCAAAATGGAAATCTGTCAGACCAGAGATCTAAGAGCAACGATGAGAGATCCAAGAGCAAACTGATGACAACTCGGAGATGTCATCCAATTAATTTCCCAATTCCAATCCAGATTGTGCTCCAAATGTAATCAGTCCTTCTTCAATCAGTCCCTCTGCACATGTTCACCAGTTGTCATCCTTCCATTATTCGAATTCAAATGGTCATGGTTCCATATGAGAAATATGGAGTGAAAAGAATGGAAGTGAAAAGGCTGAGAGTGACAGTGGGAGGAATGAAGCCTGGAGAAGGTTGTAGAGTTAAGAGAGTAAGGAAGAAGATTAAGGAGAGTAGAACTTGAGGATGGAAGGAAAGAACAGACAGGTTTGGGGGTCTAGGTGAAGGATAGAACTATGATTGGGAGACATAGTGAAGAAGAGAGCAAATAGGAAGAGAAGTTTGTTTCTGTGTAAAAAAAGATGACTTTGCCCTTTTCTTTGTTTTGCCATTTTTGGGGTTGTCTGTATGCTGCAGTTGTATAACTTTCCCCCAGATTACAAAAGACATGTGCACACAAACAATAAAGATGCAACTGAATAGGCTAGGAAGCCTCACATTTCCTATGCAACTTAATATAGGACAGGGAGACACACAACAGTTAAGTGGAGTCCACTGTCCCTCTCCTATGAGAAAAAGCTCTAATACACAGTCCATTTACCTGGAGAAGGACTTCCTATCCAGATTGATTAACCTTTTAACGTGGTAGTTGACACACTTTTTCCTGTGTTTCTTTCCCAATCTTTTCTCTCTTTCCATTTTCCTACTTCCTTCTCCCCTTACCTTTTCTCCTTTTCTCTTTTATTGCTGGAGAAAAAATGACCTAGCTCTCGTTTGAGGGTGATGAGCAAAGTTTGAAGGTGGTGAGCAACTGCTAATTTTTTTCTCAGCCTAACTGGCATTGAGGGAGGATGGCCACAGTCCCCCAGGAAAGAGTAGATGGGTTAATCCTGCTCGTAATCCCTGTAACTCACTCCTTTTTCAGGTAACAAAGATATAGCAATATTGTTTGTGTGAAGTAATTAAACAACTGTTCCGTCATTAGTAACTAAAAGCTCATGCTCATCTGAAAGTAATGAGTAATGAAAAACACATTATTTCAAAAATGTATAAAGTCTAGCATGTAACTTTTTTTAAAAAAAAAATGTCCCAAGTTCTGACAAGAAGCCCAGGTTAAGTGTAACTACCTCTACCAATATACTGGGCTACAATGGGGGGGCAAAGGTGATAAGAGCCAAAAATAATTTGAGAACTGACATTCTCAGTGTACAATGACTGTACATTTACTTTATCTGAAGATAAAGCGTGTGGAACACATTGCATTGCTGCAGGTTCAGACTTTGCTCTTCTATATACACTTATTTTTCAAGCATGTTTAGATTAGTTTATTGCATTTTTAAAATCAAATTCCTATCCTTATTGTTATCTTAACAAAACTACCAGCTTTCTTCAGAAAATATGGAAACTGTAGCAGAGTCCCACCCCATTTTACCCGATTCTACAAATGTCATTATCTTCTAGCTTTTAGATGCACTGCAGGGCAAACCCATTCACTAAATCTTTCTTTAGGGACAGATGCTTTCTAGCTTAAGGTCCTGAAGAAAGACACTATGTAAAATTTGACAGTACCTTCAGACAGTTACAGAGCCCAGAGGACTTTCTATCTTGCAGCTGGAGAATGTAATAGCAGGTTCTACTGGGAAGTTATATTCTCTCAGTATTAATACAAACTCTTAAATCATGAGATATGTGTATATCCACATGATAGCTGTGAAATGATTTATAACAACAGGGGGAACTCCTGCCGTGAACTTGGTTGGAAAAGGATACCAGATCTACTTGCAAGCCACCAGTAAGTTTAAAAAGATCTTTTTAAAAAGTATATATGTTAAGATATCCAAATGAGAAATTCCATGTACCCAATCTACATTTCAGCTGCTAAAATGGAATTGATATTTCCAGAAAAATCAGTTGCAATTTCTTCCTTAAGTTACAAAGTAAGTGTTAGAGAAAAATAGCTCAGGTTCTTAATTTACAAACTGAATGGAGCAGCTGTATCCTTAATCATATTGCCACATGGGTGAGTTATATTGTAAAATAATACAAAGGAAATAGTTATTTTTAGAGGGAAATCATTAAAATCATCAAAGTGACTTTTTTTTAAAAAAAGGATGCTATTTTTATCACTTCTGAAGCATAAAAACAATAAGCATCTATATATAACACTCTTGAATGAATCAGGTATCATGTGCAAAAGGTTTTTAGGATATCTGGTAGTAATATTTCAAAGGCATATCTTGGTTCAAAGTCCTATATTGGTAGAGAATCTACATTGCATGGGAATAACATGAAGCCCTGCCTGCACATTCATCTGGGCTATCCCTTCTGCCCCTTGCAGAAGGAAATAATCTTGCAGCCAGGAGACAAAAACAGTGTATGTTGAAGGAGCAGGGGGGGGGGGCAATATCTGTTCCCTTCTCCTGACTAGAACTGCAGCTGGATACTGCGCAGTGCCCCCAGCCTTCCCGCAATCACTTGTTATCGACAAGCAGTCCAGTGCTCAGAAGCTGCCTTCAATGTGAGGTGTATGTTGCATGGAGGTACTGAACACCCTGTACTTCTACAACATTAAAAAACAAAAACAAAATCCCTATATATTCAGGTTACTCAAGACAATGTCACCAGCAGGATTCCAGCCCCATCACTGGTGATCAAGTTTTCCCTGAAATCCCCAAATCTCCCACGCCTCTCCCCAATTTTTAAAAAAATTGGGCAATTTTTTCAACTTCCCCCTAAACCTAGGCCCAGGCCCTCTCATACCTCAAACTTTAAAAAAAACACCCACTTTTAAAAACACCCACTGGCCAAAAAACAAACTGGCCAAAAAATAAAACCAGAAGTGCTCTCGTGTTATTTCTTGTAGCACTCTGTCCATCAATTTTTTGAGAGAGAGAGAGAGACAGAAATGCCCCCCCCCCCTTTCCACCCTTATGTTAAATCATAGGCCTGAAGCCTATTGGTAGTCCTAACTATAGTATACCAACTGAATCCATACAAGATAGATAGATAGGTAGATAGATAGATAGATAGAGGATGTTGACTTACCACTCAATCACTGATTCACACAGTGATTTAGTGGAGCCTACCAATAAGACTGAGGCCATAGAATCAGAGAGTTGCAAAGGTGGAATAGACCTCAAGTTTCCTCTAATCTAACCTGCCAGTTCAGGAATCCCCATCTTAAATAATCTCTGAAATGTAGTGATATGTCTGTTTAAAAACATGTTGCAGAGAAGAATCCACTACCTTCCAAATTAGTCTGCTGCGCTGTCAAAACTGGTCTGTCATGAGGTTCTTCCTTCTTATTTAGCTGGGATCTCCTTTTTGAGATTCTGGAGAGCAATTGGCATGGATTGCAAATTTTTTAGTTTTTTTTTTTTTAATATTTTCTTTTCTTTTTCATTATCAGAAACTTTTCATAACACTCAGAATGATTGTTCTCAGAACCAGTCTCTCTGTATTTTTAGTATGTTAGAATCCTGAAATGGTAACACAAGTGTCTTTTATAGGTACATAGATCAGAAATCTGATGCAGGCAGTGACGGTGTATTATCCAATTGCTTCTGGATAAAATATATTTGCATAGATTTTCAGGCATTGTTTTGATACTGCATTTTCAAATATGGAAATTAATATCTTTGTACATGAAGAGGAGGAGGAGGAAGTAGTAACACAATAACATAAAGAATTGTCTAAGTTTGGAAGAATAAAATTTTAAAAGATATATAGGAAAATGTTAAGAACTGTTACTGTGACATAAAGACAACTGGCTTCAGCAAAACACACAGGTAGTTCACACAATACTTTCTTACACATATTGACTCCCATAGGTTTCAGATGGACTGATACTCAAAATGTATTAGAAAAATAAGTTGATCCTTGATGTATCCTTTTTCAGTATCATTAGAGTTATCTGAAATATGAAAAATCAAGAACCTGTGAATTTATTGCTTTATGACATTGCTTCAGCAATGGATCATAATAACAAGATACTATGTTATTTTTAGATACGTTGTTATTACTGTTGTTATAAGGTAGTCTATTAATCATGTATATTCAGTTTAAAAAGCTATTTAAATTGAGGCGGTTACAATGTATTTGAAGGGTTTTTTTAGTATTAGTTTAAATAAGGAATATTAATTTAAGGAAGGGATGTATTTTCTGTCTGCAGCATTGCATGTTTTTTTTAAAGCTGCTGAATTTATCACTAGTTAAAAGGAAAAAGGATGAAAGAAGTCTTATTTTGTACAACACTTCTGTGATTTTGAAACTCTTGTTCCTACTTAAAGGGGATGCTCAGTAGTCACTCATTCAGCAGTCATCAGGGAAGGGATTTCCATTGCCACATTGTTCATTGTCCTATTGTTTAGTGTGAAATTAAATTTTAAATCCAGAAATTAATGAAAGAAGGGGCTAATTTAATATAGGGTATATATGTACATATAGTGCAGATAAACCTGTATTATGGGGCTCGACAGACCACCTCAAAAGGGCAGGCTGGAGTCACCTGTTTTTGCTGCTGATGGACGCTGCAGCAGCCAAACCATGCAGCGTCCCTCTGCAGAAAAAAAAACTTGCTAAAAGCAGGGGTTTTTTTATTACATGCACTGGGCACCATGGTGCACTGGCATGTGTCTGATGCAAGCACGGCGCTGCGACGTGCGGATGCCATGCCTTGCTTGCATCATCATGGTGGCACCCATGTGGACAGGAGGCTGCCATGATGATGCTGCCATTACAGACTAGGCTTGGGAGCATGTAGTTGCTGCATGCTCCCAAACCCTAGAATCAGCACTAGGACAGTGCTTCCCACCCATTTGTACCGGGCCTATTTTGGCTCTGTTTTACAATTCCTAGTGCACAGTGTCTGTACAGCAAGTTCAGTAGCCAAACTGTTCAGTGCTTTTTAAAAGCATGGTGGAAGCCTTTAACTTGTCCTCTCTTTTTTTAATCCCGAATGCTGGAAGATATTCAGCCAATTGTACTGCAAGATATTATTCAAATTCTTTTAGGCCATATCACAGGACCCAATCCTGTTCTCCTGATTATTCCTTTTTCCCTGAGCATTCTTGAAGGAAGATATACTTACTAAACTCCAAAGCTAAATTCTAACAGAAAAAACAGAAAAATTTAGCACAGTGTAATATTCTCCCGAGAAATACAACATACATACATTCTGCCATTCAGGCAACCCTTAACCCCTTGAAGAATATGATTGTTAAGCCCCTTATAGCTGGCCTTTATTTTTCTTGGTTAAATAGGCTATGTAATGGCTGTGAACTGTTTGGTGCTTGGAACCTTCCTTGACTGGTGCTCATAAAATGTCACTGTGCACTTCCACTTTGAAAGGGTCTTTTATTTTACCTTCCTGAAGCCCCTTTCCAGTGGGTAAGCACGCTTGACCAGGAAGCAGCAGCTTGGCCTAATGAGGTGTGCACAGCTGTTGGCTTTAGATTTTCAATTTTTTCTCATAACTTCAAAGCAATAACATTTGACTAGAGCCCTGCAGTCAGTTGTTGGGGATGGTGGTTTTTGTTTTGTTTAATTTTTTGCTGGTGAATGTGTCTCCTGATTTATTTATCATACATGCAATACAGTAGTCTTATGGCCCAACCCCGTCCATATTTACTTGGAAGTAAATTATATTGAGTTCAGTAGATGCTCCCTTTAACAATACATAGGATTGTAACACTCCTTGTTTTATCCTTGCTTACTGTTTGGACTTTATCACACAGGGGAAATTGGAAGGTTATCCCAGGGTGAATGCAAAGGCAATCACTGGGTTTCCCGTTATTTCGCATAAGATCATCAAACGACGTCGAACGCACTGCATCCTTAATCCGAACACAATCACGAGTAATCCCAAAAATAGATGAATTCGCTAAACTACCGAATTTATAAATACTGTTCCACCTCTAATTCGTAGTCAATCCATACATGGTAGTTATGAAAGGCATGTCTCAATCGGCGTCGCATTGCCTTCGTAACACACTTCTCCTTTCTGGGCCCTCCCTCCCTCTTTCTCTCCCCACTGCCTCCTCCTCCTCCTGCTCCTCCTCCCCCTCCCGGCTGAGAGACTCACTTGCAGTGGCTGGCACTCCATGTCCCTCTCCTCCTCCTCCTCCTTTCCCTGCTGGCTCTCTTGCAAGCTTGAGGAGGAGGAGGAGGAGGAGGAAGGCGGTGGGGAGGGAGGGAGGGAGGAGAGGGCATTCCTGAGCCTTCTCTTCCCCCCTGCCTCCCTCCACCTTCCTCCTCCTTCTCCCTCTGGCTGAGAGAGTGTGACTCTTGGGTGAGAGAGTGACTTGCAGCAGCGCAGCAGGAGGAGGAGGAGGGACCCAGAGGACAGCCTCAGCTCTTGGAGGGAGGCATGGCTCAGTTCAGCTCCATCCCGGCAGGGTTACCTCTGCCCTCAACTTCCACGTTGCCCCGCTGCCCCAGTCCCAGGAGAGCAGGGTACCTTTTTAGCAGCAGCAGCAGCAGTAGCAGCAGCAGCAGCAGCAGCAGCAAAGGAGAACCAAGGATGCCTCCTCTTGCGTGGCTGAATGCTCCTTCTTGGAGCCCCCAGCCCCTCATTCCCTCCTTCCCCCTCTAGCCCAGGGTCTGCAGGCCCAGAAGGAGGGCTCTCCCCAGGGAAGGTGGGAGCAGCCAAGCCTCCCTCGCTCCCTCCCTGACTGAGTGCCTCTCTCACCTGCCTGGCCCCACAACCAGAAAGGAAAAGGCAGTGAGGACACTATGCCTCCTGCCTGCTTCTTATTTCTGGTCAGCTGTCATTGAATGGGTGTCTGTGTGTGTCTGTGTGTGTGTGTAGAAATGTCAAACCCTTCCCAGACGGTCCTCCCTGACATCACGTTAATTCGCAATAGGTATGTGATGATTTCATTCGTATTGGCTCTGCTTTCTTCTTTGGATGGGTGCTTTCTCTCTGTGTGTGATGAGGTGGCACATAATGGCGTTCATTTTCGAATTGGCCTCACTTTGTTCTTCTTTTGGAATGAAGATACACCCTCCACGTGTGATAAACTCCTTTGAGAGGGGAAGGAATAGAAATCACCAGTGACACACACACACACATGGACAGGTCTTCAACTGCTTCAAATGTCTTTGCAAAGAATCACTTGTCACTCACAGAGTTTGGGTAACTCTCTCTTTTGGATTATTACTCCCACAATCCCCAGTCAGGTTGGTGATAATGGGAGTTACAGTCAAGAAAGCAACTTTTCTATGCTTTGCTTATATACTCCAGCAGTAACCATCTTGAATTCAACTACTGTGAGAACAAATTACAGTTTAAGCACCTTCTTTGCAAAGAGAGCTGCACTAGCTAATGATGAATTAATGGAAAATCAGTTGATACATTCTCACTTCCCTCCTACTCAGACATTTATTGGTTCTCCAGGATTACTCAGCAGATTTCAGTACAGTCGGCCATGGTTCTCCTCAAGTTTGTTCATTTAGGCTTAGAAAATGCAATGGTATGGTGTTTCTGACCCTTTCTGGTTTCAGGGCAAGGGAGTACATCATATTCAGACAAAGCCTAAAGTCTAAGCCTTCAGATTGGTTCTGGTGCTTCTGAAGATAAAGTATACTTACTTCCAAAGCTACAAAAACTCCAATTATGAGAAATCAGCGTAATATGAAAAATTGTTAAGAAGATGTTAAGAAAGGCTTCAGTCTTATTAGCATGCGCAATTGGAATGGAATTGTTGAGTTTAATAAATGTTCTAGTAAAAGTATTAAGATGAAGGGAGATTTCTCATTGTGTGCCTTCGTGTCATTTCTGACTTCAAATCAATGCTGACTAATGCTATCATGAGGTTTCCTGGGGCTGAGAGGCTGTGACTCATCTGAGGGTTTCCATAGCCAAGTAGGGAATTGAATCCGGATTTCCAGAGACTTAGTCATAGATAAGTTTGTAATAAATAATTTGAAAATATTAAAAGGCTTGGAGGAGTATTACAGAGATTTATATGCAAGGAACAATGAGAAAAAAATTAGATATGGAAGAAAATTTCAATAAATGCCAATTGGACAAATTATGCTTGGAACAAAAGCCAGGCCTTAATGGGCCTGTACCAACTATGGAAACTGTTGAAGCTATTACAAAGATTAAATCTGTAAAAGCACTGGGCCCAGATGGACTGCTGCAGCATATAAGAAATTTGAAAATGAGCTACAGTCGTCCCCCCTGATTTGCGGAGGATCTGTTCCAGAAATGAATCTGGAAAAACATCAATATTTGAGTCACTAAAGGGGCCAGACAAGGGTTTTTTTTTTCTTTCAAAAAGAACAGTATAAGATAAGAGCTTATGCAGATGATCTTATGATAATGACACAGAACTCACTGGACTCATTGAAGGTTCTTTTTTGAAGTGGAATTAAGATGTTTGGGACATGCTCTGGATTTAGAGTGAATTGTGACAAAATCAAATTTTTAACTATTTTTTCCTCCAATTTTGAAAAAGAAAAGGGGCTCAAATATTTTGGATTTACAGATCTCAAAGAACAAGAGTTTATTAGGGCTGGCAAGCTGTCAGGTCCATTGCTGCCCATATATATAAAATCAGCCCAGCGCATAGGTGGGCTACTCTTCCATGGCTTTGAGCTTATTTGGACGGCAAGCCCCGGCAGAAGTAATGGGGCGTATACCTATGCCACATGCCCTCACGAGCACATGCCCTCACAAGCGCACCCCCCATTATTTTCTGTGGGGCTTAAGCATACATGTGGGGGTCCAGAGCGGATCCCCTGCATATGGGGAGGGTGGAGTGTGTGTGTGTCTATAGTCACCTGCACCATTAAACCATTGCACACCCTGTGAATTGAAATGACAGCCAACATGGGGGAGGGGGGGTACCAACAAGGCAATGGATTTAATTGTAACATTAACAAACTGGCTGGTCCAACAGGGGAACATGGAAGACGGGGGGAAAGGGGCATGTACAGGGGAGCTTCCATGATTGTGCTGTGCCAGTGTTTCACAGGGAACACTGATGCATCATGTGGGTGGTCAACTCTTTTGTGCAATTGAGGGGCCAGTCACAAGGCAGGGTGATACAGTACTTGGTGATAGCATATGCATTTGTGGTGGAACAGAAAAATAATGGTGCAGTGCAGCTTGTGTCTGCAAATGCTCCATTTTGGTGGGTTCATTCTTGCAGATGAAGGAAGGGGCATTGTGGGAGCTGGAGGTCCAATCAGCAGGTTCTCCTTGCAAATCAGGAAACCCCAAAGGTAAACCAGCTTTAATCTGTGATTATTAGTAATTTTACTATTATTTACTTGGATCTATAATAATAGGATAATATTTTTTCTCTTTTATTTCCATTTTCATTACAGTCAGGATTGGAGGGTCTGTTAGTTGTATGCTCTCTCTCTCTCTCTCTCTCATTCTCTTTCCTTTTTTCTTCTTTCTTTTTTCTTTTTTCCCCTTCTTCTTTCCCCCTCCAGTTTCTTTATCTTTGATTGTATATTATTTTTATTGTAAATGAGATTTTAAAAATTAATTTAAAAAATTATCTCAAAGTTCAGCTGCTTTCTATAGTGCAGGATAGTACCAGAGCTCCCTCTCACTTCACAAAGTCTTGCCAGTGTGTAAAGCAGTGTCTCCTTCTGTTGCAAAATGGAAGACTGGAAGTAAATGCATGTAGTTTGGCACCACTGACACCACCAATTTTTGGTGTTGCATTTTTGGCTGCAGCAGCAGGAGTGCAGTGAGGGCTGTGAAAAGTGCTGGGTGCAGCCCATTGTATCATGTGTTGTCCACACACATAACACAGCAGTAGGATACAGCAACCAGCACTGGCACAGCAAAAATAGACTCACTAGATTTCTGCTGTGAAAAGGAACAGTCACAAAGTGGCATCCACAAGGAAATTAGAGTGGCACAGAAGAATTTTGTCTTTTGGTTATTTATGAAATTGTAACAGCAAGTAAAGTAGATACCAACACTGATGCCAAAAGCTCTGGCCTGTTTACCAAGTTTAGGATACCAGATGCCAGAAAACATAGTAAACATCCAAGCTGAGGAAGAGTCATACAGTACAGCTACTGGAGGAATAGTGTATCACAGGTAGTTGATGTAGAATGTGATTTGTGTTAGGTTCAGAGATTTGAAAAGTTACTACTTTTTTGGATTACAGCTCCTAAAGAACATGGCCATGTGGGATTTGGGGATCTGTTGTTTACTAAAAGAACTCCCCCCCCCCCAAAAAAAAAACTCTGCCTGGATTATGCTGTGGCAAGCTATGCCACTGTTCCCCAGGCTAACCTATCAAACAGGATTGTTTTGAGGGGTGAAAAATGTGACAAGACTGTTTGTTCCATGACCCTAGCATTTTGTACAGGCTGGGAAAGAAGTTTAAATAACAAACAGGCACTAACAGGAGCTGTGTAAATTTTACTTCTGTGGTAGCTTCTCTGACGTTGCATTACACAGGAGTATTAGGCTGGTTGGAAGTGAGTTATAATGAAGCAGAATACTGTATCTGCGTGATAGCTTAGTGCCTTTTTGTAATTTAAATATTAATTGAAAAAGATAAGGTCAGAGGTTAGCTGACACTTGGCTTCTTTTTCTTTCGTCTGTCCATGGCTTTGATCATGCTACATCTTTCTTTGTGCCTCATTCTCCAGAGACAATCTCAGGGTCATGGCCTGTTTCCTAGTCAAGAGGTATAAACCTACTGGCTTAAATATTTGAGGCCCACAGTTTAGCAGGGGGGCCTTTTTGCTCCATGCTTTCCCCATTTCCCACATAACCCAGAGCAGACTAAACAAAACCAGTGTGAAATCTTATGGCTAGATGCTGCTATGGTTATATTTTTTAAGCTGTCATCCATTCATTTGTACTTGTGTTTATTCCCCAGATTTACAGCTTTTTCAAGCTTTTTTTTTTTTTTTTTTGGAGTGGGGAGGGTGGATGTTTGAAACCTTTTGAGGGGGGAAAGGATGCTTGCAGTAAGCAGTGGCCTATGATTAAAGCCTAGTGTTGTTTTTCCCCCTCTCCATGCTGCTCTTGTGCAGTAGTGTCACACATGGTAGCATTTAGGATCCCCTTCACAGCTGAAGTGTTTCAAACACTAATGAATGGAAGTTTGGTCACATAATGCAGACAAGCTGTAAGGCATGCTTTACTGAATGGTGTACTGCAGTGGCCTGGGAAAGGAAGAGAGTTATAAATTGTATCAGTTAGCCACCCAGACAAAATGAAGCCATGTGGAAAATCAAATCTATTAAAGTATGAAGACTGTTATAAGCTGGTCATTCTTAAAAGGTCTCCCGTTTGCTGTACGGGTAAATGTTTACCTATTTGCCCTAGATCTTTTTCACATGCTGTCTTACAAGATGATATGCAGCATTTGATAAAAATCAGCTTCTCACTAACAGCCCCTTTTATCAGCAATGTTTATTGTCTCCAGTTTACCACCCATATCCTTAAAGGTACTGCACATTAATTGAATAAAGAGTATAAAAAAGGATGGCATGAAACGGCAAGGTCAGAAGATGGTCACTTTATATTTTAAGGGCAAAGGAGAGGGAGAAAGTAGTGTGAGGAAGGTGAGAGATAGAAAAATAAATCTATTATTATTATTATTATTATTACTACTACTACTACTATTATGAAGTTAACACAATTTTTAAACACTGCCTCACTGAACACTGTAATTTGGCTAAAAATCTAAATAACGGCAGAGCTGAAAGACTATTGTAGTGACATGTATAGTGCAATACGTTAGGATGCAAAGGTCAAAGTTCAAATCTGCACCCAGCTGTGAAGCTTGTTGGGTGGCCTTGGGTTGCATTTGGAAACATAACTTCTTCCCAGGATTGTTGGGTAGATAAATGAGATAACCACTGTAAAGTACTTTGTATGCTGAGGTATCTCTGAGACATGATTAATAACAAGGGACTCATATATATTAGATTTTCAGAAGGAACATTGTCTCATGTTTGAAAACTGAAGTGGTGCACACAATAATTTTGTCAGTATTTTCTCTCCATTCAGCTGCTATCAGATGTGTGTAACCAGAAAATACCATATGAATGAGCAGCGGACCTAGAGCCCATTCACACTACAGAACTGTAGCAAATATTATTCAACTTTAACTGCTTTGGTTAAGGCACCAGAGCTCTCTGGCTGAGGATTTCAAATGCTCCTTAAAATTGCCAGTCCCAGAATTCCATAAGATGGAACTATGCCGGTTAAAGTGAAATAATAGAACTATAATTGTTTAGTGGGAATGGACTCCAGGCCTCTTTGGTGTGATTTTTACAATGGCAGACGTAATCATTATTGTCACTATTGAACCTGTCTGTAAGGGCTACCTCTGTGCTGCTACTTCTCATGTAGAACAAACAGCTAGGCAGTGATGTTAACTTGATGACGATGATGATGACGATGATGATGACGATGATGATGATGACGAAGACAGATTTATTTTGCTGTCTCTCTCCTTCTTCTCACTAGTTTCCCCCTCTCATTGTCCTTAAAATATAAATTGACCACCTTCTGACCTTGCTGCTTCATTCTGTCCTTTTTACACTCTTTATTCAATTAATGTACTACACCTTTCAGGATATGGGTGGTACAGCCCCCCTGGGGTCAGAGGAAAGATCCAGGGGGCAGTGAAGGGAAAAAAGGGGGGGGGGTTTCAATTCAAAATATTGGCACTCAAGAAAGACAAGAGCAATCAGCAGCCTTTATGACCATGATGGCAATGAGGAGTTCAAGCACATGGCAGCAGTGGTAGAAAAAAAGAGCTTTCACATCTGGGACCCTGTTTAAGCTTTGTCAGGATTTGTCTGGCAAGCTGGAATTGCTCTGCTGCCCCAGCTTTATTTTGCCTGACTTCTCATGTAGAACAAACAGCTAGGCAGTGATGTTAACTTGATGATGATGATGACGATGACAACGTAGAATCATAGAGTTGGAAGAGACCACAAGGGCCATCCAGTCCAACCCCCTGCAAGAACATTACGTTTGTGGGAAGAGAGGATAATTTGAACCTGTGTGGGAAAGGCACATCTCGTGAGAAGGAGGGAAAAGTATGTGGGTCAATTCTTTGAAAATATCCTTCACCTCTCTCAGATTGAGAGTCCTTCCTCACTTGGGAGACAATTCTCTCCCTGCACCTGGTCACCTTGGGAGCAGCAACCAAGCAGCTGGTCGAGCAGCAACCAAGAAGTCACTCATCCATACTGTCCTTTACTGCAAGGCCAAGATTGATGAGAGGCTTTTTTGTCTCTGCTCAGCCAACTGCTTGGTTGCTTTCCCAGGCTGACCAGGTGCAAAGGGATCAGCAACTGAACAGTAGGTCAAGCAGTGACCAAGAAGACTTTTGCCTGTGCAAGCCTTTGCCACAAGAATGGTGTGAGAGGTTTCTCAGGAACTGTATGTACTGCCCCTAAGGGGGCAGCATGATACCACCCCTTTCCTTGCCAGATGGGGGCCGCAGCAACCACACACCACTGCCCCAATCTGGCTTTCTGTGGCGCAAAAAGGAGCGACAAAAAATGGCTCCTTCTTGCCGCACAGAAATGGCACCCTAGCTGTTGGTGCGGTACCTTTTCACCACATGTAAGCACTGCGGTGAAGATGCAGCATGATGCTGGCTGCCATCTCGTCAGGCAGGGGGCATGGGGGCAGCGGCCGGGTGGCTAGCGTGCAGACACCATGCTCCCACTCTGCCCTGAGTCCAGCTCTTTATGCTAGTCTGGTCTGTTGAGAGCCTCAGTTGCCACTTGACTAGCTGCTCGGTCGCTGCTCCTTTGCACCCAGTAAGCTTTGGAGCAGCAACAAAACAGTTAGCTGAGCAGAGACCAAGAAGCCTTTCACCCACTCCAGCCTTGTGGCAAAGGCCAGTGTGGACAAGAGGCTTCTTGGTTGCTGTTTGACTGGCTGTTTGGCCATTTCTCCCCAGGTGACCAAGTGCAAAGAGAGAAGCTTCTCCCAGGTTAGGAAGGACTCTCAAAGGGCACCCTGGAGCAGTAAGCAACCAGCCAGCTGTAAGGCCAGGGTGGGCAAGAGGGAAAAGCATGTCTGGGTTATTGTTGAATATGAGAGGCTGGGGCGGAGGTAGAGGGATTGACAAGCTGGGTGTGGCTTGAGGTAGATGCAGCTGGCTTGGCTGACTGCTGCACAAGCATTAGAGGAATATGAATTGAGAGGGGGGATTCTAGGATTGTTGCTTAGAAGGAAAGGGGTTGATAGCACAAAAAAGCTTGGGGACCACTAAGCTAGAGTGTAATCTAACTCTGTTTACACCAAGATATGAATGAGCCTATTCTTATACACACACATCTTTTCCCTCTTATTTTCATGACAGGAGCAATCAAGCAGCCTCTGATTAACCCTTGTTTCCTGTTTTGTATGATTCAGGAAATGATGGTCACCAGCTTTGGAACAAGTCAGCATCTAAAACCATTTGGTCAGATAGCCTGGCTTTTTACAAAGCTGATAACTGGTTTTTCCCTTTGGTTGAAATGAGAAGCTATATTGGTAAGTGGCTTCCCAATTTGCTTGTTCATGCTATAAATGGAGAAGCAGGAGTGGTGGTGAAATTAAACCTATGGCACTAACGGATTTATTTTAATATGAGCGTTCCTGGATTACAATTCACATCCTCAGATGCTCAGATGCTATGCCTTAGGCATATGTGCACAGTTACATAGCTGGAGTGGAATCAAACTAAAATGGGATACAAAATTTGATCATCATAACATTGTTAATAAAACTTTAGAGGAGTCATTTAGCATGAACTTCCTGTAATCTGTAAAAAGCCTGAAACAGATGGGCAGACAGGCTCAGCTTCTGGCTTCTCCAGGGTGTGGCGTTTAGATGACACACGTGCTCGGAAACTGCCCCAGGGCTGCCTAAGGTGACCCCAAAAGTAGTGGATCTTTTCCACTCCTTGCCATGGTCCATTTGGGATGGTGGCAGGAAGTGCCCTTGGGGCAGCAGCATGTGTTCACTGTGGCCCTGTGGCAATTGTGCTGGGATCTGCTTCTGGATATTCCTTTCTGTCCGTCTGTTTCACCCCTAATACACAGATCTGCTCGGCCATTAATTGCACCTGAATTATTAAAGCAAAAAATTATATTGAAGCTAGTGTCTTTTCTTAAAGAAGAATTACCTTTTGGTTATAAACATTACTGTAATGATGTTGATATATGTGGTATGCTAAAAAGACATACTCTCTGATAATAGAATGGAATTTGTGATCCCAGTTCAGCTCATTCCCCTACTAATCTCCCTTTGAAATTCTTTAGTTTGGAGCCACCTTGAGATCAGTAACAAGAGCATCTGGGCAGAATAGCATGCTCTGCCACTGGTATTCATATATTGTCATTTGTAATGTCTACTTTGTGCTCATTTATTACCTTCTCATTTTGTTCACTTACGATCTTGGATTGTGATTGTGCCTTGTGTAGAATGCAAACAGGCATTGTTGGCAGAGAATGTACTGTATCATAATAGAAGATGAGAAGCGAAGGCCTAATTCCCTATTTTGGTTATGTATTTCAGGAAGAGACTGGAGAGACATCCTCACAAGAATCTGCAGAAGATGATTAGAAGACCACACTTTGCAATTTCTACCTCATCAGCAGTTGGGTCTTTTGAAGGGAGAAGACACTGCCTTGACCACTTGCTTCTGTTGCCACAATCTTACTACTTTGGCCTGGGTGGGGATGGTAGGGGGAGGGAAATCCCATAACCTTAAAAAGGACTTATTAATCACCTTTGTTGTAAACCCTTCACTGTCCCGGCTTTAGTGAAAACTGCTGTAACAAGGGGGACACCGATTAACGATGCAACATTTAATTATTGTTTTCTCTTCCTTTTTCCTTTAACCTACTAATAGTTTTGTTTGAGCTGCTAAGTAAGGGTGAATGGGTCAGTAAATATCTGAACCAGGTTTTAAGTCATTCACTGCACTGCATATAAATAAGATTTTTGTAAAATATTAATTATGATGGGCATTCAAATAGAAAGGCCTTGTGTTTGACACCAGTCCTTACAACACCTCTGAGAACCCACTCCCTAGCTTAGTAAACTCCCTGTTTAGAACACCAAAGATAAGGATTAGATACTACTCTTTTTATAGCCTTGTTCTAGATTTGTGCTTGACTTCTTTTTTAATTACTGTTATTTCAAAATATGTTGAAGGCTGGTTATTTTCTCCATCTAATTCCGCTGATATTCAGGAAACAAAAGCCACAAGAAAAAGGTACTTTGCCAAAAAAAGAAAAAAAGAAAGAAAAAAAAAAGAAAAAGGGAAAACGACAAAGATACGTTGTATATTTTACTAATACACATATATCTGCTGAAGTAGTACAAAATAGAACTCAACAGCACACCTCTCTGGGAACAGATTCATATCCTCTCAGGTTAGAATGTGCTTTCTGGAGAGCCTCAAGTTGTTTAGAAGCGACTAAAAGCAGACGTTCTCTCAAGATAGAGATTTAGCAACTAACATTTGGATTCTTCCGTGAACTTAAAATGATACCTCAGAATTATTCTAAATCACAGACAGTCATGCTGGAACCAAGAGAAAAGATTCAATTCTCAGTTTGGCGTAACCTAATACTGCTAGTCCATTTCATTGTTTCCAAAGGAATGGGTCTGTCTCTTCTTCACTCACACATCTCAAAACAAGAGCCGATATTATGTACCTCAATTGAGCTTGTTATAACATTTAAGCAATATACTTTGATATAGGATGGTTTTCTGGGCAGCTGAATCCCAGTTACACATTTCCAACATTTTCACTCAAAGCAGCACTTTTAGCAATAACAGCAATATTCCCCATTTTTCAATGCTACCTCTGATATTTACATTTAACTCAACCATCATATAAACACTTGCTGCTATAATCATATAATGCAGGAAATTATTATTGGGTAGGTAATCATTAATTTCTGCATTTTCCCCTTGTTTCTACTTTTGTCACCTAATTGCAGTTAAAGACACAATAACTCTAGTGTTTTCCAGCATAACTATGTATTTTTTTTCTTTTAAAAATGTACTATGCCTTTTCTCTGCTAAATTTCTATGTAACTTACCATTAACTTGAATATATTTTTGTACTGAATTGCTCATAAGGTTTATAAGGAAAATTTTCTTCAATGACACTACATAACGTAAAAACTAATTAACTGCAATGTTTAAATATTACTGTCCAAGTTTGTACCTCAAATAATTTTTTAAAGAAGTGGACTAGATGATTGACAAAGACCTACCTCCAGACTATAAATGGAATGAACTTGTTGTTTCTTTCAACATTAGTTTTTGAGAAGATTGAAACACTTAGGACTGCAAAAAAAATCCCTATTAAAACTATTTTTATAAAATAATTTTTGTGAACACATTACTTTCATATTAAAAAGAATCCTTCAAAGAAACTTGAATCTTTGTAGGTAAGAGGCAACAAGCTCAGCTTTTTGCATAATGCAATCACAAAGATGTGTGTGTGTTTTTAAAAATCTAGCAGATTGTGTGAGAATACTTGTCAAGTATTTTCATGTATTTTTCTCAAATGTGATTTTTTTTCCGTAATATGTGTCAACCAGATATATTTTAAATGCTTCTTATGTAGAGTTTAATTCTCTGTCCATCAATCTCTTTCTTTCCCTTCCGTGTCTTCATCTCTCTGTTTCACATACACCCAACATGTCTGCATCTAAACATTGTTTTATTGTATGGACCGGGGTAGTTTCTCAGTAATGCTTTCTTCTGTATGACTTTTAGTACTTTACCATATGAACTAAGGAAGTTCTTAACAGGCTGCTTCACAAGAATGAATATTAAGACTCAAGCACCTCTTCAAGTAACAAGAAAACCTCTTCTTGGGGATGGATACAAAATCATAGGAGAAGTACAACTTAGATATCCTAATTTTACCTCCTTTGTGGAATAATTGTACAATAGCTGCTTATGAGTTTAGTCATATCCATCCAAGCCATTGCCCAGAATCCAAAGCACAGTTCCACTTGTGCATGGAAGGCTTTCCAGGTCCCCCTTTCACAAGCACTTGAACCTATCCCATCCTAAACAGCTTGCAGGGCCTGCCAGAACAGCACCCCATTAAGCACAAGGGTTGTGGTGGGAAGAAAATACTTATTAACTAACAGGGACACTGGGTCAGGACTCTAAGGTTATATAATACATCTCGCCACAGAGTTTGTGAGAGTCATATGTCACACTCCAAAACTTCAAAGGTCCAGTGCTCATGCAAACTCCACTCAGGAAGGGAGCTGTGCCATTCTCTTCAGTTTTAGGGAGTATTCTGAATACACATTGGGAAAAGCCTGTGGTGTATGAGTGAATATTCTCTGTCACTGAAGCAAAATTGGGCTACCCTTGCATCTTATATTTTCTGTATATTGTAGAACAATCAAAACACATTACTACCTCTCAGGTTCTTCTATACCTCATTTTTCAGGCTGGAAAAAAAAAAGCTGGGTTGTGACCACTGAAACAGAAAGAACATCATAAAATTTTTATATATATATAGTTTATTTTTGTGGGAGATAAATTTTATAGGACTGTTCTTTGCTGTCATTGGTCACTGTTAAATAAGACTGGACACTAACTTTCCTGCCATTTCTGCAAGACAGATATGCTTGCAGAAGAAAGGTATCAAAATGTATAACTGCAAATTTCCTTTTTTCCTGTTTTCCTTGCCTGTATCCTAGCTCTTTGCTTTGTTATACATATAGAGTTGCTGTCTATGATTGTACTATGAATTGCTTGCTTGTTGAACATGTTCCTTTAATGGATTATCACCGTCTGTTCAGCGCAGTAAACATAATAGCCTCTGTAATCCCCATGTTATTTGATTCCTAGCATTTTGTCACAGCTCCATGAAATAAGCAATAAAGTTTGGTCCCAGTGGACCAAGTATGTAAAAATAAATAAATAATGCATACATGTTATCTTTGTTCAAGTGACATGGGTAATACATGAATAAAAATGTAAAATGGACATATTTCTAAGAGATACATGATAAGGTTTAAGAAATACTGATACACATACCTCTAAATCTTTAGCAACTTGAGTGTCCCACCTGCTACTATTACAAACAAGTTTTCTGGCTCAGCATGCTCAGTGCGCCAGAATGGTGAAATACCTATTGTGCCATGACAGATACACACATTTATGTCTTACCCCTCTGCATGTTCATTAGAGATGCCTGATGGAATTAGAGATTAAGGCACCTAAAATCCAGCAATCCTATATAAGTGTTATATACTGAATTTAAGAAGATTTAAATAAAATGTCTATAAAAAGTGGAGGTCCAAAGATGCAGGAGCACAAAAAAAAAATGGTACAAAAAGCTGAAATTCATCTTTGACTATATTTTTTTTCCTTAGGTCATGAGAAGCAAGATTTTAAGCACCTATAATCAAACATTCTTTAAATCTACCCACTATGTCTTGCCACAGAAATGGCAAGTTGGTCAAAATGCAGTTTTTAACCTAATACAGTTGGGCCTTTGCATCCCCTGGGGGAGACTCCTCATGGATACCAAAATCTGTGGATGTTCAAGTCCCAATATATACAATAGTGTAGTAAAATGGTGTTCCTTATATATGATGGCAAAATCAAGGTTTGCTTTTTGAAATTTTTAAAAAAATATCAAGCCATGGATGTTTGAATTTGCAGATGCAGAATCCATGTATAGGGTGGGTCAACTGTATCTGAAGCAGTCAATGAAAAAAAGCTGGATTCCCAGAGATAGTTGTACTTCAATTCCCAGGTATTTTTGGCCTTTAGTTTTCAGACAGAATGACCACCTTAAGGAATTGGTGGAATTTTAGTCCATGTGGATTTACATAAACTCAACATAGGTAATGAAGAAATTGAAATAGTTCAAGTTTATTTTCCATACCTTGGATCAAACATTGGTCAGAATGGAGACTGCAGTCAAAAACTCAGAAGATTAAGAATGGGAAGGGCAGCTATAAAAGTACTAGACGAAATCCTAAAGTGTTAAGGTATACAGCTGAGCACTAAAGTTAGAATTGTCCAAACCATTATTTCTCATTACCATGTATGAAATTGTCTCTTTAATACACTCTTTAATAAGACCGAAAAAAGCCTTGAATTTTGAACTAGGAAGCAAGATGTTTAGGAACAAATATACCAATCACGAAATAGACATACCAAAATGTACTAAAACTAAGGATAAATAATTTAAGAAATCAAATAAATACAACTTGAATGAATGGATTTTTTCCCTACTGTCTATTATTGTAACTGATTCTTTCCTTTGAACCAACATGTTTAGGTAATTCTTGTTCTCTGCTTTCTTGTGATAAGTAATATGTCTTCTTTTTCATTTCCATTGTTTTTGATTTTATGATTTTTTTCATTCTCTTTTGATGTTTGTTCTGCCCTTATTTTGTTTAGGCCCTTCAGTTGTTCACAGCTTGACATTTCAGTAATCTTTCACCCATTATTTTGTGGTACTTTTCATACCAAAATGAAATACTAGGAATTTTAAACTAAAGTTCAAGTCATTTTAATGCCTTCAGATCACAGTGAATGTGCTCTGTTTAATCTCTAGCACAGCTAAAAAATTCATAGAAATCAGTGGACTATACATCCAAGTAAATGGGTTTAGGTTTAGGGTGGATTAGTAATAAAGTCCTAAAGCAACTGCTGAGTTGGGTGGGCTTAAATGTAGCCATATTTTTTTCTTAGAAAATAGGTGTAACAAATGTAGTTGATAGGAAGCCAGTATTTTTCCTTAGCAGACACATAAAGTTATATGGTGCATCTCCCAAGTTCCAAAGGAAATATGTTTAAGAAAGATATATATTAATATTTCATTTTCTATGAAACACAGGAAGCATTCACAATATTCTTTCTATCTGCTTTCCATTAACAATTTCGGAGTTCTTTCCAGTCATTTTAGCAGTTGTCCTTGACCTGGAAAAAGTGACTGCATTTCCTTAGGCTTAAAAAATGAAGTATTAGCATACATCTACTTGCACTGTGTAGATTTACTTTCTCAATCCTCTAAATTATGGATGTGTTCAAGGTTCTATATAAGTTCAGGGATGTACAAGCCTGACAGTGTGGTGTCTTAAATAAACAAAGTCCATGAATGGCAGTGCCAAATGAACAATCATTTCTTTACTGCATGTACTTCTGGACAGCAAAGACTCAAAAGTGATGTTTGTGTGCATGTGTATTCTCTTGGAGACAAGTCTGACAACACTAAGAAAATAAAACAAATGTTCTAGAATGCATATGATATGAAATGTTCATTAAGGAACACTTAGGAACTACCTAGGCCACATCTGGGAAACCTGCAGCCTTCCAAATGTCATTTTTCTACAAATCTGTAGGTTCCCAACTAGTATAGCCAATGATGTGAGCTGGAAAAATTATTTTTGGATTACAGTTCCCAGCTTCTGGAAGTTGTTCGCTGCTGTGTGCCTTCACGTTGATTCCGACTTAAGGTAAGCCTGTCACGGGGATTTCTTGGTAAGATTTGTTCAGAGGTTTGCCATTGCCTTCCCCTGAGGCTGGGAGTACGTGACTTGCCCAAAGTCATCCAGTGGGTTTCATGGCTGAGGGGGGAAATCAAACCCAGAGTCACAGTCCAACACTCAAACCACTACATCACACTGGCTGTCTTTTGGGAGTAGTACTAAGTTAAATTTCCTAAATTCTGGCTTAAGATCTGGAGCCACAGGCTTCCCAGTCTTGTGGCATTCATCTAAAAGTAAAGAGTCCTGCTGTATCAGACCAAAAATTTACTTAGTGCTGTATGCTCTTTCCTACACAATACTTTACCATACAACTATGGAAGCCTACAAGCTGATGTTCCCCAGCAAATCTTTTATTCTGAATTTAAGTAAAACACAATGGTTCGATCTAGACGGGCCTGAAAGAGCGCCTTTAGGGCTCTTTGCAGTGCGAATAGGGTTCGGGAGGGCGTAGCTTTTACACCCTCCTGAACCCTAGCACGTATGGGCGCCGCCATTATTAAATGGCGCCGTCCATACGGGCACACCATGATGGCGTCATAGCGTGCGCAGCTTTTAGACGTGTTGCGCATGCCATGACGCCTTTGTGCCATGGAAGGGCGCAAATCACGACCTTTCCGCAGCACAAAAAAGGTGCTCCAAACGGAGCTCATTTTTGTGGGCGGGTCTTTGCTGTGGCTTTTAGATAGCCGCGGCAAAGACCCTGGGAGAAAGGGGCCGCGGCGGCAGCCCCTTTCTCCCTTCAGGCCCGCCTCCTCAAGCAGGGTGCAGCGGGCGCCCAGTGCGCCTGCTGCACCCTGCTTAGAGGCCACGGGGAACCAGCAGTTTGCCGCTTCCCCGCAGCCTCTGGAAGCGGCAGGATGGGGCCACTGAGGCTGCCGGTGTGGTGCCTTGGCCCCATCCCGCTGCTTCCTGGGGCAGTCACGGACCGCCCCTTTTGAGTGGCCTAAATCGCCCCAATATGCTAAACTGCATTTTTTAGATTTATTCCTAATAACATAAAAGGACATCTAGTCTGAGATTCTTAGAATAATGAGGAGAGATGTTGGAAAGGGACATGTTCTCCATTGGTGCTTTTTTACAAAAACATAACAGAATGATCTATACTATAAATCCTGACTTTAACATTAAAACTTCAGCACAAAATTTTAATCTATTGGAATCATAAGTGCACATAGTTTGTGACATAACAAGCTCAACATATGAAACTCCTTCATAGATGCTTTCAGTATTTGCCACATGTAAAGTTTTCCATTAAAAGTATCATATTTCCATACCTTACCGTCATAAAAAAAAATTCAAAAGATTACTTGATAGCAGACTTCTTAATTGACCTTGAAAATATGTGGAAAAACTCCAACATAAAAGTAGTTAATTGACTGGTTACTGTCGTCTTTTAAAGATCAGTTTCATGTACAGTGTGTAAGAAGATACAATGCCATCACACTAGCCTACTATAAGAATGCATTACAATTTGGCTTTTGTTGACATTTTGTACTCTTGAAATCACATATTATGCAAACAAGAACATGGGGGGGGGGGGGACTGGAATTATTCTTCAAATCGGTTTGCCCAGAATAATCCTTCTGAGGTTGATAAAAATAGGCGTACTTCTTCACTTATTGCACCTATTGCATGCAATGATGAACAATTTCTGTAATTTTCTCCCTATTCCAGGAGAAAATATTTTTGCATAGTATTCTCCCTACATTGTCACATCCTCAGGTATTTTGAGGAATCAGTCTATGCAGAAAACCCATGGTTTTCCTCCACAGAGAGCATGTTTTCTATGAAACAAAATGTTGTTGTTGTTTTGTGCAGCCAAAGCATGTGTATTAATTCCTCAGAACACTTTGGGATCAGAAGAAAACAGTGGTTTCACTGCATTATTCAACCCAAAGGAATTTCTCAAATGGTCAGAAATTCATTTCTCAGCTGGGACACAACACCAGTCTGGTGAAATAGTGTGAACATTGAGTCCAGGAGATTAGAGTTCGAATCCCTGCTTGGCCATGGAAACCCACTGAGGAGTTTTCCAAATGGGGCCATTACACCCAGCTTCCACCCCCAACACACACACAGCTTCACGTTGTCTAGATTAGACCATACAGGCCAAAAACCCTGAGGCAGGATGGAGCCTGATCCTGCCTATACAGACACAGATATGGAGGATCTGGTCTGACCCCGGGACAAAGTATCCCAGGGAAATGGTCCCCTGGTTTTTCACTGAGTTTCTAAGAAACTCCACAACAAATCCTGGCTGTTCAAACAGCACTCCCATGCTCCTTACCTTGCTGGTTGATCTGATTGGGAAGCCTCTCTTCCAGTCACCGCATCTAATGCAGAAACGGAGTGCCTAGCCACATGGGTGCAGCTAGGTGCTCCATTTCCATGTCAGACTGGGGGGCTTCTCAGTTGAATCGAAGGCAGCAAGGTAAGGAGCGGTGCACTGGGTCTGGGTCCTGGGACAGCATGGAAATGGATGCGTGATCACCCACCTGCCCCTGTGCTAACCCAGGGGCCAAACTGGGTGATCGCCGGGTCCAGGAAAGCACAGGCTCATACGTGCTCTTTCCTCATCCATCTGCTCAGATAACCTTGATTCTCAGCATCAAAGGAAGGAAATGGCAAACCTTCACTTAACAAATCTTGTTCCCCCCCTCCCCCCCCAAAAAAAACTGTCATAGGGTTGTCATAAGTCAGAAACAACTTGAAGGCATATAACAATCATTTCTATCTCTATTTGATATATACCTTGGCTAGATCTATTTGAGGATTACAAGATTTCAGTACCATCTTGGAGTATATGATATACCACAAACAGGAATACCAGAGTTTCCCATTTTGTGAGGGGAAGGGGGTTAACATATGGGTTTTTTTTTATTTCTTTAAATATTTTAATGAGTTTAAATAGGAAGGAATAATGTATGTAAGAAGAAGCAAACCATTGCTGTTTTCAGTTGGAGAAAATTGGCATACCGTTTTAATTTCAGCAATAGATGTGGTAATTCATAATCATCTCAAACTTTCTATCTCGATATGTTGCTAAGAAAACAGTTCTCTCAGAGGCAGACCCATATCAATTACAGTGTGTTACTTTTAAAATATATTAAGGCAATCTGCATTCCACATTTGATATCCAGTCTTTCAACTGTGTCTTTGTTCAGGTGAATTTCCCCAGAAACCCTAGTAAGTAAGATTTTTTTCCAGTAGATGAGTTTGCTAATACAAAGCGTGGAACTTGGTAGGACATTACAGTGATAGTCAGTTAAAACAATCAGACATGAGAAGGAGTTTGATCAAGGGTCTTTGTGAACTGGGAAAGAAAAATCCTACATCAGAGGTGCTTGATAGTTCAAATTTTAAGCATTGCAAGCAGGATCTTACCTGCTATAATTGATAATATTATTTATTTGTTTGATCTGGTAGCACTGCACACAGATTTGCCAGCAAGTTAAGGAGGAAATTCTATGAGGGACAGTACTAAAGATTGAAATATAGCGTTCATTCCCATGATAGTATAAAGCATTATAAAATTGCTGCCTTTTACCTCCAAGATGGATTCTCAGTTAAAGGAAATGTATAACTATAAATCATGTTTCTCTCAGCTTCACTTTTATCATGCATCAGAGAATGGAGAGAGGCAGTGTGTTCTTCAGAGTCACTGGGGCAGAGACAGATTTTTTCCTCCTTGTTTTGATTCCACAATGGTTTACAAACCTGAAAAAGAGCTCTTAAGAGTGGTAATGGACATAAAGCACTTAGTTCAGTTACATAACGGGCATATACTGAAGTTTTATCCAGTTTGAATAAGACACTAGAAAATAAGGATTGTTGTTTGTGTGGAGAGTTTCCACACACAGAGGAGCTTCTTTCCTGCAGACTTTATACATCAGGATGGCAATGATGGATGAGAAGAAGTGTTCTGTTCTTCACATGTTGATTCAAACTGAGGTAATGCCTGAAAAAGACTGCAATGTTTTATACATTGTTCTATATATTGGAAACCACTGGTGTTGGCTAACTATTTCAAAAGGATGTTGGGTAGCTTCAAAAGTTACTTTTTGAATGACAGCTTCCAGTATTCCCCAGTCAGCATCACCAGATGCTATGATGGCTGTAGGATTCCGAAACCTACCATTCAAAAAACTAACTTTTCCAAAACTCTATTGCCTTGGTATGCTCTTTTTTTTATCCAACTATTTCAGATGCTTTTAAGGTAGAATCCACAAAAGCACAACTCAGAATATACTTACTGTTCCTTTGTAACATAATAAGGAGCTAACAGCTGGTGAACTTCAAAATATTAGCATGACATAGGCGAGAAGCTAGATATTCATTTTTTTTTACTAATTTACTTCCACACACATACTTTGCATATGTTGCCATTAGAAATTTGCCTCTGGTTAAATGAAATCTGAAATATGTTAGGGATGGAAAGTGGTCATACTAATGGAACAATTTTGAGAAAGTTGGTCTGAAAAAGTAAATGTCTCCAAGGTTTGTCCTATACCCTGTATTTAGACCAATACTTTGCGAAGCACAGTGTTACAGACCTTGGGGTGAAGTCGTGACTAATTTTCTTCCTGAAGGAAGCAATGAGTAGTTTTTAGCAAAAAAAAATTTTCACTGACAGATTTAAAAAAACATGCAATTTGTGAAGCTCATTTGTAGCAAAATTTGTACATTATTGTTTTGCATAAAAAACAGCCTTATCTGGGCAGAAAACCAGTATTTTATACATATGAAATAATTATTTACTGCACAGAAAAAAACTATTTTCAGGTCAACCTTGTGCAGATTTTGCATGGATTATCATTTTCTGTTCAGGAAATAACTTTTTCTCTGCCTAAAATAGTATTTCTACACCAAAATATTATTTTCAGCATAGAAAAAGTTGCACAGACAATGTTGTTTTCTGTGCAAAACAACCACATGTGGATTTTGAACAAAATAAGTCTCAAACTTCAAAGCTTCTTGTCAGTCTCTTCTTGTCAGGGTTCTCAATACTCAAAAAACATGTTTCTCAATTTTAAAAATTATTTTCAAATATTCTTTCTATCCTTATATGGAATACTTTATTCATCATGTCCTCTACATCCACAATCATCTCTATTTTCCTTCTTCTTCTCCACTTTCCTTCTTCTCTCACATTCCTTCTTGATCTCTCTTAGGACAAATCTTTTTTTAAAAAAACCAAACTCAGAGTTAGCAGGACAGAATAACAGAATTGGACCTAGATGTGGGTGCATGCAACAGGACTGGGTGAAACAGATTTCCCTGCCTCTTCCTTCCCACAGCAGATCACTCAAAGCCCCCCAACTTTTGCAGAGTTGGATGGGGAATCCCTGTGTATTAAGTTGCACTGTGATGGAGGGAAAAGGAAATATTGGCCCCCAAACAGGGAGAAGTTCAAGTGGAGCTGAGCTGTCCAGCTGGACCACACAAATGGCTGTCAGGCATACAATTCATATTATTTGCTTTGAACACTCAAGTGGATGGATTTTGGTGGCTGTTTTGCACAAATTGTTTTCCCTGCATTGCATATCCAGGTTGGTTTAAAAATCTCACATGTGAAGAAAGCCAAGAATGACAATGTTTGTATCTCTGTATTGCCAATTCTATTCATGCAAGATGAACCTGATATGCACTTCAGCTTTATTGCTGAGTATGAATAGGGAACACCATTTGATTTCAAAAGCCTCCCATACGGCTGACATGTAAATTAACTTTCTAGCTTATAAACAGCACTTCAGACATCTGTGCCTTTAAATACATTTTCATAAAGTTAGTTTCAAAACAGTCCACTCGTTCAACAAAGGAAAGTTAAATGTTTTAAAAGCTTCCCCTTGCAGTCAGCGACAAAATTCCAACAGTCTTTATAGCCTGTAGGATCATTTTACAACAGACTTCAGATATACCATGAAAGGCAGTCTGGAATTGATTATAAAGCAAAAATGCCACCAAACTGGAAATTTCACATAGGAAAAAAGTGATATTGTTCTTTTAGCCTGATATGCTGGAGATGATGTAATCCAAGTATTATGATTTACAACAAATTCATACGTTATGCAGGCAAGCTGTCCTCAAGGGATATGTGCGGTAAATGGAGAATACCAGTGGCAAATAGAATTTACATCAAAGCAATCCTAGAAACCTCAAACACTCATTATTCTATTCATGACCTTTGCTATTATACAGAGAGAAAATGCAACAGAATATAATGGTAGCATTTACTGAAAACTAAACATTTCTATTTAAATGATTGCTGAAAATGAGATGAAAACCTTTATGTAAACAATGCAATATATCCTTCTAATACTGGGCACCCTTGTTAAGTAGCAAATTGGCTATAAATTCTGAAGACATTTTATTAAATTGATGCCGTTAAAACTGTGGGGTTGCTTGGGTGATAAAGTACCCATTGTGGAGCATGAGGTTCATGGACTGAATCTAACCCAAGACACAAACTCATGTGTTTGTGATCTCTCTGAACATTTTTGTGCTCATGAAAGGCATTTTAGAAAGCATGTGCCCAACTGCCCATGTGTCTGTCAGTCTCACGCTACCATCTCCCTGCCCCAATTTTGTGTGGGGTTTTTTGTAGCTGCAAACACTTTCAAGCTGCTGAGGTGAACCTTGGTCTTTTCACAAGAGGAACTGCTTTTCATAAGACTTTTTGGAAAGAGGCTTTTACCAGCCACCCACATTTTGGGAAAATAGGGATGGCTCTAAGATAATGGGAAAGCAAACGATCCTCCATTTGTTCACACTTTAGGGGACTCTTGTCAATACTTAAAGGAAAAACATGTTTCATATATACAAATGCATCCACTCCAAACATTACCATCTGAATTGGTCAGAAATGAGCAAAGTAAAGTATTTAGGGCTACATGCATTCCCCCACAACACCTCTTCCCAGTGTCCCAGGATTTTTAAAATTGCCATAGCACTATGCTTCCAATGATGGATGCCCATGGAGACAAGATACTTTATCTCTTTTATATTCCACCCTTAGTTGTCCTGCCACTGCAGAAAATCCAAGTATACTAACTACCCTTCTGGCTAAAACTTGTGAGAACGTACTTTTCCTCACTAAACCACATGATGGTTATTTTCTTTGCTTGTATTCAGATAATACTTGTGCTTTGTGATTCTTCTTAAATCTTCCCATGTCAATATCTTGCACCAGACCTGTTTGATAAAACCCTTGGCCAGCTGCTAGAGGTCACTACTCCAGATCTGACCCAAGAAAATAGACATCCCATTCCGATCCTCTGACATTGCCCTCCAATGTCCCTGAAAATAAGGTGCATTACTAAAGACTTGAGGCAGATACACTATATTCTCCACCCTTCCATTTCTAAAGGGCCCATAGCTGGCTGCTCAAATCTGAAGCACTCATGACACAAGTTCACTGCTATAGTGAAAATATTCTTGAAATAGTTTGCTTTATAGAGGCAAAGATCAGTACAATTATGGGTGATATTATAGCACCACATAGGCTTCTACAAAACTTTTTTTCCAGTTATGCTTAATATCATTTCTTACTAGCAAATAAATTTTAATACTAGCATTTTTTTTTCTAACTATGACAAAAAGTTATAGCCTCTCCAGCTGAGAAAAAAGCCTATGAAAGTCCCTGGTCTTGTTCCTGTTGTTGTTAAGAGCCCCCAGGTCATCCACTACTCATGGCAACCCATTGGATGAGACATCTCCAAGAAGTCCTCTGCTTAAGTCCTGTAATTTCAGGCCTGTGACTTACCTGATTGATTCTAACCATTTGCGGTACAATCTTCCTCTCTTTCTATGGCTCTCCACCTTCCCTAGCATTATTAACTTTTCTAATGAGTCATGCCTTCTCATGATGTGACAGCCTCAATTTGATCATCCTGGATTCCAGGGAGATTTCTGCAGTTATCCGCTCAAGGATCCACTTGTTTGTGTTCTGGGTTGTCCATGGTATTCTCAGCCCTCTTCTTCCACACTACATCTCAAATGTTCCCATATAAACTGATTTTACTTTGGAGATCCAAATGATGTTTTCTTCATCCCAAAATATTTCCTTTGAACTCCTGCCATTACCAAGGATTTTTTGTTTTGTTTTGTTTTGTTCCTACTTCCCAGGTCAGTTTAAATTAACCCACTGTTTTCTGAAATGGAATGTATCTTTGCACTTGCTGTCTATTTGTATTACTGCAGAACTAGTAGGATGGCTGCTATCAGTAACCAAAGCTATTGTTTTCACAGGACACGGGTTCAGTGGAAATCAAGCCAGGGAAAGAGAAATGTTTGCACCAAAACAAAATGACTTAGTACTTTGACTATAACACATGAATTATAATAATAAAGAAGGTTCAGTGGAAATTGTCAAAAATCAATTTCTGAAATGTTGCAAGAATCTAGATGTGACACATGATAGTTGAAAGGAAGTGGAGGAAGAGCACCTGGGAGAGGGGAGTGAGAAAACTTGAGATGTTGCAGGAAAGAATTTGGATGCATGTGTAGAAATATGCAGGTAAAATCAAAGCAAAAAGAACTGGAAACTCTTGATATTTCCAAATAATAATAATAAAGTTTATTTCTATACCGCCCTTCCGGTGATCAGGGCGGTGTACAACATATACAAACATTAAAACATCATAAAACAACATCGGTTAAAATCATCCATATACAATAAAAACAATATCACGCAGGGCTATGTAATGACAATACAATAGCGGCTAACATGATGGACAAGGCCCATTCAAGAGTATGCCTGCTTAAATAGGTGAGTCTTCAGGTCCTTCTTGAATTGGATGAGAGAGGGAGACAAGCGGAGCTCAGTGGGCAGAGAATTCCAGAGGCTAGGGCAGAGATGGAAAACGTCCTCTTCGTTGTATTCACTAATCTAGCCTCTGGGACTCTCAATAATTGCTGCCTGGTAGATCTTAGTGTGCGGGGCGGATTGTGTGGGGAGAGGCGGTCCTTCAGGTACCCTGGGCCCAAGCCATATAGGGCTTTATAGGTAATAACCAGCACTTTGTACTGAACCCGGAAGCGAATCGGCCGCCAATGAAGATCTTTCAATATTGGTGTTATGTGGGAGGCCCTGGGAGCACCAGTGACCACCCGTGCTGCCATATTTTGTACTAATTGCAGCTTCCGAGTGTGATACAAAGGCTGCCCCATGTAGAGCGCATTACAGAAATCCAACCGAGAGGTTACCAGGGCATGTACTACAGTTTCAAGGTCCCTCCGGTCCAAATAGGGACTCAGCTGGCGTATCAGCCGAAGCTGGAAGCAGGTACTCCTGACTGTCGCATCCACCTGAGAAGTCAGATGGAGCGACGAGTCAAGGAGCACCCCCAGACTGCGTACAGTGTCCTTAACGGGAAGCGTGACCCTGTTCAGGACAGGTGGAACCACCTCCATACCCGGACCGGGGGAACCTATCACGAGTACTTCCGTTTTCTCTGGATTCAGGCTGAGTCTGTTTTCCCTCATCCAGTCCATTACCGATTCCAGACAGGTCACGAGAGGAGCGACGTCATCCCTGGTCACTGCATCAGTCGGAGACATAGAGAAGACTATTTGGGTGTCATCAGCGTACTGATAACCCCGCGCCCCATGCCTCCGGATGATCTCTCCCAGCGGTTTCATGTAAATGTTAAAAAGCATGGGGGACAGAATGGCCCCTTGAGGGACCCCAGAGGTGAGGGCCCTCTTATCGGAGCACACGTCCCCCAGCTGCACCATCTGGAACCTCCCAGAGAGGTAGGACCGGAACCACTGGAGCGCAGTGCCTCCGATTCCCACCTCTGCCAGGCGTTCCAGAAAGATACCATGGTCTATGGTATCGAAAGCCGCTGAGATGTCCAAAAGCACCAACAGGGACACGCTACCCCTGTCGATGCCCAGACGGAGATCATCGACCAGGGCAACCATGGCAGTCTCAACCCCGTAGCCCGCCCGAAAACCGGTTTGAAATGGATCTAGAAAATCCGTTTCATCCAAGATCGATTGAAGTTGGAATGCAACCGCCCTCTCGATCACCTTCCCCAAAAATGGCAGCAGCGAAACTGGCCGATAATTGTTGTGAATCAGGGGGTCGAGGGAGGGCTTTTTTAATATAGGTTTTATCATGGCCAATTTGAGGATGTCAGGAAACTGCCCTTCCCTCAGGGATGAATTAATGATTCGGTGTAACAATCGAGTTACAACCGGACCCCCCTGTGCCACTAGCCACGAGAGGCAGGGATCGAGGGAGCAGGTTCTCTTCCTAACACTTCTAAGGATCTTGTCCACATCCTCGGTACTGACAGACTCAAACTGATCCAGTACAACCGAGTCCATGGAAGCTCTGGATGCCTCTATTCTGGTTTCTGTTTCAACCCTGGCGTCCAGACCTTCATTTATCCGAGAGATTTTATCCGCGAAGAAGTTGTTAAATTGGTCACAGCAGGCCTTAGTAGGTTCCAGGATCTGGTTCGGGGCAGGGGGGAGCTGAGTTAGCTCCCTCACTACCCTGAACAACTCTGCTGGACGCGACTCCGCGGACGCGACACGAGCAGCATAGAACGAATTCTTAGCTGCTTGTATCGCCTCTCCATAGTCCTCCAAGTGGTGGTCTAGGAGAGCCTTGTCGGATAAACGCTGGTGTTTCCGCCAGGCGTGCTCTAGCCGTCGCAGGACCCGCTTCCTGGCCCGGAGATCTTCCTTATACCAGGGCTTCTTTTTGGAAGCAGGCCTGAGAGGGCGCTTGGGAGCGATACTGTGTATAGCCCTGGAGAGATCCGTGTCCCAGATGTTAACTAGGGCATCAACAGTGTCGCCGTCACTTCCAACTATATATCCCTCTAGGGCTTCTTGGAACCTATCAGGTTCCATCAGCCTTCGAGGGTGGACCATTCGAATAAATCTGCCACCCCCGGGGGGGATCTGGGTTGATGCCTTAATGCTTGCCTCTACCAGGAAATGATCCGTCCATGGCAGGGCTTCTCCTTTTCCAGATGAGCCCTTAATTGTCACTGAGATCCACCTTTTCTGACTTACTTATTCTCCAGGCCTGATAACTTTGGCTGTCTTTGAAATACCGTAGCCTGTATTTACCCTATCTGAAATAATCTGTGAGCCTTGATGGAATATTCTCCAGGGATCATCATTACCAGTGTGAAAGAGCCCCATATCTGGTGCACAAAGATGGCACTGAGCTACAGGCAATGCTGCAGAAACCTGAAGAATGCTTTAATTGCAAGGCCTTCTTGGTGTCGTATCTCTCCACTTAGTGTATGTCTTACCTTATGCAAATTATTTCATTTGGCAAGGATAGCTGTGAATAAGACATACAATGTGAATTCACACAAAGCCTTGTAACTGCTTTGGGTCTGCCACCTATTTTACCATCTCTTAGGGTAGAGACCTTCCTAAAATCATATTCAAAATTTTCATCACATATGGTAAGAATTTTTGTCCTGGCTTGTAGACTAAAGATGGAATATTGTATTTATCCATCATCAGCCCTTCACGGGACAATGTGTACTGAACAGCATATCATAAAAATATTTAGTATGAGGCAATGTATACCAGATTTCATACTTTCACCTCAAAATGCACAGTCTTAGTCTGTACCCTTTTGGCAAAATAAGAAATTGGCCTGGGCCAGGCAATCAAAGGAAAGACATTATTCTCCTTGGGGTTAGATGTGATGGTCTTTATATAAAACTTCACACTGTGCTAGACAAGAAGTATAAACCAATGAGATGGGCAGGGAGAGGAAAGAGAGGGAAGAGCAAGAAGGTTGTTTGCCGTAAGCTATTCTACAAGAAGAGAGAAAGACAAATTATGAAAGGAGCTGTTCGCTACCACATTGTACAATGTCTAAAGCCTCCCTCCTTGAGGCATCCCTCCTACCCCTTGCAAACTACTTCCTCATGTTCCAATGTAGGATTCCAGCCTTTAAAAAGAAAAAAAAAGGCTTTCCTTTTAGGGGAGGAGATTACCATAAAAATAGAGGCTGGGACCCTTGGTATCTGCTGGGATTTGGATCCAGTACTCCCTGTGGTTACCAAAATATGTGGATGTTGAATTCCAATTACATCGAATGAAGTGTCCTTAACATTAAATGGCAAGATCAAGGTTTGCTCAATGGGATTTATTTATTTTAAAAATATTTTTAAGCTATGCATGGTTGAATCTGTGGATGCAGAATCCATGGATATGGAGGGCTGACTGTACTTTTACTTGCAAAACATTGTGTTTGGGGTAACAAGAGCATAATTTCAGTCCCAGTTGGAGCACAAACATTAAATAAAATGTTGAAAGGTGAGTGACTGTACAGTTGGCCGTATCTGAGATCCGCACCCTTGAATATACACAGAGGGGTGACCTCCACTATTTGCAACAGCACTATTTGGCACACACATGGGGGCATGCTCCATCCAAGTGTGAGCCTCTGTTTTCACGGGGGTGGTGGTGGTCTGAAATGGATCCCCCACAAAAACAGATTGATTCACTGGGTCTACTCTAATTGAAGCAAACAAAGAAACCTGATGTACTAAAAAAAATACTAAAGACAGATTTGTGGTCCAAACCTGTCTCAAATTCAGTCTTGATGTAGAAGATTTATCCTTTTTAATCAAAGAACGCTGGTTCCACAACAAACTACAAATGCCAGGATTCCATAGAATGGAGCCATGACAGTTAAAGTAGTATCAAACTGAATTAATTCTGCAGTGTGGTGGTAGCCTTATTATTTATTTTTGCAACTACAGGTAGAGACTGAATGGACATTATCTTGCCCCAGCGGTACCTTTTCCTCATTGTGGTGGGAGAGGCTTATAAAACAGTCCACAACCCATTCTATAACCAAAATAAAAGCAAAAACAAAAATCCACACACATCTTTATCTTTTTTATTAAAAAAATGTTTAAGTTCCATATTCAGTTGCCCAGACATTTAGGTTTAATTTTTAAAATTCATACTAATGAATCTTCAAAGGTCATACTGGCCTCTTTCCCAGTTTTATTTTTCATATTAATTGCAGATAATGTGCCACTCCTTTCCCATACTGTAAATCAAGAGACCTCTGTCTTTGGAATTAACTCCAAATAGTTGATCTGGACATGAACTTCACAGTTATTCCCTCCTTCATCCTGCTGACATTTTCCCATTAACTTCTTTTCCCCTTTCATCCATTCATTGGCTGATGAGTCTATAAATACACTTCATCTGCTTTCACTTTGCTTTCTAAGGACAATCCAGTCCAAAGCATATTGTCTTGATTACATTCAAAAGCAAAAGTGCCCAATGTTTCTATGTCAGAGCGATAGGCTGAAACGTAACATTTTGTCCATTATGTCAGAGAAGAGTTCCAATGGGTAGCTTTATCATAATGTCAGCAATGCAAATAACCTCATACTGAAGAAATGCCATATGGGTTAAAGCTGGAAATATCTGTGCCAGCAACTAAGGTAAGAATGAAAGAAACAGTTGTACAGGGGAAAAAATCACTTGTATAGTTTAAAAATATAGTTTATATTTTTGCTGCCCCTCTTATCTTGCTTTTTCCCATTCCTCCTCCTCATGCAAATCTCACAAGACAGCAACCATTTATTTAAGGAAACACCCATGTTTAAGAGCATCTGTATCTCACCTCATTACATTTGCCTTTATCAGTTTACAATACATTTCAAAAACATCTTCTCTTTTGTTTGTTTGTAATTTGCATCTAGTCTGCTTAGGTTTCTCTGAGACTTTTGGTTATTGTGCAGCACATCACAGATCAGTCTGTAGCAGTTTTGTATCTGTCCCATTTTATTCCCTTTTCAAATCCAGCTGTTAATTCAACAAACACAGACAAACAATGAATAATGTGCTTAGTGACAAAGGATGGCTTTTCTTTATATTTTACCCTAAACTATTGTTGTTGTTGTTTTGTCCATTTACTATTTTAAAATGAGCATTACTGTTATGCATTTTGATTTTGATTTTTTTTTTTTTGAGGTGAGAAGTATATCCTAAAATTTGCAGAAATGTTCAGTCCAAAGGATAAACTACATTCTAATCTTTATATTATTCCATAAAGTGAGTCAGATTTGCACACTTTTAACATGTGGCCTATATAAAATATCCAAGTCTTCCTAATCTCAAACATTGATTTTAAATGGAGTGTTTATGAGAGAGAAGGACTCTACATAAGATTAACGCTAGCATGAAAACAAAGTAATGAGTGAATGAAATATTGTAGAACTGACCAAGTCCCATTAAAGTGAAGGAATGTTTCCTCCAAGTAAACATGAACAGGATTGGGCCATAAAGTTAGCATTCCTCTGTGACAGAGCAATATTATGGATGGTCTTCATAATAACTTCAAGAAAACATGTTTTTGAAAATATATTCAGTTTATGTTGATGTCTAGAGCTAGCCCATATTCATATCCTATGAAATTCTCCCCTCTTTATTCTTTTCTTTCATTTTTGGGCACATTTTCAAAAATACATTTTAATAAAATGATCTGTATTTTTGCAATCTGTTTCTGGAGAAGCACATTTAAGCTCCACTGAATTTAATAATAAATAATTACCTTTATCCGGGCTTTCATTGTGCAATCTGAAACCCTTTTTATGAACAGTTTGTGCACACACTAGATCTCCTGTGGACACGCAGAGCCAAAAGTCCAAGATATTGAAGGGAAAAGTGCACAATTTCTTAGAGGCCATGTTTAAGTTGACTATGGAGTGATCTTAAAGAAATGGGTGCACTATTATATTTGAATGTCCTGATTGTCCATATTCGGGATAGGAAGCTATTGTCAGAAGACAAAATGGAGAAACAGAATGGTTCCCAGTCAGAAAGGGGGTCAGAAAAAGTTGTATTCTATCACCCTACCTATTCAACTTGTATGCAGAAAATATCAGGTTAGACATGGAAGAAGGAGGAGCGATAACCAAAGGAAGAACATTAACAATCTAAGATATGCAGACACCATACTACCAGACTTGAAACAATTACTAAAGAAAATCTGAGAGAAAAATGCCAAGGCAGGTTTACTGTTGAACTAAGAAAATAAAAGTAATAACCATAGAGGAGTTACAGAAATTTGATCTAGACAATAACGAAATTGAAATAGTTAAGGATTTCCGATACCTTGGCTCATACATGAATCAGAATGAGAACTGCAGTCAAGAAATTGGAAGAAGAAGACTAGAATTGGAAGAACAGTTTTGAAAGAGCTAAATAAGATATTGAAGTGCAACGATACTGTATAAAACTTAACACTAAAGTTAGGATGACTGAAGCCATCATATTTCCCCTCACCATGTATGGATGTAAGAGCTGGAAAGTGAAGAAAACCGATTGAAAGAAAATAAATTCGAGATGTGCTGCTGGAGAAAAATGTTAAGGATACTATGGACAGCCAAAAAGACAAAGGAATGGGTTCTAGAACAGATCAAGCTTGAACTCTCCTTGGAAGCCAAGATGACTAAATTAAGGCTGTCGTACTTCGGACACATTATGAGAAGGCAGGACTCACTAGAAAAGACAATAATACTAGGAAAGGTGGAGCACAGCAGAAAGAGAGGTAGACTGCACACCAGATGGATAGACTTAAACAGGGAAAACATGGCACTGAGGTCGCAGGACCTGAGCAGAGCAATTGAGGGCAAAAGGGCTTTGAGGTGTCTCATTCATGGGATTGCTATGAGTCAAATCAACTCAACAACAAAAACGACATGCCACAAAGCCCTAGGAAGTCAGTAGTATCATCATTACATTCAATGCCTTCTGTTCATATATAATATAATCATCTACTGAATGTCCAAGATAAATGGCATATCCCACTAGAAAATTCTCCTTAGAGTTTGGAAAAATAACTTTTTGAGTAGTAACTCCCAGAACTCTCCTATCTGGCCATGCTGGCTGGGGATTCTGGGACCTATAAATAAAAAACACATCATTTTTCTGATCTTTGTTTCTCTTATGTATCTTCACTGAAATGATCCAGATTGTGCCACAGCCATTGACTACAAACTGAGCTTGCTCATAAGACCTTTCCAGAGGATAATATCTTACGTCATTCAAACTCTATTAAGGAGGAGTTCATGACAGTTTCTAGAAATTCACGTCAGTGAATCTGATGATTGTGGTTGTAATAACAGGATAAAACACACTCTCTTCCGGTGGTTCTCTAACAATGAGACCCCACTAACAGTGAAACCTTTCCTGTACATGTGTTACTGAATGTGAAATTAGATCCAAAGAATTATTTCAAGGAAATACAAATGAACTGTCATTGCTATATATAAAGAAGAACATGAACTGGTTTCTAAAAAAATATTTTATTGTGCTACATAAACTCAGGCTTAAAGAAAACATCCAAAGTTCAAAGTGTGTGATGAGCACATTCAAAAAGCAAGACACAGACACCTCAGACAACATCATAATTTTGGCTCCTACCTCAAGAGGTTAATCATTTTTTATTATAGTAAAACTAACCATGCATTGACCTTTCCTTCCATATCTTTCATGTGATGAGCTCTCCTTTCGATTCCACCCTTTGTGGTGAGACTCTGGATTTGCCACACTCGACAGCCTCTCCAAATGGAAGTCACACCTGCACAGTTCTGTTATCAATCAGTTTGCGTCAACACAGAGTCAGGGCCAATGGTGTGATATCCTGTGATATTAACACAATGGAAGGGAGAATGGTCTTGTGGCTGCTATTTTTTCTATTTACAGATCTATTTTAAAAAGAAGACAAACAAGAAAAATCACAGAGGATGTCAACTTACATACTATAGAAAGCAACATCTTGACAGAGCTAAATATATATTTTAGGGAAAGGTCAAGGCCATTGCCACAGAAGGAAGAGTAAGCTTGATAGTTTAGTGCTTTCTTGGTTAAAAGGTTAAATGTGCTGATCCCGGCTGGAATATCACAAGGATGTACTGGGACTTTATAAAAGTTCAAAGAAAATACAAAATGAAACCATGAAATTTTTACAAAATTGTGTTATTGTAATGAAAGGTAGTATTGTTCAAAGCTCAGTGATGTCAAGAGATCTTTTCCTTTCATAACTCTGAAACAAAACTCCATCCAAAATTCACATTTATAGTAGACATATAGCTGTAGGGGGACAGAATTCTATTTTGCCAACAGGAAAGTACTGTAGTCTCTGGTATCCACAAACAATAATATTTATTTGCACAAAGGCCAACTACCTATACCACAAAAAGTGGGAGGTTTTCATTGGACTGTATCTTGAGTAGTTATTGTGCAAAATAACAAACGTCAAAGCCAACCCCAACCCCACTACTGCAAATAGAGAAGACATGGAACCAATCAAACTATGCTTGAATGAGCTCTCTCACCTTTTGGTTACTTCATCACTGGTATAATTCTGAATTTGTGGTAAAACACATGATAGAATGTGTGTGATAACATGGCCTTTTTAAAATGGACTCTTAAAGAAAGCTCTTACTTCTTCACATAGTATACAATTAAACAAGAGGCAGTGACTGTCCCTGATCTGGATGGCTTTAAAATTGGGACTGCGTACATTCATGGAAGACTGGGCCATAAGTAGCTGTGGTGACAGAGGAGCGGGATATAAATAAACTTTATTATTATTATTAACTATTATTCTGGGTGGCTATATGCCATCTCTGGTATTAAGAGGTATTATGCCTCTGTGTATCATTTGCTGGAGAATGAAAATGTAGGGTGTAGTTACACTTATGTCCTGCTGTCCAGTGAGATGGAAATGGCCATTCAGTAAGAGGATGCTTCACTTAAAAGTTAAATGGGGTGGTCACTGCATTGTCAGTAAAGAATACTGACTTCTGCAATCATCAAAAAAGTGGTGATGGCATGTCTACCAAAGTCTGTCCTACTAAAACCTTTCCCCTTTCTGCTCTCTTTTTCCATCTATTATAAGCTCATTTCCTTATGTTTTCCCCACTTTTCGCTTACTTTTAAAATTGATTCCAATATGAATCCAAACAAAAGTCCTGGAGTTTAGAGCTTCAGATTTCCTTGGCTCAAGAAGGAGCTTCTATTCAACTTGAACTGCAGAACACAGGAAGACTATCTGCAAGCAAAGACATCCGTGCCTGTTTAAGCTGCCCTCACAACTTGTTGGTTTAAATTATTGTAACCTCGGAATCAAGTAGTTTGTCATGCTCTAATGACACATAGATCAGAATAAATGAAAATAAACAAAGAGATCTATAGCCATTTGCCTTTCCAGTAGATTCAATCCAGCGACCTAAATCCCACCCCCAAGAAATTGACAAAAAGCAATAAGCAGTTTTTCAAAAATCTAAAAGATCTGGGCTTTGATAAAGAATCAGCAGGGAAATGTCAATTTTATTGTCTCTTTAGCATGTTCTCTCATTTAACTGATAAATAATTAGTAAACAACTCAGTTCTGGAATTAAGTTAGTGCTGATATTCTAATGTAAGTTGATCAATGAAGTTAAATAAAAAATTAAGTTGCCCCCTTTTTTTAGAAAACGTCTAATGTAGTGTAATGCAAACTGAATTGATTTTAATTAGTTCTTTCTCTGGTCTATAGTTTGATCTGACATGGTTCACCATAGGTTTTTATACTCGCAATGAAAATGTGAGTTTGGAAGCAAATGACCTCAACACAGCAGCTTTATTGAACCTATACATTTATGATAGGGTCTTCCTCTTTTCCTACTGACTTGTACTTTATCTTTTACATTATTATATTTTCTGATGATGCATTATCTCATGATAGATCGAGGCATAAATAGGCTCTGTTTAATCATTTTAGGTTGGGTTTGAATCCTTGTGCAGCCACAGAAACTCACTGGATGATCTTGGGTACGTCCCATTCTCACCGCCTCAGAGAATGACAAAGGCAAACCTCATCTGAATAAAATCTCCCCCCCCCCAAAAAAAAATTAACCTAAATTCACTTTAGGGTTGCCATAAGTCAGAAAATGACTTGAATGCACACAATAACAATGGTATCATTAGATCTCTTATCCAGCACCACATTTCACATGAGTTGATTTTCTTCCTGTCAGCTTTCACAACCATACCTAGAAACTGAAAATACAGTGATATGGATGATTCTGACTTTGGTGTTTAATGATGTATCTTAACACTGATATAGTCTTCTTAATGTATTTAATTCCATTACAAATCAGTGTACAAATTAAACTTCCCTGTCTTCTTCTTGCAATTTGCTATGTTGCAATTTGGTCCTTTAAAAGAGCTAGAATATTTCTTGTCACTTCTGTTGTGTTGCACAAATAACTGTATGACTCTTGTCTAGCTGCACAAATGCAGACAAATGCAATTAACAAATAAAATGCTCTATAACAAGCTGGATTGCCAGAATTCTCCTAGAATCAAATGGTACTGTGCTCTGGCTTTTGCTTTTAATCTTTTCTTTGCCAGCCTGTTGTTGTCCTGAGGTTGAAAATTATTAGTCTAAAGAGGTTAATAAAATGTACGTTTCATGAAAATTATAAACATGAGAGAGGTGGAGGGAGAAACAGTGAACCATAATTTTTTTATTAAAAAGATATTATTCTATGTGATTAAGATTTTATGTGTGTGGCAGTCTTTGGGGTTATGTCTAGAAAAAGAGAGACAGGGGTAGGTAGGTGGGTGGGAATTCCATAGGCATTTCAAATTTTATTCCCAAGACGCAGACCAATGCTCAGGTTAGTCTGAAGTTTTTTTATTGGTTTGTTCACACACACGCAAATTAGCAGTGGAGGTCTTAAACAAAACCTTTTGCACTAAGTGCTGATGAAAGAAAACATTCTCTCCTAGCCTATGTGGTGATTTGGTTGCACATGAAGTGGATATGTGTGAAAAGACTAGGATTTGTTCCACGCAGAAAACTTTCCTACCAAATGGTTGAGAAATGTCATATTTTCTTCAGATCAAGTTTGTTTCTGTCTGAATAGGATTTACAAACAACATTTAAAGAAATGAAATTGATATCAGGTGTACTGAATGAATTATTACTGCCACAGCTGTATCTGAACTGAAATAAGCAATAGGTTTACAGAAAAACAAGACTTCTAAGATCTTGTCCCCGCCAATCTTGTTGATGGTCTTATTGAAAAGAAGCGGATGTTGTACAAAGACCGCTGTCCTGTCTCAAAATCTCACCATGTTCTAGCTTTCCTCTGCTCACTGTCCTCTAGATATATTGGACTATAGGTCTCACAATGTGGCAGTAACTATTGTAATGTAGTCGTTGAAGAGGAGAGGAACAATAAATAGCTTCTTCAGTACTGGGATTGAAACTGTCCTATTCTCATACTTCACTAGAAGGCAGAGTGCCAGAAGCTCAGAAGCCAAAGCAGCAAAAAGTATCCACAACCAGGGCCAGGTAGCAATAAATCCTAAGCAAAGTCCACAGGTAGCAGATGACAAGGTCAGGAAATAGTCTAGGGCAGTGATGGCAAACCTTTTCGGGACTGAGTGCCCAAATTAAAAGGCATTCCTGCACCGGGTATTACTAGTGCCGGGACTTCCAGGGGGAACAAGACTTCCAGGGCAAAGGTTCCACCCCCCAGGGTGGGACTTCCCTCTGCCCATGTGGGCTTTCTGGGGTGGGACTTCCCTGCACCCTCTCTGGAGGCAGCTGAATGCCCAGGATGGCTGGGAAGGAGGACAAACAGGTGTGTGCTGTTCCTCCTCTGCCCCCCGCACCCTCCTGGGCCTTCAGCTATCTCTCCAGTGCTCCTGTTCCTCCTCTTCCCCATCCTCCACATGCCACAAAAATGGCTTCACATACCATCTCTGGCATGCATGCTATAGGTTCGCTACCATGGGTCTAGGGTCATAAATCATAGAATCAGATCTTGCTGCAACACAGATTTGAAAACAAAAGCAAGCTTGTTTCTAGCAACTGAAAGGGGGAAAACTCTTGATTTATAAAGCACGCTGACTCAGCCCACCCAACTTGCAGACTGTGTTTCTGGAGGGCATTTCCCTGCTGCTTGTGCTCCACTTCTCACTTCACCTTCAGGGGACAGACTACATCTGTGCCAGATGCCACAACTGTCAACTTTCTTGAGGAGCTGGGACTATCTCTTATACCTCATCCTCCTGTGAAGCACTCAGGCAGCTGTCAGACTGAACTGGAGGAGCTCACAGCTGTGCTAAGACACTGAATTCTCAAGCAAGGGGGACTTGACAGGTCCAGGTGACTGTAGAAGACCAAGGTATAGCATTGAACTACTATCATGAAGCCACCTCTTTCTTCAACTCTCTTGAGGCCTGAAGTCCAGAAGTAGAAAGTAATAAGTTAAAAAACAACTTACTCATAACTTACACCTTCTTGATTAAGGCATCACAAGGTTACATTATAAATGCAACCTAATAAAAATTTGCCAATACGCTATATCAGCTGCTTAGTTATGTCTGCATACCTAAGCAATACCTCCTGGCCTCTCACCCACACACATCCCACGCAGCCCATACGAAGAGCCAGCAGCTAGATCGGGCAAGAGGTCCATTCAGCTTCTGACTGGGGTAGGAGGAGGACGTATTCCATCCTATCCCACCAGTGAGTGAGGCTGTGATAAAAATTGTGACAAGGATTCCTGTTTCTTTTTTTAAATAATCTTTATTCACTATTTCAACAAATATACAAATGTACATATCATTTAAAAATACCACATAAACATCATATCATTTACAACAATATCAAGAACATCATCTTGCCATTGTATCATCACCGACATCAACTATACTTCATTTCATTTTTGTTAATCGTTATTTTGTCTCTTATCACCAATATATATCCTATATTGTGTACTCTTTTGCATCTCTTCTAACTTTCCCACTGTACCATACCCATTTCACATACCTTTCTCATCTCACCTCTTCTTTTCACTTTCTTCATTTCTTATTTCCTCTCTTCTCCCATTCCTTTTGTCTACTTACTAAAAAATTGACACTCCATATGTGTGTCATAGTTAGCTTCATGTGACTATTGGTCATGGAACATTGCACATCAGTCCAGGAATATATGGAATGTGTTTACCCTACATTATTATTGCAGTTTGACACTATTTTAACTGCTATGGTCCCATCCTGAAGAATTCTGGAATTTGCAGCTTCCCTCAGCTTACTTCATTTGCTGCAAACTGAATTCAAAAAGTAGTTTGCGCTCAGCTCAGTAGGGGCAAGATGAGAGTTGGGGTGGAGTCTTGTGTTTCCTTATACACTCAGTCAAGTGAATTGTATGTTCTTCCTCATTAATAACTTTTGCCATCTTAGCCATATTGTGATGTTGCTCGGCTACACGTTTCTCAGTTTTCAATGGAAACATTGGAAAGTATGCTACATATTATCATCATCATCATCAATGATGAAATGTTAATTCCTCATCTAGCTTCCCCCAAAAAGAGCAAATATTGGGCAACATTACAAACTGGCTATATGAATAAATTTATTTTTCATTACCGAGGACAGTAAGACAACTGCGTAACTGCTTGGCCAACATACAGTTTTTATCACAGTTTATAATTTTGAGTCCCTGAATCAGGCAAAGCTTGGCTCTGCATGTGTAACTCTGAAGCCCAATTAAAGTCAATGTACCTGCTCTTTGTAGAAATATCTAAAGTGGTCTTCTCAGTCAAATATAGCAACTAATAAAACATACTATTGAACTCAAGATACTCACATCTTTGGCTTATGTAGTGTGACAGTTAAGATTTCTGTAACTTAACACAAGCATGCTATAGGAATTTTCTGAAAATTCAGATTTAAGACTCCATGTTACCAAGCCAAAAACGCCAATTAAATTTGAATTGAGTTTACCTTTAAAATTGTCATTATTACTTGGATTTTGTGGGCCTACACACACACACACACACACACACCATTTTCTTGCTTCTCTTTCTCTCTTGTTATAAGAAAGGAAATACATGTGATTGACATTAATGGACTCCTCACTCAGTCAGAAGCCATGGTATGCAAAAGAAGAAATGTAAAGGGACATATAAAGAAATTGAGAGCAAATGGAACAGAAGAAGGGAAACAACATCTGTTCATTAAAGGCACATCATGCCAGTTTCCTTTCATGAGTTAACTGATTTAGTGACAATAGAAATGTGATACACCCTGACTGCTTAAATTTCACTAAAGCATTCGGCACAGCACTACATGGGAGATTATGAGCTAATCTAGAAAAGATGGGGATTAATTCCAAAATTATTAAATGAACAAGAGATAGGCAATGAGGAAGAATAGAAAGGGCTGTGTTAAAAGGTGAACTATTAAGTAACAGTACAGTTAATATAAGCAGAGGTCCATCAAATTCGAGAAACTCTCACACTCATTCTGTCCAGAGCAATGCTGGATTGGATGCTAATATTATGTTTACTGAGGGCACAATGGCTGCAATCCCAACATCCCTTCAGCACAGCATACATGCAGTATCTGCAGTAGACCTACACTAGGCTGAATTGAGCTGCTCTGCATGGACATTTATGGGGAACAAGCAGGATCACAGATGCATTTGGCTATGATTAGAGCAATCTTGAAACCTCCCCAAGGATCCTGGCAAATCTCAGCAGTGATGTCATTATTTTGAATCTGGCTATGCCTGGGCAGTAGGCTGTCTGTGTCCAATCTGGGTTCCTCCTACAGATTTTCAAGAATGGGAAAATCCTGTTCTTGAGAAGCTGTAGCGGACCGGATTTGATATGGGTTGTCTACTGCCTGGGCATGGGGCGGTGTGATAAAACATATTAAATGCCTTCCCAATTTTTTTTTACCTTTGTTAGTAGTAGAAATCTCAAAAAGTAAATCCCCAGTTCCTTGACTCCCTCTTTAGGATTCCCCCGTGGTGGCTAAAATGTGGTACCTTTACATCCAGGAAACGTTTCCAGGGGTAGCCATGTTGACACCTTCGCCTAATGGAGAAGCTGTGGAGCTTGGAAAGCTTGTGACATGTATTTTAGGCATTTTGGTTGTTCCAATGAAGGTATCACTGTTCTGTAGATTTTGGGTGTTATTGTACTCCAGGGCTACTGTCCAACATTCAAACCACTATAGCACACTAGCATATACAAACTCCTGCAGTACCCAGAAAACAATATCTGAAGCATAAAGGAAATGGGAGGACATCCAATTCCTTTCCATACAAAGAGGTATCAAAACGTCAGCAAACTTTGCATACCTATATTCATTGCTATTTTGCTTGTTATTCTCTAGAAATTTATATAGCATCATTTCATCTTCTTAGGGTTTTTACCCCCCACATCCATTCTGTGTGTTTTCCAAAGAAGATATAGCTTGTTTCTTTTCTCTGCTAGACTCAATGTGGGGGGGTGGGTATCAGGCTGGTTGTTGTTCACCTTCTGTTTTGCCCATTTGCTTGCTTCATTTGAAAGATCACATTTCCAATCAGAATATTAACAAAAAGCTATTTTATTCCTTGGAGAGGCCTTTTCCAACAATGGGAAGTGAGTACTATTAAAAAAAACAACAACAACACCTCTCCTGCCCTAAAATATCTCCCCCGTCAAAACAAGAAGGCATGGGAAGACGGGGGCCTCATGACACCCATGGGCTGTACTTTGCCCACCCCTGCATTAGAGGTTAATGCTCACACAATTCCTGGAGGGAAACTACAGGGCAACTAATACAATTGGACCTCTGTCTCCACTGATTCTTTATCAATGATTCAACCACACACACACACACACACACATATATTCCAAAAAGAAACCTTGATTTTGTTGTTTTATATAAAAGACATCATTTCACTAAGCTGTTGTAGTCAATGGGACTTGAGCATCCACAGATTTTGGTATCCACAGGGGTATAAATATTATTATTATTATTATTATTATTGTTATTATTATTATTTCTGGAACCAAACCTCAGCAGATACCAAGGGCCCACTGTAATGGGATTCTGTAGAGCAAATGCCACAACCAGTAGGGAAATATCTTCCTATCTCTTGGTTATTTTTAAAAGTAGCCATTAGATGGCGGCAAATTGGATCAGGATCATAGCACTGGTTGATGGAGAGAAAAGCGAATTAGGAAGAATAAATACAGCAGCTCTGGTATAGGAAAGGGCAGAAACAATGAAATGGTACAATCATTGACAGCCTATGACCTCTGAAGCTATTAAGTCAAAGGGCTGGGCAGCTAACTTTATATAGGGATAGGAGAGTAAAAAGATCCAGTGTGGGATCTGTAGTGCTTTGAGTGGTAGGCTAGGAATTTCAGATACCAGGGTTCCAATCAGTCATGGAAACCTACTGGATGATCTTGGTCAAGTCACAATCTTCAGCCTCAGTGGAAGGCAATGGCAAAACTCTTCTGGAAAAAAAATCTTGCCATGGAAACCCTGTGGTAGGTTTCCTTAGGGTTGCCCTAAGTCAAAAATGACTTTGAAGGCAAAGAAGAAGAAGAAGAAGAAGAAGAAGAAGAAGAAGAAGAAGAAGAAGACAACAAAGTGTATGTATTCCCTTTCTCCCTCTGCAACAAGGAGAGCAGAACAATCATTTTGTAGATAGCTACAATAAAAGGATGATCGATTATTATTTTATTTCTTTATTTGATTACTGATCAATTGCTGCACATTTGAAAATGGAATATATACCTTGCACACCGTGCCATCCAGATACAGCTTGCAAAAGTTACCTTTTTGGACTACAGTTCCCAGCCCCTGGCCATGCTAGCTGGAGATTTCTGAGAGCTGTTATTAAAATGTTTACTTTTCTCTGGAGGTGATGGGTCCACACAGGAGGGCAGAGTTACAAGCACAGAGAAAGGCCAAACTCTTAAGCTCTTGCACTCTCATCTCTTCTGAGCAGGAACAGGGATAGAGAGTGTACCCTCACAAGATCTTACCTTACTCTTTGTGGTGGACTTTAGCAAACATGCAAAAGTGTAGGCACTTATTGCTAAATCCAGTATTGATTCTACCTATAGTAGACCTCTTGAAATCATCAAGACTTAAGTTAAATTAACTGAATCCAATCACAAATATACTCTAGTTGGGACTAGTCATTGAATTTAGGCCATTGTGACTAACAGTCACATTCATTTCAATGGGTCCAGCCTATACAAGATGAGCATTGGGTTTAGCCAGCTACCTGTACAAATACATTGTGATGTGGGCCAGGATTTTGTCCTCCATATGGACTCTGGTGCCCATGCAGTGTGATTGTCTGCTACATTTGAAGATGTGTCACATTGCTGCACACAGACACCACAATGCAGTGAATGGAATCTGAGATTCAAAACCCAGACCTTGAGATAGTGACCTTTTGGATTATAGTTCCCATAATTCCCAAACAGGCTGGAGAATTCTGGAAGTTGTAGCTGAAAAAAGTAACTTTTCCAACCTCTGTCTGAAGTATTTATTGCCACGTTGAAACTGTATGGTCCAAGTCACTGGAACTGAATCTCTTGTTCATTTCTCATTTAGAATATAATGATTTTGGATCAATGACTAGTGGGTTGTAATTAATGTATTTTCTTGCCAAACATCTGATTATGGAAGTGAAAGTATTTTAGTGGATTCAAGAGAGCTCCAGAAAGTTCAGCATGACTTTTAAGTGTGTAAAAGCCAGTAGCAATTCAGTCTGCCCTTTTTTTCCACTGGTGTAATTTTAATATTTCTGAACCATTTAACTAAGCATATTCACAGCTCCATGTACACATATTTAGTTTTACCTCAAGAGACCACCTAGTCTGTAGGCAGGCTGTGAGGCTGAGGAAATAGGGGACAACATCTGGCAACACTGTGAATTAAATTTTTCTTTTGCAAGTGAAAAACCATATCCTCCATCAAGGCACAGCAGGGTATAATGCTGTTGAGCATACAAGATTTGTTTTGATCTCTTATATAGAGTAACACAACCAGCTTTCAGTTCACACTAAATACATCCCTCTGTCTGGATTATATGTCAGTCTATGGGCTACCAATTAAAATGTAGAATTAGCCAAACAATTTCCACAAGAAAAACATACCAATCTTATTAAAGCTTTAAAATGACTTTTAGCTCTCATTGCAAGAACATCTAAGTACATTGTATTTTCCAGCATATCGAAATACCAAGTGCTTGCCCCTTTGTGAGATTTTAGGGTTTAAAAAAAACATTTTGAGCTTTTTGAAACACATTGAGAATTCAAAAAGTCATTTATTGGTTTTGTGCTACCATTTTCTTCTTCTGACATAGCTTTTTAAAAAAGTTATGCTGTTTTCTAAACACATATTTTATTATGTTCAGGCTAAACATCAACATTACAAAGTGCAGTTGCTGCCTATGCACTACGTAATGGAGAACACACTGGTTTGACTTAGGAAAGAGAACTTTACAAAGTATTGTCTTTCTCTCACTTTAAAAGATATCTGTATGGCTACTGGTCTACAGATCATCCGGACTCAACCTCAGAGTTCATGAACTCCAGGCTGGAATCTGTTTTCAATGTTATCTTGAGCTCTAAAACATGTGAAAGACTAATAAAAAGTAAGTGCCTACTACTTGGGTCGATGTTCCCTAAAAACCAGCACAGAGGAGTTCAAGGGGTATTTAGCTCTTGCAAACAGTATATAGTTGGTTCCTCCTCAGATGCAGTTGCCCTCTTGCCCTCTGTTACACAACCCTTTGGGTATATCTTCATGGGCCTTTTAAACTACCCTCACCACAACCTGTCTCCGTGACGCAGGGCCAAATCCCCAATCTAAGTGCAGTCTGTCTTCAGGACATGAGGGCAGTTCTGCATTGAATCTGGGCCATCCCTATCTTAACTTGGCTTAAAATCACTTATCTTTTGATGCAGATTTTCCCAGACACTGTGGAGCACTCCAGAGTGACATTGGGTGGCTGTTTTTACAGCATTCTGCTGTGCTGCCCAGCACCCTCTCTGCTGGAGCAAGTCACTCTCTCTGAAGTCATAACAAGGCACCCAGCCATGTATTGATGCTAGGTACTTTATTTTTGAGCTTGGAGCAATTTGTGCCAGAGGCAACAGCACAAGGTGGCACAGCAGGATGCATCCATAGTGTCACCTGGTGTCACTCTGGCATGTCCAGGTAACAGAGGGAATTCAGGCCAGAATACTCCACAAGCAACCCAGAATATTCTAGGTATTGTAGACCTCTTCTAAGTCAGCATCAGCTGCCGCTGCCTCTAAGTGACAATTCCCACATCTCAGGGCTTTCCTCTAAATCTTGGAACCTGGGTTTCTTCTGCAGTTCTCAGACTGATGGATGAAATCTCAGGGCAATAGTGTTGTCTTGAAAATGATATACATCTGTATGCTCTTGGCCCTCTTTGGCTTCAGGCTGCTATGGAGAAGCGACTGTAGACCATTTACTGTTCACAGTTTGAAAGACTTTACTTGGTTGGGCTACAATTCCCATGTGCTCTTAAAAGTAGTGCTTCCTGATGTGTTAAAAAAAGAGTTTGGGAAAGCTGATTCCACACGCACGCTCATTCAATGCAGAGCTGGGAAAATTTAATTTCCAACCAGATAAATATTTTCATATTTGGTTTTTATTATTTGCATTACATGCACTGAGCAAATTTTGTTGATGCTTAACTCAAAAAACATTAACAGGGAGTGCCCCTAGATCTTGGAGTTTGTCTATGAAATCTACGGGCCTGGGATGTTCCTCACCTGGCAACCTTAATAGTCTCAGGATATACAGAGTACATTTCCTTCAGTTTTGAAAAACTGCATTCATTACTCATCCCTTTTCAGAAAGTGATGATTTGACACATGACAACTCTAATGTTCTATATATAATTATAATTATAATTACAGCAGATGCTTTGAAACTGATAGGACAAGTCTAATATTGACTACAATGATCTAAATCCAATTGCTAGTTTCCACTAGAGTAGACCGTTGAATCACTAGCATTTACATAAAGGCTGATTTGCCATTTGGCAAATGACCCAATGGATATACTGTAGTTCAGGCTAGCAGTTGGATTTAGGCCAGTCAATTTGCGCTAAGTATGACTAAGTCCAGATCCAATCCCATGTCTCCTCAGATTCTTACTTTAAAAAGTTCCCTGCTCCTAAACGAAAGATAGCAATATTCCAAGATGAAACAATTTAAAAGATGACTGGGAATCATGTGACCCTCCAGATGTGGCTCCCAGCAGTTCCAGCCAACATAGCCACTGACAAAAAATACTAGTGATTGCAGTTCAACATCTGGAGGGAGCTGTATGATTCTCATCCCTGGTTTAAAACAAACCATATAGCGGCCCTCAAATATACTGAGTGAAATCTGAAAAGCATTTTGCATGCTTAAAATGTAATGTGTAGGGTTTTTTTATTTAGAATCTGTTAGAAAAGAGTATCTCTTGAATTCTTAAGTTAAATTAAAGATTATGAGTTTGGAGCTAAGCAAAAAGCATCCTGGCCCCAACACCTTCTCCTTGGCCCCAGCACCAAAACTGAACCCCATGCTGAGTCCTCCTGCAGGGAGCTATTAACCTTTAGCATTGCTTGCCACCAGGGAAGGTTTAACATGGCAAACATACATATGTAAACAGACCACTGGAAAATAAACATGACAGTACTCTTCTGTTCAATATTGATAGTATTAGTGGTGCAAAAATGGCAGCAGCACTGAGATTACCTGAAATTAGCCTCTAGCAACAGCCAACAAATCCAAGCTTCCCAGGGTTGGCTTAAGACATTTTGCAATCTGAGGCAAAGAGCAAGACCTTTATCTGAAGCCCTGTCTCTTTATCATGGTCCATAACAGTAAAATGTACTTTTGAGGAGCAATTAGCTGGCATCGAGAGAGCCCTGGGTGGCACAGTGATTAAAAGCTGCCACCGTAGCCACAATGATGTAAGTTTGATCCTAGAGGAGAGCTCCAAGGTCCATTCAGCCTTCCATCCTTTTGTAGGTCAGTAAAATAAGTACCCAGCTTGCTGGAGGCAATTGGCTTACACATTGTAAACTGCTAGTTCACTGATAAGTGGTATAGAAATGTACTTGTTATATTGCTATATCCTCTTTGTGACCTACACAAGTGTATGTCATGCTACACAAATGTAACTACTGCTGACAGTAGCAGAAGCACAGTTGTACATACATCAATGGTGTGTGTTGCAGTCATGCACAGGTCATTGTGGTTACACATTGCATACTGCAGTTACACATTATGCATTGCGCATCACACAACACCCAATCACTGACATTCATTGCACAAAGCTGCTACTCTGCATGGGGGCTATGTACCACTAGAGTAGCAAATTTTCACATGTGCATATTTATGGTATGTTCAGGGAATGATGGATTGCAGCCATAGTATTATGAATTAACACCAGTAATCATCAGTTAAATAAATAAATAAGCAATTATGTGGTGAAGAACTCACATATTATAGTTCTGTTGAAGCAGATTAAAGCCAGTTCCTAATTTAAAGGTGTAGGATGGTTGAAGGTTTCAGGCTACTTGATTCCATGCTGCTTGTATTATGGCCCTTTGATTACTCTGGACTAGACATCCATCACCATGAAGTATAATCAGATAGTCCAAACTGCCATACTATCTGCACAGACAATCTAGAAATCCTATAGTGTGCCTATGGTTGAATTAGGACTTGGGAGATCCATTCAGCCATTAAACTTGCCAAGTGAGCCTGTCCAATACCTGTCTCTCGGTCTGGGTGGATATAGCAGGGAGGAGAAAAGCCTTCCTTGAACTTATTGGAAGAAAAAAAATATTAATTTAATAAATAATTACAAACAGCTTTTAAAGATTTGAAGCAACAAATCCTCTACTTCATTAGTTCAATGGATGAATTATTACTGAGGGTATGTGAAAGTGCAGACTAATTTATATTGCTATTGGACAATCATATTTAAATAAAGTCCCACTCACATTATATCACTGTCTTGGATGATAATAGTTATAGTTGATACAAATATCACTCCACAATTAACGCCACATATTTTCTTTAGAAATGAGGGCCTTAAATGAGATAAAGAAGTACTTCTAGTTTGATAATGTCTGCAGATCCTAAATAATGGAGTAATTAGCCTTAATGATGCTGCTGTACAAATGGATGCAAGCTTACTTCTTATTTGCTTTCTTTTCTCTGTGATTTGATTCCAGAAATACTAAGAGATTAACAAAGCTCACAAGCTCACACAGAGACTTCCAAAATGAGTTTAAATGAGATCATACATAAAAATCTGTCAAATTATTTATTTTATAATATTTTGAATAATGAGACTCTAAATATCTTTTAATCTCAAGGAAAGTGTACTATCTAAGGCTACAGTCCTATATCCTACTTTTGTAGGAATAAGCCTCATTAAACTAAATGGGACTTACTTTTGAATAGATAGAAATTATTCTTCTAAATGTTTAGGACTTCACCTCCCATCAGCTCCAAGCAATATAGCCAATGGTTAGGAATATCGCTATAAAAAACTACCTGGAGTGTGAACCACATTGGAACAGACTAGATTACAGTGTTAGTGTGAAGCACTGAGTTTTTTTCTCCCAACAGCAAATTACAATCAGTAATTAAGATTCAATGGCTTAAATCTAATTATTAGTTCCAACTAGAGTAGATTTACTGAAACAATGGGAGCTTCATAAATCATCACTTACTTTTATTTATTTGTTTGTTTCAGTTAGTTTACTGTCGTTGGACTAGCATGGACGAGCATGGCGTAGTGGTTTATAATAATAATAATAATAATAATAATAATAATAATAATATTTATTTATAACCCACTCCTCTACCAAAGCAATCAGAGTGGGGTACAGCAAAGTTAAAAAGTACAGAGTAAAACAACAATCATACCCCTTCCCGACCACCCCCCCCTTAAAATTAAATTAAACCAGCAAGTATTAAAATCAACAACAGTTAAAATCAGTAGCAATTAAAACAAAGTGCAATCTCATGAACAGTTCTTGTGCAAATATGCAATAGATGAAATCATAGAGATTAAACAAAGGGGACAACTAAGGTTATCTACCCAGTTTCAGTTTCAGAGCTGAGAATTGATGTTCTATTTATTCCTTTTCAAGGAAAGGCCTACCGGAAGAGATGCATCTTTAAAGCCTTTTTGAAATTGGTCAGTGATGTCATAAAACACATCTCATCTGGCAGGCCATTCCAAAGCTTGGGAGAGGTGGCTGAGAAAGTCCTCTGGGAGGTCTGCAACAGCCTAATAATAATAATTATAATTATAATTATTATAATTATTATTATTTCTAGCCCACCCCTCTGAACAAGCAACTAGGTTAAAAAATAATACAAGTTAAAATATCTCATCCCATTCCCCAGCTCCCCCCCCCTTAAAATAGGATTAAATCAGAGCAAAGTTAAAATAGCTAATTTAAACAATTAAAAATAAGCTAAAACAGCAACGAAAAGTTCCGACCCGGTGATCTTAGCTATATAGGGTGGAAACGCTGGAGAGAAGGTGGAAACGCACAAGACCAGCATTTCGGAGTCAGGAGGTGTTAAACATCTTCTGGGTAGGCCTGCCAGAAGAGATGTGTCTTTAGGGCTTTTTAAAAGCCTTCAAGGGATGGAATAAGACGCATCTCATCCGGCAGGTCATTCCACAGCTTGGGGGCGACAGCTGAAAAGGCCCTCTGGGAGGTCTGAACCAGCCTGGTCTTCATGGGCTGTAGCAGATTCCTCCCAGAGGACCAGAGTGTGCGGGGGGCAGGGGGGGCGTTCATATGGGAAGAGGTGGTCGCTCAGATAGGATGGACCCGAGCCATGTAGGGCTTTAAAGGTTAAAACCAACACCTGTTCAGGGGCTATATTCCCCCTGAAAACTCAGGCTTGAGGCTCGGGTATTCTCCTGGAAGCTAGGTTTCAGCAGTGGCCAGGCATGCATTTGCTCAACTAAATCTAGGGCACCAGCTGTGCCCATTCCTTAAGGCATCAGATTTGGCCACAGTGACATATACCTTTATTACCTCCCCTTTGGTACCTTATTACATTCCCTTTATTTACCATTTTGGGATGGAAATTGGAATCTCAGGGGCGTGCATGAATGGATTTTACCACACACACAAGCATCCACAAAAAGGTTCTGTTCTGGCACCCATCCCTGTTCAGTGCCTAGAAGCGTGAAATGTTCTGGTCGGAAGACTTCTGTCCGGACAAAATGGTGCCCGCCAGCACTGAACAGGGACGGCTTGGCTACAGGTGCTGGAACAGGACCTTTTTGTGGATGCTTGCGTGTGTGGTAAAATCTGTTCACGCGGACCCCCAAGAGTCCCGTTTCCGTCCCTAAAACGGTAAATAAAGTGAATGCAATAAGGTCCCTGGACTACAATCATGCGCTCTACATGAGGCTGACTTTGGAAACTGTTTAGAAACTTCCGTAGGTCCAAAATATTGTGGCTAGAATGCTGACCTGGGCCAATTGTAGGGAGCATATACCGTAGCTCCCTTGTTAAAACTGCTTCACTGGCTATCAGTTCTTTCATGAGCACAATTCAAAATACTCATCTTGGTCTATAAAGTCATGTAAGGTTTAGGTCCAGACTGTCTGAAAGGCTTGTCATATGAACTTGTCAGAGATCTAAGATCTTCAGAAGAAGGCTTTCTCTCAGTCCCACCACCATCACATTCTTGCTTGGTGAGGACATGAAAAAGAACCTTCTCAGTGGCTGCTCCCACCCAACTCCCTTCCATGGAAGGCTTGGTTGGCCCTTTCCCTGCTTTCCTTTCACTAGCAGGCAAAGATATTTTTGTTTTAAGCTTACACCTTTTAAAGGTGTAAGCAAGGGAGCTTCTTATTATGATGTTTTATTCATCTTTTAAAACTTTTTAAACAATTTTACACTTTTTTTTTGCAAAGATTTTAATTGTTTTTTTTTAAATGTGGTGAAGATTTTTTAATGGATTCTCTCTGGGAGCTGCCCTGGGTCCCACTCTGGAAGACAGGTAACATACCAAATAAATGAATAAATAGTAATTAATGGCTAAGATTCTACCTCCCTTTTTTACACAGGGGAAAAATATTGTTGTGAAAGTGGAACACATAAGCACTCTTTACTGATCTTCTTTAACAAGAAAGGATTTCCCAGGACTACAGCCCAAACATTAAGACTATTGTTCACGGTTTCCACTATAGCCCTACAGGGTGGTAGTGCCACCACAACTGCTTTTTTCTTTTTTTAATCCCTACACATTTCCTTCCCTGGGAGCCTCCACCCACCATTAACTTCATCTCCGATAATGCCAAAGGAAACAAAGTATTTTCCCTTTTAAAAAAAAAAAAGAAAGAAAAAGTACAAGCTTTTACCACAGAAACCACCTGAGGGCTCAGTTTCCACTCTTCATTAAAATCCAGTGGATAACTTGTGATAAATAAAAGGTGAAAAAAATAACATTGAACCCCAAGTAAAATATACACAGGATGTGGATTCCTTGAATTCACTACAAAGTGCAGTTGGGTTTGGGTGTAGGTGTAATTGTTTTTTTTTTTTTCTTTCCATGTAACCATACACAACCTTAATCATATTAAACCAGGCAGCATTTAAGATTTTGACATGGTGGTGCGGAAGGCAAAGAGCTGATTGTGGGAAGGCCAGGGTGAGTTTAAATCTTGAAAAATGGTGTTTTCTTGGATAGAGAAACTATACTGTAAGACTTTACAAAATATTTTGAGTTCACTGTAAGAAACTAATAAATGTTTTATGTCAGCAAATGGTGAAGATTCTTCCATATACTGAAAGCCTGTATCTTCCAGCCATGCCATTTGGCAGGGACAGTTCCTGTTAATGCACTGTCATGTCACTTTTCCAGATGTTTATAAAATGTCCCGGTTTCTCTGTCCTCCTCCCACTTTCCCCCTTCATCTTCTATTTGCTTCACTTAGCGAAAACGTAGTTCACAATCTGTTAACCCAAGCAAAAAAAGTTTCTCCCATCCTTTCAGTGGGAAGACCAGATGACCCATGACCCATGGTATGAAAAAACTAGATGAACCAGAACTGGGGGATAAAATGCAGAATGGTTTTTTAAAGTGTACTTTTTACTCTGTTTTGATGCCAGGTAGCTGTTTAAAATGTATCCTGCTGAGCCATCCGGTGAATCCACCACTGCCACCAGTCACTCTCTGTGAGGTTAGAAAGAGGTGCCCAGCCATTACTGGGCCCTTTGTTCTGACCTCAGAGCAAAGCAAATCATGGTTCAGCGGCACACACATGTGAACAGCCGCTCAATGTTTGAATGGTAGGCTTGTGGTAATGGAGAAACTCAAGGCAGCTCTGGATCCAAGATCATCCAAGCTGCCCCTGAAATTGTAGCCAGTGCTGATAGGACCTCAGTATAGGGAGAGAAGAAATGGAGGCAATGTCTTTCCCTTCTCAATAGGCTCCTGCAAAAGGAAACTGTTGCAGCCTCTACTCACTTGTGTGTTCTTTCTCATTGATAACTTTTTCTATCTTGACTACATTCTGATGTTTCTTGACCACACACATCCTGGCTATCATTTGTGAAATACTGGAAGGTATGCAAGGTAAACCCTAACCTGTCTTCAAGAGCTTTCCAATGAAATGTTCTGGTAACAAGATGGGTAGTGATGGCAGGTGATTACTTGTAGCAGGACCAGGCATGGTTTTTCAGACTCTTGGGCCATGACCAAGAGGAGTTGGCTTTAATACGTATGATTCATCATCGTTGTTGTTGTTTTAATCCATACTAAGAAAACAAGGAAAAATCTATAGCAATTTGAGGGAGGGGAGAAATTACCTCCCCCCTTGTTGAAACTATTGGCTCCGAGACAGCTAGCTCGCCTTTGAAAGCCTACCAAGAGACTATGTATAGAAAGAGTGGGATTGGACAGACCCTGAAGAGAAACATACAACTGTCTGCAATAACTTAGGAAAATTGCTGGCAGTTTCTCAGATTCAGCTCAGTGTGGGAATGAGTGTAGGAGTCGCATCAGGGGTGTGGGCGAGGGAGGAGGCAGTTGAGACTTATTAATGTTTGCTTAGGGTTGATTATAAGCTGGATCGCAGGTTATTCAGCACTTTCCTCATTTATAAGCTCCAGGGATTCCAATGACTAACTCGCCAATCACCAACTTGGCAGCAAAAAGGTACAAATGTCTCATAGCAAGCAGCCCTTTGAACAATCACTAGTGTTTTTGAAGAAGTCAGGCACTGATTTTAATTCTGCCTGCTTTTTTCCCCTCTGAGAACTACTCACAGTTTATGAATGATGTATAAAAATAATAATGAGCAAACTATGTACTGTTTAGGCTTTGACTGGGCTCTGTTTTGAGTTTTAAAGCAATTCTAGCAACTGCTCAAAGAAACACAGCCCCCCTCTCTCCTGCTGACTGTGGTCAGATGAATTTGGATTTGATGATCACTGGTGCAGAAAAAACAAACAAAATGAATGTACAGGAACTTAGGCTTTGCATGAATCACAGGCAGCCAAACAAGGTGGGGTCATGAGTAGGATGAAAGAGCAACAACATGATCAGTCCTACTGATAGCAACAGGATCAGCTCCCTCCCCTTCACATTAGGCTAGTATTTACAACCACAAAACACAGAGGAATTGACAGGAGGACCACAGTGAGTTCAAAGAAATTGGCCTCGCTGTGAGGAACTCCAGACCTTTGGGCTGACACCTTTTAGTTTAACAGCCCACAGATATTCTAGACCTAAAATCGCCATTTAAACAAAGAATTAGAGAGGTAGAATTGTACCACCATTGAAGCTTGGTTGCAAAATCCATCCTTTATAAGAAAAAGGCATTTATACAAGCAAATTATTTAGCTAACCTAACAATCCCCACAATCAGAAAATAGCCTGATTCAATGTCCTGTGCTCTGCCCCTTCAGAGGAACAATATCATAGTTCCATCTTAGGAACATGCATGTCCCTGTAATGGAAGAGAAGCAAAAACCATAGGCCACCTTCTATTATAGTCTTCTTTTATAATGAAGCCATACTATTTTTTAAAAAATCATTCCTATTCTCCAAAAAATCTCAAGTAGATTGGATGATTTTTTTAAAAAGTTAATGCCTCTGACATCACCGAAGTATAGCACTTCGATAACACTTTAACTGCTCTGGCTTAATCCAGCAGATTTTTGGGATCTGTAGTTTCCTGAGGTATTTAGAATTATCTGCCACAGAATTCTAGTGTCCCATCAAGTTACAAATCACAGGATTCCATAAAATGTAGCCATGACAGTGATATGGAAGTATGCTCTTTCATACTACACAATTATAGCACTAGGGTTGCACTTTAATTGCCATGGCTGAATCCTATGGAACCCTGGGGCTTGTAGTTTGGTGAGGGAAGCAAGCTCTTTGCCAGAGAATTCTAAATACCCCTCCCCAAGCTGAAGTTGCCATGGAGTTAAAGTGGAATCATAGTACATTAAGTGTACAGTGTGGTGTGTGAAAGAGTTTTGTACAGCCACCAGAATTTTGTGCAGCCACTAATTCTTTGATAACTGGAAGATCCAGTGAACTGTTATTTTGTACACATTGTATATTCAGTAGGCCCTTGGTATCTGCTGAAGTTTGGTTCCAGGACCCCCGTGGAGAGCAAAATCCATAGAAGCTCAAGCCCCGTTAAAAACAATGGCAAAGTAAAATGGTTCCTTATATAGAATGGCAAAATCAATATTTGGGAGGGGTATATATTTTAAATATTTTCAAGTCATAGATGCTTGGATCTGTGAATAAAAAATCCATGGATACAGAGAGATGGCTGTAATATTTTTATATTATGTAATATGTATATTGTAATATACTTTATGTTTATGTGCTGGTCTTTGACACTCCCTGGAAGCCAAGATGACTAAACTGAGGCTGATATACTTTGGCCATATCATAAGAACACATGACTCACTATAAAAGACAATCATACTTGGTAAGTTAAAAGGCAGTGGGGAAACAGGAAGATTGTATTCCAGGTAGATAGATTCAATCAAGGAAGCCACAGCCCTGAGTCTTCAAGACCTGAGCAGGGTGGTAAATGATAGGGGGACTTAGAGGTCTCTCATTCATGAGGTCACCATAAGTCAACTTGATGGCAGTTAACAACAAAGTGATTGGCTGACTGTATCATTGTGGACAGTCCATTCCCATAGGCCATAATGCAAGCAAGAGTTCATGACAATGACAAGAATAGGAGGCCAACAAGCTTGGACTGTTATGTGAGCAAGCATCCATACTTGACACCCAAAGACACCAAGACACCTGTAGAAAATCATTTAGGCTTCTCGCTTTCCCATATTTTAAGCAGATATGAGGAAAATCCATTCCGCTTCGCTGGGAAATTGAAATCGTGGGTTTGTTGTTGATCTCTTGAACAGTATATCTCAGGGGTTGTACAGACTGCCCTTTCAGCACCAAATCAGAGCCCTGGCAATTATATGCTGTGGCCCCAATCTTGCTGGAAGAGCGCTGTGATATCACATACCATGTGGTGCAGCACGCAGCATCACACCGGCCTGGGGTCGGGGTCGGGGCTTGCGTTGTATGGACACCATGCTCCATCTCTGCCCCCAGGCCTGCCTTGATGGCCAGTCTGTACAGCCCCTTAATTAACTTGAAAAGAAGTGCTTGCAGAGAACTGTCATTTGATCTTTCAGTTCAGATCTTCCTTAGGCTGCAGTCCTATAGCCACTTAACTGGGAGAAAGGATTTAAGATTATCTCAATAGGACAAGGTGAGCAAGTATGGCCTGTGGGTCACATGAAACCCCTGGGTCTCTAATGTGTGGCCCCTGAAGCCTTTGAAAGCCCCCAGTTACTCTGATTTTTTTTTAGGGGGCAATTGTTCATCAAAAATCCCTAAATGCAGCAGCGGTGGAGGCAAAAAAAAAAAAAAAATCCCCTCCTCCTCTCTGCAGATACCCACCCTTGCAATAGGACTTGCTTTTGATTATCCAGATATAGGAGTGTGCTGTTAATTTCCAGCCAATATAATTTAGAAAATCTCAGTTAATACATACTTAGTTACACTTTAAATGAAACTGACAGGAGCAAAAGCAAATTGCTTGTTAACAACAACAACAACCAGGGATTAAACCTTAGACATTCTACTTTATTACTGGCTCACGTTGATATCTATATCACATTACTATATATAACATTACTATATGTCCTTTAACTGTAAAAGGACAGTTAAAGGGCAAATGAAGTATATAAAACGTAGCAATCATACTTCTGACAAGGCAACCAGATTAGACATCAGTCTGCTGTTAACTAGATTAAAGGTAGTTGATCATTTTCTCCATGCTGACAGGTAGGATGTATTTGAACAATTTTTATTTAAATAATTAAGTTTAGTTTTCCATATTGAAATTCATTGGATTTCCTGAAAAATACATATAATAACTGAAAGAAAATACACCAGTTTAATACAACTAAATAGAGGCTTTATGCCTCTGTTTTGATCATACATTTTACCTACCCCTTGTAAGGAAGTAATAGATCTGTTTAAAGACAGAAGGCAGGTTTTAGATTGGCTTTCTATGCACACATTCAAGGATACTAAGCAAGGCTTAATTGAAGGCTGATTCTGTAATCCAAAGCAAATTTACTTAGAAGTTTCATTGACCAAAATAAAATTTACTCAATCATATGCAGGGCCCAGTTTTAAGTGTCCAAAAGCTTCTAGAAGCAAAGGATAACAAGTACTGGCCAAGACAGTGTTTCCTAATAAGACAGAAAAATAAATGCCTGGCACAGTAATTGATATTTATAATTTGAGGACTAAACATAGTACAGGACTCAATAATTTGGAAACATTACTTTCTTGGCGTACAGCTCCCAGTGGTAATGGTGGCTGGGAAATTCTGGAATTGTTGTCCATTTTCCAACCTCTGATATAAGATACAAAGTCGTCACTCTGGACTCTTTCATACGGGGCTAAATTGGAAGTATAATTTAAGGTGAATTCGAATGCAATCATGGATTTTACGTTATTGCGAATTAACTCTTCGCACGCAAATTCGGGCAAGAGGGAAGCCAATTCGAATGCAATCATGGCTTTTGTGTTATTGCGAATTAACTCTTCGCACGCAAATTTGGGCAGGAGGGGGTTATTTTCGGGTAATGGGAAGTAATTCCGAACGGAGCAGGGGTTCTTCCGAACGGAGCAGGGGTTCATGTAAATTCGCTTAACTAGCGAATTTACATGAATCCGCATTGGCTCCATTCGAAGTTGGGAGAAATTCCTCCCGTGTGAAAGAGTCCCCTGGCTCAGTAGCTGACTCTGATGAGAATCAAGATGGCATTTCTACGTTTCTTGTCCCTGGGATACTACTAATGCTTGGGACCAACAAAGAATCCATTATATTAATAGAACAGATGAATTACTGTGTTACATATACTTCCTAGCCAAAGATATCAGGTACAGTATTTTTCTCCACATCTCTCTCTTACCCCTCCTCCAAAAGCAGTAGTTAGCTCATTTCAAACATGTTCATTATTAATTAAAAAAAACAACAAACTACAATCTTCAAAAGAAAGGATAACTGAATTCAGAGGGATTTAATCCCAGATGGCTATAGTAGGGGTGGCAAAATGTACCTTCCATATGTCACCGAAACCCAGCTTCCAGCATTCTTTACCATTGACTGTGAAGGCCACAGCAGATGAGACTTGTTATTTAGCAACAGACAGATAGCATGGTCTAGCAGTTTGAGTGTTGAACTATGATTCTTGATACCAGGATTTGAATCCCCAATCAGCCATGGAAACCCACTGGACAAGTCACTCTCTTAGAGGGTTGCAAAGGCACTCCCCCAAACAAACCTTGCCTAGAAAATCCTATAAGAGTTATGGTCATCATAAGTTGGAAATGGCTTGAAGGCACACCAGTACAATACCTGGAGAGCTGTGCTTTGCTACTCTGATGTAGAGCACTGTAGCCTAAGCATCTGCTTTAAAATATTTCTTTTATTTTCAGATTTCCGTTTAGAACATATTATTCTTAACAAGGCACTGTAGCTGATTTGTAAAGATTTTTTTTTCATTTCAGTAAACAATGATTATCCACATCGTTACCAGCTAAGCAAAAAATGACACAATTTAGTGTGCACTTATGTAATTCTGTTTTGGCAATCACCTCATCTTACAATATTATTTTACTTAGCAAACAGAGGTGACAGCATAAAACCTGATATAAACTGGAGAACCATTGCAGGTAAAATGCATTTGTGCTTGAAATTTTAATTTATGTAGTGAACTAGTTCCCTTTTCATTCAAGCCATATTCTCAGGAAGGAAGGAAGTCTGGTTAAGCTCAGCTTTTACTTTGATAAACCATTGTGCAACCTGCTCTTTTGTGTGCTGCATGATTACAGAATATAGATTGGAATATTATTATGAATGGTAACATGCACTTCATTCTTTTAAAAGGACATTGAATTGTAGTGTTTTAACATATGAATAACCTGATAATAAAAACCAGTGCCAACAGCAACGGAGCAACAGATGTTGTGCAAGTATGCCACCTCTATATGTTTTCCTTGTACAAGGGAAATACACTACCATTAACCTTATGATCCAGCTGCATTACAATTTGCTAACTGTGAAAGAGAGTTGCTCAGTGCTACTATGAATTAACTAAGCACCTTGACTAATTCTACAGCATGTAACAATTCTACAACATGTGAGTAAACATATGACAATGAGCAAATATGAGATATCCATTAAAAATTAAAGCAGGATATAAAGTATATAACACCCTTGTTTTATAACTTGTTTTGTTTATAGCTTTGTTTTTTTAGTCCTTGTTTATTCCTTCATTTTGTTCATGTTACTTGGATGTAGTTTTTTATTTGCTCACTTAGTTATGCTGTACTATAGAAACTCCTTTTGTTGCAATAGTGTCTCTGACTATGGTCTATTTCGAGGCACAATTCAAAGTGTTCATTATAATTTATAAAGCTCTATATGCTTCAAATCCAGCCTGTTTGAAAGACTGTGGCTCCCTATCCAAGACTGCCAATATCTTATGATTCTTTGGGTAGGGAGAAAGTTCCGCTAGTTCCAGCATCATCACAAGTGTATTAGGTGAGGAAATGTGAGAGGGCTTTCTTAGTGCTGTTCCCAGGCTCTGGAAGTCCCTTCCACGGGAGGCTGTGTTGGCTCTTCTCTTTTCTTTTTCTGCTGGCAAGGGAAAAAAGCTTTTTATTTAGATAGGCTTTTTGGCTATTAACTGGTTCATATGGAAGGCTCTTTTAATGAGATGTGCTGTACTTTAATTTTCATTTTGTTGTAGTTATGTGCCTTAATGTCGTTTTGACTTATGGCAATCCTGAGTCAACCCTATTGCAGCATTTTCACGACTGCAGTATAAACTGTTTGAAAATAGCGCTTTTTGTTCACAGGGTGGTTCCTTTTATTTTTAAACATTTTTATTTTAATGATTATTATGAATACTATATTATTTTAACCCATGGTGTGAGTTGCCTTGGATACCATACTGGAGAAAAGGCACACTATAAATCAAACAAAGTGTGTGTGTGTGTGTTTCCTAATGATGTTTAATGTAATTTTGAATAAACATTACTAGAAATTAGGTTGGGGATAGTGCTTTAGTTTGCTGCATTTTCAGGAAATGATAGGGCAGGGGGTAATGTTTTGATCTGCTACATTCTTCTCCACATTCACTATCTCTCCTGTCATCCTTGCTGAAATTTTCCACTCAATGGTGGGTAGCAGCAGCTGTGAGAAGTGCAAAGTGTGAAGGACAGAGATACAAACAGGTGAGAAAGCCTGTAGGTGATTCAGGTGAGAGTTATGATGGTATTTACAAGATTCTAACACCTGTGACACTGTCACAGAAACATGTGCAAGAAAGGACAGTCTGAAGAGAGGGTGGGGGGAGAGGGAGGAGAAAAAGTGTGGATGGACAAATGAATGAGAGGAAAGGTAAAATAAAAGTGGCAATTTCTCCCTCCTTTTTCTCTGAACTGTCATACTTGCCCACCCTTGCAAGGTAGGGGACATTTCTGCTCCCTTTAGGTGGCTACAGCCTGATTCAAGACAGTGAGTATTATTGCTGTTGTCTGCCTTCAGGTCATTTTCAACTTATGGTGACCGTAAGAATAACCTATCATAGAATGTGAAGTTGAAGGCTTTTATGGCCAGAATCCATAATTTTTGTGGGGTTTTCAAGCAATGTGGCTGTGTTCTGGAAGAGCTTATTCCTGACATTTTCGCCAGCATCTGCGGCTGGCATCTTCAGAGAATGCTGGCATGGGAGTGAGTTGGGTATATATACTGTGTGACCCTTGTTTGAGAGGAAGTGATTTACATGTTAATTTCTGTGTTGGTCTCTTGTTGAATGGCAAAGCTTCCGGGTGTCTATTTCCCATTGCCAGCTGGGAAAACCGTGACCATGGCTGGTTTTCATTTGCATGGGCTAGATCTTGACTTTGGTGTTTTTCAGGACTGGTAGCCTAACTTTATTTACTTTAAGGGTTTCTTTTTTCCTGTTGAAATTGTCCAGATGTTTAAAAATTTCAATGGCTTCCTTGTGCATTCTGACCTTATAGACAGATGTTGGCAAAACGTCAGGAATAAAAAACTTGTCCAGAATATGGCCACATAGCCTGAAAACCCAAAAAAATCTATCATGGAGGTCTCGTGGTGACATTTGTTGAGAGGATTTTGCCTCTGCCTTCCCCAGAGGCTGAGAGAATGTGATTTTCTCAGGAATAGCCAGTGGGTTTCCATGGCTGAGTGGGAATGCAAGCCTGGTCTCTGAAGTTATAGTCCAACACTCAAACAACTACATCATGCTGGCTCTCAATGTAGTGATGACAGCTCTTTCCTGCTTGTCACACCTCAATTTTGTTGATGCTACTTGCCTTTTATTTGCACATACATTCATCTTGCAGCTAATTGTGGCCAAAATCCTGATATTGTAGCTATGCTCCATCTTCTGATCCAGCCCCTGAAACCCACTTTAAAAACCACTCAGCCAGCTCAAAATGGGATTTTCCACCTTCAGTCTTGCAGGAGTAGTACAGTAATGTGAAACACCTTTAAATGTAATAAAGTTATGAACCAGCATGAGGGCTAGACTAGGGACTTTAACAGAAAAAAGGCATCTTTGGCTTGTACTTATCACACGGTATCATATCCATCCTGATGTTTTTCCACACTGCTTTCAGGAGAAAGGGGGAGACAAGCAATCACAGCTTGTCTACTCCATTTGTTACTGCATTACACCCTTTCATTGATGGGCAAAACTCATCAATAGGCTGTAAATCTTGTTGCTGTTCCATTGCTGCTTCTGTGCAATAGGTCCCTTCTGCTGCAGTTCCACTTCTCAAGCAGTCACGTGGTGTCAGTGGGTGTGATTCTACTCCTCTCCTCTCCCCCTTTCAGTTATCATGGCTACCAACACTTTCCCGAAGTTGGCTGCTATATGCACATTCACACAGTAGATGACTTCAAGAGGGGGCTGCTGACCATGTTCACTCGTCATCCCCTTTCTCCTGAAAAGCATTGTGGAAAACAGATACCAAAGCACTATGATCGGGGAAAGTGTGATAAGAAATGATGTCAAACTGGTATACTTCCAATCTTAAACTAGCACAATTGTGGAAGGAGAGTAGGCTGGTGTGAAAAGGCCCAGGATTCTGGACCAGGTTTCAAATCCCGACCCAACCATGGAACCCCACTGAGTGACCTTGGGCAAGTCACACTTTCTCAGCCTGAATAATTTGTTCCAACTCACACACACCTCCCCATGACAGGTCACCATAAATCAGCGTCAACATGAAGGCACACCACAACAATAAGAGCAACAATAAGACAATAATGATAAAGGTCCTCTTTTCTGTGTGTGTATCTAATTACCATAAGGTTGGAGGGAGGTTAGTCAGTTGGTGTTACTTACACATTGACAGCCCATTCAACAATTGATTGAACAGGCCTGCTCTAATTGGGACTAACAAAAGGATGCCAGCCAATGGTTTTTCAAGTCTCTTAAAACATTTCTTTTGGGATACATTGGTGGACTTTTTTAATATTAAATAACACATTTGAGGTGATGAGCAAATGCAACAAGTTACTTTAAAACAAGGATTGATGAGTCACGTAACAAAATTGCTTTCTAAAACTACCCTTCCAAGATGTTTCTCTACATGACCCAATGGAATACAGTTAGAGCCTTCAATGTATACTTCAGTTTGTTAAGTCTCTCTGCTTTTGAGTTGACACTTACTATTCTATTCACATTACCCCAATAAACACATGCATTCATGTTTCTATATTATTTTTCTAAGAATTATTAAATGGCAGAGGTGGACCATGCTGAAGAAGTAAGTTGGATGTCTCCCTTAACCCCAACAATCAGTAACAGGCAACCAGTCGTGAAGGCATAACATTTGAATTGGATATATTCTTGATAAAACAATAGGGAATAGGAGTATTTCCTTCTCTGTGGTCTTCTTCAAAGAGAAGCTAAGTTTGGCACTATGCCTTCAAACTGTGGTGAAGATTCCTGTACCCTACAAATCTATAGTCTGAGTTATTTCTTTGTCAAAAACATACTCCAGGGAATGCTTTTGAAATATTACCAGCATATGGCATAGGGCTGGAATTTTGGGCTGTATAGGAAATATTAAAGAGCTACTTATTTGTATGATACTGATTACGAAAATAAAATAAATGGCAATTAAAATGTTGCAACAAGCTAATTCTCATTAATGGTCTTGGATGTTTAAAAATCACTGCAGATTTCTTGTTTTATTAGTAAAAATCCATTGTGTGCTTGCTCGGACAGGATCTTTGTTCTCATGAAAGGACCCATACCACACACCAAATCTCTTAGTTTTCCCCCAGTTAATGTTTGTGCTCATCTGGTTTGCATTTAGCATTCTTATGAGTCATTTCACTTTGATAGGAACACTATGCTATAGAAAACTGCTGCTAATATTTTAACTTTACAAATCAAACATGGGATTGTGGATTACCTAAGTAAAGCTACAAGTGGAGGGGAAACCCAAATGTAACATGTGTTGCCTTGTGATTCCCTGTAGTAAGTGTCCTTAACTTCTGTGGGAATGTGATCTTTTCTACCTTCTGCTAGCACATTCTTTTGATTGTGTTTTTGGAAGCAGCCTGACTAGAAGCTTGAGTAATTCTATAGGATGTTCTGCACTTCCTTACAGCTGACAAAAGTACTATACAGTATTTGTTTTTCTATCAACACCACTTGATTACTTCTTATGTTCCTTGCATTTCCTGAGAGCAAAAAACATTTTAAACAAATTAAACAGAACACACCACATGCACGGAAAGGAACTACTCATAGACGTGGTTTTCAAACAGGGCTGTGGTTTTTGTTTTTGTTTTATGTTCAGTGAAGTGATTTATATGTAAAAAATGTACTAAGTACTCATAAAATTCCCCGCAGTGTCCTAGAGAACATTTTTTTACAAGCACAATTACAAAGTAGATGTGTATGGAGTGTGACTAATGATTGAATCACCACTTCAAGCAGAATGGGCCAGTTTTTCTTTGAAAAAGGAAGCACTGGCAGGGCTATTTGTGGCTACTAAACGGAAACATCCTAGAAAGCTGACTGAGTGATGCCTCTGCTGGCTTTCTGAACCCAGTTCAAGTTTCAAGTTTCATTTCCCCTCAAAACTGGTGTTGGGAAAAAGGACCTGAGTTAAACTGATTTCATACTAGTTGAGGGGTTCTGATAGCTCATTGGTAGCATATACCAATGAGGTATCCAAAATGTCCCATCACATTCACAGGCACAACTGGTGGGAACATGGGAGAGGGACTTTTCAGTGACTGCCCCCAGGCTCTGGAGCAGCAAGGGCTGGAAAAGTTTAGACAGGCATTCTCTCTATTCTTGTTCGGTTGACAGGTGAAGAACTTTCTGTTTCAACAGACCTTTGAAGACTGATCGTACAATGTGCTAAACAATGTGCTGGATTCTCTACTTGTTATCTTTGCTGTGCTGCTTTTATAACTGGTTTGTGTTTCCAAATGGTTTTAATTTTTTGATAGTTTAATCACTTTTTAAGTTTTATTTTTTGCAAAATTTTAACTATATTTTCATAATCTGTATTCTTCTTGAGTCCCAAACTGGGGGAAAAGGCGGAATTCAGAGACATTGCAGATACATTATTAGTTGGAGTATCAGTATGCAAAGAGATCTTGTAGCACCTTTAAGACTAATTGTGGGAAAGAAGTTGTAGCATGAGCTTTTATTGACTCGGTCTGCTTCCTCAGATGCAGGAAGTAGACCAAGTCTAGGAAAGCTCATGCTATGATTTCTTTCACACAGTTAATCTCAAAGGTGCTACAAGATACATGGGGAAAAGGCAGACTAGGAAAGCGTCCCAGGATCACCAGTTGCCCATTCATACTCTAAGGCTGCCCGCAGACTGATTAAAACGACCAGAAAGTCCAAGATTTTCTTCCTGCTCTTTCCAATGTTATTTTGGAGATCCATACATGTTTTGTTTATCCCAAAATATTTTCTGTCAGCTCCAAGTACAATCAGACTTTTTATACTAGCTCCCTAGTTTGGTTTATTTTAACCAAGTATACTAGAAAAACAGGAACAAAATCTGAGACTTTTCAAACAGACTAGGTGCAAACAATCTTCTCCAACCTGACACCCCACCATATGTGCTGAACCACAGTCCCCATCATTTTTACCCAGGGCAAACTGCTGATTGGGGATAATGGGAAATATACTCCAAGACACAGCCAACTCTGCTACAAAAGCTACCTTTCAAAATAAAAACACATGGAAGCATTTTCTTCAACAACACTCAGAAGCTAACTCCTATCCACTTTCCTTTCCTTTCAATCCATTTATTTCTAGTTACTTTCCAATTGAAATATTAACAATGCTGCCTCTGCAAAATGATGCAAGGTTATCTAGAAACTATGACAAGACGGTAAAGTGACAACTAGCAGATCAATGTAACTATGAAGGATTAGCAATCCAAAATTCACAGTGGATCAAGTTCTTTAAAGGAACCCAGGAGAAATGTCACAAAACAGTAAAGAAATTTTCAAGAATTTTGAAACTCTTCATCAGGTTTGAATATATTAAGCAAACCTGGCTGGGCGTCATTTCCAGAACAGCAAGAGGAGGAATCTTATAGCACCTTTAAGGTCTTCAAAGTGCTACTAGATCTCCCCCCCCCCCCCCCCACACACACACTTTCATTTTAACATGGTACTTGGCTTTCCTTCTGTTATAGAACTGTTTTGTACCAGCAGCTATTCCACTTGGCTGTAACAGAGGGACTAGATGAGCGACAAAAATAAGAATGAAATATCTATGGGCATTGTTCATATTTCCTCAAGGTTGAAGGTAGGCACTTTGCATGTGTTCAGAGGCACTCTACTATTGCTGGTGTGAATAGTAGCACTGAAAATACCTATCAGCACACCCACATTCCTATACATAGAGACACATGGAAGGAAACGTGTTAAGTTTGTGGTATCTCCCTGCCAATGGAGACCATGTCACTCAGGGCCCTTTGACATTATAGAATGATAGCTGTATGATTCAACATTAACTGCCATGGATCCACCCTCAATGGAGTGGATTTGAAGTTTAGGGTATTCTAGTACTTAGAATTCTCTGCCAGAGAGCTTTAGTGCCTCACCAAGCTGCAGAGTTTCATATGGCAATGCCAGGACAGTCAGTGGAATCATAGTGCTACAATTATCTGTTCAGCAGTTCCCAGCCTTCAATCTTCCATTTGTTTTGACCTTCAGCTCCCAGAACTTGGCCAACTGTCTGAAATCATGATCTAGTTCAGTGGTTCTCAAACTTTTTACCTTTGTTACCACCCTTACATCTGCTGGTGGATATCACATCCTCCTGTTTGACATAGTATATGAATATAGAGGGGGGGGGGGGGAGAGGGAGAGAGAGAATTTTCATTCATACATTCATATTTTAATATTTTATAAGGAAATAGCTCTCCTCCCCCCTCAGGCAGAGGCTCCAAGCACCCTTCTTTCCTTTCTCTTCCCCTCCAGGACAGAAAAAAGTTCAGGAAGTGGAGGAAGAGGCAGGATCAGGGCCTTCAAGTCTTGCACTCTTTTTGAATAACTCTCTTGCTGCCTCTGGGGTTCCTGACCCACAGTGTGCGGACCATTGGTCTAGTGTGAAAGGCCTTTCAGTGTCAGACTCTGTGGGAAGATTTCATCTCCACTGAAACTATGTCCCCAAACTTCACTTCTGCAAAAAACTGAAAGGTTATCTCCATGGACATTATGGTGGCGAGTGGGGAAACCTAATAAAGGACCATACTTGTGCCATTATTTTCTTGAGGGCAGGTAGTTTTCTTGTTGTGCAAACCATTTTGCCCTTTAACTTTGTCCCATAGAACTAAATAAAAACACCACCACTCCACATTGATCAAACTTTTACCCACTAGCCTTCCTTCAGTCCCAGAACATGTTTTGTGAGGCAGGCTAGCATCTGACCAACTGACAAATTTTAGGGGCAGATAATTACATTTGACCACTCTCCAACCAAACTATATCACTTTCCAAGCTTCACTGAATTCAAATTAGATTTCATTGAAATAAATAAGGCTTGGAAAGTTATTGAATTAGATGGGATTTAAAAGTGGCAAACTTTGGATCCATTGGGCAGAATCATGTGGATGACCACACTTTCCAGTTGCCCTGATTTGCCAGGATAGTCCTGTCATCTTGCTTTTTCAACCGCTTTAAAATGTCCCAGTTTCAACCTCCTCCTCCTTCCACTTTCCCCCTCTGTCCTCAGCTTACTTCATTTGCTGGAAACTGAGTAAAAATTGCAAATCCAGATTGCATTCAATTAACTCAGCAAGGACAAAAGAAGAGAAGGGGTGGACTCTTGCTTGTCCCTGTAGACTCAGGCAAAGGCAAACTGCTGCAGCCTCTCCTGCCTGTATGTTCTTTTTTATTAATAATCCTTGTCAGTTTGCCCACACTCTTGATGTTGCTTGGGTACGCATGTCCCTGTTTTCATCTATGCAGTGTCGAAAGATATTGGTGACATATGCAGATATAAGTTATGCTGTGCATATGGAATGCCCATTTTGGACAATGTGAAACAGATGTATCCAGCTGATAGTGGTGGAAGGAGAGTTCCACATGTGGAACCACTGCAAATGTGCAAGAATGTACTTAGTGTATCAATGCACATTGTATACTGCCTATGTGCTTTGCAGGTATTCAATATGGGGAGCATTATGCTAGCATAACCTAACTGTGCTAGCAGATCATTTAGATTATGTGTGTCTTTCCTTTTCTCATTTTTCTTTTAGAAGAACCCATGGGAATAATTTCTAAACTGATACTTGGGTTGCACCCAGGTTTCATGTCATTCTTACCAGCATTACTGTAGTCCATATACCAGCACTGCTTAGAGAATTGCTTCTGCTACTAGTTCAGTTATAGAGACTATTAGTTCATCCTTAAAATGGAAGCACGTTTCAAAAAGGAAAGATCCTTGCTTCTGAGTGAGGATATTGTTTTTAAACCAGACTTTCAAAACACAGACACACACACAGCGAAACAAAATCACAAACCACCTTCACGGAATACAGCTAATAAATTCCGAGGAAATGCTTCTTCCATGGATTTACACAATGGTGCAATACAAACCCCTTTTAGAGGGTTTTCAGATTTATTAGCAATGACCGGATACAATCACAAAGCAACCCTGAGGAAGAAAAATGAACTGATTTCCCATTGAGTCATATTTGGATACGATCCAATCACTGTTCACATAACCAGATTGATTCATTAAGAGTACTGAATCTAAACACAACCGAAGAGAAAGATACAGAAATAACCCTTGCAATTTATTTATTTATTTGTACTGCAATGGCAAATTTACTCAATTACGAGTCCACCACATCCTACATTCAATTATTCTCCCACCTCATCCTCCCCACTTTCCCAGCTGGTCAAGTCCCCAAGTTATAAACTAATTTTTGCACAATCTTACTTCAGAGAAAATGTTGCAACACGGTCCTAGTTGTGAAGCCATGCAAATAATTTTTTAAAAAATAATTAATTCATGCATTAAAATCAATAATATGGAACTTGCTTAGTAAATTAAGAAGTATGTTTGTGTGTGTGTAGTACAAGAGATGTACTTTAGTCCTAGAACCCCCTGGGAAGGATTTAGTGGTCTTGCTAGCTGTGGGACTCTGATAAATGTAGCCAACCTGGTCAGTGGGCTTGAGTAGCTGAAGTCCAAAAAAGGAACCATTCCCGTCTCTATTGCAGAGGTGGTATGGAACTGGTCTTTGCTCTCATAGCTCTGGGGAAGGTGGGGGGATTCTGTTGACAGTTGACCAGCTGCCACTCCCCTTAAAAACACCAAATAGCTTTTGGTTTCTACACAAGCTGAATCTTATCTATGGACACACATAAATGACATTGGTTTTATACATTTATATTTATGTTTTTCTTTCCATTCTAAAACTTGCTGTACACTAAACATGAATATTTTGCAATAAAACTATAATACTTTAAACAACTGAACTCCACAAATGTTAAATTGCTGATTTGTTTCCTTCAAACAAATTAGGTATTCATGTATTACTTTTTGGATAGTATTAGAGAATTGCATGTATAATTTTCTTCTTATTCGCTCTCTTTATCTATCAAAATCTCCACCATTCACTTTGCTGTTCTGTCACAAACCTCCATTTTCTTTTTCAGCTCTTCTCTCTTTTTTGTCACCCACATTTTTGGTCAACTTTCAGATCATATCAATTTCCCTTTTACAAAAAGTCACAACCATAGTAGAGGCTAGAGGATGGTGTTTTAGTGTGAATCTTTTGTCTGAACCTTGTATGAGCTACCGGGGTGCTGAACTTATTCAGGGAATAGAGTTCAGACGTTCAGGTAACTGTTAAAATTCAGATTTAAACCCAGAGTGGATGTACCACCTCACAGGCCTCCAGCCTATCCTGCATACCACCAACCACCACATGAACATCTAGAAATTGCCATTTAGCACAGAAAAGTTAGTTGGTTAGACTACAGCTGCTGTCTGGGGGAATTCTAGGGGTTATATTTCAAGTCACTTCTCCCTTCACTTCTCTCTGGCTTTGCATATTCACCTTGTAGCAAGAGCTACAATGGGATGTGGATTCAGAGATCTCCCTACTGCTCACTGATGAGCATAAGGATCTTTTTGGATCCCACCTATGTTCTGAACTGTGCTGCTTGTTATAAGGCAAAAATGGTTCTCAAAGGATTTAGGTGGTGCAGCGTGTTCACTGAAGTAGTCATAAGTAGGTGGCCAGTCCAGGCACCTGCAATCTGAATCATACCGTACTGACTGTGGATGAAATAGGGTCCACATGAGGTCTAGCAGTGGGAATAGCAGTGATTTGGGCTTGGGATTTTGGTGGGTATGACTGATATTGCAATGAATGGGATTTTTTTTTTTTTGACACTGTGTTTGCTTGTCCACTCAAAACATCTGCTCAACTAGTACAGTGGTCCCCTGGGTTACGAAAACCCCGGGGTACGAAAGAGCTGGGGCCAAAAAAACGGCCCCGGCTTGTGAAAAAAACCCCGGGGTACGAAACAAAAAAAGGCGCGGTCCCTTTAAATTTCCAGCACGGCGCAACAAACAAAGCGGTCCCCCGGGTTACGAACATTTCCGGGTTACGAAAGGTAATCCGGAACGGATTACTTTCGTAACCCGGGGGACCACTGTACATTTACAAACCAAGTGGTAACTATGAATTGAAGAAGCCAGATGGACATATATTCTAACATTGTATAAAGCAACTTCTTAGGGCAAGAACCAGATCCAGAAGTGTGCAAATGGCCTGGCAAAAGTGAATTTCCCCACCTAATTCTCCTTTCATGTGTTTCCTTTTCAAATTGTGTTTTGTATTTTAACACGTACCCTGTCTCAAGCCATGAGAAGAGGCGGGAAAGAATTATTATTATTATTATTATTATTATTATTATTTCAGTCACCCCTCCTTTTTCGTGGGGGATCTGTTCCGGACCCGCTTGCGAAAACGGAGTTTCACACCTGAATAGGTGCAGGCATGAAGGAGTGTGTGCCCCATTCTTTCCCCCTCCATTCATCTTTTGTGCATAGGCAAGGAATGTGAGTCTGAAGACCACAAGAGGGGAGGGAAGACTGTATTATTATATGGTGGGCCTAAATCCAATGCACTCCCTACTAGAATAGGCTCATTGACTTACAGACTTACATGCACATGTACATGTTGAAGAGTTCATTTATTGGGTCTTCTGTTCATTGGAACTAACAAGTAGATTTAGGTTATGGTCTGTTGGCCTGTGGCAAGGGGATATTATGGGGTTACGGGGGTGATGAAATAACTTCCACCAGTCCACTGCAAACGCCTAAAGCAAGGTCTAACTTTATTATTTTATGAAATGTGTTATAATGCTATATATTCAAGAGACTGCATTATCCATTTCTAATTTTGTCACCTACAAATATAATAACTTGTTATAAACTTTTCTCAAATGTGAAATAAAAATAGAAAATTATATCTCATTGGAGTTTTACACATACAGTTGGGGAGGGTATTTAAAAGATTTTTTTTCTTCTGTAGCATCTCAGAACTTTACAGTTTCTAAAAGGAATACCATGTAACTCATTTAAAATATTAATAGTTTGGCTGGAAATGCAAATTGTTAGATAACAGTCACAGAAAAGACCAAAAATGTCTTGTTTCGTTTTTTTTTTAAGAAAAACATTTCTATTAATTTTAAGGGGAAATTGCTAGATTAGATTTTTGTACAAAACTAACGTTGGTTTTTGCACTAGCAAAAGATTTTTTAAATGGCTATTCAACCATGCATTCTCCTAATTTCATATTGTGACCCTCGCAACTGATCAGAGACTATTTAGAATACAGTCAGTTTCACTTATGCTTCTTTTTCCAGTTTTCTTGAGCTAACACTTGAGCCATAAACATCATTTGGCAATTATAAAATCCAAACCAAACACCCTTGTTTAGGCCAATTTTAAAATAAAACAAACAATCAAGGAACATGTCTTTAATGATACATAATGCACCTAAATATCTTAAAGATACCAGGTCCCTTCTCATCATGGAAGCTAAGTAGACACAGCCAAGGTTAGTACTTGGGATTGGAGACTACCAATGAATTTAGGCTATATTTCAGAGGAAGGGACTGGCAAATCCACCTCTGGGTATTCTTTGCCTAAGAAAACTCTATGGAATTCAAAGGGTTGTCATAAATTGACAGGTGACCCACACAGATTTTAGAAGGCAAAACTTTCTCAAAAAATAAAACTCTTCAGAGATAAATTCTAACTTATACAGCTATGAATAGAACATTTTTAAAAAAATAAAACCACTATTTCCAGACAAACCAGCTGAATTTGTTTTTATGAATGCTATTTAAATTGATTATATTTTTTATTATTGTATTTTATGGGGAAAAGCATAACTGAGAGCAAAAATGTTTACTATAAAATCATTTAAACTCCTTCCTTGTAAACAATACTGTTTATTTGGATAGAACATCAGTAAGATTTTCAGGAAGTATCTAAAATTAATCGATGTCACTGCCTTTATTGTTTAAAAAAAAGTATTAAAATGTATCCTAGCAGTATAAATGCCTGGATGGAAAGCAACATATATATATATATATATATATGCATGCAACTTGTTTATATTTTAAAAGGCTGGGATAAAAGCAAATTGTGGATGCAGTTTGTGCTGCCAGAGGCTTTTAAAACATGTTTTCTCTTGTGTTTAACAGATACTCGTAGCACCATCTACTGGGCATCATGCAAACCAACGTTTTTATTTACCTAACCAGTCCCAGAACACAGAATTGCAAAACAAACATCCGTTTACTCACATCTTCCAGCATAATTGCTCAGAAAGAGAATGAAGTCCATCACTTTGGTCTTGCTGCTTCGGATGTCAATAAACATTCCAATTAGTGTCAGTTTGGATCTAGGTAATGGTTAGTGGGGAACTTGAGGGGGGAAAGACAGCTCATGCTAAATTGCTTACTGAATAGCCATCAGATGGTAATCACTTTTCATCACTAAACTGCATCTAAACCAGTGACCTCGAGGTGAAAAAAAATGCCCTCTCCCATTACTGATTGTTCTCTTCATCCAGACAACTTTTACCAAACATGTTTGTGGGAGCTTTAGATCCAGAAGAGTGAAGTTTCTGAAAAATAATAGAATGTGGAAGTCTATCTACTATGCAGATTATCAGGAATCGGGATCACAAAATTGGTTTCATGGCTTTATTGTCATAATGCAAAAATGCCTATTAATCCTGTGAATAATGCAATTCTTACTACAGTTGTTTTGTGGCGTTATAACAAAGAAAAACCTAAAAAGGCCTCTTGTTTTGTGTGTTCAAATCAACTCTGCCTTATGGCAATACTATCATACATTTTTCTTGGCAAGATGTATTCAGATTTAGCGATTGCTTTCGTTTTAGGTTTAAAGACTAAGGCTTGTCCAATGTCGCTCAGTGGGTTTCCATGACTAAACAGGGATGTGAAACCTGATCTCCCAGAACCCTAGTCCGACAGTCAACCACTACTCCACCTTGACTCCCTCAAAAAGGCTTCTTATTATAGTGCAATACACAACAAATGATTCTGAGCCAGAGGAAATGTAGTAGACTTCATACACCAGGAAGCTGGCAGTGGAGTACAGTATTCTGTGGATAAGATTCCTCACAGAGGGGAGACTGTGTTGGGCTGGTAGAAAACTCACTGTTTAGAGGGACAGATGCAGTATTCTATGGACCTGACATGATGTCTTGGGAGATGTGCTGCCTTCTTAGGATCAAAGATGTCAAAGACAAGCTGCTAAGACTTATCAGTCCCACTGACAACAACAACAACAACAACAATATTTTATTTATAGTCCGTTCCTCTGTATCCAATCTTCCTCCTCATCCATGTCAGAACGATGTATCATTAAGTGAACACGAGGCTCTGGGTAGGAAAGTGATGGTCCTCTGAGGCAAAAGTGATTATTTCATCACTCCTTCCTATGGAAAATCATGGCTCAAGAAGAGAGAGAATAATATAGGAAGCGAAAAATTGTTTACACAAATGGTATCAATCAGAAAGATTTTACTTTTTGGACCATGATCTATATTTACATGAAGAAATGGATCAGGAAGATGAGTTCCTCTGCAAAGTGGATGGGAAGAATGTAGGGTACTGGTACAAATAAAACCCTATCTAGCCTAATGGGGTGGTTTCCTGTCATTCAGGAATAAAGTAACAAATGGGGTAACTCAGGGTTCTGTCCTGGGCTGGTGTTGTGAAGTATCTTTATAAACGACTTGGGTGAAGGAATAAAGGGGAAACTTATCAAATTTGCAGATGGCACCAATCTAGGAACAGCAGCTAATATTTCAGAACTTAAGGCCACTATAATCAGCTGGAGAATTGGGCCAAAAAATCCAAAATTAATTTCAGCTGGGACAAATGAAGAAAAACTGGATGTACACATAAATGATGTGCAAAACCTGGCTTGACAGCAGTATAAAAGTTCCAGAGGTGTACTGTATGTACTCATGTATAAGTCTAAAAATTTTGGTCAAAAAATTGACCCCAAAAAACTGACTCGACTTATCCACAGGTCAATGTAAGTATTGTATCTTAACTCTTATTTAAAAGAAGGAACCATCTCCTGGTGAAAAGCAGTGTAATATGTGAAGCACTGACCCCTTCTGTTCTCTCATCCATCCAGTCTTAAGAGTAAGCACAAAGAGTTATGTCTCCTGGAATTTTATAAGTTCTTTGACACCATTTTGCTTTGCTTCATCCTTTAGATCCTTTGCTATATGTTCCTAAATTTTACCCTTGACTTATCCATGGGCCATAACAAAATCCATAATTTTGGCCCCAAACTTGCCCTCGACTTATACATGAGGTTGACCTATAGTCAAGTATATACAATAGTTCTCAGTCTTTGGTTGTCTATATGTTTTAGATTTCAACTCTCACAATCCCTGTCCACTGACCTGGCTGGGGCTTCTAGGAGATGGTATCCAAAAGTTGAAAATCCCTGATTTAGAGTTCTTAGAAGTCTGCTGGCTAAACATGAATCAACAATGTGAAGTGTCAGCAAAAATAAAAAGCTAATACAATTCAAGGCTGCATCAAAAGATGTATAGTGCCCAAATCAAGGAAAGAAAGTTGGGAGTAAGGAATGGTTGCACAGTATACAGTGGTCCCCCGGGTTATGAATCCCCCGGGGAACGAAATCCCCGGGGTCCAAAACCGGCGGGACCGCAATAATTCCCCCGGGATCCAAAGGATCCCCCGGGGAACGAAACGGAAAAACCGCGCGGCCCCTTTAAATCGGCCGCACGGTCCGTCTGCTAAAGCGGTCCCCCGGGATACGAGCATTTCCGGGTTACGAAAGGTAATCCGGAACGGATTACCTTCGTAACCCGGGGGACCACTGTAAGTGGAGCTCTTGCCCACTGGACGAAATGAGATTTAAAGACACTAACTCTTCACTGGACTATACCCATAAAATTTAGAGAAGCTCTAGTGAGGGGTTTTGGATCATGAATATAGATGCTAGTGACATATCATCATAGGCTTAGGTGTGCAAAGCTCATTATTTCAGTGTTCTTTAACTTTGCCTATCTACATCAAATATGTATCCAAGGATGTCGGCAAAAGCTCATGCTACCATTTAGTCTTAAAGGTGTTACTAAATCCCTCTGCATATATTAAATATTAATATTATATAGATTCATGATATTAAATATTAATATTAGTTCGAAAAGAACTAAAAGTATCAGGGATAGCAGCAAAACTGTCATATTTCTACTAGAAATATTTGAAATTTTGCTGTTGTACAAGCACTAAGATTGAAGTAAGCAGTTGTGCTGAGCACAATTTAGTGAGAGATAATTGTGACTACTGCAATAAAAGGAATAACAGTGCAAAATCTTAAAGACTCACAAATTTATTGTGGTATGAGCAGTCATGGGCTACAGTCAGTCCACAAAATAAACTTTAAAAATTTCTTTGGATCTCCCATTCTTGTTTTTTCTGCAACAGATTAACATGGCTACCTGTCTGGGACTTTAAACATTTGAGTTTTATTATTTTCAAAAGTATTTTCATCATTACCTTTGATTGGATTCCTAAGGGCTAAACTCAGCTTAATGAATGGCACATTCTAGTTACAACTAACTTAAATTCCACTGGTTTCTAGGTAGGAGTAACATAGAATTTAGCCCTATGCTTACAATTGACTGTGTTCAATTTGTCCATGTACAATGTGTATTACAAAGAACTTTATTAACTGAAGTATATTCCAAACTGGCATTTCTAAAGCAACAGACTAAAACATTTTTCCTGGTTAATTTGCCAAGTTTCAACTGGGGGAGGGGGAGGCAGGCTGTCTTAATTTTTTATATATATCAAGTCTTTTCTCCCTCTACTTCTTAAAATAAAAGTAGAAAAAGTCTACCATGCTAGTCCCTTTGGTGCTTTGTTCTTATTTTTGCCTTTGACACGCTTTGACTTAAGCCTTTTCCTCTGCCTGGGATTCATCCACGTTGGGTACTGTCCATGTTGATCTAAAAGAGTCTTCGAACTTCTTTTGTTATCCATGTCCATCTTACTTCCATCTGTTTAAAAAAGGAGTTAAATAAGCCACATTAAATGTTCTATCTGCTATTTAATTGAAAACTAATAAAGACATACTGGAGAAATAAAACAGTGATTCGGTTTAGTTCTGTTAGTCTAACAATGATGGCAAAGTAAATAATTGGAAAGAAGATAGGTAAATAAGTACAAGTCAAATATCCTTTATCCAGAATTCCAAAATCCAAAAAACTTCTGGACCCAACCAAGGGAAGCTCAACCTGTACATGTACATATTCTATTAAGAAGCAATGGCATCTCTCAGAGAAGAGGCAGAAATAACCCATTCCAGATAGGAAAAACTGTAGGGAGTAATGGCAATAAGGGAATGGGAAGAACAGTCTGGAGGGCAATTTTAATATTTTGTAAGTAAACAATTTTAGAATGTTTTCTCATTATTCATGTATCTCACTTCACTGCCTCTGAACTATAATCAGAATCTAAATCCAGTATGGTAATTTCTTCTTCTTCCTTTCCCTCTGCAACTCTCAGATTGGACAACAGCTTGGGAGGGTTTCCAAGCCTCCCAGAACTGGTTTTAGGGGGGGGGGGGGGACATAGGACTACAGTGGGAAGGGTTTTTTTCCCCTTTTCTATTTCACTGAAAGAAGCAGGAGACGTACTGTGCTGGACCCTGGCCTTGGGTACCACAGATGGTTCTATCCCATGCCCAACACTTCGATATGGAGCACAAGAAACCAAAATACATGTATAAAAGAGCACCACATCTTATTTCTATAAATACTCCTTTTGGAACAGTGCACAACTATAGCACTTCTAACACTGGCCAGCAGTAATGGCTGTATTTTTGTAGCAGAGGTATTGAAGGACTTGCAAAGCATATAGAAATATGAGAAAAAACCAGCATTAAAAGTATTTAAAGAAGTGAGCATTTTCAGACTAAGCGCATACTGCAAATTTCACCAACCTGCTTCCAGTTCTTCAGTGTGTTTGCTGCACTCTAGAGAAAAATCTAAATACACTTACCTTCTGGATCTTTTTTCTCTGTGACTTTCTCGGCCGGAACAACAGTTACGATATCTTTCACTTCATCCATTACGACGTCACTGTTTGTTTTCAGGATGCTCTGCAACCTGGCGAGTTCCTTGGGGGCATTTTTCTTCCTCTTCTCCGCTCGCATCTTTCTCTTCCATTTGCTCCTCAAGCTTTTTGCCATCGTTGCTTCCTTCTGTAAGTAGGGGAAATAAGCACAAAGTTGAAAACTTGCAATAACTGGTTACATTACCAGACTTGTATGTGCACATGCTCATATAACCACACAGAGAGACCGAGATTAATCAATAATGAAAACGGTAGCACCTTATTGCAGGAGTGGAGATCCTGAAAGGCTGCTGAATTACAGCTCCTTAACCAATGGCCATACAGAAAGGGTCTGGTAGGAGTTGAAATATAACAACCCTTAAGAGATTTCCCCACGGTTGACTCCCCGTTACTTTTTCTGTCATCAAGGATGAATTCAAAGAGGAGCACTAGTAAAATACTGGCACCTCCACCTGACTTCCAGCATACAGTACATAAAAATAGGTACAGTTTAGAGTCTCAATTATCCAACATAAACTGGACTGGCTGATAGTTGGGATAGTTGAAAATGTTGGATAATCCTTTTCTTCCCTTTCCATCTTTTACGACCTTTTTTTTTTAAACTCAGTTTTGAAAATTCAATAAAGAATATTCTTAGAAAATGTTGGATAATCCGGAGGGTCCAAGAAGAGCCTTGAAATCACTATGACTTGCAAATGCATTGAAGTTTTTGCTGGAGTAACAGTGAAAGTAAATGTACAGAAATCACTGATCAACATTGTGATGTACTGTACAGTATAAAACAGTTCAGTCCTCTGAAAATTTAAAGAAATCACAGAAAATTTAAAGAAACCACAGCAATGTTGGATAATCCGGAATGTGGGATAACCGAAGGTTGGATCATCGAGACTCTGCTGTATTTAGACTCAGCCTAATACTAGGCAGAGCTAAGTGCACTGAAGCTCATTGAGATAAGGCTCCTGGCATATACTCAATTTTATACTATGAATGTAAGAAGTATATACAGTATCAATAAACCACATAATTAAAAAATAAATCAGCTTCTACGTTTTTATTTACGAAGCAACAAATAAAACACCGCAAGTTGAACATGAGCCAACGGTGTGATGCGGCAGCTAAAAAGGCCAATGCGATTCTAGGCTGGATTAATATTAAAAATTAATATTATTATTTTCAGGGTTTCAATTAATCTTTGTCTGGCTCTTTGCTATGGAATTCTGGGAGTTGGAGTTTGTTGTGGGGCCCTCTGGGCCCCACAACAAACTCCAACTCCCAGAATTCCATAGCAAAGAGCCACAGAAAGAGTTAAAAGCGCCTCCAAACCGGATTATTTCTCCAGTGTGGATGCAATTTACCTGCGAACGAGTTCCCTCACATGCACCGCCGCTTCCCGTCGGCCACCGCGACACGCCGGAAGTCCCTCCTCCTGAGAAGCACTCCTTCTTCCGGAGCTGCGCAGAAGAAGCCTGACTGAGCCACTCACAGCAGCAGAAGCAGCAAAAATTAAACGAGGCCACTCTCAGGCCTCCGAACGAACGAACGCGCACCTCTGGCTGCTTCTTCTTGTCCGCCACCGCCCCCTGGCGAGCGCCTCCGGTACTACTACTGCTACTACCCTAAAGGCCATCCATATAATTATACAGTACAGTATATTGTACCAGTTTGGTGGTTGTGGTGATTGTTGTTGTGTGCCTTCTTCATTCAAGTGGTTTCTGGTGTATGGCGACACACTTTCCCAGCCACAGAGGAGAGCAAAGTCAACTCCCAGTGGGGTGTGTGTGTGTGTGTGAAAGATTATTATATATTAGGTATATCATTACATATTAGTATATAGTGTGTGTGTGTGTATATGTGTGTATATATATATATATATATAAACCATGTTATACACGTGTGTGTGTAATGTATAGTATATATATATATATATATAATATTTAAGTATATATATATATATATTTGCATATATATGTATGTATATAGATATATATTATATAAGTATATATGTGTGTGTGTGTGTATATATTTAATATATAACTCTATATGTGTATATAATATAAGTATGTATACAGATATATATTATATAAGTATATATGTGCGTGTATATTCTCTCTATATAGAATATATATATATATACATACGTATATTATAGATACACAAACATATATTATATATGTGTTTGTGTGTGTGTATATATTCCATAGAATATATATAGAATATATATAAAATGTATAAAATATATTTTATATTTATATATTAAATATATATTTATAATAATGATAATAATAATAATAAAACCCAATATCCCAGTTATTACCTCCCTCTCCTAAAATATCAATCAATAAAATTATATATAGTGTATGTGTGTGTGTGTGTGTGTATATATATATATATATAAAATATATAGTATATATACTATATATTAGTACCGGTATATAGTATGATAACAAATATTAGGTATATATCATTAAAATATAAATAACAAATACTATAGGTTCGTTTTAGGTCAGAAATCAGGCACATAACAACAACGTCCTTCTTCCTGCACTGATAAATATAGCAAAAATTATCAACCTATGACCAGACAGCCACACCGACCTTAAACCAGAACCAGGTTTCTTTGGGGGACATTTTTGCCTCCCCTGGACTTTGCTGGGCTTCGCATCTCAGTGCCCCCAAAAGGCAAATCACACTTAAAGCCTCCGAGGGCACAATTTGCCACTTTAAATGTAGTTTTGGCTTTAGGGCTTGTTTGAAACCTCCCAAAAGCAGTTTTTAAGAACAAGAAGTGACTTGACAGCTCAAACCAAAAGTATAAGCAATAGTGTGTTGTGAATGTTTATGCATTGGCTGGCTCCATTTTACTATTCGCTACAGAACCAGTAAAACAACAAAGCTGAAACAAAGTGGATGTCCACCTTATCTTCCCATCTTGTAAATTAAATCCTCACTTGTAAAGATACAAAGTGTGAACTCTACAGATTCGTACCTGCATTTAGTCGTATTTTGGGATGACCACTTATAGCGGTGCACTTCAGTTAACAGTGTAGATCTGTTCCTGGATATTACTGCTTTAACAAAAAATTTAGTATTGGATTTAAAAAAAGTAAATAATGGGATGAATGGGAATATGTTCCTATACCACAAAAAAGAAGAGCCATGTGTTTCAGCAAACTTTTTATTCCAAGCAATATGCACATGTGGAATGAAACAACCAGGTGACGTACACTTTTACACTATAATATATATTAATTATATATTAAATGTATACCACAACATTTGTACTGCATATAACTTGTTATTTGATCACTATTAGTGGTGATTGTTAGGTCATCTCATTTCATACCTGTGAATGTAAGCCTTGCAAGTGTAACAAAAAATATTTCTGGCCTTCCAGAGACCATTTGAAAGCTTCTTCCAAAATTAATTCCAGGATGACATTTTTTCTTTCACCAACCTCCACTCTTCTGATTTCCACTTTGATGGCTGAATTTATAGATCTATGCTTGTTGTGGCACCAGAGCTCTCTCTGACAAAGTTAAATGTCTCACAAATCTAGAGTTCCCAGAAATCCCTAGCATTGAGCCAGAGCAGTTAAATCAGTCTCAAACTGGATTACAGTATTTCTGCAGTGTGCTTTGGATATAAGATTCTGGAGGCAGTTAAAATCGTGCAGGCCTGAATTTTATTTGGGTGTGGTGGTGTTGTTTTAGATTCCGTTTTTAACTTTTGTATATTTTATGTGACTTTATATTGGATATAGATGTTTTGTTTTGAATTTTATGCGATTTTAAATGTTTTATCTGTGAGCCGCCTTGGGTCCCAGGTGGCATATAAATGAAATAAATAAATAAAATTAAATAAATTGCGGTTTTCTTTAGCATCTACAGTAGAATTGGGTGGAGCAGAATCCCATTCTTTCCCATTTCAAGCCTTCTTACTCTGTTTACTGCAGACATCTGCTACATCCTTATACCAAAAATCTTTCTCCAACCCTCCTTCACTGTCCTCCAAATGCTGATAGTGGTTTAAAGCTAGACAGAGGATGAGGAAAAAAAGTTGGGGATGGACAGTAAGTAAAAGGCTTTATAAAAAGAAGCTTCTTTCTCAGAGGCTTTATTGACCAAGGCATGGATCGAGTCTCTATTTAGATGTGTGACTGGTGGAATGCACTTTCCTACTGTCTTCTCCCCAAAATACACCTGATTCAGACAGCTTTCTGAAAATCCTATGGAAGATCAAGAGTCCTGGCTGAATGAGATGTGGGAGAAGGAATTGTGGTAGATGCATCTGCAAGCGGAGCTCTTCAGTATATGTAACGCACCCATTATGCAAATATTTATTCAGTCCTCTAGACTTAAAAGCTGAGTGTAAACAAACAAGTACAAAACAACGGAACCAGAAGATCACGAGCACTATAAATGTGATTTCTATGCAAATAGAAATATTATTTCTATGCAAATGTGAATACCTGTACATCCAAGCAGTGAGACAATTCACAGCTGCAGCAAGTTAGAAATAATATAGTCTTCATAGTTTTAGTGTGCTTATTTCTCAACTGTAGTAAGAGAGGAAACCTTTGTTTCAATTGAGTTCTAAATGAATATAATCAAATTTATTAATAAATGTTTCACGCTTGAATGTTCCCTTGAAAGTCTTTCACTTTTGGGCCATCAACAGAGTGAGGAATGTAAGTGTTGTGCAAGTTTCCAGATACTGATATTTATTATATATTTATTCTTGTTCATGGACTGTAACTTATTTACCCCCTATGGATAAACAAAAGGGCATTCTTGGTAGGAGATGACATATCTTTGAGGAGGACCAGGCAAATGAATCTTGGCTTTTTGGGTTTGCCGTATGGTCTTTTTTTGTTTTGTGTAGCATTGCTATGCATATGTGATAGCCTTACCAAACAACTCGCATCACAACTGACCATCGCAACTGGTCCAACATATCAAAAGAACACAACACAATGGAGAAAACAGCTTGATGATTACTGCTTTTCACTAAGAGGTCCACTGACTTGTTTTCTTGTCTCTATCCATCCACTTCTTATTCAGGCTGCAGCTGCACTGCAGGAACAATCCAGTTTGACACCACTAACCGCTATGGCTCAATGCTATGGAATTCCGAGAATTGTAGTTTTGTGTTACATGTAGTCTTCTTTGTCAGAGAACTCTGGTGCCACAACAAACTAAAGTTCCCAGAATTCCACAGCATTGAGCCAGTTAAAGTGGTGTCAAATTGGAATATTTCCACAGTGCGGATGCAGCCTCAGATTTGCCAGTAGTAATTCAATGTATTAGATATAGTGAACATATATATGGGGCTGTTTGGGGAGAAGTGCCTTTAACAACACAGGAAATTATGACAAGGGAGTGAAATGAAGAGTTAAGGTTTATAATAACGTGACAAGCTTTATGGGATAATCCAAAGTGGAACTGCATTCATGAATCTACTCTATTGTCTGTGTCTCAACTCTGCTATAATTCTATGTTTCTACCCATTTAATTATAAGCAAACCAGTGTGAGGTAGTGGTTTCGAGTGTTGGATTATGACTGTGAAGACCAGAGTTTGGATCCCCACTGAGACATGAAACCACTGGATGATCTTGTACAAGTTACACTCTCTCAGCCTCAGGGGATGGCAATAGCAAATCCTTTCTGAAGAAACAGGCAAAGAAACCCCCATGACAGGGTTGTCTTAGGGTCATCATAAGTTGAAAAAAACTGAAGGCACACAACAACAAGGCTGACTTAAGGCCCCATGAATTAAATTTTGAGAAGATAATTGAATTGGGGCCCAACTTACTTTTTTAAAAAAAAAAACACATATCAGCTAGAATGCTGTTGTATGGGCAGGTAGAAACTCAAGCTATAAAAATAAGATGGTTGACACTAAGCACATGAAAATCGAATTTTCATACATCAGTGAGCAACACTGTCAGGTCTCACACTTCTGAGAATGAGGGGAATGATATGTAGGCTAAAGACTATTAACTGCAGGCAATCTTAATGTTTGGTACACTTTCAAGATCTGAACACTGTCAAGTCTAGAAGGAGCTGAGAATGAGGAACATTGCTACCCCGTGTAGTGTAAGCATATAGGGTTATGCTAATTGTCAAATACAACATTAATTTTCTGTTCCTACTTAATGATCTAGAAACTATTGGTTTACCATCTTGCAGCACTAGGCAAAAATGCAAATAAAGAGACAAATGGCTTGCATAATTATCATTTCATAAAATTTATTTTTGTGAGTTCCAGATATCATCCTAATGGAAGAGCAGATGGAATGCAACTGACACCTCTGCCCTGCCAGCACTCCACACTACAAGACCAAAACAAACACTAGTCAATAAATAGTATACTGCACAGAAATATTTTGTCCCTTATTATCAGACTATCATAGAAAACAACTTTCAGAAGGAGTTAAAGTTGAGTTAAAACTTTTTCAGCATCCCAAAAGGACCATCAAAAACTATTTGGATATGGTATAGATATATATCTGTGAGCTTCTTAAATTTCACAAAAATTGAATAAAGAACCCAAAGCAGTCCCCTACTGCAGGAACTACATAAAAATAGATCCTAGTACTTCAGATAGATGTTAATTCATTTCAAAACAGATCAAGTATCTACTTTCAGAATCAAGATATCTCTTCCCCCCAAATGGAATATGTTGTATGAAGGTTAAATGTTCCAAAATACAGATGTATTTGGAAATACAGTATTTTGCTTTAGCTAGCAGAATATTAAAAGCTTTTAGAGGAAGCAAGATTGTTGTAATATTCCTTCAAATTAAACTGCCTAGATTGCAAGGGTCTCAAAAATGGCGACCGCAAACAGAACTTTAGGTTATTTAAAACTTCAGTATTGAATAGCAAAATTAAACTGTTTTATGCCAGCCAACCACTGACAATTGTTGATCTCAAAGGACACATCTGTGGCAATTACTGCCAAAATAAAACAGAATTTTAATAGTGCTTATTGGCACAATTGGAAGTTGATGAGCAAGTCTTTCAATCAATAATAATATACAAACTGATGGAAGGAAGCCTTTACCAAACAGCCAATATGTAATTATCTGATCTCAGAATAGAATCATAAGCATCTACTCTCTAGAACATCCTTTATACACAAAACACTGAAACCACCATGGAATGTCTCAAAGCACACTGCAAATTTTCTAGGTCTTTATTAACTCTTCAAATACTGCACCCATTTCCCCCAAGTATGAAGAACTCCCAATTACTTTTTATTAAATGCTTCTAGCAAACGCAGCAGGTGCAGAAACAGATTGATGATGTCCAAATAGAGGTTGATTGCCGCCAGGATGTATTCTTCCGGGGAGAGTTTGTGCATTAGCAGATGAGTGTCATAGATGATAAAGCCACAGAACAGAAGAGCTCCTACAGCAGCAAATGCCACCTCTACCACTTCATAATAGAAAAAAAGCTGTAACCAAATAACACAGAGAAAGAGATTGAGTGCAACTCTCATTTCATAAAACCGCCTTAAAATCAGATATCAATAATAGAATTATACTGAAATGTTTTATTTGTTTAAAGAAAATTGTGTATGCACAGCAAGACACCATTTTCTTGATTGTACATACAGGCCATTCCTGAAACTCAAATTTTTCTCTTTTCCTAAAACATTTGTCATATCCTGCCATAAGACTGTCACTACAGTAGAGCTTTTCTTCTCTTAAAGTGACAAGACTGAATTCACTTCAAAACAAGCACAATTCTCATATTGTAGCTGCAATGTTAATGGACTACTGCCAATTCAAGGTTTATGACACATTTCTTAATATATCAAGGGTATTCTTGCCCCAAATGGTTTCTAACAACTAGGCACTTCAAAGCAAAGAGAGCATTTTGCCTCTGCAGCATAAGAACAATATCATGGAAGGATGTTTTGAAGTGCATTCTTCAAAAAGATGAGCCCTTTGCAACCTGTGGTTCTGTATCCAGACATGGTTTTAACCCTGACATACACTCTAAAAACATTTCTCTTCTACACTCAAAGACCCGGGACTTCAATACTTTATTCAGAAATCTATTTTATGGCATCCTTGTGTTTGACAAGTTAAGCATATCATCAATTTGAATCATATTAACACTCACAGCATAGCTTACAGCTTTCTCTGCTTCTAATATCTTAATCTTAATCAAACCACCAAGTATAGCTGTTATTTACAATACAATTCCATGAGTGTTTACTTAGAAGTAAGCCCTATTATGTCCAATGGAGCCTATTTCCAGACAGGGCTGTATAGGATTGCAGTCTTAACCCCTGTTCATTACAAACAATGGTGGGCACCAGGAGATCTGGGTGGAGTTGCTATAATCACAATGACAAATACTGATGAAGGAAGCTTAAATGTAGTCTGGTCTGATGACTGAAGTGACAAAATGGAACATGATTTGAAACAGGATGAAAATTATTGCTCAACATAGTGTCTGAATACAACAAAAACCAAAGCTGCTAAAGTTGAGTAATAATAGTTTAGACAAATCTAAACTATACCAATTCAATTAAAATTTATGTATTGAACTACTTTTATCATCACTGCTATTTTCACTAAAGAAGAATGCATGTTGAAAATTATTATTTTCTAATCCACTCGCTGCTCAAACTGTTTTTACTACATAGGACTTGTGAAAAAAACAAAGAAGATACATTACAGCACAAAAATCTAATTCAGGAATTTCATCATTTGTTTTAGTTGTTATATTTCAAGACATTTCACACTGTTAACTTAGACCTTTCACAAATTTAAATTATCCAATACACTTTCCAGTATTAGTCAAGAGCATGACAACTTACCTTTAGAAAACCTGCCAGGACAAGAATCCATAAGCAAGCAAATAACCTGTGAATACAGATTAGGAGATTTTATTTTAAGAAAGTGCTTTCATGTTAGACTGGGATGGGAATCACATTGGCTGCCAGTTGTTGCTGTACTACAGTTCCCAGAATTCTTCACCACTGGCTATGATGGATCAGACTGCCAGGACCTGTAGTCCAATAACATCTGGGTGATCCTCATCACTTTTTTACACACAGAGTGCAGGATGCCTAATTGTCTCTATATATACACCAGTGGTTTCCAAACTTTGGTCCTCCATGTGTTTTGGACTTCAACTTCCACAAGTCCCAGTTAACTTGGGCAACAATCAAGATTTCTGAGAGCTGAAGTCCAAAACATCTGGGGACAAAAGTCTGAGAATCAATGATGTACACATATATGACTGTAAGATGCATACTCCTATTTTGACACAGTTATTTTAACTGCTTTTTAGTCATAACAAATCACGAATGATACAAATCTAGATCTCTCTGCTGTGCATCAAACCAATTGCCCATACTTAATCAGCATAGCTACCCTAGGTTTTTCACAGAACAGATCTTCATAGAAACTATTACATTAATACCATTACTCTGTCTTATTCTAGAATGACAATAATTGACTTTTTTAAAAAACAAAAAACAAAAAAACAAGGCAGTTATAGAAAACTCACCAATATATCTGTATAAATCATTTAAAAGAAAGATCCCAAAGTAACCTACCCAGCTCCAACTTTGCTGAAATCCCTTTTGGACTGCAAAGTATATGCAGTGAGAGCCAGAAACACAGCAGTAGTGAGAATAAAGGCTTGTAGGACAACAGATACTTCATAGAAAGTCACTATAGAAGACAAAAAACAAATGAGGTCTCTTAAAACTATATCTCAAATAGATGGTATCATTTTGTTTGTTATTTTATCTTACACTAATGTAGGTATCATGCTCACATTTAAAACTGGTATTTTAATCAGCTACATCTAGTTTATATTAGAAACTATGTACACCTTTATGGTCAAATAGAATGTCTATGAAACCATGCACATTTCTAGAACTAATTAGAGTCAGGTATAAACATTCTTCTTGCGGTAGAGATGCTGTTCTATTAATACTTCAGAATGGGACAGAGGAGAAAATGAATCAACACACAAAGCAGCATTTTTCTAATGTTCTCGTTCATTTTACCAAGGAGAGGCCAACACATGTCAAAACTAGCATAGCATTTGTAGCATACTCAGTGAAGCTCAGGTCTGATCCTTCAGTGTGGCTTTCAAACTCCTTGGCGGAACAAGAGGGCAGGAATGTTGAGCCTGCATCATTGGGCTGGAGAAAGAGTAGCCCAAGACCACTCCGGCTGGAAGCAGGTCAGAACCATGGATGCAGGGTCTGACCGGTGCTGCTCCTTTTTGCTCCCGTCTTAAGGAACGGAGTGCAGCTTCTCGCCACTTTGGAGGTATGCATCATTTAATTGGCATGTCTCCAAAGTGGCCAGAAGCTGCTTCATTTGGCCTGTCTGTTTTACCCCATTCTTCATAAAGCAGTAATGGATAGCTATGGCCATACAGATTTTTTTACTATATATAACTCCCACAAGCCCTCACCACTCAGAATGCTATCTAGGTTCTAATAGAAGCTGGAGGCAAAAAACAAACAACACAAAACAAAGCAAAAACACTACCCTCTGAAGAGTCCACCCCTGTTCAGAAGACATTTTACACATGTGCACACACTTGTCAACAGCAGCAAGAAAACAGACACTTTCCCTCTTATCTCCCAACAGAGAAAGTCATTATGCAAAACAACGTAAGGACATGGAAGATATGCAGGTTCCAACCAATACCAATCAATTATTGCTAACATATGGTCAAAAAATTGTAGTTCCTAGCCCAATCCCTTCTGCACTGGGCATTTATTCTTTCACTTCTGTCTGTCCTGCCCCCAGTTCAGGAAGCTCTGGAGGCACTGAGCAAGCAGCTAGAAGTCTTGCTGCTTAGCAACACCTTTGAAAGTTCAGCATGGGAACTCCCCCATTCCCTTTTCTTCTCCAGGATCAAGCATACAACTGCAGTCATCTTGGGCTTTAGAAGTGCTCTGAAGCAACAAGGACACTCCCTCTTCCTAGACGGAGCTACCAAGCGAATACAAGTTCAAAGGTAAGTCCCTGCCAATGTCTCACTTGGCAGAGTGTTTGGACTGAAGAATTATTTTTGTGAGTGCCTTTGCTTACAAGTACTATGGTAAGCTCTGATGCACAGCTTGGAATGGTTATTCTTGGAGTTGTAGTTCAAAAAGGGTAACCTTTTTATTCTTTTTAAACTACAACTTCCAGAATCCCCACTAGCCAGCATGGCCATTAGGGACTGCATTCCAAAAAAGGTAACTTTTCCAAGTTCCACCTGGCAGTTAGAAACAGGAACAATGTGCATCTTCTTTCCCTATCAATGAAACATAAGATAAGACTGAATATTTACCTGTAATAGCCACAGTCAGGGCTTCTAAAATGGTCTATGAGAGATAAAAGAAAAGCAATCATCATCTTTAACTAACATTATGGTAGTGTCACTCAGCTGTCCCAAGCCAAAGGGCCCTGATATTCTCAGAGATCTTTGTGCAAATTATTGAGCCTGCAGGCAGGGTCTCCTTTCCTCGCCACCCAGGACATTTACAGTTGATACCCATGTGCTGAATACAAAAGTCATCAACATTTATCTGCTCACAGTGAGAACAAACAGTCTTAATCTACCCATTTCTCCACCTTGACTGAACTAACACTTGACAGTTTTGTAAGCAGGTTCATATCAGCATGAAATCTACACGTGCCACAGCTGGATTCATATGGTAAGAAACACCTCCTTTTTTATTACAAGATGTTGACTAGGTTTTTGTCTAGAGGCTAAAGGCATGAATCCATTTGTTAGTTCCAACTAGATTAGCCCTGCTGAATCTATCAGAACTTGGCAAATCAATATTCATGTAAGTGCCAATAATTCAATGGATCCACTCTAGCTGGGACTAACAAGTGGACTTAGTCTAAAGTATTTGCTTCCTGAAGTCCACATCTGAAGATATGACAATTGTGTATACGAAAGGTATAGCACAAGTTCCAGATAGACTGGTTTTAAAAGGCTAGTTTTAAAACAAAGAATTTTAAAACCTTTAAGTGGGGTATAATTAGGTATGAGAAATAAAGTAAAGTCACTCCACTAGAACATCTATGACTATATTTAAAATTTGCACAAAATCTAAAATGGGTTATACAAATACTTACAAATCCAAACAGAAGATATAAATTAATTGGATGCTGGTGTCTGTACAGTGTAAGTGCCACAATCATAACCAAAGAACCAACTAAGGACACCAGAAGTAAAGCAGGGCTGTAAGATTTAACAGAGAACATAGACACCATTAGAAATCTATTCACAGAATCTGTTTTAATGCAAAGGATAGCAGCCGTCTATCAAATTATTTCATGAATGTTTTAAATGCTTAAATGGGTCAATACAGAAGGTTTAGAAATATCTTTACTTGCTATACAAAAGTAAAACACAATCTGTAGAAAGTTATCAACATTTCAAATATATGAAAGTCTTCCACCATGTACTTGAATTCATTATAGCAGTTGATTCCTCAGTAAATTCTTCTGAAGAAATTGTGTCAGTTTCATTCAGGAACATAGCTGAGAAAAAGAAAAACTTGACCACAGAATGCAGTGGATGCCAATGATTTGTATGTGAGAAAGTAAATGGCCTGCAATCCAGGGCACCTTCATGGTAGGAAAAACATGGTGATCTTTTTGTTTCGTTTTTGTTTTGCCCCAACACAAGTATCAGGACTGGAAGGCAGAGTTTTGCACCCAATGCCATATAATTTGTAAGGGTCCAACCCAGTAATGTTCTTTTCTCTCCACATGTCACTCACTTGACTGGAAAGAAATAAACAGTTGCTCTAGGGTTTGACTTCAGGTGGGCAAAGATCTTCCTTCCTTCTGCCCTCTTGAACATGACTTGTTGGGGCAGACCCCTTCTTTCCCTAGCTCAAATATACCTAGCTTGAAAGCAAAAAACCTTACTCTTATGTCTTTATCAGTATCCTGAAACAAACACTAAGCAGATTTGGAAAATGACAAGTCTTTATTTCTCTGTCAGGAAAAAATCAGGTTTCTGCTATAGAACAGAGGGGGTGCTGGGGAGAAAGAAACAAAAACCAATGTAGAATCAAAATTCCCAGGACTACATCATGGTTTTACATGCCATTAAAAGATACTAAGCAGTATGCAGCATTAAGACTTCCTCTGGCAGAATGGCAGAATCCAGTGGAAATAGAAGGGTTGGTTGTTCCTCCCTACAGTCCACCCCACAAGCACCCCAAAGCCAACTTGTAGGGGGGCTGAGAAGAGACGGTGCAAAGAACTGCAGACCTGGGAACTGTCCCATTGTACCAGAATTGCAACACCAGGACAATGTTGGATTTTGGTCATTCTGTCCATACTGACTGTACATTAAAAAGTAAAAATAAGTAGATTTGTTAAAGGACTTTACCTTTCATGCACAAATGTTCGAATTGTACTGGAGTACAGAAAAGCTGCAGAGGTCACTGTGGTCAAGAAAATTTGAACTGAAAGTATGCTGTACACTTTGCGCAGGAAAGCTAAGATACAGGAAAGAAAACATATGAATTTAGCTTAGTCACTGATCAATTTCCTTTTAAGGGATTTATAAAGACAAAATATTGTTGTAGTTGTTATCATCACTATTTTATGTTGTTGTTGTTATAATCATTTATATACCACTGTCCTCCCCACAATGGGACTCAAGGTGGTAAAACAATACAGATTAAAAATGATACAAAAATTTTGATAAAAGTTGACAATTGCCCAAGAATGAGATGTTGGGGTCTGGCCTATAGTTATCCAGTACAGTGAGATCCAGGGAAGGTTTTTCAAAAGGTCTTACAAATGACTCCTTCAGCCAGCTAGGACTGTGCTCTGATTCAAACAGGCATTAATAACTTACTTGCCCACCCCCCTGGCCTTTTTAATAAGCCAGGAAGAGCGATGGTTTAGTACACATGTGGTGGCTCTAACCTCTCCAAGGAGTCTGTCCAGATCCTTGGGCTGCACAAATTGAAAAGTATGCATCAACACTGGAAAGAGAATCCTGGTGGCCACAGCTGTGACTACAACACATGCCAGGTCAGAAGAGTCATCCAGGATCAAGTCCTGAATGGCAATTGTTTGACCATTCACTGACCTGGCATTGAGCAACAGGATTTTCAGCCCAGGAGCTTGCTGCCAGGGCTATTCGGATTATTTGGAATGGGAGACAGTTTGAAGGTAACCAACACCCTATTGTGAACTCTATCCCCAGGATGGTGCAATAATCTGTGTCTTGAATGAATTGTAGAATTGACTAAGCAGGTCAACACACAGGTCAAACCAGAAGGAAAGGAATTTTAAAACAGTAGTATCCACAGTTCCAAACTGGTTATTACAGGTTAATGCTAACCTTGGTTAGCAATGATAAAGTTAAGCATCAGCAAGACCATGTGACTAGTTCAAGTCATTACTTCTCAGCTCAATTAGTTCACTACTCCCTAAAGAAAACGGAGGAGGACGTAATTGCTACAAGGGTTTACTTTTCTCACAGCTAAGTACTAAACTGTTATAGCCTCCCATATATGACTCTTCCAGTAACCTATGCCCACTGATATTGGGCATGAGAAATGTGTGACTGTAGCAATCCAGGCTTACAAAGGATTCTTCTCCTGTCTTTCCCTAACTAGTTTGACGCTTTTCTTCGCTCTGAACTATTTGCTTTATCATACTAAGGGGCAAACAGGATTTAAACGAGAGTTAAACGGGAGTTAAAGAGTAAATGACCTATGTTTATCACAGGACATTTCCTGTTTAACTCTCGTTTAAATCCTGTTTGCCCCCTAGTGTGAACAAGCAGTAAGTGTCTAATCCTGGGTCCTTTCATTTCCTTTAACTTCTTTACATTGAAGTGTTTTTATATACTTGTTAGCGTGTTTCTAATGTTGTTACTAAATAACTACTCCTTTGTGAACAAGAAGAAAATAACTTTTATTTACAGAAAGAGCTTGTGATGGTATCTGTTTTGGTACCTGGTTCTCAAAACTTGTGGTTACAAAGTGTATATTACTTAATTGGTTACAAACTGACTTTGGCTGGTACAGATAGCCCTAAAGTGGTGGCTTGACACAGCCCCTTTGAGTGCTGGATCAGGGCCGCAGCACCCACAATTTGCAGCCCTGATCTAGTGTTTTTCTGGCCCAAAAAGAGGCAGCAAAATGTCACTCCTTTTGGGGGCAGAAAAGGGGTGGCTTTTCTGCTGTAGTGCGGGCTTTTCGGCTCTCCCGTGGATGAAGTATTATGCCGGTCTGTTTTCCCTCTTTGTTTCAGTTCATTCAGTAACTTCTGTTACACTTCAACTGTGCTTTAAGTCTATATACACACCTTCTACTAAAGCCCATTCATTAGGAGTATAAATCTTATGAATCTCTAGCTTTATTCATAAGTTACAATTCTACAGAATAACGTGGGCATGAGCCTTCCCTTCACCGGCTCTCCAGTGATCAAGGAACTTACCACTTTAAACTGATTCCACAGGAGAACTTCTGTCCTTCTGAAATCCTTCCTCCCTGTATGGGAATCTGAATCCCCCTCAAGGCTTAGCCCTTAGTTCCAACTGCACTCCTGACAGTTCCAAGACACACTCAAACCATCTCAATGGCTCCTCCTCCTCCTTTTTATAGCCGCTCATCAGGCAGCCCCCCACCTTTTTGCCAGCCTGACTCTGATTGGCTGCTCAGAACATACCATTTTGGTAGTATCTCTCCACAGTGACCTCTGGTTCTCCAGGAATTTCAGACTTCAACTCCCAGAAGCCCCAGCCACCTTGGCCAGTGTCTAGGAAGCCAGGGAGCTGAAGTCCAAAACACCTGGAAGATGATGGTTTGGGAACCACCACTGCTCCAGGTGTTGCTTAACTGAAACTCCCAGCATTTCTCACCATTGACTATGTTGGGTAGTGCTGCTGGGAACTACAGTCATCACTCCATGTTTGCGGCTTTGAAATTTGTGGATTTGATTATTCACTGATTTGATTATTATGTTCTCTCTAGGAATATCTCGGTCCTCCAGTGCAACTCTATGGTCAACTTTAACCAAAGGTTGCACTGGAAGACCTAGAGATTCCTAGAGAGAATACTCTACTAGGCCTTTGTAGCTCCTCCAGCGCAGTTCTATGGTTAGTGTCTGTCAGACGTTGACCACAGAGTTGCACTGGAGGAGGACCTAGAGATTCCTAGAGAGGTGTCCTGTAAGGTAAAAACATGGTGTTTTTGTTATGTGCAGTTTTTCCATATTAATGGGGGTCTTGTGCCCCTAATCCTATTGAATATGGAGGGACAAGCATACAGTCCAACAACATCACAATGCACGTGGCTAATACTAACTGGCTAAATCTGCTATTGGTTCAAAGGTTCTTTGTGCCCATGTAAGAATGCCTTGCAGGGTTGTTGTCAGTTTTACTAGTCCCACTAATGTCATCTGGAAACGCAGAGGCAGCTTTTCCTTCCTAAGTTACAATTCATAAGTTACAATTTTACAGAATAATGTGGACATGAGACTTCCCTTCACTGGCTCTCCAGTGGTCAAACTGGATCAAACTATTTGCTTTAGCTGTTTACTCTGTGTGTTGGAGGCAACACTTAAAAGTTAACAGTTAAAGGAGACGAGACAGCTTTGTTGTTTTCCAAAAGTAACAAACATTGCCCCTTGTAGCTTTGCCTCTGACACATGTAAGATATTGCCTGTATTAATGAGGTCCTCAGGGTTTGAATCACCATTTCAATTATCAGGGCATTCGGAGTTTCCTGATAATATTCCAATATTATTTGCCATATCCATTATTCTGTATTACAAATGAATTAAGGTACACAAAGAATACATTGCTGGATATTGTATGAACCCAAGAGATCCTGGTTTAGTGAGATTAATACATATATACAAGCTAAATAATATTTAGACATCAGAGCCTGATGTCTAAAAAGCCAGATAAAGATTGTTATTAATATAATTTGAATAGCAGGCCCAAATTCTTTTCCGCAATTTTTCTGTCAGGGCACCTCTGTCCATTATTATTATTATTATTATTATTCCACTTTTCTCCCAAGATTGGGACCCAAAGCGACTTACAATGCAATGATCTGCTGCCTTATTTTGTTGTATTTTTAATTGTGATTGTTTTAAACCTGGTATTAGTTTAATTTAATTTTAAGGGGTGGGTGGTTGGGCTTGGGTTACTGTAACTGTTTTATCTTGTGCTTTTTAATTATTGTAATTATTGTATTGTGATTATTGGTTTGATAGAGGAGTGGGCTATAAATTATTATTATTATTATTATTATAGTCTTAAAAAACACAGTACAATTAGAAGCTTACAATGCCTTTGAGCATTAGGCAGCAAGGAACAAATTCTGTTTTTCGTTTCATTATCACACCTTTGTGCTAGCAGCAGTAACTTTTTATCAGTTTCATTTCTGATTTTAAAAAAAGGACAAAAGTGAAAGTAAAAGCACGAAAGTAAAAGTATTTAAGGCAAAGCCACAAATGGATAATATCAGTAAACCACCTGAGGTAGTGGTAGTAAAGGAGGGTATGTCGGGGGGGCTACGTTTCGGCTGCGTCCACGCTGTAGAAATAATCCGGTTTGATACCAGTTCACACTGGAGAAATAAACCGGTTTAAGTGCCATGGCTCAATGCTGTGAAATTCTGGGAATTGTAGTTTGTTGTGGGCCCAGAGCGGAGCGGAGCTCCGCTCTGGGCCCCACAACAAACTACAATTTCCAGAATTTCACAGCATTGACTCTGTTGTTTTTGTTGTTGTGTACCTTCAAGGTGTTTCCAACTTCAGCTGTGGCCTAGTGGTTTGAGCACTGGGCTACGGCTCTGGAGGCCAGGGTTCAAATCCCAGCTTGGCCATGGAAACCCACCGGTTGGCCTGAGGCAAGTCACACTCTCTCAGCATCAAAAAAGTGGCAATTCTGAAGAAACCTGCCAAGAAAACTCCATGACAGGGTTGCTATAAGTTGGAAATGACTCTTTGGGTGAGTCACACTCTCTCAGCCTCAAGAGGATGCCAGTTCTGAAGAAACTTGCCAAGAAAACCCCATGATAGGGTTGCTATAAGTTGGAAATGACTCATTAGGTGACTTTGGTTGAGTCACACTCTCTCAGCCTCAAGAGGATGCCAATTCTGGATAAACCTGCCAAGAAACCAGGGCTGCTATAGGTTGGAAATGACTCTTTGGGTGACTTTGGGTGAGTCACACTCTCTCAGCCTCAAGAGGGTGGCAATTTTGAAAAAAAAATGCCAAGAAAACAGGGCTGCTATAAGCTGGAAATGACCCTTTGGGTGACTTTGGGCGAGTCACACTCTCTCAGCCTCAAGAGGATGGCAGTTCTGAAGAAACCTGCCAAGAAAACCTTATGACAACTATAAGTCACACTCTCTCAGCCTCAAGAGGATGCCAATTCTGAAGAAACCTGCCAAGAAAACCCCATGATAGGGTTGCTATAAGTTGGAAATGACTTTCTGGGTGACTTTGGGTGAGTCACACTCTCTCAGCCTCAAGAGGATGCCAATTCTGGATTAAAAAACCTGCCAAGAAGGACAGGGTTGGGGGGGGGGACTCTTTACCCATGCGGATGTGGACGCTGGCGGAGGCGACGTTGGTGCCATAGTTGAAGTCGTCCTCGATGGAGGTCCTCGGGTAGGAAGGGCTCTCCGCAGCCATGGCTGCTAACGACGACGACGAGGAGGAAGTTCACCTCACTCCCCTTAATCCCTTCTTCTCCAGGAAGGATTCGGCCTCGGAGGGTTCTAACTAAGAACAACGTCACCGCCAACCGTCCTTTGGTGGAACGCCGGGACTTTTTTTTTAAAAGACTACAACTCCCACAATTCTTTGCTTCCTCGAGAAGGCCTGAGGGGAGAAGGTTTCAACCTGGGACACAGGTGTGTGGGACCCAACCTTTGGTTCTCCTCCATCTGTTTTGGACTTCATCTCCCATCATGCTTTACTACTGGCTTAAACTGACTGGGGCCTCTGGGAGTTGGAGTCCAAAAGGACCAAAGATTGGGAACCACTGGACTGCTGTTATATAGTGCTGCTGCTGTTCCACTTTTGCTTCCCTCCTGTCCTGTTGCATTCTGGGATTTGCAGTTTAAAGAGGGGGCCTTGAGAACCCTCAGCCAGAGAGCTCTTTTAGGCCTCACTGAACTACAAAACCCAGAATGCAGCAGGAGGCAGACAGAGAGAGGGCAGTAATAGTGGTATAACAGCACTATTAAGAGTGTAGTGGTTTTTGTTTACTGGTGTTTGTCTTGAATGGTCATTTTAAATTTAGGCCTTTGGGTTATAGGGCTTTATGATATTATTATTTTGTAGTTTAATGTGTTTTAATGGACTTCAGCTCCCATAATTCCAGACTGTTGGCTGGGGATTCTGGGATCTGAAGTCCAAAACAGGGTTGGCCCAAAGGTTGGAACACACTGCTGTATACTGTATTCAGTCAGAATGGTATTTTAATATTTTTAATGTTGTTAGTCGCCTCCATCGCATTGGAGAGGTGGGGTATAAATAAATATTATTATTATCATTTTTGCATTATTATTATTATTATTTCCAGTATAATTGACCTCTCAGAAACTCTGAAACTGAAACCTACCTCCATCTTCCTCCACTTTTACCCTCCGGTTGTTTGAGCTTCAGCTCCAGCTGCATCCACACTGCAGGAATAATCCATTTTGACACCGCTTTCATTGCCCTGGCTCAGTGCTATGGGATTTTTTAGTTTGGTGTGGCACCAATGGTCTCTGACGAAGAAGGTTAAATGCCTCACAGAACTATATTTACCAAAATTCCATAGCATTGAGTCATGGCGGTTAAAGTGGTGTCAAACTGGATTATTTCAGCAGTGTGGATGCAGCTTATACTGGATGGAGCTGATGGAGTTGAAGTCCAAAACAACTGGAGGGTACAAGGTGGAGGAACATGGAAGTAGGTTTCAATTGCAGTATGTGGAGTAGGGTTTCAATTATACTGGACTGAAACGTATGGAAAGCGGTAGACTTAGGTCCAAAACACACTGCAGAAATAATCCAGTTTGAGACAGCTTTAACTGCCCTGGCTTGATGCCAGGAAATCCTGGGAACTGTAGTTTTGTGAGACATGTAGTTTTCTCTGTCAGAGAGCTCAGGTGCCACAATAATCTACAATTCCTAGGATTCCATAGCACTGAGCCAGGGCAGTTAAAACAGTCTCAAACTAGATTATTTCTGCAGTGTGTTTCGGGCCTTAATTGCACTCGAAAAATACAAAGGGGCACGTAATATAAGGACAGAAATATAGAATTGAAGAGTTGGGAGCAACTGCAAGGGTCATCAAGTCTAACCACTCAGAATTTTATGGAATGTGAGCTTCTTTAACCAAACTCCTGGTTTAATCAGCACAACTCAAGATGTGCTGGATTTTGCTACACAGACTTTTCAGGGGAGGTAGTATTTTTACAACCAGTCATATGGAAACAAAATGAAAACACAGCAGTGTGATGAAGAATTGTTGGTTGACCCAACGGATCTGTTGAGCAAACCTGAAATGACCTCACGCTTGCTTTTTGTCTACGTAGTAGTCTCAAATCAGTCATTTTGGAATAGGGTGACACTTTCTCGTTTTAAAATGTTAGGTGAAAATGAAACCTTGCCATGGCGACACTTTTAATCAGGAAATCCAATTCAGTGCTAAGCAAAGCACAAATTAGAAGCGAGACATTTATTGCTTTTTGAGAGCTACTTGAGATAATAATTTTCATTATTTATTATTTTATGAGAAACAGGACTCCTAGCTCATAAATTCCAAATAATCACTTTCTCTCAGCCGAGTTGGTAGGAGAGGTCTTCTTCAGTGCTTATATTGGCTCCTAATTGTAGGCGAAAACTCTTAATGTATCTTTTCAGAACTATGCTTTTGAAGGCACCAGTCATGTACATTATTTTAAAATGCATTAGGGTGTAGAAACAACTGTGTAGATAAATAGGGGGGGGGGGGGTAGGAAAAAATAGGCATTTTATCTGTGGGTGGGTATCACACAACATTTCCAGATGTTGCACTTCATCTTCCAGAATGTTTCAGCATTCGTTGTGCTACTTGGGGCTGTGGGTACTTGGAATTCAAGATATGACTTGTTGTCCCATTGAGTTTAAGTTGTTGTTGATGAGTTCCCATTTCCAGTCATAATACCAGCTTATTTTTGTTCTCCTGAATATATCTCTAGGGGTCAGGAATGTGCTTGCATTCAGATTTTTCAGGCTTTTATATAAATATCTGCACTGAAATAGACAAGTGAAATCTTAACATTCTCTTTATACCAAGTCACACAAAGTAAAAGCATGAAGAACGACTATAGTATTTTAGATTCAGTCGCTTTCCTTTAAATACTGTTTTGGCAGAAAACAAAACAGAAAGAAATATGTTTAAAACAGGTATTAATGGAATAGAAATAGTCCTTCCATTAATCAGTGCGCTTTTAAAATGACTAATCATCGCTAGTGAATATTTATATTGCATGATTAGAGGGTTGTTGGTTTTTTTTTTGGTAATTTTAAGTGTACTTTGTTTTTTAAATGGGAAGCTTTTAGTATTATAAAAGCATAATTATTCTTCAGTACATTCTTTTAAATTTTAGGAGTCAGTATTTACATATTTCAATTCCAGCATCAAAGTATTCATTAAACCATAAAAACACTGGAACTGCTGGAAAAAGAATAGTTTTCAAAAATTGAATGCAAATTTTGTTAAATGCTGTAAGCACTTACAAAGATGGTTAAATCTACCTCTTTAAAAATTCTGTTTTCTATGACTAAAAAGGTCATAAACATAAACTTTGCATTTGAACACAAATTACATCCCTTCTGTCTTTAAAAAAAATCTTAACGTGTCTTTCTCCAAAAAGCATAGCAGCATACTTCAAAGATACAAGCTGGCTTCACTTGTTCAATCAGCATTTTAATCAGAGCTTGGAAAAGTTACTTTTTGGATTATACCTCCCAAATCCCAGCCAGCATGGTCATTGGTCATGCTTTTGGGGAGATTCTGTGAGTCATATTCCAAAAAAGTAATTTTGTGAAGCATTTTATTTTAATGAAAACAGAGCTTCCTCTATTAATGGAAACACTGGCTAGTTTCCTTAGTTGCCTTCTAAGAACGAGAGAGTGTGACTTGCCCAAGGTCACCCAGTAGGTTTCTATGATCGAACAAGGATTCAAAGCTGCTACACCACACTGGCGTTTTACTAATCTTAACTATACTTATTGAATGATCCGTTTTTGTAAGAAATCACTTTCTATGAAGCTTCTCTGTACAGTATATGGCTGCCATGTACCCTAGTTACTGACCTGCTGAACTTCACCAATATGGGTCCACTGAGCTTACCGGTAGTTGCCCCCAACAAACAAACTGGGTTACTAATTTTAGCAACCTGTGGAAGGACACCAGGCTGTGTCAACTCTGGAGCCCTGCCTGGGATGGAACTCGCAACCTTATGGCTGTGAATGACTGCAGTGACATTTAACCACTGTGCCACCAACTTGTTTGGCTAATGGTGGGAAAAGATAAGCTAAGGCATAGGTTTCATTAGGTCTGGGCCTGGGCTATATAAGCCAGGTTTTAGTACATCCACCAGTCTTCTTGGGAGTAGGGTTGTTGCATTCCACTTCTTCAGATACAGTTACCTTATTTGCATATTATGGAAAATAATTGCAAACCACTCTAATTTACATTCTAATTAATTCAACATATTAATTGCTGCACTTTCTCTTCCACTATGTTTAACTTTCGTATCATTTTAACAGTTGTGACACTTATCTGACAGAAACAGTACAGGCCAATTTTAAAATTCTATCAAAAGATATTTTGGATTAAATTCCTTCATCTCTGTTGTAGCCATGCCATTTCTTTCTGATATGCATTTGCTCAGGGCACAAAGCTTGGCATTGGAAGAAAGTAGTAGGGGATTGTTTATGACGACAACTGTTTTTGATGCAGATGGAGAGGGAAAAGAGAGCCGTAGCACTATGATTTACTGTAACTGCCATAGCTGGATCCTGTGGGATCCTGGAGTGTTTAGTCTGGTCAGGCACTGGAGCTCTCTGGCTGAGAAATCTAAACATTCCTCTATGCCAATCCCAGGATGCCATAGGATGGAACCATGGCAGTCAATGTGGAATAATAGCACTATAAGTGTGTAATGTGAAAGGAGCATAGGTCGGTACAAAAATTTCTACAAATGAGTTTCACTATTCAAGGACAAGCAAAACTAAAACGTGCTTATTAACCTGGGAGAAGATAATGAGTCATGACACTGGAGGACCCTTTCAAGAGCAAGGTATTTGTCATTAAGCAGTTAAATGGCAATTATTAATGTTACAGAAGGGGTTCCACAGAAGGGGGAAATGTTCTAAAAAGCTGCTCAATTTTAATTTTGTTCTATTCTTAAGGTTGGGAGGACCCTCCCATATGCTGATGGACCACAACTTCCATCATCCTTGACCACTAACCATGATGGCTAGGGCTGATGGGAGTTGGAATAATAAATGGAGGGCCTCAATACCCATCCATTAAGTAAAAATTGCCTAGGCCAGAGGGGCAGCAAAATGTATTAAAACACAAATTATACTTCTGTTGCAAGGCTCAGCACACTATAGTAAATATCTCAGGAAAACAGATTAATATTGAACTATTGTTTTCTTTAAAAGTTCAACATGAGAGTCACAGTAATTTCCCTCCATTACATATAGTATAACAAGATTGCGAAAGAAATATGGCAGAGGCTGAACTACAAGATAAATAGTCTAGGAAACAAAGATTTTGGGGGTGGGGGGACTCATGCACTTTTGAACGTGGCTCTGACCACAGAAATATGTTTTGAATTCTCAATCCTTACTTTATGATCCATCAAAATTTCCATTAGCACTCAGCAAAAGGGCACATTAAAATTACACTTTTAAAAACAAACATAAAACATTAATGAAACATGAATAAGAAATTGCTTCTATTAACTATAACAATGGATTCATTTTTTTAAAGCAAATGACTTTCTGTTTTATTACTTTATTTCATTTAAATCTTTTACAGGAGTTTAATATGAAGCTAAATAAGCCAATATAGCAAAACATATTTTCACAGAGATCAGTAAATGACCTATAATAATAATAATAAAAAACAGCATACATCTCTATACCTGTCAACACTTTTCAGAAAATGGTTACTATATTTTGGCATGAATGTTTAAACATCACAGGCATACCTGTTAACAGATCCTCTGACAAGAAAGCTCCTTTTAACAAAACTTCACTCAGCCTCCTCTTTTCTTTCTTGTCCTCTGTTGACCTAAAAGTTATTTAGCATCATCAACATTAGGAAGATGGTGAAGGAGGGCCAGAGAAACACAGACCTTTGGTGCCAGGTTGCTGCAGTGTGTCTATGGTAAACAATGCAATAAAGTTTGATCTGGGAAATAATAGGTTCTTTAAAAATACTTTTCTCAGTATCAGATTTTTAATTTTCTTTCTAATTTTATTCTTTTTCAATTGTGGATCTTAGTTTTTGGTTTGATTGCATTATTTCATCCCACTTTCGAAAAAAAGTTTAAAAATAAATCTAGAGTTTAGGCAAATTTTATAATTCCTCCATCTAACACAGCCACTTGGGGGGGGGATTATGGGAGTCGTAGCCCAAAAAGTACTTCTGTATTAAATTAATAAATAAAATGTGTATGTATAAATAAATACCATATATACTTGTCTATAAGTCTAAAAATTTATGCCCCAAAATTGATCCAAAATCCCAGGTTGACTTATTTACAGGTTACAATGGAAATGTGATAGCACCTCTTTCAGATTTCTCCATGTGGTGCAGAGAGGAGTTTATTTCTCTCTGGAGCCAAGCAGAAAGAGTACTGAGTGAGTGATTGATATATTGCTGTTTGTTTAAGAGTCCATCTCCCACCTGTGCCGTGCATCTGGCTGAAACGAAAGCTGAAACAATGAAGAAAAAAGCCTCAGTGAGAGTCTCTCTTGTCATACGCACACATATACATACTGAAGGAACCTCCAAGTTTTACCTTGACCTATCCATGGGTCCTGGCAAAAATCTACAATTTTGCCCAAAAACCTGACCTTGATTAATACATGCGGTCGACTTATAGTTGAGTATAGACAGTAAACAGTAGTGTATGGAGAAGAGTGTTAAGCCCTTTGTGTACTGTACATTCCTAGAACTGCTTTTTCCTTTGTTAACAACTGTTGCAGGGAAGAGATTCTGACTGGGACCTTAATGAAGGCAAAGGTGTGGTTGTTTTTTTTTTAATTCATGGTACTGTATTTTATTTATATAAACCCTATGTAAATGCTGCAAAGATTTCCTCCCCATGTTTCTAGTGACTATGCTTACAATTTGAATTTGAGTTGCCATAAAGTGCTGTCAGATGCAAGGAAAATCAGCCATACAAGTCTAAAGACATGAATAATGTCTAGCAGCATCACAAAATAAATGCACGTTTGTGACTGTATTGATTAGCTATAAGGGCATTCCTAAATCGAAGCAGAACGTCTTAGGCTGACAGAAAAGGGATGCCTCAGATGAAAATTATAACTGTGAAATGGATAAATAGTCATTAAATGTGTACAGCAGTAGCCTTGGATTAGAGGTCAGAATGAAAAATAGCCAATCTTCTGCGTACCTCTGAGCATGTACACAGTTTTGTGGAGTAGTCATAGCTCGCTGCTAGAGCACATGCTCTGCAGATGAAAGGACTGCAGTTGAGTCCCTGGCATCTCCAGCTAAGGCTAGAACATAATCCTCCCTGCAGGTTTGGACTGCCACTGACACCTTCTGTGACTGTTGACAATGCTAGGATGGATGGACCAAGGGTCTGACTCAGAATGATATAACTTTTCATCTTCCAGTATTTGTATAGAAAAATTCAGAAGGGTTATGGTTAAGGTTGGCTTGAACCTTTGGACAGTGTGGGAAAGAATGCTTAAGGCAACAATCCTGTACCCAGTTTCTTGGGAGTAAGCCCCACTAACTTTTGAACAGTGGGACTTTTTAGCAGAAATGTATAGGCTTGCATAATAGTATGTGAAAAAGAATGTGTGCCAAGTAGCTTTAGAGGTCTTCTGATACAAATGTAAGTGTTATTAATGCTGGGCCATAGCACATAGTTAACTCTCTTGAAATATAAAACAATGATTTTAAAAGTACTTAATCTCAGCTGGATTGTCCCCATAGCTTAGAAATGACATCTTGAAATATACCTTTTTAAGAGCAAAAAAATGATGAAAATTTTGCACGTAAAAAACTATTCCCCTCTTAAAATTATTAGAACATAATTAATTTGGATAATTATACCATTTTAGCTGTCATTTTTGACATGCCCTTTTAGAAGTCTGTAGAAATGATTAACCAATATTTCAGCATAATATTAATTTGTAGCAAATGTATTAACATGGCCAAGTGTTAAAGTTATTGCTAAACATCTGTGAAAGACTATATTTTAACCAAATAAATGATCACAGCTGGAGGGCTGTAGTAATTGCAATGACCTTCATGAAAGATAGTAATGATCCAACTTTACTATGCAGATGTCTGCATTAGTTAACCACAGAGTCACTATTACTCAGCTTTTAAATTAATGTCTCTATTGCTTGTATAGTGCTTATGGACAGGTCTGTTCAGCATTGTTACCCTCTCTGTATAATGTACATATATTTTCTTAATCCATGCATTGATAATTTATAGACGAATGTATACTCTATGTGAGATTGCCTCCGAAGGTTAGGAAAGTACCAGAGAACCCATTCAAAACAATTACAATGCTAACTTCTACACTTAACACTAGACATCAAAGATACCTGGTTATCTCTTTGTTTCCTGGTCCTCAGTTTCAAAGTGCTGATTCTGAGGTGCTATTGTTACAGGCCAGTGAATATTCTGCTGCCAATGTCTTGGCCTGTTCATATAATTTTAAAGGACAAGTAGTTTTGGAACATGTGATGCTTCTTGAAGAATGAATGGATCGCTTAGTGACCATACAATGGATTCAGACCACAGGACAGAACAGTGTTTGATATACCATGAAAAAGAATTCCACTAACTCCTAACTTTACATACCTACCCACCTTGGGAAGGATAATGATTACTCTTGGCTAGACCTATCAGTTATGGCAATTTGAAAAAAAGAAACCATGCTTATTGTTAGGTTGCCATAAGAAGGTGGGCTTCTTGAGATGACAAAGTTTTGTTTACACAAATGCATGTAAAGCACTAGGTTTGATGATGGTGTTAGATGCTGATGAACTAGAATGCTTATATTTCATGAGTAATTTGTGTAAAAATATGTGTAACTAGCTTACAGATACCAGCACAGATGTGTCACACCACTGTAACATGGGAACAGGTGAACAGAGCAACCAGAGTTGGCAACACTCCCCATAAACTCAATAGAAACTGGATAAAACTCCTCCAGATGTGGAGGGATGCTGAGACTGATGGTCTGTTCAACTTAAAAGAACTGAAACAGACTGACACTGCCACAGTGTCCACATGACGGCCACAGCCACAGAAATTCTATGAAGGACTCTCCATAAGAGGCTGTTAGATGACTTATATTCCCATTCCTCAAGGTTGATTCTGGCTATCTGGTTTAACCACTATCGTAGGTTGGGCACAAAAGTGACCAGAAGTTGATGGAGATGATTCCAGAGAAAATCTAGAATTAACTGACAAGTGGAAAGGACTCAGTCTAAGAAACACTGATAGGGAACCACAGCTGTTTCACTATGGTCCAAAGTACACTGCAGAAGGAATCCAGTTTGAAACCGCTTTAACTGCCCTGGCTCAGTGCTAGAGAATCCTGGGAATTGTAGTTTATTGTAGCACCAGAACTCTCTGACAGGGAAGGCTAAATGACTGACAAAAGTATATTTCTCAGAATTCCCTAGCACTGAGCCAGGGCAGCTAAAGCAGTCTCAAACTGGATTATTTCTGCAGTGTGTTTTGGACCTATGTGGCCTGAAGGAACATGATCGGGGCCATGGCATACAGTTGCTGCAGCCTCGATCTGGCGAAGACGGAGGCGGCTGCATTCTGCCCCTTAGGGGCGGTCTGGATAGCCCCTTTGTTAACATCCTCAGCTTCCAGCTGGGCCCTTTCAGTTGCTGGTCTGCTGTGTTTATATTAAGTAGGATGGCAGAACTTTGAAAGTTGGGAGTATCTGACTAAATAAGTCAGCTCTCACTAACAGGTAGCTGAGTTATGAAAATTTTCATCAGCATTGATAAAAGTGGAGAGTTTAGACTATCAAAACAGTTGCAGTTAATTAAGATTTTTGTGCAAACACACATGTACTCCAAAGACACACATGTACTCCATCCAGACTCTTCAGCACAGATGTTGATGGTACTTTGTACTCGTTGGCCCGCTGTACTGTATGTGTGCCTCCTGTTTGGAGTTCCTTAAAAACAGAGAAGACTAAATGTCCCACAAAACTACAGTGCCCAGAATCCCACAGTATTGAGTCATACCGGTAGCATTTAAAGTGTTGTCAAACTGCATTAATTCTACAGTGAGGATGCAGCCGAAGGCTTCAGATTCAGAACCTAGTTATTCATGATATGACACTTGACAGGAATAGGTGACATATTTCTTAAGTACGCAAAGCTGCTAGGTGATATTTAGTACTCTGGAACCCTATATTGTTGGTATGAGCTAGGCTTTATTTTAGCTTAATGCTGAGGATAATGATAAACCAGTTAAGACTGGCACTTTCTCATAGGAAAATACAAAATTAATTTAGGTATATTTTTATGGTGCCTATGACATTAAAGAAGCATTTTGGAAGATATGTTTGCTCATTTCACCCTGTTAACATCAGTTCACTGACCTCTATGTTTACAGCTACTGGATTTATTTTCTCTATCAGCCCCCAAGCTATCATTCTGGGAAGTTCTTTGAGAGGCCTTTTCTCTGATAATGAGCCAATATAAGTGTCAATTGGATGAGGCATGTGAACATCTTACTAGCACATCTAAACTAAAGCAATTTATGAGGTAAGACTCTTATTCCCCATACATGAAAAAAAGGATTTAACTTAATGTTATCTCAAGTTTATGAATTACTACCTCATAACCTAATGAATCACAATTTTTTCATTTGCTAACTTTCCTAGTACTGAATCGGATATTCGGATGAATATCCTGTTATTTAATGTGTGTGTGTGTGTGTGTATGTATGTTGTGAGCAGCCTTGGGTCCCAACTTGGGAGAAAGGCAGGATAAAAATAAATATTTAGGATAGCTAATGCTAACATTGTGGGATTTGGCTTGCGGTGATCTGCCCATTTTTAAACGCCCAGAATTTCTGATGTTCAGTATAAGAAAAACATTTTTTGCATAGAAACAACTGGGTCTAAATACTAATTTGTCTCCTGTTTGTATTTCTCACGTGATGATTTTGATAATTTCAAACATATCTTAAATACAGCTGGAATACAGAAAGACATTTTATTACATTTTTTCACTGCTTTGTTTCCAGTCTCCTTATGGCCAAGAAACACTGTGGCTTCTACTGCATTGCTCCTCCTTCACAACCACCATAAACACCTTAAACAAGCATCTCACACTGAAGATGCCCATCCCTTGTATGCTTCCCCCCCCCCCCTCATTTTTATCTGATGTAAAGGCCAGAGGGCTTCAAAAGCTAGTACAGTATTTTGCATCATTTGGTGGGCCAATATGTATGTAGTAAGTTGTGTCCCCTATTTTCCATCTCAGGAATCTACCTTAGGCATACCATAACAGCTTGGCTGTCCCATTTGTCTAATAACATGTATGGGTAGCAGTGTTGGCCATCTAGCAAATCCAAACAAAAACCCATCAGTGATACCTGACCAGCAGCAAGCCAAGCCAGAAGCAGCCTTCTTTTTCCCCAATTCCATCTGGGCAAGAAGGCAGCAGAGGCCAGGCAGCAGCAAGAGGGTGTGGCAGGAGTGGTGAACTATAAAGCCACTCCTCTCCCACCCCTCAGGAAGACCAGCAGCAAGCCAAGCCAGAAGCAGCCTTCTTTTTCCCCAATTCCACCTGGGCAAGAAGGCAGCAGAGGCCAGGCAGCAGCAAGAGGGTGTGGCAGGAGTGGTGAACTATAAAGCCACTCCTCTCCCACCCCTCAGGAAGACCAGCAGCAAGCCAAGCCAGAAGCAGCCTTCTTTTTCCCCAATTCCACCTGGGCAAGAAGGCAGCAGAGGCCAGGCAGCAGCAAGAGGGTGTGGCAGGAGTGGTGAACTATAAAGCCACTCCTCTCCCACCCCTCAGGAAGACCAGCAGCAAGCCAAGCCACAAGCAGTCTTCTTTTTCCCCAACTCCATCTGGGCAAGAAGGCAGCAGAGGTCAGGCAGCGCGGAGAGGCGGCGGGGAAGGAGAAAGCAACACCTGGGACTGCCAAGGCCACCCCTCCATTCAGCAAAACAACGCGGCATTGGCCGCAAGAGGAGGAGCTAAGACATTTCCATATATTGCTTTCCCCGTCATCATTGCATGGCTAGGTTAGCCATAAAGGAGAACATTCTACCTCAGGGCCTTTTGTTTTTAGGCATAATACTTATAATGGGAGAGCTGACTAGACAGGAAAATGTTAATATTTGTCCATTGTCTGTTAGACATGGAGCTCCTATTCTGGGTCAGAAACTTCTGACGGATAAATCATTTCCAGCACCAGATGATGGAGCCGGGAATAGCCTGGGAGCAGGAATTGAGGTTGTGTGGGGGCAGGGAAGGTATGGCGGCAACAGAGTGAACAAATGTTACAAAAGAAGAAGGGATCGATGTCTGATATCTATCCCTTCTTCAGTTCACCCTGTTTCCCAAGATAACATGGAGAGCGTACCAACCATTCCACAATCCCTTAATCTGCTCCTTTGCAATGTCAGGTCGGCCAAAGGTAAGACTCATATCATCCACGATCTTCTCGTGGATGAACAGGCCGACCTGGCATGCTTCACCGAGACTTGGCTGGGAGATGCCAGCGCTGCTACCTGGGCGCAGGCCCTCCCAGCCGGCTACACGGTTAGTGAGCAGATAAGGGAAAGTGGGCGGGGGGGGCGGTGTGGCAATAGTTCACAAAACTAACCTAACTTTGATCAGGAAACCTGTCCGGAAAACGATCCACATCGAGTGTGTGTACCTTGGCCTGAAGACCAGGGATAGTTTGGGGATTCTGTTAGTATACCGGCCACCCCGTTGTCTAACAGATTCCCTGACTGAGCTGACTCAGCTGGTCTCTGAGTTGTTGTTGGAGTCTCCCAGACTTCTTGTATTGGGTGACTTCAACATTCCTCTTGAGACCAGCTCTTCTGATCTATCTGGAGCAGCTCGGGAGTTCATGGAATCCATGACAGGCATGAACCTATCCCAGTTGGTCAATGGGCCTACCCATTGCGCGGGTCACACACTCGATGGAATCTTTAGTACGGAACAGGAATATCCGTGGGCGGAGGTAACCAAAACCTCCGCACTGTCATGGACGGATCATTTCCTGATCAAGTTGGAACTAAAAGCCACTTCTGTCCCCCCCGGGGGTGGTGGACCCATTAGAATGGTCCGCCCTCGAAGACTAATGGAACCAATTGGTTTCCAGAAGGCCTTAGAGGGTTTAATGGTTGGCAACGCCGGTGACTCCGTCGAAGCTTTGGTGAATACCTGGAACACCGATCTTCCCAAGGCTCTCGACGCAATCGCCCCCAAGCGTCCTCTCCAACCCGCTCCAAATCGCAAACCCTGGTTCTCGGAGGAACTCAGGGAGATGAGGCGGGTTGGACGACGACTAGAGCGCAAATGGCGGAAGACTCGACTCTTCTCCGACAGAACTCGCCATAGGCAGCATCTTCGCGCCTATCGGGAGGCTTTGCGTGCAGCGCGGAGATCCTTCTGCTCTGCACGCATCGCGTCTGCAGAGTCCCGCTCAGCAGAGCTGTTTAGGGTTGTGGGGGAGCTGACGCGGGTGCCCCCTGCGCCAAATCCCCTACTGGACCCAACAACAGCCTGCTGTGATGAGTTTAACACCTTCTTTGCAGACAAAATCTCTCGGATAAGGGCCGACTTGAATGTCAATGTTTTGTTAGAGCCCATAGGTGAGGTGTCCGATAACTCCGTTGCTGTTTCTTTACTGGATGAATTTCAACCTGCAAGTACCAAGGACGTGGACAAGCTCCTTGGAAGTTTGAGAAAGACGACTTGCCCTCTCGATCCTTGTCCATCTTGGCTGGTCGCCCAGGGAGGGGACGCAGTGAAAACATTCCTTCGGGATGTGATCAATGCGTCCCTCAGGGAGGGTTCTTTACCATCTTGTCTAAAGGAGGCGGCCGTTAGACCCCTCCTGAAGAAACCCTCCCTTGATCCCTTGGATAAAAACAATTACAGGCCAGTCTCCTTGCTCCCATTTTTGAGCAAGGTCATCGAGAGAGCAGTCGCCTCCCAACTCCAAGCTGTCTTGGATGAAACTGATTATCTGAATCCATTTCAAACGGGCTTCAGGACAGGACATGGAGTCGAGACTGCCATGGTCGCTCTGGCCGACGACCTTCGCTTGAGCATTGACAGGGGTAGTGTGACCCTGCTCGTGCTCTTGGATCTCTCAGCGGCCTTTGACACGGTAGATCATTCCATCCTTTTGGGTCGACTGAGAGAGTTGGGGATCGGAGGCACTGCACTTCGGTGGTTCCGGTCCTTTCTCTCCGGGAGATCCCAAAGGGTGAGGCTCGGGGACAGTTGCTCTTCTAAGATAGAGCTTAATTGTGGCGTCCCTCAAGGCGCCATCCTGTCCCCGATGCTGTTTAACATCTACAGGAAGCCGCTGGGTGAGATCATTCGGAGGCATGGAGCTCAGTGTCTTCAGTACGCTGACGACACTCAGATTTACCTCTCCATGACAAGATCGTCGGCTCAGACTTCAGATGGCGTCTCTCCTCTCAATGACTGTCTTACAGCAGTAATGGATTGGATGAGGGAAAACAGGTTGAAGCTCAATCCGGACAAAACGGAGGTGCTAACTGTCACAGGACCGAAGCCAGGATTGGGAATACACCTCCCGGTCCTAGATGGGGTCACACTCTCCTCGAAGGACCCTGTTCGCAGTCTGGGGGTACTCCTTGATTCGTCGCTTCACATGACTAGTCAGGTGAATGCGGTGGTCAGGAGTGCCTGTTATCAGCTTCGGCTGATCCGCCAGCTGCGCCCTTTCCTGGAGCCAAAGGACCTGGAGTCAGTGGTACATGCTTTGGTAACCTCACGATTGGACTTCTGTAATGCGCTCTACATGGGGCTACCCTTGTGCCTAACTCGGAAACTTCAATTAGTTCAGAATATGGCAGCCAGGCTTGTCACGGGAACATCAAGGAGAGAGCACATAACACCAGTGCTCAAATCTCTCCACTGGCTGCCGATTAGTTTCCGAGCGCAGTACAAGGTGTTGGTTTTAACCTTTAAAGCCCTACATGGCTTGGGTCCATCTTATCTGAGGGACCGCCTCCTCCCATACGAACCCCTCCGCACACTCCGGTCTTCTGGGAGGAACTTATTGCAGCCTATGAAGACTAGACTGACGCAGACCTCCCAGAGGGCCTTCTCGGCTGTCGCTCCCAGGCTATGGAATGGCCTGCCAGACGAGATGCGTCTTATTACATCTTCTGATTGCTTTAAAAAAGCCTTGAAGACGCATCTCTTCCGGCAGGCCTTCCCAGAAAGTTCTTAACCTCCCGGCTCTGTTTGGGTTAAGCTCTCCCATTAGCATTTTAACATCTTGACCCTGATCTCTATGCAATGGGTTGCCGTTTTAAATTGAAATTTTTATTATGTCATTTTAATTGATGTTAGTTTAATTTAATTTTAAGGGGCGGGTGGTTGGGTATGGGTCATGTATATTTTATCTTGCATTTTTTAATTGATGTAACCCGCTCCGATTGGATACAGAGGAGCGGGCTATAAATAAAACATTATTATTATTATTATTATTATTATTATTATACCTTTATTGGCCAACCGAAACGCACAATATACTTGTTGCAAGCTTTCGAAGAACCATGGTCTTCTTCATCAGGTAAGGTCTTACAAAGCAAACAGGAGGGGGAAAAACACAATTGGAGACGTTAGTCAGATGCCTACATGTTGTTTCAGTCCTTAGTAAAGATGTTATGATAGGGAGGATATCTTTGGTGCAGGCAGGCTCCTCCAGTCCTCCTCTTTCTAACCATGCAGCAATAGGGAGATTTTCAAAGTTCAGGAAATATTTTTAAAAAAATAGTTTTTATTGAATTTAAAACATGTATAAAACAAAATGCATATATTCCACTTTCATACACACATAAACATATATAACACATTGACATAACATAACATAAAATCTACTGCATCATTATACCTAACAAATTGCTATCACATCAATGACATTACATCAAACATTCAGTCATTCATTACTTCCTTGTCCCTGGTTTTGAGTTCTTCTTTTATTCCCTTTGTAGATCACTGGTTATCTGTCACTGAAATTAAATATATCTTCTTTCCTTTCTTTCCATTACAATCTTTCCATTACAACTCAATTATTTATTAAACAAGTTTGAATTCACTTTAAATAAACAACAAGTTCTGTAACTAATTTATATTCAATCACTTGTATTAGTATTATATTATATACTCTATATACTCGTGTATAAGTTTAGAAATTGAGGTTAAAAAATTGACCCCAAAAAACTGAGTCGACATATCCACGGGTCAATGTAAGTACTGTTCTTTAAGTCATATATATATATATTATATATAAACACTTGTCCCTCCATATTCGCTAGGGTTAGGGGCACAAAACCCCCATGAATAAGGAAAACTGCAAATAACAAAAACACCATGTTTTTACCTTACAGGATACCTCTCTAGGAATCTCTAGGTCCTCCAGTGCAACTCTGTGGTCAACATCCGACAGACACTGACCATAGAACTGCGCTGGAGGCGCCACAAAGGCCTAGTATTCTCTCTAGGAATCTCTGGGTCTTTCAGGGCAACTTTTAGTTAAAGTTGACCACAGAGTTGCACTGGAGGACCCAGATATTCCTAGACAGAACATAATAATCAAATCCGCAAATATCAAAGCCACAAATATGGAGGGATGAACATGTATCGTCTTTCTTTTCTTTATATTACAGTCTTTCCGTTACAACCCAGCAAGTTTGGATTCACTTTAAACAACAAAACTAATTTATATCCAGTTGCTTGTACTTTAATCCAAATCTACCCCCCAGAGTTATCATTTCCCCCCATTTCAATTGGAGGTGGTAATCTAGTATTTGCCCCACAGTTCTTTTAAACTTATTTGACTTATCATTTCTTAATCAAAGCCCAGGGAAATTTAAAGTCTATCTGCATCTCAACAGAGACCCCTGTTCATTAACATCAATATAGTGCTCACAGATATAGAATAACAATAGGGTTTAAAACCCTTGCTCTGGGCCCTTGGGGACTAGTTTCCCTACTTATTAAAACCCTTGCTGCATCCACACTGGAGAAATAACCCGGTTTGGTCCCGCTTTAACACTTTCTGTGGCTCAAGGTTATGGAATTCTGGGAGCTGGAATTTGAGGTGGGGTCTTGGCTCAAGGCTATGGAATTCTGGGAGCTGGAGTTTGTGATGGGGTCTAGAGCAGACTCTGGCTCAAGGCTATGGAATTCTGGGAGCTGGAGCTTGAGATGGGGTCCTGGCTCAAGGCTATGGAATTCTAGGAGCTGGAGTTTGTGGTGAGGTCCCTGGCTCTTTTCTATGGAATTCTGGGAGTTGGAGTATGTTGTGGGGCCCAGAGCGGAGCTCCGCTCCGCTCTGGGCCCACAACAAACTCCAACTCCCAGAATTCCATAGAAAAGAGCCAGAAAAAAGAGTTAAAGCGGGACCAAACCGGGTTATTTCCCCAGCGTGGACGCCTCTCGCTCTCTTTCAGCAGAGTCTGAGAGGAAAAAGGGGCGTCTACATTCAACACAGGCGCCATTTTGTGAAGGAGGAGGAGATAACAGTAGGCCTCGTACTACTACTACTACTAGGCCGCTTGGGCGGGAATTCTGAAAAAAACAAGAAGCAGAGAGAAGAAGAGGAAATGGCTCTGCAAATGGCGTCGGCCTCAGGAGGAGGAAAGCGTCGGCCGCCTTTCGAGCTCTGGGGGCTCTTGCTGCCTTTGAAAAAGGACGACTGGGCCATGGAGGACGGGGAGGAGGACGAGGACAACGCGGAAGAGCCCTTCGACGTGGCCTCTGAGGACTCAGGCCAAGTCCTCCTCCGTCCTGCTCGAAGGACAGGTTAAAAAAAGGAGGCTCTTTTTCATATCCTCCTGAGGTGACTTTTTCACCAACTGCCCTCTTTAAGGATTTGTTTTGGACTACATCTCCCAGAATTCCACGCCATTGGCCAACGTGGCCGAGGCTTCTGGGAAATGGAGTCTAAAAAAAAGCTCTTAAGAGGGCAGAGTTTGGAGACCACTGAGTAGAAATGAGGCATCTATAAGGGCTGTCCCTGTTTGGCCATATAGCAAATGGTACCTTTCCTGGGACAACCAAAATGCACAGTTACCTGTAGAAATAAGCCGATTTGGCACCACTATGGTCAGAAATAATTCAGCTTAACAGCCCTGGCTCAGTGCTAGGGAATCCTGGGAATTGTATTTTTTTTGTGGTATCAGTCTGTCTCTGACAGAGAAGGCTAAAACGTCCCACAAAACTACAGTTCCCAGAATTTCCTTTTATTGAGCATTTAAAGATGTCTCAGACTGGATTATTTCTGCAGGCTGTTTTGGACCACAAGCTGCCATGGCTCAGTGCTGTGGAATTCTGGGAATTGCAATTTGCTGTGCCATCAGAGCTCTCTGGCAGAGAAGACTAAATATTGAACAAAACTACAAATCCCAGACTCCCATAGCATGGAGCCATGGCAGTTAAAACAGTTATTTCTGCAATCAGATGTCAGCCTTGGTCTGCTTTCCTTAGGACTAATAGTTGCATTTACATCTCTATTATTATTATTAACCTTTATTTATATAGCGCTGTAAATTTACACAGTGCTGTACATATAATCTTATAATTAGACGGTTCCCTGGCTTTACACAGCGTTTCAGAAAGCAAAACAAGCCAAAGACAAATGACTGCCTACGGCGTACAATCTAAAACTAACAACAAGAAATAATTAAATTAATAAAATATCTTTAAGATACATTTAAACAATAGGTAAAAGTAATGCACATGGTACAAGTAATCAGTCATACGATCATAAGGTCATAATATCAAAGTACAATAACACAAAACAGTGATAACCGTTATAGGGCCAACCAAAATGCACAAAATACATGTTGCCTTCTTCAGGCAAAGGTGTTAAAAATCATACAGGAGAAAGAAAATATGATTATGTAGTCTGAATTTTGTCATGATGTAGCTGTCAGTTCTGCTGGTAGGTACATTTTGACCAAATGCATGCTTGTGACTAACATTTGTCATAATTTTTCTTTTATCCTGTATGATTTTTAACACCTGTTGAAGAAGCCAACAGAGCTTTGAAAGCTTGCAACATGTTTTTTTGTGCATTTTGGTTAGTCCAGTAAAGGCACCTCTAAGGAAGGAGACTCCACCACACTCCGAGGGAGTTTGCTTTGTGGATTTTAGATGTTATTGTACTTTGGTACATAGCACATGACTTGTTATTGATAGTACTGTAACACTTGTTGTTATAGGAATTCATATAAAAACACAGCATGCAAATCAGGATTTGGTAGATTCCTTCAGCTTAAGCCTAAAGCCAATGCAATAGAATGAAAATCTCCATCATCTCATCAGCCTAGTTGTGATACATTATGGCAAAGGTGGGCAACTGAAATGGGAAAGGGTCATGCCCCAGTTCTGGAAAAATTAACAGAATCACTCCTGCCACATTTCAGTTTCTGTACACACACACACACACACCACTGATCATATTTGTTTGCTTTTTATAGGGTTTGGAGTGAGTAGTGCTGTAAAAGTTTTTGTGGTGTTTTAGGGGCATAGGTGGATTGAAAAATTGGCAGTTTTGTTTAAAGGTTTACTTTCAAAGGCTTTGGGGACTTCCTTGGACGGCTTCAAGGTCCACAAAATGCACGAGGCCCATGGGCTGCATTTCCCCCACTTTGGCTTATACCTTTGGGCAAGTGTTTATGCATCATAGTAGAAGCTCTTGGTTACCATGTCTGTGCTAACTCTGAAAATGCCCAATTGCCCGTGCAACAGTGATTTTACTGGATACAGACCCTGGTTTTTACTTAGACATTAAATACAAACGTAGTACAGTCGCCCCTCCAGCTGGTCAGTTAATCCGACTGGGCAGTTGATGCCAGTCTGGTGAATAGTTTCGCAAAGCTGACTGAGCAAAATTAACAGGCATTGAAGTCCTTTATATGTTTCTGCAAGCAAGCAAGCAAGCAAGCAAGCATTTGCAAAGCACTTTACTGGTTAGCTACTAATCTTCAAGTCCCACAAGGGCCATCCAGTCCAACCCCCTGCCATGCAGGAACTCTCCATCAAAGCATCCCCGACAGATGGCCATCCAGCCTCTACTTAAAGACCTCTAAGGAAGGAGACTCCACCACTCTCCGAGGGAGTGTGTTCCAGCTCTTCTGAGCCAAGTACAACTACTGGTATATCTTCTACTGCACATGCCACATCTTGTGCCAAAATTCTTTAACATATTTAGGGGTAAGGGTTTCACTTTTGTGACATCAATAGGTCAACATAGTTTACTTGAAACTGCAGCCTCATTGGTTCATACTAGTGTTGGCTGGTTTTAACTGCTCCAGGTTTGCTCTAGCGTGCAGCAATGGGAGGATCTCAGTGATCCCCAAACTTTGGTCCTCTAGATGTTTTGGACTTCAGCTCCCAGAATTCCTGACTGTTGGCCAGGATGGGTGGGGCTTCTGGGAGTTGAAGTCCAAAACACCTGGAAGAGCAAAGTTTGGGAGTTGCTGTGTCTAGTCCCACATCTGCACTTGGCACACTTTCTCTGACATAGTTGTTTGAGTGTTGGACTATGACTCTGGAGACCAGGGTTTGATCCTCCACTTGTGTGTGGAAACCTACTCGGTGGCCTTGTACAAGTCACACACTGTCAGTCCCAGGAAATCCTGCCCTTAGGGTTGCCATAAGATTGAAACATCTTGAAGGCACACAGCAACAACAAAAACAAAATAATATTAGTTGTTGGTGGGGCAGGACTTTGTTGCATGCAGAGTTTCCTGAGTGTACGTTTGTATCAATTGGGTGGTAAAACAAAACCAAACAAGTGAAAAACAGAAGCCATGAACTTTGCAATAAATAGTGTGGTATTATTGCTTTGTTTTTGTACTGTCAATATTGTTTAGAAACAGGAAAGTACCAAACACTGTGATACTTCTTTACTGGAGCTGACAGCAGATCTATAAATGAACTAAAAGCAGTGATCCCACTTTCATGTTGCTTCTGCCAAACAAAATAGTAATATGTTGCCTGCAGCCTAACTTAACACAGTATTACTAGAACAATATTACTATTTTATGCTTTTCTGCTAAAATTTTATGCTTAGGTTCCATTCCACTGTTCTGTGTCTCATTGCCACATAAATACCATGACAACTGTGGACAAAATTATATGAAGTTTTGTTTTTAGATAATACTACTATTAAACAGAGATAGGCATTAGCCTTTTGCCCATTCATACTACCCATTCTCTTCATGTGAGGCCCAAATTAAACCAGAAACCTCTAGGAAAATGTAATTTCTAATTTCATCTAAACCGGCTACCATCTTTGTAACAAGCTATGATGTTATATTGATTTCAAAGCATGCTTTAATATGATGTTTTGCTCTGAAGTATCTCAGTTGAAATATTAATTTGAATTTTTAAGTTATTCAGATATTTTATATCAAGACAAATATCAAATAATCATAGTTTACTGTGGGGTGGTACAGACCACCCAAAAAGGGCAGTCTGGCTCTTTTGGCACTGTAACTGCGCCGCAGCCTAGAGACTTCCTGTTTATCATGACAAGCGGTGAAGGAAGCAGGAAGTGGCAGCATATGTTGGCAAAAGGCTTCCGCATATTCCCTGCTGATTTTAACACTCAGGCTGTCTTGTGTAGGGAGACACAGTCCTTCAGACAGTTTGGACACAAGCCACTTAGGGCTTTAAAAATCAAAACCAGTATCTTGAATTCTGTCTGGAAATGGACTGGTAACCAGTGCAGCTGTTTCAGCAGGAAGGGATGGCGTCACATGCTACCTGTAGCCAGCCCCAGTCAACAGCCTGGCCGCAGCATTTTTGACCCACTGAAATTTCACTGAAAGTATCCAAAGGCAGCCCCCCATAAAACACATTACAGTAGAACAAACAGGGTGTAATCAAAGCATGTGTCACCGTAGTCAGATCTGATTTCTCAAGGAATAGATGCAGCTGGTGCACTAGTTTTAACTGTGCAAATGCACTCTTGGCCGCAGGCGAAACCTGAGCATCCAGCTCCGATCTAAATCCAGGAGCACACCCAAGCAGCCATGAGATTTCATGGGGAGTGTGACTCCATCCAACACAGACTGAATTCCCTGGTCTGCCTTCCAACTGGATTATCTTGTGTAAAAATACAAAATTCAAGATGAATCAGTTTAAAATTCAAGCATACATCTTTGAAAATACCACTTTCTTATGTTTTTTTTTTGTGTAATCTGAATTAGTTCTGAAAGATCATAAACTTAGAATTCTGCATGTTTATTTTGAGTAATGTGTACTAACAGAATGTAAACCTTGCATGGATTGAAACAGTCACCAATCTTCTTCATATTTACCACTGAACACAGTGGGATTTACCTTTGAGTAAATATGAATTGGATATTGCTATCTTTAATTGAGATGATTGAGATGATTTAATTGCATTTTAGCTTGGGAACGGGGTAGGTGGGAAGGGATAATTCTGAATTTTATTGTATTTTAAGTATTTTAATCTGTTGTAACCCACCCGGATTCCTAGTGATTGGGTAGGCTATAATAATATTATTATATTATTATTATTTTATTTCCAAACATAAATTAATTTCTTTTACATGGTGCAGAAAAGGGAGAAATCTGAATTATGTGGAAGTATTTGAGAGCTTCCCGTTTTTCAGGAATTGTAAGTGCCTAATACTGTAGAGAGCCATCATGGTGTAGTGGTTTGAGTGTTGGACTGTAACTCTGGGGAACGAATAGTGACTTGGCCATGTGGACCTACCGGGTGACCTTGGGCAAGTCACATTCAGTATCAGAGGATAGCTATGGCAAATCCTCTTTGAAGAAACTTGTCAAGAAAACCCTGTGATAGGTTCACCGTGATAGGTTCGCCAGTGGTCCCCCGGGTTACGAAGGTAAACCGTTCCGGATTACCTTTCGTAACCCGGAAATCTTCGTTTCCCGGGGGACTGCTTTAATGGACGGACCGCATGGCCAATTTAAAGGGGCCGCGCGGTTTTTCCATTTCGTACCCCGGGGTTTTATTCGGATCCCGGGGGCTTTTTGGCGGCCCTGGCGGTTTCGGGTCCCGGGGATTTTGTTCCCCGGGGGATTCACATCCCGGGGGACCACTGTACTGTTGTAGATGGTTGCTTTAAACATTTTGGGAGCTTAAAGTACATCAATAACAACATGTGTAAATTTACAGCACTATAGAAATAAAGGTTAATGATAATTATAATAATAATGAAGTTTTGTCTTAGAATAATCTATCATTCTAAAAAAACCATTTCTCATGTTTATAGATTTCTGAACATTTGCAGTTTCTGCATTGCAATTTTTTTTTTAAGTTGAGTTGGGTAGATGGAAGTAGAATAAAGATGTTCTTACTATTTTTTCACATGTCTCATCAGCATATGAGAATAGCATCAGTTTATGCCAATTTGTTTTTTTAATGGTTCTTAAAAGTACCTGCAATTTGTCCTGAAGCTGCATCAATAATCATAGATTTTAAAAATGAGTTAACATTTATTATTTCTTACTATAAAATCAGGGTGATTAAATGTTGTATTGATATTCTCCTTCTACATAATTGCAGTTAAAATACAGGAGGAAAGATCGAAAAAGGAGTATGAAGTGATTGGACGGTTTCCCTTTGTTGGTCCTTGGTGGAAAGTGAATGTTAAAGTTAAACAGTCTGGATCAAAGTATTATGTGGACGGTTATCCATCTTACTTTCTACAGACGGATGCTGGGAAAAATCAGAAGGCCTTCATTTCACTTTTCTTTAAGAAATGTTCTGTTCCAGAAACATTTCTAAAAGCATTTTTTGAGTGGCTTCCTAAAGGGTCTCCTTTAAGCTTTATACATCTGGAAGAAATATTAGAACAGTTTAAGGTGTCAAAACATAGAAAAGGACAATTATCTAAAGACACCAAAGATTTTGACATTTGGTATTATATTATCAACTCATGTAAGTATAAACATGTATAATTTATTTTTTGTTGATTATTATAGTGACCGGTTCATGGTGTTGATTTAGTTATATAAATCTGAACTGATTTAACTGTGGCCCAAAACAGATGGGCTGATGGGGATGGCATCCGGCTGCTGTGGGATGTGGCATTTAGATGATGCATGTCCCCGGAAGCCAAGCCAGAGCCGCCTAAGGTGGCCCAAAATCAGCACCAAAAGGAGCAGATCTTTTCCTCCTTGCCATGGTCCATTTGGGATTGCGACAGGAGGTGTCCTCACAGCCACGCCGTGTGTTTGCTGCGGCCCTGGGGCGATCTGTCTGGGAGCTGCTTCTGGTCACTCCTGGATGCCTGTCTGTTCTGTCCCTATATCTATAGAGCTTGATTTCTATTACTTCTCTTAATTCAGTCATGTAGAAGTCAGAGTTGAACTTAAAAGACTTTTTCATATTTTGCAATGGTAGCAATGTATTTGACTATAACTCTTAAAACATGTTGAGGGAGGTGGTCTGTTTATGTTAAAGAAGAATATGGTATCTGTCTAAAAACCAATAGTTACAAATGGCCATCACCAATTTGTGGCATGTGCCTTCAAGTCACCTGTCGACTTATGGTGACCTCATGAATTTCAAAGGATTTTCTTAGGCAAGGATTACTTAGAGGTGGTTTTTCTAGTTCCGTATAGAATCATAGAATCATAGAAATTTAGAGTTGGAAGAGACCACAAGGGCCATCCAGTCCAACACCCTGCTGTGCAGGAACTCCCAATCAAAGCATACCGTCCTCTGAAAGTTACCTCACTTTGAGTGAACAGTCTATCTGCACACACACACACACACACACACAACTACATTGTTATGTTCTAGACTCGCCTATACTGTATAAAGGTGTTGGGTTCAAGTTAAAGGTAGTAAAGATGGTAATTTCAGGAGAAGAAGAATATGTTGGAGATGTTTAGGAATAAGATGAAACTTCTGAGGATAAAGACTTTTTGTATATGATTGTCATTTATTTTCACAAATTTAGGCACTGAGAGCGGTCTGCTTCTGAACATTATATTTACAATTTTTTTTGCCTTTAGCTATCTTAACATGCATCTGAGATGTAGAACTCCCTTTAAAGAAAATATAGATAAACACGTTGAGTTTCCCTTATCCGGAATTTCAAAATCCATAAAACAAAACTTTTCATGAATGGCTGAGATAGTGACACCTTTTTTTTCTGATGGTTCAGTGTATACAAAGTTGGTTTCATGCACAATATTATGTAAAAGTATTGTTATTTAAAATACCTTCAGGATATGCGTATAATTTATATATGAAACATAAATGAATTTTGTGTTTTAACTTGGATCAATTTCCAAGATATTTCATTGTGTATGTATATGCATACAGATATTCCATATTTATCCATAAGAGTAAAGAACTCCATAAAAACTATACACCAGGAAGGATTGCAAAAATAAGTACGGTATCTATTTAATATATACCTAAAAATTAAAACTGTTGGATCTTGTATGATGTGAAAGCAAGGGACTTTAAAAATTAAGTGACAAACTAATGACTTGCACTCTTTAATTTTTTTGTTTGGCTGTTTGTTTCTTGTTCTTATAGGTGCAGGGAAAGCTGTACTAGCAGCATTACATTTTCCAATTGTATTGGAATTCTTGCCCAAACTTCTGCCATGTAATGTTTCTGATTGTATTGACTGGTTCAACCACAGCAAAATAAAATGTGAAGATGATAAGTTGACAAAACTGGATAAAATCTTAAAGGAAGATCCATGGAAACTTGGATTCAGCATAGTAAGACAATATATAGCATATGACATAATATTATAATTGATGTTTTTAAAAACAAGTTAGCTACAATCCAGTTGAATGGATGTTACATTTTACTGCCAACAATACAATAGTTTTATAAACATACAGAAGAATATTATTTATAATGGCCTTTTTATGCCTTGCTTATATTGACATTCTGGAGGAGAATACATAGTGTTCTAAAAGCCTAGTTCAACTAATTTGCCTTCATGTGGACACGAAAACAGGGTCAAGACAAAAATGTGTTTCCTTTAGTGCTAGTCTTATCTGCTGGAAATAACTAGCTGCAGAAGGAGTGGATTTTTTATATTACAGTGCCCAGCTGCCAAATCAGTTGGATGGATCTTCTAACTTGTCTCTATGTACAGGAACTGAGTGAATGGGGAAGAAATGACTTCTCTTCTTTGCATACTAAGACCTATTGGCAAAGGGGAGGCCAACTCCTGTCACAATCTGGGAACAGATTACCCAGATAAGCCAAAACAATAACATAGCTGAGTTCAAAAACAAACAAACACCCAGCTATTGGTATTGGAAATGCACTGACCACTTTTCATACACACAAGAAGACAACTCACAGACATAGTTCATTGATCCACAATTCTGGAGGCTTTTATCTTCAGTTGCATTGTGTACAGTATGATGCAATATTTACACACTCCTCTCAGTCAGCTTCCAATCAACTACACCAACATCTGCTTCAACCAACTCCAAACTAACCCACAACTGCTCACACTCCTGATCCATTTATATACAGTGTTGGCTCTGAGTCAACACTCAGTGTTACATATCATGATGCAACCTTGCAGCAACTTTGCATCATGCCATGTGCTCTGACTCAGCAGTATGTGGTTGTCCCATGAAATATGTGTCACTTATCAATCAAAACATTTTCTTTCCCGTTTTGTCCCTCTGGATCTCTCTTGTTTTGCTCTTTGCAGCCAGCCAAAGAAAAAGAAAAAATTTCTTTCACAACCGAAGGTATTCCCACAGTGTAAATTAAAACAATTGATTAGTATCCTAGGAAGATCCAATCTTTTGCCTTTGAGTTAACATAAGACAGTCACACAGGTAGATGAAAGGGGAGAGTCAGCCTAGAATGTGTAGAGATCAAGATTTTTTTTGGTTTGTGCAGATGTTTTGCCATGCCTGTTAAATATTTCTAGAAAAGCGGCAGGTGGAGAAGAGGGTGGATTTGTCAGAGAAGAAATATGTCATTGCCTGGATAATATAACTAGAAGCTAGAATACCAGAAAATATACCATAAAATATTAGCAACATTAATTAATCTACCTTAATAGTAAATGTGTGTTAACTCTATTATTGAGGGAAAATGTTTTAAGACAGTGTTAAATTTTATTTCAGACCAATACTGTTCTAATGGTGTATTAAAAGCTAATGTTGATTTTTGTCACCATTTCATTAAAAAGAGTCTTGGACCTGGGAATGCATGGGAATAATGCATCCCATGGACTGCATGTTTTTCCCTCCCCCAGGATTTTTTTTTTTTTTTTTTTTTTTTTTTGGTGATGGAATTGTGGTTCCGGAAGCCTCTAGGGGATGTGAGTCTAAAACAAGACATACACTCATGTTTCAAAAAGAAAATGTAAAAAAGTACAAATCAACGAGAGCTAGCCTTCTGGTATTGTCTGGTGGGGTTGGTATCACTTGCAGAGGGTCTAATATGGAAGGGGGGAGGGAATGGCCCCTAGATTCTCCAAGGTTGGCCACCCTAGTTTGTAGCTTCATTATGTTGTGGAATGGATGTTGTGGAATGGATCAGCCACCAAGATAGCCCTTTGGAATATTATAACGTCTTTCAACTCTACCAATACTATTTCAATTTTGGTCCCCAAACATTCCTTCAAAAGTGCTCGACAGAGAGTGGTCTCCAGAAATGATCTTAAAAATACCAAGTTTGTACACTTGAATAAAGTCCTCCAGCTAGCTAGGAGCCAGGTCATCTAAATATTTATAGGCCATTAATGGCATTTTGAATTGCACCCAGAAATATTCTACCAATCTGTGAAACAGCATAACAGAGGAGCTATGTGATCCCTATAGGCAGTCTGGTCAGCAGTCTGGATGCAATATTGTGGACTTGCTGAAGCTTCCAGGTGCTTTTTGGTTGAAAACTCAAGTAGAGTACAATAGATAATCAAAAAGGATGTAACTAAGGCATGGATCACCATAGCCAAAAGCCATCTCCAACAATAGGTGTAGCTGGCAGACTAGTTTTAACTATTCACAGGCACTCCTGGTCACTGTCAATGTTCTGTTCAGTTAATTTTAGCAAATACTGGTACATTTCTTTATACCTGAAACAGAGCCTTACCTCAGTTAAAAAAAAAACACTTTCCTTTTTGCTTTTTAACACATGTAACAATTTAATCAAGCATTTAGTGTTGAATAGCAAAATGGTATCATTAAAAAAAACCTCCCACAGTATATATTTGGTTATTTCACTTGATTGGAAGTTTGCTATCAAACATTATGGTTTATATTTTATTAAATCATATAAGGAATTCCAGAAAATAAAATTAGAGTTATCCATGTTCTTATATTCAGGAACAAGAAACAAACAAACAAAAAAGGCTTTTTGCTCAGTCACTTTCATTCACAACTAAAGTTCCTTCTGCCCCATTGTAAACCTAGGAACATCCCTTTCATTATTATAGTCAGATATCAGTATTATCCACATGTTGTGGTCAACATTCATTTCTATATTAAGTATATATTGAGTCCTTTTAATCTATCTTGTGTCCTTGTGGAATAGATTGTATGATTTCATCTGCATTCCCATGTCCAGTTAGAATCAATACAATCTAGTAATGCATAGCAAAATACAGGTTTTTAAATCTTAATCTTTTGACCAATAGATTAGCCAATGGAATTTCAGAAGGTTGTTTGAGGTTTTAAGGACTTTCCTTGCATTTTTGAAAAATAGTACCCTAATGCTCATATAAGGGTACTTATGTTTTCTACTCTTTAACTTGTAATAATCCCCTCAGAAATGCTGTAAAAGTAATGGTATTTTGCTGTCTCCAAAAGATCATGTACAGAGAACTCCATACTAACCTTGCTGAAGCATCTTTGAAGAACTTACGTGACTGTGGACATCTTTATCAGAAGATTCCTCTTTTGCAGAAAAATGCATTAATACTATATGAGAAACTCAAGGAACGCTGTAGTCAAATGGGACATACTTATGTAGAACAAGATAAGTTAACAGATATGGTATCAAAGAAGATGTCTGTGGAACATGCCTGGCAGTCTCTTAAATTTTTGAAGGATGAGGAGGTAGTGATTACTGAGAAGAAGTGTGTGTTCCTTCCCACACTATACAAAGCTGAGAAGCAAATTGCAGATGCTGTATATGAGCTCAGAAATAAACCTCCATGGAACTTGCATGCTGATGTAAAAAAGGTTCTTAATGGTGGTTCATTTATTATGAACATGGGTGATTCAGATGGTGAGAGTGAGGTAAGCGATGAAGAACCTTGTGAAAGGGATTCAGAGAAACCTGACAATACTTCACATGTGCAGGACAACTGTAACACTGATTTTGATTCTGAGGAGCAAACAAAGAACAAGGAATCAAAATGTGAAGCAGAAGTAGATCCATATCAAGAAAGTGCTATTAAACTGATCTGTTCCAATCCAGTGACAGTTATAAGTGGGAAAGGTGGTTGTGGAAAAACCACAATAGTTAGCTGCCTTTTTCGCTATCTGATGAAGAAAGAAAAAGAAGAAGTAAGAAATGCCTGCAAAGATTTTGAAGCTGACATGGATGCATCTGAGGAATGGCATACTTTCAGTCATTCTTCTAATATGAATAGAAATGAATCTTTAAATGTTTTATTTACTGCACCTACAGGGAAGGCAGCTGCTCTTTTGTTCAAGAAAACCAAGATTCCTGCTTATACTCTTCATCAGGTATGATTTATTTTAAAAACCTCAGTAAGGTTTGACATTTTCAACATGTAACATAGTTCGCACACTTGTTAGAAAAACCTCATGGGAATCTTTTGGTAGTTTAAAGGCAGATTTGTGTTGAGTTTCATTTTGTTTCAATGCCATGTACCTTCAAAAATCTTGAACTTTACCTCTGAAGAGTCAGGCTACTGAATACACACTGCTCCTCCTTCTCTTCAATTCTTGGATACCTTCTTATAGAATAGATTTTAGGTAATTTGCTTATAAAAAAGCAAAACCACTACCATCAACAAACAACCCAAAACAATATAGTATAAAACAACATCCTCCTTCCAACAAATTGTAAGGTTAATTAATTTTGATGGTGTGTGTTTGTACCAGTCTGTAAACTGGGGATGGGACTTATGCAGCTGTCCAAATGTTGAATTGCAACTCCCAGCAGCACTGGCTAACAAAGCCCATGATGAGGACTGCAGTTGAACAAAATCTGGAAGGCTGAACTTTGGTGCTTCTGATGCTTCTCCACTCCTAATCTATTGAGAGAAAAAGTGAGTGGAAATCCAGCAGTCAAACCACAGTTGGGGAGTTGCTGGGACATTGTTACATCTCTGCCTCTGCTAACTGCCTCTGCCTCTGTTTTCATCCTGTGTTGGCTCAGCATGGCACTCAGTGCTTATCTCCAGCGCTAGATTTGCTAGAGAGACATGTCTTTTAGTAAGTGAGTAACTAATAGTTTGTATGTAAACGAAATTTGCAAAAAGAAATGGCTTACTTCTTTGGTAGTCAACCATACAGCCTATTAAATATCGTCACTTTGGGCCTAGCATTTCTTGTTAGGGGAAATGTGTGTGTTGTTGAGTACTACTAGCTTTAAAAAATGATCCGACTGCCTTTAGGAAGTAGCTTCCATTGCTTCCTTCCACTCACTCATTTGAGTTGAACCATTTTCCACTTCAGAATTGCTTTAGACAATTGCACCTGATGCTCCAATCTGTTTGGTCCCAAGAGAACAATAAAATGGAAAGTATGTGTTGTTTGTTACCCAAATAGTTGTTGTGCAGCTTCAGGAGGTGCTATCTTTCCCAAGGAAAAATCAAGATGGTGAAAAGTTAGCATTGTTGGATACAACTTTTTCAAGATGCAGAGAGTTCTTTTGTACAGTGGCATTCAGGGCTATAAACCAGCCATTTTTTTCCCAAGAAAAAGGCCATAGAACAACATCTTCTATGGACGTCGTAAGTAGAATAAACCTTTGCTTTATCCAAATGGTTTGTAGACCACTTTAAAGAGTGTGTGTCTGGGAAGGTTCCTTTAGAAGGTACTACAGTGGGCCCATCCCTTATGTGGGGATCTGTCCCGGATTGCCCCGCATAAGGGAAATTCCACATATCCTTACACCCCATTGAAAACAATTAGGCACATGCTCGCAGCACACACACCATATATTCTATTGTCACACGGCTTTAGCATAAGCTTGAAGCCGCGTATAGTGTGCCTGCATACAGTGCAGGCGCACTGTATTTGATTTTGCTTTAGATTACTAGATTTGTAGAATAGAGGCTATACCTTGAACTATGGCTACAAGGTTAGTTTTACATTTGCTAGAAGGGCAGCCTGTTTTCCAATTCTGGTTTGCAAGGCCAATGTAAATGGTAGTTTGCGACTCCAAACATCACAGTAAACTGTGGTTTATAGTAAGCATGGAACTGAAGGTTAAGCTGGGTGTGAAGCAGAGGAGGAGTGAGACCACAATTCATGTCTGATTCTCTAAGCCAGAGTTGGGACTCATCCAGCCCTCCAGACGTGCTGGGACTTACAACATCTGGAAGGTTCCATGATTCCTGCTCTTGATCTAAATCACACCTTTGCACCAGTTGTAATTTTTAATTATTTGCTTTCAGGTCATGTACAGTTATTATGCATGGAAGACAAAAGGGGAAAACTCACCGTGGAAATTTTCTTCAGTCAGTGTATTGGTTGTAGATGAAGGAAGTTTGGTGCCTGTAGGAATCTTAGCCAAGGTTTTAAACTTTTTGCTCTGGAATGCCCGACTTACAAAGCTTGTTATTCTTGGTAAGTGTAAATGATAGTGAAACATTAGAACAAATTCAAAACTGTATTTCACAATTCAAGCAAATTTGTGAGATACCCAGTTATATTTTATTGTTATTTTTTATTAAGACTGTAGAGAGAGATACAAATAAATACATGTATCTGACAGGACTCCAAAAGTAATCTCATGCAACATACTCTAGTTTTAGGGGATGCTGTGATTCATAATATGCGATAACAGATGTGGGCCTGCAACAACAACAACAACAAACTACAGTGATACCTAAACCCGTTACAAGGGAGTATTCTTCAGTCTTTGGCCAATCTAGCCATCAGGAGGCTCAGGGTTTGTTGGGACTAGGAAGAAAGGTGTTTTATATGCTATCCAAGGGCTTGGGTACGGGCCTGATTGTTGGCCCTGAACCTGAGTATTTGTTGCTGTCACCGTAGTTATTGCAGAAGACATTAACATAATCAACGTCTTGATTTACAATTCATAATAGACATACAAATGCAGTTGAAATACAACTCAATGGAGAATAAAATGGTATTGCTTAATAATGAGGTAACTTAATATTCCTTCTTGTTGTTTATCTACTTATTTATATAACTCCAATACACAGAAAATAGATAAAGAGAAATTTTGGGTTTTTAATCATGCCGTAGTTGTTGATTTTACAATGAATTGACGCAAAAAAGAAGGTTTTTTTTTAATAAAAAAGAAGAAGGGGGGAGGGCAAAATCTCTTTGCTTTAGCTTAGATAGTTTGTATCCAACATTATATACATTGAAATAATGCCTGAAGGGTGTCATATATGCTAGCTCTGTTCCCACTGCAATGTGTGGCTATGCTTTCTGTATATTTGGAAGTGCATAGAAAGAATTCTAAACACATACCAGTATATGAGTTAAGTTCCTATATGCAAGGGGTGCAAAATCCTTTTGTCACATGGATGAGTTATATGTGTGTAATTCCCTTCCAACATACTTTGAATATTGCAAGATTTGACCAGCAAATATTTGCAGGGAGGGGCACCTTCACACAGCCTGGTGTGTGCTTTCATACAGCATCTCAGCAGTCTATTAAAATTGAATAGTTCCCCCCCCAACTTCTTTTTTTCTCAGCTAATTAAAAATGCCATTTGCTTGTTGCAAACTCATTCTCTGAGTGTTGATCTTCATGTAGTTAATAATCTGTGCTCAAGTGGGAATATGTCCACAGGCTTAAAGAAACCCCAGGTTTTGTAGAAGTAAAAATAATAAAAAGAGAGATGGACATGAAAATCAACCCAGTAGCTATACTGGATATACTTCCTGGCTTTGGGAAAGAAGGAAGAACCAAAAAGGGCTTCGTGGAAGAGTACCTTGGAAAGCAGGCTTGTCAGATATCTGGATGTGAGCAACCCAGTGCACTAATTTGTTACAGGTCACACATGTAGAAAGACTGGATTTGTCTCAATGCTGTGCTATGATTGAGGTGGTTGGGTCTTACTATAACCAGTTGCTTAAGAAGGAAGGCGAAATGTGATTTTATTGTTAAATATATCCTGGTGTTATGTTTAGGTGATGTTCGGCAGTTACCCAGTATTGAGCCTGGGAACATGTTGGTTGACATTTTTGCAAGTCTGAAATCAAGAGGTTGGTCTACAGAACTAAGAACTAATCATAGGTCTGAGTCTCAATTAATTGTGGATAATGCAACAAGGTAATTTTTTTTTTAAATTGACATGTTTGGTTGCGGCAGCTCATTTTTTCACAGTGTGAAAAGTTGGACGCCATAAGCGTATCATTGAACTAGGCATAAACAGATGTTTAGAAAGTTTACTGTCACTTTGTTATCGTATTTGTCACAGAGGAAAGGCAGGAAATAAATAAAAAATAAATAAGTATTTGTATCTACTTGAAATTTTAAAATAATCTTGAGTCTTGTATGATTTATGGGTTTGCATCTGTAAAAACAATTTTCCAATTTTTTCTCCTTAGTATGTTTAAAATTAATGCATTTGGATGGCTTATTCCAAGCCTAGTTCTGTTGGGACTGCATCGTTTGGAAACTGTATTTGTATTGTATAATGGGAAAATGCCATCTGAATATTTTTATGTATAAAATGAAATTATGAAGCTGCATTTAAAAAACTAATGAAGCAATTAGATAACAATATCATCAAAATGTTCAGCTCTCACTAAAGAATGTATAAACAATCTGAAGCATTTATATTTGTTCTTTTTGGATGAAGAATCTCTCAGCAGAAATACCCCGTGTTTGATCAAGTGCTGAAATTTTCCAAAAGCAATAAAATATGGCCGATGCCAAGTCCTGAGAAGAAATTTATTCTTGTTGTTTTGCCTGCTGAAGATGGTAGTGGCTGTAAGTTTTAAGCTTTAAACAGATAACTTTTAACTACTGCTCATATCTAGTGCATGTTGGTTTTTCCAAATTCAGTTGAACTTCAGGTAGAAGTTCCCTTGTTGTCTTGAAGTTATTTTTTGGTTTTAGACAACTGGCACAGCATTGCGTGTGGCCTTCACTCATATGTGCCTTCACTTATTCCCTCATTTTCATGCATACATATACTTCCCTACAGATAACCCTGTTTTTTCAAGGGCTGTGTTTATTGGGATACAGAAAGGCCATACTCCCAATCTGATAAACAGGTGTTTGAAAAGCTAAATGGAATACAATTTCCCTAGGGAAAGTGTGGAGAAATTCCTACTGGAAACCAGTCTTTACTCTCCCAGTGGAACTTGCTATGCTCTCTCCAGTGTGCCAAATGGGCACATGATCTGTATTGGGATGGAAAGAGCATGAGGAGAGACTTTCACTGTATACCTGTTGGACTTGGGAGTTGTGGATCAGTAGGTATTAGCACAGGTTGTATGGAAGGCCTCTAGACAGTTAGGGTTTGGACCAATCAATAGTCAGTAAATGCCATTTAATCATAAGCAGTTTTTTAAAAATAGTCATTTGTTCTGTTTTTAGTCCTTGTCTCTGTTATCTTATAATTAGATTTGCAGTCAGCCATAATGGCTTTGCTTGAAAAAGGTCCAGGACTGGAGGATCCCAAACAGTCACAGTTCATTACTTTCAGAAGGTAATAACCACATGTGTATTGACATGAAAATCTTCTGTTGCCAATGCACTAAAATGTCCAGAGATGACGGAGAAGTGATGCTGTATGTCTTTTAAATTATTGAGAAATGAATGGGAGCTGGCTGTATGAATAAATACTTATTTCTCCAGTCTTCATTCCTCCACCATTATTTAATTTTGGTTTGTTTTCAGATTGTTAGGAGTGAACCCTAGCTAATATTGGCCATTGTTGACACAACAACAAATAGTGACTAAAGGCAGAAACAAGTGAGGCTAGTATTCTCACAGAAGGGAGGGCACAGAGGAGGAGAAGATGCATTCAGAACCCTTACAATAGTTAAAGAAAGGGTAAGGTTTTATCAACAGAACCAACAAGTTAAACGGGTTCGGAACATTTTGCCTAAACTGGGACTCAGCTGACAGGAGGCAAAATAATTCTCCTCTCTATTGCTGTCTGGGTGCTTCCTTATTTTCCTGTAGAAAGGAAAGGCTGCCATTTCCTTCATTGTGGGAGAAGAAAATGCATTTTAGGACAGCCCTATATGTGTAAGGAAAATGCAGTCTGTGTGCCTTGTATTGGTGGTTCTTAGCCCACAGAAAAGGTGCATGAATAGAATCCCTGCAGAATAATGAAAGTATTCTGTTAGCCTTTATAATCTAGAGAAGTGTATGGAGCATGGGCATTTTTATTAGCTATCATTCTGTGTTTAGTCCATGATGGCTTAAGTCATCCCAAATGCATTTCTAGAATGAATTGTTGGCACAGCTAATTTTTCTTTCCTTTGATCAAGTCAGTAGTTCTTCTGTTCACTTACAGCAGTCTGAGCTTCTGTATACAATGGAGACCCATAGTAATGGTAATGATACCTGGTGGTATCTTCTATGTAATATTTTTGTCAAATCAACAAAGCTCAAAACTCAAATGGTGTATAATAGAGTGTATAATAGAGTATAATATAATAATACAGTGTATAATAGAGTAACTATTATTAATTCAGCTACTCTACCTTTCATTGGTTGCATTCATTGCCTATATTGCTTTCAGTTTATACAGGTATGTGTAGAGTCATTTACTGAGGCAGAGTAAGCTGTTAGTTTTTCAGTGTGTAGTAAAAGATTGGAATCAGGAAATGCTTGACTTTTTACTGTTCTGAAGGTATTGCATATTATTTACATTTAAACTAAATACTGCTTTTTTAAATCTTTACCTCAGAAAAGACTGTGACATCATAAATGAAATATGCTGCAAACACTATTCAGGACATCCAATGCGGTATGGTGTTATTTCTGTTTAGGCCAGAATGTTCTTCTGGCATAGTTACATCAGTGGCAAGGGCAATGGTGAAAGCAAGATGAGGAAGTTCATAATCACAAGTAAAAGTTAGCAGAATCAAGAAGGATGTAAGGATGACTAGCCTCTGAGCTGCCCATTTCCAAATGCCTGACTTCAGGTCTTTGTAGAACTGAGGCACTCTAGTGGGTGAGAAAATTGCTTGGGCAATGAAACAAGCTGTTTTTAAGCCATTCTGCCAAAGTGTCTTGGTTATGACACTTGCTTATCTTTTAGTCACAAGACTGCTGATGTGATGTTCCTCATACAAAGCTCACTGCACTAAGTAAACTCACAGTGGTGCATACAGTTGCCAGGAATGTCTTCCATGTGTGCACATGAGACAGATGGAAAGTAAGATAATGGCCAGTGTCAGTGACTAGCAACTTGGCGTAACAGTGAGATATGTATGGTTCAGTCCTGTGTTTGAGTTGAAATGAGCCCAAGTAAACTCTCAGACTTGCCTATTGCAAACACCATCTGCTAGATTGTGGTGTTTAGTTTCACTTTCTGTCTATATCACATTCATACTGCTTACAAATAGTCTATCGGAAACAGATAATTTTCAACTTAAGCAAGCTTCCAATAACAAGCTATGGAGGCCATGAGTAACCAGACTTTATGATAAACCACAGTTTGTGGTACATATAGAGTAACAAATCAAGTAGCGAAAAATCCTTTGCTTGGTCTTAGGATGGGAGAGAGATGAAAGCTTGTACATACAGCACTAAACCAAGATTTAGCATTTTCTCTGAATGTTGCCAAGCCTTGCTTCTCTGTGCACATACCAGATTTTGTTACTTTATTTCAAGTTCAAAACAAGTCTTCTCAACTATCTTCACAGGGTTACACTATACCCCTCTTCCAAGTTAGAGGGATGAATGAGCAAGTCCTTTCAAAGCAGGATTGAAGACTGGTTATTTAGCTTTTTGTTTACAAGTTTAAAAATTGCTCCTCATTTTAAATTTTTATATTTGGAACACATGATTGTGGTGATGGCACAGTGGTTAAATGTCTGTACTGCAGCCACAAGTAAAGGTTAAATGCCTGTAAACAAGGTTGTGAATTTGATCCCAAGGGCTCCAAGGTCCACTCAGCCTTGCATCCTTCTGTAGGTCACTAAAATGAGTACCCAGTTTGCTGTGGGCAGTTAGCTTACAGATTGTAAACCGCTTAGTGAGTGCTTAGTTTATTGATAAGCGGTAAAAAAAATGTACTTGCTATTGCTATTGCTATGCGGTAAAGAAATGTTCTTGCTATTGCAATGATTGTAGTATGTTGTATAACCACCCTGTAATTCCCAAGGCTGGAGCATTACTGTCCCCAAGGCTGTTTAATCTGAAAGGACCATGTGAGCTTGTTGAAGATTTATTAAACCCCCAGTTGATGTCATAGACCCCAATAAAGAAAAGCACATGGAACTTTGCAGATTAACAGCAATCAGGAGAAATGAGTTGGGGGGGGGGGTTTAAGACAATGGGTATTAAGCTGGAGCCAAGGAGCAGAAGCATGACATAAAAAATAAGGAAACAATGTTTGAGGTATGTGCTTTCACTAGTTAGTTCAGCTGCATTAATGCTTAATTTTAAAGTCTATATTAAAATTAGATAGAAGTGGGATGTGAGAAACTTTATTTCTATTCCAAATCTATTTATGGCTTATTTCTGCAGACTTTTGGGATTCTTCAGATTACTGTGTATGAACAGTGATATTTAGGCCACATAGCTGATATTTGGAGAAGTGACATCACTGTCTTACATTATGATTTAGTGCAATTCTGTTTTTAAAGAACAACAGTCAGACAATGTGCCCTCCCTTTTTGCAGAGCTTCAGCTTTCTGTGACTTTATTTGTTGTATGTACACCTGTCCACCTCTTCAGATTTGCCACACAGTTTGATTAACTCCTATCTTATAAAAACTAGTTTAGTGGAGTTGTTTCTCGGTATGGCAGTTCTCATCCATTTCATGCCATTACTCTAGTTGTATGTTGAACATATTATACGAGGTCCACTCCATATGATTTCAGGATGTCTTATAGTCTGAAAAGGTCCTTAGTTGTGGTTGTTTGTCCTAGCAGGGGATTATAAGGTCTAGATTCCAGGAATTGTTGAGCCATTAAACATAACAGAATTATATTCAGAATAGAATGTTTGCCATCACCACCACCACCACCACCATCATCTTTTCTTGGTCATCAGATACACTGATACTTAAGTTTTTCAATAAACAAAAGAAATTTGAGAGTTTCTAAGCTATATGCACTTACAAATGGTTTAACTGAAGGAGTGATGAATCTTTAATCTAAAACCTGTCTTTCAATTCTGATTCAGGGACCATAAGAACCGACTGCAGTTCTTATGTGGTGACAAAATCTGTTCTACAAGGAATGAGTATATCAAAGTGCTTCTTTCAAGAGACAGTATTACTTGCACAAAAAATGATCAAAACTCTGAAAATTCTGGTCCGTGCACTTGCAATGTGTGCATACGGAGAGAAGAGCGCATCTTTGGTCATAGATCACGTTCTCTTGATGATGATGATACACGATTGTGCAATGGGGAAATATTCTTCATTACAGAGGTATGTAAACGATCAGTTGATTTCAAGAATCTGCCCAGAAGAAGACAAATTCTTCTTCATTCATATATGAGAAGATTATTACATATTCATATACATATTCCTTCAATGTTATCTGTGTTTGGTTGTTTAAAATCCCAAATACATGTTACTTTTCTGAATTATAATAAAGAAGTGAAGTGGGTATTGTGCTCTGTGAGGAAATAAAAACTGTGTTAAAATGTTAGTTTCTCTGAACATTGCACAGGAAATGTTGGGCTGAAAAGTAATAAGATTAGGAAGGAATAGAGGAGCTTAATAAAAGTGTAAGCTCTCTCCAAATGCTTTCCCCAAATTTCCATTAGAAAACACTGGTAATTGTGAGAAAATATTCTAGCTTCTGGCCACTGTGATTAAGGCATCTCTTCACTTTCCAGTATATAGTTGGAAGATCAGTGGTTTAAAAAGAATTCTCTTCCTGTGCATTTATTTTATTGAGTTGTAAGAAAATCTTAGGTATGGATGCAACCATCTGATTATTGTGTACAGTTTATGGCGTTTTAATGTGGTACATTTGCATATTGAATTTCTAGGATAAAGAGGTTGATGATGTCCGTATACTGGCTATTAGCATTACTAATGGACCTGAGTATAGCGTGAAGTATCAAGCTCTTCGGAAAAACTCCAGGATTAGGCATGCCTGGGCCAGGACCATTCATACATTTCAGGTCAGCTGTGTTATAGTTCATCCATCCTGAATCAAAATTACTCAATAAGAGCAGCAAAATTTATGAATCAAAATACCACATTTGTGAGGTGCTGATGGTGTAATTCTCCAGTTTAGACTGTTGTGTAGTGGAAGCAAGCCTCAGTGATATCTGTGTTATAGTGTTTTGACCTTGTCACAAAATAAAGCTAAAAGGTAGTGATCCATTGTATAGCTTGTATGACATTTTAAAAAATATTATTTGGTAAGTCACTGCCACAGCTGTTGCTCTGTTGTCAGATCGGCAGTGTCATTGTGTAAAACCGAGAAACCAAGAATTATGTGTGATCTTATCCAATGACTTTTAAAAACTCATTTGTACCTTTTTAGAAAAATCTGAGAAACTGGATAGCATTAAAATAAGGTATTTGCTTCTGTGGTGAACATTTTGTGGAAGGCCATTGGATGGGCAGTGTCAGGAGCTGCATATTCTTTTTCTTGCCATAGTGTAGTAATGGGATATGTAGTAGTGATAGTAGTAGTAGTAGTAGTAGTAATAATTTATTTATAGCCTACCCAATCACAGATAATCCGGGCGAGTTACAACAATAAAAATACAAAGAAAATACAATAAAATTCAAAATTAGTCCCTTCCCCACGCCAGTATATTTTAGGAGTGTTTTAGAACTGTGAACACAGGTTCTGGCATATTCCAAACAAGGAGGCAAACTCATTCAAGGTCATTTGTAAGAAAGCCTCTGGCTTTAACAACAAAAAGAAAGGGGTGGTGTGGGAATGGAAAGAGCAATGTGTTTATTAATTTAAGCGAGTAATAATTAAGCTAGCCTGAAGTTTGAATTATGTGTAGTTTAATTATGTGGTTTTAATGTCTGCTGGTCAGTTCTGATAATGAAAGTCACCAGATTGTATCTATAGTTTCTTAATAAAAGTTTCTAAGTTTTTACTACTGAGCCTGAGCTGCTGAACTTTTATATCTGCTGGATTGGAGAGGTAGTCAGAGAAACCATGCAAAATGGAGACTTACACATTTATTTTAGCATTCTTTCTTTATTTCCAGTCTCTCCCCCCCCCCCCGCCCCCGGTAATTCTTTGTCAATATTGTTTTCAGGGTTCTGAGGAAAACACAGTTGTCTATGTAGTTGGAAATGCTGGTCGCCAGAATTGGCAGCATGTGTACACAGCTGTCACCAGGGGCCGTTGCCGGGTCTATATTGTTGCAGAAGAAGCCAATCTTAAAGCAGCCATTGCTAGAGAAAATTTCCACAGAAAGACTTGTTTACAAAAACGTGTGAAAGATGCACTTGCAGAAAAAATGAGTAGTTCTCAGCCAACATCTTCACAAGAGAGGACACACAATCAAGATGCTAACACTGGGGTCTTCACTTCTGCTGCTGAAACTAGTTCCGTTCATAAAGAGGAGTCTGTGGTTTCTGAGAAGATGGAAATTGACAGTCGACTCACTGACATGGTTGATACTACAGAACAAACTCCAGGTGAACGGAAGAGGCAAAGGGAATTTTCACATAATTGTTCGAGTCCTTCAAAAGTACCTTTGGTAAGAAATTGAAAAGTGATTTGTACTTTAAGACAGTGTTGCATTTAAAATTGGCACTATAGTATATTATCATTCTCTGTTCAATGTAGAGATACAAGGGCGTATCGAAAAGTTTTCATGATCACCTTTTTAAAAAATTGACAGAAAGTTTGTTTTGATTTGTAGTTGTTAAGTTATCTCTATGTAGTCACTATCTAGATTTATACATTTTTTCCCAGCGTATCTTGACCCTCCGAATACCTAATATTGTAGAGGTCTGCAGATTGCGCCTTATGAAGGGGTATTGTAAAGTAATAATTATCACCCGGAAGTTATTATGGCATATTGATGAAATTTTGTCAGTGTCATCATTGGTCCCTAAGTGCACGTTGCTGAGAAAGTCATCTCACTGCGCCCTTTATTTTTGTGACTGGCTGTGCCAGAAGTGACTAAAGTGTAAAATCCTCATCAGGTGCAATCTGCAGGCTTCTACAATATCAGGTATTCGGAGGGGGTTCCTAAAAATGTAGCAAAATTACCCTCACAGCCTCTAGGGCAGTTCAAGATAAAACTTTTAAAAAAAAAGTTAAGAAGGAGGTGTGAACCCAGCACCTGGTGAACTTGGCCACCCCTGGTTTTGTGTTAGTGTTCTGAGTGTCTCATCTGTGTTAGGAGTTCTACAGCCTTAATGCCACTATAAGCCCATCATTTATGCCATAGTCTGGAGCAGAAATAAGGTAAGTAGTGTAAGGTATGACTCATCTAATTTCTTTGGTAATTATCTCTGTTGGAAGGCAAAGGTGCTGTTTTGGCAATGCTGGTCTTTCTTAGCATTTGGAGACCTTTCCCAAAGCTTTGCTTCTCTTATTTAGACTTCTGATAGTCCCAAATAATTTTCTGGAAGCCAGTCTCCTTTCCTGGGCACAGCTCCTTTGAAAGGCTTCACCTTTTAAGAGTTGCTTCAAATTTCTCCTAGGGCTTTGATAAAAGGGGGAAAGAGCATCACAAAAGATACAGGAGATAGCTCTATTTGCACTCATGACAATTATCGATTGCCTGGCATGTGAATCCTAAACCAAAAGAGGGCAACCTGTGTTACTCCAATTATTGGCTGGCATCTTCTTTAATAATTACAATGTTGTAAGCTTGACTTATTCACAGTCATTGATCATCGCAGTGACCAAAATTTCCCCTGAAATCTTTTAAGCCATGCAGCCCCTCAGCAGAGGAATTTCCAGAGTGCTGGAGAATGGTGCAGTGAGTGATGACATGTCCAGCCCTTCCCTGGAGTAGGGAGTGCTGTAACAAGCAGCAGTGACAGTGCTACACAGTGTGTGAGATTGTTCTGTCATGCTTAGTTCCCCTATCTGTAGGAACAACATGTAATGGAGTACTAGTTCATATTATATTGAATCATTGTGTTCTGCTTGTTAGTGTGGCATGATATTACTTTGGTAACTTTTTGAAGACTGATATGGAGATGGGAATAGAAGATGAATGTGTACGTAAAGATGGCATCATGTTGCATTGTCTTCAGGGTTGTAATGAGGATTTTCTCAACCAGCATCTTATTGTATGGTGTCTTTTTTAAACTGTTTCACAGATAACTGAAGAGAACAAAATATCCCCCCTTGGAACTAACTTGCTTCAACGCATGACACTGAAGAATCCAACTCCCAAGAAACTTTTTTCTTCATAACAAGTATCTACTTTAGTTATAGTTGTGCTGGTCTGTGACTATAATAAATATCTATCTATCTATCTAGTTATAGATGTTTTATATTTTGCTTCTTCCCTTTCTTTTCTTTTAATTTTTACATTTTTGAAACTTCAAAGAAGTTTTTTTTAAAAATAAACATTTAGTATTACATTCATTTATTATATTTCTCTCTCAAATGGCAGAAATACAGTTTATTTAAAGATTGACATTTTTCCTAGTTATCATAGATTTTAAAGCCTTGTTAGGTCTTAATTTATGTAAGAATGTGTATTATATATTTATATAAGAATGTATTATCAAATTATTTAGTTTTGCATGGATATAGCTTTGTGTGGGTCTCATTTCTGGTTTTATGCTTGTGTTTCTCTGAGAGAGAGAGGATAAACATCTGTATTTTTTATTGTTGCTGTTGTTTTAAAACTCCTTTATCAAAGTCTGGGCAATTACCTGCTCAAACATTGTGGGCTGCTGCTTGAAGGAGCTGTTCACTACTGGATTTTGTAGTGATCTTTTGATGGTGCTGCCAGAGCTAGAAAAAAAACAACAACCCAAGGATTGAAACTCAAGGATATAAAACTTTCCTTCATTGTATATTTTTCAGATAAAGTCCTTCAGTGTATGTTTTGCTGTAATGATGGCAAAATTGGTTCAATGCCTGAACATAGTCCAGGAAATTCTTTTGACATTTGGCTCTGCTTTTGAAAGGGAAAATGATAGGTCATAGCAGATAACATCCATATCTAAAGCAGCACATACAGAACAAATGGTGAATATTCTGTTAATCAGGCTGGAATAAACAGTGTGGGTTTTTGAATTGTATAATTCAAGTTTTTAAATATTCTTCAATTCTATGCAGAGCTGAGAAATGATTCAAGCTGCTTTAAGGGATGGAGAGGTAGGCGTGTTTGATCTATAACTCCTATTAGCCCTGGGCAGAATAGCAAGTGGAGAGAGATCATGGGAATGCACTGTTTAAGAGAATCCTCCTCAGTCGTACAAGTGAGGAGGGGACAGGAGGATCACCTTGTATATGTTTCCTCCTACTTGCTGTTCTCAGAATCAAAGCCATTGTCTTTAAATCACTGTTTATTTGATTTTTTTACATTTTCCATACAAATTTTGTAACAGTTTGAATTTGCAGAAACCATACAGAGACGATAAATATCATGCTATTAAAGTATTAAATTTGTACAAAAATACTTTTGTTTAATACTCATTTGTTTCAAATAAAAATACATATTAAGTGGTTCATGATCTGGGTTTCAATTTCATTTTGAATGAATTTCCTCTGGCAGTGCTGAAATATGAATAAACCATTTCACATGTGTGCATAGGGTTAGGTAAGCTTGCTTATGTAACAGGTAAGGAAAACAGCATTAGGGATAGTTTGACAATTCAAATATATGAAAAAGTTGCTATTTAGGATGATATGAGGACTCTACAATTATAATGGACAAATCCAGTGTCTTTCCAGTCACCAAGTAACATTAATTACCATGACAATACAGTAAACAAACCAAAGCAGCTGCTGGTGAGCCTAAAAAGCAACTGGCATTTTATTGCTTTGAATGGGAAAAAGGGAAGAATTTGGGGTGTATGTGCAAAATGTATTTACAGTTTTGAAATTAATTGCCCAAAATGATAAGGGGTCAAGAAGAGAGATTTAACAAAGCTGTTTAAAGATACTTTAAACCCATGAACATACCAGTCATTTAATTTAAAAATTTTCTGTAGTTATATAAGTTAACTTGTGTATACCCTAAACTGGGCAGTTTGTATGGTCTTTGCATCAGTATTCTGTTGCTATTACAGTTCAATTTTAAAAAAGAAAGAAGAAGAAATCCTACTTGAATGTTTGTGATATAAATTGTCTTTGAAAATTTCACTAAAACATGTTTAAATGTGTTAAAACCAGTGATTCATTAGAAGTTCCAAATATCTAAATGTTTGAAGTCCATACAGGCTGCAAGACATATCCTGTCCAATACATCATTGCATAGGGAATAATATAATTCCTAATAAAATCTTACTATAGCTGGGCAGTAGAAGTTTACCCCTTTGTACTTCAGTTTCCTATGTGCACTTTTGCTAAAACAATATCTTTCCTGACTTTTCCTTATAGCAGAGGCAACAGTACAGGTCTCAGAAAAGCAACTACTATGATACAGTAATCTTCTAGATACAGCAGCAATATTTCAAGGTTCCTTCACTTAGTTACCACTTGTCATCAAACATGTTCTGTTTTCTGAACATGATATCCATGTTCTAATGATTTACATGGGGGGGGGGGGAATTTAAAAACCCCAATGAGGTTTTAGAAGAGCCATCTTTCATTTAGCTGTCTCAATGATTATAAAATGCAGCCATTTTCACTGTTAATTTCACTTGAGTTTTTTTTAAGGTCAGCTTGGAATGGCACTATTTGTGGTCATAAAAAACAAGAGCAGAATGAAACTCCGTTTGGGAAGCAAGTAACAAATAATGAGCCTTGAGAAACAATAAGACTCCCCTGTGCTTCTTAATGCCACATAATAAGTGTGTCTCCAGTATATCCGAAATCTGAAAGGGAATTAGCACCATTTAAATGTCTTACACAAATACAGTTTTTTGGCTATAAAGTATTTGTAGGTTCCCGTTTCATCTCTGAACCAGTGTTGTGTCCGCTCTGTTGAAGAAAGGCATTATTCTGATCACTCCATTCCTCAGCTGTGAAAGTCTGTTGCTCTGAACTGATCTTTTGAGAAGCTACAGGATTTCGACTAATTACCAGTTCTAGTTTGTTACCAGACTCTGCTATGAGGGGCACTACTAGACAGCAATCAAAGTCTCTTGTGCGAACATGGTTTACCTGGAAAAAAATAAAAAAAAATCCCTTTAGATTAAAAACAAGCCAACAAAAATATTTTTTGCTCAGAAGCTTTACACATAAAACAAGCCAGTACTGGATTCTAATAATGTAAAATCAATGCTTTTTTCAATAGATTGTACCTTCTATAATCCCTAAATGTATAAATGCAGTATTCCACAGCACTGGAGAGGAAAGAGGGTTTCAGAACAGTAAGTGTTGCTTTATTTCACAAAATTCCCTGCATTCCTACACTAGCCCCAACCCCCCATAATAATTAAAGATTTCCACACTACCTGTAGCAATCTGTCGTATGGCTTCAAACCACCTACTTCTCCAGGTCCAGCTGGCCGAATATTTTTAACGTACACACCTTTTTCCAATAAGCCATCTGAGACACTAAATCCAAAATCTTCCATGTCGGAATCCTTGAACAAGGTTACCTATGGAAGGAGAGATTCTCTCAGGTCCGTGTTATACCATTTTGGAAACTGTCTTGTCTAGTTTTTGCACATTCTCTGCCTGTCATGGGTTTTTGTGTTTTGTTACTTTTTAGGAGTACTCCCTTTGCTTCACAAAGTTTGATGTATTTAAAGAGCACTTTGCTTCCATGCATCTGAAGAAGCTGGTTGTAACCCACAAAAACCCCTAAAGGCTGATAAGTCTTAAGGATGCCACAACATTATTACTTCCTTACCATACGGAAACAGACTAACATAGCTACTTGTTAGAAAAATTCACTAATTCTGATGCTTTTGCAGTAATGTCATACAGTATTGTTAGAAGAGACCACAAGGGTAAGCGAGTCCAACCCCCTGCCATGTAGGAATACACAGCATTCATGGGAGATGACTCTGCTTAAAAATGTCCAAAAGAAGAGACTATCACCCTCTGAGGGAGTGTGTTCCAGTGTTGAACAGCTGTTAGTGTCAGGAAGTTCTTCCTAGTGTTTAAGTGAAATCTCTTTTCCTGTAATTTGAATCCATTTCTCTGGTCCTAGTCTCTGGAGCAGGAGAAGACAAGCTTGCTCCGTCCTCAAAATGACATCCCTTCAAATATTTAAACATAGCTAGCCAGTCCTCATGCTTCATGCTTTCCAGACCATGGTCACTCTCCTCTGGACATGCTCCAGCTTGTCAACATCCTTCTTGAACTGTGGTGTCCAGAACAGGACATCATATTCCAGGTGAGGTTTGAACAGAGCAGAACAGAGTGTCTACTACTGACCTAATAAGAGGTCAAAAAATAAAATGCTGAAAGATTTTTTTATTTTATTTTTTTGGAGAAAACCAATGGCCTAACAGATTCCTAACTTTATAATTCATAGGCTTTGCTAGAACTTTGTTTAGACTTTGTTTCCTTTCCAAGCACATGTTACATGGGTGAATGCTCACCATGTTGTAAGCTTTAATTATGGCAGACATGCCTTGCAGGAGAATGCTGACTGGAGACTAGTTTGCTAAGGGCAGATGTGGGTATATTTGCCTCCTTCCTGAAGAATACATCATTAGTGGGCTTGCAAACAAGGTTGTGAACAGCATCAGAACTTCAACTTTCAGCAGCTTTTTAAAAATATGACATTCAATGTAAAGTTTATTGTCAGAGGGCATGCACACTTACCTTGTGTAACTCCACAGGAGTTGGTGACATAATTTCTTTCATCTCTTGCTTCATTTTCCGCAGAGCTACAGATTTTCTCCCTACATCTGAAGGCAATGTATTGCTACGGGTTGTCTGGCTGTAATGTGGCCTTGAAGTACTTCTTTCCTGGAAGCTAGCTTGCCTTCCCAGATGGCCACGATGTTGTGGGTTGTCATGGTTTAGACTCATTGTGCTCCCTGACATAATTGTTGCCTGCAGCATTAATAAACAGATATTTTTAATAATATGCAACACAGTAAAAATGGAATATTCACTTGTAACAAAAGGGTACACCATATTCTGTTGTCATTGCCAAAACACAGTCACTGGGGGCAGGGGGGCAGAGCAAAGCAATGGCTGGAGGATAGACAGTTTGATGTGTGTCCTTAGAAGAATGCTGGACAAAAGTTTACTGAATCACACTTTCACAACTGCCAAAGAAATACTAAAGGCACTAAATGCTGTGCTGCAACATTAGACTGCAGCCATTATGTCTGGCAGTGGGAAGAATGAAACTAAACTGCAATTTTTTTAAAAAATTGCTGATGAATCAGGAGGTTACTATATAAAACTTTAAAATAATTCTAGCATCTACAGAATTAGTTTAACCTAAAATATAATGAATGTGTACTACAGTGGCATTTTTAGATTTGAAGTGGGGGAAAAAATGCAAGCTAGCGAATATGTATCTCCTTTGGAGCAGCAATGTCTTTGATCATGACAGGACAATATCATAAAATGTCAAATAGCCTAGAGATTAGAGGACAACCATGCTTTTGATGAGAAATGGGAAGAGAAGCCTTTTTATTAGAACAATACAGTTGGAACAGCATTTTCCAGAATATACTACAGGATTCTGTGTCTCGTGATACAAGCAAGTATTGTCTTTGCAAGACTGCTGAGGGCCTAACTACACATTATGTGATTATATTTCATTCAGGTTTCAGCCTTACATCTTTGGGGGGCTGTTCTGGCTGGTTCTATTGCTTTTGGAAATAATAAAGATTGCAGTAAAAACAGACTTGTAATGGCAGAATTCCATGGGTTAGCATATGCCTATTAAACTAACTGTTGGGTGGTGAGTCAATACATAGGTAAATCCAATGAGTAATAAGTCTACTCTTGTCAGGATTCAATGAGTCTACTCTTGTCAGGACAAACTAAAGAATTAGGCTTCCCAGGGAAAGAGTTAGCAGCCAGTTTCTAAAATGTGGCATTTAAATAAACTGAAGTGAGAATTTGCTTTTAAAGGTCCTACAGCATATGTTTTATGGCCAACAACAGGATTGGGGGCTTAGATGGAAAATAGCACAGAACCCTGTGGAACCCCACTGGTCACTTTTCTCTAGGATTCACTATCCTCGCCTTCTAATACTTTGCATCAACGAATTAGCCATCTTTGCTCAAAAGTTTTTGCTGAACCTACTGTGCATAATCAGTATCCCAAATGAGAAATTAGTGCAACACCTGAAGGATTCCCAAATTCACAGATTCCCAAGCCCTGATGTAGGCAGTACTGAACTAGATGGGCCAATGACTGGGTCTGACGCATCCCCAACATAAAGAAGCCACCTGTTGACAAAAAGCAAAGTTAATCCTATTTAGAGTAGATTGACTGAAATGAGTGTGACCTGTTGCTCACAACTTGGGTTATTTTGGTGGGTCTACCCTGGAAAGATTTCAGTGGGTCTCCTCTGGAAAGGTACTTATTTCCAGTACTTGTTTGACCTTAAATATGCAAATAAGCATTTCAGGATTTCATCTATCTACCTACTAGTACTGTACTGTACTGCAAAAGGACTATCTTCTCAGTAATTGCTCCCAGACTTTGGAATACCCTCCCTAGGGAGACTTGGATGGTTCCTTCCTCTGTTTCCTTCTTTCAATAAGTGAATGCTTTCCTACTCCACAGGCTTTTTGAAATCGGCTACAATAGTCTCTTAATGGTTTATTGTCTCGTTATCGTCTATTTTAATAGCTTTTAAAATGGTTTTATTGCATTTTAATATATCTTTTATATATGTTACTGATGGTTTTGTATGCAATCCTTTTTGTTTTTAATATTTTGTAAGACACCTTACAAAAGTTGTAAGGTTTGGGGAACCCAAGTTTTGGGGAAAAGGTGGTATACAGCATTCACAAATATTTCCTTCTCACTGAGAATTTAATACAATGGCCTGTATTAAAAGAAGAGCTGCACTTTGAGTGGGGTACAAGCAAGAATTGATACATGGGAAACAAGTATTTTTTTCCTACAATGTAATTTATCCATCTGCTTTCTGCTCACAAAGGTGCTGACACTACAGCTAAATATAATGAGGGTAGTAATTAACTTTTCACTTTAAGAAGCAAGTTATGTCATCCTTAAATTGGAGATTTACCAGCCTACTGAAACATCCATTCATTTTATCTATTTCCACATCCATTTGCTATGCTCTCAGGAAAGAAATCCATAGGTACCATGCCTTAGAACTAAACCAGAGTGACATGACATTGTTTCCCTAAGTTCCTCTGAATGGCAATTAAACATACATCAGATCCACATTAAAGTAAACAGACATGCAATACGGAAGCCATAAATCTGAAACTATGCAATCAAGTTGAGCTGCATGAGTTTTACCCAGATATGCCATTCACATTCCTTGTGGTTGTTCAGGGATTCAATATGACATAAAATGAAAATGAGATTCTGCCAATTTTGCAAAGCAAGGAATTTAAAAGAACATAAAAGAAAATTCTTGAGGACTCACCCTTCTTTCCCTCCCACCTATTTTTAAGGAGCAAGCAGGCAGCTTTAAACAAGGAGATGTCTAGCTACTTTGTTTTTGAAATACACCACACAGCATGAAGTTAATGTGGAGCTCATAACTGCGTTAACATCAGGTTGCAGTGTGTAAGGAAAGTAATTGCCTCTACAAATCTTTTGCAGTTATCTTGGTTCATCAGGTGAATCCAGTTTTTGAAAAACATTTTGAGGTTCGCTTTTCGTTTATGTTCCCCTTAATTCAAATTCAGTTCTGTTGCGAGAGAGAGACATGCCAAGAAAACCTTTTGTAAAAGCAGCTGGAAGAGAATGAGATGTGCTCCTGCAAAGGCAAAATAAACCTGCAGACAGGTGCAGCCGGCAGTAGCACAGGAGAAGCTTTGGAGGACACAGCTGTATCATTTCAGCAGCAGCTCCATGAGAGAAAACAGCTTGATTAGGGCAGTCAAGAGAAGGCAGCTGCACAAGCAAAAATAGAAACATAAAGGGTAGGTACCAAGAGAGTCATGTTTCTCAAACACAGACGCCTGTCAGCCTTGTCCTGTGGAGAGGGGGGTGGGTTAAAGCTTTAAAATGAACTTGTGATATTAATGCAAACTTAGAGAAAAGGAAGAGGGGTAGGGGGAAAGCGTGTTAATTTAAAAGAAAAGAAAGAAAGAAACGGATATATTACAACAGGATTAACATTGCTTCTACCTCTAATTCCCTCAGAATTCCTGACTGTCCACAAGTCTCCAAGTCCTCCAGTGCTTGAGACCAGAAATTTTCCTCATGGTCATTCTCGGGGGGACCTGTAAAGCTGGATTCACAGAGAAAGGTTTGCTTAAAAGTGAAGGCAAAATGGCAGCGAACTGCACAGGAAAGGTTCACAACATACAAATAACAATGTGGGACTACTAAGGGATACACATGAGCAGGAGGAGAGTAAGCCATGGCTGTGGCTATGGACTACAATCATGAGGACAATTGCTAAAGTAATGCACAGTGCTAGGGATTTACTGGCAAAAAGAATTTACAAGAGTTCTGATGGTGAACTTCACACAGTCATCAGCTTCTTTTTTCCAAACCTTTGCACTGAGTGAAAAAAAAATCAATGTAAGAATGTGATATCAGGGGTAAAATAATTGCACTTTTTGAGGGAGGGTGGCTCTGTTGGTTAATAGCATCCTTAACTGTACAAGCAAGAAATATTCCAAGATATGTTTGTTTGTTTTTTTAAACCACATAAAATCAGATGGACACTTCTCAGGTCTCTAACACATTCTGGTCATTTCAGATAATCCCTTCACCCTGGTTTGCATTTATTATAGCTGCCCTGATTGACAGTATGTGCTAGCAGCTCCTACAAACTAAAGTCACAAGTCCAGACATGTTTGTGGGGGCAAGAAAAGGTGCACAATCCTAGTTCATGTTTCATCAAATTGAGAAAAATCTCACAACTTCAATTATTCCTTTCCTGAGGAATTTTTAAGACTGGTCCAAAGACAGATGAATCCTTGTCACAGAACTTGGGGTTTGCCAAATGTTGTTGCTTCTACCTCTGCTTGTTCCATTAATGGTGGGTGGGGGGTGGCTCTTTTTAATGATTTCTTGGGTCTGCCCTAGGTCTCTTCCAAAGTTTTTTTTAAAAAAACACAACAGTGTGATTTGTTAAGATGGTCCTATGATCTGAAGAGCAAATAATCTGTTCTCTGAATTTTAACCCCTGCCCCCAGCCAGAGTTATAAAGTTATAGTGTGAAACTGCTATTTCACTGATACCCTATAGTAGTACAGCTCCAAAAAAGGAGAGGAAGAACTTCGAAGAAAGAGTGAAAAGAGTAGGATAATAATTTTGTTTTGATATGTCTTGGAATTAAAAGAAGCCCACTCAAAGGTAGGAATAAAATATTGCAGGACATGCTAGAAAATAGTCTAGGCCTGCAGAAATATCCTTTGGCTATTTTAATCATTACAGCAAAAGATAATGCTGTAAATGAGATAAAACACAACACAGGACACAAGGCAGCCCAGTGGCAACAAGGACCACTATCCGCATCAGTGCAAGAGATAATGCAACCAGCTAATATAATTGCCCCATTTGGATCATGGTGAAGTGCTGGATTAGCACACTGACTTTCCTTGGACTGTGGATGGAGGCTGGTTCAACTTAAGGGGAAGGAAGAGAGGGAAGGAGGAAAGGGGGGATAGAAAGGTTGAAGGCTCATTACTGACTGCAAGATAAGCTGGCTGATAATATACTTGTTTAATGCTATCACTTGAGAAAATTTCTTGCTAATTTTCCCTTTCTGCTTCCTCTGCCTCCAAGACTAATGCTCAGAGAGTGGTAAGGTGCAGCCCAAGTCATGCTGATTTCTGATTAAACCTCAGGTTTGCTTCCGATCTATTACTCATCTTAGGCCTGAAGCAGATGGGCCAAAAGGACCTTGTCAGGACCACACTGGCCCCGGTTGTGCTGGGATTGTGGTGACCACACGGTCCCAGTCCCAATCCAAGCTGCCACTGCAGTCCTGAACTGGGCTGACAGAAGGAGTGGATTATATCCACTCCTTTTTGCCCTAGTTCGTATCTGCTCCTTTTTGCCCGGTTCTTCTTGCTTGGCGCAGTGTCAGCGCAGCTTCAGGCCGTGTTTGGGGCATGTGTCATCTAAACACCATGCCCCCAACACGGCTTGAAACCATGTCATGTTGCTCATGTTGTTTCGGGCCTTAATTATTTTTCAGTCAAGCAATAAGGAAGCACACCTGAGTTTCACAAATGAAGATGGAACCATATTAAAGAGTCCAGAGTTGCTTGGAATCTCAGATGTAAGCAAAAGCACTGTTTGGGTGTGATCAGGCTAAATGGCATCCGTTTTTGTCTCCCATGTTTCTGCGAGTCTTTAACAGAAACTGTGCTAGCAAAAGATCTGGAAGCAACAGCAGGAAGGGAGTCCCAACACTTTGCGTAATGCTATTTACCAAAATCAGATTCAGTTACAGTTACAGTCTTCATTATCTCCAGAGATTGAACTAGGGAGTGTTTCTTAAGGTGCATCATCAACTCATGAGTCCAAAGTAATAAAAAAAATAGTGCAGTAGGTTGCTTCCCATGTGGGCAATAGAGATAAAAGGAGCAATATATCTGGGGGTGGGGAGCAAATCATCACAGAGGGATTTTTCAGCCCACCAGTAATCACTGTCAACACTTCCATGAGGCCTCTGAAGTTATTGATTAGATTGCAGGTCAATGGAGAAACTACCAATAATGATGTTTCTTTGGAAGTTAAAGAAAAACAGTCCTTGAGGGCCAGCAGTTCTGGTAGATGCCTAAAACTACTGCAAGAAAAGTAAAAATTAAACCAAATAAGATCTATTACTAAGCCACATAAGATCTATGAGAATTTTAAAAACATGAATCACATGTGCTTCAAAATGGATTTGCTCTATTCACATGGAAACTAGGAAATGAGGTGCAGTGTAAAAAGCTGAAGGACAGCATAGGTATGGAGTCCGGAACTCTTTCTCCTACTCAGGGTTCCCCCCATTACTTAGCTAAGCTAGCCTTTAGTTAGTACATTTTTCTGGAAAACAACCTAGCTAGGCGAAAAGTCATGGCAAGAAAGGAATACAGGATAAGTGTTGAGGAGTGAGATTTGAGCACTCCTATTCATGCATCCCTCAAAACTGCTCCCAACACCCCATATCTCATCCACGAATGGGGCAAATCTACATTTAAAAGTATTGGTTAGCTGCTATTAGGTTATTGGTTTGCTGCTATTTGAGCCTGGAATTCCCCAGACCATGGCTACTCTTAGGTGGTTGCCCATGGACCACAAACCATCAGCTACTAGTCCTTGGAAAGGTTCCAGAAAAGAAAGAAACTATTGTAGCCAATAAGCACAGATATGGTACTGATTTCTGGCATGATGGGTAAAAAACATTGCTGGTATCCTACATCAGAGAGCTAAGAAGAATCGCTCTAAACCTTTTGCTAACTATGCAAAATGAGGAGTCACAATATGAATACATTCTGGTCTGAGTAGACACTTGTTCTTCTGGCTGGGATCTTAAAATGTGTAAGAATTTCTTCAAGGATTGTGATACTTCTGGAATAATGATGGTTATACTGGGATCTAAGCTTCTCTAAACAAACTATACAGTCATAAAGATTTGAAAAGGGGTCACCACATGGAATGGTCAGTCCTCAAGGAGAAGCAACACTGGTGGTTGGTGTAGGATATTACCTGCTTGACCCACCATTTTAAAAAGATTGTTAGGACATCATGCCTATGAATCATATAGAAACTGGAATCACACCACATAAGTAATGTAGAATCAGTCCTAACAAAGATGTGAGTGACTGGAACGAAGCTGTATTAAGTGATGAGAGAAGACAAACTAAAAGGTCTTATAGCATCTGAATGGGGCTGATAAAAGGAGAGAACATTGTTTTCCATTAACATCAAGAGTCAACGATCTATCATTTTATGCACAGAAATTCACCAACTGCACAAGCCTTACTTTCAGCATCATAACCTTTCATGAATTCCATTAACCTAACCTAATAAATCAGATGCAGCATGAACAGTAAATATGAAATATCACAGTAGTTAGAAAACAAGTTAGCAATTGGGCATTTTGCGCCCATACCAGGTATGTGTAACAAATAACTTTCTGGCACTGCAAACTTCAAATAGTAGGCTGGTACAGAACTTACCTGGTGGCTACTGGCTTATCCCAGTCTTCATCACCGAGGCCTGTTTCATGGAAGGGATTGCTCCGGGGTCTATTGGGAGGGGACAAAGTGCCCCTTTGTTTAGGACTCCTCCATTCAAAGGTATTGAAGTTATATCCTGAAGACTGGAAATTGGCACCTAGAAGATGAATAATATATTCATCAGGGTTCATGTTTTCAAATATGAAAATATTTGTAACCCGCAGAGCATTTCCAACTGGCAACGGGACTGGTGCAAAGCAGAGGTTCTGCTCACATGTAAAGAAAAGGCAGGGAGGCAGTCTTAGTGATCTGATATCCTTCGTTTCTTCCATCTTGGGACTGAGGACAGAAGGAGAGGTGATTCTAGCTTTTTACCAATTCCCTCGATTTCCTGTTGTAAACCTCTGCTCAGTCTTGCATGCTTCACAATGCAATTCCCACAGGTCAGAAAACAGCCCAATGTCTCTCAATGCAAATTGTTTTTATCCTTAAGGAAGAGGGTTAAATGATCTTCTTTCATCGGCTCTTCTAGCAACTACATAATTTAAGCCATCATTTGCCCCCACTTTATAGAAGTAAAATGTCAGAACAACCTAGAGCTATCCATTAAGTTAGAGGCAGGCAACCACATAGGGAGCAGGGCCATTTACCTGTTTCCTCTGGTGGGCCACTGTTAGATTCTGGCTGCCATTTTGGCTGGGTTTCAACCTTTTTAAAGGGAATGTATGTATTCTGCTATGTTTCTGGGCCAGTTCTGGGTGCTTTTGGCTGTTTGGGGGGCAAAAAAATATGCATTTTTTTAAAACAAAAAAATTAAAATGGGGGCTGGGTGGGTCACTGCTTCTTGGGCATCACTTTTGGGTTTCTCGGCATTTTGCTGATCTACGTATATGACTCAGCACTGATTTGGAATCCACACCCAGTTATGCTATTCACTGAGGCTGCATCTGCACTGCAGAAATAAGGCAGTTTGACATCACTTTAACTGCCATGGCTCAATTTTATGGAGTCCTGGGCTTTGTAGCTTGTTGTTGTGGCAGCAGAGCTCTCTGACAGAGAAGGCTAAATATTTTTTAAAAACCTATAAATCCCAAAATTCCATAGCATTGAGCCATGGAGTTATAAAGTGATGTCAAACTGCATTATTTATGCAGTGCAGATGCATCCTGAGTCTCAGTCATACAGTTTACTTTTTCTTTTTCACTGGTGAAAATTCTTATTGGTAATTATCTGTATCAGACTAAACTGAGGCATTAAATTATCTAAACTGTGTTCTCAAGTAATTTTGCAAGTGAAGAGATTTCGTAGAAATGAACTAAAAACGGCATGTAATGTCTGCACGCAACTCACGAAGTACAAAATTTGTTTTTCTTTGCACTGTCTGTACTCCATTAATTGCTGTGTTAGTCACTTTCACTTCTGCAATTCATAGGCTATAAATAGTGGGTTATTCTGTTGAGAACATTCAGTTTTGTTCGTCTGTACTGGGACAGACAACCAAAGTGCTCTAGATGAACAGGACCTGAAATTCTGTACACAATGTACGTAACTAAAAGCAAAGATTGTCAAGATAGAGCAGGTGAAAACACAATGAAGGACAGTTACACATAGGTAATGTTATCCTTTGGGTAACAGCCGTTTTAGCTACTTCTGTTGTCTTGCTTTTGGAATAGGTATCTGAGACAGAGAAAATTACTGCCATTTTAGTCTCTCAATATGAAGGCTTGAGTAATTTACCATACTACTGGTACATTAGTACAATACTGGCAAGTGGTAAATGCAGGTGCTTCTTTTTTTGTAATACAGGTTTCCATTCCATGGTAGTGACTTTGTGGCTTGCTCTAAGCCTACAGTCATGCAGTGGTGGGTGAGGCAAAAAAACCAGGACTGCTCTACACAATTATATCAATTTGATAACCCCTGAACTACAGCACAAGAGGTTTCTTACTCAGAATCCTAAATACTTCCCCAAAGTACAAATCACAGAATTTCTGGGACAGCTAAAGTGGTTATCAAAGTCATGCAAACACAGCTAAAGTGGTATCAAATTTCTGTAACACCGTAATGTAGATAACATTCCCAGATTAAGTTAATGTTGGCTGTAGAATGTAGGGATCCATCTGAGTATTTGCTACAAAGCCAATTCCATTAAAAACCACAATGCAGATGTGATGCAATCAGGATCACAACGGTAAAGCTATATATTCTGACTATGGCAGAATAGAAAAGTGTTAGTGGTATATATTTTTTAAAAGTAGGCTTTTAATGTGTAAGCAGGGGAGCTTTTAATTGGGATGTTTTATCTTTTAAACGTTTATCTTTTCAATGATTTTATAGTGTTTTATATGGTGAATTTAATTGTTTTTTAAAAAATTTATTGTGAAGGGTTTTTTTAATTGACTCTTTTTGGGAGCTGCCTTGGGTCCCACTCTAGGAGAAAGGTGGTATACAAATGAAATCAGTCAATCAATCATATTATCTGTGCTCTGAGATTACTTGTGAGATCATGAGACATAAGCAGCAGTACTGGAAGTGAGAAAATTTTCAGGAAATAATTTCTGGTGACTGGGGTTTCAACAACAGCTGGAAACCATTTCACTCTTCCAGAGATTTTGAGCAAGTATGTGGTAAACAAAAGGTTGAGCAAGGGTGGGAATCCCATGGCCTCCAGGCTTTGTGCAGTACCTCCAAAGTCATTTTTGTAACTTCCCACAGAGGTTCCCCATTTAAATTTTATCTACATTTGCAAATACCAGGAGAGTCACACCACTTGACACCAAGAGAGAAAGTGGGGATCCTCTAAAGATGTGGGACCTCCTGCTTTAGTAAATAGAAAAGAAAAGACCAATTAAACAACAAAAGATGCACTGTTCCCATTATTTCTGATTTTGCTGAGAGGGCTGGTACAGCACATGTCCATCTGGAAGGGTGGAAAATGTTCCTTGGACCTTCTGAAGTTGCCCACTTCTGATTCACATGAAGGAGCAGCCGAGCTCCCTTCCTTCATAACATTTCCTAGAACAAGCTGAACCATTGACCATTTTGCCAGGCATGAGGGGAAGAGACAGTAGGACGTTCCTAAGCTCTTCAGCATCGATGTTGTAAGAACTTTCTGTTGTACACATATTTTTCTGCCTGCCCATTGAATGCTACTGAGCTCAGAGTCTGGTAAAAATAAAGATAACATGACAAACTATGTGGGCATTCTAGCACTGAGTTCAGGTCAAGTTAAGGGAATCAAATAAACTAAATTGTTTCTACCTATATAGTACTGTAATTTTACTGCAGACAACAGTCTTGTTAACACCATTATCATTTATGAACTTTAGCAAATATTAAATTGATGTTCATTGCACTGGGTGCCAAGCCAAGAACACACAGATTCAATTTCAGATTGAAGGAGAAAGTCCAAAGAAAATCTCTTAATACTCTAAACTGAAATGAAAACAGCAAACTGAGAACTCTATCTTATATGCAGGTTTTTTTTTTGGGGGGGGGGGAGGATCTAGATTTTAATGACTGACAGCAGAAAGCTTTGCATCTTAAGTCAAACTTTGACAATGAGAAACTGCTGATATTCTAAATGCACGATATAGCCTCTCCATTTGGGGGCCAAGTACTATTTACAAGGATAAGACATTTCCTCTCCTTACACTAAAAGCACTCAAGCTGCCAGCAAGACACAGTGTTAAATATTTCATAAGAAAAACAGAATAAGAGGGCTAAAAAGCCATCTAACGCAACTTATAAAACAGAGCTGTCCATCAGTTGAATCATTCCTCCCTCCCCCAACTGACTTGTATGTTAAGAGAAAAGGTACATTGCAGAAAGGTACTTTCAGGGCAAGTAGACTGAAATGATTCATCCAACAAGCAATGCATTGCATACCTTAAGGGACACTGCCAAACTCACCTAGGGGAAATTCTATTCCAAGCCTAGATATCATCAGTCAGATTCTAAGTGTCAACAAATACCATCTAAGAAATCACCAAGGAGGGAATTTTCTGTGTGCCTCTCCATCTTACCCATCATACCGCTATGTCTAAATATGGTGGTTTCTGCCACTCCAAAGGAAATAGGAATAACTGAAGAGGAGGAAAAAGTCCTTGATCCCCATAGGCCACAACTACTGGTAAGTGCTATTTCACTAAGACTGTTAGCAAAAACAACAGAGTCCTGTAGCATTTTGCACACTACTGTTTTTTGCACAGCACTTCTGGGGAACACAGCCCATTTTATCAGAGCCATGCCATCATTGTTGTTGTTAACTGTTTTTGGTGAACCTGCGAATAAGACCTCAGGTTTTACAGGTTCAGGCCTCAGGTCTTCCTGATTGAATCCAACCATCTGGCATGTAGTCTTGCTCTTTCTACTACCTTCCACCTTTCCTAGCATTACTGTCTTTTCCAATGATTCATGCCTTCTCATGATGTGTCCAAAGTACGACAGTCTCAATTTAATCATCCTGGCTTCCACACGATAAAAAAGATTTCTAGCCATGTACACTCATTTTTCAATTTATTAAGCTTTTTAATGTGTCAAAAGAATTCTTTGTTTTTAAATTATCATGTAAATTTTAATGTACCTTCAAACAGACTTATTGCAACCCTATAGTAAAGTTTTCTAGTGAGATTTATTCATAGAAGAGTTATCATTGCTTTCCTGTTAGGATAAGGTATGTGGCCTGCCCAAGATCACCTGTGGTTTTCAAACCTTGCCCAAGGTTTCTGTGCCTGACGAGGTATTCAAACCCTGATCTCCTAGGGTTCAAATTCTCCTAGTCCAACACTCAAACCTCTACTACACCAGGGTGACTCTCATTTTAAGTACTCTTTTCTTTTTTGAGAGAGCTCAGTGCTACATCTTAAATGCAGCATTTTTGAACATGGGGTATTGGAAATGGGGACACAGATGTGCTTGCTAACTGTACTAGAAATGTCTAATTTATGCCATCCAAGAAAAAAACTACAGCTTGTTTGCAGCTGCATCATATTAGTGGCACAGTATACTCTAAAATCTCACCCTTCTCCTGTTTTCCACTTGGTAAGTCATCAGGGCAGGGGGCAATAAAAATTGCTTATGGTTTGCTCCCTCCCATCATGCAATGCATGACCTTACACTTGTACTATTGAATTTCATTTCATTTCTATTATTTGGGTCTGTGTGCTGCAATTCTAGTGACCCAAGCCATAATGTAGGCTGTAACAGCCCTGGTGGCGCAGTGGTTAAATGCCTGTACTGCAGCCACTCACTCAAAACCATAAGGTGGCGAGTTCAAGACCAGCAAAGGGCTGAAGCTCGACTCAGGCTTGCATCCTTCCGAGGTCGCTAAAATGAGTACCCAGATTGTTGGGGGGCAAATAGCTTACAATTGTAAACCGCTTAGACACTCCTTAAGGGTATGAAGCGGTATATAAATGAAGCTGTTTGTTTGTTTGTTTGTTCCAATGATGGGTTGCCAAGCATTCCCTCAGATCTTTGCTGGCTAGGACTACTTTCATCTCAGAAAATATTCACAGTTCAATATTTCATTAGTTTTTCAGATAGGTGAACAAATGGGCCTGCTGGGAGTTGTGTGTGATTCATATGCTGTTTACTGTCACACACACTAAATGATAGCCCACATGCTGAGACTTGCCTGCATCTGAAGGGGGACATAGAATGATAGTGGAACAAGGAGTGCAGGAAGACAAATCAAAACAAGCCAAATTACCACCCCTTAAAATTAAATATAAAGCAATGTTTTATATTTGCAAATCCCAAGCTGTAAAATGTTTTTTTAGCCCAGCAAGATTAACTATACTAAATCAAATAAAAATGTGTTATCTAAATATATTTGTGCTTAATCAAAGAGTTTGTCCAGAAATAAAATTAAGACATCCAGCATGATAGACTCTATTTCATTTTATTATTGCTTTCATTCTACTGCTGCTGAAACAAACAAACAAACAAATAAAAAACAACCAAAAAACCCCACCAATATCTGGAATTACAGCTTTGGCCTCTCTAGGTTCTTTTAATGGTATTAAAGGAAGGAAGCTACAATCTTTTGGCATACACACACACACACACACACACACACACATATATATATATATAACATAAATTTGTGTGTACGGACAGAAAAAATATTTTCAGTACAAACAGCAGCATTTTACACAGGAAAACACAGTGGGAAAATGCTGAAGCCAATTTCTGTCAGTTCAATGAGCCTGAATTTAAATCCACGCCTCTGGATCTCATTTACCATTTTTGGCCATTCACTTCATTTGCAGCTCCTTGTAGCCTGCCATGCACATATCCAAAATCATGCAAAAAATAGTAAAATCCTAAAGTATGGAACAAGGTTGAATGCAAAACTCTCACCCCTGACTTGTCTCCCTACAGCTTTACTATAGCTTGAAAAGTGCTGCTGTGCTCAGGGAAACAGCTATTGGAGAGTATCCATGTACACTTTCTTGTCTAGTTCTGTATTTTCAGATGATCATGGGGTCAAGAATGGACTATATCAATCTGCACAGAGAAACAAATTTCTGTGTGATGGATTCTAAATTATAGTTGGATCTTAAAGCAAAGGAAAAGGTTTCTTTTATAGCAACTCTGTTGACTATTTGTGATTTAAATGCTGTTATGCAAACTGGTGGTTTGATATTGCAATTTAAAAGATCACAAGAAAAAAACCCCTATTATTTTCAACCCAACATGGGATGTATTATTTTTGAGAGCACTTCTGTGGTTCAACATTACATCAATATTTAAATGTATGTTCAAATACAACAGAATGACCATTAAACTTTGCAGAAATAAAAGAGAATCTATTATTATTTTCCCTTCTTTTTTAAAAATCTAAAACCAGTTATTATTCTGAAAGCCCCCTGACATCTTAATGTCAAGGGATGAGGGAGAAACAAAAGGATAACAAATCACTGAATAATCTCTTTATGCTCCCCTCTGGCAGTTTACAATAAATCTTTAACAGAGTCAGCTTAAAAATCACAATGAATGGGCCTCAGATGTTAAAATTAATGAACACCTTCAATGTGTTCTGCATCTTTTATTAATCTAAGCTTGAAGGATAAACCCATTTAGCTGTGGATGAGCTATGGACTAGCCATTCAGACATCAGTAAAACTAGCAGAAGGCTGTTAATGTATTGATATATGCTTAAAGACCTGTCACAGTGTCATGAAAGAGCAAAACCAAGGTTAGTTGAATGCAAGTGGAAGCATAATGTGCTAAAATGTGCCAGTCTTAATCAGATGCGTGCAAGACAGCTCAAAGGAGAGACTACTACTGAGGCACAGTACAATTAGCTCAAAGGTTTCATCCCTGACTTGTCTCCTTATTAGGTATATGAGATATAATGCATGGCCTCACCTTGGCTTCCATAACTGGTATCCATTCCAGAGCCATCCCATGATTCTACAGCACTGTCCACACTTGGGACAGTAGTGGAATATATTTCTGACAGTTTGCCTGGTTTCTGCGTGGCAGCTGCATCATCTTCTGCATCACTTAATTCATTTAGGTGACCAGAGGCAGAAAACTTCTTGGGACTTGTTGCTGATAGGGATTAAACAGCAAGAAGCAGCATTATATGTATGCTCAAAAAATCTAACATAAACTTCATTTATGAATAATTTCTTCTTTCTGCCAACAAGTAGCATAGACAAATGAGCTAGACACAGATAATTGTATAAGGCAAAGCAAATGACATCCTACTTACTGCAAGTATGGCAATACTGATGGAGTATCAATATCTTCATTTCCAAAAATAAACAATATACATGTCTCTCCCAGTAGCACTGGTCATGCTTCTGGAGCAGGTTTGACCAGAGATCACAGCAGAAAAAAAAATCAACATGGGCTCATATCATAAATAATGAATCACACAGCCAGAAATGTCTATTTTAAATTAATTAATGTATCTAGCAGGTTTTGGATTACTGATGCTTGACTAATATGGCCTGTGCAGTGACAGCAGTCTTACAGAATACCTGTATATTCTTGAGTAGACAAGGTCAATGACAGCACCAAATTTAGAACTAGAAAAGACCCCAGCACATTATCTTGTTGATCAGATTGGAAAGGAATGGCAAGAAACGTGAGATATAAATGATAGAGATGTAACAAAAGGTTTGTCATGGGATACCATGAAAGCAGTAACAAGAGGAATATGTATAAAAGAATCATATAACCTTAAGAAAAAACAAGAAGAAAAAAGAAATTAGAAACTGACATAGAAAAACTAGAGAATAAATATATAAGTAATAGAGATAAGCAAATGTATGTAGAGTTAAGGGCAAAGAGAGAAGAATTGGATAAGATGGAAATAAATGAAGTACAAGATAATTTGATTTCTTTAAGAAGGGAATATTTTGAATACAGCAATAGAAACTCAAAAATTCTGGCCAAATCCACACAGAAAAAGAAAATGGAAAGTATGATAAACATAGTGAAGGATAAATCAGGAACGATGTGTAGATTGATGAAAGAAAAAATAAAATTTTTTGAAGAATTTTATAAAAAATTATATCAAGCAGGAAAAAAACCATTAAATAAGATAGAAAAGTATGTAGAAGAAAACTGGGGACAAACAATAAAAGAAGAAGATAAAGAATTACTGGAACAACCCATAGAAAAGGAGGAGATAATTGAAGTAATTAGAAAACTAAAAAATGGAAAAACTCCAGGAATGGATGGTTTGGGAACCTGAATATTATAAAATATTTGAAAAAAATTTAGAGCTATACAATGGAATAATAAATGGAGAAAAAAATCCGGCATCATGGAATCAATCATTGGTAATATTGATACCCAAAACAGACAAAGATTTAACTGACCCAGGGTCATACAGACCCATATCATTAATAAATCAGGATGCAAAAATTTTAACAGCAATAATAGCAAATAGAATGAATAAATGTATGTACAAATATATAGCAAAAGATCAATGCGAATTTATAAAAGGAAGACAAATGCCTAACTTAGTAGGAAGAGTTTTGAGAAAAATACATGTAATTGGGATAAAAAAATTAAAAGCAGGAATTTTAGCATTAGATATATTTAAAGCTTTTGACTGTGGAATGGCCAACATTAAAAATAATTTTGAAAAAAAATTGGAATGGGAGAAAAAATAAAGGGATTAATAGATCAATTATACTGTAATAGCTCAATAAAGGTAATAGTAAATGATGGGATAACAAATGAAATAAAAGTAACAAGAGGTACAAGACAAGGATGCTCACTTTCACCAATATTAGTTGCAATGGTTATAGAAATGCTAGCAAATGCTATAAGGAAAGATAGTTGTTTGGAAGGAATAGGATTGGTGAAAAACATAAAATTAGTTTATTTGCTGATGATACACTATTAACTATTAAGGATTTAAAGGATAAAATGGGAAAATAAAAGAACACTTGAATCTATTTGGAAAGGTGACAGGACTTCAAATTAATTGGAACAAATCAGAAATGATGCTATTTAACTATACAAAAGAAGAGGAATTAGAATTAACAAAACAAAAAGATTTAGAGATATGATTAAAAAGTAGTATAAAATATTTAGGAATAAATATTACAAAAGATTTAAAAGAAACTGAAGTGAAAAATTTAGTGGTATTACGAAAAGAAGTTGAAAAAAATTGTAGAATATAAAAAGATTCAGTTATCATGGTTCGGAAGAATTGCATTAGTTAAAATGAAAATTCTACCAAAATTAATTTTTTTATTTAGAATGATACCATAAAAATATCAGAATCTGAAATAAATAAATGGCAACAGTTATTGAATTCATATTGTAACGGAGGTAAAAGAATTAGATTAAATAAACAAATTTGGTATAGTTCTCAGAAAAAGGGAGGATTAGCCTCCCTAATATAAAGGGATATTATGAGGCCAAACACTTAAAATATGTAATAGAAGGTATGTTAAATATATCAGATCTAGACTGGTTAGAAATGGAAAAAGAAGAAATAAATATGAAAATAGATAAAAATTTCTTCAAAGATTTCAGTAGGAGGGAAATTAAGGAAACTGAAAATCCATTTATGAAAAATATATTAGAGATATGGAACAAATATTAAAAAAAGAATGATGAATGAAAATTCAATGATAACACCAATAATAATGGAAAAAATCATTCCCAAAAAATTTAAGAGATTTACTAGATAAGGAATTAAAGGAAAGGAAAATGGATAAAATAGAAAATTGCATAAAGATAGGGAAAAAAAGTATAAAAGAAAAGCTTAGCGGAATAAAAAATGTCTTGGTTTCACTATATGCAAATAGAAGAATGGTTTAAAAATTGGAAAAAAAGAATATAAGAAAGGAAAAATGTACACAATTTGAACAAATAATTCAGCAAGGCAAAGAAAGGGAGGAAAATGAAAATATGAAAGGAACAACAAGTAAAATGTATAAAATATTAATGTAGAGAAAAAGGGAAAAATTAAATCAAAATATTCTGAAAGAAATATGGGAAGATGAATTAGGATATAAAATTTGTGAAAATGAATGGAATAGAATTTGGGAGCAAAGACATTTGAAAAACTTATCGATACGAATTAAAGAAAATTATTATAAACTGATTTGGAAATGGTATTTAACACCAATAACATTACATAATATAAATAAGAATAATACAAAATATTGTTGGAGAGGTTGTAATGAGGTAGGCTCGTATATACATATGTGGTGGCAATGTAAATGAGTTCAAAAATTTTGGGAAATAGTAATATTAGAAATAGAAAATATTTTGAATATAAAAATAGATAGAAAACCAAATATAGTATTATTATCATTATATAATGAAGTAGAATGGAAAAAAGAAGAGAAAAACCTTATAACAAATTTATTTATGGCTGCAAGATTAATTATAGCAAGAAATTGGAAAACAAAAATAAATGTAGAATTGGAAGATTGGTATAAAGAAGTTTGGAAATTAGCAATCAATGATCAATTAACATGTAAATTGAGGGCAAAGAAGGGAAAAGAAATGATTTTGATGAAATTTGGAAAAAAATTATTGAAAATGTCCTAGCAAAAGAAGATGAGAAATTACCTCCACGGGATGAATTAAAATTTTGGATGGAATATAAAGATGGGAATTACTCTGGGGGAGGGTGCACTGAGGTGAAAAAAAAACAAACAAGCAAAATGTTAAAGTATATATATATATAAGTATGAAATAATGTTATAATTTGTTTTTATGTTATTTTTGTAAAATTTCAAAATATTAAATTAAAAAACCCCAGAATAACTGTATATTCTTGAGTAGACAAGGTAAATCAATGACAGCACCAAATTTAGAACTAGAAAAGACCCCAGCGCATTATCTCTGAAAGTCACGGAGGAGAGAAATTCTACAAATTTCCCAAGCATTTTGTACCAGTACTGAACTGTTTTAACCTAGTTTTGATCATTTTATGTAAATTAAACCCATTTGCCTCCTATCTTGTCCTTTGTGAATGAGCAAACAGCTTTTATTTCCCTATAACAATTTCCCCTTGTTTCCTTATTAACATGCGAAAGATGGAAGAGGATATCAGAAGAGTGAGATGGAATGATGAGGGGAAATCAGAGTGACTGATAGGAAGTGTCAGCTGAAAAACAGAGAGTCAGCAAAAAGGAGGACTACCATAGTTAAAAATCCTGGGTGTCAAAAAACTAATGAATAGGGGACTCAGATTAAGTTGGGTCAGGTTTTAGATACATACAGTCCTCCCTCCGTTCTCTTGGCTTTGGAATTGGCATCCCTCGCTTATGCACGAGGGAAAAACGGAAGGGGAAATAATGGGGTCTGTATCCGAGGCATGCGCACACATGCTCTCGCAGCCATGCACCTGTATTCAAGTCAACTGAATACTTGAATATATGCAAAACTCTCTTTTTGTGTGTGTGTGTGGGGGGGGGGTTAAGAACAGATCCCCATGAAAACAGAGGGTCGACTGTATATTAATTCTTGTTTTTTAATGAATGAATACAAATTCTTGGTCAATATGTTACCTAAATAAAATGCAATAATTGATTCAACCACTTAACGCTTCCTGATTTGGGATAAGAAATATGATTCCATGTTCTTGTCTTTATCTGTAGCATTAAGTATACTTAAAGACTCTCTGACTGATATGTCTGACTTGTGGATGAGTTGGGGATGGCATACTTTCCGCATACCATTTTGGAGTAGCTGCCCTCTACCCTACTCTTATGGACAAGCAGGCTGCCATTGCCTACTGCTCTATATTTCATTAGTTTAGCCATTATTTTGGGTACAATTATGGTGGGACTGAACCCAACAAACAGGTTGGGCTAGTTACTGTAACTCACCAGGTTATCTGCTGGGGTTAGACTCTTTGTAAATCTCCAGGGACTTTTTCTTTTCTTTATATCTTCTAATAAATTCCATGACTTTGTACTCTTTCAGGTTGCCCACATCCTTCATATACTCAAAAGTGATTACAGGTGTATAAAAAGAAGCACAATACTCCCCAAATGCTTGACACCATGCTGCTGTTAAAAACCAAATATATTTGGACTTCCCTTTTGTAGTGCTCCTTTGCTTCATTGGGGTCTTTTCAAGTTGCCTTCTGCCACAACCTTAGGTCAATGGAAACTGGTTTTACTCTAACCAGCTTACTCCATTCTTAAAATCTTCATATTTGCTTCTAAATTCCTATACCTACATTTATTATGGGCTAAATGTCATTTTCCAGAACATACGTATTTAAACATTGTTGATGGTGTAGAAAGGGCATCTGTGTAATACCTGACACACTCACCATCTGTTTGCTTTTTGATTTTCAAGGTGACTGTCTCTCCTGCCATCTGTAACAAATGTATGGCTTCACTCAAAGGTTTTCCTTTCAGGCTGCTACTATTTATTGCTAAGATTCGGTCTCCAATATGAATTGCACCTGTCCTGAAACACAAGTTAAATAACACATGAAAAGTTTATTTAAAAAAGGAAACACAGCCATTCATTTAATGTTTATGAAATAAGCAAAAATATCTTCAGTTTTTCCTTTGGTATCACTGTTAATTTAAAATGTAAGATTAATGATAGTTACTTTAAAATTCCTGCTGCCAAGGCACTGCATGTCAGGCTATTTTTGTTTCTGAGCTAGTAGTAGAGATGTTCCATGCAAAAACTCTTTTGTTTAAAAGCAGGACCAGGGATCATAAGAGAGCCAGCATGGTGTAGTGGTTTGAGCCTATTTTATTTCAAGATTTATATCTTGTCTTTCTCCCACAATGGGTTTTAAGGCTGCTTACAACTCTAGAGATCAAGGTTTGAATTCTCACTCAGCCACGGTAACCCAGCCGGGCAAGTCACATTCTCTTAGCTTTAGAAGAAAGCAAAGGCACACATATCCCAGATAAATTTTGCCAAGTGTGAAAGAGTGTGAGTTGACCATGGCCACCTAGTAGGTTTTCATGACTAGTCCTCTGCCCTCTCAGAGTCCTAGTCCAACACTCAAACCATTACAACATGCTGCCTCACAATATTTTATTGATATTTTATTAACATAGTAAATTTTTGCAGTCAAAAGGAAAGCCTTTAAAATAACAAAAATCACTCTATATTTTTATACCACAAGGGAAGAAAATTAATCAACAGGCACCAGTAGATATAAAGAAAAGATCTACAGTTTTATTCAAGGATATATTAGTGGGAAAGAGTTTATTATAACCAATTCTGTTGATATACCTGGACAGCCAGCTGAGATATCATCTTGGTAAAAGTTGGACTCACCCTGATAAAATCTCCTTGTGGAAGATGTAAGTGTGAATCTAGATTCCCCATTACATTTGTCTGTAACCCCTACCAGTTATAAGAAGAGCTGGGTCTATTCTGCAACCCCATTCTCAAGGGCAACATAAGAAAGGAATTTTCACAATTTTCAGGAGATTGGGGGATACCTGATTCAATGAAAGTTGCCATATTTTTTGTGTTCTTAGCTGCTAAGTCAAGAGTTCATATATACATAACCTGTCAATTTATTCATGAACCCCTAACAGGGAAGGAGGATTAGTCCCACCAGCCACCATCATCCTACATGCCAAGATGCATAGTGGCCATGTATGTTCGACAGGGTAAAAGGCTTACACCTATGGCAGCCTGGTGTCTGACTGGGGGCATGAGCCTTCTCACCACTCCTTATGGAGCAACCCTAAGGTAAATAACAACTGCAATTATCTGGAAGACGACTACAGGAATGAAGAACTGTAATCATTACACAGCACAGCATTGTTGTTGTTTATTGCCCTTAAGTTAACTTTGACTCATGGTGACCCTGTGGATGAGACATCCCCAAGATTCTGTCCCTGACTGCCTTGATCAAATATTACAGGATCAGGCCTGTGGCTCCCCCCCCCCCCCAAACAATCTGGCATATAGTCTTCCTTTCTTTCTACTGCCCTCTACCACTTCCAGCATCATTGCCTTTACATAATGTGGCCAAAGTATGGCACCTTCCATGTAGTCATCCTGGCTTTCAGGGAGAGTTCAGGCTTGATCTATTCTACAATCCATTTGTTTGTCTTCTTGGCTGTCTATGGTCTCTTCAGCACTCTTCTCCATGACCATATCTCATATGAGTTGATTTTCTTTCTATCAGCTTTCTTCACTCTCCAACTCTCACATCCATACATTGTGATGGGGAATACAATGGCTTGGACTATCCTCACATAGTGTTCAGAGTTACATCTTTGCATTTTATGACCTTGTCCATATCTTTTATAGCTGCACTTCCCATTCCTAGTCTTCTAATTTCTTGACTGCAATCTCTATTCTGGTCTATATTTGATCCAAGGTATGGGAACTCATTGACTATTTTGATTTTCATGTTGTTTAAGATGAATCCTTGTAGCTCTTCCAGGGTCATTTTTTTAAAATGTTCACCATTAATGTTAGGCCTACTTTGGTGTTTTTCTCCATAAATTTCTTCAGTAATTGTTCCAGGTTCTTGTTAGCTTCTGCTAGTACTGCAATGCTAGTACTGCATTGTCTCTGTATCTTAGGTTGTTAATGTTCTTTCCCCCAACCATCACTCCTCCTGCCTCAGACTCTAAGTCTGATGTGCAAACAATATTTTCTGTATACAATTTGAATAAATAGGGTGATAGTATGCATACTGAATATCAGTTCAGTTCTTATGATGTCACCTACAGCTAAGGTAATCCTTAGGCAGGCTTCTGGATGTTGCATAACCAGCAACATTTCTTCCTCCAGCTGGGCAGATATATTAATCAGTGAATTCATGGGTGAGTGCATAGGGTAAAAGCACCCTTTCTGTCTTCACAAACTCCCTTGTTGAATCTCTGTTCCTCTCTGTATTCAAGTATCATGATTTTCTAGGTAATCCTACATACTGTCATGAAGTTGGACCATGTTATCTGTCTGTCTGCCTTTCTGATACATGCACATGCATAAGGGCACACACATACCCACATGCACAGAGAGAGAGCGAGAGAGCTGGTCCAAGACATTTTGCTACTTGAGACAAGTGCCAACTATCAAGGTGCATAATATTCAAAGCCAGCCAAGATATTTTGACACAAGAGGCAGAAAATCTCTCCCACACCTCTCTCCATCAGTGGCAGTATAAATACCAGAATAATGAAGTAATTAACTTTAAAAGCTGGCTACCATTTCAGGGCCCTGCATTTGCATGTACAAATGTGTCCACACACAGAAGAACACAAAAATACTTTACCAGTTTTGTTAACCAGAAGAAAAGCTTTAAAAATCAAGAAGTTAATAATATGCAACAAAGAATGGTTGCACCTTCTTTAGCTGATTTATGATAAGAATAATCTTTGCAAAATTATGCTCTGAATTTACTGACAGCATCATAATATACACCAACAGAAAAAGATTGAAAATCATTAAGTATTTCATTTGTGATAGATTGTGGGAAATGTACAGATTCCTAAGGAAGAATTATTAGATATGACTGAATGAATTGTTACACATGACTGAACAAAGTAAATAGCAGAACTATGAATATCTTTATTTCAATTTACCTCTCAGCTAGTCCGCCTTTAGTAAGACTTGAAATGATAATGGGATCAAAGGGCTCTTCAGTACCAGAAATAGTGATCCCAAGAGGTCCTCCATACCGCTTGAGCTCGACAGTATAAATAATTGCTCCTGAGCTCTCTTGTTCATCTGCAACACATGCCAAGAGGATGCAATTGGTCTCTTATGAAAGAAGGAATGAAAAGAATAAAACATTCAGAAAAATGAGCAGAAATCGGGGTGTGCATCCTCAAAGTGCTATGCTTCAGCTACATATCTTACCAGAGCCTTGAAAGATTACATCTTCTAGCATACAACTCTCAGAATCTCCTGGCTAGTATGGTCAGTGGGATTCTGGTAGCTGCAGTCCAAAATTTATCAAAGCCATCTTTATCAAAGCCATTGCTTTGTTCTATTTTTAAACCTCAGTGGCAACAACCATTCTTTGACTCAAAACCAACATTTTAAACCTGTTAATAGGTCCAAATATACTTTTTATCCTGATGCATTTCTTTGTAGAAATGCAATTGCAAGACAAAATTATGGTAGAATAGGGCTTCTGTGTGTTTTCAGATGCCTTTAAAATAGGTTTAATTACCAAACAGAAAATTTAGACTTGGGGAAATATTCCTTTAAGTGCACATTACCACAGTTTCTTGAACATTTGTAAACAGGCAGGATTGCATAGCTTCCTTATTACATTGCTGCAGGGCATTCATCTGTACAAATTACCATGGTGATGTAAATAACTAAGACTTGCTTGCTTTCGATCAGGAGGAAGGAAAAATTTGTCATAGAAGTATTGAAGACTAATTCACCACACAAGTAAATTTGGCTTTTAAAGAAGAATTATATGCTATACATTACTTATTTGTTATATTTATATTTTGCCTTTCCATAAAACGGTGCTCAAGGAGACTACAATAAATAATAGAATAAAACTGAAAGATAGAACAAAGACAAAGAAAGAACAGAAGAAAAAAGAAACATAAACTCAAGGAAAGGAGAACATTAATAAAACCAGTTATCAACAACTTCCACCTATCTAGAATTGAGGTTATAGGTAACAGTAGTATATGCAGTTCACTTGATGTAGAAATGACATACAGAAAATGAAAAGCTAAGAGAAACTGTGGTTTCCCAGCACATGTGAATGTAATGAAGCTGGTGCAAAATTAAGACATGTTGAAGCCTGAAGATATACCAAGTTTGATTCCCCATGTTGTTCTGTCCCTTCAAGTAGTTTTTGACTTATGGCTAGCTTAACACAAGAGTATCATGGGGTTTTCTTGGCAAAATTTGTTTAAATAAGGCTTGCTATTGCCTTCTCCTGAAACTGAAAGAATGTGGTTTGCCTCAGTTCACCCAATGCGTTTCCACATCTGAGTGAAGATTCAAATGCTGGACTCCAGAGTCATTGTACAATGTCCAGATCATTACACCACACTGGTCTTCTCAAGAGTCCTCATAGTATGACCAAAATACTGTATTATTTTAAAATAAACAAACGTGTTTTATGTATTTAAGTATGCAAGTCTATTTTGAGATGCCCCCCCCCCAAAGTTTGCACATAAATCAGCCAGTGGATGTAACATACATATAACTGATATATAACTTGTAACATCTTTGAGACTGAAAGAAAGAAGTTGGCGACATGAGCTTTTGTAGACAAGTCTACTTCCTCAGACATATTTACATGCATCCTAAATGCACTGGAAGAAGTAAACTTTATGAAAGCTTATGCTGCTAACTTCTTTCTTTCAGTTAGTCTGAAAGGTGCTACAAGATCTCTCTACATACTTATTCCACAGATTAACACAGCTATATTTTGAATACTACCAAGGTGATCAAAGGTCTGGAAACCCAGCCTTATGAGGATTAATTTAGGGAGGCCCATTCAGCTTGGGCTGAATTGACATGAGATCTGTATCCCAGCTCCATGGTATAGTATCCCTGCCATGGTTTGACCCCTTCATTGCCACACATCCCTGTTTTAATACAAACTGAAATTGGTTTGGAAAGCCACATTGGTGCAAGTGAGTGTTTCTACTGGGTGTATGTCTATTGCACGACAGCAGCAGCTGCAGGGTGATTTTTTAAAAAATTACAGTGACATATGCATATATTTGGATATTTGCTTAATCGAATAATGTTTGTTTTCCCTTCGTTGGTTGTGTGAAGCCCATAGAGAAGGAGGAAGTGAAATGCTGACCTGCAAATCTGTGGATCGTTGTTGTGCATCTTCGAATAATTTCTGACTTATGTTGATCCTAATGTGAACCTATCACAAGGTTTTGTTGGCAAGTTTGTTCACAGTGTCATATAGAACAATGAAGCAAATTTATTTTCTGCTGCTCCAAAGGCTAGAACACAAACTAATGCATTGAAATGGCTAGAAAAGAGATTCAACCTAAATATTAGGAAGAACCTCTTGACTGTAAGAGTTGTTTACAATATCACAGAGGGTGGTGGACTTTTCTTCTTTGGAGGACATTTAACGGAGCCTGGATGGGCATTTTTCAGAGTGCTTCAGTTGTGTATTTCTTCATGACAGGGTTGGACAGGGCCCTCACCTTCCCTTTTAGTTCTATAATTGTATGATTCTGTGATATTGTAAGCAATATTTTATTCTGTATGGTAAAGATATCCTCCACAATGTTAGTGCAGAGAAAAGATTTTTTTCTTGCATGGACATCTTTATGAGTGGGAAGTTAGTAGAGTTAATGTGTTTAATGAGTTGTTAATAAGTTAAAAATCTAATTCAATTACATTTATATTAGGAGATAATCAACTACTATCTTTATATGAAATTGCCATTAAAATTTAGGTTAACTGCCTGCACTAAAAGCCTTACCAGAATGTAGCTGAAAAATACCATCCATGATTTTCTTCCCATACACCCTACCCTTAGTCCCCGTTTTCAGCTTTGTAGAGAAGGAAACAGATATGTAAATTTTTCAAAATGCCATTTCTCATCCATCCTACCAAAAAAACTTCTCTTATTTTCCCTTTCTGTATCCCTTATAATATCATCTCTTCCCCGCAACCCTTATTTTAGTTTATTAATTCCCATAAGGATTCCAGAAAAAACCCCAGGGTTATGAGTTTCAAAAATCAGTTTCATGGGACAGATGAGGCACTCCTATGTGATGTCTGGTACAGAATACAGGTGGACCACCGGATGCCAAACACACCCAGCCACACGCACATCCCTTCCAAGCTGTCCTGACTGCTTGTTGGTTTAAAATCCTTTAACCATAGAGTTGATTAACCATCATCTTCTAGTCATAAACAAAAATAAGTGATTTGCATCTTGCACCCAAAAACACTTAAGTTTTCCAACTATGTGAAACTAACAACAAGCAAGAAGGAGTTTTGCAAAAATCAAATATAATCTTTGGGTATAAGAATGAGCTGGGGAAAGCTTTTTTTAAAAAAATTGTTTAGAACTGTCTGTCATTTAATTAATTAGTAATTTAATTCTGCTAAATGCTAAAATTAAATGCTGAAATTAAAATTCTGTCAATTCACTTAGTAAAAAAATAAATTTAATTTAAATAATTTTTTACAGTAGAAATGTCATCTCATTGATTTAAATTAATTAGTTCCTATTCCTGAACTTATCTTAGGATTCAAGTGAATGTTTATTGACTTGTAAAGAGGATCATATGAACAATATTCATGCATTTCATTTTTTAAAAAAATGGAATTGTTAGAAACTAATAATTAGCTATCCTCTTTTCATGGAATTTAAACAATTATCTCTTCCACTAGCATTTTAGCTCTGGTACTATTCAAGTTGCTAGTTGACACCTTAGATCTTTCTCTATACTATTTTGGCCTAATATTATAATCCCTATTTTGTGAGGTTTGTGATGTATGGTTTATTATTCATTTCAAGTTTTGATGTTGAGATACATTTAAATAAACAGCATCAGATGAAGTAGACCAAGACTAAAAACACGTATGCTACAACTTCTTCTATACAGTTGTATATCCACACTGATATTCCAGACTAATATGGCTATGTCTCTGAATTCTAGCAAAATTTAAAGTAAAACTAAAGGACATGTTCTAGAAGAGTTCCTTTCTGATGTTTTGCCAGCATCTGTGGCTGGCATCTCTGAAGATGCCAGCCACAGATGCTGGCGAAACGTCAGAAAGGAACTCTTCTGGAACATGGCCACATAGCCTGAAAGTCCCACAAAACACTATGGATGACGGCCATGAAAGCCTTCGACTCCACATTAAAACTAAAGGGCTCCATATAAGTAGAGTCAGTAAGGTAGCCTTTCTCATTTGATCAACAATCCTGATCTCAGTCAGGTGAGAACTGCACACACACACACACACACGCACACACACCACCACCAACAACAACAACCTGGATGCCTACTGTTCCTGAGACTAGGGAGATTATTGCACAGTGAAATCCTGCTGGGATAGAGGCGGGATCTAAAACTCAAAGCTCAGTGGCCAGGCGGTAGGCAGCCCATATAACCTGGGCTTTTCCCACAGCTTTTAAAAAAATGAGATTTTCCAGTTCATGAAAAGCTGTGGGAAAAGCCTGGAGAAGCCAATGTTGTATACAGTCTGTCTACTGCCCAGGCACAGGGCAATGTGATAGCATCTGTCTTTGAGTTTTAGATCTTGCATTTATTCCAGCAGGACTTTTCTGTGCAATAATCTCCTAGGACACAAAGGAAGTGATTCAAACTAGATGAAAAGAGATTCCACCTTAACATTAGGAAGAACCTTCTGAGGGTAAAAGATATTTGAAAGTGGAACACATTCCCTCAGAGAATGGTGGAGCCTCCTTCTTTGGAGGTCTTTAAACAGAGGCTGGCAGGGGAATGGACTTGATGGCTCTTGTGGTCTCTTCCAATTCTGTGAGTCTGTGATTATATAACTGGCCCAGTCAATGTGGTACCAGTTCTTTAAACATTGCAGCACTATAAGATGATCTCATAGAAAAGCAGTGTCTATGTAAATGGATCAAGATCTAACATAGTGATGGATAACTTTAAACAGTCCTGTGGATAATATTTCACCTCCAAGATCCATTAAAGAAATATTCAAAATACCAAATCTGGAAATCCAGATTTTAATTATTTTACTATTTAGATTTTGAATGGGTGAGGTGGGTTTGCACCCAGTTGTAAATGATATTTTCAGAAATTTTGCCATAATTATATAAATAAAATCCAAATGGGGGTAATTGTTTCTGCATTCATGCAGAGTTGTGTGTTTGGTGGCTGATACAAAAGGATCTGTTCTAGTCTAGAGCAAGAGAAATGGATGAGCAATTAAATAATGATTGAGCAACCAAAGATATAGGCAAAGATCCTCCAGAGCAGCTGGAACTGAATGGCCATGACTGCTAACGATTTTTCCAAGAAATGCTGAACACTACAAGTCAATATTAAATAGCTCACATCAGTGCTGATCCCTTTGAATGTAGGGAAGCTAAAAGCAAGGAGCAGTAGAGATAAAACTGATGTCATGACTATTCTGCTGTGGCCCAAACCAGTTGGTCTGAACTGCAGGACCAGTTCAGGAGCTGTCTAATACTGAAACCTTTCAGTGATCTGACAAGAGCTGGATCTTCCAAGTCTAGGCAGAATGCTTTCATCAGTCACTTAGAAAGAAGTTCCATCTGGGACTTTCTGGGCAATTATTTCTAAATAAAGGAAAAAGAGCAGATTAGAGGTTCTAGGCAAGTCTCACTGAAAAAAAAAGAAACAAAGAAAAAAGAAAAGAAAGAAAAGAAAGAAAGCAAGAAAGAAGGGGGGAGAAAAAAAGAAAAAAGGTGGTCCTAGGTTATTCTCTTTTTTAACCCAATATCATGCATAATAATGACTTGTATTATTTTTTCTTTCTTCTTTCCTCATGGATACATAAGGATGTATCCTTTATAGCTTCATGTACACTACAGAATTAAAGCAGTTTGATATGTCTCAATGCTATGGAATTCTAGGATTTTTAATTTTGTGAAATATTTATCCTTCTCTGTCAGAGCACTCTGGTGCCACAACAAACTACAAATCCATGATTCCATAGGCTGGAGCTATGACGGTTGAAGTAGTGTCAAACAGTATTAATTCTGCAGGGTGGCAGCAGTGTCGTCCTCTAGCCTAGCTGCATTTCCCGTTCAGAAGATTCAGATGTGGTGGGACTGATGCAGTGTTTCTTCTTTCCTTCTCACACTCTTCTATGGGAATTTTGCCCTGAGAAGGTATTTTTGAACTGATTTTTTAAAATTCAGTCTGATTTCTTCTGAACCTAAGCAAGAAATCCCATCTCACTCCTTCTCTTCCTTGGTAACCAACCCAATAAATTCTGTTTTTAGTTTCTCCTTCATTAAGGCCCCATTCACACTACAAAATGAATCAGGTTTATTTTCTTGGTATTCACACTTGCTCCGAATTCATTTAGTGCACTTTGTTTCGGGGGGGGGGGGGGGACCAAAAACCCATGTAACCCACAATATTTGATACTGGATTCCCACCCTCATTTTCCTGAAAGATCCACATCAATTCATATCTTTAGCAGCGTGAATACACTTCTGAATGAATTCGGATCAATCTGTATTATTCAAGGGAATGGAAGTGGCTCCATTTGATCCCGTAATAATGGCATGTGTAAATATCACAAGGGTTAAAATGACTCAGAGAGATTTGCGAAACCAAAACGTAATGGGAACAATGATCCTAATATGCATCAGCATGGCAATCTGCATCTCCTCAGGACACAAAACTGAGTGTGAATGCCCCCTTAAATTCTTTGGGCATGTCTGGCAACATGTGGCTCTAACTGCTAATCTTCCTAGTACCAGACTCACTCAGTCTGTTTCTCACTGTTGAAGTACACACCCAGGAGATTACTGCACATAGTTTTTAAATTGCAAGTACATTAGGAAGAAAGCAGCTTTTGCGACACTCACTGCAGAGCACCACCTCCACCCCTACCCACAGCTGCCCTGTCCTCCACCAGTCTGCAATCACGCAAGTCTGAAGATGCGAATGTCACTCCGGGGACAACAGTGTGATTGCTGGACACATGGTGCTAAAGTCTCATCCTTCCCATATCCCCCCTCCTCCTCACCTTGATTACCTTTTAGGGTGAAGCACCCTAATTAACTTTTAAATTTTTCACTAATTATTTTCTTACTTTTAAAAAAACTTTTAAGAATTAGTTTGGGGCTGCAGAGCTCCGGAATCACATGGAACTAAGGGAACAACAACAACAACAAAAGCCCTAAAGGCATGCTAGATAGGGCATTAGGCAGGGAGGCAGGATTAAGGGAGTGTTCAGGAAGAGAATACGATGGGGGAAGCAGGGCCTGTCGCATGGCTCTGAGAGGTGTGGTGATGGCTACCTAAAAGTGATGTTCCCATTTTTTATTAAAAGCGAGACTGCTGTGAGAACGGGATCGCATGCAGTAATGTCCCCAGACAACAGGATACGACATTGCAGAATAAATGAATTTTAGGGCAAGGTTGCCACACTCACATCTCCATAATTACTTACATTTCTTTAAAACAAGATTTCAATCCTCTTGGAGTTCTTTTCAAAATCAATTTATAGTATCCATTAATGGACGAGTAATTTTCTGGAGTATTTATTATTGATATAAACTACAGAGAAATAGCCATTTATGATTACTTGAATCTGTCATTGTACCCAAATTTAAATGGTATCATCTGTACATAATAAATGTATTACATTTTGCAGATCTTAATTGTAAGTCGTGTAGTAACATACAATTCACCCGGTAGATAAAATAAATGTTTTTAATCTATTTAACATATTAATTTAGCACTAGAATTAAGAAGCTAGTAATTATTAACTGCTATAATTTACACTAAAAGATACATTATCAGGGCTTGTAATCATCAGAAGGCCATGTATGCTGTTTCACTACAGGCACAGATTTGGATGGATCATAATATTTACTAGACTGGAAGCAAATGAATAGATTAAGGGTCATGGAATCATATGAGATAGACTTTAATTTATGTAGTGTGCTGGTGCTTGAGCATTTGGCTTTTAGACTAAAAACCATTCTGATTATAATATGGAATGCACAAAATGTCTTCAGAGCTTTTTGCACTGAAGCAAGCTGTCAGGCAGCAACATTTTTAACTTGAGAGAATCTTAATCTTAATGTACATAAATCCTACTATGAGGTTTTGAACTAGGGCATAGCTGTAGAAAATGATGTACTTATTTCTCCAACAAAACTGGGGATTTGGAATGCGAAAAGATGTGCCTTTCTCTTTTTCTTTGTGTCCTGGAGACAGAATTATTGTAACCCTTGCTAAAAAGAGCTGATGTTAACAAAACAACCAAAGTCATACTTTATGTACATTTTGATGATGATAAGAGTTTGTGTTGTGGATGTAGAAGAAGAAGAACCCTTGTAACAGGGGTAACTAGGTATCAGACTTGTGGGGCCTACTTTTGTTTTTGTCTCTTATAACTCCAATTAAAGCTACACAGCAAAAGTTTGAATTATAGCCAATAGCAAAACAAAACAAACTGAAGTTGGAGGTGGATGGGTGGATGTGTATAGCAAGTTTGGCACCCATCATGAGGCAGATGGGAGTTAGAGTTCTCATTAGCATCTGTTTAGTGGAATGCTACTGTATATACTCATGTATAGGTCTGGAAATTTTACTCAAAAAATTGACCCACAAAATTCTGGGTTGACTTATCTACAGGTCAATGTAAGAACTGTACTTTAACTCTTATTTTTTAAAAATAAGAGTTCATTCTGTGAGTAGCATGACAAAAAGTGAGCGCTTAGTTCATCCTGAGAGTGCAGGGATATTCAGACTATATTAAAATATGCTGACTACCTCACTCTGTATATTTTAAAATGATAGTAATGAACAGTACTTCTGTCCATTGACTATTCTCTCTCTTTCTTTCACTTTCACATGCCTAAGAAACATTTGAAATATCCATTCAATTTTTAAAAAACCATCTCACTGTGAATACCAGAGTTATCTTCGTCTTTGCGAACTTTTAGCTTCACAAGATCTTCACAGTGCTGCAAGATTTGAACAGCATCTTCCATGGAACAGTTGTCCAGCCGAATATTGTCTATGGCCAGCAATTTATCTCCTAGTTCTAAGGTTCCAGTTCTGTTAACAAAGGGAATATATTAGATGTATAATAGCTTAAGCATACTATTCCTACCATTGTTCATTCAAATGATTTTACTTATTTTTGTCTTATCTGCAAAGTAGTAAAGAATTAAAAGACATTACTCCAGTGGTAAGAATAATTTAATTTAGCAACATGGTTCATTTAAAAATAAAGGGAATATGAATATTACTGACTTAATAACTCTTTTGCCAACTTGAAAGCACTCACCTGTGAGCCACACTTCCCTTCTTAATATCTGAAATGACAAGGGGGTCTCCTGGTTTTCTACTAGATGGAGCTGAAATACACAATACACAAATATACACAGTTTTAAATTTAAAATAATGCTCCAGAATTACATGTTGTATTTGCTAATCAGTGTTAACATTTTTATGTACAGTATTTATACAAGTACCTTTCTCTGGTGGGAGAGATGCTGAGTAATACAAATCAACAAAAACAACAAAAAAGAGGATTTTCCAAGATTGTTTTTTTGAAATTTGACAGGGCAAATTGTTTTTATATGTTAAATCATTTGTCCTGGCATTCATCTAGTTTGCTCTATGAACAGAATCATAGAATCATGGAAGAGACCACAAGGGCCATCCAATCTAGCCCTCTGCCATTTAGGAAGACACAAGCAAAGCACAATACTTATGTGCCAAAGCAGTATGTATGAACTCAGACAATTGAACAAGTAAACAGTTTTACTTAATGAAGCCATAGCTCAATGGTTGCCATAAAACACTTAATCCAGCACTGCATCAGTGGTTGTTAACAGCATTTGTTCCCCTCTCCTCTTCACTGGAGCCCTTTCTGCCACCCAAAAATCAGCTATGAAGGATTTTCCAGGCCTCCAGAATTGTTGCTTTAGTATGAACAGGGTCTGTATGTTTAGATTGTAAGCCTGAGGGCAGGGAACCATCTAATTAAAAATAATAATTGTGAGCCACTCTGATAACCTTTAGGGCTGAAGAGCGGGGTATAATTACCATAAATAATAATAATAATAATAATAATAATAATACTGAATTACACAATCCTCCAATGGAGGTCCATGGCTGGATCCTGTCCATAGCTTCACAATTCAGATTGAAAACATCAATCTTAGAAATTTGTTTTATGTTACTGTTGTTTAAGAAGATGGAAGTACAAAAGGGACAACATGCAATCTGGGCATTGCATACCTTTGTTCTCTCTCTTTCCCTCAAGAATAATCGAAACACCCAGACTATTTGAAACAATATATTGTTTCTATTCCCTTTTAGCATTCTGGACAACTACAAAGCCCAAACCTTTCTCTAACTGAGTGCCCTCCATATGTCTTGCACTATAAATCTCACAACTCCTACCCAGTATAAGCTACAATACCTGAACACTCAAAATGAAAGACTTAGCTGCACACTCTGGAACATATTCGTTAGAAAGAATTCTAGTGTTTCACATTTAATGAAGACCAATTTACTGTCTCACAAGGCAGTTCTATGGTCATTTACCTGGCAATATAGTCTAGTAAAATTAGTGGGACTCATATCTGATTAACATGTCTAGGATTGCAAATAGAAACTTTATTTTCTTCCTCATATTTTCAAATTGCAGGCTTTTCACTGTTAGATGCCAAAAATATTGACTTTACAAACATGAACTAACTACAACATGTGCCCTTTTAGGTTGGCTTAATCAAGGTATTAGCCTAGTGTGGCTGGTGTACTGAAAATGAAGATGAATCCAATCTTGTAAACTCAAAGCTGTGACAGGTTTCTGGCAGCTTTGTAGGAAACTATTATTTTAATATCCCATTAACCCATTAGATTTTTTTTGAACAGCTTTCAATATTTTTTCCAAAAAAAGTTGATTATGATAAAGTAGCTCATGTTATAAAAATTGATATCTGAAAAATCTATACTGCTTTCTCTGTTTAAAAATCAATACTGAGAGCAAACAAATTAAATTAAACAGGAAACACTGATATCTCTTAAAGGTTGCTTTCCAAAGTTTCTTTCTTTGGTTACAACTACTCTAAAATAGTGTATCTTTTTTCCATATTAGTGGAAATTACTCAAATTTTTAAATAGCAGGAACTTGTGTCAAAATCTATCCTCAGTGAGAGTACCATTTTTCAATGCCAGCATTCACTTGATCAATAGATCAATAGCCTAGTCCTAAAACCTGCTCAAAAACAAATGGATGTACCAAATACTGTTCCATATAATGATATGCAACACTGTTGCACTAGGGTACCACCATTGTGCTAGTGGCTGCACATTTTCAGTGTTAGTTGAAAGCTGGTGTCCTGTACTGCATTCATTCTGCAAGCAGTTAGGCAAATAATTGTGCACCTACTTGAAATCCAGTATAATTTGATATAATCCAGGACAACTATGTTAGTGGAGATTTTCACTGCCCTAGCATTATATCAGATTTAGGTACATGGTAGTCTCAAAAATGCATTTTGTTCATATGAAAGTACAATTTTCTGACTCAGCATCTTTCACATCACACTTTGCCAAAATTTCCCTATTTTTAACAAATGTTATTCATGGATGGTTCCTAAAATAAGTGAAAGGAAGGAAGTTTTCAATTCCCTTATGTGCAGAAAGACTCCCTGAAGGGTGAATACTGTTGAATGACATGCAGGGTTGCTGGGGATTGTGGACAATATCCCCTCCACAGTCCATTCCACATTGTTCCACATCATCTGGCCTAGGAGGGAGTGAAAGGGCAGGCCAAACTCCATTGGGTCTGTCCTAGATTAAGAAGCAGAGCCCTCCCTTCATGCCATCTGCCTTGGTCCAGACATCAGAGGGAGAGAAGAACTTTTGGACTTGATCCCCTTCCCCACCACCTTTCCCTTCTCCTTTTGTGTTGTGTCTTTTTAGCTTGTAAGCCTGAGGACAGGGAACCGTCTAATTAAAATAATAATAATAATAATAATAATAATAATAATAATTGTAAGCCACTCTGATAGCCTTTAGGGCTGAAGAGCGGGGTATAAATAAATAATAATAATAATAATAATTATTATTATTATTATTATTCAGGTGTAGGAATGTCTGCTATCTATATTATGCAGAATGCTGTGAGGTTAGTAAAATATAAGCCTGTGGTAGAAAAAGGAGAAATGGCTCTGGATGCTCTTGTACAGTAAAAAAGAAAACATATGTTTATTGTCTCAGGAAATCAATCTTAGGATAGGAAAGGAGATAGGCAAAAAACTGACCAAACATTGGTTGGAAGAACCTCTAAAAACTGGCTGTCATGTGTAAGTACAAACTGGCATTCAATACAGGGGTTGGAGCCTCAGGGATGCTCCTTCCAGGTGCTGCCACATTTTTTCCTTCTCTCCTTTCCTTCCTCTTTCTTAGGTTGCAAAAGACTGACATGGCTACTTCTTTGAAAGAGATTCATTTATTGAGAGAAGGAAGAAGTGATGTTTGTGGGTAAGATAGAAGCAAATGGCTTGAGTATTTAGGGGCTATCCATATGGACTGAAAGGCCCATGTTCCCCCTGGCCTTGCATTATCCTGTTTGGATGCTACAGGCCAATAGCCCAGAGCTTGATCGGGCCAGGATTGGGCAGACTGGATGTGGATCCAGTGGATTAGGGTCCAATCCCAGGTCAAATGAGCCTTGGGGTCAAGCAGGCTGGCAGCTTGGAGCAGTCTCTGGCAGCTCCAGCCCCAGTTACTTCCCATTTGGTGTGGGACTACAGTGACCAGACACTGTAGTCCCAAGACCAGATGCCACCACTGTGGTCCACATGGGCTGCCAGCAAGGAGCATTTTTTGCACTCCTTTTGCAAGGAGCCCCAGGCTACCTTAGGTGGCTCCGGTGCAGCTTTGACTTGGTCCGAGGGTGTGCAGCATCTGTATTTTCAGCATAGTCCTTCTGAAACTACAGTGGCCCAGTAAGATCATCTGAAATTGATGTAAATAGATGTGAATTCTACCCTTCTTGTGTAAACTATAATTAAAATTGAATGGAAAATCCATTGTTATTTCAATTAATAGCAGATAAAAGATGTCAGGTGAGAGCCAATGTGTGCAAACCCATCTTGGAAATACCTTTCTGGGCTTCTCACAAAGTTCAAACATTGTAAGGCACAATATAACTCTTTTGCAATGATAGCATTCCATGCCTTGCCATGTTGTAGTTGTTTTTCCAACTTGCTGTGGAAGTTAAGCTTATTAGAATTTTAACAATTACATCAAAAACTGACACACTTGATGTTAATGTGCTACAAATGCCCTGATTGTAACTTGAGAAAGTTAAACAATACTAAAAACATGCACACTGCTCAACACCACATTGAATCATTCCTGAACTGATCTGACAGAACAAAACATGTGTCAAATGAGGACAAAAATAATTATTGATTACTTCAAGGATTTCAGTATCCTCTAAAATTATTACCATACCTAGCATCTTCAAAAACGTTCAGCACTACAATTTGACACTTTCAATACACACATAAATGTACATATTTTGTATAAAAGTAATTTACATATATGGGCTGGAATAGAACAAAATGAGACTGAATTTTTCACCCATTGTTGCATGTTCAAAGAAACACAAAAATTACTTTAATATAGGATTTTAAATTATGGATAAGAATATAAACATTCAGAATTTAATACAGGTGGCAAAATATAATATAGAAACTTTTATTTGCAAAGCTTATCTTGTCTCCTCTGGGAAAAATGAATAGAATGTTTCAAGCACAGACTTTTTGCAAGAATCACAAAAAGAGTGATGAGTAATTTTTATTTAAAAAATGGATAGCAGTCAAACAAGGGAAACATCTGTCCTTTGCCCCACTGTTCTATTTTTAATATCCGGTGACTAGAACTTTCTGTCGACAGACAAGATTTTAATTTCCTTCAAATTTTGTTTCTTACAAAAACATTTTCGACTATATTTATATAATTATATTTTATTTATTATAAAAAATTTCTATAAAACGAAAGATATAATTATCATAGAAACTTCAGAGAATCACATTTATACTAAGTTCTAATTCTAAGTTGAACCCCTGATTAATTTTGACTTGTTGATTGTCAAAAGTTCAAAGAGAGCAGCAGTGTAAAGATTTACCAGTACTATAATTTTTTTACAGAACATCAAATGTAACCAGGAACATATTTGGTTAAGAAAATATGACAAAAATATTTTTACTTACAGCTTATGGTGATGCCAAGCTCTACATTATGTTTCTTTGGTAGTTTTACATGAAAAGTTCCACTACTTGGTATGACAGATTCTGTAATAAAAGTTGATTCATTTATAGAACATGTCAGACTGAATTGTAGTGCTTGAAATTTTATCATTTTCATGTAAGTCATTCATTAAAACAATAAGCAAGTCTAAGTAAAAAAATCTCAAAAATAAATGCTGTAATACATTTTATATTAGTAGTTTAAAATGTCACCTTTTAAGTCTAAAAGCAGAAGTAGACACCTTTACATAGATTTTTTGATTTTTACAATTGATTTTTATTTTAGCAAGAGCTCTTGTACATATAAACACTACCTCTTCAGATTCAGTAAAGAGTAATGCTAAAGCCTCATCTTATAAAGCATATTTATACAGTTCTGGGTGTGGGATAGAATGTAATACAGCTAAGATGCAGTTGCCACAGCCCAATCCAGTGCAGCTGGAGGTGGTTGCAGGCCACCCCTTAGGGGCGGTCTGCACAGCCTCTAACATAGCTACTTCTTTCAGATGTAGACATCCAGTATATGATATGATTATACTATTTGTCAGTTTGCTTTATACTTATTGGCTTTATATTTCTGTCTGGATAATTTGTTTTACAATTGTATTGCATACTTTTAAATTTGTATTGCTCTTTTCCTCTATGTGCGTGCATACACTTTTGACAGGGATGTTGTTGTTCCTTAATGTGTAAAATGCCATATACACTGATTGTGCATATAAATAAATCATCATAATCATCATCAAGCAGAATTATCATTGCTGCTCAGGTTACTAGATTACAGGGCCTGCCTCTGAGTACCCAGTTTTCACTGGCCATCTCCAGGCAGGAGACAAGGATGCTAATTCTCCAATTTTGGTGAGCTCAAGGCTCAACAGATAAGGGCCGTGTGCAAATCTTCACCTAGTATTGTGTCAGCTGGCTGCATTTTGCAAGACTTAATGGATTTGTTGCTGCAGCTTGCAAAGGCTTTCCAGGGGTTCTACGTATTTACCCTGTTTCCCTGAAAATAAGACCTAGTAGAGGTTTTGCTGAATTGCTAAATATAAAGCCTCCCGAGAAAGTAAGACCTAGCAAAGTTTTTGTATATAAATATATATGTACAATATATAATAAATGTTCTTTTTTTTTTTTGTTCAACAATAATTGTGAATTCTTCTTCATGGAAAAATAAGACATCCCCTGAAAATAAAACCTAGTGCATCTTTGGGAGCAAAAATTAATATAAGACACTGTCTTATTTTCGGGGAAACATGGTATTTGGTTAGCTTCCTACTTTCCCGTGGAACCCTCTCCTCAGAACTGGTAAATATCACCCCTTCTTACTTCTGGTTTCTCACTATCCAGCCTTTGAAACATTTTGTTGTTGTTGTTAGCTCTATATGGTTCTCAAGGTTGTATTGGATTTGAGTGTTTATATGCACCTTTGCACATTAGGTGTAAAAGAACCCTTAAAGTTACATAACTTCTCACAGGCTTCCTGTTCAACTAATAAATTCCCCCAAATTATCAAGGAGACACAAGCCTGCCACCCCCACCCCCCACATCTTTAATAATAGTATACTTGACATTTCTGTCTGAGTTTTGAAAGAATCAGTAGGAAAACAAGGTTGAAGAAAGAAATTTATGATATTAAGAAAAGAGTGACATACATGGCTGGAATGTGTATGTGTGTATGACACCCATTTCACATTCAGAATGAGAGTCCAACTCCTAGCATTTTAGTAAAACAAGTCTGCTTGAGAATCCATACCTGCAACATCGAACTCTATTTCCAAAGTGACCTTGCTGGTGATAGATGAATCTCTGAGTAGCTGATTGGCTTCATCAAATGTGCTATCTTCTGTTGGGATTCCATTTATAGCCAATACTCTGTCTCCTATTTGTAGGATGCCACACCTAGATATACAACATAACAAAGGTTCGTTTGGATATATAGAGGAACAATGCCAAAATAAATCAAATACAGTTTTCATAAAAAGATATAACAAACTTTACTTTTTCCTTACAAACCTTCATTATAAACTTTCTGAGTTGTCACGACTAAATATCTGTAATACTGATTTAATTTTATTTTGCATGAAACCATGTGTTTCTTAAAGATTTAATATAAGCACATTCAATTGAATTGTGCTGATGATAAAATTAATAATCCAAAAGTTCAGGATTTAAATGATTGCACTTGATCCTAGATAAGACTGGAGCTATTTCTGGCAGTCTAGAATCACAAATATTTAACTGTTTTAACTAGGTTTTGGCAATTCCATTGGGAAAAATACTCTCAAATTAATATAGTCCTCAACTGCCTGTCAGAGACATTGCATTCACCTTAATAAAGCCATTGGCGCCAGGTATTCTTCTCATATCTTATCAAGACTTTTTAAAAACTGTGTTGTGAGGGCAGGGAAGTCATTATGCACTATATTTTCCACTGAGTATTGTATTCAGCAAACAGAAGTATAAAATGTAAAAAAAAGATCCAATGATACATTCTTAGGGAAAAAAAAAACAGAAGGAAGCATCTCAAAAGAACTCACCTTTCTGCTGGACTGTCAGCCTCAATATAAGAAATCAGAGGTGGAGAAGACAAAGTCTCAGTAGCAAACACACTTCCCTGGAGCTGTATCCCAAATCCTACAATGGGGTCAGCTGTCAGTACTACTTCTGTGGTTTCTGTGTGAACAACTTGCCCAGCCAGGCCAACAGTGCTAGAGGCTAGTGACACTATAAAACACACCCAATCAGAAGCAATGACATTCAGAATTAGGCAGCACAAATTAATTCATTTCCTGAACAAATACTAAAAACATATCAAGTGTACTGAAGCATAAACCTGTATCAATTAATATTTCAAAAGTGTTAATATTCAGAAACAACATGGTGAGCATTTTTAAATAGGCATCTCATTAATAAGTGTACAGATAAATGCTGTTCGATGATGACTCCAGCTGCACCCGCACTGCAGAAATAACTGATTGACACCACTTTAACTGCCACGGCTCAATGCTATGGAATTCTGGGAATTATAGTTTGTTGTGAATAAACTAATTCCCAGAATTGCACTGCACTGAGCTATGACAGTTAAAATCAGTCAAATGAGATTATTTCTGCATTGCAGATGCAGCCTGAGACAGCTAACTGTATTTTTTTTTCCCAAATCAAATTTCAAGGATGTTTTTATTCGAAACCAGAGTCTGATCTCAGTAATGGAGTGGATGAAAGTAAGAAATTGAAACTCAGTTCAGGCAAGACATAGATGGTCTTGGCATATCAAAAGGCAGAGCAGTTGTACATCCAGCATTTTGTGGTGGCTGGGAGTGCCTTTGCAGAGTTAAAACTGGTGTGCCAACTACACCCATTTCTGAAGATGTCAGCTCTGGTCACAGTGAGACATGCCTCATTTATATCCTAATTGGATTCCTGTAACACACTTCATGGGCTGCATTTTAAGAATACTTGGAAACTTCAGTTAATCCCAAGAGCTGCAGCCAGACTGTTAACTGGAGGTGGTTAAAAGAAGCATATAATTCCCTTGTTGCAACAACTTCAGTTTCTTCCAGTCTGTTTCCATACACAAGTTAAAATGTAGCCTATAAGCTAAAAATCCCTCTATCTTTCCCAGTGACTTTGCTTCATCAATACTGCTATAATAGTTTGCATAACAATAAAACTTGATCTGTATTTAAACTGAACTGCAGCTTCATCCATCTTAATTCCATGTGAAATTAACTGACATTATCCGGACATGCTCTTAGAATTCTTCTTCACACTGGCTTCAGTACTTTGCTGTTGAAAATAAATATTTGGGGCAGAACACCAGAATACATTAATTGCATTTTAGTGTAATAATTACAAATATTTACATGAACATTTGTCTCAATGAAGAAGATATCAATATATCTCAAACAAATGCATTTATTGGTACTCTAAATGGCCAAAATTTAAGAGTCACAATGACCTCAGATTTCAGTTTCACATACAGCTTATCTTTTAATAGCATTCATGAAAATTCTCCCATGGTGGTTCTAAAACTTAAGAATGTAATGATTATACTGCAAAGATTTTACACAAAGTTTACAACACTTTATTTTATAAAGTTTCTTTATTCATACCAAACAATTAGATAAATTTGCCTTTAAAAAACCAAGGGACTGCAGTCTTCTCAATCTTATAATATTTGATTCTTTTGGTATGCCTATTAGACACTGATGGTAACTTGCTTTGTCTTATTAAGAGTATAATAGTGTTTTGCAGCAGGGAGATTATCTTAAATCCACTTGAACCTAAGAGACTAAAGTCTTATAATTTTCTTGGCACAATCAGCATGTCATTATTATGTGTCATCAAATAGTTTCCAACTTATGGCAACCCTAAGGCAAAGCTATCATTGGGTTTATTGGCAAGATTCATTCAGGGCAGATTCTGCCCTTGCCTTCATGTAGGGCTGGGCACCACAATTAAAAAAAATGTGGAGAAACTGGAGCATGTCCAAAGGAGGGTGACAAAAATGGTGAAGGGTCTGGAAATCATGCCCTATGAGGAATAACTTAGGGAGATGGGGATGTTTAGCCTGGAGAAGAGAAGGTTAAGAGGTGATATAATAACTTTGTTTAAATATTTGAAGGGCTGCCACATTGAGGAGGGAGCAATCTTGTTTTCTGCTGGTCCAGAGAACAGGACCTGGAACAATGAATGCAAGCTACAGGAAAAGAGATTCCACCTCAACATTAGGAGGAACTTCCTGACAGTAAGGGCTGTTCGACAGTGGAACACATTCCCTTGGAGGGTGGTGGAGTCTCCTTCCATAGAGGTCTTTAAGCAGAGGCTGGATGGCCATCTGTCAGGGATGCTTTGATTTGGAGTTCCTACATGGCAGGGGGTTGGACTGGATGGCCCTTGTGGTCTCTTCCAACTCTATGATTCTAGTCTCTGGAGCAGCAGAAAACAAGCTTGCTCCCTCCTCAACATGATATCCCTTCAAATATTTAAACAGGGCTATCATATCACCTCTTAACCTTCTCTTCTCCAGGCTAAACATCCCCAGTTCCCTAATGCGTTCCTCATAGGGCATGGTTTCCAGGCCCTTCTCCATCTTAGTTGCCCTCCTTTGGACATGCTCCAGTTTCTCCACATCTTTTTTGAATTGTGGTGCCCAGAAGTGGACACAGTATTCCAGGTGAGGCCTGACCAAAGCAGAATAGAATGGCACTATTACTTCCCTTGATCTAGACACTATACTTCTATTGATGCAGCCTAACATTGCATTGGCCTTTTTAGCTGCTGCATCGCACTGTTGACTCATGCTCAGCTTATGGTCTACTTGGACTCCTATATCTCTTTCACACATTTATTTATACCCCACTCTTCAGCCCTAAAGGCTATCAGAGTGGCTTACAATTATTATTTTAATTAGACGGTTCCCTGCCCTCAGGATTGCAATCTAAGAAGACATGACACAAAAGGAGAAGGGAATGGTGGTGGTGAAGGGGATCAGGTCTGCAATGTGATCTCTAGTGTTTCTTCCCTTCCTGAATCCTGCCTGCCCTATAGGATTTCCCTCTCCATATATAGTAGGAGTCTTTGTTGCAGGACTTTACCTGCATGGGAAATTAGTGCAATGATAATGTAATTACTGCAGTCTTCTGTGTCTCCTTTTTAATGGAAGGAATGTATATTGATCACTTCCAATGTGTGGGCCACCACTGTGTTTTCCATATTTGTTGGCATATTTTAGTTAGAACTGTACATGATTGTACAATGGGACCTCCCCATATGTGGGGGGATTCATTCTGGACCCCCCTGCATATAGGGAAAAATACGTACGCACAAACTCCATTTGTTTTAATGGAGGAGTGCTCCCACGGGTGCGCATGCCATTATACCTCCGTGGCTTAACTTTCCGCATAATGTTAAAGCTGTGTATGGCGCGGGCTCGCTGTACTGTCACAATATCATAATTTTAAAATAACTTGAAATTTCAATTTGTGCTATTTGTGCTTCAGAAATAATAATTATAGCTCAGATGGGCCAATATTAACATTCTGTTTCATACTGCTTTATTGACATTGCTGTTGGACCAAATTTAATTCACTTCTGTAAATGAATGAAGCAGCAGACAGAAAAGTACTTCTACACAAACTTAATTGGGGTGTTGCCAAAAAGTGTCTCATAAGGCCAAAATCCACTGGATTTAAAAATTAGAATAATTTTCCATTAGAATCAGTATTTCCCCTCCCCCCCTTCAGCTTCCCTGTGGATCCTAGAAAATTTCACTGGAGAGTTTAAACCATTCTGGAGACGTCCTGATTCTTCTGCCATTGAGTATCAAAATATATCATTACATCTTGATATGCTTAATTGGTGTCACCTTAGATATCACTTTAACTGTCATGGCTCTATCCTATGGAATTTTGAGATCTGTTGTGGCACCAGAGCTCTCTGACAGAGAAGTCTAAATATCTCACAAAACTAAAAATCCCAGAATTCTATACATTGAGCCATGGCAGTGAAAGAGGTGTCAAAATGTATTAATTATATATTGTGGCAGAAGCCAAGGTCTACCTTACAAGTACTCTGTGTGTGTGTGTGTGTGTGTGTGTGTGTTTGCATAGGCAAGATACAAGTGACAATGCCGCTCTTTCTGAAGCACATACTTCAAACATTAAAAACCAAGGGGTGACTATAAAAGAAAACAAAACAAAGCAGAATCAACTGTAATAAACAGTATGTGACAGCATAGGGTATCTTTAAGTTTTACGGCAGTATGTTTGGTAAAACCTGCATAAGTAATGCAGTCACTGCAAAACTTCTGTTAATAAAATGTTTATGGTTCCCTACACCAGCATAGTTTACTGCCTGGCGTTTGAGAAGATCACATTAGCTATGCAAGCTTTTCTACACAAAGGGCAATGAAAACTTTATTGCATTCTTTGCCATACATATTCTCAACTCTTCCAGAGAAGAGTTGCATATTTAAGTGTCCTGTTAGTTTGTAGTGACTACATCATGCCCAGAAAGAAAGAATGAAAGAAAGTCAGACAGAGGCTATGTGCAACAGATATTTTGTGTAAATAACAACCTATTGTCAAATAATACCATATGGCTCTAATTTCCAGGAAACCGTTTGTTAGTTTGCTACAGGAAAAACAACAACAAAAATCCAGTGGCACCTTAAGAAGTATCACTGTTCTTATTTGGCTCTGATGAAATGTGCTCAGTCCATGAAAGTTTATGCCAAATAAAAATTGTTTCTCTTTGAGATATTACAAGACTTTTTGTTGTTGTTGATAAAGCTATAGAACTCTATAAGAGGCAAGCAACACTTTCACTTACTGTTTCCCCCCGAAAATAAGACAGTGTCTTGTATTAATTTTTGTTCCCAAATATGTGCTAGGTCTTATTTTTAGGGGATGTCTTATTTTTCCATGAAGAAGAATTAACATTTATTGTTGAACAAAAAAAATTTGAACATTTATTATATACTGTATATTTATTTATATACAAAAACTTTGCTAAGTCTTACTTTCGGGAGAGGACTTATATTTAGCAATTCAGCAAAACCTCTACTAGGTCTTGTTTTTGGGGAAACAGGGTATAAGTTGGAATTGGTGATTTCTTTGGATACCTGCAATTAAGGAGAGGAACTCATAGACCTATGGCATATTTTTGTAGGCTAAAGGAAGTGACCATTTTCAAGTAAGCAGAAGACATTTGTCCACTGTAAGGGTCTTATTCACTTTGAAATGTTTTATTGTCACTACTTTTTTGTAACAATGTTCTATGAAGCATTCTCTCCTTGTTCTGCTCATCCCCATCCTCAAATATGGACAGATTGTTTTTACTGAAAAAAATGTTTTACTTTCTATGTTTTAATCAACTGTCCATTTTTATAAAGAATACAATAATTCTTTAATGGCACTGAATTAAGTGTTTTTTTATGAAGTGAAATGAGGCAAACCATTCCTAATTGTGCCTATTTATTATTAGCAATAGTACAAAGTAAGCTTTCCAATTTTGACTGCATTTTTATGCATAAGAAATGAGCAACTTGTGCAAAATAATTCACTAACTTTAAGGATGAGTATAGAGCTGAATCAATGAATTTCTAAAACTATTCCTGAAGTCCATCCTCTGATCCACACTAACAGCAATAAAATAGTTATGCATTAATGAAATACCAAGGCATTATTCTGAAGCCATTCCATTTTCTGGCATCATATTTTCTGGCACTGGAATATTCTGCTGCAATATTCAGCATCATCTGTACCATCCAAAAGACTGCTAGGCACTTAAAAGGTTTCAGGGTCCCAGCCATAGCACAATCCTCACATATTAAGAGCCCTGGTGGCACAGTGGTTAAATGCCTGTACTGCAGCTACTCACTCACAAACCATAAGGCTGTGAGTTCAATCCCAGCCTTAGGGCTCAAGCTCGACTCAGGCTTGCATCCTTCCGAGGTTGCTAAAATGAGTACCCAGATTGTTGGGGGCAATCAGCCTACACTTAGGGAGCGCTTAAGTGCACTGATAAGAAGCATAAAATGTACTTGCTATTGCTAAATTCTGAATATAGAAATTAAGAAGTTACTGGTATTTAGATCTAAGCATCTCCCTTTTCATTATTTATCCCTTTCACCAATCATCATTATATCCATGAATTAAATTCAAAATGACATAAATCAGTGTACAGTTCTGAGTGTCTGTGATAAAATGCTGAACTGGCAATGTGCGGGCTGGAGAGGAGTTTGAGAAAAGTGGGATTTAAATTTTTGGGATGACAATAAACATACAGTATTTTCCTTTTTGTCTCCTCTCTCATCATCTCTTTTCCTTCATCTACTTTCCCACTTCCACCACTTTTCTCTCAAGGCATTATCTGACAGAAAGGGAACTTCCTTCTAAAATTTACTTGCCATGCACACACAGCATGTGTATTGAAGCATATTTATTTGTGTGTATGTGTGTACCAGTTCCTTAGATCCATTCCTGCATGACAATAATCCCTTGCCAGCCAATTCACCTGAGAAAAAGACATCTACTGGTCTGAATGGGGAATACCTTGGGGAACAGATTCAAGGCCATGAGGAACAGATTTAGAAACCAGGCCCCTTGGGGCAGAAGGCACAGTGATGACATCCATCATCCACATAGAATTGGCAGGATGCACTAAAATGACATTGGATTCCACCATGAATGTATGAGTGTACCTATAAACTGTTTCTGCTTATTCCTTCACTGCCTGCAGAACCTTGTTCAGCATGCCATACAGTTTTGGAAGGTCCCCTCAGGGAATAACATGAGATATGAAAAGGAAGGAGCAGAAAAACTATTTCATGAGCAGCTGTGTTCATGGTGATTAGATCCAATATATAAACCTTCAGTCTCTTTCCAGTCAAAGGAGGTCATTTTGGCAGCCGTCTCAATACTAGCATTCTTGAAGGACCAGAAAGTCCTAGATCAAAGACATCTAATTCCATGGATTTATTTACTTAGTTGTATGCAGTTTTATGCAGGCAACACAATCTGAGTGGTTTTAGGTATGCACTTGGATCTAACTGAGGCTCAAAATGAATTAATATAAACATGGGATTCATTACTAATGGCAAAACTAGCAATTTGAGTGGCAATAATTTAAATCTAAACCAGTCAGATTCTATTACTCACAGTTGTATGTGCTATGTGGACATTACTTCAAAAGTACAGGAGCAACTTTCAGGCTTGAAAAATAAGCTTGGTAGATTATTTTGTAAATGGAAACATCCAGTGAAACACACCATTCTTCACTATAAGTGTCAATATAATGCTGATAATCACTACATCAGTGCTCAGAGGCATCGAGTGCCTTGACTGCCAGTTCAACAGAGATCATTCTGTTACATTTATTATGTGATTTCACTGGCTAATGGTATGCTACCCTAACCCCCAAAATCATTGTATACTGTACAGCCAAGTCCTCCATATCTACAGATTTTTTTATTGACAGATTCACACAACCATGGTCTGAAATATTTTTAAAATATAAATTCCAAAAAGAAACCCTTGATTTTTCCATTTTATATAAAAGATGGCATTTTACAGTGCCATTGTATCAATGGGACTTGAGCATCCACGGATTTTGGTCTCCTTGGGGGGTCTGGGACCAAACCCCCGTGAATACCAAGGGCCCAATGTATATTTATTCATGTTTTAAAAGCTGCATTCTTGTCTGTTAACTTTTGAGTTTGTTTCTTTTGTCATCATCATCATCATCATCATCATCATCATCAATCATCATCATTTTTTCTTAATTCCTAATAACTATTTGAACTCAACGTGATTTGCCAATTAAAATGATTACAATACAAAAATGATTACAGAACAAAAAGTCAACATTATAAATACATAAAAAGTCAACAATTGAAACAGAATTAATAACAGTATTAAAACAATTTAAGACATATACTTAAAACATGTAATGTATTTAAAAATTCAAAACCATTTAGGTTTTAATATTTTAAACAATTTAAAACAATAAAACACCACATCAGAAACCCTCTACTAATAAGTTGTAAAAGATTGTTGAAATTAAAAGTTTTTATCTGGCAACAGAAGGACAAGAAGAACAGAGTCATTTCTTGGGGGGGGGGGGGAGGATCCCATTGCCTAAGTACACCCATTAAGAATGCCTTATCTCATGTATGCACCAACCATACCTGCAGGGACTGAACAAAGTGCATCTCCAGAGATCTCTGAGTGCAGATAAATTCTCTGAGTCCAGGTAAGGCAATACTGTTTGTTTGATAGCCAGGATCTAAGACATATATGGCTTTATCAGTCATAACCAGCACTGTGAAGTTTCCAAGCACTTTTCAAAGGCAACCCTACATCCAGCATCTTACAATAAACGAATGGGATGTAAATAAGGCATGTGTCTCCATGGCCACACCAGGCATCTCCAGGAATGGGCAGACTTGAAACACTAGCTTTAACAATGCAAAAGCACTCCTGGCCACTATAGAAACTTGGCTCCAGGTCCAAGACTGAGTCCAGGAGTACATCCTGTGAACCTGCATCTTCAGGGAGAAAGTATCATGTCAAAATATCCTGGAACTCTATGCAAAGAATACATAACTTGATTGTAGAGAGCAACAGAAACCAGCTTTATGAAATTAAATTAAATATGACAACAAAAATATAAAACATGGCCGAACATTATATTTTGCTCAGCAGTTACGCATATAAAGCTTTTCCTAACAACTCTAAACAAACCTGATCTGCAGTGTACATTCATGCTATCTGTCAGTTCATTTTACAGTCTCATATCAATACCAATAATTTATTGGTCACCTACATGAGCTTTTGAAGTCCTTCTTTTTCATTCTTCTTCTCATCATTGTTCCACGTGGGCTTGTAGAGTAGAGGCTGCGAGGTAAGGTCCCCATGTTTAGGGAACTCAGGCTGTATGCACTCATGGAGGCAGGAGAGAAGGATGAAGATACCAGTGCTGCTGAAACAAAGGGAAACACTTGGCACAAGGAACTCTGTGGTGCAGAGCAGTGAAAGGCATGCCTGCATTATTGGCTTCCAAAATCTAGATACTGTGTACATGGCTCACAAGAATAGTTTAGTGTGCATCCAGTGACAAAATCAAAAATGGTGCAAAAGACTGGCAGCAGTGTCAGGATTTTTAGGTAACGTGAACCATTGCAAATTCCTTTTATGTAGTACAAAAAACCACACTGTGTGTAACAGTACTTACATCCTTATAATCAATACAACTGACTTTTGATAGTATATTAAATACACACCTATGTGAATACACACATATTAACATGGTTAAACACACTGAATCTAGCAAGGATTTTCTGGAATCTAGCGAGGTGATTTCTGACACAGGCTTTACAGAGGAAGGTTAAATTGTCCATTATGTACTAAACTGAGCACAGTGTGAGATATATTGGACAACTGTTTTTTTTAAAAGAGTGTTCAGATTTTTTTCATTGTCTACAAAAAAGGCTGGGTAAATTAAAGAAGGAAAAAGGTATGATGTCAGAAATAACCTTGCACTGAAAAGTGAGAAAAAGTGAGACACCAGGAAAATAAAAAGGTTTAGAAAGACCAAAATGGGAAACGAATGAGAGAAAGAGGGCAAGACAAATCAAATAATAATGATAAATGTGGTAATAATAATAGAATGTCAGGAGGAAAAGCATGGAACATTACGAAGGGTTTTTTGTGGAGGCGTTTTCTGGCATTTCAAAGCTGGCATCCTGCAATGGTCAGGGTGGTAGGTGTTATAATGGTGGTAGGTGAGGGCACCACTCTGGCTGTTGGCATAGGGATCCCACATAAGTTGCCGGTTGCTCCTTTGAACCTTTGCTGCCCACATGGAGGGATAAGAAGGAACCAAAAACAAAAAAGGACCAAAGAAAAGGGAAAGTAAATGGATTATGTAAACAAATTAAAAGGTAACAAAAATGAAAATTGTGTGAAGATAGAGCTCTGCCTCCTGAATCCTCTTCCTTGATGGCCAGCAAATGCTAGCATTTATTTTGGCCACAGAAACCTTTCCTAAAATCAGAACTAAAGTGTTTGAAGCCTACTAGTCTCTACTCAATCAATTTTTAATCTGCCTCTGTCTTTAGCAGCTGTGATTAAACCCTCTAAAGAACACATTTAAGTCAACATTATCACCATGTATGACATACAATTAGTAATTAAGTCCTGAAAATATCCACCCACTTAAAAGGGTGTGTATGTGTCTAAAAAAAAAAAATCAAGTAAAATAAAATAAGGGGCCATATATCACATTGTGCGCAGTAATTCAGGGTGGTTTACTTGCCAGTCATTTCAATTTACTGCTTTGACATTTTAATTTTACCAGCATCCATCACTGGCACTGTATTATCCAGGGCAACAAACTCCCATTTCTCAAGCATCAGCACAAAAATTCCATTTAGGGGAACTTATTAATAAAGACAAAGCAGAAATCTAAAGTCATCATTTATTGTTCTAAAGTATGGTTTTCTGACTATTTGTACCCCACAGAAGAGGAAATGCAGCTGAATTCCCTCTCATAGTCAATTTCATGACAGATACACCTTAAACTAGATGTGGCAAAAATCTGTCAAAAAGTTGAAAGAAGAGGAAAAGTTGTTCTAGTTTATTAAAATTTCCTATTTTTTTTTTTTTTTAGGAAAGCAGAGAAAATGATACCCAGTCTATCCTATATTATTAAAAGTGTACAAACTACTACAGCAATTCAAATGTATAGCATACCATGTGCTATTCGAAACAAGATTAAAAACAACACATGTTTGACTTGACTTTATTTGGACCAGTGAGAAAGGAAAGGGCTCTGTACAATATGGCCCAGGGTAAAAACACAGCACCACAGTCCTTTTTAAAGGTTCTCTCTCAAAGCAACGCAATCAGAGTTGCAGTATTCAATGTGTACTGAATGCATGCCTTTAGAAAACATGTCACTTTTGCCTCCAACCTTAATGGAGTGTAGAGATGTGGTTTTTGTGAGGATCATAAGGACCAATTTGTATCTTTGAATGTGACCTTTACTCTCTCCTTGCTGGTCTCACTCTAGCAGGAGCTTAGCAGTTCCTGCTGAATGTGATTAGTTAGCCCTATTACTTAGATTATAGTCAGCATTAAAACTTTCTCTTAATTAATTAAGGCATTAACACATACATTATCACTGCCCTTGGCAGTAAAATATGTCATTAATTCTTATAGTTCAGCATAGATAACCCACCAGATAGAAAATGTAAAATTTGCTTCATCAAATGTAGGTTCTGGCTTCGTTATATAAACCAAATGCAGAATAACCTATCATGAAGACTGGTTCATCCTCTGCTTTTAAGTGAAAATGAATAGATACAGACACTCTGAAAATGTATTTTCTTAACGCATGATGCTGACCTGAAATACCCAGCTTGAAATCTTGTACTCATGCACAAACTCACACAGCTAAATTGACTACTGCTTATTTATTAATGAAGATGCATGAGTATTTACTGGCTGTAAGCCAGTAAAACACATTACTTTTGTTTATCAGGTTCTGTGTAAAAAGATTATAAGCAAATCTTCCAAATAGATTGGAAAATCATCTCTCAAAGCATCAAGGATAGATTCTGAATGAATTCCCCTGGTCTTGAAAAATATTTCATTTCAAACAAGCCCCACTTAAATTCCACTGAACTTACATCTCCTGCACCCATAGTAAAAGTAAGACCTATTTAACTGAGTTCTGAGTAAATGCGATCAGGATTGGACAAAGATACCTCATAAGAATGAAAATGAAAGTACTTCATAATCATTCTCTAAACTGATATCTTAATAGCAGAACAATAGAAGATGATTCAAAACTGCCCAAAGATTAATTTGATAGATAGTGTAACACCAGGGGAAACAAAATAAAATTAACTGAAAAGTACAAGTTTCCTACCATGTTCTGGTCCCTTTAGAGCCAGCCGTGTCTGATGATGAGGAAGAATCTCTAGCTTGACATTATCAGAAGTATTAGCCAAGAACTGTGTTGCTTCTGCCAATGTACAGTACTCCATGCTGGTGCCGTCAATGGAAAGAATATGATCTCCTACATGTAATGCACCACATCTATGGAAAAGGAAATACTTCAAAGTAGTTCAGTGTGTTCTTTGCTGGATGTATTTTGCTTTCAAGCAGATCATATATACTATCCACATCTTTTTCTTTTTGTCTTAGAGTGTTAGTGTTAATAAGACCTGTCAAACCATAAATACCATTACAGCAAACCTTAGAAAGGGTTAAAAACTTGGACTGCATTATTGATTAGGTTTGAAATGTTTTACCAAAAAGCAAATATATTAAAAAGCAGAAGAAACCAGTCACAGAACTTGAATGGCAATGCGAATGGACAGCAGAATAAACAGGAACAGCTTGATTTAAGGAAATTGCTCTCTCACATGACATCATTTGGCTAATTATTTGAGGATTAAGTATTGATTTGGAGAAGATGTGTAGAGGGTGATGAAAATATGCAGTAATCAAATTAATAATTAACTACCCATTACAACTAGACAGACACCCAGAACGTGAGGAAGCTAGATGCTACATTTTGCATCACTCAAGAAACTGGCTACTGGATGACTTGAAAAATGAAAACACAGCAGTCAGCATCCTGACATACCAGTCATGCAGACAGCTTCTTTATCTGGTTACCCCCCTGCAGAATGGGAGCAAAATAGAGGGAGAAAATTAAAGCATTACACCCTCTGAACAGCAGAACACAACAGGATCAAGTACAATAGTTGTAATTTCCAAAGCCAAAAAGCTCCGAGTCCTAGTAGAACTGCAGGTTTACTGAATCATTTGCAAGACCATTGGTTTTAAAAAAAAAAGATGTGTGTGTGTGTGTGTGTGGGTGGGTGGGGGGAATAATAAAGAAATGCTAGGGAGAATATGCAGGAGGTGTGGAATTTGTAACTGGAAGGCAACAATATAGATTAATTTAATGTATTTCACAATTTTAGTTCTGAAGAATACACATCTGAGGCAGAAGTATCTGAGCAGGGAGTTTGGCAAGGAATGAAGGACAATGTTATTTACTTGAAGTTTCTCCTTTACTACCTTCAGTGAATCGGAGCTACACAAAAGCAGATGCATTTGCAGAACCTCCTACTCATTTAAATGGTACTTGGAGATGAATCCCAGTGCATTGTGTCTGTTCTTCCACCCTCCTTTTAAAAAGTAGAATTTAACATTCAGAACAGTACTATTCCAACAGAGATTAAAAAATGGATTATTCTTGTAGGGAACTGAAGAAATAGACATAAAAATACAGAAGCCAGTTTCTTCTGTGTCTCTCTGTGCTACTGTAATATACAGCATAATGTCCAGTGTGTGTGTTTGTGCATGAGTGTGTGGAGGACTCAAATCTACTCTGCTTCAATTAATGGCACTGAAAGTTTGAATGATGATTCCTAAAATAACAACAAAACCATACAGACTTGTCCATAACCACAAGGAAGTACATGAATCTAAATAAAAACAGGCACCAAAATATGCAAAATTCAAAACAGAACTTTAAGAAATTTACCATAGTTTTTATGCCTTTTTCCGGCAGTCCTTTCCTGAATAAATTCCCGGCTACCAAAAGAAAGGAAATCTTGCTTCTGACCTGACCTCGCTATAGCCAATGTTTATTATTATTTGTGAATTTTAAGTATGTTTTAATTTTAATCTGTTTAATTGTATTTTAAGGGGGATGGGAATGATGGTTTGGGAATGTATATTTTAATGCTGTAAGCCATCTCAATTGTGTTTCATAGAGGGGCGGGATATAAATAATAATCATTTATTCTTTTAAATATCCAATGGAAATATCCAAATAACTGGATAGCAAACACACTGGTTTTGTCCAAAGAAGTGCATAAAGAATTTCATGCACATGCTAAAGAGTTATTGTCTCATTTTCCTTGCAGTCAGACCTTCCAGGTTGGCTTGAAATGTGGTACTCTTGGACACTGATAGACAATGGGGGGAAAGTTTTCATAAACGAAAGTGCTTTTTCTCTAAATCAAAGCTTTTGGCTTAAATACTTTTAACTACAGTTAGGTTGCCACCCTGTAATTAAACAGGACACTGTCAACTGTATTCATCTGTCCTCTGACTAGAGGACTTTCATATAATGTATGATCTTTGAAGCTATGTAGGATCAGCACTGGTTAGTACTTGGATGGGAGACTGCCAACAAATACCAAATGCTGTAGGCTGTATTTCAGAGGAAGGAATTATCAAAATCACCTTTGAATATTCTTTGCCCAAGAAAACCCTATGAAATTCATGAGGTTGCTATAAGTTGACAAATGACTTGAAGATATGTGTGTATGTGTGCACACACAGGCAGACAGAGGCATATTAAAGGGTGACAAATCATGGTGGACCCTTCTGCAATACTCACCTGTCTGCAATACTTGCAGATTTTATTTTGTCTATGATAATGACTTGTTTGCTGCAGCACATCGAGGTAGATAGGGCAACCCCCAGAGCAGAGCCAGCTGTTTTGGCAACTTCAACAAGCAGTGGCCCAGAGGCTGTTGCTACAGAATCTGTAAAAAGCAAAAACAATGCCATTATGTATTTCATTTGTTTTAAAGCCCTCATACTGAAGGGATCCACAGAATCAAGTATTTGTTTATATGCATTTCTCCAAAGGACGACAGGGAAAATATGTCAGACCAATTTTATTAGAGCCCTGATTTTGCAGCCTGGTATTTTTAAAATGGTCTCAATGGTCTGAAACGCAGCTGGCGAGACATGAATTATGTTAGGCCATCTAGAGTTTGTATTCATGTTAAAGTACTGTATCAGTTCTCTGTCACTTAGACACCAATTTTTTCATACCTTACTTTGCAATTAGCCTTGAAGCATTAAACCTGAAGACGCAACAATCACTTGGAATTGTGCAGTCTTGCCTGATTTTCTCTCTCTTTTTCTCTCTCTTTCTGTGCTAACAAGAAAGAGTAGCCCCCAGTGTGTTCTTTGGATTAGCAGCAATCAGTACAGCAAAAGTATGGTAGTTTCAGTGAAACTCACTTGGGCTAGGCATGCTGAATCAGCACACCTGACACTCACAAAGTCAACCATTTGAAATCTGTAGAACAGGGACTGTTGCAAACAGAACACCCCAGCTGAAGGCTACCCTAAGGATCAAGCTATGCAATGTATTGAAACTTACCATTTACATTTTGAAATAAAAGCTAATGCAGGGCCCTTATTCAGCATATGTTCCCCAGCATATGGGATCCTGCTATGGTTATCTCCTGAAAATTGCACTCTCTTGGCTGTTATTTGGCATTTGGCTTTCTTGCAGTAGGCAGTATAGGGGATGATTGGGAATTATTTAGACCCCATCTGGACTTGGAACATGTTCCAGATTTGGAACTGCTGATTCTTCAGAATAGAAGTGAATCATTTAAGCCTGTCTTTTAAAAGTGTGAATAATGTGATGTTCAGTTGAAACCTAAGTTGGAAACAAATAAATTTCTGCAAAGCAATGGGAGTAATTTCATCCTTGTGTGTATGATGGCACTAATAGGCTACATTAAGGCTGGCCTGGGGGCAGAGTTGGGGCATGGCATTCATACAGCACATGCCCCAACTCTGCCCCCAGGCTGGCGTGATGCTACATGCCAAACCACACGGCATGCGGTGTCACAGAGCTCCTCTGGATGACACAGTGCTAAAGGAGCACCAAAAAGTCATGGTGCTGGCAGCTATGGTGCCCTTTCTGCAGTGCAGAAAGGAGCTGCTTATTGTGGCTCCTTTTTGTGCCACAGAAAGGCGAGATTGGGGCTGCAGCATGCAGTTGCCGTGGCCCCAATCTGGCACTAAAAGGGGTGGTATGTACAGCCCCAAAGTCCCTATTTTCTTTGTTAGCATAAACCTACAGATGTTACAGAGCAGAGGGCTGTCATGCTGATTTAAACACTGATTTAAAGTAATCATGTATACCACATATAATTTAGGGGCCGTTCAGAGAACCGGTTAGCAAACCAGTTTAAAATCAAGAAGTTCATACTGAAACTGGTTTTAACACTACTGAATCCGGATCTTGCACATGCGTAGCGGGGAAAATCCCCCATAACCCGGTTTCTTCCAAAGCGGTGTATTTACCATTTCTTTTGGGAAAAAACGGTTCTCAGGGAATATGAACTTGGCTCCGATCATGATCAGGTCAAGTTCAGGGGAGGGGGAAAGGCCAGGGGGGCAGAACATGCCTCCTCTCCTGGCAAAATCGGGCACTCTACCATTTTTAAAATATTTTTATTTCATTTTATTATTATTATTTATTTTATTTTAATTTATTCTAATTATTATTTATTTCATTTTATTTCCATTTCATTGTATTTATTATTGTATTACATTTTATTTTTTTACTATTATTTTTATTGTATTATATATTTTTATTATTTTAGTGTATTTTTATTTCTTATTATTTTTATTGTATTTTTTATCTGACAACTCATGCACATTTATTTTATTTTATTTTATTTCATTCCATTTATTATTGCATTTTTACTATTATTTTTATTGTAGTATATATTTTTATTACTATTTTTAGTGTATTTTATTTTATTTCTTATTATTACAATACAATAATAAATACAATGAAATGGAAATAAAATAAAATAAAATAATAATTAGAATAAATTAAAATAAAATAATTAATAATAAATGATAACTAAATAACTAAAAAAAAAATAAAAAAAATCCAACAGTGCCTGATTGAAAGGAGGAGGAGGAGGAGGAGGAGGTGGGGAGGTGGGGAAAGGATCCCCACAAGCTGCACCGCTCCATGCGCTTAATCTGTCAAATATATAAATGTATAAAAAAACTCAAGCAGCTTGCGCGGCCAATGACTGCATCAGACGTCACCATGACATCATTTGATTGACAACCAAGAGGCTCCATCTTTAATCGTTACTTTTTTGTGTATGATCTTCTGTGGGGTAAAATGCACTGGGAAGCACCAATGGGGGCAAAAGGTAGTATGAATTTCTTTCTGGAGAGATTCGGTAATGCCATGCACGATCTCATCCGGATCTAACCAGGGCAAATGGGCTAGTGTGGATGGGGCCGTAGTTGGGCACCATTACTTGTGATGTGACTTTGCCAATGTTAGGGGAAGTATCTTAGTTTTTTTTTATGCCATCACTGATTACAAAGAAGCATAGTAAAACACATGTGTCTTCACAGGACCCTAAAACTAGCACTATGTTTGCCAAGGCTAAATAAATCCCATATTCTTCTCAACTGCGAGGTGGAGAATTCTAAATGCCTATCCCTAAAACACCAGTCCCAGGATTCCATAGGATGGAATCAAGGAAATTAAAGTAAAATCATAGCACTATAAACTTGTAATGTGACTGGACCCCAGATTCCATCGACTGATGTCTGGAAGCCACATTTGGCATAGGAGGATGGTAGTCAGTACAGCAAATCTGAATTAACAATTGAGTGGATTCATTGCCTCACAGACATTAGAGCCATTAACCTTCACTGCCACTTGGTTCTTCAAATCATTGGAGGGAGGTAAACAGGAGCACTCAATTAAAAAAGCAAGGCAAACCAAGTGAACAAACACTGTAACCACATTAGGGAGAACAGAAGACAAGTGGCGAACTAAGAAAAATCAGAAAACAATGATCAAGTAGAGGTCCCTTGACAGAGACTGATTAGATTATCATGCACAAGCAAAAGATATGAGTATGAAAAATGAATCATATAGATATAAATTATTCATGTGTAAAAAGATGTTTCAGTCATTAAGATATTTACACCATGACTAAATCACTTACACACTATGTTGATTTATTGGCTATGTAATTACATAAGATGTGCTTATGAATATTTGCATGGAAAACACTCCTAGATTTTAGAAGTTTCCCCAGTTTTGAACACTGCATCTCATTCAGGGCACAAGGCTTGATTAAAGCCTCCCAGGGGCACCAAAATTACTTTTGGCATACTAATAGCAACCTTGGCTTATTCAGTGAACAAGACTCTTCTCCCCTTAATAAACACATATCAGAAGAAGTTGAAAAATATTTTTACAACCACTCCCAAATGGGAACAAAATATTCAAAAAATGTTCTGAGACTTTTTAAAAACTATTATTATTACAAATAAACAGGGAAAGATGAACTTTCATAAATCTAATTATCTTTGATGGGATCCAAAGTATGTTTCAAGCTGAATATGCTTCAATATGAATGTAGCACACAAATGTCAGAAAGAGGTTTTGTTCTAGACGCTTATGTAATAAGAGGATGCCTAAGAATATATATAGCTAGAAGTGATCGTTTTCGAGTTCAAGAATTTAAAAATTAATTTCAAAAGTAAGGTTGGGTGAATAGGGACAAGATGTCATCAAGTCTATTAACACCAGCTGTTGCCAGTGCCTAAGGGCACTAAAATTATTCCATCTGTTATTCTGGCAGCTGAGCTCTTTCTTACTGCTAGCATGAATACTAAACAAGGCATCCATTTTGGCTATAAATCCAGCACTTTGTGAACACTTCACAGGAAGAAGAGTGCATAGACAATATGCTACCTTTTGTAGCATGAGCTGAATCAAGTAATACGGTTTTTGTAAGAGCCTGGTTCACTGTTAATTTGGTGACAGTATGTGTCATAACTAGGAATAATTTTTCAGATTTGTTTTCCCTAGATTCAAGCCAGCTTCTCTGGACTGTACCTAATGCAATGATTAAAACTGAATCTAACAATTCACATTCACAAAGGGGTCTACTTTTATTAGTGTTTTTTTCACCCTTAAACAAAACCAAATAGATGAGGAAACCAAGGGTTTCTCATGGGTTAGGGAAAGATAGCACCCATATGCTCAAAATGTATCTTTTGTTGTCAAACTTCTCACATCTCTCTAAAAAACGAAACAAAACCCTTGGCACACATTGATCTCTTTCTTGTGGGTAGGTGTCAACTAGGAGTAATTGAAACAGAGTGGCTATATGAAGCGGATCCCTGAGTGGTTTTATATTTTGACCACCAAGTATAAAAGTGATTTGTCTTCTATAGTGAAGACAGGGCACAATGATGTTAAAGAACTAAGATTTTAACAGTTTAAAGGACAAGTGTTGTAAAAGTAATTTTACATTAAGCATTAGAAAGCAGACTTGGAAATGTTATTATTTGGACTACAACTACCAAAATTCTCCAGCCATGCTGACTGGAAGATTCAGGGAGCTGTAGTCCAAAAGTAACACACGCAAATTATTAGAAGTCAGAACACTGCAGTACAGATTTAAGAGATGTTCCTTAAACAACTTTGTAGGGGTCCCGTAGAATCTTCTCCATGGAGGGGCTTTCCATGAAATATTGGGCAACCATCTGTTTGAGGTTGTTTGAAGCAGAGAATTAGACAAGTTGATCCATTGGATCCTTTCTAATTTAATGATTGTAAGATAAATCTGTGAATTATCCAATGCAAATTAATCTTGACAGACAGACTAGCTGTAAAATAAATCAACATATTTTATTTTATCCTAAAGGCTAACCATGGAAGGAGGCTGGGAATGGACATCTGCCTTTTTCATGACACAAAATCCTATATAAGATTGAAAGAAAGCATTTCTAGGCATTATAGAAATCCCTCGTCCATCTGCTCCTTCTCCTCCAGTTCTTCCACAAAAGGTGCACTTGTCCTTTGCTGTCTCCTGTTACATGAGACACAAATAGCAAAAAGGGGTTTGCACTTTCTTTTCCTCTTCTTCCTTCTCCTCCTCCTCCCATTTCTGCATTAGTAATTTAACCTTTCTAGAGAGACAATTCACAACCACTAACAAAATGTGAAGCCTGCACTTTCTGTTCTTTTGTTTTCCCAGGCCATGTTTGAGTACTTTTTTCATGCAAATGCACTTGCTTTAATCATCATAGATTTTATACTATCAGTGTCTAGATACCAAGCAAATAAATCAGCTGTGCTTGGGTTTTTTTCCCTTTCTTTCCTTCATGGAGATAATGACTTTTTAAAATGTAGTAAGTCTAATTCACAGTGAATAATATCCTTTATTGAAAAAAATAGAAATTTGACTAGGAATAAACATATTTCTAAATCCTCTTTCCCTAACCAAAGTATAATTCTGCAAGGGAATATGGATAAGGAACCAATGTAAGTCTGTTTCCTTATAAATAAAACAAAACAAAAAGGAAATGTGAAAATAGAAAAAGTATACTGCATAGTATTTATAAATGCGTATGCTTTCTATTTGTTACAATACATATTAGTAATATATTACGGCTACTGAGAATGCTGCCTTCGTTTGACTATAAAGGTCTTGACTATACCATCTATACAGCCTTCATGTTGGCATTTGCTTTTTCCAATACAATATTGTTCGTACCCTGGCTAAATGAATGCTTCATTAGTCAGAGTAACCTTTTATGCATTCCAGGTTTTGTGGAGGAAATCAGAAACTCTATCAGCCAGCAAATCCTGACAGTGTCAAAGCTGTCATTAATTTGCTCCTCAACAGTATGCATTATATATATGCTTAACACAGTTAATCAAGTGTGAAACCCAATGCCCAAAATAACATTGGAAGGAAATAAGTCGGTGTGCTATGGCACACGGTGTGCAGGTGGTAAAGCAGGACAAATTTTAAATAATAAAACAGCTATTTAAAAATTAAAATAGAGCATTTGGCTACACGACCCAGACTGTACTCAACACAGTCACATATATATTCAGTACCCTCATGATCTTAGAAAAACCGTGTGCTTACAGGGGCAGTGAGCGCTCCCATTACCTCTATTCAATATAGATGAATAGAGACACAAAGGTCACTCAAAACCAAAGGAGAAGGGATACAATTTCCCTAATTATTTTGAAGAGATGAATGGACTGCTGGGACAAGACACAGAAATATGAAAAGTTCATATAGGTTTACAATGCAATGGAGTCATATATATCTAAATATGCAGTGTGTATGGCATCATTGGGTGTGGGATCTAAATGGCAACACACAAAGACAGGCTTTCTAGAGCTTCAGCAGATAGAGGGGCAAAACCGATGGGCAGGAAAAAGTGACTTGAAGCTGCCTTTTCGGAAGCCACATTGAAACTCCACCAACTGCACCACCAGCTCATAAGGCAGATGGAGTGCTCATGTCATGACCACATGACATGGCTTCAAGCCAGGAAGAAGTGAGGAAAAGCTGCTTCTTTTTGAAATGACTTTTCTGCTGGCTGCAAGACATGTGTCATCTAAATGCCACACCTTCAAGCCAGCCTGAAAGCACCTCTTTTTGCCTATCTGTTTAGCCCCATAGATTCTCTAACCTCATTCAGTTGAATGTAACTATTGGGCTCCCATGGCCAGGAACCCTGACAAAGCCAGGACATCATTCTTACTACATTTTAAACTGGTTCACAAATCAGTTTGAAGAGGTTTAAATGACCCTGGTTTTGAACCAAATCACTGAAGCAATTCAAAGAGAGGGGCCATGCGCTAGACTCATTTAACCTGCGTCTTTTTGACGCTGATTTTTTCCCCATGTCTTTTTGGATAAATCGATTCTGCACAAGTAAGAACCAGATGCGGATTGGAATCGATTTCAAGAATTGATTTGAAGAATCACATTCACACATTGATTCAGTGTCAGTGTGAATGAGATGTGGATCGGAATCGATTTACTATGACATGATAAGGGGTCGCTGGGTGGGGAATCGGAAATTAACAACCTGTGTTCACTTGCCCTTTGACCCTCATATGGAAGTCTGTAAATGCAATGTAAATGCGATTGAATTGATGCACAGAGAAAAAAATTCCCACTGAAAATGCTCCAAATTGAACTGATTCATCTGCCAATGTGAACTGTAAGTGGGTTATTTTGAGAGACTTCCGCAGGAAATGGTTTAAATTGAATAAATTAATTTGTCAATGTGAACCACAAGTGGGTTATTTTATTTTGTTTTACAGCAAGAAAATGAGATCAGAGGAAATACAGTGTGAACTATGCTCCACTAACGAACTGATCCATCAATTCGGATCACAAAGTGATTTATTTGTAAGTGGGAAAGAGGCCCAGGTTCCTAATTACATGAGCTCTGTAACCTGAATGTGGTTATATAGCCCTGTATATACCTTTGCAATGAACACACAAAGATTTGCTGGGTGCATGGTGGCAACTCCAAGAAGGACTGGGAGGCTAGGCTACTTCATCCTATGGAGCATCATATACTAAAGCAACAGTAACAAAAGCATAGGCGAGGTCATGGCCTGCCTTAAAAGGAAAATGCTGGGAAAATGAGACCACCTTTGTTGAGTTACAGCTGGCAGTAAATTAGCAAAGTCAAGGCTGTCTCTGTGCTGTAGTACAACAGCTCTATTATCTTTGGCATTGTGGTGGCTCCTGCTCTCTAGTTTCCTGAACTGTGGCTTGCTTTTTGAACTCTTTACTTTGGTTACTTCTTGAATAGTTTTCATCCCTGCTTGAATTGCTTTTTGTGCTTAGATGTGGACTATTTCACCACTCATCAGCTCTTTTGGATTCTCTGGGTATGACCGGCTTAGTTCCTTCTTTGTTTATTTCTCAAGTTAAGGATGTACTTTCCTGGGCACTCTCCACCCTGAAGCAAACATTAGCACAATCCCAAACAAGGAATGGGTATACTCTGCTCCTAAACAGGAAACTTAAACATATGGAACTGTATGAGAACTTTGAAGATAGCAGGCTTTTTCATCACCTATGGAACAAAGCAGTGCAGAGAAGGACAGCATAATTTGTGCCTTTGGGTTAAAATACAGCTGGAATGTCAGCTTTTATGTCTGCCGGCCTTGAAAGCATACCTTTAGGTGCATACCACTATAAATAATATAAAGGGCTGCAGTGCCCATAAATTAAGCTCAATTGCTAGAATAGCCCGTTTTTGTTTAACATCCACAACTACGAAAGGAATAAAGGAGAAAAGAAGAGAAGAAAAGAAAAAGAATAGGAGTCCCTTGAAAAAAAATTAATCAGAGCAAGTCACTTTCATATATGGAACTTTATTGCATTCATTTTTTTCCCCAGGGATGGGAATGGGACTCTCGGGGGCGCATGTGAATGGATTTTATTGCACACCCAAGTGTCCGCAAAAAGGTCTCATTCCGACACCTGTCCCCAGGCTGTCCCCGTTCAGTGCTGAGGAGCGCCATTTTTGTCCAATGGAAAATGGGACCTTTTTGTTGACGCTTGGGTGTGCGATAAAATCCATTCACACGCACCCCCGAGAGTCCTGTTCTCATCCCCATAATGGGGAAAAAAATGAATGTGATAATCTCCAGGGTTCTAATTAACCAGTCTTCCTAAATAGAGAGAAGATTTGGACAGAAAGGGTATACAGCAACCAAAGAGGCAAGCATGATTGCCATATGACAGCGCACTATACGTGGTTTTGAGCTTATGTTGAAGCAACACAACAATTAAAGAAATGGCCAGCACTTGCCCCATTGTTTACAATGGAGTGTGAACAGACACAAATTTCCCCTTGTGTGGTGTGTGTGTGTCCTGGAATGGATCCCCTTGCGTAAGGGAAGGGTGTGCTGTATGCTGGATCTGAAGACTAACCATCTATTATTTCAGGCTTGAGAACTAACTGGAGGAAGAAGTCTAATAGGTACTTATATACAGTTCTTTTTTCGCTGTTCTGCATTTCCTAGGTGTAGGAGAAACACGGAGACATGATTATTTGCCTTGTAAATACAGCCAAAAAGTACATTGTGTCTTCTTGTTGTCATCCGAATTCATTAGATATACACTATAATGTATACAACAGAGACTGTAATCTAGAAACAAGTTCAAAATATAAAATATAATTTCTGCAAAAAATTAGTATGGGAGGCAAGAGCATCCACCATGTTGGGAACTCTGAATCATGGACGCAATACCTATGTGTGTAATAGATACTTAACTGGCCCAAAACTATAGCATGGCTTTAGGAAAAATATGGAGTATTTTCAGTAATGTATACTACATTTAATTAGAAATTAAAACTTGCATATCAACTTCAAAAACTAAGTATTTACTTGGTAGCAACTTTGCTGAGTCACATCCAAGGTCACAGAATACTGGAGAAGCTAATAGTATAGTATTTAAAAGCAACTACAACATTACAAATGCTATGTAAGAAACCTGTTAGTAGCAAAGGAGAGGAGAAGTGTGTGTGGTGCATGATTCATGTCCTTATAAAAATGAAAACTTAGGAACATTCAGATTTCAATTAGGAAGGAACCCAGGAGACATGACCTGAACTAACAGTGCCATTAAGGCTTTAAAATAAAGAATAAAAAGGAAGACCAGTTAGAAAAAAGAACTGAAAGAGATTTTCAGGACTGGTGAATGAGCTCTGAATAAGAATGGCTGCAATTCGAAGGCCCATGCTCCATTGAACACTGTGTAAAATGCTTCTTTTCTTTTTAAAAAAATCATCATCATTGTCTAATTACATATTTTACACTTTTTCACATTTTAGAGTAGCACCCCTCTTTCCAATTTTAACTTGGTTAAACTTGGTTCCTTCCTCCCACTAAAAAGTCCTTGAGACTAATATGGGCCAAGAAGGGCAATTTTGCCTTCTTTCTTTCTTTGGTCTTTTTGAAGTTTTAGGATAAATAAATAAATAAATAAATGCCCTTTCTTGGGCATTCCTGCTGCAAAAATGGCTTAAGGGGCCACATGCAGCCTATGAGCCATGGTTTCTCCATCCTTGAATTAAACCATGCATTGAAGTTGGTTTAATGTCCTAACTTCTTCTGAAGCTGGTAACCATTTTCTTAATAATTATATTCTCCCTACCAGGGTAAAATTGAAAACCAACGTTAATAAGAGACAGAAGATCAGCTTATTGGCTCAGACCAAAGACCGATCTAGTCTAACAGTCTGTTCAAACAGTGGTCAGTGTCCCAAGGAAACCTCATCATCTGGGAGGTAAGTACAATAGCACCATCTGTGTAGCATACTGTCTCTGAATCTGCCTCTGCACATAGCAACCCTGAATCATAACCACTGATGGCACCATTGTCCATTAATTTATTCAGTCCCATCCAAGTTAACAGTCATGAGTTCCAGAGTTTAACTATGTACTTTGCCACTTTGTGTCTTATAAAGGTATTGAATGAAGAAAGTTGCGAAGAACTTGCATATGTAGGCAAAAAGTTCAAGCATCACTTGGTTTATTAAAGTGGCTTGTGATTCATTCATTTTTCATCCAAAGGAAAATCTTTTTTCATGAGATTTTGTCTGATCTTGGAAGCTAAGCAGGGTCAGCTCTGGACAGTACTTGCATGAGAGACTACCAATGAATACAAGGTGCTGTACCTATATTTCAGAGGAAGGAACTTGCAAAACCACCTCTGAGTATGAAATTCATGAGGTTTCCGTAAGTTGACAGGCAATGTGAAACTAGAGAGAGAGAGAGAGAGCACATTGCCTCTGAAACCTTGCATTGCTTGGGGAAGTGAGAAGAGCTTAAACATATTATTGTAACATGAATAGTTTTGGGAACAATATGACTTACCTTCCCTCTGTTAATTCAGATAATGAAACTTTATTTGTACTTATTTGGCAATAATTAAATTTCATTTCACCTTTACAGTCTGTCTCCTACAGGGAACGAATGTTTATGCAACTGATTTTAATGAGGCCTTAGTTTCAGAAGTGCTAGAGAGAAATGTTAATTGGACCTGTCAGAGCCGTTTGCAAGTTTGTAGTATACAAACAGGCATGTTTTTACATATCTTTGGGGAGGATTAAAAGTTTTTCAAAGGTAAGACACAAGTGCAATAATGCGATTATTTGCATCTATGGCTAAGTCACACACTCTCAGTCGTAGAATAAGCCAAAAGCAAACCACCTCTGAACCAATCTTGCCAAGAAACACCATGATCCATTCACCTTAGAGTTGTCTTACGTTGGAAACAATTTGAGGGCACACAACGACAACAAATGGATGAGATAATAATACTCCCTTTAATTTTTTTAAGACTTAATGTTTGTAGATAAGTCATAAAAACATAATTTGAAAGCAGTATATTGAGTGGAGCAAGAAGAAACTTAATTAGTTAGCTCCTATGTTTATCATTTACTATATTAATACATTAATTTAATGTTGATTTGGTAAGAATATAGCCTATACAATATTGTTGGAACATAGTAAAAAGATCTATAAGAAGCCTTTATTATTATTATATCTTACAAACTTAACTTTGTAGTAGAGCTTGGATTAGTTTAATAATTAACTAGTTGATTTATTAATTTGATTTTTTTTTTTTTTTTTTAGCAATTTCACCTAATTCACTAGATTCTCCACCACTTTACTGGCCAGACCGGGGCAGCAGCAAACCTCATGCTGCACCCTGATCCAGCCTCTGGATAACACAAAAAGGAACCACAAAAAGTGGATGCAGCACCAGAGGGGCATCATGATGGCACACACCATGTGGACCGGTGCATGCCAAAATGACACCTTGAGGGTGAGGTTAAGGCATCCAGTGTGTGAATGCTGCACCCTAACTCTGCCCACAGGATGGCACAAAGTGCCGGTCTGTATTAGACCTCAGCAATACAGGCAGGCCTCCTGTCTCAGCAGAAAAAAATATTAGAAAATTCATCATATGGCTCTGCTGTTTGGCAGGCTAATCTCAGTGATTGCTTTCAGATGATAGCACAGAAAGGGAGGAGTGATAGAGAGAACTTTCTAGGGCTGAGTAGGAGGGCTGAGTTTGAGAAAAAAGAAGAAAAAAAGAAGCTAAAAAAAAGAAGAAGTAGCAGCTAGAAAAGAAGAAAAAAAGTGAGCTCTGGAATTGAATGGGGCTGGAGAGGAGTGATTGCTTAGAATCATAGAATCATAGAATCATAGAATCATAGAGTTGGAAGAGACCACAAGGGCCATCCAGTCCAACCCCCTGCCATGCAGGAACTCCAAGTCAAAGCATCCCTGACAGATGGCCATCCAGCCTCTGCTTAAAGACCCCTAAGGAAGGAGACTCCACTACACTCCGAGGGAGTGTGTTCCACTGTCGAACAGCCCTTACTGTCAGGAAGTTCCTCCTAATGTTGAGGTGGAATCTCTTTTCCTGAAGTTTGCATCCATTGTTCCGCGTTCTAGTCTCTGCAGCAGCAGAAAACAAGCTTGCTCCCTCCTCAATATGACATCCCTTCAAATATTTAAACAGGGCTATCATATCACCTCTTAACCTTCTCTTCTCCAGGCTAAACATCCCCAGCTCCCTAAGGCGTTCTTCATAGGGCAAGGTTTCCAGACCCTTCACCATCTTAGTTGCCCTCCTTTGGACATGCTCCAGTTTCTCCACATCTTTTTTGAAATGTGGTGCCCAGAACTGGACACAGTATTCCAGGTGGGGCCTGACCAAAGCAGAATAGAGTGGCACTATAACTTCCCTTGATCTAGAAACTATACTTCTATTGATGCAGCCTAAAATTGCATTGGCTTTTTTAGCTGCCACATCACACTGTTGACTCATGTTCAGCTTATGGTCTACTTGGACTCCTAGATCCCTTTCACATGTGGTCTCATTCAGCCAGGTGTCCCCCATCCTATATCTGTGCATTTCATTTTTCCGCCCTAGGTGCAGAACCTTACATTTCTCTGTGTTAAATTTCATTTTGTTAGCGCTGGCCCAGCTTTCTAGTCTATCCAGGTCATTTTGAATTTTGATCCTGTCCTCTGGGGTATTAGCTACTCCTCCCAGTTTAGTGTCATCTGCAAATTTGATAAGTATGCCCCCAATTCTGTCATCCAAATCATTAATAAAGATGTTGAATAGCACTGGGCCCAGGACAGAACCCTGTGGGACCCCACTGGTCACTTCTCTCCAGGATGAAAAGGAGCCATTGTTGAGCACCCTTTGAGTTCGGCTTAGCAGGAAACTAAGGCCCTTATCACATGGAGGCTTACCATCAGCAAAAGGTTTCTGAAGTGTTCCTGAAGCACGAAGATGTCATAGCTACCCTGTTTCCCTGAAAATAAGACATCCCCTGAAAATAAGTCCTAGTAGAGGTTTTGCTGAATTGCTAAATGTAAAGCCTCCCCTGAAAGTAAGACCTAGCAAAGTTTTTGTATATAAATATATATACAATATATAATAATTGATCATTTTTTGTTCAACAATAAATGTGAATTCTTCTGCATGGAAAAATAAAATATCCCCTGAAAATATGATCTAGCGCATCTTTAGGAGCAAAAATTAATATAAGACACTGTCTTATTTCAGAGAAACATGGTAGTCACACGTCTAAATCGTCATTGAGACATCCCACTTCTCTCCCATCCTCAAAGCTTTCGCACAGCAGCTATTTCTTGAATAACAGGAACTTCCATTATTTGAGAAATAGCTGCTCTGCGAATGCTTTGAAAACAGGAGAAGTGGGATGCCTGAATGATGATTTAGAAGCATGACACCTTAACGCTTCAGGAACACTTCAGGAATGGTTTGCTGACATTTTAGCGAAGTGCCTCCGTTTGATAATCCCCTATGACTCTCAAATAGCCAGGGCAAAAGACAGATGTGCCTCCCATTAGTCTGTATGGAAATTAAATCTTTGGAGTCTTTTTGAGGAATGGAGGAGGGGGAGGAAAGAGCATTGTGACTCTCTTCAGGAACTTCCCTTCTACTGATTACTGTATATACTTGACTATAAGTCAACCTCATGGCAGGTTTTGGGGCAAAATTATGGATTTTGATATGACTCTTTGGATAAGTCGAGGGTAAAACTTAGGGACATGCAACAAAGGATCTAAAATTCAGGCAGGCATAATGGTTTTGGCTCACACGACAGACTGGATGGAATAGAGAGCAGAGGGAGGTCAGTGCTTCCAGAACAGATTGCACTCTTGCCTTTCACCAGGGGATGGTTCCCTTTTTAATACGAGCTAAAGTATAGTATTTACATTGACTCATGGATAAGTCGACCTAGGTTTTTGTGGTCAATTTTTTTGACTAAAATTTCTAGACTTATACATGAGCATATACAGTATATCCTAGACTGATTTATATTGTATAATCTTTGTGGTGAGTTGCAATTAATCCCTTTATAAATATTTTCACACACTATGTAATTGCTGTTTCCTTGGATAATTAAGTGGAAAGTTTTCCTCAAATCCATAGCCCATTTCTTCCTCTGTTGGCTTCTCCCTCTCTTTCCCAACACTTCCCATTCTGCTTTTTACTGTCCCCCTCCTTCTTTTGTATGCAGTGTCATTTATGCTGTAATTAAGGTAAGATCAGCGGAGAGAATAGTAGTGTTGAAAATTTAAACACTGATTGAGTTTGGGATCCCTGGTTTCTGCACAGAGAACATGTACTTTACCACCGATATTTGTAGACAATGCTTCTTCTGTGGGAGTGGGGAGGCAGAAAGAACATGGTGATTTAGCTGTGAATAAAAATATTCTACTTATGCTCAGAGACTGGAAAAAATAGTATAAGAATTCTGTAATCTTGATTCACTGACCAATCATTGTTCAAGTAACCTCTAAAGTATGGACAGTAAAATGGCACAGATGATTCCTGGAATGAAAGTTCAGCATTTAAACATGTCTGAGACTTCATATCTAGCAGGAGAGTTGCTTCTTCAACTGTTTGAGAATACTCATGGCTTTATTATGTGATATGCCAAAAAGCTATTGCCACTCCAGGTGGATCAGTGCTCTCTAACTTTAAAAAGTCACTCCTTATTAACCTTTAACATGCAAAGTGCTTGAATAGTCGGTGAAGTGAACATGTTGGTGGGGTGGAAAGAAAAAAGAACTGCAGAAGATTGACAAAGTAAATTGAATAAGTTGTCAGATGAGATCTCATGTTTTCAGATAGCCTTTCCTGCCTGACAATTCCCAACTGTGATGAACTTCCACTAATCCCAGGCAACAATCATATTATGGCTTTGCAGTCCATGTGTGGGGAAAAAAAATCTAGGTTCGAGGAAGGGAACTTTAAAAGGAAAAAAAGAGAGAGGCTTTTTAAAAGAGCCAATAACAAAATGTGTTCCACAATGGTGAACATTGACAACCTCTGTGCTATTCTCTGTAAATCCCATGGTCTAGCCCATAGTAAATTTTTATCTTTCAACTTCATTAACAATAATTAAACAATAGAAAGCAAGTGTGTTATAGTGGTTTGAGCGCTCAACTAAGACACTGGGAGACCAGGGTTAGAATTCTATCTTAGCCATGGAAACCCACTGGGTGACCTTGGGCAAGTCACAGTCTCTCAACCTCAGAAGAGGGCAATAGAAAAACCCCTCTGAAGAAACCTGCCAAGAAAACCCCATGATAGGTTCACCTTAGGGTTGCCACAAGTCAGAAATGACTTCAAGGCATAGAACAACAACAACTACTACAACTACTACTGTACTACCAAACAATTCTAATTATTAATTTTAATGAAAGTGAATTCATTTGCCAGTTTCTAAACTTTAACATTATTGAATTAATTTTCAAACCTAAGTTCCAAGCTTTGCCCTGAAGTAAAATTAGCTTCTATCCAGATTTAATATTGGGCCTCGGTCTCTACATCTGTACTGGAAATAGTGTCAAAAATTAAAACAGCACACTCCCTTGCCCAAACATTTGTGTTCTTAGTTTACCTATGAATTTCAATTTTATGCTCTCCCTGGGAGGTTAACATGCCACAAATATCCATTCATTTGAACTACCAGGGAAAATGTTTTTATTTATTCAACTGTTTAAAGACCTTTTAAAAATATACTTTGAAATATTGTTGAGTATTCTTTAATCTACATTGGGGCTTTCTAGAAACTCTAGCCTTTAGATGAGAAAAAGGGAAAGTGTGCCATGAAAACGCTTTTTTTTTTTTTTTTTGGCATTTTAGGGGAGAAGAAGCGCCTTTAAAAAGGTGCTGGTTTTCCCAGCTTCTTTTTTAAAAACTGCGGAACAGCGCAGCTCCATCTAAAGGCTGTGGTGCAGCTGCTAAGCATTAAGGAAAAGGCAACTTCATGTCACACTTTCCTGCCAATCTAGAAAACCCTATTGTATCCTTTGCATGGTGCTTTAATTCGAAGCACGCATAGTGATCTAAGTTACTTTCAGAACAAGAGAATATTGCTAAATATACATTTCTAAATTATCAGGCTACAGAATTAATTGTGTTTCTCTGCAGTTCAAAACTGAGCATTGAATCAAAAAGCAACATAGGTGATCCCTTCTGAGACAAGGAGAAAAACACCTTTAGTAGCTGGAAGAGATTGACCAAGTTGTCAAATCTTATTTTGCTTGAAAAGAGCACATTGGTTTATAACAAAAGGATATCAACAGATGTCTCTGTGTGCTGATTAGTACAGTGCAGAAATGCTGGTGCATGAAGTGTGGTGGCAGCTTTGTAAGGACCCCCTAGCCATTTATTATTCTACTTAAGATTTTATCTCAGCAGGGAATAAAAGGGAAACTTTCTACTGTGTCTGTTTACTGGGAGAAAGAAGCTCAGACTCCAAAGAACAATTAATTGGAGGGTTGTTGTTGTTGTTGGGCTTTATTTATATAGCGCTGTAAATTTACACAGTGCTATGCATACAGTCAATGGAAATAGACGGTTCCCTACCCTCAGGCTTACAATTTGTTTGTGCCCCAAATTTTCTTCATCTAATCTCTGATGTAACCTGTTATAAAGATTACTATGCCAGTTGCATTTTTGTATTTCTACTATAAAGCATACATGACTAGCACTAGATCAATCTGTTTCTCATATGAAAATTTTAAGAGTTATGCACCAATTTTCCATATAAGTCCATGTTCTCTTACCCACACCATTATCTAGTAATTGCTATACTCCTGTACCAAATAATCAGATTCAGTGTTGGATATCACAGGAAAGAGAATCCCGCAGGTATTATCTCACAAAGCCAATTGATTTGCCTCATATTTTTCCTCTTCTTGAAGAGAACTTTAAATCCTTTATTGATAAGAAAATGCACTTAATCTTCCAGTTGATGCCCTTGTGTGTGGCCTACCATAGAAAATGAAAAAGCTATAAAGTCCATGCTGTTTTATTCAACTTGCATGGCCTACAAAATTAGAGACAAAATATTCACATCATTCTCAGTGAAGATAGATATAGTTGCCAGGTTATTTAGTCTTTAGAGAAAGGTCATCAAAGCACAACAGTTTTAACAAACAGATACAAGTAAGTGTGTGTGTGTGTGTGTGTGTGTGTGATAGAGAGAGAGAGAGAGAGAGAGAGAGAGAGAGAGAGAGAGAGAATGGAGAATCTTGAAAATGGGGAATCTCCTGCCTTGACTACTGCAATCTTTTGATAGGGCTCCCATTGTCCCACCTTAGTCCTCTGGTTTCCATTTAACATTCTGTTGCTAAGATTATCTTTTTAGCTTGTAGCTTTGATCATGTCACCCAACATCTGGCATCTCTTCACTGGCTACCCATTCCTTTTAGGATTTAGTACAAGCGTCTTCTCTTAACATTTAAAAACTTTACACAACCCAGCTCTCAGTTCTTATTTCATCTCACCATCTTGTTCAAGCTTTGCAATCCAGGAGGTCTGGGCTTCTTACCCAGTCAAGAGTTTCTTCTTCATTGGCTTGGCTTTGTCCTTTTTCACTTGCTGCACTGTACTCCTGGAACTGTCTCCCTGAACATCTGCAGACAATCTCATCTCTTACTAGTTTTAAATCCAAATTAAAGACTTGTTCTCTAAAGCATTTGGAACTGTATTTTAATATTGTTTTATAATTTTATATTTGATTATATGTATTAGTAGTTTTTACAGTTTGTATTTTAATTGCATAACTTGTTTAATTTTGTATAGTTTATATTTTATGAATTTTAAATTGTATGCCATTGGCAGGTTACACGCGGTTTTGATGATGCCTGTTAAGTGCCATGCAAATTTATGGCACTATATAAATAAACATTATTATTATTACTACTACTACTACTACTACTACTAATAATAATAATAATAATAATTGAGACATATTTATGGCTGTCTGAAACAATTATATATATATAGATATATTCCTATGTTAGAAGAATCTTCCATCTTGCTGCCTCACACAGTACTCCCAGGACATAAACTACACAGCTTTTACTGTCACTGGAAAGACATTAAGGTTTATGTCTTCTTTTTTCTGATTTGGGATAAATACCTACATACATATTTTTTATAAGCGGTCCTCCCCTGAATCACAGAGGGAGTTGCAATCTTGATAGGAGAAATGGTATGCCTTCAAACTACAAAACCATGAAATAACCAGACTCTAAATTACAATAAAATACTGTTCACCTCTCCACAAACCTAGAAAGATTAATGAGATGCTGCTGGTGGGAATATCTGTGCTACTAGAGGCATAACGGGTCATAATCATTGTCCAAGTAGCCTCTAAAGGATAGACAGTAAAATGTCACAGATGGCTCACAGAAGAAAAACTCAGCATTTAAACATACCCATCACTGAGACGTCATATTCTACCAGGAGAGTTGCTTCTTGCCCGCACTGTTTGAGAATACTCATGGCTTCACTATGTGATGTTCCAACAAGCCGAATTCCATCGACACTAAGCAACCTGTCACCAGGTTTGATTGTGCCCTCTCTGAAAAAAGATTGAAAGAATAGCCAATATGAATTTGATTTAAAGCAATTTGAAGGTAAGAGCCACATGCTACACCATCTAACACCCCTTTCCAACATCCTGTTAAACTGTCCTGATTCTTAACATTTTCTGTGGCAGCTTAAGGAGCATTTGGAAGGTGCAGCAGCTTATATCAGAAAATTTGTGATGGGAAAAAGGGTCACAGGACTAAGTAATGCAGAAACTTTCAGGGATAGCTTTGGCCACAAATGCTCCCCCTACCCCCCAGACATGCTCTTACCAGTCTGAACGCTGCAATAACTGGAAAGCCCAAAGGAGGTGACAATTATATTTTTGTACAAGTGTGTGCATGAAGGTAATAAGAGAACAAGAATGAAATATCTATATATCTGTATATCCATATCTGCCATATATATAGTATAACACTGGTTTCCTTGGCTGAGGACATTAAAATCAGTTTATATATAAAAGGCTGAAAACTACATCTGTAAGATACTGAGGCTAAAGTTTTGCTAACTTTTCCATTGGAAATGGGTTCTTTAGCTGTGAATCAAATGTCGGTCACCTTCAGAATGCTACATAAACTTCACAGGATATCCTCACTGCTTTATGGCCAAGATCTAAAGTCTCTGAAGCACATCTAGATGGCAACATAGCAATTACACCTTTGCTGGGAGCAGCGTACAAGATCCTTTAGCCACTTCTCTATTTATATTAGCTATAAAAGTGCTATGTCTTCATAAAATATTGCATGGGCACCTGTGGAGAGTGCCAAACTGCCCTTGTGAATGCTCCTTTACATAACTTAAGTAACACATGAAGAGAGGGCTAAATAAGTAAGCATGATGTTAAATGCGTATTTGCAAAAGGCTGTTTAACATTTATTTTGAATCAGAAAAAGGCTGATTGGCTTAGAAATAGTTGTCATACAATACACAACAAATGGCCATCCTTTTGCATGGTTGATGTGGGGAAGGGACAGGAAGAGGCCTCATGGTCCAGAAGGGGGGCTGTGATCTGACTCTATGGCATATGTTTTTGTCTTTCTTGGTATTTATCAGCTATTTTTGACAAGAATAGTAAAACTGAATTTCAAAGAAAATAATAGCAACATTTACAAAATTCTGTAATACAAAATACTAAAGATTGTGGCCAGTCTGCTGTTGAGAGCAGGAACAAGCCTCAAATGAGGTAAATAAAGTATATAATTTATTTAATGCCCTCAATCCATTTGCGCAACTGGTATATAAAGGAAAGTCATCTCTAGTATTGGCCTGTCATGTCTATTTTTAATGGGAAAAGATGCAAACAGTGTCAATATTTCTCTTTCTTACACAAAAACTGATTAGGTATCATGTATATAAAAAAGAGAATACCTATTATTTTCCATTAACTGAATCATACTGGTAAACTGCATACAAGTCTTATTATAAAAAAGTCAAAGTGACGTGAAGTTGGGATATATAATTAGAGAAGAAACATGGAAATATATGGGACTTAAATTAGTCATGACAAGAGCTGTGCTGCTTTGTTAGTCCATGGGACTAACACAGTCAAGCAGTAGAGTAAAGGATATAAATGTGACTTAAATTAGTCATGACAGAGTTGCATGGAGTGCAGGCTGTTAGTGCTTCTTCTGTTGGCTGGTGGTTCCATGCTGGGGGTGGCAGTGGGGTTGTGAATCCACTCTAGTCTGAACTGCTATCCAAGATGCTGGACTTATTTTGGGGATAAGGCTCATCACCTTGGATAACTGAATTAAAATTTAGACTAATACCAGTAGTGGATTCCCAACCACACTTACATCAGAGCCACCAGCTGGCACTGCCTGCCCTCCACCATTTGCTTCTTTAGTCATCTGTCACATTCTGCCTCATGGTAGAGCTGGGCCTTGGGTATGGGTGGATATAGCAATGGTAGCAGCTATGGGGACAAAGTGAAACAGAAGAGACAGAATGTTTTTAGAATAAGACATAAATAAAATCTAAAAAAAGAGGGGGGGGATTTGGAATACATTTGCCAAATATATAATTAAACTATCACAAAACACTTCTTCCAAGAATAAAAAAGAATCCCATTTTGGGAAAGAGTGGATACAAATAAAATAAAATAAATAAAAAAATAAATAAAGTAAATCAGTGAAATGTAGAATCATAGAATCATAGAGTTGGAAGAGACCACAAGGGCCATCCAGTCCAACCCCCCCTGCCATGCAGGAACTCCCAATCAAAGCATCCCCGACAGATGGCCATACAGCCTCTGCTTAAAGCCCTCTAAGGAAGGAGACTCCACCACACTCTGAGGGAGTGTGTTCCATTGTCAAACAGCTCTTACTGTCAGGTAGTTCCTCTTAATGTTGAGGTGGAATCTCTTTTCCTGCAATTTATATCCATTGTTCCGTGTCCTAGTCTCTGGAAAGCAGAAAACAAGCTTGCTCCCTCCTTAATATGACAGCCCTTCAAATATTTAAACAGGGCTATCATATCTCCTCTTAACCTTCTCTTCTCCAGGCTAAATATCCCCAGTTCCCTAAGGCAGTCCTCATAGGGCATGGTTTCCAGACCCTTCACCATCTCAGCTGCCCTCCTTTGGACATGCTCCCTTTTCTCCACATCCTTTTTGAATTGTGGTGCCCAGAATTGGACACAGTATTCCAGGTGGGTCCTGACCAAAGCAGAATAGAATGGCACTATTACTTCCCTTGATCTAGACACTATACTTCTATTGATGCAGCCCAAAATTGCATTGGCCTTTTTAGATGTCGCATCGCACTGTTGACTCATGTTCAGCTTATGGTCTACTTGGACTCCTAGATCCCTTTCACATGTTGTCTCATTCAGCCAGGTGTCCCCCATCCTATATCTGTGCATTTCATTTTTCCGCCCTAAGTGCAGAACCTTACATTTCTCTGTTAGCATTGGCCCAGCTTTCTAGTCTGTTCAGGTCATTTTGAATTTTGATCCTGTCCTCTGGGGTATTAGCTACTCCTCCTAGTTTAGTGTCATCTGCAAATTTGATAAGTATGTCCCCAATTCTGTCATCCAAATAATTAATAAAAATGTTGAATAGTACTGGGCCCAGGACAGAGCCCTGTGGCACCCCACTGGTCACTTCTTTCCAGGTTGAAAAGGAGCCATTGTTGAGCACCCTTTGGGAACGGCCAGTCAACCAGTTACAAATCAGTTAACTTGTCTAGCCCACATTTTACAAGCTTATTTGCAAGAATGTCATGGGGAACCTTGTCAAAGGCCTTACTGAAATCAAGATATACTATATCCACAGCATTCCCTTCATCTACCAAGTTGGTAATTTTATCAAAAAAAGAGATCAGGTTTGTTTGGCATGACTTGTTTCTCTGAAACTCATGTTGACTTTTTGTGATTATGGCAGTGGCCTCTAAATGTTCACAGGCTCTCTGCTTAATGATCTCCTATAGAATCTTTCCTGGTATTGATGTCAGACTAACTGGACGATAATTGTTGGGATCCTCTTTTTTTCCCTTTTTGAAGATGGGGACAACTTTTGTCCTTCTCCAGTCTGCTGGGACTTCTCCTGTTCTCCAGGAGTTCTCAAAGATTATTGCCAGTGGTTCTGATATTACACTTGCCAGTTCTTTTAATACCCTTGGAAAATATTTTGTAAAATATTTTGAGACTAAACTACATGAAAGGAATTAAACACACACTATACTGGGTGTTATACTCCTCCTTAAAGGGTTTCTTAAGTAAAGGAAACCCTCCTTAATAAAACAGGCTGAGTGCCTCAATCAAAATTCATTCCATGTAGTCTCATGTAATGCCCAGTGTATTTTGGAGGGGGGGGGGATTGTGACCAGAGCAATCCCTGGTAGTTTCTACATTATTTAGTCCTGTGACCCTTTTTCTCATCACAGATTTTCTGATGTAATCTGCTCCTTCTTCTAATGCTCCTTGAGCTGTGACTATTCCTCCTTAAAAGGTTTGTTAAGTAAAGGAAACCCTCCTTAATAAAACAGGCTGAGTGCCTCAATCAAAATTCATTCCATGTAGTTTCATGCAATGCTCATTGTTGCTATTACAATTAAATGTATAATTTATAACTTTCTATGGACCAGACTTGAATGTGTCTATTGTTCTTTGCAGATGTCTGCCTTAAGCTGTACCTTCCACCATCTTTTATCCTTTTTCTTTTCCTAGTTCTCTGTTTTCGCTTTGTGTGTGCATGTATGTGTATATGTATATATATTCACAATGCAGAAGATGAATTGTACCTGTCAGCAGGCCCTCCAGGTCTAACACATGTTATTACAACAGGACGAGATTTATTTCTGTCATCATGTGCTCCACCTAGGAAAGAGAATGAAATAGGCACCTTCTTACTATTTCTAGTATAAATATCCATTCCCAGACTAAGTATCTTGAAAAACATGGAGCATGCACTGACAATCTTCTTCTCCATCCCAATCAAACACTAAACTACATGGAAGATATTTTAAAGGGTTTTTAGTGGTGAATTATTCCAAATCTGGGACACTGGGTAGTAAAATTAATTGTGACTTAAGTCCTATTAGTTTCATTTGGATGGTCTGTGTTTACAACAGGTTCTTAATGCTGTGACTTTTGAGCTTAGAACCGTGAGCAGTACACTGTTGTTGAAAACAACAATGCATAAATAAGCAAAATAGCTTGGAATAAGTCCACCTGAAAAGATGCTTTCTCTCATTCAAGCCTGCACAAATCCCAAGATCTTCTGAAGAGCTCTTCTGATTCTACCATCTGAGGCATGTTTAACAGGGACATGACAAATAACTTTGGAATTCTACTGCTTATGATACTTTTCTGGTTCTATCTTTGCTAATGTTAAAGATTATATTTTTAATCAGAGTTGCTCTTACTTTCACTATCAGGCAGCCTGACTTAATTTCTATTTGGACAATTTTTTTTGGAGGCCTCTCCAGTAGGTTTGCCTCTTCTATTTTAATTCACTGCTATTTTGCTTTTTATTATCTGAGCTGGGGTTCTTTCCTATTACATAATTATAGTGCTATAAATCTACTTTAACTGTTATAGTTTCATCCCATGGAATCATGGGATTTGACATTTAGAGATGGGTAGTTAGAAATCTCAGCCAAAGAGTTCTAGTGCCACAGCAAGCTACAAACTCCAGGATTCCATAGGATGCAGCCATAGCAGTTAAAATGGGTTTGAAGAGTAACTTTGTATTGTGAAAGGCCCCTTTAATTGTTCTTCTTTTTTTTCATTTGGTCTGCTATTGATGCATCGTTGTTGTTTTGGAAGATTACTGATCATGTTTATTCTGTGTGAAGTTGAAGACCTTCATGGCTGGCATCCATAGTTTTTTGTGTTTTTTTCAGGCTATGTGGCTATGTTTTGGAAGAATTTATTCCTGACATTTCACCTGCATCTGTGGCTGGCATCTTCAGAGGATGGTGGCACAGAAGTGAGTGGGTTATATATACTGTGTGATCGTTGGCTGGAAGGCAATAATTTACATGTTGATCTCTGTGTTGATTTGTTGTTGAATGGTAAGGCCTCAGGGTGGGAGGATTTGTGGGAGGATGTGTGTGTATGTGTGTATAAATTCTTCCAGAACATGGCCACATAGTCCAAAATATCCACAAAAGCCATGTTTATTCTGACTGTTTAGAATACACTAATAGTTTTATTTAGTTTTTGTTTTTTAGAAAGTTCAAGGATCAAGAGCCCTGGTGGTGCAGTGGTTAAATGCCCTGTACTACAGCTACTCACTTAAAACCATAAGGTGGTGAGTTCAATACCAGCAAAAGGGCTCAAGCTTGACTCAGGCTTGCATCCTTCCAAGGTAACTAAAATGAGTACCCAGATTTTCAGCGACAAGTAGCTTACAGTTGTAAACCGCTTAGACACTGCTTAGGTGATATGCAGCAGTATATAAATGAAGCTGTTTGTTTTTTGTTTTGATCCTTGCCTTGATGACCTTGCCCTAGATATTGAAACAATTGATTATTTGGGCAGTGATCTTCAGTCTGTGGAATGGTCTACTTTGAGGTGACAAGAAATAAAGGAGGCATATAGGATCCTAAGAAAGCTGAAGCTTTATTTTCTGCATCATTTTGTGGACTGTTCTTCCACGTGTTCATCATCTGGGTATGAGTTTGAAACATGAGACACTGTTGGTTTGACCTTTTTTCCAGTAGTACCTCCCTAAACCCAGATTTAGGGTGTGCAATCACAAACATTTTGTTCTAGCCCCTGTTGCATTAATTATGTGCAAGGATATTCACTCTGATCTGTAGTTGCTGTAACAATTGTTGGTGCAAGGTGGGGGAAAGAAGAAAAAGCAGTATAAGCAAAGAAAGGAAGATTAGGCTAAAAAACTTTTGAGAACCAATATGAATGGGGAACTCACCTCTTATTACAAATCCAAAAGTGTTCCCTTCTTTATGCAAAGTGACTTCTACTGTTCTAAAAATGACACCCGAACCTTGCACAGCTGAAAGATAAAATGTTTTCTAGCATAACAACGACATTAATATTTTCCATAAATTTTACAATAAAATCAATTATTTACAATTTGCAGGGAACACGAAAGTTTTACACCTAAATTACAGAAATAATCAGACTAATACAATTACAAATCTGTAATCTGTAAGAAGACCTACTCTGATTTTAACAGATAACTACAACTACCTACACACTCTGAATCTAAACAATGGCATAATCTTATTTTTAAAATTATGAACTTTAAAAACTATGTTAGATGAGCCATAAGGGAATCAAGACTGCTTAAGGCCTGAGTCACAAACGAAGAATCTTGCTCCCCACTTCTTGAAATAAGTATGGTTTCTCCATGTGTTCATATGAATGACTAAAGGTTTGATTATCCAGACTGCCTATACCTAAGGTGCCACCTTATTTCATCCTGCTCTATGAGTTGAGGGCAGTGGAGGGAGTTTTGCTGCTTTCAAATTGTGGAAGGAACACTGAAAGCTGTCTCATGCCTAGTCAGACCCTAGGTCTATATAGGTTGAGTCTCCCTTATTCAAAATGCTTGGGACTAGAAAAGTTTGGTTTTTTGGATTTTGGGATACCCATATGCATATACATAATCAGATATCTTGGAGATGGGTCCCAAGTCTAAACATGCAATTCATTTATGTTTTGTACACACCTTATAAACATAGTCTGAAGGTAATTTTATACACAATATTTTTAACAATGTTGTACATGGGACAAAAAATCATCAGAAAGCAAAGCTGTCACTATCTCAGCCACCTATGTGGACAATATGGGATTTATGAGTATTTTGGAATTTCGCATAAAGGATACTCAACCTGTACAGTATTTAGATCAGTATTGTTTATTCATAGAGGCAGTGGCTCTCCAGGCAACAGTCTTTTCATCCTTACCTGGAGATATCAGGAATTAAATTTGGAACTTTTAGTATACAAAACATGTGTTCAACTACTGAGCATGTGTTCTACTACTAAACTATGCCTCCTCCCCCAACATCTGTATTTCCCATTGTTACCTGGACACATAGGAATTTGGCCAGCCAAGTTGGGGGTGGTATTAGTATTAGGCTTTAAGAGAAATTCCCCCCTCTCCCATTTTTACACTGGATGTCACAACATTTCACCCACTCTTCCAAAAAACTGGTCATCAAATGAGACCATATGGGATTATTAACTTTTTGCTCTTGGATTTAAATGGGATTGGAAAGTCCTGATGACTATTTGTTTCCATGTTAGTGAGATTGTGAATCTGAATCTGATCTTCATTTTAGTCTGAAATGTAAGGAGCTAACCAAGCCCGACCCTTGCCCCCAAATAGATCTAGCATCTCAGATAGTTCCTTTAAAGTTTGGCTTAAAACCTAGAATAGATTCCTTGCCCTTGACACAGCATCTTGCTAGTTGGCACTATGAAAATATCTTTTGGCTACTAGCTAAAAAGTAAAGACCTTGGCTGACTGGGCTACCTCCAACTTCAGCAGATTTAGCTGGGAGCAGTGCATGCTCTGTGGGTTTTCTGTTGAGGTGCTGAAGACACAGGTCTCAATGCATTTGGAAGATAGCTAGGAAAGAGGCATCTTGCCTCCTAAAGACCATTCCCATTCAACTGGAGTGGGCAAAATGTGGCCATGGACCCCAATATTTTCAGCCTCTAAAGCCCTCATGAGTCCTGCATATTCACTCACACATCCCATGTGATTTTCAAGCAGTTTTTGTCCAAAAACCTCAGGGAGAGCCCTCAAAGGTACTGGAACATTATTTCCATTTGCCAATTTACATTACTTCTAGTTATCATTTGGGTAAGATCTCCAACAAAGCTAAATACATTTGGTACACTGCTGGGGGATGCAAGTTGGGGGGAGACTTGGAAGAGAGAAAACTCACCCTAGCCCCCTCACATACAGTTGCTTGCCTCTGCCATAAAGTGTTCAGGGATCGAGGGGAAGTGATAACCTATCTCACTGACTTGGCATAGTTGCCTACCATCCAATGTGGTGGGAGGGGCCCATGTGAGCAGTACATATCATGTGAAGCCTTCATTTTACTCCCAATGGATATCCCAGAAGTTGGACTGGGATGGCAAACTGGCCAACTGTTGGGTGATCAGTGACTGGATCCTCACCCTGTGCCACACTAAGCTTATGAAAGGCCAGTAAAATTGTGGCTAGAACTTGCAATCTCCCAGCCTGGTGAAAGGAGTCCAAAACTTGCAATGAAAAAAATTAAGTAATTTTTTCCCCTTGCTTCAACCCAAGATCTATATGTGTGTGCTTACAGCCCCTATCAACCACTCTCTTCCCAGCTGGCTCTGTAGGCATGATAAAAATCCTATCATTCAGTCTCATTAACCACTACACTAGTACAAGGTCAGAAATTCTGAAAACTTACATGAATGGTTATGGTTGTAACTGTAATGTAGCGTGACAAACTCATTTTTCAATTCAGTGGACAAAAATCACACATATATTGAACATAATATAGGAGAGCAAACAGAGTTTTTTGATACAAAATAAATATGTTTAACCTATTGAGTTTGCTTAATGCTCAGTTGATTTAGTTAATCAAAAATCCCCTAATTCAGATCTCAAAGCTTAATTATTCACAGCAGCCACCAAATAACATCATAAATAGAGCACTGCAGTTTGGCAGTCTTAATAAACACACAAATTTAATTTAACCATCAGTACCTAAAACAATATAGATTTAATTAAATTTGTAATTTAGCACACAGTGACATGCATTTGCACCACTGATTTCAGAATCTTTGTGCTGGGCTGTGCCTTTACTTCTTATAGCTGGATAGACTGAAAAATATAGAGATAAAGTTATATATTGAAACAGATCTGGTTCTTTCACTGCAGCACCTTATTTGAGGCATTTTCAAATCCAGTTGCATTTGTCAGGTAGCCAATATTTGTTAGGAATTCCCGAGTTCATCAACTTGGTCACCTAAGCTTCCAAATTCATGGATAACAGTATTGCTTTAACAGGTAAGCTATCATCAACATTCCCCTAATGTAATCTTAAGGCTGGAATGTCAGAATGTTTGACATGGAGCAATAAACATGCAGCTTTGCCCTCTTTTGCACATTATCAAATCAGTAACATATACTGGTATACCATATATATTCGGCTGTAAGTCGACCTCATGAATAAGTCGAGGGCAGGTTTTGGGGGCAAAATTATGGATTTGGATATGACCTGTGGATAAGTTGAGGGTAAAACTCAGGGACATGCAACAAAAGATCTAAATGACAAAGCAAAGGAAGACACTATCTACAAAATTCAGGCGGGCATAATGGTTTTGGCTCACACTAAAGGCTGGATGGAAGAGAGAGCAGAGGGAGGTCAGTGCTTCTAGGACAGATTGCAGTATTTACTGAGACATCTGTTGCAACTCAACATCAAAAATATGTGTTTCTCCAGCACTCCTTCACAATCCTCTCAGTGCCCATGCCGCACTTACCCAATCATTGTACAAAGCCACTTCTTAGCCCGAACACATAAGACTTTTTTTTATTAGTCTCTAACCAGCCACCAGTTAGACATGGCTGTCAGTGGTACCTGTTAACTATCTGCCATTACACTTGACTCAGGTGATGGCTGATGATTTACACCAGTTTGGAGTCTATATTTTTTCCCCTACCTAACATTGAACTTTTTTACTGGGCTACTGACAAGGGTGCTATAAGATAATATATGCCTGGGCCTGAACTAGGGTTGCCTGAGGGCTGAGCATTTACATGCTCCAAGCCCTTTTCGCAGCACCTGGGTGCCATCTTAGTGTGTGCCTGACCAGATGGCGTGCACCATGATGATGTCACTCACACGTAGCATCCAAACAGTGCTGCACAAGAGGGGCATCATAAGTGCAGACCATTGCCCTTTTGGTGCCCCTGTTGCACCGGGAATAGGAGCCATGTTTTGTGGCTCCTTTTTTGAGCAGGTTGGAGGGCATAGTGTCTTGTTGCCACTTCCCCAACCCAGTACTTCAGCGTCTGTTGAGCCCCTAAATCATCTATTTATTGTATTTCTCTACCAGACATTTTTACAAGTATTATATCTTTTATCTCAAGTTGGCTTCACCAAACACTCAGATCTAAGCCTACACACTTCAATTTATCTCTGAGTTCTACTCATGTTAACCCTAAAGTGCTGTTATTTACCCATTTCAAAGTCTTAAATGTTTAAAAATGTAGTATAATGTTGTAAGTGTATGCACATACAGTCAGCCTTCCAAATACACAGATTCTTTATCCACAGATTGAACCACCCATGGAATGAAAATATTAAAACAAGATATACATCCTAAAAAGCAAACCTTGATTTTATTGTTTTATATGGGATACAATTTTACTATGCCATTGTATTTAATGAGACTTGAGCATCCATGGATTTTGGTATCCACAAAAGTTCCAGGAACCAAACCCCAGCAGATACCACTGTATGTGTTTGTTAAATTATGTTTGTGGTAGTATGATCAAGAAACAGAAAACAATAGAGGCTTTTATGATTGGAGAATATAATGCAAGCAGGGCACACCTTGGTTTCAATTTGACCTAATTCTACAAATTCAGTTAACACAATAGAAAGTAAACCAGGGAAGAATTGAAGGAGAAAAAAAAATCCCATGCTTCATCTGAGACACTAAGATCATGAGGGGAAGGATGAGTTTATCTCCCTGTTGTCTCCAAATTTAGGCTCTTACATGCTTTCATATAAATGAATGTCTACCATTTATTCATATAAGAAGAGCACAGTATGTCTTTAATGATAATGTTGTAATATGGGAAAAAACAGATTGATAGTCACAGGCTCTTCACTGACTTTAACCAGTCATGTGGTCCACAGTCCATGTAGGGGCAGGATGAAATTCTCCCAGAAATAGTGGGCCATATGATGAGAATAAGGAAGGAGGATTCCTTTTTCAGCACCTGAACTTTTTAAAGTGGCTTCTCCTTAATGAGAGGTGCGTTAGCAATAGATTATTACATTGGCAGTCCTTTGGACAAAACAGTCCTTGGGGTTCTTTCCAAATCTTAAGATTCAAGCCTAATTCACAATTGTTTATCAAGCTACAATTTGGCACTACAGTTTTAATACTGTATGACTAGTAATATTTTAACTTCCTCATGAAGCTCACTAACATAAAGATATTTTACAAACTTACTATTAGTTTATAATTCATTACTTACAGACTGGTGGTAGTTCATACTCCACTTCCAAGACAACCCGCTCGCCAACATTCTTGAGCAAACTAATGATTTCATCATGGCGAAACTTTGTCAAATTGATTCCGTTCACAGATTTGATGTAGTCTCCCACATCCAGTTGGTCACTTCTGCAACACACATCTCTCTTTCAGTGAAGCTATACTTAGTAAGCAAGTGACCTAATTTTGACATGTAGAAAGTCTGATACATTTTTTGTTAGTTAAAATAAGGCTAATTTTCTTAATGACAACATGTGCTGGATCATTAAGTATCTATACAGCATCACCAGTGCACATTGGGTATTATGGAAAATTACAGGAAAATGAGGACAGGTCACTGTCCCCAAGGAAATGGAGTATAGCTAGATGTATGCTACCACCTCAAACTGTGTGTTCACCTAACATAGTACTGTCTACTCTAACTCACAACAGTTCTCTAGGATCTTAGGAATCACTGACTACCTGAGATCTTCTTACTTGGAAATACTGGAGACTGAAATGTGGTCTTTCTGAATTTATCTCTGACTTAGGATCCTGCCACAGTGCAGAATGAATGCAATCACTTTAACTGGGGTTTTTAGTTTGCTGTGGCACTAGTTGTAGGTGGACATCTGACAAAATATTCTATACAAATTATGTAGTAGTAAATATCTCACAAAATGACAAACACCAGAATTCCACAGCATTGGGCCATGGCTGTTAATATGGTGCCAAACTGCATTAATTCTGAAGTGTAGATGCAGGCTGAGCTATGGGCTACCCCCATTTGGGGAGATTTAGTGTTAAGAGACAGCATTACCTCAACCACTTAAAAACTGCTTTTTCCTTCAAATTGGGACTCAGTTAAACTGCTGGATCACATGTAGAAAAAATTTCCACTTAAGTGAAGAAAAACTGTCATGCTCCATCTAGTACACTACATTGGCTCTATGCCTTAAAAGACTGACAATTTTTTTTTCCTTGCATTAGAAATGCAGCCTTTGAGCTGCAAGAGGCAGAAAGGTTGTTTTAGCCCTGATCCACACAACCTATTTTATAACTTTCCAATTATTTGCATTATCCAGTTTTTGTTTTAGCCTGTTGGTAGCAGGACATGTTCTACACAGTCATTAATCACATTTTTGAAAAAAAATGCCTGTATATTATAAGCTATAAAATATTTCTCAGTGCTAATTATCATCTGTTAAAAGGATTCAGAGGAAATCATTTATCTTCCAATGACCTTAGAACACATCACAGTAATTTCAAATTCATCCCACTCAACAACAAAACTAACAAGAGCCTACTAATAGAATGTTTCCTTATTTGTTTCTGAACTGATATAGACCAACTTATAGGAATTGACTGACCCTTATCAATTAATTTATTTAGCTCTGCATAAGTTACCACATTATGTTGTGATGTTTGCCTTGGGAAGTGTTTACCTAGCAGCAATTCCTCCTTGACGAAGGTTAGACACTCTTGGTTTTCCATCCTTGTCAATTCCACCAGACACTGTAAGCCCCAAAGTGGTGCCTTCTTTCTTCATTAATTCCACTATTGTTGAGCCCTTGAATTCCTCTGTTGAAATAAAATAATTATCAATGTAAAACCTTTAAATAGTATCAAAGATACTAGTATTTGTTTGTTTGGGTTTTTTTTTAAAAGAACACATACTAGCTTTTATAGTACTAGAAAAGCTTGCTTGTTCTGAATTTGGTTCAATACCATTTCATTCAGCAAATGACAATGTAAGCTGATAAAATATTTCTTTACTCAATGGTGGTAATTACATGTGATGAAGAGGATTCTGGTCCATAGACAAGTATTCTGTAATAAATGTGTTAGCTTTTAAGGTGCCACAGGACTCTTTGTTATTAACGCTGCAAGAATTTTGTATGTGTACTCCCAAGTAGTTTCTGACCAATGGTGACACCCAAGGTGACTCTTTCTTGGGTTTTTCTGATTTGTTCAGAAGAAGTGTTCCTTTGTCTTCATCTGAGGCTGAGAGTATGACTTGCCCATGGTTACTCAGTGCGTTTCCATGACAGAGTGGGGATTTGAACCCTGATCTCCAGAGTTGTAGTCCAGTGCTCAAACCACAGCACCAAACTGGTGGTGTGGTGTATGCCTTAAAAGGCTAACAACTAATTTTTGTGTTAACAATACCACCTTTGAGCTGTAAGAAGAAGAAAGGAGATTTCACCCTGAAAACAAAATCAGAGATCAGTCTCCCTTGTGCAAAGCTTGCCAATAAAATAAAATAAAATATAAAAATCTTATACCTTAAGGCCACAGCCCAGCATAGAGATAAATGTACTTAAGCCTACTGCGATCAGTGGGTTTAAGTGTGCTTTAGTCTGTTTGTGACTGTGACTCAAAGAATTTACAATCTGGATTTGGAATACAAGGCATTTTGAAAAATAAAATATCTCCTTACATATAATTAATTTGGACAGTGATTTTCTTCATAGTTGTTTCTAAACCAAATGCATTCTCTTCTTTCTGATCTTTGAATTTTAGCACTTTAAAATTTTTGAAGTCCCTTTTGTTTTAAACTGCAGTATCCATGTTGAATACTAATGTGGTAATGTGCCTCCATGTGAAGGATTTTGCCAACATCTGAATCAGGAATGAGAGTTGTGTGGCTCTCCAGATGTTTTGGAGTTTAAATTCCCAGCCTTCCTCACCAACTGCCTATGGTGACTAAGACTGATGGGAGTTACACAACAGTTACAGGGATACACAGTTCCCACCCCTGTTTTTGAAATCTGCTAGGATTTTCTGTCTTATTAGTCTCTATTCTGATGCATGCCCTTTTGAATTCAGAGGGCCTTATTTCTCTGCAGAAGCCTTGTACATGTTAGCTATGCACATGCACTTGTCTGTTCAATTACATGTGTGTGACTGTAGAGATGATAATAAAACATGGGGAAAAACTCTTTGAGCAACACAGATGAAAAGCCCCCATTAGGCATGGGCAATGAATGGAAAAGTTATTTCGTTCTAGGCCCTAAACCTGGATTCCTAAACATGTTTAGGTCTCATTCCCACTCACAGATAATTTGGTTTCTGATCCAAATTGATTAATCAGTTCAGCAGCAGAGCCTGGTTCGCACTATGTTTGTGCCGACTGAAGCCGAGCTGGGCCTGCTGGGACTGGTTTCAGTGTTGCGGGGCCTGAGGAAGCCTTTCTTGGGGTCAGGAGGCAGGGAAAGGCCACAGGGCCCCCTCTGGAGCCCTTAGGGCCAGGCGGGCCCTTGCCTGGAGCCCACAGCACTGGCTCTGACGGATCACCAGACAACCCTCAACTCCCCCAAGAAGCAGGAACTGAGGGACAGTAGTTTCTATTGGGCTTAGCCCCATGCTGCATGGCTTGCCCACTGAAGCTTGGGAAGAGGGGCAAGTGCACCTTCACTTTGAATCCACACTGGTTCACACTTGGGCTGAATTGCCTTATTGAAAAATAAATTGCTTTACTGAAAAAGAAGTGGGGGGGAAAAACAGCATCCAAAAGACGTGAGTTAAATGGGTCCAGAGCATTTCCCCCCCACTTTTGGAATCACTTCAGCAATTTGGATTAAGTAGGAATCATGCTCATTTAAACCGGTTCGAACCAAATCACAATCTGGTTTAAAAGGTAGTGGGAAGGAGGTCTAAGTAGTAAGCTCCACTAGACAGTGGGATTTTCTTTTGAGTAGTCTCCTTCAGGATTGTACTATATGCTTTCTTGGGCTTGTTTATGCAAATAAATATTAAAATAAATAAATCATCTATAACAAAGTACAAATTCTTATGCACCATACTTGGGAAGAAATATGGACGCACGAGCTGCACATGCGAACTGCACAGCAAGGATTTGTCAAGTTTCCATTATTTATTTTCTCTAACAGGTTTGGTATTTCAAAAGAAATTGAGTCTAGGTGTCCCTGACACTCTTTCTCATAAACCAGATTAATTAAATCTTTATTTTGTTAGCTTCTTCTATAATGCTTTTCATTTACGCTGAATGAACAAGCACAACTGTTTGTTCAGTAGAGCTACTCAAGGGAAGCATTTATAATTCCTCTGGTTAAGCTTGTAGTCCTGTACACACTTATGTGGGAGTAAGTCTTATTTAAATCTGTAGCACTTACTTCTGAGAAAACAAGGGAAAGGCGAAGTTATGCACTTTAAGCTTGCTTCTAAAATATAGCTATAACACCAATGTACAAAAGGGAGGTAATGTAATAATCTGATCCATAGCTCACTGTGATATTTACTTATATTTATATGCACAGGCAGCACACCATACAGTTTTCTGTCAATGAAAGAGACATTGGGTAGTAAAAAAGTAAGGATGGCATGACAGAAGTAATCCTTCAAATGCACAGGCTTCTATGCTCCCCTCAATGACACATTCATAATGCTAATCAGATATCACGACCTTTTCCACCTTGTTCATCACATTTGCATTGCTTTATTCCTTGATGGAATGACAATGATGAGAAAGAAGACAACAACAAGAATACTGACAACAATTATTTTAAAATAGATTTACAAAAAAGAACAAGGGCGCTGCTTTATGAACACAATTTTTCCTTCATGGAGTGGTATTTGGAACAAAAGATGTTTGAATTGATTCAACTACTTTTGAAAACAGAGGGGAGAAGGATTCACAAGTATATCCCCTGTTTCTGTTGCAATGTGTCAATTAGAAGAGAACTTGTGGACCTCACCTATTGAACTACACAGCTGTCACCACGTCTGAAACCAGGAAATTCAAAGTGACAGTACAGCAAGAATACAAAGAACCTCAAGACCTCCAGGGTTTTCCTGTGACTCTGTGTTTGTAGAAATGTGTCCTTATTCTTCTCATCTTGCCCTTCTTAAATTCAGCTACTATACCAAGCATGTTCTTCTGTGCTCCACTTGGTTGTGTGCCTTCAAATCACTTGTCGACTTACAGTGACCCCATGAATTTCATTTTTTTTTAAACTGGCAAGGAATAATACTAGGTGTTTTTGCCAGTTCCTTCCTCTGAAATATAGCCTATACCATAGCACCTGATGTTCATTGGTGGTCTCACATCCAAGTACCTGCTTAGTTTCTAAGATCAGACAGGATCTGGTGCCTTTAGAGTATTTGGGCCCTTATTTAATTTATCAACTTTCTGCTTCTTTGTTAACACAATTGTCTTGGAGTACTGTTATGTGCAAGCACAACACAAGATTCCAGGAACTTGGAAAACTTTTTAGTTGTGAGTGAAGTAGAATTATTTTTCTCCTATATTATTTTTGTCTGACAAGATGCCACAACTTCTCTTTTATAACAAGCAATTCAGTTTTCTAATTTGTAAGGAAACTGCTTTAAAGTTCTAGTGCCTAGTGGAAATTTGTTCTTCTTTGATCCAGCACTTGGAAAACATTACTTAAGAGGACATATAACATACAAATATTGGCTACTCAGCTAGCAGACCAAGTCTTTTTCTCTTTTTCTCTCTCCTCATCTATCTTATCTATCTTTTCTTTGGAGATCTTGTAGTTCCTGGGAGTAGGGATCCACAGAATGGGGTAGTAGTACCGTACTATTCATAGAGTACTGTACTAGGGGTAGTAGTACAGTATTCTGATCATGTCTAAGTAATACTGTATAGGTTTTGTTTTTGTTTTGTTTTGGCATATACAGTTGCCCCTCCGTTTTCATGGACTTGGAGTCCATGTCCCTGGCCCATTCGCAGGTGGCAAACAGAGGGGGACAAAATGGGGCGTGCGCCCGCAGGTGCATGCCACCATTCAAATCAATGAGGCTTGAATATTTTCAATTTTCCATTTTCGCGGGGGAATGGTTTCCCCTGTGAAAATGAAAAGGCGATTGTACTTATTGCTGTTTACTTAAAAGCAGGATATTTTATTCAAAAAGTCACAAAATTCTTGCACAGAAATAGGTTTGTGGTCTAAAAATTCAAGGACATACACCAGAAGCTTCATTCCAGAAGAAAAGATGGGTATTTTTTTGCAAGCTAGACTCAGTGCAAAAAGTATTTCTATTCAAAGATAAAGTAGAAAAAGAGTAATTTCTAACAGGGATAACATTATCTCTCAGTTGAAAAGAAGAAAATATAGAAGGCAAGAAGCACTGAAAAAAATCTTAAATTATAATTCTTTTCTAAATAGATCTGACACTACATCAATTGAGATTTGATACACTAGCAGACAGGATAAGAACTATGCCTGGGATTTTAAAAATTCCTTTGAATTCAAGGCAGGCGTGTAGCTAAGGGGTGGAAAATGAGGGCATGTCCCCTCCCCAATAAGATGTCTGTCCCCAAATGAAATCTTCCTTCAGTCCCCAAATGTATAGCATTGCAGAGAATGAGACACTGAAAATTGTTCTCCGGAGTTGTAATCAAGCATTCAAGCCATTACATCACACAAGTTCCTACTGTAGTTGCATCCACACTCCAGAAATAATCCAGTTAGTCACTGCTTTAACTACCATGGCTCAATGCTATGGAATTACGGAATTTGTACTTTGTTGTGGCACCACATCTATCACAGAGAGAAGGCGAAAACAATGTCTCACAGAACTACAATTTCCAGAATTCCATAGGACTGAGTCATGACAGTTAAAGTGGAGGCAAACGTGATTATTTCGGCAATGCAAATGCAGCCTAAGAAAATGAGGTGATAAAAATTGCTTAATGACTAAAGATAAACAAAAGATCAGACCACGTTAGTGTGAATTAAAATGTGTTGAATCTCAATATTAGCAAAAGTCCTAGTAACCTATTAGGATTTTAGATCCAGGAGGAAAGAAATTCATCTATGGGAGGGGGGAAATCTATAATTCAGGGGGTTTCACTTTTATAACCAGTACTCTATACATTATTTACCAGTCAAACACGTCTCTTGTCTCTTAAGGTCCAATGTATACATAATGAACAAATGCCAAAGAAGAACAAAAATGGATGCATTTATTTGCACAGGTCAATTTACTATCCAAGCAAACAGGCTCACCAAAAAAAGCAGTTAATACAGTATTGAAGATGTCTTTCTCGTTAACATAACTTAGAAGTTAATTTAGAAGTTAACTCTATCACGTTAGAACCCCTATTAAGCAATAAAGAGTATTTTCATGTACTATTTTTACCTCTCTCTCCCCCTCCCTCCCTCTCTTACACACACACACACACACACACACACACACTTCCTAGAACAGATTTCTAGGAGAAATAGTAGCGCAACACCCAACCTGCTTAATTTCAGTTAATTCCAAGGAACTCAAAGTACCAAAAAATTCTGACACACCACTCCTTCCTAATACTTTTTACTCTGTTTTCCAAAGTAGCACCTAAATATATTTGACAGATATTATTATCTCTAAGCATCTTCCAAATGGTGATTTCTATAGAAAGGAAGGGTTGGTTTTTATTTGTCCATCACCTCAGGAGCCCTTGTGGGATGAGAGGCAATACAGAAATACTTTAAACTCAGCTTGTAGCAACTGAAGCAAGCTAAGGTCAAAGAAGAACTGGAGGAGAGAGAAGCTGGGACATCTTAGAAACAGCCAGAAATAATAATAATTTTAAAAATGTCAGTAGAGGATTCATTGCATCTGTCCCTGCTAAATCAGGACAATTGGATGGTATGAGTCAAGTGAGATTCACTGAGTTGCTTGGATCAGCCATCTTTCCTGCATTAAATTATTGTATGTGCATCTGTGCATATGTACTAATACCATATCAATACCCCTTAAAATATTTTAAGCAAAATATGATGAATTTCTATTGATTTCCACTTCTCAAGAATTATTATTCAAATCCAGTACCACTTTCAGTATCACCTGCTGATGTCACTAGCTATCATTGTTAGTATCATTCCCTCTAAGTTCAAATAAGAATGAGCAGCATCCTTATGGCCATTCTCAAATAAAGAAAAGAGCAGCATACAAATAGGATGCATGAAACGTCACACTTATTCCATCCATACTGCAGAAACTCTCCAGTTTGACACCACTTTAAATGCCATGGCTTAACACTATCGAATTATGGGAACTGTCATTTGTTGTGGCACCAGAGCCACAACAAACTACAGATTCCAGAATTCCATAGCATTGATCCATGACAGTTAAAATGGTGTCAAACTGGATTATTTCTGCAGTGCGGATGCACGTCTTGATATACAATGATGAAACAAAAACAGGATGATATACAGTTAGGCTAGTTGGGATAAAAAGTAACACAAGTCATGAAAGGGATAGTGGACCCACCAGTCAAGAAGCTAGATAAGGATATTAGTTTCTCACTGCAACAAGTATGGAAAGAAGCACACAGAACTCCCAGCTCTGCCTAGATATAACTTAGTCCAGTACCATTTTGTGACTACATCATATGACATCATCCATACTATATCTCGTTGTCATATATGAGAAATGAAAACTCAAGATTAATGTACATCCAATTTTGCATATACAACATATTTCAGAAGTATCTAAATGATTACCACCACCATTACTTACAACTGCTAGGCACCGTATGCAAAATAAATTATTATACCTAAAGAATTACTAGGTAGCATTGAGATGATACACAATGAGAGTAAGGCAGAGGGTAATGGAGTTGGGAGAAACTAAGATAAGAAAGAAAGAAAGAAAGAAAGAAAGAAAGAAAAGACATTAGGAAAATATGAGGAAAAGGTACATTTTAAAGTTTTTCTAAAAGGTGGCTGAACCAGATGTTTATGGGGGGATTCTGTAAACAGTGTCAAAACAGAAAACAAACAGGTATAGGAACTGAGAGAAAGAAAGAGTTTTAGGCTTAAGAGAGCAAATGGGACACAGACAAGAATTCTACAGATGCATGGTGTGATGCTTATACTTTCTTTGGAAAGGATAAGGAGGAGAGTGGCTAATGGGGATCCAAGGAAAAAGGCAGAATTAGGAAGGAAATAGGAAGCTTGGGATTACAAATAAAGAGATAGAAACAAGTAAACAATACTTCTAAGATACTGCCAGAGTTCACCTGGAAAGTACAGATGAAATTAATAAATGCATGTGGGGCAGATTGGCATTATTGTATCAAGATTAATTTCAGGAATATAATACTTAAAATAGTGAGAATCAGTTACATTTTAGGCATGTAGAGCAAACTGGATACTCAGCAAAATCCAGAGATAAAAGACGCACTCTCCCAATTCATCATCTGGAAAATAGTCATCGAAAAGAAAATAGTACATCTTGGTCATTTATGACACAGTTGAAACCATTAATCATCTGTCTGATTTATACAGAAAACGCTATTAGCAATAGAATCTACTTACATGAGATATTGGTGCTACCTATTTACATTTCAGAATATTTTTGTGAGGGCTGAACTATATTATTAGTATTTGTTTATAATGTAAGATAGAAGTGAACATCATTTGCAAAGAACATCATTAGTAAAATGGAGAAATAGTCTTTTTATTGCCATCTTTATTATAGCCATTTTCCTATGGCACAGTTAAATGGAAGAGTATCCCACCTGTTCACATCAATTTTAATGTCTTTGAGTGAACTTTGATTTATTTCAGTAACAGCTGAGATCTTTGATTCTATTTTTATGTTGAAGGATGCATAATCAGCTCATTAAAATGGAAGACAAGCAGAATGAATAGTTTTCCATACAATCCAAAAGAGTTTTTTTTCCTAGCACTCCACATTTTTTAATTACAACTTTCAATCTCCTACACTTCCACGTTATATATGATTTTGAGTTTTACTTTTAAAAATTATTTTATTAATCAGTGAATTCTCTCTCCCTGTTCTGCTGCAGCAATCCTCCTGATGTGTTAAGACTGCAGTTTCCAGTGTCCTTAGTCAACATAGCCAATTATGAAGAATGCTGAGATTTGCAGTTCAGCAACACCAGGCAGACCACATGATCCCCAATTCTGAACTAGGCTGACCAATGCAAAGAAAGACAAGTTTGCCATATCTTTAATAGTTCTATAAAGGAGGAATTGTAAATAATAGTGATAAGCTGAAAGTGCCAGGATTCCAACTTCTACAAACTACTGAAAGTACAGGAGGGACTTCATATTGAGGGCTCCGTGGTTTTCCACCACTCAGTAATAGTGAATTTGTCATTTTGACTTTAATCAATTCATGTGGACCACCTAAAATGTAATCTCCTGTTTTGCTTATGTAAATGCTTTTATGTTTCTTTATAATTCTGCTCTCAGCAACCCGCATTTTTACCCAAGGTAAAGGAGAGAGATCTCAAGTTGAAACCAGTTGTTCTGTTTTCAAAAACAGGTACCTGCATGCCTAGCACTGAATAATTCATTTTGAGAATAAGTTTAATTGTGGTATTTCTTGGCCATAACTTAATTGGGCTTTTTTCTTTCTTTGCAATCCCTATTTTTTGTTATCATTTAGTTTAACAGAGTTCTGGAGAACCTGAAAGTTGGCATACTTTCATGGCATCTTGGCTGTTTGCTGTCAGCTGCATTTGAGTCGAATTTGACTCATGGCATCCTCATGAATGAAATATCTCCAAGTCCCTCTGTCCTCAGCAGCTCTGCTCCAGTCCCACAAGCTCAGAGTCATGGCCTCCTAGATTGAGCCTATCCATCTGGTGCACCACATCGTATGTTTTCTTCCTATCTGCTTTCTTAACTGTTCAGCTTTCTCATCTGCATGTTGTGATAGGGAATACAGTGGCTTGGACAATCCTCACTTTAGTGTTTAGAGTTATGTCTTTACACTTTATGATCTTGTCCAGTTATTTCATAGCTACCCTTTCCCAGTCCTAGTTTTCTGATTTTTTGACTGCAATCCCCATTCTGATCATTGTTTGAGCCAAGGTATGGGAAATACTTAACTATTTCAATCTTTGTTGTCTGGATCCACTTTCTGTAACTACTCTGTGGTTATTACTTTTGTTTTCTTAATGTTCAACATTAAGCCTGCCTTGGCACTTTTTTCTCTGACTTCTGTTAGTAATTGTTTCAAGTCTTTGATGTTATCTGCTAGTAATATGATGTTGTCTGCATATCTTAGATTGTTGATGTTCCTTCCTCTGATCTTCATTTCTTCTTCTTCCATGTCTAAACCTGTTCTGTGTGTGCTATTTTCTCCATACAAGTTAAATATATAGGGATATAAAATGCAACTTGGTCTGACCCCTGTTCTGACTGGGAACCATTCCGTTTTTCTGTATTCTGTTCCAATGATAGCCTCCTGTCCTGAGTAAAGCTTACCCTGTGGCTGTTTGAACCAGCATAGCTCCTTTTATTTTTATTTTTAACTACTTTGAACTTGGTCATCCTCCTTCCTACTGTCAGCATGGCAAGCTTCTGCACAGCATCTCCACAGCCTATAGAAATCTGAGCCTCTTTGCCATGTCTATTTAGTAAATGTCTTGCATTTAATTTCTGATGTGGCAGCCAAGACTCCCTCATGTAAAGCCAACTTCAGGCCAACTCACATGACCAGCTTAATGTGGTAACTTATCAAGAGATAAGCTTATCTGACTCAGCTTGTTTCCAATTGAAGTGTACTGCATTAATGTGATAAGGTTGTATCTGTGACAAGCTATTGTACTAGTTATCACACAGAAAACATGGTGTGCAAATGGGGTAGCATGTCATTAGATAGGATCAATTTCTAATTCTTCCTGACTCATTTCATACTAGTGGCAAACAGGGGAAATGCTGTATGCAAAGGGATCTAGTAGCATCTTTGAGACTAACTGAAAGAAGCTGGTAGCATGAGCCTTCAGGAATGCTGCTAGTTATTAGCAATGCTGCAATAACCTTAATTTGCCAAAATTGGTGTGTGTGTGGGAAACACCATGCACTTGGCATACATACTCAACACACACACAAAGCATATTTATTTTCCAGGATATTTACTGTTCAATACTTTTTTCCGAGAAGAATATAATTTTTTTCAGTATTGTTCCACAAGCACTGGAACATTCTTCTTTATACATTTTGCATCTAAATTGACATATAAAACCTCAATTCTGAGGCATTATCATATGTAAATTCTAAGTGCTTGTATGACCCAAACCCAAACCCCAGTTTTTTGGGTTTGCTGAAAACTGAAAATAAGGCCAGGTTGTGCATGTTATGGAATTGAGGTCCAAAACACACTGCAGAAATAATCCACTTTGAGACTGCTTTAACTGCCCTGACTTCGTGCTAGGGAATCCTGGGAGTTGTAGCTTATTGTGGCCCCAGAGCTCTCTGACAGTGTAGGCAAAATGTCTCACAAAACCATGGTTCCCAGAATTCCCTACCATTGAGCCAGGTCAGTTAAATCGGTCTCAAACTGGATTATTTCCACAGTGTGTTTTGGACCTGAGTTGTACAAAATCAGAGGTGCCTAAGAACAACCACATGGACATCATCAAATAGTATATTAATGGGCTTTCTAGATTGGCAGGAAAGTGTGACATGAAGTTGCCTTTTCCTTAATGCTTAGCAGCTGCACCACAGCCTTTAGATGGAGCTGCGCTGTTCCGCAGTTTTTAAAAAAGAAGCTGGGAAAACCAGCACATTTTTAAAGGCGCTTCTTCTCCCCTAAAACGCAAAAAAACAAAAAAAAGCGTTTTCATGGCACACTTTCCCTTTTTCTCATCTAAAGGCTAGACTTTCATGCAGCCATGAACACACTTCCTTTTGCCAATCTAGATCAGGTCTAAAGCATTTATTTTTTTTTGGACTTCTACCCTGCAAATTATGCTACTCATCTATATCATCAGTCTTTGGTTAATCACAGATTCTTGAAACCTTGGGATGGATTCTGAAGTTCAGCTGAATGCAATGAAAATAAGATATTACCAAATGTTTTTGTTGAATGTTTGTCTAATAAATCCAACTGAATGACCAAATGCAGTCGTTGTTGTATGCTGTCAAGGATTTCAAACTTATGGTGACCCTAATGCTATCATGGGTTTTTTTTTGGCACATTTTTTTTTCAGGGGGATAGCCATTGTCATTGTCTGTGGTTGAGACGGTATTGCTTGCTCAGGTTCATCCAGTGAATTTCCATGGCCAAGGTGAGACTCGAACCCTGAACTCCATAGTCCTAGTTCAACACACAAATCACTAAACCACACTGGCTCATAACCAAATCTGATGCTGTGATTAAAGGAAATGTTGTTGGTCCTTGTTTTATTCTAAGAGGTTTGTCATTGATCTAGTTGAATGAATGCATGATCAAGTTCTGAATGTGAAGCTAAGTGATTACTTTAAAAGGAGAACCTTTGATAAATGCATTAAAGGTTCACATTAACCTTTCATTGACTTGATTTGTACAAGGTGGGTGAAGCCATCAAAGCACAAATATACTACATCCTCCTAGAAACAATTACTGTTGATACAGAGGCAGACATAGGACAAATCTTTGTGTATTCAAAGGCCAGGAGACCTTGATTAGAAAGGAAGGCCTAACATTTATCCTTTCTAACAGGAACCCTGGCTAGGGAGCTTTATTCCTATTAATAAGGCCATTGCCTACAAAAATTACTGAATAAACAGCATGTACTGGAGTGTGCAAATGTTGGATCTTCCGCTTTTGCTATCATTAGGCTTTAAATTCCCAATCTTTTTAAAGGAATGTCTCTGGAGATCCAAAGATATATTTGGTCTAATGCCAGCTCTAAAACATGAAGTCTTAATTTAAGTCTCAGAGAAGCAAGTTAATTACAATTTTAATAGCAATGAAAAGGAAGTCCAGATCTCAGCCTAAATGAGAAGCTTATGAAGACAAATGATTGAAAAAAATATGAAAACAATTTTAAAAAAATCAAAATGCAGTACAACAAATTAGTCCACCCTTGTAAGAGTTGGCAGTGTGTTAAATCGTCTCCACCTTTGACACTAAATGCACCAATCTAATAATTCAGAATCTGCTGATCTGAGCTGGATTTTGTACTGGTAATTTGTAGCAAAGTTAACCAAAAAGAAAATTCTCTTATGTATTTTCAGCACCTCTATCACTTCATATCTTTGACAGTGCTAGATTCTGGGAAGCTCTTGGGGAAGAATGCAGCAATGGGACTCCTTTAAAATGTGATGTGTGCTATCTTTCACTTAGATGTCACATATCTGTCACATCTGATTATGGGTCTGTCCTTTTGATAAAAAGGAACCCATTTCCCAACAGAGTCATCTGGCAGAAGTAAAGGAAATAAAGGATGATACCTTTGTGTTCCTTTTAGCCCACCAGTACTGTTTTGTCTCAACAAGCATACCCAAGCAAGGTTAATGCTATAACAGCTTCACTGGATGGGATTCTGGCAAATGTCTGTAGCCCATTTGGAGGGATGTTCAGCAGTAGCACAGAGACAGCAGAATAAATGTTATGTTTTATTAACCCATTTTATAATTCTATTGCTATTTTTGGAACTGCCTAGAGAACTTTGACTACAAAGTGGTACTGATGCTGATGGCCATTTTACCATTTTTTGGAGTATTTTGATCTTCTTATTTGTTTTAAAAGTCATCTATCATCTTTTTCACCAAATTAGGAAGAGAAACAGCAAGTGTGCAGGATGGGGATGTGAACAACAATGGTGGATGGGGCTCCACAGCATCCTATGGGAATGCAGTTCCCAACCCACCTCTACTTTAGAGTTTGGAAGGAGGAGGGTTACCTGCATGCTTCAAAGACAGACACAGAGTTTGCATAGAAAGGGGAGTACCTCCTGGTACTCACTGAACCATGTGGCTCTCAGATTACATGTACATGTACTACCTCTATTAATTAGGCTCACTTCCTAATGGTGGGCTTTGCGATGGTAGCTCCTCAGTAATTCAGACAACTTACACATAATGGAATATTGTCTCATTACAGTGTACTATATTCAACAAAGAGAGAATAAGGCACCTTCAGCCATGATCTGCTTATATTTAGCCATTCATAGCACACTGTAGTATTATCTCCCCTCCTCATGTTTAAACCAGCATATGGCAGTTTTTCGTTCACACTGCTTTTTGAAAGTAATGATAACCAGTAATACTTCCCAAGAAAGATCATAGAAATTGTGTAGAAATGCTAACAAATTATGGGAAATGGTCTTTGAGTGTGAAAAAAAAAAGTAAGTGGAGTGGGACCTTCTTGAAGGATGGAAAATGTAAAGTAAAAATTACGTTCTCTCTTTTTTTTAAAAAAAATGGAATAATTGTACTAGAAAAAGCATGTGTATTGCATGAACATCGTTTATGGCCTTCAGCTGTCAAAAATTAGAAATGAGGATAGCTGCACTGAATAAATGCAATCAACAGAGTTAATGATCTTATCAGGGAACTTGAAGAACCTCTTCTAATTTCCTGTACTACACAAACTTTTTCCCTAGTACAGTTCTAAACAAATTTCTGTCAGTTCTGATACATGAAAAAACAATTTGCTGAGATAATTCATTTTTTGTTATCAGCTCTTGGGTTTTATATGCTACAGTTTTTCTGACAATGGTTTTACTGACACGACCAGTAAAAAATTATCAGTATAATAAAAATGAACAGTCATATATTTGGAATAGAAATTTAGCTTCTTTTTTTAAAGTAACCTTTTTTAAAAAATTAAGGGACTTTTAAGGGATATCTTGAAAAGGTATCACATGAAATAATTAAAGTACTGTATTGAAAAATCTCATGATTTGCTCAGTCAAAATTGTTACAAATTTTATACCTTTGCACCAGAAAAGATGTACAAAAACATGAAACCTATGCATAAAACAACACAAATAATTATCATATGAATCTTTAATTTTCCTGACATTTCATCTTGGAACTCAGAACAGTGGTCATTGAACAAAAATACTACAAAGAAAAATTGGAAAGAGAAAGAGCAAAATTAGAGTATATCAATAAACTGCAGTCCATCAGCATTGGGTTGAGCATAGACAATGGTTTCCTGGCACACTAAACACATTATAACACTAGCTAATCCCCCAGCCTAAAGAGGGCTACCTTGGCCAGTTCGTCACATCTTCTTTTTGGAATCCATACTACAGCCCAATACTCATTCATATGGTTATCTATCCTTGCCTTGTTCCTCAATGACCATAGCTAAAACTGAACTTGTCACCTCATCTCCACACCCACAAATTTTGCATTTTTATGGACATTCTCACACACAGGCTTCTATATAAGTCTTTTCACTTCACCATATTCATCTGAGAAAGCAGGCTCAAGTCTTCAAAAGCTCATTTTTTTAAAATTGGGACTGCATTGGCATGTTTTACCTTAAAACCCCTAAAAGATTTCCTGATGCAAAAACATGGAGGCTTCCTGAGAAATTCAGAGTTCTGTTCCTAACAAAGGGGATTGTAACTGCATAAAGGCAAACTGATTTCAGAGGCAGTAGCTTTTTGTTTTGCTTATGAAATTTAAAATTTATTTACTAGACTGAATCTTCCAGTACTCACAAGGCCAGAAGGAGGAGGGTCCATCTGCATGAAAACCCTTCCAGGACATCTGAACTGAGGAATGTTGACCAAATGTGGGACTATGACTAACATTGCCAATTTTTCCCCTTTCTCTTTTCTTTAATCTTTGCCTGATGAAAAAGCCAGTGTAACTTTGAAAGCTTGCAACATCTGTAATGTGCATTTTGTTTGGCCCAATAAAATTATCACTGTTTTGAAGATTTTGGATGATCCTGTATATTATTGCTTGGATGCTCTCCTGTTTAGTTTCTAGAAACCTCCCTGTTTGAACTGATCCTGGCCACTACAACTACGACAACAAACATAATGCCATATATGGAGAAACTGTCCTAATAATTCTCTCACAAAAGATACTTTTGAGGGCCACAACCCTGAAGAATGTCTCCAGACAGCTTTGTCAAAATCAGCCAATTCACACTACAGAATTACAGTGCTGCTATTCTACGGTTCTGTCCTGGCATTAGCAGTTTAATGAATGGTGTTTTGAATGTCCAGCCAGAGAGCTCCAAACCACAATCCCCAGGATTCCATAGGATAGAACCATGGCAGTTAAAGCAGAAGTGGAATAATCACACTATAACTGTGTAGTGTCAATAGGCTCATGTTTTGTGAAGCTTGTCTTCAGTTGCTATAATATTCATGAACATTCTACACTTTCTATCAAATAAAATCCTTCCGCCATTAATATTTGCAAGAGCCCTTGCTAGTTTTCTTTACATATCATAGAGTCAAGTGCTGCTTTTTAGCATTTATTCCTCCCCCCCCACCCCTCCACTTCTACCACTAAGTAGGACACTAGGAGGCCAAATGGGAACAGATGGAGCTGCAGATAAATAGACCAGGCAGAGCAAAAGTGATTGCAGTTCCATTACTGTGTGTTGCCCTGGGCAGGAGAGTTAGGCTAAAAAGACTCAGCCTTGGCAAGGTCCCCAGAGTGCTAACAAATTCCATGGAGTAGGTCTTAAGAACTGGATAAGGCTCTTAAAGCAGCCAGAAGGAAAGTTATTTATCACCATCTTTAAGTGAATAATTTCACCCCTTAAAAAAGTAACAGTCTATACAAAGCACCCTCCAATATTTTTTTCTATAATTTAAATAATCAGAGTTCAAATCATCATAAATCTGCCATGAAAACTACATTTTTAAAAGACATTTTTGTAAAGACATGCCCTGTTTGTTTATGGTGCTAGCTGTTTGCTCTGCTCTGCTCAGACATACAGGATTAGATTCATATTGTACTTAGGCATTTGCTTAAACCTAATTCAGGAAAGACATTTTACTCAAGTACTAATTTGAACAAGAATAAGCTGTTTTGACAAAAACAGACCAAATGTTTTAACCCAAATAATTTGTCATTTAGGGCCATGGTGTATTAACTCAGTATTGTTGACTGTTATGTACCAGCATCTCAATGTTGCTCAGTTCTTGCTCTGTAAACTGTTTTCAAGGCACATATTTTAAATGTAGAGTTAACTTTATCATTAAAATAAACAATACAGCTAAACAGTGATTCAACTTTACCATGATAAAACTACGCTGAGAGAGAAAATGAATTAGCTTTACAAAAGTTTAAACTGTACTTCGGTTACAACACTGCACTTCATTTTAATTAGTTGCTGTTATTCTCAGCAGGTCCATATATCCTTATGAAAGAATCAGTGATTGCACATTGAGATATCACTATATAGTAACAAATAAGGTCCTAAAAGGGATAACGTAGCTATCTAAAACAGAAGGTGGAAAAGGATGTGTTGATAGGTTGCCATGGGAAATTCTGCATTATTCATTATTTCTATATTATGTTTGCATTTTGTGATTTGAATTCAACACGTGCCATATGCACTTTGGTTAGCTGACAGTGGCAGCCTGAGGTTACACTCTTACCTTTAGAGTTTCAGGCAGCCTGCCAATAGGTTGGTTTATATTGAGATAAAATTTTCTAGGTGATTAATCAGTGCTGACTTTCTGGGTAAATAATGTCAAGGATGCCATGGGGATCATTAGGAATAATGGATTATTCTTTAAAAAAGAGTCCATGGTAAGCACAAAGGTGGGTTTCAACATACAGCTCTAGGGAGAAGATGATATTCCATGCAGGCATACATAACCAAAGCACTCTCAAAAGATGGTGTCCAACATTGTTTAAAGACCTCCAAGAACAGTCCACTACCCTCTGACGCAGTCTGTTTCATTCTCGAACAGCTAGTACCATCAGAGAATGTTTAGACGGAATATTTTTTTTTCTTGTAATTTGAATCCATGAGTACATGTCCTAGTTTCTGCAGCGGCAAAAAACATCTTGCTCCATCTTTTATATGACAGGATTTCAAATATTTAAACATGACTATTATATTACCTCTCCATCTTCTCTACTCCAAGCTAAACATACTCAGCTCCCTAAGGTGATCCTCCTAGGGTTTGTTTTTTCAGAGCCTTTTTCCATTTTGGTTACTCATCTCTAGACATGTTGAGATGTCCAAACAAAATGAGTGTTTAGGCAGTGGAACTCCTAATCAAGAAAAGGGAACCTCTATATATGGCAGAAAGATCCACAACAGAGACTATAAGAAGGAAGCAACTCAACAGGTGCCAGTAAAGACAGCCAATGGGAAAAAAAGATTAAAAAGCATATATACATTTAGCCCTCCATATCTATGGAGTCCTATTTTGGTAGAAAGTCTGGATAAAAATTAATTAAATGAATGAATGAATGAATGAATAAATACTCTGTTTTTAAAAATAGTACTGAAATAATCCCTTCACAATTTTCACGTATAGGTGACATAACCATTTAAAATTTTTCTCATTTCCTAAAATTTCCTAAAAATTTCCTAAAACACAATAAACACTATTTAAAAAAAAACAAAGCAAAACACACACACACACAATTTTGAAATCAAAATGTATAGTAAATTAGACATCAGGATGTCATGCAAAGCAATTATTACCATCAAACAAATTCCAGCATTAGCTGCAAATCCTACTGAGATTAGCAATCTGAGTTAATGAAACAGCTTCTGTATATGGTGGTTCCATTTCCTTTATCATTCATCATTTAAACAGTTATTGGCAGGCCGGTGTTCTATAAATGTTTCACATGCAGGGAAATCACCCTCCCCAATTCATTTAAGACTGCAGTTCAACAAACACTTTCCTGAAGGAAAGCTGCACTGAACTCAGGGATGGGCAAAATGAAGTCCTCCAGCTGTTGGAATGCAGTTCTCACCATCTCTAGCCACCACAGTCAATGACCAGGTATATTGGGAGCTCAATTCCAACAACAACTGGAGGGCCACATGATTCTCAGAACAATTAACATTTTTCTAAGTGAAAATCAATATACAGTGGGCCCTTGGTATCCGCTGGGATTTGATTCCAGGACCATCTGTGGATACCAAAATCTGTGGATGCTCAAATCCTAGTAAGTCCAATGGGATACTAAGATGGTGTCCCTTATATAAAATGGCAAAATCAAGGTTTGCTTGATGGTTGAATCTGTGGATAAAGAATCCGTGGATATAGAGGGCAGACTGTACACATCTTTTAAATAAATAATTGATTGGATTTTGCAAAATTTTACAATGTTACTTGTAGTCATTGTTTCACATTTTAATAGTCCATCCAGAGATACCAATTGTTTAGCATTTATGATGCTTACACCCTTCTCTCTGTATCTCCAAAAGAGCAATGAGGTCAAGGAATAGGGTGGTTCAGAGACGGAAAATGTTAATACTTGCAGTTCCAACTCCTACATTCCACCAAGCAGTCATGGATAATAATATTTATTTTTATGGACATGGGACTTGTAGTCTAAAATAGCAATGTTTACATGCTCTGGGATGGCCATACATTTTACTTTATGGAAAGCATTTGTCTATATGCTTTGATCATTTTAAAGTACATTACAAATGCTTAGCATAATTATTATTAAACTGTCAACCATAAAAGATTCTGCCTCCACACAAACTAATGGTTTTTGATTATTCTGATTTCTCTGTAATCATAATTATAATTTCACATTTTACCAGGAGACTACCAGTTGTGAAAAAGTCTTTTTGTTTGGTTAAGAGTATAATATTCAATCTTGCTACTTCAGTTATATTCCTCCTCAACCTTGTTCCTTTAGTATATGGCAGTTCTCCAATCTGGCCAAACCTGCAGGAACAATGGAGAAAGTGGATGGTGTGTGATCCCAAGAGGGTTAATTGATGAGATTTATACGTTTGGGTTTACATCTCAGTAGCTGAGGCTGACAGAGATACATGCATACAGATTATAAGATGGCAAATACTCTCTCTTTCTGATAGTATTACAACTAAGAAGATATATGCCCCATCAGTCCTGACAGCAGGATATGTGAAATATCTGTCTGACAGCATACAGGAGATCTCCATATATCTTTTTCTGAGGCTAGCCACTGAAGTAAAGTAGCCAGAAAAAGAAATAACTAATTCAGAGCAAAACAAACATATAAAAAGGCTTTTGACAATCTTTGACAGCAGCTGGTTGTTATTATACACTACTGAGCCTTTTTGTCATTTTAGTTGATCTCTGAGTACCAGAAGAAAAGGCCAAACCAAAAAAAGATGCTTGATCAGAATGGGGAGCCAGCATGACATAGTGTTGGAGTAGGATCTTGGGAGATCAGGGTTCAAATCCAGCTCAGCCATGGAAACCCATGGTATTATCTTGGGCAAGTCATAGGTGTTTATTAGATGACATTAATTGGAAGCAGAATCCAATGGCAGTCTGAACATAATCGTGGTGTTTCACATTATTGTGTGAGAAACTATCACATGCAATTTCAGGCAATAGGAAGTCATTCCGAATGCAATGCAGCATTAATATGCAATCATGTAAATTCGCTGAACTAGCGAATCTACTCATTTCTGAACTGGCCCCAGTTTCATTTCTTTCGAAATTGAGAGAAATTCCTCCCGTGTGATAAACGCCACACACTCTCAGTCTAAGAGGAAGGCAACAGCAAACCTCCTTCGAATAAATCTTGTCAAAAAAACCTGTGATAGAATTGCCATAAGTAAGAATTGACTTAAAGGCACATAATAAATAACAATAAAAATCAGAACACATATTTACTCCTCTAAAATGCTTCTTGAGATTGAGTTTTCTTGATACGGAATTCATCAAAATTAAGTATAAAGTAACTTGTGTCAAAAGACAGAAAAAGGCTACTTTGAAACTGGAAGAACTTGGTTAAAGTGTTCTTGCATTATAAAATGTTAAAGTGTTCTTGTGTTATAAAGTTGTAGATTTTTGTTAGTGTAACACTTCTGATAGTCTACATATTCATAGAAAGCAACTTGATTTTTCTGATCACACAAAACCTTACCTTCTCTATCCTACACACCTGCACTGTCTCTTACTTTTTAGTATTATACTCTCACATGTGTTTGATGTTTAAAAGGCTTATTATTTTGTTACATCAGACTGAAGTTACACCAGTGCTGTCACAGCAGAAAATGTGAACAGCAGGGACGCTGTGAATTGACAGGGAAGTCTCAGTGTTTTGGATGAAAGCTCTCTTATTCCTCATAAAAGCACCCTGTCTTTCTATGCACTTCAAAGCATAAGATGTAGCTGCAAGAGGTTAAGACCATGTACTGTACCACATTTCCCTACTATAGGGTCGTCTATGTGTGATAAAGAGAGACACTGAAAGAATTGCTAATGGAATGACAAACACTTTTAGAAGCAATGCTCCAGATAGGTATGGATGGATCAGTCAGTTCTTTATGTGCTCATTCATTTTCATTAAGTGCTATTTTTCACTCTAGGCTGCTTTTTTTTAAAATCTATTTTCATTTTTAAATATACATTAAGTGTTTTCAAACATTCTTGCTCACACACTCAATATATCTTAACTTATTTTTTCTCAAGTTTCAATTTTTTAAATAGTACCTTAAAATTCTAAAAATACTTTAGCTATTTTAATTTTATATATTTATAAATAAAATATATCTTAAAATATACACTTTAATGTATCATTTGAAGATTTGCAGATGACACCAAATTAGGAGAAGTAGCCAATACTCCAGAAGACAGGATCAAAATTCAAAATGACCTGAATAGATTAGAAAACTGGGCCAATGCTAACAAAATGAAATTCAATGTGGAGAAATGCAAGGTACTGCACTTGGGGCATAAAAATGAAATGCACAGATTTAGGATGGGGGACATCTGGCTGAATGAAACTATGTGTGAAAGGGATCTAGGAGTTCAAGTAGACCATAAGTTGAACATGAGTCAACAGTGCGATGCGGAAGCTAAAAAGGCCAATGCAATTTTAGGCTGCATCAATAGAAGTATAGCGTCTAGATCAAGGGAAGTAATAGTGCCACTCTATTCTGCTTTGGTCAGGCCCCACCTGGAATACTGTGTCCAGTTCTGGGCACCACATGTGGAGAAATGTGGAGAAACTGGAGCACGTCCAAAGGAGGGAAACTAAGATGGTGAAGGGACTGGAAACCATGTCCTATGAGGACCGCCTTAGGGAACTGGGGATGTTTAGCCTGGAGAAGAGAAGGTTAAGAGGTGATATGATAGCCCTGTTCAAATATTTGAAAGGATGTCATATTGAGGAGGGAGCAAGCTTGTTTTCTGCTGCTGCAGAGACTAGAACACGGAACAATGGATGCAAGCTGCAGGAAAAGAGATTCCACCTCAACATTAGGAGGAACTTCCTGACAGTAAGGGCTGTTCAACGGTGGAACACACTCCCTCGGAGTGTGGTGGAGTCTCCGTCCTTGGAGGTCTTTAAGCAGAGGCTGGATGGCCATCTGTCGGGGATGCTTTGATTGGGAGTTCCTGCATGGCAGGGGGTTGGACTGGATGGCCCTTGTGGTCTCTTCCAGCTCTATGATTCTATGATCATTGCAAAAATCTGAAGAAGTGTATGATCAGAGGAATAGCCTTTTACTGATCCATGCAGTAGTCTAGCAGATATATATAGGGGCGGTTTAATTTGTAATTCAGAATGAGTAAAATGGGTTGAATTCTCCAGGTCATACTTTACTGAATAGATATCTACACCTATCTTGTTAGGCTGGGTAAGGGTAGGTTATGGAATTTACCATTAATCTCATTTGAGAAGTCAACCTTGTGAAACCCTACAGCTTCAAACTTCTCAAGCTAACAGTCTCACTACTGCTTCTTTTACAGTTTACATGTAAAACCAGTCTTATTTTGGTAGCAATCAAGTGGCACATATGAGGTGCAATCTGGAATGAGCTCATAAGAATGTAAGCACATGGTATGTTTATTTATCCAGCATATCTATAAGCAAGAAGACAATGTCAGTTTGCCAGACTTATCCCCAAATTTGGCAAGAAACTTTGGCGAAATGAGCCTGGCAAATGAGTGATTATTTTTAAAAATGAATTATATAATCAATTGGAATGTAGAGAGATCTTGTATCACCTTTGAGACTAACTGAAAGAAAAAAGTTGAGTCAGTCTCAGAGGTGCTACAAGATCTCTCTACATAATTGATTCTACAAACTAACACAGCCATATTATAATCAACTGGAGTGTAAGCATAGCCAAAGTATCATCCTCTAATTTTATCCAGTTATTATTATTATTCATTAACATTTGTCAAGAGAAGTTGTGAAGCTCTGTGAGGGGCTGTGATGTTTTCAGCTAGACATTCAATAGAAAATGACTCCGGCAGGGCTATAAATAATATTTCAGTTTGAATGAAAGATTAGACTACAAATACTCTGCTTGACACTACAAGACAAGAATTTAAGCCCTTTTATTTCGTACTCTTAAGCCACATCTCTCACTCATCCTTTGTTTGCTTAAACTGGCATCAGGAAAGTGTGGCCTGCAGGCTACATGTAGCTATTTCTTTTTCTGCAGTCCCCTAAACCTCCACACAGCTCATGCACAACTCTCATGTTTCATTTTTCCAGGTGAAAAAAAAATCACCCCCAAATTGACCAAGCCACTACACAAAAACACACAAATTAAATTGTACAGACATCCCTGAGAATCATCAGACTGGACCAGTTGATAGCATTTGGGTAAAAAATAAATGGAGAAATAAATAGATGCAACATTGTGGTAGGCATATACGATGGGTTAGCAAACCAAGAGGAAGTGGTGGAAGATTTTTTTGGAAACAAATCTCAGAAATCTCAAGGGGAAAAGAATTTGTAACTATGGGGGAACTTCAATTACCCTGATAATTGCTGGGCGACTAACTCTATTAAGCATAGGCTCCCCAACAAATTCCTGATGTGCTTTGCATATCATTCCTGTTTTAGAAGGGAGAAGAAGGAACAAGGTGATCAGCAATCTCATATTTGATCCTAATCAATAGGGCAGAGTTGGTCACTGCAATTAAAGTAATCAGTACTTTAGGAGGACATTACAATGTAATGCTAGATTCACAACTGTAGGATAGGGCAAAAAAAGAATATGCTCAGAAGTGGTTTTTGGATTTCAGGAAAGCTGATTTTAACTAGTTCAAGAAAATACTGGGTGGAATCTCATGACTAGACATGCTAACGAAAAAAGACAGCCAGCAACGGTAGGAGTTCTTGAAGAAGAAGCTGCAAAAAGTATAATCGGAAAGTATCCCATGGAAGAAGAAAAGGGGAAAATATCTGAAAAAAGCCAATGTGGTTGCACAGCAAACTAAGAGAAGAAGTGAAAAGAAAAAAGAGAATGTATAAATAATGGAAGGAAGAATGAATCACCAAGGAAGAGTACAGATAAAGTCCAGGGACTGGGCCGATTTTATTCATTATAAATTTGTTCTTTCATCCTTCTCATGCGCCTTGTCTATGGCAAAACAGAATTACTATAAATCATTGATCTCTGCCAACGAGAGGTGCCCACAGTGCTTGTTCTCCTGCTTCAATTCACTGCTAAAACCTTCTTCTCCCCCTGTCTTTTCATCATTTTCCCCCACTGACTTTGTCAACTACTTCCTCACAAAAGTCACTACTATTTGATCTGAAATTGTTCCTCCTGATTTGCCCCCTACCATGAATCTCCTGGTACCTTCTACTAATAAACTCTCTGTGTTTCCACCTGTATCTCTGGATGAACTCTCTACACTGCTAAATTCTTCCAAACCTACAACTTGTTCTCTTGATCCTATTCCCTCCCATCTTCTAATCTCTATAACCCCTGCTTTTCTGCCCTCGCTCCTCTATATCTTTAATCTCTCTCTCTCTTTGGGATCCTTCCCTTCGGATTTCAAACATGCTCTCGTTTCCCCAATTCTGAAGAAACCTTCTCTCGACCCCTCTTCTCTGTCTAGCTACCGCCAGATCTCTCTTCTTCCTTTTCTCTCTAAGGTTCTGGTTAAAGACTATATTATTTAGGGAAGCGTTCCCAGGACTGTGCCATCCGCCCCAGGATGCCTCCTTTTAGCTTTGTATTAACAAGCCGTGCCCTCCCTCCAGTCCATCTGCCTTGGTCCTGGCCCCAGAGGGAGAGAAGAACCACTGGACCTCACCCCCTTTCCCATCACCTTCCCTTCTTCCTTTTGTGTTGTCTCTTTTAGACTGTAAGCCTGAGGGCAGGGATCCGTCTAATTTAAGATTGTATGTACAACACTGTGTAAATTTACAGTGCTATATAAATAAAGGTTAATAATAATAATAATAGATATGTAGCCCAAGCTTGCAGGGGGGAAGGTGGTGGGGGGGGGGGAACAAAAACTAAAGCTCAGAATGACCTGAGTCTGGCTAAGCAAGAAAGGAGTAACAAAAAGGTTTGTCAGAGACATTTGAGATAAGTGAGTGGCCAAGAAGAGAGTAGGGCTGCTGCTGAGTATAATACAATTTACCATGCTCCTAAGGAATAGACCACATCATAAAATGCATGTTGCTTGCTTTCTGCTTTCAGAGACAAAATGACCTGGTGCAGAGAGAATTGGAGAAAATTATGTGGCATAAGATACCCTAAAAATCCAGCAGGTAACCACAATGAACAGCACAACCTGATTTTTCCGGGTTATTTTATATTTACATTCAAACAAATGCAAAATTGACTTACTATAGATTCATTATTTTTCCCCAGTCAAACACATTCAAACACATCCAGCACATTATGTAAGCAATGAGACAAATACCTTCAGTGGAATGAGCATGGGCTGTAAAACAAAGGACAACTTTTGGACATTACAAATTGGCAATGTATAGCATTTCCTCTGTGTAATCTTTTGTGTAATGTAAGTCACAATTCATCTCAACAGTCACTTGATGTGATATGTGAGTGGAACAGAGGAAAATATATTACTAAGAAAGCATGAAAGTAGCCACTTATGGGTGTGTTTTTAGTCATTGTTTATTAACCTGAAGTCATATCTTACTGCAAGACTTAAATGATTAGAAGCAGAAATGACAACTATAACCTGTCTGAACAACTTGAAGTGATTTTCTCAAGAAAAGTAGGCAACACCTAATGAACTCCCAACTGTGGTGTGAAAATTATTTAAAACTAAAAACGCCAATGTACCTGGAATACTCTGTCTCCTTACAGCCAATGCTCCTTCGGGTGGTTTTGTCTGGTTTGCAGATTTAGTATAAGGACTCTCATCTGAAACACAGAAAATATTCAAAATCTCAGTTTCTAGGCATGGCATGCATTTCAGCTGACTCCTCAGATGAATTTTATAGCTGCTTTCCAGTGTGACAGTATGGGGTGGGGGGTGGGGAGAGACAACCCTTGTTTATAAAATAGGATCAGAATTATATTACCACATTTCTATCTCACATCAGCCGCTCATATCTATCATTGCTATTACACCAGCTGTCCATGCCACCCAAATGAATGTAAAATTAGAGTGGCCACCTCTGTGGAGGCCAGGGGCCAAATTCCCATCCAGATACCCCTGTGGATGACACTGGTTGATATGCCCAAATACCTCAAATTTAATTCAGATTCCATCTCAAAAGAAAATCAGAAGTGCCATGAAGGTAATGTTTTAGTGTGGCTTTCACGTGAAAATCACCACAATCACACCATTCTTAAAAAGCTGGGCTATTGGAGGACTTTGGCTGACCAGTCAGGGCTCTAGGCCTGTGGGTTACACCTTCCCCACCCATGAAGAAAAATGTAACATGTAATGTAACAAATGAATGTGAGTACATAATAGAGTGAGGAGCAACATAATATTCATCATCATCATCATCATTTTTACCCCGCCTCTCCTGTAAGATCATATATTACTAACAAGAATTGCTAATCAGCTATGGATCCATTCCTCAGCCACATCCACAAATCCCCATCTATACACAAAATGATGCTGCCCTAGACAGAGACAGTCAGACCAGGCAACTATCTGCTCCAACTGGCAACAGAAATCTAAGATCACAAGCAAATTATTATTATTATTATATTATTAATTATATATTGCTGTAAATTTACACAGTGCTGTATATACAATCTTACAAATTAGAAGATTCACAAGCCCAGGAAATTTTGCCACCTGACACAGAAGACAATATGGTGGCCCTCCTCCCCACTCAATGTACAGAAGGCAACTGAACCAGTAGTTAAATTTGACTTGTGACTCTTGTGACAGGACAGCATCTGAGATCTCAGTACAGGGTGTGTAGCAAGTACATTGCTTCCCATCCCACTAACAATGGGGAGTTGCTTCAGGTGGAAAAGCTGAGGGGGCTGCTGTCACTAATGTTCTCTCCCCAGCAACAGATGCCTGAGATGGTTGTCCCCTCTGCCTAATGTTAGGGCTGGACAGGCAAAACATTTCAGGCATCTGATTTGAGCACTCTGCTTTGTGAGCTGCAGGTGGCAAATCAAGGTGGTAAAATGGCTCTCTCTTCACTGAGTAATTCCTTTTTGAGATGCAGAACTGGGGCAAAGCGATTGCATGGATGAGAGCTTCAGGCGCTTCCTCCTACAGTCTTGCCCATCTTTCCCCCTACTCAGAAAAAGTGGTGTGCAGGAGTGCATGGGAGTATATGTAAAGGAATGCATGAAAAAGAGCAGGAGAAAGAGCACTTTTTAATAATGCCCCACTCACCCATTGCATCTGGCTAGGAAAGAATGAGACCCCATAGTTGAAAAGTGATGCCCACAGATTCTTGAAATAGAGATGTGTGTTTGTTCATTTGTGAATGTGTGTGAATGGGTTCATCTGGGGCTGCCACCTCCCACTCCCAAATGCACAGAAATGCTGCACCTGGAAAACTACATAGGGAAGAGGCTATGTGGAATAAGGAAAGAGCCGACATCCCATTGATCTTCAGTCTCAGTTACTCCTTCCTTAAGTGCTTTTTCAATGTAAACAAAGGCAGACAGAGTTAGACCAGGCTAAAGTTACACAGATTGGTGTATAATAGATAGTTCTGTCCAGACTCATCACAGGCCTAAGTGAAAAGGAGATGTGTATTTTGCAGATTGTGGGAACTTTACATCCTCTGACTTTTCATTGTGAAATCTCACTCTTTTTATTCAGTTACTGTGACAAAGAGTTATTTCAGTCCAAAATCAGTGGATTCCCCTGGGGAAGGGAAGAATTTATATCCAGAAAGAGCACATTAATTTATCTGAGCCCTACCAAGGACTAAAATAGGGATCAAAAAATTGTCTGAGGAAGTCATGCCACTGAACATTGTTTACTTACTCAATAAGCAAGTTAGATCCCATTCTGGCTCTCAAGCAGTTCTTAATGTACCATCAAATACTTCTATTTGCATTTTCCCCTCTTTGAACTGGGAGGGCCAATTAGTTTTAAACATATGCATATTTACATATTTTAAGAATAAATGGATAAGGATATCAAAGACTAGCATTATCTCGGGTGGCACCCCAAGATGAGGGGAAAAGAAACCCAGCAGATTAATAAAATATAGGATTTCCCCCCTCCTTTGGACAGACCCTCTGGAGGTTTAATTTTTTTCCCCTTTACTGATTACAGTATTTATCTTTTGTAACATCTAGGATTCCTTTGGAAATTACTTCAAAGTAGGAAGGCCATTCATTTTTATGCAAAATGGAAGTGAGCGTGGTGAGAAGAATTTAAAATCACATTCTGGATTTTTTTTTTTAAGGAACACAAAGGAGACGGAAGCATTTCCTTTTTCAGATATACCATATTCTACTCATATAGGCAGAAAGGAAGAGCAAGCCTCAGCTCCGTTGGCCCACAACAGCCAGGCAGAACAGGGTGCCGACCTCCGTGTTGCCTCCAAGGGGAGAAAATCACTCTGCCATCTCTGTGGCTGGCAGAAAACAAAGTTTTCTCCTTTGTTTGGCATGGTGCCAGAGGAATTAATTTGGTTGCATTTCAATTTAACACATGAAATAAGAAAAAAAAAAACCTAAAACTGGCAAACATATGGGCAAATGGTCATGTGATTATATAATCAGACTGTCCAGTACTGAGCCAAACTCATCAAATCTTTCACTTTAATGTCATTTTTAAAAAAATCAACTGGCATAAGTGCTTATGCACTCTGGGAAACTATAAAGAAACACCAGGGGCATCATTATGGCATGGGGGAGGTTCAGGTCATGCTCGGTGACACCTTAAATGGGGTGATACCACTGTCTTAGTCTGTCTTTTGGCAGAAACAGACTATGACATTGGCTTGCCTGTGTCCTTTTAAAAGATTGTCTGTCTGTGATGCTCAGTTACTGTACTGGGTGACATTAACCTTAGTGACACCACTGAGGAGCACCAAATGATAGTGCGCACACTCTTCCTATGCATGTGCAGCAGTCTCAGCCTTGTCAGACAATCAAATCTGGAGCACAGCAGATTCCAAGGCCTTGCCTCCTACTGCAGGAAACAAGGCCATCTTAATAACTAGAAAGAAATTTGCGTAAGCATCAAATTTTTTAAGCATTCCTAAAACAAATGGTTTGGGAGTGCAGATCTGCTGAATGATGTCTTAAGGAGGTGTTTTATTGTTTCCTCCCATGGCTGTAGTTGGAAATATTGTGATGAGAGAGCCTAAGGGATTTGGGAGGACATTATAAATCAAGGCAAAACCTAAATATAGCCCAATTACAGCCTACTCTCTTTAATCAATGCTATTTTTAATGTGTTTTTAAAGTGTTTTTCAAACTCTCTGCATGGTTTTGCATTTGGCATTTGTAAAATTAGAAAGTAGGAGTGGATTTATTTCTTGCTGAAGTAGATAAATATTGCCAGCATATTTTGTCTTACACCTTCACATATAAAATGGAAAGATGTATATTTAATAAAAGCTAAAATCCAGGAAGATTTTGGAATACAGTCCCCCCCCCCCCCCATCCACAGATTCTGTATCCACAGCTTCAACCATCCATGGCTTGAAAACATTTTTTAAAAATATTAATTTCACAAAGCACACTGTAATGTTTTTAAAAATAAGGACCCCATTTTTTTCTTATTGTTATTGTTGTTAACCTTCTTTGAGTCAATTTCGACCCATGGTGACCTTGTGGATGAGATATTTCCAAGACTCCCTCTCCTCCTTTTGTTATTCTTAGCTCTTACAAATTCATACCTGTGACCTTAATAGAGTCCAGTCATCTAGCATATGGTCTTCCTCTTTTTCTACATTCTTTCAGCTTACCTAGCATTATTGTCTTTTCCAATGAGCTATGCCTTCTCATGATGTGGCCGAAGTACAACAAGCGAAGCATTATCATCTTGGCTTCCAGGGAGATTCAGGCTTCTGGAACTCATTTGTTTGTCTTTTTAGCTGTCCACCTTATCATCAGCGCTCTTCTCCAGCACCATATCTCAAATGAATTGATTTCTCATCTGCTTTCTTCACGGTCCAGCTCTCCGCATCCATTCATGGTAATAGGGGATCCAATGTGAAGTTGAAGGCTTTCATGGCCAGCAGCCATAGTTTTTCGGGCTATGTGGCCATGTCGTAGAAGAGTTTCTTCCTAAGAAACTCTTCTAGAACATGACCACATAGCCCAAAAAACCCCACACAAAACTAGGGAATACAATGGCCTGTACAATTCCTACTTTCATGCTCAGTTGTATATTTTTATGCTTTAGGATTTTGTTTAGTTCTTTCATAGCTGCCCTCCCCATTTCTAGCTTTATTCTGATCTCTTGACTGCAGTCTGCATTCTGATCAATGTATTTGATCACTGATCAGCTGGACAGTGAGGTATGGGAACTCTTTTACTATTTTGACTTCTTCATTGCCTAAGTTGAATTTGTGTATATCCTCCGTGGTCATTATATATATATATGTGTGTGTGTGTGTGTGTGTGTGTGTGTATATATTAGTCCAATTCATAAGTCAAGTCTCAAGTCTATACCTTCAAGTCTCAAGTTGAGTCTGAAGTCCTTGTGAGATATTTTCAAGGCAAGTTCCAAGTTGAGTCTCAAGTCTTACACAATATTACAGGGAAATAATAATAATAATAATAATAATAATAATAATATTTCTAGCCTGCCCCTCTGAACGAGCAATCGGGGCGGGTTACAACAGGGTTAAAAAAGCAGTACAATTAAAATATTCCATCCCATCATCCAACTCCCCCCCTTAAAACAGGATTAAATCACAGCAAAATTAAAGACAATAAAATGAACAAATAAAAATAAAGTAAAAAACAGCAACAAAAGTTCCAACCTGGAGACCTTAGCTGTATGTGGGAGAAAAAATGCAGAAGAGAAAGATGGAAAAACTCAGGAGCTGCATTTCAAGGCCGGAAGGTATTACACTTCTTCTGGTAAGGCCTGCCAGAAGAGATGCGTCTTCAGGGCTTTTTTAAAGCCTTCAATGGATGGAATAAGACGCATCTCGTCTGGCAGGTCATTCCACAGCTTGGGGGCGACAGCTGAAAAGGCCCTCTGGGAAGTCTACACCAGCCTGTTCTTCATGGGCTGTAGCAGATTCCTCCCAGAAGACCGGAGTGTGCGGGGAGGTTCATATGGGAAGAGGCGGTCCGTCAGATAGGATGGACCCGAGCCATGTAGGGCTTTAAAGGTTAACACCAACACCTTGTACTGTGCCCAGAAACTAATTGGCAGCCAGTGGAGGGATTTGAGCACTGGTGTAATGTGCTCTGTCTTAGATGTACCAGTGGCAAGCCTGGCTGCCATGTTTTGAATCAATTGCAGTTTCCGGGTTAAGCACAGGGTAGCCCTATGTAGAGCGCATTCAGAAGTCCAGATGTGTGGTTACCAATGCATGTACCACAGTTTCCAATCCCTCATCTCCAGAAAAGGGCGCAGCTGGCGTATCAGCCGGAGCTGATAACAGGGACTCCTGACTGTCGCATTCACCTGACTTGTCATGTGAAGTGACGAGTCAAGGAGTACCCCCACGCTGCGAACAGAGTCCTGTGAGGAGAGTGTGACTCCGTCTAGGACTGGAAGTTGTATTCCCAAAACTCATTTAGGGCCCGTAACTATGAGTACCTCCGTTTTGTCTGGATTGAGTTTCAATCGATTTTCCCTCATCCAACCCATTACTGCCAGAAGACAGTCATTGAGAGGGGAGACGCCATCTGAGGTCTGAGCAGATGATCTGGTCATGGAGAAATATATCCGAGTGTCATCAGTGTACTGATGACACTGAGCTTCGTATCTCCGAATGATCTCTCCAAGCGGCTTCATATAGATATTAAATAACATTGGGGACAGAATGGCACCCTGAGGAACACCACAACTAAGCTCTAATTTTGGAGGAGCAGCTGTCCCCGAATCTCACCCTTTGGGATCTGCCAGAGAGAAAAGATCAGAACCACCTAAGAGTGGTGCCTCCAATCCCCAATTCTCTCAGCCGATCCAAGAGGATGGAATGGTCTATGGTGTCGAACGCTGCCTAGACATCCAAGAGCACCAGCAGGGTCACACTACCCTTTTCGATGCTCTGGCAGAGGTCGTCAGTCAGAGCAACCATAACCTGCCCTGAAGCTGGTTTGGAAAGGGTTGAGATAGTCGGCTTCATCCAAGACGGCTTGGAGTTGGGAGGCGACTGCTCTCTCGATCACCTGGCTAAGAAAGGATAGCAAGGAGACTGGTCTATAGTTGTTCTTGTCCAGGGGATCAAGAGAAGGCTTCTTCAGGAGGGGCTTAACAGCTGCCTCCTTCTGACAAGATGGAACAATGCCTTCCTTGAGGGACGCATTGATCACATCCTGAAGGAATGTCCTCAATGTGTCCACTCCCTGCACGACCAGCCAAGATGGACCCAGATCGAGAGAGCAAGTCGTCTTTTTCAAGGAGCTAGGCTGTAGTAGGGGGTTTGGCATGAGAAGAATCTGTGTCAGCTCCCTCACAATCCTAAACAGCTCTGCCGGGTGAGACTCTGTGGACGCAATGTGTGCAGAAAAGAGAAATCTCTGCGCTGCACTCAAAGCCTTACCATAGCTGTGAAGATGCAGTCTATAGCGAGTTCTGTCGAATGGGAGCCGAGTCTTTCTCCATTCGCACTCCAGTCGTTGTCCAGCCCACTTCATCTCCCTGAGATCTTCCGTGTACCAGGGTTTACGATTTGGAGCGGGCTGGAAAGGACGCTCGGGAGCGATTGCGTTGATAGCCCTGGTGATGTCAGTATTCCATGTGTATACCAAGGCCTCAACAGAGTCGCTGGCGTTTCCAACTAGCAAACCCTCTAGGGCTTTCTGGAAGCCAATTGGTTCCATAAGCCTTTGAGGGCAGACCATTCTAATAGGACCGCCACCCCCGGAGGGGTGGGAAGTGGCCTTCAGTTCCAGCTTGATCAGGAAAAAAGTAGTAATCCAAGATAGGTGGTTGTGTCCTTTCAAGTCATTTCTGATTTATGGCAACCCTAATATCACAGTATCTTTCCCTAGTAGTAGAAGAAAGACAGGAAATGTTATCCCCAAGCCAAATTTCCTCTCTTCTTTCAACCATTACTTCCATCTTCCAGTCTCTGCTTCTCTCTGCCCCTCTTCTCAGTCCCCTCCTCACCAGTTTATCTCACTTTCCCTAACTGCCAGCAGACCCTTTCCTTTCTTTTTGGACAGAGGAAAAGGAAGGGAATCTGTCAACGTTATTGTAATGACAAAATAAGGGAACATCAGAGGTTTGATCAGACTGAAGTTAGAGAGGGCTCTGTGTGTGTGTGTGTGTGTGTGTGTGTATGTGTGTTAGGTAGGTAGGTAGGTGAGTGAAACTGAGGGAGAGCCCTGAAGGGCTGAAAAGGTACGAGCACCTGAGGAAGGAGGAATGTGTGTGGAAATGTGTTACACAAGAATCATATTATTACTGAAAGGAAACCTTCTTCCCCTCCATGGCTGAGCCACTCATGTGAGAAGATGGCAGTGGCTGAGGCAAAGCAAGTTAGGGTGGAGGTGGGAGTGAAAGAAGGATGAATGTGTTATGTTACTGAACCAAGCCCAGCAAGTCAGTTGCTAAAAAATATGCAAGTCTCAAGTGAAGTGGAATCGGTCAATAATTATTACTAAGTCGAGTCCCTGCAGCAACTTAAGTCTGACTGTGCAAGGCACTTTCTTCCTTGATCTTCCTTAGTAGTTGTTCCACATCTGTGATGTTTTCTGTTAGTAGTATGGTGTCATCTGTGTATCTTAGTTTGTTGATATTCCTCCCTCCTATCTTCACTCCTCCTTCTTCTGTGTCCAAGTCTGCTCTTCGTACGATATTTTCTGCATACAAGCTGAACAGATAGGGTGAAAAGATGCAGCCTTGCCTGACTCCTTTGTCAACTGGGAACCATTCTATTTTTCCATATTCTGTTCTAATTGTACCATTGTATTTAATGGGACTTTAGCATCCATGGAGTTTGGTATTCATGGGGATCTTAGAATGAAACCCGAGTGGATATCAAGGGCCCACTGTATGTTGTAGGGAGCAATTCCCCAGAAAGCTTCTGTCACAGATTTCTCATCTGGATGTGGAATTCCCTTTACCATAAACAAATGAGTAAAGAGTCATGTGGTGTGAAACTGACAGATGGAAACTAAACAGATGAAGCAAACAATACTCATGAGGAGTGTTAGAATTCCACACCACTTTTAATCATATACATAGCTCAAATCATCACAGGTTATATCATCTCCCTTTGCCAACTGTACACTACTACAGCAAGCTGAGGCTGGATTTCTACAATATAGAGGCATGGAAGCAGTCCAGCATATTGGCTGTGTGAAAATAGAAGCCCATGCCACTTAGTGAGAGGAAAAAGATTTGGCATGCACTGCAGCAGATCTCTGAAATGTAAACTGGCTGTTCTGTCTGTGAGATTGTTTCTGCAAGTGAATGCTCCCAAAAGCAAAAGAATAAGCACAGATTTTTAGGGACTTGTGCAGCACTATTCACGCAAATGAGCTTCAGAGTCACTTTTCTTCAGAGTTTGGAAAAATTACCTACTACAATTTTTAGCATCCTTGAGTCAGTATAGATAGTGGCCATGGTAGCCTGGGGATTCTGGGAGTTGCAATTGAAAAAAGTAATTTCTACAAACTCCTCATATGTTGCTCTACAAGCCACCTAGCAAGCTGTTCTCAAATGCAAGTGAGGTCAATGTCAGAAGTGACCTCTGAGCAATGATGTCAATAGGGTTGGTGTCACCAGGTGCAGTATCTCATGGTGCCACCCCCCCCCCATTGACCTTCTCCAATACCATAACATACAGAATGCTTAGTAATGTTTTTTATATTAATATCTTACTCATAAATCGTAATTCTCATATATCACTGAATATAATGGCAATACTTTCGATATAAACAAGTGGCAAATTAACTTTATACTTTTAATTTACAATATCGCATGCACAGTCTAAATGTATTTAAATGTATAGTTTCATGTGGTTAAAGTGAAAACTTGTTAAAATATGATTTTAGATGATTTTTTTTTAAAAATTAAAAATTAAATTAAAAACACATGGGGTTTCTCCTTTTTCTTCTCACTTAGCCTTGTCCAATTCATTCCATCTCTTCAGCATTTTAAAGGAATACAGGTGAATGCCACAACAGGTGAATGCCACAACCAATGTCTGCTGTTTGGGGACCAGTGATGTCACTCCTCCTTAGGGTGTCACCTGGTGTGGCCTGCATCCCCCCACACACCCCTATTGATATCCCTACCTTAGAAGATGAGAACTTTGGAGATAACAAGGACAAGGAAATGTTCCCCAGGTCCATTCAATAAGAGCTCCTTGGATTTCAGTCATCACTGAAAAGAGTCATTATTGAAAAATGCTTTCTTTATAAGGTATCTTTGTATATACTCTTAATATACCCCTGCAAAGTACATTTTATTCATTAGATTCTAGAATGTGATGGTAATATCATAGTGCTTAAATATAAACCTAACCCCCCCCCCCCCAAAAAAAAAACACAACAACACAGATACTCTGGCATATGTCAGCAATTCCTGAAACAATTTCTGGCAGTTTCAGTCTGTGTGATGCTGGAGTTCAAGATAAGAAGATACATGCAGGGAAGTGATGCATTTCAAGACTAATTGTAGGGAAGCCGATCAAGGAGCAGAGTACAGAAGTAGTCACTTAGGAGGTGATATTCATGTATAGAGAAATGAATGCCCTTCAAAATTATGAAGGATGTTAGTGTAATTTGATCAGGTGACAAATGCCAATGTGCCCCATCTATTCACCTCAACATTAGGAAGAACTTCTTGACAGTAACAGCTGTTCGACAGTGGAACACACTGCCTTGGATATTGGTGGGGTCTCCTTCTTTTTAAACAGAGGGTGGATGGCCATCTATCTTGAGTGCTTTGATTGTGTCTTCCTGCATGGCAGGAGCTTGGACTGCATGGCCCTTGTGGTATCATCTAACTCTGTAATTCTATTAAAAATTCCAGATGGCATTGGCTGTTTGCTAGTGGCAATGGCAGCTTGTGATCCCATCTAGGGATTGTGGATAGGGATCAAAAGAATATTTATTATTGGCCCTCTACAGATGGGCAGGAAGGGGAAGTGAGATGCCACCCCTATTTGCCCTGCATTGTTGCCACGGCGACCGCATGGCACCGGCAACAAGGTGCTTCAAAAAGGAGCTGTGAAATGTGGCTCTTTTCCATGCTGCTGCCAAGGCACCATTAGTGTCCTGGAGTGGCACAGTGAGTCCCTTGTTCACCATGCCATTTAGAGGCGGCGTATGAGGCACGTCATCAGCAAGCACACTGTCTAAAGGTGTGCATGCCCAAAATTGCACCGGGAGAGCATGGAGCGTGCAGACACTCCATGCTCCCCAGCCCTAATTTTGGCCCCAGGCTGCTGCAAAGTGGCAGTCTTTACCAGGCCATTATTTGGGTGGAGGGGAAATGTTAACTTACTCAGGCTTGCATCCTTCTGAGGTTGCTGAAATGAATACCCAGATTGCTGGGGGCAATAGCTTACACTATGTAAAACGCTTAGAGAGTGCTTAAGTGCACTGATAATTAGTATAGAAATGTACTTGCTATTACTATTTGGAGATTTCATTGGGGAAAAACAGCAAAATTTTTGCAGTTTTCTCCTAGTATTCACTTGTAGTGAGCTTTTCAAGGAATTGTTCCACATAGAAATACACTCAGATCTTCAGTGCAAAAAACAGAAGTATATTTTTCATGGAAGGATATTTTGCACTGAAGATACTACTTCCTACACAGAAAAAAAGCAAGTATATTTTTGTGCAGAAAAAATTCCTAGAACACTTAGCAAGGTATGAATACTGGGAGAAAAGTGCAAAAATATTTGCTTTCTTCTACAGGAAGGGAAAAATGTTTTGATCCTTGGAAGCAAGGAGAAGATGAACGAAGATTTTTATCTCTAGTCTGATCCAGAAAAGCAGTGAGTGCTCCATCCCTATTACTTATCTCACTTAGAATAATATAATCATAGAGTTGGAAGAGACCACAAGTGCCCTCCAGTCCAACTCCTTGCCATGCAAGAACTCACAATCAAGGCACTCGTGACAGATGGCCATTCAGCCTCTGTTTAAAACCCCCCAAAGGAGACTCCTATCAAAGTGATTTTTAAAAATACATTTACCTTCAAATCAATCCTATATGAATTTCAAATACTCATTTCAAAGTCTAGACAACAGAGTGCAAAATCTCTAAGGCCGTCCAGTAACTTTATAGGGAAGCTGAGATTTGAAGCCAGGCTTCCCAGATATCAGTTCAAGGCTGAGGTTGCAGTGCACTGCAGAAATAATCTTGTTTGATCACACTTTAACTGTCATGACTCAATGCTATGGAATTCTGGGAACAGTAGTTTATGAGACATTTAGCCTTCTTTGAAGATTATCACACTGGGGCTTACCATCTCTCAATCATCCCTGGATCGTTGAGGAAGCGCGCATGTATGAACGGCTGGTGCACTTCGTCAGCATCATTTAATCGTCGGCTCCCTCTATCTTTACTGAATCATTCAGGGAGAGTGAATTTCCTCTTAATGCAAAGTTTCTGTTAAGAGGAAATTCACTCCCCCTGAATGATTCAATAACACTAAAGGGAGCCGAGAATTCCATGACACTGAGAAAGCACGCCAGCTTTTCATACATGCGCACTTCCTCAATGATCCAGGGACAATTGAGAGATGGTAAGCCATCGTGTGATAAACTTCAAAGTCAGAGACCTCTGGTGCCACAACAAACTACAATTCCCAGAATTCCATAGCATCAAGCCATGGTAGTAAAGTGATGTCAAATTGGATTATTTCTGCAGAACAGATGCAGCCTGGGTCCCTTTTTATCTTTAAAAGGGACCCAGTCTGCATCAGAATTAATTTGTTGGGTAGTACATCTCTGTACTGGATGGTACTGAAGCCAGGGCCAAAAGAGCCAGAATCAAAAATGCCTCCCCATTTCCTCCAGGAGGTTATCTGTATGGGTCAGATGAGTAATGTACCCCCCCCAGCCTCATTTTGTCATATTTGCATGATGCACCCCAAAGCCTCAGGTCCAGGATTAGGATGGATCCTGGCAGATTGTACATGGATACAGTGGATCCAGCCTGATCCCGAGGAAAACAGGGCTTAACACAGGTCAAATTGACCCATTGTGTGCCATGGAGTTTCCCAGAATTTTGATGGCAATTCCCAGCTGATTACGTAGATGGCCCCGGCATGCTCCTTCCTGCACCATTGTCCCAACTGAGAAGGCCCATGTTGCCGCACCTGACATGGAAATGGGGCACCTGGCCATGAGGGTGCAGCCATGTGCCCTGTTCCTGCATCGGATGCAGTGATTGGGAGGATTCTCAGAAGGGGTGTCAGTGCAGGAAGACAAAAAGCATGTGCCAGTAGCAAGTCCCTGGGCTGGCACAGGACTGAGCATATAAACATTCACCCATCCCCATGCTGGCACAGGGACCAGCCCTGGTTAGCACCCAAGCCAGGATAGTACAGGCTAAGCTCCTGCTGTCCTAACCTGTCTGTTGAGGCTCCAGGCTTTCAGGGAATGGTAGATCACTCTTGCCAGTTTTGGAAGAGTTTTGGAAACAGAGCTGGGACAAATTCTTTTTTGAGACTACTGTTCCCAGGATTGTCCAGCCAGCATGGCCAGTGGTAATTCAAAATGTATTATAGTCCAAAAAGGTAACTTCTTTCACTTCTGTATTGAAATTAGACTAAGAACTGCTTGCTGCCTCAGCATAGCAGATTTCCCATCTCTTGATGCAGTCACCAGACCATACTAATGAATAATCCTAAAAAGCTGAAGCAAACTAAAGGCCCATAAACTAAAAAATGAAGTGGTATTTATTCAGACTGGTGCAGGCAGGCGCATATGCATATTTTACCTTTCTCCTTTACAGAGGTATCATATTACAGGAATCTACATCTACTTCTACAGTAGAAATATCATTACTATGTAGATGCATTCCTTGAGATGCATTCATTACAAGAATAGATTTTTTTTTAAAATTTTCTCTGGCTGTGAGATTAGACAGCCTGCGATAAACAAACCATTTCTAGCAAGTCATTATGTTGTTCTGAGGCAACTGCTGTGCCAGCAATTCCCTCAACCCAGTGACTACAGAACATTTCTTTTTATGTAGCTAACTACAACTGTATTTTCCATTGGTACAGAGATAGATATCTAGCACGCATTTTTGTGGGGGGAGTTTATCTATAGAAACTATCAAATTATGTAGAAAAGCTACATGTTAGCCCCACTTTTAAATAAAAGTGTCAGTAGCATTGCTGCTTTAGAAAATACTATCTATTATGATTGCTTTCTTGAATTATTATTTTTTTATTTATATAGCAGACATATAGTGATTTTGAGCTTTATAGATCTCTGTATTGTAGGTTGTCAAAGCATTTTATATCTCTTACTCATCTTGATATTGGTCCTCATGGCTAAAAGCTTTACAGATCACTTGGTCTGAACCAATTCATTTTATGTTCCATAATATATGAAATTAAATCTTTTGGAGTATAGTCTGTATCTACTAAAATGTTTACAGCAATTTTTTTTTAAAAAAACTTCATATATGGGGCAACAGAGAAGGAACAATTTGGCAAGCACTCATATACATTTGGATGACTTTTGGAAGAGTTACCAGTAATTTCCATGGTAACTCTTCCAAAGATTTTCTTCCCTATATCAACTTTTCCACTAGAAGCTGGACAAAAATATTTAAATTAGTGGCAAAAAAAATTAAACAGATTTAATTATTTCTAATAAACCACAATGAACTGCTCAATAGAATCTCTTTTAGTATATGAATAAAAAGGATTAAGAGTACTCAATATTACCTGGTAATATTATGCAATTAAGGGACTGTACAGATGGGCAGCATGAAGTCACCCCTTTAGTGGCTGGATTGGTGCCGCAGCAACCACATGCTGTGGCACCGAACCAGGCTCTGAAGAGCGCAAAAAGGAACCACAAAAAGATGCTCCTTTTTGCTCCCTCTAAGGGGCGTCATAGCTGCAGCGGTGCAGCTTTGCGATGCCCTTTTGGTGCTGCATCATTTAGATGCAGCATTGGGGTCACACAATGATTCTTTGTGCCATCTAGAAGGGTGTGCGGCATAATGACATAATGGGGCAGAGTTACGGCATCCAGTGTGCGGACACTGCGCCGGTCTGTACACCACCTTTGTTATAATCACTTTTGCAGCTGTATGTGTGGTCCAAAAGGCCTGTTCCTTCTGGTCTGGCTTTGGCCTGTTTAGACAATGCAGGCCAACAGTCACAGGCTGAGAATGGGCAGATCGGACACCATTCTGGTGGAATTTGTCTGACCTCGGCCCAAAAGGCCCTTAGACTGGTCTAAAACAAAATGGTCGCTTGTGCTGGAGTTTCTCAGAAACATAGCTGGTAGACCAGACAGCTGTGAGCCCCCTTACCTGCCATTGCTGTTTTCCTTGCAGGCCCCAGTCACAGCCTGTGATGCTGGAAAGGGGTGCCTGCTCAAATGGATGAAACCATGCATCTTGTTTCTGCCTTTACGGACCACATTGGGAACCTGCAAGTAGAATGGTGGCAGTGGCAGGTAAGGGGTCAGGCATTAGTACTCCATGGTGTGGTGGCAGTTGAGCCTCTGAACACTCACCCTTCACTGTGCCAGACCATGTAAGTGCAAGGGGCTGGAATAGACCAGATCCATGCAGGACATGATGGGGTTGGTGGGTCCATCATATTGTGCCCCATGCATTCAATCCCATTGCAGTGGTACTATTCAGACAGTTCAATGCAGGCAGAACAGGAATGATAAAAGAACAACTATAGGAGCATTTTGGTAAATATAAAAACAAATAGACCTACAAGAACAATAGGTTGTGTCATGGACTGCCCTGGGTCTAGAAGGAGAGGGACTCTGAGGACTCTGACTCTGAGGCAGAGACAGGCGTTGGGCTGGGGGACCTCCCTGCAGTCACCCAGGACAAGCAAGACTCTGATGAGGAATCAACAGATCCTACCATGCCAGTCCCTGGACCCTCTGAGAGACAAGCCAAAGAATCATTAAGACGCTTCTCCCAGCTGAAGGTCAAGAGGAGAGGATAACAGCTGAGGCATGCCGAGGTTCTTTAAAAGGAGCTAGATGACCCACTCTCTTGTGGCTGACAATCTATTCTCAAGGCTATGGCATCACTCTGATCTCTGATACCCTGAATTGGAATCTGGATTCTTGGAATGGATTTTAGACTACATTTATGCTTAACCGTTTTGGTTTCTTAATTGATACTTGCCAAGGCTTTGCAGTCTGGGCTCTTACTCTGAATTCCTGCCTCCTTCAGTTGCTAAATAAGGTAAAGCAGGACAGGTTGGGAATATGCTTTCTCCAAAGATTGCTCTAATTTTTTCACCAAACACATTCAACTATGTTGATGAACTATTGTAGAAGCAAAGGTTTATGAGACCATTAATGCTTGCATCTGGAGAGATATGCTGTACTTTACAAATTGGATCAGCCATGGACATATTATATCAGATACAGACCTTGTTGCCAAACTAAATCAAACACCACCACCATTTTCCCAGTTCCTTCAACTTCAGCAAAGTAAAACAAATGGGAGGTAAATATGGTTAGCCTAGACCTTGTACTACAATTGAGCCATTATTCTTAAATTCTTAGGCAACAAAACAAAACAAAACAAAACGGTTAGTAAGCTTTACTCATTACTTGTAGAATTAGACATATCACATATTCATCCTACTTACCAAGATAAATGGAACATACATTTGTATGAAACAAATAAGTTCTCTCAGTACATCTGATAGAATGCAAATGGCTTTTTGAAACAATTCCAAGATTAATAAATTCAAATTGTAAAGAAAATCGTTACAAATCTATTTACCAATGGTATTTCATTCCACATAAACTGAATAAGATCAATCTTATTAAAGTGCTCTGTTGGAGTTGTAAAGCCACAAAAGCTGATTATCTTCATATTTAGGAGAATGTGGAAAAATAAAAATAAAAATCTAGAACTTCATCTTATTAATAATTAATGATTCAACAGCTACAGTTTGCCCTCATCTCCAAGGCTTTTCCTATTATGCATACCAAATACAACTGTAGAGTTTGCTGACTTACAGATTATTACTTCTTCACTCATGACAGCTAAAATATGTATTGCCTGGTTGTGGCAAGCCAAAAATACTCCTATAACATCTTGGTTAAAGAAGATGTGGGAAGTGGCTTTAATGATTAAATGTATTTATTATAAACAAGAATGGAATTATCAGCAGAATAAATGATTTATTGAAGATGGGTCTTAGTTATTAATTAGTGGAATGGAAGAGTTGGCAAAGACACTTTCCTTTTTAATTTATCTAGTTAATTTAAGGATGTGTTTGTTTATATGCTTCACTGTCTATCTTAATTTAGATTTGCCATTTGAAATAATAATAGAGTTTATACTGAGTTGAGATAAAATCATAGCCCCCTTATATTGTCTAATATATGCAAATAAGAATACTGTTTTTCAGACTTAAAAAAAGATTTTCAAAATGATAAAATAAAAACATAAAACTTTAAAGAAAGTCTATAAAGTTACTTTAAAAAATTAATTAGTTATATGTGTAGTTCCAAGGTCCCAAAGTAGTTTCCATTATAGTTGCAAGCTGTAAAAAGTAAGTTCTTGTTTCTCAAAATTAACAAGTTATTATAAGTTTCTTTTTTATGGGTTTTCAGGTTATGTAGCCATGTTCTAGAAAAGTTTATTCCTGATGTTTTGCCGGCATCTGTGGTTGGCATCTTCAGAGAATGTTGGTCTGGAAGAAAGTTGTGTGTATATATATATATACCCTATGATCCTGGGTAGAGAGGAGTGATTTGCATGTTAATCTGTGTATTGTTCTATTGCTAATGACAGGCCTCAGGATGGGATGATATGCAAAGAGGATTAGTGTCTGCTTGATTAGTGATCATTGTCTGCTGGGAAGTCCCTGACCCTACGGGGTTTCTCATTTGCATTTGCTGAGTCTTTGCTGAGGGCTGGAGAAAGGCAGTCTTTAAGTGTTGGGTTTCAGGACTGGTAGCCAAATTTTGTTTACTTTCAATGTTTCTTCTTTCCTGTTGAAGTTATCCAGGCATTCAGTGGCTTCCCTGTGCATTCTGACCTGACAGTTGTTGGCATGGTCCAGAATTTCAGTGTTTTCAAACAGCATTTTATGCCCAGGATGGTTTATAGCATGTTCTGCAACTGCTTTTTCTGGCTGATTCAGGAGCTGTGTAGACTGGCCATTAAGGTCAACCTGGGGGTGGGGGCGGTGTGTGGCATCCATACAACACACGTCCTGACTCTGCCCTGTGGCGGCGTGACATTGAGCACTACTCCACATGGTGCACAGCTTCATGGTGCTCCTCTAGTGCTCCACATGACGCAGAACCAAAGGAGCACCTTAAAGGTGTGGTGCTGCAGAATTGTGCCCTTTCCATAGTGCCAAAAGGAGCCGCTTTGTGTGGCTCCTTTTTGTGCCCTGGAAAGGCCAAATCAGGGCTGTGGAGTGCGGTTTCCCCAATTCGGTGCACGGCAGGGGGTTGGACTGGATGGCCCTTGTGGTCTCTTCCAACTCTAAATTTCTATGATTCTATGAGGCAGGTGCATGCTGCCCTTAGGGGCGTTTTGCACAGCCTGTCAGTCTGCAGTGTCTTTCATGTTCTTGATTCGTATTAATTCTTATTCGTGGGGGAGCCCAGCCCAGCTCAGTCCCCTGCTCCTTTTTTGCCTCCTGTCTTGCTGGAAATTTGTTTTTATTTTGTTTAGTTTTGCAGCAATTGACACCGGGAAGATGGTGACGGAGGGCTGGAGAAAGGCAGACTTTAAGTGTTGGGTTTCAGTAGTGTATGTGCAGAAAGCAATGCAATAAAGCTTGACCTGGGAAATAATGGTGTCCTGGACTGCGACCAGCACACACAAACGCTGATAAGAAGGGCTCAGCAATGAAACTAGCTATGCAGCTGGGAGAAAGTCTACAGACCTCGGTATTGTCCGAAAGAGCAAGCCAAAAGCCAGAATCAGGTCACGGAATTCAGTTCAGTCCAGGGTCAGGGCAATCAGAAGGTAGCAGTAGTCCAGTTCATTCCAAAGTCATAGGTTCAAGGCAAACAAGGTTTCAGGAAACACAGAGCCAGTGTTGGCAGCAATCACACCAAAGGAATTTGCAATAAGTTCTGGGAAAGAGGTGGTGTTCCCCAGCTGGTTAAATAAGAGACACCCTCCTTTGTGCCAGCTGAAGCTTGTCTGAAGATTGTTTCTCTGAAAGCCTCCGGGACCGACACAGGGAAGCACTCTCAGCTCTCCTTTCCTTAAAGGAAGGAACCTTCATGCTTGGTTCTTCCCCGGGGGCCACACTCAGCTGCTGAGCTTCTGAAGGGAGTTCCACAGTGCTAGAGCCTGGCTGAGCCTCAACTCCTGAGGCTGGAAGGTCAGGGCTGTGTTCTGGCAGGGCAGAACTGGGACCTTGCATAGCCTCAATCTCGTCTTGCACCTGAGGAGGCACAGTCTCCTCCTCCTCCTCCTCCTCCTCCTCCTCCTCTTGGCTGGTCATAACATCGGGACATGATTCTACTGTAGTTATGTGTGCTTACATACCACAGTTGTCTCCAGAATTAAGCAGATTAACTTGCCTCACCAGCTACCCTGGCATATTGAAAAAGCACAGATCTATAAGTTTCACCACCAAATCATAAAAAGGTGAGATTGTTGTAACGGAAAAAAACAAACAATCAATCAAACAAACAAACAGAACCCGGGATGCATTTTGGAAGAAGCTTTCATGCAGTTTCCAGGCTTATCTGACTTTGCTGTTTCATTTCACATGCTATAATGTTAGTTTTAAATGAAAAGTTTGCTAAAACATTTTGAACACATTTTGATCATAGAATCATAGAGTTGGAAGAGACCACAAGGGCCATCCAGTCCAACCCCCTGCCATGCAGGAACTCCCAATCAAAGAATACCCAACAGATGGCCATCCAGCCTCTGCTTAAAAACCTCCAAGGAAGGTGACTTCACCACTCTCCGAGGGAGTGTGTGATCTGATCTTGGAAGTTAAACTCAGTCAGCCCTGGATGGGATTCTGCAAATTAATACCAGGTGCTGCAGGCTTTATTTCAGACGAAGGGACTGGCAAAACCACCCCTGAACATTCCTTGAATAAGAAAACCATATGAAATTAATGGTATTGCAACAGGTAATCTGAATGTGCATGCATGCACATTCACACACACATGCAGGAACTCATTCCTATTCTTTCCATGTTATTTCTACATACCTCTGGTGCCAAAGTTTCAGTTAAATAAGTAAACACATCTATTTTGTTCATATACCATAACTTTTCCTGTTAGCTTTATTTATTTTTATGTTACTACCCTGTGCTAGTACAGAAAAACAGTTGTGTTCTGCTTAACCTCCTTTCATGATAACATTCTGCCTTTTTGTATATTTCACAGTGTAGCATAAGTATTTTCTCAAAATCTTCTGAATTTCCTGGAAATTTAAATTTTTCAGAAAACTTCCAAGGAAAACTGTAGCCTTACTGTTTATAGTGATCTTTCTTTGATCCCACTCTTCCTTTTACATGGGGCACTATGTATACATCAAGATGACAGACAACAAAAAAGAACATTAATTTGCATATTAGCTGCATATGCTAAGGTGTGTGTACATTTTAAAATAATACATATAATTTTAATCAAACTTGAGAATCATGTGGCTCTCCAGATGTTATTGAATCACAATGGCCACCATTCCCCATCATTAGTTATGCTGGCAAGGGCTTTGGGGAGTTTTAGTCAACAATATCTGGTGAGTCATACAATCCCATTCCCAAAGTTTAAACAGAAATATGTCTCTTCGCAATGGGAAAGAATGTGAACAAGTAACTGGTTTGCCTCCTCTATTTGTTGTTCATGCTAGTCTTGATTGACAACTTTCAAGATGCTTGCTTTGCCTAATTCTGAGGATTCTTTATCTTTCAACCAGCTTTGGACTGGACAGGTCTTCAAATGAGAGGGCATCTTCTAAGGAAGAAATTTTACTTAGAAGTTTCATAAATTCTTTTTAGTGATATGATGGTGTATGGATTGCTGGTTACTTTTTTTTAATGTGTAATGTTTATATCCTAATTTCCATTTGTTAAGCTTTTCAAATAGTGCACAAATGTAAAAAAAAAGTGTATTTCTAATTAAAATTCTACTTGATTTGATTCAAGGGTTTCCTCAGTGCTAGCACTAATATTTTTGAAAGTATGCACATCCATGGCAGTAATATCATTTTTCAAAGAAACCTCAGCATGCTCTTCATCAAATAAAGAAAAGTACACATCTAAAGAGGAAATATCTGGCCTTAATGTGTGCCAAAGGCAATAGGGATTACAAGTAGGAAAATGTTAAATATTTCATTCTCATGAAGTGTGGGTGAGATATTGAAGCAAAATAATATGATGACACTATTTATAGAAAAGCGCTTAAATTAGCTGTATCTCAAGACCTGAAGATGATTTTAAAACTTTAAAAGTGTCAACATTTTGAAACATTTCCCCCCTAAAGACTGAGAACTCTTTGTTCAGAAATTTAATTTTAAATTATGAAATTAGAGCTAATATTTGCCTACTGTTACCACTACCATCCTACAACACTAGAAAAAGTAATAAAGGAATGCAGAGACAGAGCATTTTCTTTCAGATATGTAATATACATGGTCTAAATTATCTGCTTCATAAACCTGCAAAATGTCAACAATCTGTTATGCACATAAATTGCCCTTTTTCATTCAGGCTTGTCAAGGAGTCCGTGGACAAATCATCAATGAAGTGATCAATCACCTTCTACTCAATGGTTCAAAGAGCCCAATTTTAAATGGCTAGTAGCTCCTAATGCATTTTAAACAGTTACTCTAAATAGCACATTTAGAACCCTGCTCCTTTTGTGGCACATTTTTTGCACTTGCTATTTCCTTCAGATCACAGCAATTAATTCCAGACTCTCAAGATCACAAGAATTTTAGGCTGAAACAATTTTTTTAATGCTCTGACATCTAGCCTTTAACTAAAACATACACACATACTTCTAAAACTGCATGCCTCCCTGCTGCCACTTTCCCCATAAAGATATTATTTAGAGTATAGTAACAATTTTAATTTTTGCACAGGTTTACCAGGCATTGTAAAGTTACAAGGATGGTAGTGTATCTTAATTTCATCTGAGGTTCATGGGTACCTCAAGATGGGCTAAAGATAGATACCGGTAGGTAAATAAATAAATAAATAATCTTTAACAGTTTGGGTCCTAGGAAGTGAGGCCTATGACTCACTTTCAGAAAAAAAGATTTTCCTGTTTCTGCCTTCCCATATCTGCCTTTTGAGGTTCTGAATTGCTTGAAAGTCAAAGTACTGTAACAATAGAATTTGATGGGGTCAATGTGCTGTAGTTATGAGGGATGGTAGCAGAACAAGCCAGAGAAGTTCCCTTCATACAGACATACTGTATATGGAAGTGCTTTTGCTAGGACTCCATTAAATCCAAACCATTATTTTGAAAAGACACTCAGAGTCACTCCTCCACATTTGCAGATTTGACTTTTGAGGATTTGATTATTTATGGATTTAATTAATATGTTCTTTCTAAGAGTCTGTCAGCATATCTCTGCCCAGTGGAAGCCCCTCTTCCCTGCCAGCGATGTCACCCAGTGCAGGCAAGAGGGGCTTCCAGGGTTCAGGGCTTCTGGGGGCAGGGCCAAAAGGGTAATTCCCCCATCTCGCTGCTGTTGCATGTAGAATGGCACTGTGGCAGTGATGTGTGAGGTGCGCAATGCTCAACTCTCTCAGCACCTCCTGGCCTTTCGAGTCTCACATGGCCATGGCTATGCAGGACCTGGAAAACAGACACCTCCCACCCCATGGCTTTCCAAGTCCCATGTGGTCATGGCTGTGCAGGACCTAGAAAGCAGCTGCCCATTCCCCCTGAGGGGTACTATCCCACAGGGTATCACCCGGTGTGGTGCACACCAGTGACACCACTGAATCTGCCTAACATCAATCATGCTGGAGGACCCAGAAATTCCTACAGAAAACATTTCTCTAGGCATTTGAATGCCCTCCAGAATGATTTCATGGTCAACTTCCAGCATATTTTGACCACAGACTATTACCTGAGGACCTAGAGATTCCTACAGAAATGTTATCTCAGGTTAATTTTTTTTAATTTGTGGGTTTTTGCACTTTCACAGGGGTCCTGTGCCACTAACCCCAGTGAATGTGGGGGGCCCACTGTACTGTAATATCCCCCCATCCCCTTGAATATATAGTGGGCTCTTGGTATCCCTGGGGGTTTGGTTCCAGGACCCTCCATGGATACAAAAATCTGTGGATGCTCAAGTCACATTCAATAGAGTGGCATAGTAAAATGGTATCCCACATATAAAATGGCAAAATCAAGGTTTGATATTTGGAATTTATAGTTTTCAAAAAAATATTTTCAAACTGTGGATGGTTGAATCCATGGATAAAGAATCTGTGGGTATGGAGGACCAACTGTAAAAGAAAGGAACTCATATCTGGTCATATCTGTGGCTCTAGGTCCTATAGAGTCACTGATGCTTGGCTAGTCTGCTGTGGGGATCAGTGCTGACTGGTGGCTTTCACATCAATGGAGTAGTGAATATTGTCTGGATTATAGTTTTCACATTAAAGGAGCAAACCAAGATGCTGAACCCTATTTCCAAAATAGGCTCAGCAGCTTGGATAATTTCTTTAAAGTGTGAACTAAAGCCTGGAAGAGACTGATCACTTTCAGTGAGAGGGGAGCCACCAGCCATCACTAGTGAGGCTGTGGGTATCTGCTTAAATTATCTCTGTATGAAGTCCAGTACTTTCTTTCATAGCTTTTGCTGCCCACTACAGTACATGAGGTAGGCCAGCTCACCCGAAACATATTCATATAATTGACATGCTGGTGTGGGAAGTCTCTTTCTAACAAAGACTAGAACTCCAAACTCCACCACCACCACCACCACCACCACCACCACCACCTCTAATGGATTTCTGCTCACTAAGTGACTGAGATGTTTTGGGGATTCTAGCAGCTGTAGTCCAAAAACATTTTTTTTTAAATGCTCCCTTCAATCATAACAGTAATGGGGAGTCCAAAGAATAAATGAAGCTCATGGAAATCAGAGAAACAGTTTTATAGCCAGACAGAAGCAAACTAAGCCTCATGTTGTAACACTGAGAGAAGGCAAAAGTGAGATTTCACAGCTTCTGTTCCACCTTGCTTACACTCTGCTGTGAGCCTGCATGGTGTAGAGGTTTGAGCAATGGACTATGACTCTGGAGACTAGAGTTGGAATCCCCACTCAGCCATGGATACCCATTGGGTGCCCTTGGGTAAGACATAGTCTCTCCGCCTCAGAGAAAGGCAAGGGCAAAACCCCTCTGAAGAAATAGTCTCAAGCAAAGTCCTTTGAGTCACAGTAAGTTGGAAATGACAAGAAGGAACACAACAACAGTAGCATTCTGTTGCTCCAGCAGGCAACATGGCTGAATTTGCAAGTAATAAGAGTTGAACTTTAACATTAGGAACAATGTCTGAAAGCTAAGAGCTCTTAGACAATGGAACAGATTGCGTTGGAGAGCGACAAGCTATCTTAGGCCTGAAACATGTGGGCAAAAAAAGAGCGACTTCCAACTGCTCCGGGGACACAGGACCAGTACAGATGGACCCAAAGGGCCATCCTGGCAGCAATACTAGGGTTCTGGATCACACAGCAACTGCACAGTCCAGAACCCTAGTACAGCATGGCACCAGCATCATGGCAGCCCCTCATCCACATGGGGGCCACCATGACGCCGATGTCACTGCTGGGCACCCAAATGGGGCACACAGGAAGTGGCATCATGGTCACTTCCTCTATGCGTTGTGCCAAGAAAGGGGCTGCTCTAGGCAGCTCCTTTTTGGTGCGAGCGGCACCCAGGCACTTCGTTCCTGCAGCAACCAAACAGCCGTAGGAACAAAGCAAGGGAGAAAGGGGCCAAGCAGCCCATTTCTCCACTAGTGGAGGTGTCCAGGGGCATGAAATCTCAAGGACATCCCTTTTCCATGCCACAGAAAAGTGGTATTTTGCCACTTTTCTGTAGCGCGGAAAAGCAGCGGATTGGGGCCTCTGGGCTGCCGATCTAGACCCAATGCTCTGTAGAAAGGGGTGGCACAGACTCACCCCTGAAGGGGTAGTCTCTAAAGCCCCACAATTTGGAGATGACACATGTTGCCTGATAGTACAGAAGCCAGTCCAGGGAAATCACTGGAAAAAGGAGCATGTAAAAAGTGCTCCTTGCTGGTGGCCCATCTGGGACTGGTGGGGGGGGGCAGTCCGCTTTCAGAGTGGGCCATCCGGTTGCTATGATCCCCAGCTGATTAGGGGTTTATCAGGAGCCACTGGTCTGCTTGACCCTTTAGACTGAGATATTTAAGAGGAGACTTGGTGACCATCTGTCCACAAAGCTGTAGTTGAATCTTACATTACAGATCCTGCATTGAGCAGGGAGTTGATCTGGAAGACCTCCAATGATCCTTTGAAGCATGTGATCCTGCAATTTTCTAGTTCATTCTTCAAATTGCTCTGCCTGTCTAAAGTGAATTGAAGCAGGAGGGGGGCTAACAGAAACTGACAATCTGGTGTTGTCAAATCTTATCTTTGCCCAGGGAGCTTCAACTAGTATCAATCTGATGCCTTTTGCATACCAAATGAAACATTTTTTTAATTATTCTTAGCTTTGCAAAATGTTTTTCATTATTTGAGATTTCATTTTATATGCAGCTGTTATCTGTTGTTTTCAATATTTTTACTGTATTTTTTCAGGAAAATCAGTTTTGGGAGAAACCATCCCAAAATGTAACACTGAAAGGTAGTATAAAATTCCTGAACAAATACAGAGTTTCCAATTTGTCAGTTTGTCCAAATTTCCATTTCATTTTTATTGTTTTCTTTTAATGCTGTCTGAATGTATAGCAGTTTGAAAAACTACTGCTATAAGTAAAACACTTCAGCAGATTATCCAGTAAAGAACTAAATCTATTACAACAATAATTATTATTTTATAGCTACCAGCCTAAGGTGATTTTATATTCCATCAATATTTACTTTTTATATGTTGATGAAAGTCCAAATGTTCACAGGATGATTTTACCGTCTAACTATATTTTTTATGGAACTGTCACTGAGCGTACAGCATAGCTAGGACTGAGGAATAAAGCAAATTTCTGTAATAAGAAACTTTAACAGGTTCGATCTGTACTTTTTATAGGCAGAAATAAACAACCACAGAATTAATGGGTACAGGAACAGATTTTTTTTTTAATTTAAAGAATCTGGACATTAAAATGTTGGCTGTACAAATCTCTTTATCTCTTTGTTAAGAAATACAGTTGAAACCAACCACAATATGTATATCTATGGATCTTTAGAACATGAGCATCAAAATACCATGGCCAGTAAGCTTTGTTGGCAGATTTAGAAAATAGAAACGGATGGACATTTATTTAACCTTTAACCTTACCAAAATGTGACCAGGTTGACATCCCTTATACAGTCCAGTTTCAGATTTGCTATTTTGACTTTGTAATTGCTGCTTAACAAGGTCAACCTCTTCATTCTCCCTCCTCCTCATGCTTCCTCCCAGCCAGCCAAAAAGAACACCACACATTCCCCTGCTTTGCCAAACTTTGCATCCTCCTCATTTTCAAAGGCCTTCCATTTTAATTCAGTGTATGGAGCTACCCCAGGAGGATCTAACTTCTCTGTTCTAGCCAGCCAAAAGTAACACTATACCTTCCCTTTGTAGTGATGGCTGAAAACATTAGATTCGGAGTGGAAAGACTTTGCAAATGAGGAGAATACAAGTTTGTCAAAGTGGGAAAGATACAATGTTGCTTTTCTCTGGCTGGAAGCAAGGCTGGGGGGGGGGGAGAAAAAAGGTGGACCTTTTGCAGTGGTGGCTGCTAGCATCAGATTGAAAGTGGAAGCACATTGGCAATGTGTGTGTGTGTGTGGGTATGTGTTCCAAGGTTGCAAAGAGAGTTAAGGATGGTTCTCTTGGTGGAAAAGGACTCTTTATCATTCATTTTAGGTGAGGCTAATATTAGTGGGCCGATGGGCCGATGCTAACAAGATGAAATTCAATGCAGAGAAATGTAAGGTTCTGCACTTAGGGCGGAAAAATGAAATGCACAGATATAGGATGGGGGACACCTGGCTGTATGAAACTACGTGTGAAAGGGATCTAGGAGTCCAAGTAGACCATAAGCTGAACATGAGTCAACAGTGCGATGCGGCAGCTAAAAAAGCCAATGCAATTTTAGGCTGCATCAATAGAAGTATAGTTTCTAGATCAAGGGAAGTAATAGTGCCACTCTATTCTGCTTTGGTCACGCCCCACCTGGAATACTGTGTCCAGTTCTGGGCACCACAATTCAAAAGAGATGTGGAGAAACTGGAGCGGGTCCAAAGGAGGGCGACTAAGATGGTGAAGGGTCTGGAAACCATGCCCTATGAGGAACACCTTAGGGAACTGGGGATGTTTAGCCTGGAGAAGAGAAGGTTAAGAGGTGATATGATAGCCCTGTTTAAATATTTGAAGGGATGTCATATTGAGGAGGGAGCAAGCTTGTTTTCTGCTGCTGCAGAGACCAGAACGCGGAACAATGGATGCAAACTGCAGGAAAAGATATTCCACCTCAACATTAGGAGGAACTTCCTGACAGTAAGGGCTATTCGACAGTGGAACACACTCCCTCGGAGTGTGGTGGAGTCTCCTTCCTTAGGGGTCTTTAAGCAGAGGCTGGATGGCCATCTGTCGGGGATGCTTTGATTTGGAGTTCCTGCATGGCAGGGGGTTGGACTGGATGGCCCTTGTGGTCTCTTCCAACTCTATGATTCTATGATTCTATGATTCTAGTGATTTTTCCACTTTCACAAGGGTCCTTGGCCCATAACCCTTGCAACTGTGGATGGGTAACTTTAATCTTTATTCTGTAAAATATCTATACGCTGTTACAAAGAAATCTCTATGATGCACTGGAGATGCACACCAAATATCAAAGGACCTCAAAGTTTCTTTGTGTCAGGTCCAGTGCAAGGAACATGTTTTGTCCTATGTGTTGAAAGAGACACATAAACTACAATGTGCAGTATCTCCAGAGGATGCTGAATGTCTGCAGGATCAAAAATGTCCTTTTCTGCCCAAGGGCCTCCTAGGAGAGAAGAGCTTCAAAAAACATTATAAACATAGACTTTGCCTCAGCGACAATAGTCTTCATGGTTATGGAGTGTTCTGATTTCAACCCAGGATTCACTCTTCCAATTTTGACCCTGCATGTGATCTCTGGTCTTGGCTATTTTTGTATAGATGCTTATACTGATCTTGGAGATATTATTTTTGCATAATTTCCAGAATCTTTTAGCCAACATGGTCTCTGTGTGCCTAGTGCCTGAGGGATTATGCAGGACTGTAGTCAGAAAAATACCTTTTTCACACACTGTGCCTACACAGTTCTGCTTCAATATCTCATCAAAGTATCCAATACACTGCACATTATTTCATTACTTGACAGCAAGATCTTCTAGCTGTTCAATTATCTACCAGTTATAATGCTTATTGTTTCCTTTACTATAAAAGAAATCCACTGAGACTGGAAATAAAAAGTTAATTAAACACAGAATGATCAGACTATGAAGATCAAGCAAGGCATGCTCTCTTTTCAAACAGGGAGCAACCTAGATGCAAATTTTAATGCAAACAAAATGTTTTGTTTTGTTTTCAGTAAATGAATGGTGCAAAGATAACATTTTTAAAGAACCCAATTAATGGATACAATTTTGACTTTATCTGGTATACAAGTGGGATGTAAAAGAAAGCAGGTGGATTTGGGACAGTGCTTTCTGCTGCTGTAGACTATATTTCAGAGGAAGGAACCAGAACCCTGAATATTCCTTGCCTAAGAAAACCCTATGAAATACATGGGGATGAAATAAGTTGACAGGCAAGTTGAAAGCACATACATAAACTCTACTTTGAAGGTAAAAGAAGGTGGGACAAAGCTTTTGTTGCAGAAACAGCTAGAATTTGGAAAACATTTGGAAAACATACTGCTGCCTCTCAGGCACAACAAAGGATGAAGAAAGAATAAATGGGTGCAGGGGCGGATGCAGAATATATAAATTAGGTTTGGATTTGAGTTGAGGCTGTGAAGCTGAAATCAGTTTTAAAAATCATTTTAAGTGAAGATAAAGAATCTATTAATGAAACTGCATGTCAGATAGAGAAGGATGGGGCCTTCTGGTTATGACTGAGTAAATAAAACAACAACCTGCAGGAAAAAGAGTAATGAGAAAAAGTGAAGTCAAATCTAGGAATGTCAATCAATAGACAAGGAAGCAATCGGTGAAACAAGTCAAGGATAGAAATTACTAGGAAACTCTAGCTACCTGTCTCTGCCTCCACCGCAAGCATATAGTTGGTTATGGAAGTATACTTGCACTTCAAACACAACAAAGGAACTGAATGTGAAAAGGAGTGGTTGTGGATCCAAGTGGGTTTGGATAGAATGTGTGGATGAGCTTCATCCCATCACACAGCTGACCCAGACAGTTTGTTTCAAACTCTGAGCAATGCTTCACAGTTTGACCCAATAAAAGATGGCATGTCTTCTGCATTCCATGTACACAGCCTTCACTGGTTGGCATTTGAATCTTATTTTGCCACTCATGGCATCAAAATGTCCTCCCCAACACTTGGGATGGGATGCTAATGTAGGGATTCTGGAAAAACTTTTAAGAGCTGTATTATTTAAACAAATATTTTAGAGTTCATGGTAAAATAAAATATGCTTACAACTTTTCGTATTATTATATTTACATCATTTGCAAATTTTACTATAGGCACACTTTTCCATCTTCACATACAGGCCATTATCCAGCAGTACCTAAGCATTAAGTTGAACTAACTGCCTAAGTTTATATTGATGGTATCAGGAAAGTTAGCCAGGTTCTTGCAAAGGATTTTCAACCTTCCTTTCTAAAGGCAAGCTTGATGTTTTCTTTTGCTTTTATAGTTACCCTAACCCCATAGGTTATATGTTATTCTATGCTAATTTTGCTAAATGTATTGCGGGATTTTCCCAATTCAGCCTTAAAACTTCCCCCCAAATTTTAGTGTACACACCTAGTATATAAATAAATAATGTTGTTACAAGCACTGTCACTTTTCATCCACCATAAAAAGTATAACAATACCAGCAACCTTGAAAACATACAATTGTGAACACTGTAGTAAACAGTATCATTCAAACTGTATTTTGATGTCATATGATGACATAAACTTACTTAGTTCCATCTGGAAATCTTGGCTTAATCCACAAGGATGTGCCATTGCAACTAAATCCTGAATAGTTTCAAATAGCCAATAGTCTTTCCTTCTCAGTCTGTTGTTTTAGTTTACAGTTCCTCCATCTGCAGGGAATTTCAAATGTAACCTTCCACGTGTTTTTGACTCTCGTCAGGAATGTGGAAGTCATGGTGGTTCTTCCAGTCAGATAGAATCATAATGCTGGTACTACTCCATAAAACTGTACATCCTCAGTAATGCTGAACGGTTTCAATTTAGCTCATGTACTCACCAACTGGACATTTGGCAGCAACAAAATGTTTCTATATCTGTTTTCTTATTCCAGCCACATAAGCAATTAATTTATTTATGCCAATGCACTGGAGTTATGGAGCAACACGGTACAGTTCAGTAATCTCAGAAATGATACTCAGAGCTTGTGAAATGTAACTCTATGAATGTAAATGTAGCTCCTGAATGTTATATCTGCTCAGTTATTTTATATTGTATCTGTTCAGCTCTTTTAATAACCACTCATTGTTAATTTTAAACAGCAGCTGCTTTTATTATCTTCTACAGTATTTTGCTTCTGAGCTGCATGGAGCTACTGCTCTAAATTTAATAAGGCAATGGGGAAACAGAAAGCAGTGCATAACAGATACTCTGCTTTCAAAAATTCAGTGAAAATAGCTGGTTTGGACATTAAGGATACACTGCTAAAAAAAAAAATCAAACAGAATTCTTAAGCATAGGATCAAGCATGTCCTGAATAATGCTCAAAAATTTAAAAATCTATAGCTTTTATTTCAGGCCAACACTGAAATATTTTTGTAAAACATTAAGAATAGTTACCTTAGCATCCTGCATTGTCTTTCTCTTGCTATTCTGCCCATGCCCATTGGATAGTTCTGTGTATAGTGGAATCTCTAGTCCTATTCAGGAAGATGACTGCCTGGTTTACTGAATCCTCACAGAAAGTACCCATGGATAGAAGAGGCTCTTTTCTTTAGAAAGTTGCTCTAACATGCAGAAGGGCAGAGAAATGACACCTGTGTGTATTTGTATGCATGCATTTGCATGTCCAGCACTTAGTGAACAGGGCTCAATATAAGGCCGTATTCACAAAACATCCTTCTATATTTTTTGTGGGTTTTTTTTTTTTTTTTTTTTTTGGGCTATGTGGCCATGTTCTAGAAGAGTTTATTCCTGACGTTTTGCCAGCATCTGTGGCTGGCATCATCAGAGAAGATGTACATCTATATATGTACAAACATAACAGATTCTGCATTAACTATGTATTAGAAAGAAATAAGTACAATGAAATACACTTTGATTTAAGAATGAATACAGCCAGATCCTTGACTGTTTACAGATAAGAAATACAGTCTAGGTTCTTTTTTTTTTTCCCCTGTGAATTTTCCTAATTTTGGAAAATTCACCTTAACAGATAATGTAAATGTACCAAGATACAGCCACAGTTGCCTTGCATACCAGTTGCTGGCAAGATAATTTGGAAGGTGTGATTGCACTCATGCCCTACTTGGGGGCTTCACATAAGCATCATGTTGGGCACTGCAGGAACAAACCCTGAACTAGATTAGTCTTTGGTCTGATCCAACAGAGCTCCTCGTTATGTTCTGATTAATAAAATATGCTTAGGTAGCTGCCATTGACCTGTATTCAATAAGGAACAAAGTGCAGACAGCAGAGCCCAGGAGGGCTGTTGCTACGGCAGCATATGTCCAAAGTCAATGTCCTTCTGCATGAGAAGGTTCTTACTGGCTGAGTACTAAATTAGTAAAGATAATAGAGAGCAAATGCCAAACTAAGGGTACTTATTAGTCTTATTCTATTTAAGCTGAAACTGCAAGGTGTGAAGTGCTACGTGGAAATGATTTTTTGTCCATCTGAACATCCAGTAAGATAAACTACCATAGTTTGATTGTCACTGTGGTTTGTTAGAACAATCAACCCTCATGTAAAGGAAACCACAAAGGAAAGTATTATTTCATTCAGAGTCAGTTCTCATATTTCTCTTAGTACTTTTGTATATTAATCCTACTACAGTGGTCCCCCGGGATACGAATCCCCCGGGTTAAGAAAACCCCGGGATCCGAAACCGGCAGGACAAAAATTATCCCCTGGGATCCGAAGAAAAGGGACGTCCCTTTTCCTCCGAGGCCAGGCTTCGGAGGAAAAGGGACAGACTCCCATCCCTTTTCCTCCGAGGCCAGGCTTCGGGGGACAAGGGACGGACTACCGAAAGGAAGGCCCGATCCGCGGGATCGGGCCTTCCTTTCGTTAGGCGCGGAGGCCCAGCCTGGCTTCCCCAGCCAGGCTGGGCCTCCGCGCCTGACGCGAAAGGGAGGCCCGATCCCGCGGATTGGGCCTCCTTTTCACGTCAGACCCAGAGGCCCAGCCTGGCTGGGGAAGGGAACCTTCCCTTCCCCAGCCAGGCTGGGCCTCTGCGGCTGAGGAAAGGAAGGCCCGATCCACTGGATCGGACCTTCCCTTCCCCAGCCAGGAGGCCCCCGAGGCTGACGAAAAGAAGGCCCGATCCGCCGGATCGGACCTTCCTTTCCTCAGCCAGGAGGCCCCTGCCAAAGGCCTCGGAACGGATTACCTATTTCCTATGGGAAATAGGCCCCGGGTTACGAAATTTTCGGCTTACGAAAAAGGTGCCGGAATGAATTAATTTCGTAACCCGGGGGACCACTGTAGATTCTAACTGTACTGTTTTTATGTAGATTAAGATTTCAATATGGCGGGTTGGAGCCAGAGAACCATATGTGGAAGCAAACAACTTCTGAATATTGCTTGCCTAAGAAACCCCCTATAAAGTTCATGAGATCACAATAAGTTAAAAGGAGACTTGAAGGCACATACATATGCATGGGTGTATGTCTATATTCAATCAATATTCCACTTTTCTCCTGGAACAGGACTCAAGACAACTTAGGACAAATTAAAGTATATCTAAAACCTATTTAATACAAAATTTTAAACCACTAAATTAAAATATTTTTAATACAGATAACTACAGATGAAAACACAGTGAAAAGGACAACAGCATGACATTCCCCATCAAAAGATCCTTCTTGCCTCAGTTACTTAAGAGCCAAAGTCCTTCCTAAACAAAAAAGGTCTTTGTCTGTTTGTGGAAAAAGAGAGTAGAGAAGGGCCAACCAAGCTTCTAATGGGAGAGAATTCCATAGTCTGAAAGTGGGCAAAAGGAAGACACTCTTCTGTGTCTTCACCAAAAGCATCTGTAATGGTGGTGGGGCTGAAATGGACAATGCTGATTGAGAAACTTAATGTAAAGGAGAGGGGGATTATATAGAAATAACCAGTGTGATTTGGATTACTACCTATATTATAGAAAATGGATCGTGAAGTGATATATAGATTTACCCTATGTATAGTAATTAAGAGGGACAGTGGGAGGGATGATGGGAGGGGGATAAAAGTGTGTTATCATGTAAGTGTTTGCAAAATATTCAATAAATATTAATTAAAAATAATTTTAAAACCCTCCATAGTCCCCACATACAAATGGAAACTTCTGACCAATCATGGCTGGCATTTTCTATGTCAGTAGGGTGATGACAAAATCACAGAATCATAAGTAATGTCATCTAGTCCAATCACCTGCCATGCAAGAATGCACAACTAAAATACTGTACTCTCAAAGGACGGTGATCCAATCTCCATATAAAGACCTCCAAAGAAATAAAGTCCACCTCCCCATTCCACCCAGTCTATTCCATTGTTGAGCAGTAATCATCATTTGGAGGTATAGAACCTTTTCCCTTATAGTAGTTTGAATCCACTGGTTTGCATCCTAGTCTCTGAAGCAAAAGAAAACAGGCTCTATGTTGTACATTTACTGTATAGTTTTGTGCCTTAGAGTAATTTTCGACTTAAGGTGACCCTAACATATCATGGGGTGTGTGCTTGGCAAGATTTATTCAGAGGGGGTTTGTCTTTACCTTTCTCTGAGGTGGAGGGAGTGTGTCTTGCCCAAAGTCACCCAGTGGGTTTCCATGGCTGAGCAAGGATTTAAACCCTGGTCTCAAGAGCTGTAGTCCAGCACTCAAACCACTGCACCAAACCACTGCTGGTTCTCCTTATTCTACATGTCTCCCTCTAAAATATTTAAAGATGGATATCTGCTCCTGTCTAAACTTCAAAGGAACTATTATTGGTGCCTTTATTAAAAAGCCTTCCAAATGTGTTCAGCACCATGGACAGTTCCTTTCAAGTACAGACTAGAGTGGATTTATTCCTCCACTGACATGGAAGGGGCCAGTTGCTTCTTTTAGATTTGATCTCCACAGTAGGAATACAGGTCATTCCCACTTACAGTATAATCTGAATCCCAATCTGGCTCTGCTCCTTGTTGATAATTCAATTCAAAATGTCCCTCGTTCCCATTATAAAGCAGGTCTTTTTCTTACTGGGAGGGAAATCCCTTCATTTTGCCCCCAAAATAATCCCCATTTGCTCTGCTCATCTGTCAATCATTGTGGCAGGCAGCAGAGCAGGGAGCCAGGTGGCAGCGGGGCAAGCAGTGGCCTGCTTTGGAGGAATCAGGGCCAGAGATTTCTCTTTGCAAGTAGCTGCTTTACCAATCTATTGATTTTGTGATTAATTCTATATTTTTTTTAAAAAAACCAAACCAAAATGGCATCACTGGGGGGGGGGAGGAGTGTGACATTTCTGGGGAAGGATGGGACACACACACCCCTCTGCCATTTGTCCCTCCCCTCAGAAAGAATCGATTCTGATCTGGTGTTTCCACTGTTAAGGATCGTGTCAGAATCGATTTTCCCCAAAAGAACCTCTAAAAAACTGCTATCAAAATAACCCGGGCTTTTTGTGTTTGCTCCACTTTTTTTCCCATTGGAATCAATCCAATGAGGATCAGAATCGATTTTCAGTGGGAACTAGGGGCATATAGATAGAATTAAGATTCAGAGCTTATTGTAGTGCGAACAAGCCCTCAGTTGCATATGATCAGGTTACCCTTGGGTTGGGATAATTCTTCCTCCCCCAGTCTAAAGAAGAAATCCTCCTTCTCCTTCAGCTTTCTGCCCCTTAGCTTAAGTAAAAGAAAGGGGAAAGTATTTAGTTCTTTGCTTCTGTCCAATCAGCTTGCTGATGATGCATATGTGTTGTCTGTGCACTCACAGATAATGGGTATGTGCCTTCAGTCTTTCTATGATGTCAAGGAGAAATTTGGAATGATTCATTTGATCTCTCTTCACAGTTTTTCTGAGATGACAGGAGATTCTACTATTGGTAGCAACCCTTTCTTGCTCTGATAGGATAATTTGTCTGGATGATGACAGATAAAGCAAGCTAAAAAGGATACAGAAAATCTGAAGCACAAGTAAGAAATGGAGCATAAAACATCTTGTTTTAACTATCTGCCAAAACTCGAGACTCATTTGAACAGAGCTGGATTATGCTCCACATTTTTATTTTAAAATTGGAGGTGAAGCAGGGGGAACCAAAAGAATTAATGGTGCTTTTGCTGTTATTTCTAGTATTAAAAATGTGATTGAACATTGCCAGTGCTTGGTAATTTGTATTCACCAAAAAGCCTGTCCTGGGCAGCTTGGAACTTTATTGAACATGGATTGCACGAACTCTTTTATTCTCCTCAAGAAAGGTTAAGTGGTTGAAGGTGGTTGCATTTTTCAAGACAGGTGTTCACTAAATTCAAGAGATGCTTTGAGGGCAATATTCTCCCTTTCCCCTGGTTCTTAGCCTGGGGGCCAGCCCAGCTGACAGCCGCCAAGAACATGGAGGTGTACATGGTAGACAGGCTGACTACCATCTGGACCTCCATTTATCACCATTCGGAACCCCCTGGTCAAGCCCAAATCAGCTGCACATTTCTTGCCCACAATGATTAAGTGTCCACGAAGAGCTTCGTCAGAATCTTGCACTTGAAACAGCTGAGCAATAGGTTTTTTAGCAACCACTAAAATGTCATGGAATGCAAGGCACTTCTCATCTTCGAAGATGACTTTGGCGGGGATCTTCTTGCGGATTATCTTGCCAAAAATGGTGTCTCTGCCCAGCTGGGCCACCTGAGCCTTGCTGATCTCATTGGTCATCTTGGCCTCAGTCCCTAATGTGCCTGGGCAGCTTGAATATAGTGGTTAGAGGTACAACCTCAGATACAAACAGAAGCTTTTTAAAATTACAAAATCAGATAAGACTGATTCACATTATTGTACTATTATGCTGAAGAGAGTTGTGGTGTTTTGGTTTTCCATTAAGATTTCAATAAACTATGAGAACATTTCTAATTTAGTTGATAGCTTTATTCAGTATCCCTTATTTGATAAAAATAATTTAGTCAACAACCACAACAAAATGTTCTGTGTAGCACTTTCATCTTTTATTTCACACCACATCATCTAATCTGGGTCTACTGAACTTTCTATAGTGCCAAATGAGCAGGAAACAAAATGAATGTTCAATTTGTCCCTCAAACATCATATCTAACATTGACTTGTCTACAATTTGGCAGGTGTAATCACCTCTGTACCTGCTAGCAAGCCTACAAATATCATCCAGATTTGATAAACAGAAAAAAGCTATGGGCCTCATTCACAATACAGAATGATAATGCTATTATTCCACTTTAACTGTCATGGTTCTATGCTATGGAATTCTGGGATAGGCAGTTTAGAAAGGGACAGAGAGTATTCTCAACCAGAAAGCTGTTGTCTCATCAAATTACTGTTTCTAGGATTCTATGGAGTGGATTCATGGCCGTTTAAGTGGAATTATAGTACTATAACTGCATAATGTGAATGAGATCCTATGAAGAGGATTTGATTTTCCTTAATATGTTTTAAATGCTTTTAAACTGTTTAAAAGATTGTCTATTGGTGGTGTTTTTTTTTAACTTTTGCATTATAAATTGTTTTAGCTGCATTTTGTTTTAACCTGTGTTGTAAATCAGTTTAGGTCCCATATCGGGATAAAGACAAGATACAGTATACATTTATTACACCAATCCCTCAGTCATGAAAATCTATCATTCTTCATTACTTTCCCCCCAGCTCCACTCATTAACAAAAATAACTCTTTATATGTCAACATCTTATATTCCATGCCTGATTTAGGTGCTGAGATCAATAAAGGAAGTACAGAACTTCCTTTTAAATCAATGGGAAGACAGCAAGCCAGGAGTCAGGAAACAGAAAAGAGCCTCCTTTGAGAGTTTCCCAGTTACTGTGCAGGTCAGGCTATCATTACTAGTCAAACTGATCAGATTTCCGCATTGCATATGCTACTATCATCATGCCATGCATGGTTTCTCTTTCTCTCAGAGATCAGAAAATATGAACTTTCTGTGCTATCATAACAGTATGGCTCATGGATGGATAGAAGATGAAGCCCCCAGATTTGGGATTTTGATAAAGTAGGTCATGGTACACTGAGATGTTTTGACGGTCAGGGAAGGGCTCAAGAGTGGCAGATAGATCGTTATAAATTTTGTGTACTTGAATATATGTTTTTATTAAGCAGTAAAAATAAGCAATATAATTAATAATAATAACAATACCGACTATGTGAATATCATATGACCATGTGACAGGGTCCAAGTCATGTTTTACTGCTATATCTCCGGTCATTTGGTCACTCTAGAGGATTTATGGAGCATATTGGCTTTCAGGAAGTGAATGTACTGCAGTATATTTGGTGGGGGGGGGGTATGCTCTATTGCTAAAAATTTCCTAACAGATTCAGTTTCCATCATGATTTTTTTAACTCTACCAGAGCAGGCCAATGTCATTTTCTGTGCTTTTTCCTTTTACTTTCCATTAAAGGGGTGGATAAAAGTATATGACCGGGGATTGGGTATAAAATTAATGTGAAAGCTCGTCGAGGTTTAAGTATGAATGCTATTATTCGCATATACGTATCACTGAACAATAAAGGGATGTTTTCTGTGTGTATCTCCTTTTAAAGCCTCTATATCGAAGAAATAAAGGACATAATTTGTACATTTCAAAAAATTGGAAAAAAAATTGAAACTACCATGAAGACATAATAAATGACATTATCATAAATGAATCATTATAAAATTGTTTAATATATCAAAGAAAGGAGGAAAACTATTTATATCAGTGCCTTGGTTGTCCTTATCATGGTATCTGATCATTTAGGTTTAGGTGGGGCTCAAGACACCTTCTCCCCACATTCCGGAGCCCATGTAGCTGTGAAGCAACTACCAGAAATGACTCTCTATGAGTCCTTGGAGTCTTGGTGCATGTATGCACATGCTTCCAGATCACTAAGAGTGTTTTTGGATACTACGAAGATCGCAATTTGCATATTTTTTTCTGAACTGCACATGCTCAGTTATGTAGTTAAATAAATATGCTTAGCCACAACTTTTGAAGCACGAAGTTGTACTGGTAACAGTATATCTATTAAGCAGACAGAACTGTTTTTTATGGAGGCCTTGTTGTTGTAACCAGCATCTATTTTACCTGCATCAGGAAAATGTTGTTTAGTTATAACAACACAGTTTTCAGTAGGGTTTTTTTCCCTCTGCTTTTTCACACTAGAGAGCAAACAGGATTTAAACAAGAGTTAAACAGGAAATGCCCTATGTTTAGCACAGTACATTTCCTGTTTAACTCTCATTTAAATCCTGTTTGTCCCCTAGTGTGATAAAGCAGTTGATTTTTGTGGGTTTTGGGGGCTATGTGGCCATGTTCTAGAACCATTTATATATAATATAATATACACCTTTTGAAAAAGTTAATGTTATGTTCAGAAATTAAACTTAGTTTACTTGCAAAATGTTCTTAATGCTGCTTCTTATATAATAAATCTCAACTGAATTGATAGCAATAAAAAGGTATCTTTAACAACGACCTACTTCACATGCTATCCTGTACCATATACATGTTAAGAAAGATATCAGAAATCAATATAATCTTACAGAATATAATATGTGTGACAGTCCAAGTGATTTATCAATTCAGTGTTTCCTTGGTAACATTAAGACCAAAAGGTATTTGTGGGGCTTTTGAGGGTGGATGATGAATGTTAATGCTTACTACAGTATGACTCATTTATTTTTATGAAGAGATCTCATTCCTGTTAATAAATTATGTGTTCAAGGGTTTTATAAGGCCCTGATGTACAAGTGAGAGATGAATATCTGTCTCACATGAGATGATGACTTTAGTTCTTTCCATGAAAATTAATTTTAGGGAGAACAAAGATGTGTATATAGATGGGGGTATACACTCCAGATGATTAGGAAATTCAAGCCTCATAACAAAATTATTATTACTATATATAGTTTAAAAATGTATATGTAATACACAACATGATCAGAGTCTTTAAAAAAACTGCTCTTTTTATCATAAAGTATTCAGTTTCTTCATGACACTGTGAATTATTTAAATCATTATTAAGGCTGCATCTGAAAGTAATCTGAAACATACCCTGTAGCCGCACTGTTCCAGATTGCTATGTGCAAAAGTCTTAATCATTTCTTTATGAATTTTTCTTTAAGGGTCACACTTCCTTGTTTTATAGTTTTAATTTTAACGGAAATGAAGGTAATATTTTGCTTTATGTCTCAGAATGCAAGTTCTTAAGGCCTTGGGCAAACATTAACTAGAATTCTAGGTTTCCTTTTAAATCACAGGAGGAAAGACATTGAAAAGGTTTCAGCTTAATGTATTATTTGGTAGTTCTATACATGCAAGAATTTTTCATCAGAGTACAATGCCTAGGACATGCTGATTTAATATTAAAATGAATCCAATTTTAAGAACTTTCTTTGTCTCATTCAGACAGATTTCTCCATACCTCAGTATAAAAGGTATAAATGCATTTCTTAATTTAATTTTGTCAATCTTAATTATTCTTACTTGGTCATTTCTTCAATTGTTTCTGTCCATAATTGGTTCTAATACATTTCTACCATTGTTAAGTATTATGACAGGATCACAAGCATCATCATTACCACACCATTCAATTTTCTTTTCCCCTAAATTTACAACATGCTGTGGTGAAAACAAAATAATTTTTGTTTTTAAACTGAGGGGTTAAACAGACCAGCTTGAAGAGCTGGTATGGGGGTAGTGTGGGGGCATGGCATTTTGCCATTTCCTTTAGAATCAGCAAAGTGCCAGATAAAGCCCATAGTGTGTGGTTGCCACATTCTAGATCCAGCACTGAAAGGGGTGGTGGAACATTGCTCTATTGGGGCGGTCTGTTTTGCCCCTGAGTTTGCTATTCTTGACTGTGGATTTTAAAATGAGTTGTCTGCAACGCATTCTCTTCCCTCAAGCATGAAGAATATGACTAACTGCAAGCTAAAATTGAAGTTATGCCCAAAGCATAAAATGAAAACACTGATACAGTAATTTAATTTTAACAGGACCACAGCTTGCTGAAAGAGAGAGAGAAAAAAGAGAACTAAACTCCTATTTTTTTTTAAAAAAAAGAAAAAGAACTTATGATGCCTTCTTAGGTACTCTCCAGACACTCTAAAAGAGGGTGGTGGTGGTACATATTCATGGAATTGTGCAGTCCACTGCCAATGGTGCAGCATCTTGTGCAGTATAATGCAAGAAGTCTGCCAAAAGGGAAAAATGTAGCCTCATTTTAAATGGTGTAAGAAAAAGAAAGACAACCGTGGTGTATTATGACATCTTTGTGTAATTTTTTTTATGAGAAAATATTAAGCTTTTCAAAAATGTTATTTATTTTTCAAAAAAGATTAATGAGAATACAGTGGTTCTGCACTCAAGAATTATATAGGACTGACTTCTAAATACCTTCCTTCTTTCCTTCCTTGTTGATCAATTTCTTTCTCACAACATCTTCACTGACTTCTGGTCTTTCGTGGTGGACAATTCAATGTTAGTTATGGCCTATAAAAACCTTATACAGCTTTAGTCTTGGATATTGTAAGGGCCACATTTTCCCATACAAACATGGCCAGGTTTCGAGATCTTCAGGAGAGGACCTTCTTTCAGTACAAAACACTATCAGGGATGGGGATGTAAAAGTAGTTGGTCCCAGGCTGTGGAACACCCTTCAAAGGAGGCCAGCTGAGCCTTCTGTCAACTTGTGACTGTGTTTTTAAACTTTTTAAAAAAGAAACTCAGCAGTATTTTATTATTTTAAAAATAATTTTAAAATTTTAAAAAATATTTTAAAATTTTAAAATTATGTTTGAACATCACAGCTTTGTGTTTTTAGTGGTTCTTGTTTTCAGTCATGTAAGATGTCCCATTTTTGGAAGAAAGCTGAGATACAGGTGGAACAAGTGTAAGACAGAGATAAAAAGAGAAAGCAGACAGTGCTTGGAACTTTCAGTCCAATGGACATGAGTCAAAAGGAAAAAAAAGACTGGCAAGGGAAGAAGATAACAATAACCACAACTTAAATGTTCTTTTTGGTGGGAGGTTGTGGTGGGAGGAAGTTATCTGCATTCCCTTGACAGTGAATGGAAAAAGGGTAGTTTTCCCCTCACCATGAAAATGCAGCTTCTGATCTGTCCTCTTGGCATAAACCATTGACAAAGATTTAAGACAAATCCTATGGAACTTACTCATGTGTTAAGTACTCCTTGGTCTTGAGAAACACAAATTTCATACACAAACTTGAGCAATCCTTTCATCAAAAGAGAAAGTATATGATTCTTTTTTTTTTCCTCCCTAGATAACAGTGTGGTGTAGTGGTTTGAGTGTTAGACTATGATTCTGGAGACCAGGGTTCAATTCTCAGCTTGGCCATGAAAGCCACTGGGTGACCATGGGCAATTCACATGCTCTCAGCCTCAGGGGAAGGCAATGGCAAACCCCCTCTGAACAAATCATTACAAGAAAACCCCATGATTTTAGGGTCACCATAAGTTAGAAATGACTTGAAGGCACACAATAACAACAACATGTATGAAGGGCAGAAATTTGGTTTTCAAGCTGTACTAACATAAAGGTCACATTCTGGAAGGGATTGTGATGAAATTGCATCCTTTCCTAGGCCCCATTCAGACTAGCCCATTTGCCCTGGTTTGATCCGATGAGATCGTGCATGGCATAACCGATTCTCTCCAGAGAGAAGTTCATACTACCTTTTGCCCCCTCCGGTGCATTTTACCCCAACAAAGTTCATACACGGAAAAGTAACGATTAAACATGGAGCCACTTGGTTGTCAATCAAATGATGTCATGGTGACATCTGATGCAGCCATTGGCCGTGTGAGATGCTTGTGGTTTTTTAAAATACTTTTTAATATTTGACAGCTTATGCGCATGGAGCATAGGGCTGGGAGCGGATTGAGGAGATCCTGTCCCCTCCTCCTCCTCCTCCCAGTACTTTTTAAATTTAAAACTTTTTATTTTATTGTGTTTCATTTCATTTATTATTTTATTATATTTTTTTATTTTTTAATTTAATATATATTTTATTAAATAAAATATTTTATTAAATATTTTATTATATTCTATTGTATTTTTATTAATTTTTTGTTGTATTATTTTATTTTATTTTATAGTTATTTTATTTATTATTTATTTCATTGTATTTATTGTACTTTAGTGTATTTTATTGCATTTTATTTGTTAGTAATTTATTGGATTTTATTGTATTTTTTGTATTTTTTAAAATATTTTTTATTTCTTCCCCCCTCCCCCCCCCAGCTTGACAGCTGTCATTCGCATTGGCTCTTCCGTTTTTATGAATGGGGCAGAGGGGGAACCCCTGTCCATATATGGACTGGGGTTCCCTTTAAAAGGGCCCCATTCATTCCCCTCCAGTTTAAAGAATGAATGGGGCCCTGAAAGGGAACCCCAGTCCATATATGGGCAGGATTTCCCCCTCTTCCCCATTCATAAAAACGGAAGAGCCAATGCGAATGACAGCTGTCAAGCTGGGTGGAAAAAAGAAATAAAAAAATATTTTAAAAAATACAAAAAATACAATAAATTACTAATAAATAAAATGCAATAAAATACACTAAAGTACAATAAAATACAATAAATAAATAATAAATAAAATAACTATAAAATAAATAAAATAATACAATAAATAATTAATTAAAAATACAGTAAAAATATTTTTTAAATGCTGGTGTGCCCGCTTTTGCCTGGAGAGGAGGCATGTTCTGCCCCCTGGCCTTTTCCCCACCCCTGAACTTGACCCGATCGTGATCGAAGCCAAGTTCACATTCCCTGCAAACCGGTTTTTCCCAAAAGAAATGGTAAAAATTCCGCTTTGGGAGAAACTGGGTTATGGGGGATTTGCCCCGCTACGCGTGTGCAAAATCCGGATTCAGTAGTGTTAAAACCGGTTTCAGTCTGAACTTCTTGATTTTAAACTGGTTTGCTAACCAGTATATAACGTAGTCTGAACAGCCCCCTAGAGGTGAATTCACAGAAACCATGTAACAGGCATTTCTGACACCCTTGGAACCACATCTCATTTCTATTGGTAATTAAAAGTTGACATAGCTTTGGACCTCAGCATATGCTTCCTACAGATGTAACAATAACTGATAATAAATGCACAAGCACTGAAAGATTGTATGGGATAGGCTGACACATATCTTGGTACTTCACACAAGAGCCTTGCAGGGAAGGTGTGGCTTTGATACCCTCCATGATGTGAGACCAGATAATTTAAAAATAAACAAGGCCCAACAGGCCAAGCTTGGGCATGTGATGGGGGACGGAGTCAGTATTTAAGAGCAAACCACCACCACCCCAATTGGGCCTCTTTTCTCCAAAGCAGCCCACCTCCTGCCATAAATGCAGTGTGAACTTGGTTGCCTTGGGACTGGGTAGAAATGTTCTCCCCTTGCCCTGGGGCTTTTTGCCTACCCCATACTGTGTGCAGGGACTGGCAACCGGCCTGGGGTGGCTGTTAAATAGGTTTCACTGGTCCATATGGGGTTAAAGAACTATTTGGTGCACATCAGTGGCACCCCCTTGTGATGTAAGGTTAGGCTCTGGAACAGCTTAGACAGGTCAAGGGACCTGGAGTTGTGAAAGAACCTGCCTTTGGAGTAGAAATGGGGTTTTTGCTCAACCTTACAAACTCAAGGGAGGAGAGTGCCTTATGCTTACCTTCCTAGGAATGGCTGAGGATGCAATTTGAATAATCGGATTCACCTCAGGGTTCGGTGTTTGTGCCCAAAGGGAAGGCTGAAGAGGTGGTCTAAGATTGGCACCTGGCTTCAGTCGGACCCGCACCAGTCTTTTCACTTTAACCCATTTTCTCAAGGGTTTTGAAATCTCAGGTTTAAGTTCAAGAGCTTACCATCAAATAGGATGTAGGTCAAATAAATGGCCCTTTATCCATCCAATTTATGTGGGTGGTCTCTTTATTACATGGTTGGGTATCAACTATCCCAAGACTGGTTAGCAATGAAAATAGCAATGTGGATTGCTTTTGAAAATAGATTATTTCCTGTTTCTAACTTGTTCCCTTACTATTTCCCATCCATAACCCTATTCTAGGATTCAGGCACCTTCTTCACAATTCAAATAATTGTGAAAAAGAGGAAAAAAGGGAGGGAGGAAGGGGAAAGGATGTTTAAGATGAAGTGGTTTCATTTTAGCATGAGCCTTCTTTGATATAAACCCACTTCTTCAGATACAAGTGCAGAGTGATATTAAAGCATCTGGTTAAAAAGCATATTGATACAGTTGTGGGAGTGGGACAGAAAGTAACAGGATCCATGAAGTTTTTTTCTTAATTTTGAAAGGGCTGGCTAAAGTAATATAAGACTTCCAGATTTTTATAATGGTCAGTTAAAGTGGACATGTGAAAGCAATAAATCTGCTACCTCAAAGTTAATGCCATATGGCAATTGTGCAGGGAAGGGCCACACATTTTCTAGGCAAAGCTTAGGATTTTAAAATTCACTAGGTCACCAATTTACTTTGTTGCAAATTATTTCTGATTAACTGGTTTCTGCATGGATATATATCTTTGTCAGCCTGCCAAATACTTAAAATACTGTTTCAAAACTGGTTTGTCTGAACTGATTGATTTTTGTTCACAAAGGAAGGTTTAAACAGATCCACTCTGCAGCATTTTTGTTTTTATTTTCTCCCGACAGAGAAACTCAAGATTTGCTTTTTAAAGGCTGCATTTACATTATGCATGCCCTGCCCTTGGGGCATATATGAGCTTTTCTAAGTCGGAAATTCCATGGCAAATTAATTGCTCAGCTCAGGAGGTGAGTAAAGCACATAACTGATGCTAAAAGTTCAGCTCAATTTCAGCAAGCAACTGAGATGGTCCAACACACAGCGGCCTTTTTGAGTTTACAGCTTGATGATGTTGATTGCACAGGTGCAGACCAACAGTACCTGCACTTTTAATATTCCTAACATATATAATGAACAAGATTCACTAATATCACAGAGACAGACAATATAGTGTAGTGATTTTATTTTTGGATTAAGACTCCAGGATGTCAGAGTTTGACCTTGGACACACATGCTCAGCCTTAAAGACAGTCAATGGTCCACCATATTTGAATATGTCTTGCCAGGAAAACCCAACAGTAGTGCTTCTTAAGGTAAGCATAAGTCAGAAACAACTTGAAGGCACACAACCACCACTACCAGAGTGCTCTCATCAAAATAACTACATGTTTTTAAAGCTGGGCCAATTCATATTCTGAAGGACAAATTACATATGATGTTTTATGTCTCCTGAGGAACATCCTGCCCTTATATAATTACAAGGGTGAGCAGGAGGGTGATTTTCATCAGTAAAACTGATGAAAAGCTCTGAATATACATCTCCCAACTGGTAACTGATATGTTGGAAATTTAGTTGCATCCCTATGAAAGGCCACTTGCCAAAATCTCAGGACCCCTTCTGCAGAGTAGATATTACTGGCTCAAAGAAGCCAATGAGTTGACTCAATGGAAGGGAACTCCTTTAACCTTTCTTGGTAAGTGAACACCAGAAATGGGAAAATTTGACAGTTTTGCTTTCCCTCATATCCTAATTTTGCAAATTTTTATAAATTCCAATAAAAATAAACTGAAACAAAATTCTCACCCAACCTTGAAGATCACTGGCATCTGAGTCACCCATATTTTCTTAACTTTCCTTAACAGAGGCCATCTTCTGAGATGCCCCTCTCTATGTCCCAAACTGCAGTGATGAGACTGATAAATGGAGAAAGGTAGTTTTTCTTAGGAATGTACATTACCGCATCTTGGCAATGTATATTCCTAGGAGAATTGCATGTTATCCACCTACAATGTATGGAGGAGACAGTAGGAACACAATAGAGATGTATATAATTATTCAAGAAGAAAAAATGGAACAAACTCTAGCCATTTTCTCCATGCTCTGTATAATTTCCTCTCATAATATTTATCCAATGATAATTAATTGTGAGAGATATGAGACAAAGAAAGGAGACTAGCTCTTAATTCAACATGCAGTTAAAGCTGTGGAATTCACTACCACAAGATGCAGTCATAGCTAATATCCTGAATGGCATTTAAAAGAGATTAGATAAATTCATGCAGGATATGTCTATCAAAAGTCACTAGGAATATAATAGCTAAGTATTACGTTTCAGGAGAACACAAGTGGGATGGCTCTATTGTGTGCATATCCAGAACTTGCTTATAAATACCACTTAGTTACAGTTTTACTTTGTTTTATTCATATCCCGCTTTTCCCAACATGGGAGTCAATGTGGCTTATCTCTAAGTCTAGTAGTTAAAAATCTAACAATTTGTTAGTTTTACAAATATAACTCATGTTTAAAAGTAACTCTTTACTTTAAAAAAAATGTATGCTACAAGCCACTTCCTATAAAATACATTCTTTCTGGTGACATTGTTGATAAATCAACACTAACACAACAGAGAAAGAAACAGCTCAGGCACATTTTGAATGAACACTTGAACCATGCAATATTACTCTTACACCATTTTGTACAATCATATCCAGTTAACTATAAAAGTAGCTAAAAGTTACAATTATACTATAAAACAGGGCAGCTACCCCTCATTAAAATGCAATCATTAATCATATAGTTATATCTTTGTTAGTGGAAAAAGTAATGGAAGTTATTATTTTATTAATCTCTTAAACAATTTATGTGGTTTGATCTTTTTGAACATTGTTGCTGGCATGGAACAACCCACCCGTGGAAAATAAACTTGAAAAGTGACGAGGGCAACCAGAGACTTTGTAAGATAATTATGCATCATGAAATCACCTTTTGTCTAGAAGCACTACACAGGGACACTGGCATGTCCCTCTTGGAATACGGCAGAGGCATTTCATGTTATACACTATGAATGGTAGATTTAGTTGCAGCGGCAATAAGGTATGGTGAGAAACATGTGTCACTTCTTTTGGTAGCTTGATATGGAACTGGACCTGTTTGGGGGACAGATAGGCCTGTGAGTCTGCCATATTAAAGCTTTGGAGTAAAGGTGACACAGGTGATGCCCTGCTCAGGGGGCGAGGGACCAAGCCTCACACCCAGGTGATAGAGGACCGACACAGAAGCTTTTGCCTATGTGGCAACCCATTTCTGTCACTCCCGTGACAGAAATATTGGCAGTGGTTGCAGGGTTTATCAGGCAACAGGAAGCTCATCTGAAGCATAGATCTGAAGTCTTCCAGGCCAAGCCTGCTGCAAGTGAAACTAATAAAATCTGTAACATTTTCATCCAAATATGGGTTTTTGGTCTTTTTACTTTCTGAAGCAACCTCCCTCCTCACAGCCTCACACTGCAATATTTATATCCAGCCCTATAGCCAAAGATCTCAAGGTGCATACAATAAAACCAGTCTCCCAACTCATGAAACTCAGAAGAGTAAGCACGTTAGCAGAATGAAACTAATAAAAATAAAATAAAAACTTGAATCTCTGCTTCACATATTGTATTGTGGCACACTGCATTAAGTGTTCACCACCCGTTAACTGCAGTCCAAACTCCAGACTCTTCCCTTTCTTTCTTTGGATTAGGAGTCCTATGGGAAGACTGTGCCTACAGTCCCACTGGAAAGATGTATAGAAACTAGTTTAATAAAACTCTTACATTCTAACACCTGTGTGAAGCTGAAACAAATAACAAAGATTTAGCAGACAACACAGCATGCGTACAAGTGTAAATGCAAAGTAACTAAACAATAGGTTCGTTTTGCAACTTGAAAAGGTTGCAGTAACCTTCAGATGAAATACAAATCACTTATTAGTATGACATGTTTCAGAATTTCAACTATGTATGCAGTGTTTCATTTCTCTTTGCTTTAAAAGGGAACCATCTGTGTTTCTTTCTGAACTAAATTTTATTGTATTAGAAGACAAAGCTGTCTTCTGGTAATGGCTAGTGATTAATCATGATCACCTGTCACACTTTATTTAACTTTAATACTGTGAAAAGGTTTTCTATACAATTTAAGGTGTGATTTGACATTCAAATATTCAGATGTGTAAGTGGAAAAAAGTAAGCGAGGAAACATAATCCATGCCTAATCTGTTTAAAATCATATTCGCCATTCTTCTACTGTAGGTATTTTTGTAACTTCCAACTCTGTGCATATAAGATGTTACCTCTTTTCTACCTCTTTTTCTATCTTGTTACATCATGTAATATATGTTTTAATGTAAATAAAGTTTATTTAAAAATCACATTCTCCATTTCCTACTTTGTACATTTGATCAAGCAGGCTGCTGTCTAAAGGTAAAGGTAAACATTGTCGCTTGACATAAATGTCTAGTGGTAACCAACCTTAGTTCATCTCCATTATTAAGCTGAAATGCCAACATTGTCCGAAGATAACTCCAGTGGCCATGTGGCCAGTATGACTACATTAAATGCTGTTGCCTTCCCGTTGAAGTGGTAAATATTTATCTATTTGCATTTGCATGATTTTGAACTGCTAGGCTGGCAGAAGCTGGGACTACCATCGTGACAGGAGCTCTCTCTATATACATAAGATCACTGCACATTAAAACAAATTAGGTGGCAAATATATACTCCCTTACCTAGAAATAAGCCTCAATGAACTCTGTGGTGCTGACTCCTGAGTAGGTAAATATAGGATTGCTCTTTCAGTCTTCAGGATGACAAGTCAGCATGGTGTAGTGATGTATTTATTGATTGTTTATTTAATTTATATCATGCCTTTCCCCCAGCTTAGGAGCAAGGACCTTTATAACATTTTTTTTAAAAAGTGCAGCTAATATTTTAATATGCAAAAGTTTTTAAATAAAATAAATAAATAAATAAACAATTCTATTAAAGGCACAAAGTTAAAACAGTCTAAAACAAGAAAGAAAGTAAAAGTTAAAGTCATAGTTTTGGATTAGGACACGGATCCTGTGAAACATGGGCTCAAATCCCCACTCAGCCATGGAAACACATCGGGTGATGCTGGGCAAGTCATATTCTCTCAATGTTAGAGGAAGGCAGTGTCAAACTTCCCCTGGTTAACCTTGCCAAGAAAACATTATGATAGGGTTGCTTTAAACCGAAGGCGATTTTAAGGCACATAACAATGATGCAACAATTTTGTACATGTGAATTTAAAAAAAAAATGACTAATTGTTCCATCTCTGTAATGCTGTTCTGGAATCATTCCTTCCATAGAGCAGTTCCCAACGGTATGTGGAACACATTAATCCATAGCAGTTGTTTGTTATTTTTTTAAAAGTAGTAATCAACAAGCATTATCATGTCAATATTGGATAGAGTACAGTTGCTCAGTATTAAATGAATATGATCATTCTGCCCATGTAGGATGTTAAGCAGATGAACAAAATTTATAAAAATTACATAGACCATCTGGCAGGTACCAGCCTCAGGGGCACAGCAACAATCTGAAGCTCACAGGTAATAAAACGATTAATTCCTAAGGTCAGGTAAAGGTCTTGCCTAGACCAGTAATCCAAGTCAGATATAAAATAACTGAACTTATTTGTATATGAGAATAGGTAGAGTGACCATGCTGATGCCAGAAGATACTAAAGGACAGCAAAGATAATAGTATTAGGCCATAAAAGTAAGGAAGATGTTAAATGATTGGTTTAGAGTGCAGTTCTCCAGAGTAAAAGTCCTGATCTTGGAAAGCACTCAAGCACTTAACTTCTTCCAGGCAGATATTCTCTCTCCGTGTGTGTGTGTGTGTGTGTGTATGTATGCCATCAAGTCACCTGTCAACTTATGATGACCCCATGAATTTCATAGAGTTTTCTCTCAGGCAAGGAATACTCAGAAGCAGTTTTGCCAGTTCCTTCTTCTGAAATATCGCCTATAGCACCTGGTATTTTTTTTGGCAGTCTCCCATCTAAGTACCAACCAGGGCTGATCCTGCTTAGCTTTCAAGATCAAATGGGAACTTCAAGGCAGTACCACTTTCACTTGTATTTATATGCCAACCTCAAAAGCAGAAGTGAACAACTATGTTGGGGGTAAGAGCCATTTTTAACTCCAAGCAGCAAAAAGTCGGGGATGGGGCTTTATGCAGCCAATGGGCCTGATGTTCCTTATCCCTTTTCCAAATCATACAACTCCTTGCAATAGCAAGAACCTGGATGGAATGGAACGGTGAAATAATATTCATTATTTATTGGTTTCCAGGATGGAAAATGGGTTTGAAAACTCAATTGGGAAGAATAACACAGAGACAAGAATTTAGGGTAGGTTCTGCCTTTTTCTTTTGTTTTCAATTATCCCAAAATGCATGAAATTTTTCCTGTGCAGAAAATCATGTGGTGTATATGGGTTTTGTTTTGTTTTTGTTTTTTTGTTTCTTTGGCTACCTCTAACACAAGAAATTGTGACAGATATCTAACAGGTCAGTCCTATAGAAGAATACCTAGAAATCCTATTGAGCTCCATAAAATACTCAGTCCTAAGCATTATTTATTTTGAACAGTATCATTATGTTAGAATCATAGAATCATAGAATCATAGAGTTGGAAGAGACCACAAGGGCCATCCAGTCCAACCCCCTGCCATGCAGGAACTCCAAGTCAAAGCATCCCCAACAGATGGCCATCCAGCCTCTGCTTAAAGACCCCTAAGGAAGGAGACTCCACTACACTCCGAGGGAGTGTGTTCCACTGTCGAACAGCCCTTACTGTCAGGAAGTTCCTCCTAATGTTGAGGTGGAATCTCTTTTCCTGCAGTTTGCATCCATTGTTCCGCGTTCTAGTCTCTGCAGCAGCAGAAAACAAGCTTGCTCCCTCCTCAATATGACATCCCTTCAAATATTTAAACAGGGCTATCATATCACCTCTTAACCTTCTCTTCTCCAGGCTAAACATCCCCAGCTCCCTAAGGCGTTCTTCATAGGGCAAGGTTTCCAGTTGGACTAGCTCCAGTTGTTCAGTTGGACTAACTTCCAACAATGTGTCAACAGGACTGAATTTGAGTTAGTTTGCAAAAGGAACATTTAATGATATCTTACATCCTGTCTTCCTTTTAGCTGTGCTAGAAACATTTTCCATTTATTTTCCTATCGCCATGTACACCTCACCTCCTCCTTTTTTAAATATTGTTGACAGCCAATAAATTCATTCCATGTTCATCTCCCATTTCCAACTCCCAAGTAAAGTCCTCATACACTACAGCATGCAAGCTCTTGCAGTTTAATTGAAATCTAAGCATTTCATTTTAAACTTGACATTTTGTGTCATAACACTCCAAGGAAGGTATTTTCACTTCACTGCACTTGTACACAATAAACTAGTTTAAAGTGAACAGTTAACAACTAAGCATTATGAGGAGATCTATGAGCACAAATTAAGATTTTCTTTGAGTTACAATGGAAGAAGAATACTGAGTGCTTATTGGTTGTGCAACCACTAACCCCCTCTCCATTCAATGACTTCTGGGAAAAAGTTCTGTTGGCTATAATAAGAAACTAGACTCAGGTCCATTTTCCCTTTCAACTAGATTAAAGTCATCCATCACTCCTCCATGGGATCAACATCACAAAGGTTTAAATCACAGAAGAAAAAAGACATGCCTAGGCTATTCCTTCTCATTTGAGTCAGGCATTTACCCTGATATTTTCTATGAACAAACTGTGTCTATACAAAGAAATGCAGGCAGAAGAAATAAGTAATTTAGCTTTCTTTTTCATGTGAATTGAAGATTAAGATTAAGACTATGATATTCAATTAATTGTCAACCTATCTGGATAGAAATTTGGATACTTAGCAGTTAGTGCAGAGCTCAGGGATACTACCTGTGCAACCCATGTCCCCTAAGCATTTTATTGCAACTGAAACTTTCAAGGACTCAAATTGCAATAGTACTCAAAGGAAGCAAAGTTATTTTGGCACACAACAGACAATTTTACAAGCAGCCCTTTAATCTCTGGCAGGGAAAATGCAATAATAACAAAATAAATTACTAACAATTGGTTGCCTTTGCATGACACCCAAAATCTGCTGCCTGAAGTAAAGATGGCCAGCCTCCATCTGTATAATTTGCTTATACTACTGAGGAAATTACATAGAAAAGAATCCCATTAAATTGGATGAGGACTTTTACTTTTATGGGGTGTTGACATTTTATAATCATACTGACAGCAGACTAAAAGTCTGTAATCACCACTCCCATGGACTATTAATGTACAACTTTCTCCACAACTACTCTCCCATCTTTTCTGCTACAGATCTTTCCCTGAACATTTTGTAGAACTGTATAGGAGTTTCAAGAAACAAAAATGTAACAAATACTTTAGCTCTTGCTCATTACATATTGGAATAAATATGAGTCATGAATCTGGACAGACAACAAAATTAAGTACATCAAACAAATTTACAAAGCAGTTTCAGACTTTTTTTTTATTCTGTTAAGAATAATACTGTGCTGTAAAGTTTTTCAGAGCTTGCACGTGATAAGAGTCATTTTGTGAAAGTTACATTTTCACTGCTTGCAAATTTGTTTTAACCAACTGAAGTAGGTGAGGGAAAGTGTGAGGAGGAGGAGAAAACAATTTAAAAGCATCTGAAAAAGTGGGATGACCGAGGATTAATTGGGACTCTCCCTGCCCAAATTAGGAGAGTTGGGGGTATTTTTTAGGTAGGGGAAAATGTTCTAATAGTGCAATCCTAAACATACCCTCCAGACACTGAAGTCCCATTTGTTTCAATTGCATTTACACAGTTCTCAATTGACAAAACATCTCAGCTGGAATGTTGAGCAAATGTTATAAGTCCTCAGAGAAGTACAGCCACAAGAAGTGTACATTATAAGTGAAAAATATACATTAATTTCACAAAATCTGAGCTTGTGAATGTGCTCTTGAAAAAGATTTCCCAGCTGAACTGGCTCTGTTGATGGGGGGGGGGGGGGGCATAGGTTTTACATTAGCAGCAGCAAAGTGTTTGGGGTTGCAATTAAATTCTTTTGAAGTATATATATGATTTACTGAAGAATTCAAGGCCTAGCTGAAAGTACATTGTGATTCTTCAAAATGTTAATGAGTTAATTATAATAATAAAAGAGGAATGTGATTTTGAAAAGTAAAATGAAATTCCTTGCAATGGAATATCCAAGGACCAGAGTTCAATGAGATCAAAGGCTAGAGTTCAAAGACTTCTGCTGAGCATATTGTTTGTATTCAGTGTGGAAGCTGTACATAACTCTGCAGAAAACCTTTTGTTTAAATAATGAGAAAGTAGCAGCTTACAGTTTGTTACCAGAGCTGCAAAGCCCATGAAACCTTGCTTTTCTCCACAACAGGGCAATATTTTTCTGAACTGAAATGTATTTATCGATTGCCTTTTTAGATGTTTAGTATCTTGATGTTTAGTATCTTTGGCATGCCAGAGCCATGCCAAAAACCTGGAAACCACTTGTATGAAGACAAGGAGATTAATTTCTGTCAGAGAGCCTTTCTTCTGTAATTACAATTTATGACTTTCTGTGAGACACAAAAGAAGCAGATTTAGTATGTCTTTATCACAGTAAGTATGATGAAGACACAGTCTTAAGTAATTTTCAACAGTAATTTTTTTGTTGAAAATGATACTTTGATCATATTTTGGGGGGACAGGTTTACATCTGCCATGGTCAGACAAGGAAGTCTTGCAGCCTGCACTCTGTATTTTTCTTGGTTCATCTTTCACAAACCATATTGTTACAACATGCATAGTGTACTACGATGTCCTCACTTTCTGACACTTCCTATGGCACTCTTAATAATCCTGGACTTACATTATTGTATTTGTTGTTGATTGCCGTCAGGTTCACTTATGAGGGACCTATGAATGAGAGTCCTCTAAGACACTCTGTCATCTACTGGTCTTGTAAAGTCACCTCCAGAATCCCTAACTGAGCATTCATTAACAGACAAACAGAGAGTAAAGGGTACAACAAATAACCCTGCCTCATCAGCTCCCTCTCCAGCTGTTAAAAAAGCATACATCTATACATTTGGCCATTAAAAAAAGAAGCCATAAGAAAAGTGGAAGTTAAGGATAGAAGAAAAAAATTCCTGCCTGTATTTGGGAAGGGGACTTCAGGTGTCTCTAGAAGGTTCAAAATGTTTTTGTTTACATATGCAAGGTTTACCTATCATGGTTGTTTGAATGTACATGTGCGCACTGTTAGTTTTGAATAAAAAGTTGTATGAAACATGTTCAACTGCTCTTTTTTGTGATGCAGAAACTTATTTCTATTCTTTTCATGTTATTTCTGCTTCTGATACCAAATTTTATGTTAAAGAAGTAATGCCCAGGAACACATCTCCTTTGTTAACTAAGGTATACCTGTATCATGCCAAAACAGAACTCTCTCTCACTCACTGTATCTTGAATCCTCCCTTACCAGAAATGAAAATCCAGGTATATTCTAGTTAACGAAGAAGATATGTCTTTCTTTGAAATCAGTTTTCATGGGTTGCTACAGAACTTTGGCAGTAAAAGCCCTGGTGGCACAGTAGTTAAATGCTGGTACTGCAGCCATTCACAGCCACAAGGTTGTGAGTTTGATCCCAGAGGCTCCAAGATCCGCTCATCCTTGAATCCTTCCATAGGTCACTAAAATGAGTACCCAGCTTGCGGGGGCAATTAGCTTACACATTGTAAACTGCTTAGTTCACTGATATAGAAATAATAAATAATAATAAATATTTATATCCTGCTTTTCTCTAAGGATCAGGGTGGGATCGAAGCGGGCAGAATGCAGTTCAATACATAATGCAACACATAATAAATAAAATACGAAATAAAAACAAACCAACAAAACATAATACCCTATTTCGCTCCCACCAAGGGGAAAAAAACATTGGATTGAGTAGGGATAATTTGGAGTGGGGGGCAGTTTACACTGGAGTAGAGGGGGGTCAGCCTGGGAAGGCCTGCCAGAAGAGCTCCATCTTTGCAGCCTTTTAAAAGGCATTTAGAGTGGTGATGTGAGGCATCTCCTCCAGCAGGTTGTTCCACACTTTAGGAGCGGCAGATGAGAAGGTCCTCTGGGAAACAGCTGCCAACCTGGTCTTCACTGGCTGCAACTGGTTCCTCCCATGTACTTGCTACTGCTGTATTGCTAAAACTAATTTAAAACAAGGAATTCCTGATGGTTTTGAAGGGGTTTTGCCTTTTTGCTACTGGAATTTGGTGATACAGATTGGACAGTGAGCGCGGGGAAGCCAAAATGGACTAGGGAGCTATAACCTGCAATATTTTGACAACAGGAAAAGTAATGCACATGAATAATAATGTGATTGTCATATATAATTTTACCATGAGGTAAATGGGCTTAGCACTTTTTACAGTAGCTGTTGTGTGCCTTCATGTCATTTCTGACTTATGGCGATCCTAAGGTGAAGCTATCACAGGGTTTCCTTGGCAAGGTTTATTCAGATCAGGTGTGCTTAGAGTAGGTTTGTCATTGCCTTCTTTTGAGACTGCGAGAGTGCAACTTGCCCAAGGTCACCCAGTGGATTTCCATGGCCAAGGGGGGATTCAAACCCTTGTCTTCAGAGTCCTAGTCCAGCTCTCAAACTACTATACCATGCTGGCTCTCTCTATATTTCGCATATTTAAGCAGCTCCCATATTCCACTTTTCAGCACCACTGTTGTCTTTAAACAGTTTATTGAATGAAAGAAAATGTTCTCCATAGGTCAGAACAAATGATCTTCTACTCTCCTTCAACTCTTGAATCAATGTTCTCACTTTGCAATCATACTGCCAACCGTGAAATTAGCATGTTCATTCAGTATAAACTGACACTTTCCATAATATTGTATAGAATTATGAACATGTATTTCCATTTCTGAGAGGCATAATTTCAATATTGCAAAATACAATGTGAGCAGCATCTTAATTTCAAACCATATCACCATAGGGATAATTTGTGCTGCATGCAAGATAGTTAAGCTGGACATACATCAAATCTACATATACCCAATTCTAAAAATGAAAACTTGGAGTAAAAATATTCTAGCACCTGAATCACTTATAGATCAAAATAAACACTCAAGCAGGATTCATTTTAGTGAGTGTTGACTTGTTACTGAAATTTCAGTCATCTTGCATTTATTAATCAGTAATGAGTGAATGAGTGACCTTCAGGAATTTAACAACTTGGTTTCCAGTTGTGGCTTGGTACTGCTGCTTGGTCTTTGTAGATTTTAATAAAGATCAGTACTTTATACATGGCTATTTCATTTGCTCACTGCAGCACATTTGTTTTTCATTCCTTCCTTTGATAACAACCCAGTGTTCAGCCACAAAATAAACATTCAGTTTGTCTGTCATTTTCTGAGGTTTGGAGTTTATCTAATTTTAAGAAGCATCTATCATGCCTATTTCGAAACTAACTAATGTTCTTACAAACTTAGAAGGCAAACCATTTGTCCTTTATCTTTAAATATACTGAATCTGATTTAGGCTTTTTTTTTACATTGTGAATTTTAAATAAGGAATTTTAGATGTGGATTGTTTTAATATGTGCTCATCTTATTTGTCCTTTTAAACAGATGTGTGTTTTAACCAATGTGTTTTAACTGAAGTTGTTTGTTTGTTAATTGACCCATGAGGAGAGGCAGGTATAATAATAATAATAATAATAATAATAATAATAATGTTCTGTGTTTCAGTTTTAATATATAATAATAATAATAATAATAATAGTTATTAATATTTCCCACCTCTCCCTGCAGATTGAAGAGGGATTACATCAATAAAAAATACAATACAAATACAAAGATAATCAGTAAAATAGTAATATTATTATTAATCTAATAAGATAGCTAAAAACCTCATCTAGTCATCTAATAAATATGCAGTCATAATCAGGAGCAGAATATTTATCTTTAAGATCTGGTGGGTAAGCCCACCGGAAGAGATCCGTCTTAAGTGCTTTCTTGAGAGCATCTAAGGTGGAAATATGATGGATCTCTTCTGGTAAGCTGTTCCACAATTTGGGGGCGCAGCAGTAAAAGCTTTGTGGGAGGTTGATGTTAGCTTAGTCTTATGATCTTCTAATAAGTTCTTCCCTGATATTCTGAGAGTGACCTTGAGCAAGTCACATTCTCTCAGCCTCAGAAGAAGGCAAAGGCAGACCCTTTCTGAACAAATCTTTCCAACCCCTGACCCATTATAGGGCCACCTTAGGAATGCTCTAAGTTGGAGATGACCTGAAAGCACACAACAATTTGCCAAGACAGCTAGTTACAAGACAATTAGTTACCTCCTCAAGGTCTAGCAAATTCCTCACTTGCCTGGAAGACAATTTCATTGTCCAAAAGGTGGAAGAGGCAACAAGGGGATCAGACATTTTAGATCTTATCTTAACCAACAGGGAAGACCTAGTTGATGGGGTGCAAGTGGTGAGATCCCTAGGTGGAAGTGACCATGTTCTCCTGGAATTTGTTATACAGTGAAGAGAAGCTAGGCATAGTCAGACACACATTCTAGACTTTAGGAGAGCTGATTTCAATAAACTTAGAGAAATACTGGGGGTGATCCCATGGTCTGGGATACTAAAAGAGAAGGGAGTTCAAGATGGATGGGAGTTTCTCAAAAAGGAGATACTGAAGGCGCAATTTCAAACAGTTCCAATGAGGAAGAAAAATGGGAGATGTCTCAAGAAACCAGGATGAATGACTAAGAAACTTTCAACTGAGCTAAGTTTTAAACGGAACATGTATAAGAAATGGAAAAATGGGGAAATCACCAAAGAGCAATTGAAACAAATAGCAAACACATGTAGGGATAAAGTCAGAAAAGCTAAAGCGGAGAATGAACTCAAGCTTGCTAGAGAGGGTAAGAACAATAAAAAGGGCTTTTTTTGGATATGTCCGCAGCAAAAGGAAGAAGAAGGAAACGGTTGGGCCACTGCATGCAGAAGATGGCAAAATGCTAACAGGGGACAGAGAAAAGGCAAAATTGCTCAACTCCTTCTTTGCTTTAGTCTTCTCAGAAAAGGCAAAGGGTGCTCAACCTGAGGACAGTGAAGAAGGGGACAGAGTGGGGGAATTTCAGCACAGAAGATAGTACAGGAATACCTGGTTAATCTAAATGAATATAAGTCTCCAGGACCAGATGAACTACATCCTAGAGTATTAAAAGAACTGGCAAATGTAATATCGGAACCACTGGCAATAATCTTTGAGAACTCCTGGAGAACAGGAGAAGTCCCAGCAGACTGGAGGAAGGCAAACGTCCCCATCTTCAAAAAGGGAAAAAAAGAGGATCCCAACAATTATCGTCCAGTTAGTCTGACATCAATTCCAGGAAAGATTCTGGAGCAGATCATTAAGCAGAGAATCTGTGAACATTTAGAGGCCAATGCCATAATCACAAAAAGTCAACATGGGTTTCAGAGAAACAAGCCATGCCAAATGAACCTGATCTCTTTTTTTGATAAAATCACCAGCTTGGTAGATGAAGGGAATGCTATGGATATAGTATACCTTGATTTCAGTAAGGCCTTTGTCAAGGTCCCCCATGTGGGCTAGACAAGTTAACTATTACATGGATTTGTAATTGGTTGACCGGCCAAACCCAAAGGGTGCTCAACAATGGCTCCTTTTCAACCTGGAAAGAAGTGACCAGTGGGGTCCCACAGGGCTCTGTCCTGGGCCCAATGCTATTCATGCTGTCCTGGGCCCAATGCTATTAATGACTTGGATGAAATTATTGAGGGCCTAATTATCAAATTTGCAGATGACACTAAACTAGGAGGAGTAGCTAATACCCCAGAGGACAGGATCAAAATTCAAAATGACCTGAATAGACTAGAAATCTGGGCCAATGCTAACAAGATGAAATTCAACGCAGAGAAATGTAAGGTACTGCACTTAGGGTGGAAAAATGAAATGCACAGATGAAAAATGTGGGACACCTGGCTGAATGAAACTATGTGTGAAAGGGATCTAGGAGTCCAAGTAGACCATAAGCTGAACATGAGTCAACAGTGCGATGTGGCGGCTAAAAAGGCCAATGCAATTTTAGGCTGCATCAATAGAAGTATAGTATCTAGATCAAGGGAAGTAATAGTGCCACTCTATTCTGCTTTGGTCAGGCCCCACCTGGAATACTGTGTCCAGTTCTGGGCACCACAATTCAAAAAGGATGTGGAGAAACTGGAGCATGTCCAAAGGAGGGCAACTAAGATGGGGAAGGGTCTGGAAACCTTGCCCTATGAAGAACGCCTTAGGGAACTGGGGATGTTTAGCCTGGAGAAAAGGTTAACAGGTGATATGATCGCCCTGTTTAAATATTTGAAGGGCTGTCATATTGCGGAGGGAGCAAGCTTGTTTTCTGCTGCTCCAGAGACTAGGATGCAGAACAATGGATACAAACTGCAGGAAAAGAGATTCCACCTCAACATTAGGAGGAACTTCCTGACAGTAAGGGCTGTTTGACAGTGGAACACACTCCCTTGGAGTGTAGTGGAGTCTCCTTCTTTGGAGGTCTTTAAGCAGAGGCTGGATGGCCATCTGTCAGGGATACTTTGATTGGGAGTTCCTGCATGGCAGGGGGTTGGACTGGATGGCCCTTGTGGTCTCTTCCAACTCTGTGATTTTATGATTCTGTGATCATGATGTCCAGTCTTTATCAAGTAGACCAACAATAACTAAAACAATCTACACACTTTTTGAAAATATAAATGCTACAATCTTCCTCACACAGCTCAAATATGTTGCTATCCTCTGGTCTCTTCCATGGGGAAAAAGATGAAGAAAGTTGGTGAGAGTATTCTTGTGACAGCCGCTTTCTCCAGACTGTTTACTCAGACATCAGCTCTTGCCTTCCTACCACTCATATTTCTCTATTACCATCAAACCACTCCCTGGATTTAATAAATGGGGCCCAAAGGTGACTAGCAGAGGTGATTTATTTTGGGTTTCGGATTGCAATTGTGTGACCATCTCCTTCTAAATACTCCTTAAATGAACCATGCTTAGGTGAAGATGTAAAATGAAACATGATCAAAAAATTATTTAATAACAAAAGGCTCAAACAGTAAGCATGCCCTTGAACTGCTTACTGAAATCTTTACTACTGGCACAATTCCTAACCAGACTTCCATTTTGACCTTACCACTACCTCTGGCTGCATCTCCACTGCAGAAATAATGCAGTTCGATACCTCTTTAATTGGCATGATTCAATGCTGTGAAATCCTGGGATTTGTAGTTTGTTGTGGCACCAGAACTCTCTGATGGAGAAAGCTAAATATCTCACAAAACTGCGGATCCCAGAATTCCATAGCATTGAGCCATGGAAGTTAAAGTGGTGTCAAAGTGCACTGTTTCTGCAGTGCAAGTATAGCCTCTGTCTCCACTTGGTCCTTTCTGAGAGCTGATCAATCAAACCTGGCCTTTTATATTCTTCCTCCTTTGTCCCCGTTTCTCAGCATTCCAAGAACTGCAACTGGATGGCTTCACTGCAGCCACGCAGGCCAGTGCCTTAGCCATCTTCACGATTCTTCACATTCCTAACTGCATTTATTTAAATGTAACTGCTGCCAATAGAGGAATTGAGAAAAAGACCCAGGATCAGTCTGGAGAAATGGAGAAAAAGAACATTAAGCTTTTAAATCAGTGCCCTCTCTAGAGTATTTTTCAAATTTTCAGAAATCAATGTTATATAAATACATTGCTTTTAAAGAATAAGCAATAGCCCACATAGAATGATTTATTTTTTTTGTTCTGTCTCTTTTGGATCTTGTGCACCATGGGCAGAACTCAACAAGTAGAGATGCCAAGGCAGTTTTAGTTGAATAGATCAGGTGCTGATGTAAGAGCATATTTTGGTGGTAATATACAAGTTATACAGAAATGTAATGGATGAATAGAAGTGATGGAATCCAGAAAGGGCATTTAAATGCTAGGTTCTAAATAAACTTTTCTAGCGAAGTCAAGCAAGTGCTATTGTATATATTTAACTTATATCCCTATGGTAAGAAAACTAATGTATTATATTCATCCGCTTAACCTTCCCTCACTTCCCAAAACCCTGGAATGGTACAAGACAGCTTTACACAACCAAGGTTGTCTTAAAAATTTCTGAGGAAATCTAACTTTCAGAAAAAGTATTTCTAAAATTCAGATTTGAAAAATAAGAGTTTAAAAGCTGAATGATTTGGGGGCAGTGGGAAGCAAGGGAATGAACCACAGAATGGTTACCCGAATGTATAGGTCCTCAGTCATTGGAATCTGAAACTAGAAATATAAACTTATTTTCAGTTTCCTCAGAAGGGAATGAACTGAGTATCAATGGGAGTGCAGTCTGATGTTCAACTGCTAAATTATCTTATGTATTTCTCATATTTAACCCTTAACCTTCATTGCTAAACTATAGTTGACTAGCTATAGCTTAGTATAGTATAATAAGTGTATAGCTGTAAGTTTCTTTTGTTATAAAAAATCCATCCATCAAGTATCCTTATGGAAACAGGCAAATTGTGAATTAAGGCAGGCAATAAGGTTTTATTGACAGAGTCATTAGAGGAAACATAAAAAGGTCAATACCATGTTATTTAATATTTTAAAATATGAGGTTTTTCTCTTGTGATTTGTAAAAGGGTCACAATCAAAACTAAGGTGTAATGCTTATTGACCAAAATCAATACTCAGAATATTTAAAAACAGAAATGGTGTATTATGTTTAAAAACACAAACAAACAGGATTTGATATATTGGCAGATGGCAAGGGGAAATACTAATTTCACCCTTTTCAGATATTGCTCTTTTCTGTAACCGCAGGAGTGGTCAACCAGAAGTCACAGTTTTCTCAGTATAGGTGATCATGGCTCCACCATGCAAGAAAAGTTATACTCTTGCGCTTTGATGTATGAGAGAATTAATGTAAAAGATTAATTGTTCTGGAGAAATTTGCCTTTAAATTATACTTTATTAATAGACAAGTTATACTAATGGCCCAAACTCTTCTCTTTAAAAGACAAACTCATAAAATAATTTTAGGAGGAAACTTAAAATATTTATGGAACTGGAATGAAACAATTTTAACAGGAAACTGAAAATATTTATGGAACAACAATCATTAAATGAATAAGAAAACTACAAAAAACCCCTGTCCTAATTGGGGGAAAATGTACTAAAATAATAGTAATTTGTTTAGTCCAATCCTAGTCATACCTGCATGAGGCCCAATGGACTCAATGAATCTCATTTCCTTGTAAACATGCATAGGATTGCAGGTTTAGTGTATCTATTGACAATCACTCAGCCTACATTATCAAATATCTGAACTACGCTAGCATTTTATAATAAGTCTCTTCTTTCCTTTTTCCTGTTATAGAGTTCTTTCTAAAATTGCCTACTTACATGTTTTAGCAATATTAAATACAAATTATGAGTTGTATAACCATTTAATGTAAGAAAACACATCTTTTAATCTCAGAAAGCTCATTGGTAAGCTAAGACATTCCTGACAGGTTCATTAGTTCTTTTGCCAATCTATTGCTACTTAGCATAGTAATAGTAACCCACTGTTTCTTAGGGCTTTCACACATCAGTTCTACTAACTGCATGTCTTTATTTGCTTCCAGAAACTTACTGCAGTTTCAGGGTAAAATGTTATTATCTCCTTAACCAATAGCAGACCTAAGACCCTAGTATTGTTTTTAAATACAGTACTGTATATACATTTCTTATCATTTGGATTTCTTTTTAGGGCATAAGACTGGATTTATAAAGCATGTAACTAGGGGCATTAGTGCATGCAAAAAAGACAATGTGTTACATGCATGAAAATGTAAAGGCAAGTATTTTACATTTCTACCAATAATTCTAACAGCATTTCAAAGTTTCACTGTAAAAGGCAACATAGTGCCGTAACAATTTGAGTGATAAAATGAACAACTAGATAATATCAATTAAATGAAGGCTTCATAAATAATTATTACTAATTTACCAATAATAAGAAAACAACAAGAACAATAATATCATAATCATGTTGGTTCTAGAACTGTTGGAGATTTTAACATAGAAGAAAAAACACCTTATAATTTCTCAAAGAGAACATGCCAGAATGGTAAAATGACAACAAAAGGAATAACACCACATTTACTTAAAGTCCAGGATTTTCCGATCAGCAGTTTTTACTAATTCACAGCATACAAGACCACAGGCAGGACTTCTGCTGACCAGTTAACAGGAATACAAAGCAATAATATCCCAGAATAACTTTATCAGTTTACTTGAAAACAAATTCTCCTCTGAGCCATGATATCATCTGAAAATCACAAAGCAGAATCAGACTGTAATGTGAACACAGCATGGAACATTTAAGCCTTTTAGCTGTGTGTGTGCATGTGCATGTGAGTGTGTGTGCATTCTCAGAGTTCTCTTTGTTATCAGGCAAGAAATTCTGAAAAAAAGGCTGTCATTTTTAGAAATAAAATCATCAAGCTGTGCTTATGGAATGCTGCAATACAGCCATTGAATGAATAATAAGGAAAGCACATTACCTTTTGTAAGTCTCCTCAGAATTTGACAACGGCATTTAAAAGAGACAGCTATCATTCTTGCTTACTGCCTTCAGTTGCAAAGTATACTCAAGGCTCTGCTTTGGTAGATGCAGTAGAAGCATATGAATTCCTCGCGCACATACCAGAAGAAAGGTAGTCCCAATAGGGAGTGACAAAGCTTAATTCCTCTTGGCTGATGCAGAGATCAGCTCCATGTCATCCAGCAAAGCTGTGTCATTCAGTACTACTACTACGATCGCCACTGCTTCCAGTACCAGATCAATGGCTTTTTTAAAAAGGCAGTATTTCTCTTAATCGCTGCAAAGCATCAAATACTGTAAGATCCCAGCAAAGATACTGAACGCAGCTATGCTACAGTCTTCCAGACTCCTGTACTGTGGAATGAGCTTCAGCTTCTGTTCCAGGCAAGAGGCCATGTATTTCAGTACAATCAGGGGATTTTGCCCCCTCCTCTTCCTCCCCCTCCTCAAATCCTTCTGATATTTAACTCTCTCTTAGTGTTGCTTAAAGAGCAATCACAAGATCTCTTACACACATGCCACCACTATTTTTTCTTATGAGTGGTAAAAAAATTTATAAACTAGGACTGCAAAAATTATTGATGATCTGCACAGATATCTCTTTCTTCCTGAGGAGAGGAAGGGAAGAATGGAAAAAGAAAGAAGCTCACGTGCCATACCGAGAGGATGCTTTCCAAGTAGGTGCAGCCATGAAGCATCACAATGATACACACAGAGACAACACATAGGGAGTCAGGTTGTTTCCGGGAAGAACAATGAAATACTGGCTTTCCGTCTAGGTACACATGTTTAGCGTTGGAGACTTTAATAAATAACACACCACAATTAAACAAAACTTGACACATGGTTCCACATTACCCAATTTGTTGAAGGATTTTATAGTCTCTTATCTAAGCTAAGCAAATTAACCTGCTTATTCATTCATAACATAATGAAGGGGAACATTGACAGCTTTCTCCAACCTCACTGGCCAACTACGGATGTTGTTGTGGTCAAGAATTCTAGAAGGATCAGGTCATAAAACTTTATAAACTGACTACAGATTGCCTTTATGATATGCAGGGGATATGAACATGAACATAGCAATCCTTTGTAGACCTCTTCTGTATTTTAAAAATGAGAACCAGCACGGTGAAGACATTAGAGTGCTAGACTGGGAAGGTGAGGCTTTAAATACCCATTCAACCATTAAGTTCATTGTATGGCTTTTGGCCAGTTACCTACTTCACAGAGTGGTGGTAAGGTCAAAAATACAGAGAAGGACCATGAATGTCATCTTGAGCTTCTTAAGGGAATGGCAAGCTACACATCTGCCAAATAAATAAATAAATAAATAAATAAATAATATAAATGACCATCAATTTTGGCACTATTTAAAATGCATAAAACAAGCCCAATGTTGCAAACAATAACCAGTTTATTTCAATAAAACTTACAATTCTCTTGAAAAAAAATCTAGGGGTAATGTAGTTCTATATATGTGGAACTGCCACCAAAGTTCTCTTCTGCAAATTATAAAATATTAACACACTGAGAGAGTATTCAAGGGAGTATTTTCAAATGACCTTAGAGAAATGGGTGCTAATTTTTTAATTTTAATTTAGGGCTTTTTAATTTAAAATGTACAAGTAGGGAGCCAAGAGAGCCAGCATGTTGTAGTGTTTTGAGCACTGGACTACAACTGTGGAAACCAGGGGTTGAATCCCCATTCACCCATGAAAACTCACTTCATTACCTTTGCCAAATCACACTCTCTCAGTCTCAGAGGAAGGCAAATGGAAACCCCATCTAAACAATTCTTTCCAAGAAAACCTTGTGATAGGTTCACCTTAGGGTCACCTTAATTCAGAAACAACATGAAGGCACACAGCAATAAGGGAGACAATGTGGACTTCTGGAGGTCATAATCACTCTTCTCAAGAACAGGGTTGCATCATTCTGTATTGGGAGACTCTTCACATTCCACAAGTAACTTCTCTCCCTAGTAAATGGAAAGTTTTATGAACCCTCATTGTAGTCACCTTACTTTCCATTCTTGACAGTCACTCTCATACCAAAAGTAATCTCTTTACTTGTGTGATTTTTTTAAAAATAGGAGTTCAACACAGGCATTCCTTAATCAAAAGGGGGTAAAAATCTTAGTTTTAAATTATGCTAAACTCATTTCAGAAGTAAACATTTTAAGATATCAGAGTGTGACCAACAGCTGTCATTTACACTTGAATAAGCACAGTCCTATCATAATCCCAAATGCTGAAAAGCACTCCTTACCACAAGAAGTGGTACAAAGATGAATGTGGAAGCATTTCAAGTCTTCCTGATCTATCTTGAATAGTATGAGTAGGACAAACACCAAAATCTTGTCCCAAAGACCATATGAGTGTCCTCGTTCTGCAGTCCATAGTGTCTGTGGCTGGCTTTCAGAAGACAGGATATCTAGAGATCCAAACATCCTCTTTTTTGGGAGCAAGGCCAAGGAAGAAGGAGCCATACCTAGCCTCCAACAATGACTGTACCAGACTTCTGACGCTTTTGCCAGTGACATTTCAAATGCGTCTAAAATATTATTTGCCTGTACTGAACATTCTCCAACATGCATGTGACATCACCAACTAACAATTTCCTTCTTCAATTTATATAGATCAGTTTCTATGCAATGGGATCACTGGCTGGGTGTGGGGTGTGTGGACTGCACCAGGTAACACCCCAGAGGAGGGGTGACACCTGGTCAGGCCCTCCTCCCACTGCAGTGGATGGATAAGTGCACCCCTCATGGTTTTGTCACCACCCTAGCCCTCTTTCTGAAGAGGGAGCCAAGGTGGCAGCAAGGATGGTGGGGGTGAGCATGACCCCTGTGGCTTCATTACTGTCCTGGTCCTCTCCCTAGGGAGGGAAATGAAGCAGCAACAACGACAGTGGAGGGGTGAGCATGCATTGTGTGGCTTTATTGCTTCCCTGGCCCTTTCTCAGGGCATGGAGCCGAAGCATCAGAAAGGAGAGCAGAGGGGTGAGCACATTCCTCGTGGCTTTGTCACCACGCTGGACCCCTCTCCAAAGACAGAGCCAAGGCAGTGGAAAGGACAGCAGAGGTGCAAACGCCTCTTGGCTTTGGCACTGCCTTGGCCCTCTTCCCAGGGAGGGAGCCAAGTTGCTGGCAAGGATGGCAGAGGGGTGAATGCACTCCTCATGACTTTGGAGCCACCCTAGCCCTTTGTCTAGGGAGGGAGCTGAGATGGCAGCAGCAGCAGTGAAGGGTGGCAGGAAAGCAAAGGAGGGGAACAGGGCAGGCGTTACCAAGAGGTTTATCACACTAGAGGGCAAACAGGATTTAAACAGGAATTAAACAGGAATTAAACAGGAACATAGGGCATTTCCTGTTTAACACAGGGCATGTTTAACATAGGGAATGTTTAACATTATGTTTAACATAGGGCATTTCCTGTTTAATTCCTATTTAATTCCTGTTTAAATCCTGTTTGCCCTCTAGTGTGATAAACCTCTTCAAGTCTTACCAGTTGTTATCAAGCCTGATGATGCCACTGTTTCTATGTTCTATGTTATTCTATAGGTTCTGTAAAATCTGGGAAATAAAGTTCACTTGATCTGGATGGAGTTCCACTCCCCTTCAAGGTATAAGTATGCAGTTTGGAGCTTTCATCATTTTCTTTTCTTTTTACATTTTTCAAAATACACCAAAAGACCATAATATCTCCACTTTTTTTTTTTAGGTTCTAATTTCAGGCAAATAATAAATCATACTAAACTGATAATTAAGTATGCTGCTTAAATACTTTCCTGCATACAGACATCTTCTCTTGCTCTGGTCTTACTACATATTTGTTGTTTAAATAGTCTAATATGTTTGCAGTTCTCCTCAAATCTTGACAATTTAAAATATATTATCTGATCTAGGGGAAACATAATGACTGAGAAGCTGATCATACCGTATAAATCTAAATGTGTGTCCACAATTATTGTTTATCATTGTAATTATTTCCGTCAGCACACTAGAAATGTTTCAATATATTACAGCTGCCCAGAACCTTAAAAATTCCATGGAGTGTCCAGGAGGTTATGAACCTCTTCCTGATCCTGCATACATTAGCTGAATTTAGTATTAAGGTTAATTCATAGTTTAAGTCTACCAGAAGAAACCTGGCCAAGCTTTAGGCTTTCAACTCTCTAATCTTCCTTCAGCACACACATGAGGAGATTGGAAGCTTTCATTTCCATCACTCCCTCACTAGTAGCAAGAAACTTTCCCCCATTTTAGGCAAACAACCAGAATGTGATGTTAGTTCAGTTCCTCAAAGCAAGAGTAGGATATTTGTGGCCCTCCAAATGCTCCAGGACTCCTATGAGCTCCTATTAGAGACTCAGCTGGCTAGTGCTGGTAGTGCCTGTGGTCCAGAAATAACTGGAGGGGTACAAGTTGTCTACCCTTGCCCTAAACAATATTTAAGGTGAACCATAGTTTCTGTATACTTAAGGCATTAAAAAGGTACTTCAATATGATGAAAACTGATTTCTCTGTGCATTGAGACTTCATGGAAATTTATGTTTTATCTTGAGCACAAACAACCTTCTCTTTGTGCATCCTCTTCTCACCTTCATACTTCGTGAGAGTTTAGAAGATTGTGGATAATGAATTGTACTAAATCACTTACTGTAGCTTGATCCAGGCTTGTCAAGTTATGGTTTACAACAACTGTAGTTTGCTGCAGATCATCCTCTGAAATAATTACCAACAGCCGCTTTGAGTCCTGATTTGTAAACAAACTATGGCCTTGTACAGATGGGCAGGAAGGGGCGGCTAGACGTCACCCCTTTCTGCCCCACATCATTGCTGTGGTGACCACATGGCGCCAGCAACAATGTGCTCCAAAAAGGAGCTGTGAAATAGAGCTCCTTTCTGTGCCACTGCCAAGGCGCCATTAGCACCCTGAAGTGGCACTGTCTGTCGCTCATGCACCATGCCATTTAGAGGTAGCACACGAGCATGTCATTGGTGTGCACATTGTCTAAACATGCCCAAAATGGCGCTAGGAGAGCACGGAGCGTGCGGCCACTGCAAAGCAGCAGCATGTACTGAGCCTATGGTTCTATGGTTGGTGGGTCTGAACTAAATCTTGTGTCTGTTAATAATTCTTTTAAAAAAACCCAGACTGCATCTGCACTGTAAAAATAATGCAGTTGGATACCACTTTGCTGTAGCTCCATCCTATGGAGTCTGGGATTTGTAGTTTTACAAGGTCTTTACCTTCTCTGCCAAAGCATGCTGGTGCCTCACAAAACTACAATTCCCAGGATTCTGCAGGACTGAGCCATTACAGTTAAGGTGATATCAAATTGCATTGTTTTAATTACAGTACTTAATAAAATATAAAAAATAAATTGCATTATTTCTCAGTGGAGAGTGACCTCCAGACATGGTTGCTAACTGCACTATTAAATGCTAATGTAGTAGCAAGAAGGTAAGACTGGAATATCTTGTGTAATAGGTAATCATGGAAACTGGGAACAGAATAGTACATATTGTGCTACCTTATAGTGCTTAAAGCAAGGGACAAATGGAAATCCTACTCTATGAAAGCATAATTCAGCAGGAAGTAAAATAAATCCTTCTTTCACTATACTGTTTATGGCATGGATGAAAGTCAGGCTCAAGATTTCTAATGCTTACATAGATACTGTACTTTAACCCTCATTTTTTTAAAAAAGGGAACCCATCGCCTGATGAAAGAAAAGAGTGTAATTTGTCCTGGAAGCACTGAACCTCCCTCTATTTTATCATCCATTCAGCTTTTAAAATGAGTACCAAGTTATGTCTGCTGCAATTGTTTTCCTTTGCTTCATCATTTAGATCCTTTGTTACATGCCCCTAAGTTTTACCCTCAACTTATCCACAGGTCATATAAAAATTCATAATTTTGGCCCCCAAACCTGCCCTTGACTTATACATGAGGTTGACTTATAATCGAGTATATATGGTATGTCCTATTCTCTAGTGTTAAGTGCTGTGAAGGAAACTAGGTAGCTGTGCTTTGTGCTTTTTAGAATATTTCCTATGATAAGTAATTTCATAGACCCTTTTGCCTTAGCATAAGGATCAGCATGAAGTGCAACTGGTTCTCTTAGAGGTACTTCGCAGAACTGTTAGAAACATGAAAGTGCTAAAAAAAGCCCTGCACATCTGCTACTAAAAGCAAGAAAATTGTGTTCTTCCACCATTTAGAGGATTAAGATATTTGTATGTCACAGCAAATGTTCAAAGACCATGAAGGCAATGGTGTACAAAAACTTCTGACACTCTTCTTATGACTGAAGGTTTTGTGAATTGTTCCTGTATATAAACCAAGAATTCTCACACTAAAGGAATGCTCCCAAATATTTCCTTCCAGTTTGTTAGACTCTTCATCCAATCCAAAAGCAGTGAAAGGTGTGGATGAATTTTAAGAATACTTTTGGGGTGAGGGGGTGGAGGACTCCTCCTCTTCTGAACGTCTCCTGCTCCCCAGAAACCTTTAGTACCACTTGAAGAAGTGACTTGGCTTGGTAATTACTGTATGCTATTGTGTTGTATTCAAAGGTATTCTGTTTGAGGAATGCAGATTCAATGGTTGCCATTCAGCAAGGGGAAAAAAGGAGGGTGGGTTAAAGTAAAGAGGAAAAAAACCTCCCCTATTTACTTAATCTTTAAGGTTAAGTCTGCCCATGCCCTCTGAAAATTTAATCCACACCAATTTTGGAGGTGCTTTTTGGGGCAGGAGTGGACCAAATACAACACAAAATACTGAAGGCTCTCAAAATATGAGACATCTCATCCACAGTGTTGCCGTGAATCAAAATTGACTTGAGGGTAACTAATAACAAGTCAAGATATAATCATTTAAAAAGCATGGATTTAGGCTACCTATGGCCTCATTCCCACTTACAAATAAATCACTTTGCAATCTGAATTGATGGATCGGTTTGACAGAAGAGCGTGGTTCACACTACATTTGCCCAGACTGCATTTTCTTGTTGTAAAATAACCCACTTGTTGTTCACATTGACAGGTGAATCGATTCAAAATGGACCCTCTTTAGTGGGTCGCTGGTCACTGATCACATCACAGGAAACTGATTCAGATCCGAATTTTGTTCACATTTGCACTGAATCAATTTATTGCAAAAGATGCAGAAAAAATGAGAAGAAAAAGGCATGTGTTAAATGGACCTAGCACAGGGACTCCCCTACCAAACTGCTTCAGTGATTCAGCTCAAGTGTGAACAAAAGTAATTTAAACTGCTTCAAACTGGTTAGGAAACCGGTTTATAATGTAGCAGGAATGAGGCCTATATATTCCATGCTCTCATGTCTTTCTTATTGATTCTGGCTGTCACGTGGGGACATTTTCCCCCTGCTAATGCCAATGGCCACAATCCTGTTGGTTGAATAGTATAGGTGGCTACAGTAGCTATAAAATGTAACTACAATAATGGTGGGTAGCAACAAAAAACATCTTCACCAGGAGGCTGCTTGCTGGCTCCGAAAATAGTGTTGCAACAGTGTAAAGACTGTTATGCCAGCATAAAGTATCAACAGGATACTGGCTGCTCATATAGTACAAGCATGGCTTTATGTGCCTCTTCCCAAAGTGTATCATCTTTACTGTATCAGCTAGAGATGTATAGAAGATGCACAATAACTCAGTTTGGCTTGAATCAGTAATGCTGAAATGTATAATGATTTATTATTATTGAAAATGCTGTGTTCCTTTTTGCTTTCTCCACAGAAGAATATAAAAGCATAAGTTCAAGTGTTAATTGACTGTAATGCCTTCTACCACATCTCTCATATAACTTGTTAAAAGGAGCACATTGGTTTGGTATGGAACTATTTCTATACCTTTCCATTCTTTTTCAGATACTAAGAACATATGTCATAAGGAAAACTTGGTTGTGCTTCCTCTTCACTGCTTTATTGTAACATGTGAAGCTACTCTAAATTACAAGTTATGTAAGCAGAATCAAAGCATATTTTGTTTCATAGCTTATTTATAAGCCGTAGGGAGAATATAAAGGTTTGATGAGTTAAACATCTACAATGTCTGATATATTACTGTTTGTGTACTTCCACATAAAACTATTACTGCTGTATACTGCAAATGGCATCTTATATTATAAGGGTGCTGAATGTTATTAGGATGTAAGATACTTTAAGGTAACCATTACTAAAAATAAAATTACCTTTCTAAATATGAGTTTCACTAGAGAATAGAATAGAATAAACTAAAATAATATTAGCAAACAATATTATATGTCTACACCTGTATTAGTATCTATATAAACTGTGTTAATATATGTCTGTCTGTCTAGTATCCTATCTGTCTATATATCCATGCTTAAATTGTATCAATTAAAAGGAATTAGATAAGAATTTTTTGAACATAATCTGTAATGAGGTACTCAAAAGTCAAAAATGAATTTGAATCTGAACAAATCAAGCCTGAAATGTCCCTGGAAACCAACATGACTAAATTGAGGCTATTGTACTTTGGACCCATCATGAGAAATTAGGACTCACTGGGAAAGATAATAATGTATTATACATGGATTACCTCAAAAAAGAGAGGAAGGCATGGCTTTATGTTTGGAAGATAACAGAATCTCCCAGAGGTCTCTCATTCAAAGAGTTGCCATAAGTTGAAGAAGATATGGTGGCACATAAACAACAACTAGAGGAACAACAAAATATCTTGCATATTAGATCACTGAAAAATTGTGACAATATTAGTCTTTAAGGGGTCATGGGATCTTTTTTGTCTTTGTTTTCTTATAGGATAGTAACCATCAATCTTTTCAACCTGTCACACTGACCTACAACATGGAGTTATTACATCTCTGAAAACCAGTATGGAGTTTATCAGACAATGGAAATTGGAAATATAATCCAATGGCAATCCAAATGCAATCATGGGGTTTCACGTTATCTCTCGCAATTTCAGGCAAAAGGGAAGTCATTCTGAATGCAATCATGGGTTTTACGTTATTGTGAATTAAAGCATCTCACACAATTTCGGGCAATGGGGGGGTCATTTTCGGGTAATGGGAAATCATTCTGAATGCATTCCAAATGCAATTGGAATGCATGTAAATTCGCTAAACTAGCGAATTCACGTGAATTCAAATTGGTTCCAATTGGCTCCATTCAAAATAAAGAGAAATTCCTCCCATCTGATAAACTCCTATGTAATGCAAATAAAGAATGTCACTTTAACAGTTTTTGACATTATCTGTAAACTGAGGAAGTTACATAAAACATATGTACCAGCAGTGGGCAACTTTGCCCCTCACAGAAATTAGATTGCCAGCTCCAAATATCTCCATGTGATGATCACTTTTCATTGGCTTTGATGGCTGGCACGATGGGAGCTGCAATCTAACAATTACAACAAGGATCACAAATTGTCCATCTCTGATCAACACAGATAATCACTTGGGTTTCAAACCTACAAAGTTATATTGGTGCAACTGCTATGCAACTATCCTTTATCAGGATTTGCATAGTGTTCCAATTCTTGCTAAAATAAAAACACCACCTCAAACAAAAAATAAAAACAGAGCTTTTACATTAGGGGTATTAGTTGGAATGTGCACACTGCTTTAGAAAAGTCGATGTGTTCCCATACCAATAGTTTGATAACATTTGTAAGCAGCCTGTTTCATGAAGCACCCTTAAGAGGCAAAGGAAAGGAGTTTTAGCATTTGAGAACGCCATATAATGAAATGAAAAACAGCCAGGCTGGTTTTCCATCAATATTAAAAGAAGGCAAAGATAATTGAAAACAAAAGCACTATCCATTCTGCCAACAGATCCCAATGACAAAAAATTGAAGCAAAAGAGTGAAAAAAACACAGCAAAATTATCCACCCAGGCAAAGTACTGCTTGTTTCTATTAGCAACATGCATGTAATTAAATACTGCGGGATTTAATGTAATCTCAGAAGTAAAAGATCCCTCTGTAATCTCAAAAGAAGGGGATCGCTCTGTATGAGAAATAGCTTCTACTTGCTACTGCATATCATTAAAGATATGTAATTCCAACAGGGCTTTGTCCTTTTTCAATTAGTCATAAAGATGATCTTCCCACTGCTCCCATTGGAGCTTGACGATTTGAAACCTAGACAATTCCCCCTGTCCCCCATAAAAAAACCCAAGCAGCCTCTTCCCGGAACAGTTTCATTTGGATTCTCTTTGGCTTAGGATACAGGAAAGGAAGTGGTATGCACAGGACTGTGTGGGGCAAGTGGTAGGACAAAGTGAAAGAGCATTAAAAATGAGGACCAGAAAGCACAAGAGTCTCACACAGTAGAATCCAGGTTATAATCCTTGACATTTCCTGATAAAAGGCTGTTAGGAAATAAGACTCTGAAGAGCACCAAGCTAGATAGATCAGTGATCTGACTCACTGTAAAGTAACTTCATGTATTTAATGGATTTTTAAATAACCTAGATCTGTTGTTTTGTTCTTCAATGCATTGCCATAATATATGTGTTTAGGGCATTTAAGAATTCCCCTTTATAAACAGTGGTTTGGCACTGAGAGAGAATGATACATTCCCCTCCTTCAGCCTGGTTGCAGACTGCATTTCAAGGGTAGGGGATACATTTGATGGGCATTAGGTCTTATAGATCAGCAATAACTTTCCTTTGCCTTGCAGATCACCATTAACAGGCTTTTCCCTTTTATTTTGGAGGTATGGGTGCAAAAGAGAAGCATTTTTGGACTACCTGCAATAACAACCTATGAAACAGGAAAATGTGGGAGCATGTAAAATTGTTACATTCAAATCAAAGCAAAAAACCAGAAAGATGGGAGCTTTTAAAATGTTAGCTACAAAAAGAGAAGCCATTTCACTGACACAGCATGTCCATATTTGTGTGTAAACTGCAAGGCAGTATTCAATTTCCTTTGCTGAGCCTGTCTGAGTGCTGAAATTGAAACTGGCAGGTTAGGCTTTGATGCCATTTGTACAGCAGCAACCCAACTATGCATTCCTCTTAGGCCGAGCTCTGTTTACTGCTGTGGTGCTTCTTAGGCGAAGAGGAATCTATGAAGAATATGAAGCGTGAGATAATATACTCCACATCAGAGGTTGTTAGGGAAATAAAACAAAAATGCCTGGACTCAGACCTGAAGGGCTGAGACAGGAGACTGTGATGTGAATGTGTTTCTCTCTCTCTCTCTCTCTCTCTCTCTCTCTCTCTCTCTCTCACACACACACACACACACCTATGCCCAATGGATGTAAAAGATTAATATGATGGACATACTTCTAAATATGCCTATGCCTATGCAGAATCATCTTCATAAAATTACTGGATTGAGTCCAAACGTATAAATCTCATTGACTACAGTACGATTTATGAGCTTGTAAGTAGCTTCAGGACTGAAGCTTTCACTCTACACAGGTTTAAAAAAAATCACATTTTCACAAGCTGTGCAGCCCATACCAGCTTCAAGAGAGGCCATAAGCATCTCCATACCTGCTTACCTCCCCTGCTTGCTCTATGTGTGTGTGTATACATATAAACAGTGTTTTATTATATTGTTATATAAGAATTGTAAACTGAGAAAAATCAGAAGATAAGCAAACTAGGTGTTGCTCCACATGAAGCTCGAGTTTGTAACAACTGGCTCAGGACCTCTCAACTGACTCCAATAGCTAACCTCACTTACTTTGGATTAGAGGCTTTATAACTGATACCTAAATTTATCAATACCTTGCCTGAATATAATTACAATTAAAACAATGAATGATAGTAATAAGCAGCTGCTAAAAACTATAAGGCTAAACATCAGTAGTGGATATCAGCAAATACACTTTCAATTGATATCAACTGATATTAAAAGTGGACTTTGCCTTATGTGTGACAAAATATAGGGGAACCAGAATCCTCTTATTGTAGTCTGTAGTAGGTGCAGTTTTTCCTCTACAGTGGTGGTAACAAGTGTTGGTGTCACCTGGTGAGGTAATTCATGGTGCCATTCCTCCATTGACATCCTCCCCCCCATACCACATCATACAGAATCCTTAGTAATGTTTTTGTACTAATGTTGTTCATAAATCATAAACTCATAATTCATAAATTGTCATTACCCTATATCACTCAAAGAAGTAGCAAAATTAAAATTATACCTTTTAATTACACAATTTCATACTCACAGCCTAAATGTATTTACAAGTACTGTACATAGTTTCATGTGGTTAAAGTAAAAATCTAGTAAGATGTGAAGCTTTTAAAGAACATTTAAAAAGAAAAAAAATATATTTTTTAAAAATAAAATTGACTCAAAATTACTGTATAGTAAATTTTAAAGTTTTTTTTTTAAATACCTGGGGCCTCTTTTTTCTCTTCCCACTGAGAACACCACAACCCATTTTTGCCAAAAGGTAGATGTTGTAAAGCAGTAGTGTCACCCATCTTAAGGGTGTCACCCATGCAACCCACACCCTGCTGGTGACTCCTCTGGTAGCAATGAAAGGCCAACAGTGTCTGCTGGCTCTGAACAGCCTATTTCTCCACTGCCTTAATTTTTTCACAGCTGCTACCACAGCAGCCTTTTTCATCGTGCTGTCACTGCCTACAAAGGCATACCATGCCATCATAGTGCATCAATGGGCCTCTCATCAGATTCTCCCAGCTATGCCCAATATCTAGTGCAATATCAACAAGTGCTAGATAGATTTAGGACAGAAATCCATGCTGTTTAAGGATTTCCATCTGCTTCTGCTTTGGGTAAGGATCAGTTCTGAGTGTTTGTACCTTGTGTTACATAACAGGTGAGCAATACCATTGGTGTGCAATCCACACTGTTGCCCAGGCCCGAACTGACGGAAGTTGCCTCTGACCTGGTATTGAGGAATCACAGAATCATTGCCCTAGCAGTGGGAGGGTATCTGTCTGGGTTGAACTTGTAAATGATTTTTTACACAGATTCCTTGTAAATGTTTAAAATTGCCTTGAAATGCTCCCTTGAGAGAAGCCTAAAAGAAGCTATGACTTGGATGCTCTGAAGAAATTTGCCTAGATCTAGGCAAAATTAAAAACTGTAGAAAACTAGTTAATATTGCCTTGGTTGGGAAGGAGATCGAGATAATGTTAGCCTTCAACTATATTTGCTTTCTAAAGATATAGCTGTTTTAGTCTGTAGAATCAGTATGTAGAGAAATCATGTACCAGCTTTGAGACTGAGAGGCTGGACAGAACACACCTAAGAGGTGGCTCTGTGCTGTCCCTAGAAGCGCTGGGTGGGGGACACGACAACCTCACACCATGCTCTCCCCCCCACAACCAGCAGGTTCATGGTACAAAAATAAGCTGCAAAAAGTGGCTTTTTTTTTTTGTACTGCAGAAAGGGCACCATAGCTGCCTCCGTGGCTCTTCAGTGCAGAGAGTCTACACATTGCTCCAAAGATGTGGCAAAATGCTGCCTGTGTGGCGTGACACCGCCATGATGTCGGCATGGGAGTGGGTGAGAGGTGGACGCCATGCCCCCACTCTGCCCTCACATTGGCGTTTCTTGCCAGTCAGTTGAGGGCCTAACTGAAAGAAAGAAGTTGGCAGCATGAGCTTTCATAAAGTCTACGAAAGCTCATGCTGCCAACTTCTTTCTTTCAGTTAGTCTCCAAGGTGCTACATGATATCTCTACAAACATTTACTTTTGTCAATCAATTGTCAATCAGTTTTGTGTTCAAGATTGGTTTTGAACACAAAACATTTTGTCTTCCTTGAACATTGCCCTTTGCTGAGAGAGGTTGGGGACCCTGTTCATTCCCTTTGAGCATCCACTACACTCTCCTGGCATAGGCTGTCTGGAATGAGTTTGGGAGATACCCTTTGATAGTGGTAATGCTCTTGGAAAGGGCATTTCTAGAAGGTTGAGTTGAGAGATGACTGCTTGACTCCCTGGCAGTCATGTTCTGAGATTCTGCATGGTTTAATTCTTTCCCAAGACAAAAAGAAAAAAAGAAAGATAGCCGCATCAGTATATTCTTCCTGACACATTTCAAGATGAAAAAGCAGTTTAAAAGGCAGCCCCATGTATAATGCATTGCAACAGTCTGAATGAGTGGTTGCCAGAACATGAATAATTGTGGTCAGTCAAGCCTTTCCATCTGATAGAGGATAACATTTTATAGGTACATTTACAATACACACAGTGTCCACAAGGATGATGAGACAACCTGTACATTGACTGGCACCTGGTAAAATACTAGATGTCATTCCCTTTATGCCTTCTAAAGTGATTTCACTGTGAATCACTTTATCTTTGACATTACTGATCCTTACATAGACAAACAGAGGCTTAAATACCCTAAAGACACCAGATCCTGTCTGATCTTGGAAACTAAGCAAGGTCAGTGCTGGTTAGTATTTGGATAGGAGACTGCCAACAAATACCAGCTGCTGTGGGCTATATGCCAGAGAAAGGAACTGGAAAAATCACCTCTGACTAGTCCTTGCCTTAGAAAACTCTATAAAATTCATGAGGCCACCATATGCTGATAGGAAGTGTGAAGGCATATACATACACACAATAAGCAAGCACTTTGTTCTCAAAAATGCAAATCAATATTTTGATGCATATGAAATCTCACCATTTGTTCACCTGTATAATCAATGGGACTATTGCCTATGCAGTTTTACTACTTGGATTGGTTGGAATAAGGCTGAGATGGTGAATATTCATGCAGTTTGTTTTATTTTGTGATGATTAGGTGATGAGTATTTTTGAAGGTCAGAAGACACTATATTAATATAATACGAGTCAGCATGGCATAGTGGTTTGAGCTTTGGACTATGACTCTAGATACCATGGATCTATTCCCTGCTTGCCCATGACTGCATGTACACTGCTGAAATAATGCAGATTGACACCACTTTAACTGCCATGACTCAATGATATGGAATTCTGGGAATTGTGGTTTTGTTAGACATTTAGTCTTCTTTGTCATAGATCTCTGGTGCCAGAATAAACTAAACTTACCAAAAATTCATAGCATTGAGCCATGGCAGTTAAAGTGGTGTCAAACTGGATTATTTCCATGGAAACTCACCAGGTGACCTTGGAGAAGTCATACACTCTCACCCACAGAAAACCCTGTGATACCTTTGCCTTAGAGTTGCCACAAGTTGGAAAGAACTGGAATGCAGAGAGCAACAACAATAACAACATTAATATAATTATAGAAGAAGAAAAAATACTGTGAAGTCAAAGGATTTCATGGCCAGCATCCATAGTTTTTGTGGATTTTGGGGGCTATGTGGCTGTGTTCCAGAAGACTTTATTTAAAACAGCCACATAGCCCAAAAAACCCACAATTTTTTTTTAAAAAAACATGTTTTATTGTTTGGGCACAAAGCAGGGGATTTGGGGGCTGTAGAAGAATCTTACTTTAAATAAAGAGGAAGGAAAGTTTTAAAAAGCATCTGTCTTCATAAATATCACAGTCTGTATTGGTGACTTCCAAAACAGTTCACAAAGACTGCAATGATACTTACTTGCAAGTTCGTCACGTTTAACTTTTACATCTACAACAAAGCATGAAAACACACCAAAGAGAAAGATGTCTTTAATTTCCTTTGTTTTCACAGCACTCTTAAAATATGCTAAAGCAGGCATGTTTTTAGACGATATAATGAATAAACATATGAAGTACAAGTAAATATAATATCCTTTGTTGCTGTTGTTAACTGCCTTCGAGTCGACTTCAACAGGTTGACCAGTTAACCTAACTGCAAAATGTAGGACATTCAAGAAAAATGAAAGACATTACAAAATAAAAGCTAAAAACATTAATATACATATAAATTCATGCTTCTTAGTCATGCTCAAAATGGGGGATGCTTTGAAAGTCCTGCTGGACAGAAGATTAAAATGCAGGACATGTCTTGGAAAAGGATGATGTCTGGTCACCCTGACTTTGATTCTTGGCTTGCCTATGAATGAGAGACCTCCAAGCCATCTTATCCTCAATAGCCCTGCTGAGCTCCTGCAGATTCATGGGTGTGGTTTCTTTGAGTAACCACATTACCGCACTACCCTCATATAGTGCTGCCGTTCCACTTTTACTACTCTGGCTGCTTCCCATTGCATTCTGAGGCTTGTAGTTCAGTGAGGCCTCTCTGGCTGAGAATTCTAAATCCCCCTCCTTAAACTGCAAATCCCAGAATGAAAAAAGAGGCAGCCAGAGCAGTTAGTGGAATAGCAGGGCTAGAAGAGTGTATTGCCGTAATCTAGAATGTCTATCCATCTGGAATGTGTTCTTCCTCTTTTCCTAGTGTCCTCCAGATTATAATCTCTCCTAGTGTCCTCCAGATTATAATCTCTTCTAGTTCGTCCTTTCTTCTCTTGATGAGCCCAAAATATCGCAACTTCATTTTAGTCAACTTTGCTTCCAGAGTGACTTTGGACCTGCTCTAGGGCCCTTATCAGACGAGGGTTTTTGCAGCCCCAATCCAGAGTCACTCCGCATTCATCCAAGTGAATTCACATGAATGCTGTTACAATACTATGAAGCCATTCCAAGTCAATCCAAAGATACCCCAGAATTCAGTGAATGAGCGTTGAATTATCACACATGAATACTGTTACTATGAAGCCATTCCAAAGTCAATCCAAAGTCACCCCGAAATTCAGTGAATTCAGTAACAACTGCATTCACAGAAATCAGTTCCAAGGTTACTTCAGATTCAATCCAAATTGGTCTGGTGTGATAAGGTCCTAGTACTCCTCCACTGGTCTTTTTTAGTGGTCCACAGTATTCTCAGGACTCTTCTCCAGTACCACATCTCAAATGAGTTGATCCCCCCCCCCCCGTCTTTTCCCCCTTTCTTCAATGCTCAGCCTTCACAAGCATGCACAGAAATGGGAAATGTGATGGCACTGACTTCTAACTTTGGAATTTAATGATATGTTTTTACACTACAGGATCTTGTCTAGTTTTTTCACAGCTGCACTTCCAAGTCCTAATTATCTTGACTGCAGTCTCCACTCTGATTGAGTGAGTATGGAAAATAGTGAACTATTTCAGTCTCTTCATTGACTACTTTAAGATTATATAGATCATCTGTAGTCATAATTTTTATTTTCTTCATGTTCAGCTGTAAACCTGCATTTGCACTTTCTACATTTGACCTTCTCCGACAATGGTGTCATCTGCATATCTCAGATTGTTGATGTTCTTTCCTTCAGTTTTCATGCCTTCCTCCCTATTCTATCCTGCTTTTCATTTGATGTTCTTTGCAGACAAATTAAACATAGATAGAATACAGCCTTGCCTGGCACCCCTTCCAATTGGAAAACTTTCTGTTTCTCCATATTCTGTCCTGACAGTAGCCTCTTGTCCTGAATGCTATCAGGGCTATCAAATATTGTGGCACATCAATTCCTTTTATGTGAGACCCATAGTTTTTTGTGATTGATAGAATCAAATGATTTGCTATAGTCTATAAAGCACAAGCTGAGAATAACCTTAGCTTTTTTTTTTTAAATCTAGGGGTAGCTGTGTTGGCCATATAGTAAATCCAGTAACATCCCAACTACATCTTTATTGAACCAACCAAAATGCACAATTACATGTTGCAAGCTTTCCAAGTCACACTGGCTTTTTCATCAGGAAAAAAGGAGAAAGAAATTGAAGATGTTAGTCATAGGCCTGCATTATCTGTTTCTGGTCTTAGTTCAGATGGTAGAGAGGGCTAACTGCAGGCTGGCACCTCCCTCTTTGGCCATGTGGTCACTGGTAGATTTTCAAAGTCAAGGACATTTAATGCCCATTTTCAATCCAAAGATGATGTTTCCTTGGAACCCAGCATGACTTCTTCCTTTGTGAAGCCACAGGCTCCTGTATAGGTAGAAAACACTGAATAACTCAAGCCGTCTTCATGTTTTGCATCAGGAAAACTTTAGGTGAAAGCATGCCAATCAGTCCCAATATAAGAAAAAATTGTTTTACCTTTGTTAGAGGCAGAAGCCTCAGATGGCAAGGTCCCAGTGCACTGGCTCTTTCCATAGTATTCCCCTGTGAAAGCTAAAATATGGTATCTTGAAATCCAAAAAACATCTAGGAGTAGCCATGTTGGCCATATAGCAAATCTGATAACATCCAAACAATGATACCTTTATTGGACCAACCAAAATGCAAGGGAGAGGTGTCAGCCTGCAGAAAGCCCTCCCTACCATTTGAACTAAGAGTAGACCAGAAACCAAAAATGTAGGCCTATGACTAACATCTTCAATTTCTTTCTCCTGTTTGCCTGATGAAGAAGCCAGTGTGACTTTGAAAGCTTGCAACATGTAATTGTGCATTTTGTAATTGTGCAAAATTGCTTTTGAAGAGAGAACTTTGGTTAATGTGAGACTACGATCCACTGCAAAATTCCACTGTACATTGCTTAGGGAGCTTCAAAAGTTTGGGACCAATACTTTGGACCCTGCCTCCTCCTCATGTATGTGTGGGTAGAGGGATGGCAGCTAAAGGAATGCATATTATAAGCACTGGCACAAAGAAACATAGCGCAGAATACATTATTTGCCTAGATACAATATAAATAAAAATATAACTTAAAATATAAAGTGTATATTTAATGTTATGGCATTTCTATCCCTAGAAATAAAATTAAAATCTAAAAGTATAAAATTGGTAATAATCTGCAAAGGACAGATCTTCTTCTGTGGAGTTGCTTTCAGAAAGCCTGCATGCACATAATTGATCAAAAAGGAGTCACAAAAGGATGAAGCATTTTGCAGAAGCATATGTTAATGCATTGCACCAAGCTCTAAGATCCACTGCTTTTTCAACAAAGTGCCATAAAACTGTTGAAATGATAGAGATGCTCTTGGGCTGCTGCTTAGAATGCAGAGATGCAGAACAGCATGTTATACAGAGAAGGAGGGGGAGGAGAATGGGTAATCCTTTAACAGGCAATTAGATATCTAAAAGATATAAAGCTTTCTTCATACTGAATCTTTAAAAATTAGGACCCTCCTCCCCCACTTTTTTCTATCCTAGATTTCTTCACCGCTATTTCAATACAGGCAGTAGTGCTGGTGGATAAAAATGGAAACAAAAGCATTCAACAAACATCCTCCATGATCTCAGGTCTTCCATTCATCAAACAAATTTTCATCTTCAAGCTGCAGATTAAAATCAATGGTCTGCCTCTTAATTATTACCATTATCTCTTTTTCTTCAGGAGTGTCCTTTCCCGGAATATACTTTGCCTGATCATCTTTTATCAGATCATACTACAAATCAGAGAGTGTATGTATTCCCCTGACTGGCCATACACAATGCATCTGGATATCATCTTATTACTACCTGAATTTCCTGTCATTCTGATATGAATTCAGAAACATAGCCATAATTTCAGAGGACACAGGACTATAACCCTTTGTTTTCATCAATGTAAAATCTGAGGAAACTAAAGATTTATGATCAGCTTTATTTCAAATTTAAAAGAAAATCTAAATAGAGATTGAACACAGCTTTTTCAGTGATGCATAAAAATGAGATGCACCTCAAGCAGAAGGTATTAAAGATTCACCTTCAATTTAGCAAGCAGCTTGGTTCAATATGCTTATGTCTACAGGGTTGTCTGCACTTGAGACCCAGGTTTAAATCATACTGAAAAAGTTGCAAAGCTATGTATAAGGCACATAAATAGAGAGCTGAGTGAATGATTTCGGGGGGGGGGGGGGATTTCTTATGCTGGAAGGGCAGGTGGTGTTCTGCAGAAAGCAAATGAGAGAGCACAGGCATACCAAGCAATAGCAAATCCTGGTGGAACTTTAGATCTGTAAAAGCCTCTACTAATATTGCAACCCATCATCCAAGATTGTGCCTCAGCCATGATCATGTATGTACTGGGTGAATGTCTTGTGATCAGAACTCATTCTTTCAGATCAACACACATTTAACTCAGTACATATACAATTCAAGGAAGAACCAAAAACAGTTACCAAAAACAGGAGACACTGTCCCTCCCCCATTTTGATTAGGAGAATGAAAGAATGTATGAGGCTACACAGGAGGATGACATGGACACAACTGATGAAATATTAGAAAAAGAGACATAATAACTTGACATGGGGATGTCATCTTCAGGAATTAAGTCATTTTTCAAGCATTTCATTTCATTTCTATGTTGCCTTGATCCTGGAGTGGCTCAGAGAAGAAAACCAATTAAAATCTAACAATACAGTTTTAAAAACAATTAAATTTATCTCGTTAAAACAATATTGTATTAATTATACAAATGTTTTAAAAAACACAAATAGAACACACACCCTGCATTAAGACTTTTTGATAAACATTATATATCAAAAGCATGTTTGAATAAAAACATCTTTGCCTGGTGGTTGAAGGAAAGCAGGAAAGGAGCCAGAGTTTCCCGAGGAAAGGAATTCCAGAGAATGGGAGCAGCCACTGAGAAGGCCTCACCAAGTGAGCCTGTGAAGGTGGCAGGACCAAGAGAAAGTCTTCCCCCCAAAATCATAGAATTCTTTCAGGTTTACATGGGGAGATCTGGTCTTTCAGATAGTCACTAAATCACTGTGTCTTTACTTGTTCCTTTTTGTTATAAAAAAAGTAAACTAACATAGAAATCTATACTGTTAAAGAAAAGTAAATTAACCTAGGAAATAGTTAAAAGTCTATGTAGTTCTGAATATGTAATTGCACGCTGTGTGTGCATAAGTAGGCACAATCTTCCCTAATTTCACACTCCATAACATGCAGTTCTCCTATCCCATGGAATACCCAATTACAGTGTTTCAGTGTTTGATACAAAATGAGCATCAGATACTGGAATTTAACACTGAATTAATAGATTTTGAATCCTAAATTCTGCTGACATAATAAGATTTCAGAATCAAAACTGTTATCAAACCTGCACTTCTCTTACCCTCCTCCAACATCCTTCTAGTGCTGATGCTCCTAAAAATCCTTCATCTGGATAAGGGAAAGGAGGCTGAGCAGGCATAAAACAATCTTTGTAAAAAGGAGTTTCTTTGTCCTACAGATTCATTCACCATTTTAAAGCACAGGCAGGCCTTAGTTAATGAAGCCTCTGACAACTCAAATCCATTCTGAAATCTCATAAATGAATTACTGCCTTTTGGATTACAGTTAACTTTAAGAAAAAAAACACCAATATTAGTTATGGTTAGAGATGCAGCTCTACACCCAAGGGGATTTTACACTCCTATGTATGAAAGAGGGACAGATTTCATGAGCTTGCAGTTTTACTTGCCACCATCAATAATCGTACCTCCTTGCATGCATGGAGTTCTAGATGGTGGTCACTAAGAATGGACAAGCATTTGCTTGACCTGATGTGAATCAATTTTTCAGTTGCAAAAGGTTTGCAGACTTACTTACTTTTTAAATTTATTCATTTCCCAACTTCCTCCTGGTATAGGGGACTCAAGGCAGATTTCCAAATACCATATATATTTGTCTATAAGTCAAGAAATTTATGTCCAAATATTGACCCCAAAATCCGAGGTTGATTTATTTACAGGTCAGTATGGTAATGTGATAGCAGCTCTTTCAGATTTTCCCCATGCATTCGGCAGAGCAGTTTATTTCTCTCTTTTACTAAGCAGGAAGAGTCCTGGATGACTGACTGATTTAAAACAAACAAACAGAGTCCTTCTCCCACCTGCTATCTGGAGAATGAAGGATGAAATGAAAGCTGAAACAAAAGCTGAAATTCTGAAGCAAAAAGACTCAGAGACTCTCTTGCCACATGCACAGATACACACACTGAAGGAGCCTCCAAGTTTTACCCTCGACTTATCCACAGGTCATGGCAAAATCCACAATTTTGTCCCCAAAACATGCCCTAGACTTATACATGAAGTCGACTTACAGTCGAGTATGTAAAGTAACTAAACCCAGAAAGCTTTCCAGGGGCAGAGGAAGAGACAATGGTGATGTATTAGTAATGCCTGACCCACTCACTTCAGAAAGATTACATAATAGCTGGTGTAAAAGAATATTTGATTGAATATCATGGTGTTGTGGTTTGAGCATTGGATTATGATTCTGGACAGCAGGGTTCAAATCCTCCCAAAGCCATGAAAACCCACTGGGTGACCTTGGACAAGTCACAGTCTCTCAGCCTCCAAAGAATGTCAATGATAACCCCGCCTCTGAAGAAACTTGCTACGAAAACTCTGTGATGGGTTTGCCTTATAAACTACTTGGAAGCAAACACCACCACCACCACCATCACCAGTGGATGCAGATGATAAATTACAGCACAGAAAAAAACATCTTCTATATTACAGTGAGACAGATGCCACAAGGCAACACATGGACCCTAGATGCACCATGCCATAATGTGCCTCAGGCACAAGTCATTGTGCAGGGCTTCTATATGTTTATCTGTTAACATTCCAGGAATTAACAAACTCCCAGAATGGAAAAAACAGGAAAGATATGGTCAAAATAAAAAATAAATAAAATTCCTGCCTGGTTTCTCACAGCTCAGTTTGCTGGGGATGGGAAGGAAAGAGTTATCTTATTCTTGAAATGTCATATATCAGGATAAGAAGTATGGCTTAGCCTAGCTGCTGTGCTGACTATTCTATACATCCTTGGCAGGCTGTGTCATGACATCTTGGGAACAGTTGATACGCTCTTCCTTTACATTCACAGTCCTCTAAGCTGTGCAGTCACTACTGATGGGATACATGTTTCCAGTGGATCATCTTGTCTTACTGTGAATGGAACTCGGGGTGCATGTATGCAGTAAAAACACTGCAGTTTACATTAACTGCCATGGCTCCAGCCTACAAAATCTTGGGATATGTAATTTTACAAGGTCTTTAGCTTTCTCTGCCAGAGTGCTGGTGCTTCACAAAATTACAAATCACAAGGTTCTGTAGGATGGAGCCATGTCAGTTAAAGTGGTTTAAAAGCATTTCTACAGGGCAGATGCAACCTGGGACTACCAATTCCAAGGTCCTCAGTGGAAAAATGATGCTGTTTACATCATTTCCAGGAGACAGAAAGGAAAGTACACATTTTTAGTGACCAAGAACATCTGCTGTGATCCCTTTTTCCTGTCTCAGGTAAGTTTTCTGGATTTTGACAGGTTGCTAGGGACACTGATAATAAAAGCAATTCAAAGAAATGAAGTGGGCACAGCCCTTCTTAACAAACTGTTTGAGCAGGGCAGTGCTCAGCTTGATCCAGATTCCAGGCATCTTGCAGGGCCACTGGATTTTGTGGCTGCTCCTGCACAAACTATTGCAATCATAGCCCTTGACATTGGTTTGCCTCTCAAAAAAAAGTTCAGCATCCTCTTATCCTTTCATCTGAGCCAGGCAACATACTTAATTCCTAATTAATGCTTGGTTTCTCACAGGTAAACTAAGGAACACTAGGGAGCCAAACACACACACACACACAGACACACAGAGGCTAAATTCTCTTATAACCTCCGTAGGGCTTAGTTTTTTTTACTACATAACCATATTATTTTTGGAAGAAGAGAGCTAATTGGGGATAAAGAGGGGAAAATCACAGTCTGCTTTATCATATCTGAAGTATGTGGTGTAGTGATGAATACAGTAATACATTCAATTATTTTCATACTTGTATTAGTGTACACCTAATGTTCACTTCTGCTCTTGTTCATTGACATTTCTTTCTAAATACAGTAGTTGGTTTAAAATCACAATTTTATGCCTCCAAGAAGCTGGTAAATAGGAAAATTGCTGTGTTGATTTTAAAAAAATAAAATAAAGTAGCATTGCAGTGACAAGCTCCCTGTTCAAATATGTTGTTGCAATTATGGTAGTCAAAATCATATGTTAGGTTTCATATCTGCAGACAGAGTATGCAACATCTCAATTTATTCAGTTCTCATTTACATCCCACTCTTCTGTCTCTAGGGAGAAACACATCCAGGATGCCTGCTACCTTAATCCAAGGCTCTGGAGGAACATTTCCATAGAATTTTGGAAATCTGTTTAAAATACCATTGTCTCTGAGACCAAATTCATTCGACACAAATTGTTTGAATGAGTCTGTTCTGGGAGAACAACTGATCTGCATTATTCACTTTGATTTAATCATAACTAAGTACTGTACCTCTGGGTCAACATGTAATGCTAATTTTTGGTATTTAACTCACCCCTGCTCAGGAGCTTCTCCACATTGCTTGCTTGCCATGTAAAATCTTGCCCTCAGGGCAACAATTTTAGATCCTTATTTTTAATGAAGGCACAAATTCCTAAGAAAGGACACATGTAAATAGCTTGCTAGATGCATTTTACAAGCCCAGAGAAAATTGCATTTCAGAGACAGTATGCATCCAATTATAAGGAAATGAGTTACAACAAGATGGCAATAAGTATTGGTGTAATAAAGACAACCTCAATTAAAAGTTACAGTGTAAAAGATATACAATAATATACATTAATAGCTTTTTCAAAATCTAAACAGAATGGAATGGTGACACAGAAAGTTATTGTTATGTAAAGACTAATGAATCATTTTTCCCCCAACAGGCAAAGCTTTGATCAATAGCACCCGAGAACTAGCATTAAGAAGCAAAAACATTTCATGTAAGCTTTACAAATGGCCTATTTTAGATAATTCCTTTTAATCTTCGATGTCTTCAAGCAATCCTTTAAAAAAAGGAAAAAAAAAAAAATAAGACCTTGCTGCATTTTTCAGATACATGTTTTAGGCTTGGTTTCAAAGCAGCTCTTAACCTCCACCTTGTTAGGAATATATCAGACAAACCGTACTCCTCAATTCAATCTTTTTCTGCTTATTAATGCTTCATGTTCATACTTAAAATGCACCCATGCACTAGTTTCTAAAATAGCTTCAGCAATATTCCATATATAAGGAATTTGGGATATCATTTCACCTAGCAAACTATTTGACATACACAGGATCTTCATGTAGATAGGCCATAATCCTGAATATGTGTGTCTTGGGGCTAGTTTGTTGTGACACCACTTTGTGAACCAACACACACAACTGACTGGAAGGGAATCCCACTTTACATGAGTCCTTCATCTGTCCAGTCACTACCCTATTCTTGCAGAAACATTCTGTGTTGCTATATTGTATAGCATATTTCTGTACTGTGTTTCTATCATTAAGAGTGCATGAAGACTTAGGATATATCTACACTGGAAAAAAAAATAGTTTGATATCACTTTAACTGCCATGGCTCCATATTTTAGAATCTTAGGATTTGTTGTCTTGTGAGATATCAGAACTTTTTGGCAGAAAAGCCTAAAGACCTCGTAAAACTACAAATCCCAGGATTCCACAGGATTGCACCATGGCAGTCAAAGTGGTGTCATCATTTCTACAGTGTACACTCTCCTGAGTGACAGGAGAAGAATGTTGAGTGAACTTGCATATGAATTGATTGGAGGAGACAACAAAAGTGGAAGATACTGTAACAATCATGCAACAAAAATGAAATAGATGAAAGTCAGATTTAGCATTTGGAGCCAGAAAGAGATAGTCTGAAAGAGAGAGTGTGTGTGAGGACAGATTGTGTCATATCTTAAACTCAGTTGGTCTGTAGTTAATAAAATATAAGAAATTGCAACAACAAGTTTTTATGTGCTGGAGGGTAAATAGGGAACTATGATCCATAAAGCACATTATATATAATTTAATAAAACTGTATGTTTAACATAGCTGTGCCTAGACTAGCATTATATCAGTAATGCATCAATATACAAATAACAGTCTCATACAGATCTTAGAGGAACACTGACCGTAATAATAAATTCATTCATTCATTCATAGAGGAACTGGATACAGTGGAGATTCTGGTGGCAACATTTACCCTTGAGAAGAGGGCAGATCTTGGAGACCTGATCATCACTGTATTCCGTGGAATCCAAAGAAAATGATCACATTGTTACTTGTGATACTAGAGACAAAGAGTATAGCATGCCAAGAATGTAAGCATGAAGGTTTGATTCTTAAAGGATGGTAAAAAGTGATGAAAAAGAGTGACAAAAAGTTAAAGAGATACTGATATTGTTGAGAAAATTAGTTTAATATCTGACAGGATTTAAGGGATATGCTGTACCTTTATAATTTTAATATATTTATTTAAACAGTGTTTTGATGTGTTTTAATTACTGTTTTAAATTAATGTATAATTTTATACTTATAACATATGATGCTTTATTAGATTTTAATAATATTGTAACCCGTTTTACATTTCAGTACTGGAAGAAATTAAGGATATCATTGTGAGAAATCCATGTGTCATTCTGTACAGAGAATCCAGAGGTTTAGGAGTCATTCTATAGAAATCTCTGGACTCTTTCAGACGTGGGAAATTGGAAGTATAATCCAAGGGCAATCCAAAGGCAATCCTGGGGTTTGATGTTATTGTGAATTAATTCTTCTCACGCAAATTCGGGCAAAAGGGAAGTCACTCCGAATGTAATCATGGGTTTTAACGTTATTGCGAATTTAAGCTTCTCACGCGATTTCGGGCAAGGGGGGGTTATTTTCGGGTAATGGGAAGTAATTCCGAATGCCTTCCGAACGGAGCAGGGATTCAGATAAATTCGCTAAACAGGCAAATTTACATGAATCCGCATTGGCTCCATTCGGAATTGGGAGAAATTCCTCCCGTTTGAAAGAGTCCATCTCTGTATTAATAAATATCACTGTTTAGTTTTTTTGTGGAGCTTTCAGGCTATGTGGCCGAGTTCTAGAAAATTTCCTTTCTGATGTTTCACCAGCATCTGTGGCTGGCATCTTCAGAGAATGATAGCCTGGAAAAGGATTGGATATATCCTGTGTGACCCTAGGAAGGAAGGAATAATTTGCAAATGTATTGTTCTGTTGCTAATGGCAGACCTCAGGGTGGGAGGATATGCAAATAAGGATTAATGTCTGCTAGTTGGTACTCATTGTCTGCTGGGAATCCCCTGGCCTTAGGCTGTTTCTCATTTGCATTGGTTGAGTCTTGACCTTGCTGTCCTTCAGGACTGAAGAACAATAAACACCTGGACAATTTCAACAGGAAAGAGGAAACCCTGAGGGTAAATAAGGCTTGAAGAGCAAGGTTCTTCAACCGATGCAAATGAGAGCCTAAGGCCAGGGGATTCCTAGCAGACAATGAGCACCAACTAGTAGACATTAATCCTTGTTTGCATTACAAAGATGCCAGCCACAGATGCTGGTGAAACATCAGAAAGGAACTCTTCTAGAACATGGCCACATAGCCTGAAAGCTCCACAAAAAACTATGGATGCTGGCCATGAAAGCCTTCGACTCCACAATATCACTGTTTGTTTTCACTGTCTACACTTAATCATGTTTACTAAAACGAGGAATGCTAATGTCAAGGCTAATGTTGGAGGGGCAATTGGTGTGGTTGATCCATAAACCTGAAACATCTAGAATTTTCAATTACTTTGACTACTAATTATGTGTACCCAGATTGTTGGGGGCAAGTAGCTTACAGTTGTAAACCGCTTAGACACTCCTTAGGTGGTATGAAGCGGTATATAAATGAAGCTGTTTGTTTATGGAGAACCTGAAGCAGCATGTACTCATTCCATAGAACAGTTGCAGTCATGTAAATATAGTTATGACTAAAACTGAAGAGTTGGCAACTCTTCTGTAGGACACAGGAAAGAACACACACAATGGAGGAATGCAATATAAACACAGTAAAAAAGCAAGATCTCTTCAGGAAGTTTGAACAAACAAGATATCTAGACCTGTTCAAAACAAGAACTGGTAATGATCTCCAGCAACTGCTTTTTGTTATTTGGAAAGTGAAAATGGTATTGCTTCCAAATAGAAGGCATCCACTGTGGCTGTGATAAAGGACCTGAATCTCTTTATAAAACAACTAGTTGCAAACAAAAGGGTCACAAAAATTTATCCAATACAAAGTCAAAACAAAATATGTCGGGCTAATTCAGTAGTTGAGCACCCTAAATATAGTATGCAGTCTGGCAATATAGTGAACTGTCTCTTAGTTTCTTTCAGAAACAAGTAACACTCATCCTGATGCTGATGCAGTAGTTATTGATTGTTCCCCTTGGTGAATGTGTTCTCCACTGACATTACTCAAACTTTTCTGGCATATGCTGAGCTGGTTTTCTTGCTATACATACTGAACCAAATTCAAGTAGTCCATCATGTTGATGTCAAATGTGATGTGTATCACAAAGCTTGAAGAGAAATAAGTAAGAAAAGAAATATATAGACAGGTCATGTAGAACCATTCCCCTACCAATGCTGCCTGGCATGGTTCCTTAATAGCTGATGAAAACAAGATTGGGCAGTTCATCTCTCTCAAACACATAATCTTGAAATTTAGTTCAAGCAACCTCCTGAACAGCCCATATGGAGACCACTGTGTGGGAAACCACCACACTCACAAAGCTAGTGGTCATTTTGGCAGAACAATTTTAGAAGTTATACTCCAAAAATGCAACTTCCCAAGTTTTCCAAGGTGAACCATTTCTAGTACTGGTCATTTGGATACGAGTAATGATTACTGGAACACAATTATGATTACATTTCTTTTATATATTTATTTCATTTCATTTTGTTTCTATGCTGACTTTCTCTCAGAAAGAGACTCAAGGCAGCTAATGTCTCTAACAGGGTGATCATATATCTTATCAATTCATTCTTTCCACAGAATCACAGTATACTGTAAGCAGGCTATAGTATTGAGAAGAACTTCAGGTATCTAGTAGCATTTTTAGAGAAAGAAGAGTTACAGAGGGCTCTTCTTCTTCAGATTAGGCCTGATGGACCTGGAAATGCCTTTTAGCTCCAATGTTCAGCTTTTCCAAATGTCACAATTACCTTCATCTCACTTGGGCATTAAAAGGCAGAGAGCTTCAAAAGCATTTAAGCTATGGATGGGAATCATGTGCCCCTCTCCGCCCCCAATGCTTTTGGACTGCATCTGCCTAAGCATGGGTGAGAAATTGCAGGGAGATGTAGTCCAACAAGATTCCACATGATTACCACTCCAGGTTAAAGCAACACTGAACAGTATGTTATACAGCGGGCCCTTGGTATCCACTGGGGTTTGGTTTCAGACCCCTCATGGATGCTAATGTCCCATAATATATAGTGGGATAGTAAAAATGTGCCCCTTATATAAAATGGCAAAATCAAGCTTTGCATTTTGGAATTTATATCTTTTGGGATTATTTTCAAGCCATGGATGCTTCATCCATACTGCAGAAATAATCCATGTTGACACCACTTTAACTGCCATAGCTCAATGCTATGACATCCTGAGAACTGTAGTTTGTTGTGGCACCAAGGTTCTCTGACAGAGAAGGTTAAATATATCATAAAACAACAGTGCGCAGAATTCCACAGCACTGAACCATGGCAATTAAAATGGTGTCAACCTGAATTATTTTTGCAGTGTGGATACAGCCTCCATGGATAAAAAAATCCATGGATATGGAGGGCTGACTGTACTAAAGTTAGTATTTTTTTTTCCTAGCTGATTTTTTAAAAAATATGACTGATAAATCAATCATCTTTATAATTTTTATTGTAATGTTTTTAAATGCTTTTATTTGAGAACTGCCTTGGATCCCTTTCTGGGAGAAAGGGGGTATAGAAATGACTGTATATACTTGACTATAAGTCCAGCTCATGTATAAGTCAAGTGTAGGTTTTGGGGCTAAAATTATGAATTTTAGTATGACTCATGGATAAGTTGAGGGATTTTTCCTTTTTTGATAAGAGTCAAAGGACAGTACTTACATTGACCTGTTGATAAGTCAACTCAAGTTTTTTGGGTCAATTTTTTGACTAAAAATTCTAGACGTATACATGAATATATTGAGTAATTAAACAAATATATCATATGCATGATTACTCAGAAGACAGTCTTACTATCCTACTGTTTTAGGTACAAGTTACAAGCACACATTCATAAGACTAGAGCTGCATTGTTGACTGGACTTCAGTGAAAGAATGAACTGTCTTGTTAATTTTTAGGTGCCACAGGAAGAAAAATTTCAGTCTCTTAAACTTTTACTAGATTGTCTGTTCTGTTTTTTATTGTTTTATTGCTGTTTGATTGCCTTTTAGTGTCATGTTTTTCCCATTCCTACACCACTTTTTAGAGAAACAGAAATGTTTTAATGTCTTGTATTGATTGGGTTTATTATTTTTATTATTTTTGTTATTTTGTTATTTGCCTTGAATGATATACAGAGGAAGGTAGAATTATAGTTTTTAAATATGTGTAAATAATAATGAAGAGAAAGCAGCAGATCATTCTATGTCCTTTGGTGTTCCAACCACAATAATATAGCATCAAAAACCCATTTTACTGCTTTTGGCAACTTGAGGATGGTTACTGTGAAGTGTTTGATTATGGCTGTATGACTGCCTGCTCTGGAACTGATCCCATCAGTTGCAGAACACATACCTGTGATTATGTACATGTTGACAACTCTAAAGAAATTATGGTATGCTGTGCACTTATGCCTAAATAAATAAGTTGAACAACACCTGTGAGTTAGCCTACATTTTAACAAAGCAATTTTGGCCCACATTATAGTAGAGCTGCATACTGATTCCACTATTAGCAATTTCTTTATCAAATTGTTTCAGATTCACCCATCATTCTACTAGTGTGAGGTCACCTATCATCTAAGTGGTGTGAGAAAAAATGAGTCCAAATTCAAGTTTTCTGCAAATCCTGTTTTGATCACCCTAATCCAGTTTTCAGTTCCCGTTACACAGTGTGATTATGTGTGTCTGTGTGTAGGGCAGGCTTCAAGTGACCCCATGAATTTTACAGGGTTTTCTCAGGCAAGGAATATCTTCTTCTGATATATAGCCTAAGTACCTGATATTCCTGGGGAGTTCCCTATATATAAATACTCTAAATAATTTATATCCCGCTCTTGAGCCTCAAAGGCTCTCAGAATGGCTTACAATTTTTTTTAAAAAAATAGACAGTTTCCTGCCCTCAGGTTTACAATTTTAAAAAATCTATTCAAGTACTAACCAGGTCTGACCTGACATCATTTCCAAGATCAGATAGGATCTGGACAATGGGAACTTGGTAAATCAATCTTTTTGTAAGTTCTATTAGTGTCTAGGTCCACCCAGGCATCTGAGGTCCACCTTTCATGGTTCTCTACCTATCCAAGCAATTTGTGTCTGACATGACATTGAGCAGCCACACTAAATGAAGAGCATGGAAAACTTGGGCTGTAACTACTAGAATGTGCCAGCCATGTTAACGGTGGGATTCTGAGTGTGTAGTCCAAAATGGGAACTGTCCAACATTTTAATACTCAGTCTTATTTTAAAGAAATCAGGCCAAGTGCTGTCTGGGGCAACAATCTGCATGTTTCTTAGGGGCAGAAGCAGCAGAAATGAGACAGTTATACCAAAAATAAACAGGAATACACTAGCACAAGCATGCCTCATCAAGAATGTGGATAAAAATAAATACATTTTAGACCAGTGGTACTCAAACTTTGGTCCTCCAGGTGTTTGGGACTTCACTTTCCAGAAGCCCCAACCAACTTGGCCAACAGAGGTGAAGCCCAAAACATCTGGAAGACTAACATTTGAGAACCATTGTTTTAGACCATATTTCCAGGGAATATCTCCAATTATTTCCAAGTAAATGGAAAATATGGCCCAATCCAGATACATCTCCTTGGCCAGTCTTGAAATCTACATGCTTGGAATCTCTTTTTAAATTAGGTTCTGATCATTTAAAGAAGCAATGAATGGTGCCTCAAGTGATTTCTTCTGCCATTGTTTTTTTTTTTTAAATTATTAAAAATTTTATTATTTTTAAAAACAACTCCATACAAACACTTCATTACAAATTTGGTAGAAGTTACATAAGAAAAACAAGAACGGAAAAGAACAGTGTTATCAAAATAAACTACAACTTAATTACCACACATATCTCTCCATTACCTTCATGTCGAGTATATCATATAGTTTTGAGAATATTTCTTATACTTTTACTTAACACAATTTACAGGATAATTCTTATGCTTATGTTTGAATATTTCCTATATATTTCATATATAAATATAATAGCTTGGCTAGAAGAAGTAAAAGGAAAAAGCGGAAAAAGAAAAGAGCTCTTAACATTCATAGTCCTATCGTTTTGGCCTTTATCCTTACTTTCCATTCTACCTTATCTTTCTTCCTTCCAGACCACCATCCAAATTCCTCTTCTTTAAATAACCTTTCCTTTATCCTTCATCCCCTCTTCTCATTCTCTCTTCTCTTTCTACCTTCCTAATTTCATACTACTTTCTCTAACCCTCATCTACTTGCCTGATCTTTCTTGCTTCATTCTTAACTCTTTCACTCTTCAACCTTTCATTCCTGACTTCTTTCCTTTTTCCCCCTGGGTATCATTGCATCCATATCTTACCTTCTTTTATAAATATTGTGTATATAAGTCTTTCTTAAAAATAATTCTCCTGTATCTTTCTCTATATTTGTTTATCGTACCAAGTATCGCTCTTCTTACAGGTCTATTTAGAGATTGCCCAAAGCTTTCGATCAGTTGATTCTCTGCGTATCATATGTTCTAATATGTTCTGATTGATATCTCAAACGGTTTTTCCCCTCCTTTCTATTTGTAATTTATTTATAATAGATACCCATAGCTGTCTACTGTTTTAAGCTCAAGTCAATTGTTGCTTCTTAATATTCAATAGTTTTGTTATCATTACCTTTTATTCGATTGGGACTATGTAGATTTCTATACCTTCCCTGTTGTAGCTTCTGTAACTTCCCTATTATAATCTAGAGTCCACATCATATCCTATAGTTGCTGAGTTGCCCCATTCCTTTTTTAAATAATCTAATACTTTGCCCCATTCCTTTTCTATTTCATCCATTTCTTGATTTCTTATTAGCGAGGTGATTTTATCCATTTCTATTATGTCAAATACCTTGATAAGCCATTCTTTGATGTTTGGTACATCTTTGTTTTTCCATTTTTGCGTTAAAGTAAGCCTTGCAGTGGATATCAAATAATATAACTTTTTTCCGTGATCTTTGTCTAATTTTTCATCCCACATATTCAAGAGGTAAGTTTCTGGTGCAAATTTTACTTTGTTTTCTACTACCGAATTTATTACTTCATTTACTCTGATCCAATATCTTTTTACTTTTTTACAAGTCCATAAGCAATGGTATAAAGTCCCTGGTTCTTGTTTGCATTTCCAACAAATATTATTTCCAGTTTTGTATATTTTAGATATCTTGTCTGGCGTCAGATACCATCTATAAAAAACTTTATAGAAATTTTCTTTTAGGTTTTGGGAGGCCGAATATTTTAATCTTTTTCCCCAAACTATTTCCCATTTTTCCAAGTTTATTGAGTATCCAAAATTTTTCGCCCATTGTATCATATTTTCTTTAACAATTTCTTCTTCTTCAAACCAATCCAAAAATAATTTGTATAATTTTTTTATCCATTTAGTGTTTTCCTCTAATATTATTTTATCAAAGTCATTTTTCTCTTTTTCAAAGCCTATTGTTTTAAGGTCTTGCTTGTATCGTTCTTTAATTTGCCAATACCCAAACCAATTTAAATTGTAGCCTTTTTCTTTTATTTCCTGCCATTGTGACCTGACATGCAATCTCTTCTCAACTGCAATTTGTGCATGGTCATGCTAAATTAATTCTATGGAATAATTGTAATTTGAAGATTGCAAGACAACCTTTTTATACACTGGATTTATACACTGGATAGGTACAAAGAATTCGTGACATTTTTAATATTGCAGTCTACTTATCAGTTACTCACAATACACTGTGGCAATATTTACAATTGTAACATCTTTTGTTGTCTCTTTATGGACCATCAGCTCTGAGTGCATCAGTGACCAACTCTTCTTCTTCTTTTTTTTTTTTTGAAACATTAATCATATTTTCAGAGAAACAGAAACCATTAAGTCCAGTTTATAAATGTTGAAAAGCACTATTTTTTTTTGACTGATGGGTGGATGGATTTATTGTATATTGTGACTTTTTTCCACCATTGAAACCAAGGCATCTTACAACAAGGTTAAAGCAAAATAAAACAAAAAAGTGATGACATAAATGTTTTTTTTAAAAAGCTATCATGTTAAAATATCTATAATTTAGAACAGTTAGACCCTATAATTTAGAGTAGAAAAGTATTGTAAAAACATAACTAAATATTAACATAAGCTTGTCATATTTCTGAGGTTCGTACAAATAACCTCTTAAAATTTACCAATGGAAATGTGCCCTAGCTGTAATATCTATATCTCATCTAAATCTATGTTTGGACACCATTATATCATCATCATCATCATCATCATCATCATCATCAATTTTATATAAAATACAACTTGCTTATAAACATTATAAACAGTATCTACTTTTGCTAATACAAAGATATCTTATTTCAATTTTCTCTGTATCATAAGGGGTAGAATAATAAACAAGTTCAGCAAGATGAAAACTGTCTACTTCAATTACATGTTTGTGATGTAATACAGATAATGCTTCTTTGTGGCAAACGTGTTTGTATTCAGTTGTTGCCTTCTTTTGGCTGGATGTATTACAATAAATTCATTTTGTATTACAAATAAAACTTGGCATTTGCAGAGGCACATTTTTAAAAATTATATTCCCGTGATCTGCAGTCCAACCAAGGGGAAATGGCATTGGATTAGGTTTGCTTCTACTCTAGCATAAAGACTTATACACTAATGTTGGAAAGATAAATGTTCACCATTGCTCAGTAGTTGGAGATCTTACTGCTTTAGTTGCACATGAAGGTGTATTTTATGGACTTAAACTTCAAGGAATTTAAATACATTAATATATATACAGTCCATGCACTTCATTCCCAAGAGGCAGTGTGGTATAAGAGTTTGAGTCCTTTGGTGACTTTGGGCAAGTCACATTCTCTCAGCCTCAGAGGAAGGCAAAGGCAAACTCCCTCTAAAGAAAGCTTGCCAAAGAAAACCAGTAATAGGGTCACCAAAAGCTGGAAACAGCCTCAAAGCAGACAGAAGCAGCAACAACAATGACAACAATTTTGATTCATAATTCAGGAAACAACTTTGGAGTGTATTTTAAAATTTAAAAATATAGAAAACATTTTTCCCCATTTGAGTCCAAATAATTTTTATCTGGTTCCAACTAAGTAGCTGATATCACACTAGATACATTCCCTCCCTAAATTCTTTCAGTTTTCATTTGTGTTCACACACACCATCTACTGGTAAAAACTGGAAATACTATGTTGAGTAAAAAGAGGCTTATTATAGTTTTGTTTTTTTTTTGTTTTTTTGTGGGGAACACACTATGTAAAACCAATCTTTCTGTGGCAAGCTATTTCAGCAAAAATGTAATCCACAAAATTAAACAGCATATAGTCACCAATATCTGTAATGAAATAGCTATAATTGCTGAAATATTATCACAGTATATTAAAACATGACTCAACAGAATTACACTTCTGTGTGGTGTTTTCACTACTGAAATAATGACCGGGTCTAGCTAGAAAAGTTCTCCAGACTAGCAATATCAGTTTGCATTTTCTGTGGCACACCTTATTTATTTATTTATTTAATAAATAGACTGTCTTTTTCCTGGCTTGGGACTCAAAGCAGTGTACAATAGCTTAATATCAGAACCATTGGCAATAATCTTTGAGAATTCCTGGAGAACAGGAGAAGTCCCAGCAGACTGGAGGAGGGCAAACGTTGTCCCCATCTTCAGAAAGGGGGAAAAAGAGGATCCCAACAATTATCGTCCAGTTAGTCTGACATCAATACCAGGAAAGATTCTAGAGCAGATCATTAAACAGAGAGTCTGTGAATATCTAGAAGAAAATTCCATAATAAAAAAAAGTCAGCATGGCTTTCAGAGAAACAAGTCATGCCAGACAAATCTGATCTCTTTTTTTGATAAAATTACCAGCTTGGTAGATGAAGGAAATGCTGTGGGTATAGTATATCTTGATTTCAGTAAGGCCTTTGACAAGGTTCCCCATGATATTCTTGCAAACAAGCTTGTAAAATGTGGACTAGACAAGGTAACCGTTACATGGATTTGGGGTTGAGACTGCCATGGTCGCCCTGGTCGATGATCTCCGTCTGGGCATCGACAGGGGTAGCGTGTCCCTGTTGGTGCTCTTGGACATCTCAGCGGCTTTCGATACCATCGACCATAGTATCCTTCTGGAACGCCTGGCAGAGGTGGGAATCGGGGGCACTGCGCTCCAGTGGTTCCGGTCCTACCTCTCTGGGAGGTTCCAGATGGTGCAGCTGGGGGACGTTTGCTCCGATAAGAGGGCCCTTACATCTGGGGTTCCTCAAGGAGCCATTCTGTCCCCCATGCTCTTTAACATTTACATGAAACCGCTGGGAGAGATCATCCGGAGGCATGGGGCGCGGTGTTATCAGTACGCTGATGACACCCAAATAGTCTTCTCTATGTCTCCGACTGATGCAGTGACCAGGGATGGCGTCGCTCCTCTCGTGGCCTGTCTGGAATCGGTAATGGACTGGATGAGGGAAAACAGACTCAGCCTGAATCCAGAGAAAACGGAAGTACTGGCGATAGGTTCTCCCGGTCCAGGGATGGAGGTGGTTCCACCTGTCCTGAACGGGGTCACGCTCCCCGTGAAGGACACAGTACGCAGTCTGGGGGTGCTCCTTGATTCGTCGCTCCATCTGACTTCTCAGGTGGACGCGACGGTCAGGAGCACCTGTTATCAGCTTCGGCTGATTCGCCAGCTGCGTCCCTACCTGGACCGGAGGGACCTTGAAACCGTAGTACACGCTCTGGTAACCTCTCGGTTGGACTTCTGCAATGCGCTCTACATGGGGCAGCCTTTGTATCACACTCGGAAGCTACAACTGGTCCAAAATATGGCAGCGCGGGTGGTCACTGGTGCTCCCAGGGCCGCCCATATAACACCAATTCTGAAAGACCTTCACTGGCTGCCGATTCGCTTCCGGGCTCAGTACAAAGTGCTGGTTATTACCTATAAAGCCCTATATGGCTTGGGTCCAGGGTACCTGAAGGACCGTCTCTCCCCATACAATCCGCCCCGCACACTTAGGTCATCTGGTCAGCGGTTACTGAGAGTTCCGGAGACTAGATTGGCGAGTACGACGAAGAGGGCATATTCCATCTCTGCCCCCTGTCTCTGGAACTCTCTACCTATCGATCTCCGCTTGTCCCCCTCCCTTGCTCAATTTAAAAAGGACTTAAAGACCTATTTATTTAACCAGGCTTACCGCTGAATGGACTTTTATTTACCTGCCTGTTGTAATGCCACCCACTGTTCTGCTGCGGCATATGCACTAGCACTTATATGGAGAATTGTGATTTTATTGTGATTTTATTGTCTTACTGGTTTTACTGCTTTTATTGTTTTATTGTTACCGGCTTGTTTTAATGGTTTTTATGTTCTACTGTTTTTTATATGCTGTACACCGCCCTGATCTATGGAAGGGCGGTATAGAAATAAATCATATTATTATTATTATTATTAACTGGTTGACTGACCGAACTCAAAGGGTGCTCAACAGTGGTTCCTTTTCATCCTGGAGAGAAGTGACCAGTGGGGCCCCACAGGATTCTGTCCTGGGCCCAGTGCTATTCAACATCTTTATTAATGACTTGGATGACAGTATTGAGAGCCTAGTTATCAAATTTGCAGATGACACCAAATTAGGAGGAGTAGCTAATACCCTAGAGGACAGGATCAAAATTCAAAATGACCTCAATAGACTAGAAAGCTGGGCCAGTGCTAACAAAATGAAATTCAATGCGGAGAAATGTAAGGTTCTGCACTTAGGGCGGAAAAATGAAACGCACAGATATAAGATGGGGGACACCTGGCTGAACGAGACCACATGTGAAAGGGATCTAGGAGTCCGAGTAGACCACAAGTTGAGCATGAGTCAACAGTGCGATGCAGCAGCTAAAAAGGCCAATGCAATTTTAGCTTGCATCAATAGAAGTATAGTGTCTAGATCAAGGGAAGTAATAGTGCCACTCTATTCGGCTTTGGTCAGGCTCCACCTGGAATACTGTGTCCAGTTCTGGGCACCACAATTCAAAAAGGATGTGGAGAAAAGGGAGCGTGTCCAAAGGAGGGCAACTAAAATGGTGAAGGGTCTGGAAACCTTGCCCTATGAAGAACGCCTTAGGGAGCTGGGGATGTTCAGCCTGGAGAAGAGAAGGTTAAGAGGTGATATGATAGCCCTGTTTAAATACTTGAAGGGATGTCACATTGAGGAAGGAGCAAGCTTGTTTTCTGCTGCTCCAGAGAACAGGACCCAGAACAATGGATGCAAGCTGCAGGAAAAGAGATTCCACCTCAACATTAGGAGGAACTTCCTGACAGTAAGGGCTGTTCGACAGCAGAACGCACTCCCTCGGAGTGTGGTGGAGTCTTCTTCCTTGGAGGTCTTTAAACAGACGCTGGATAGCCATCTGTGGGGGATGCTTTGATTGGGAGTTCCTGCATGGCAGGGGGTTGGACTGGATGGCTCTTGTGGTGTCTTCCAACTCTATGATTCTATGATTCTATGAAAACAAAAATGTAGCTAAGTTCTTATTTTACCGCAATTGTCAGGCATGAGACATCTATTCACTTCCTCTGCTATCTATTTCTCTTTTCTTACACACTATGTTTATTGTTAAATAGAGTACTGATATAAATAATGCAAGAACACTGGTCAGTATTTTAAATATTAATGAATGACGTTTTAGAAAAAGAACTGGAAGTTATTATTTGCCTTTTATTTCAAATCTTTTTTAAACTCATGCATGGATGAACTTGAGTCTCTGCAAGACAATTATAATAATGGCTGTTTATCTGGGTCTTTCCTTCCCATCTAAAAGTGTGGAATGGACAGTGCAATAAACTGGAAATATCTATTTCAGCCTTATACTTCTAACATAATAATTACTCCTTAGTGTCAGCTTTAAAATAAATTCTCAGTCACAGCACCTCCCTTCAAAGACATTGAACAATAAAGTATTTTATTTTTATGTTTAACAAATGTTTCTTTACATTTATTAGAAAGGTTGTGCCAAATTATTGTAACCTGTCAGATATATTATTAGTATTTCAATACATGTGACTACCCTGCCAAGGGCCCATTTAACAAACAGATTCAGAAATCGTTTGGGATATGAGCCAAGAGAAGATGACATGTCCTTTTAACATCTCAATCTTCCAGATTCCTTTGGCTGTTCTAGCTGCTAACACACCTAGAAGCAATATCATCCTGTCTCTGTTGGGATCTGTAGGGAAGGACCCAACACTTTCATCTTTTTATTGCAGAGATCATGTAAGCAACTATGTCTGCCATTATGCTGTTACAATAGTAGGTTACATACAGCCACAGGACAAAAACATAAATCCTTGATGAAGACAGTGTTTTGCAACACTGCACTGCAGCATTAGCAACTGGGACAGTTACGAAGCCACTGAAGAATGATGCTTTCCTCCCAAATGCAAGATATATATGGTTATTCCTTCTACAGTGAGAAGAATATACAGAAATCTATGTAACCCTTGTGAATTTAATAGGAATTAATATAAAAGAAGGTGGGGAAATACCTTTAAAATGTTTTTATATTTTTGTAGACAGAGGGCAGCATGCTCAAAGCAACAGTCAGCACATATTTCTGGCAGATATAATTAATGCCTAAGTCTCACATCCTCTAGGAGAAAATCATTTTTGTGTGTTTGTATTATTAATCCTGGTGATGCTTGGTTCTTCTAAAACAACCAGGATATTAACATTTCCAACTGTCTAAAGCTGTATGTTGATAATATGGTTCTCTTGTCTGCTACTTGGATAGCACTGAGGTGACTTCTAAGCAAATAAGACAGGGTTTGGAGTTGGGATAATTTGGTTATTAACAATTCCAAAACAAAGGTAATTGTTTTCTCTAAGAAGAAGCACCTTCATAAATGGCACTTAACATACATTGAGCAACATCACATTTTATAATATCTAGGATTACTTTTTCTTATAATGGAAACTGGAAACTTCATTTAGAGGCAGCAAAACCTCTAGCTTTGAAACAACAAAAACAATACTAACCTTTGGAAGGGTCAAAGGAGGTTCCCTGGTAGACCCCATTTAAAAACATGTATAGCCAAAGCTTTAACACAACTGGACTAAGGAGAATAGCCCACGCTCCAGTCCATCTGGTGCCATCTGGCCATAGAGGGAGAGATGTAGGCCCAACTCCATCAAGCCTGGTCTGGACTAAGGAGAAGAGCCCTCCCTCCACTCCATCAGGTGCTATCTGGCCATAGAGGGAGAAGATGCAGGCACAGTTACATCAGGCCTGGCCTAGATTCAGAAGCAGAGCCCTCCCTTCATGCCATCTGCCTTGGTCCAGGCCTCAGAAGGAGAGAAGAACTGCTAGACTTGATCCCCTTCCCCACCACCATTCCCTTCTCCATCTGTGTCATCATGTCTTTTTAGATTGTAAGTCTGAGGGCAAGGAACTGACTAATTAAAAATAATAATAATTGTAAGCCGCTCTGATAGCCTTTAGGGCTGAAGGGCAGGGTATAAATACTGTAAATAAATAATAAACAAATTTGTAACCTGTTGGCAGATCATTCTAAACCAATTACACTCAAGGCTGCCACTTTCATGGCAGCAGACCAAAAGATCTGCTGCAAATTCCTAAAAATGTCAGCAGTGGATTGCAAAGAGGATCGGTTGCTCTAGCTGCCATTATAATTGTTGTTTCGACATTCTATCCAGTATCCTCTGTTTTTCTTCTTTCATTTCTGACTTTCTTTGTGATTCCCTTGCCTAATATCAGTAGTATATCATTTGTTGTGTCAGGTACCCCTTATTATCAGAATGTTTTGAAACGGATGTTGTGCCACAGACAAATAAAACTATTGTTGTACTAAAAAACAAATTCCTATGTAAGGGTGCAATCCGGTACCCACTTACCTATTACAAACCTCCCTTTAATTCAATACAGGATTGCATTGCAAATGCCTTTCTGTTCCCAGAAAAATGGCAAGTCAATAGGAGATTGTTATCAAAATATTACTGCCACTTTCTAAAGAAAGCACACCAAAACAAATGTTTAGTGGAAGAGGAATGTGTAACAGGCAACAAGCTGAGTTTCTTACAAAAAAAGAGCAATCACCAAAGCCAGTGATATTCATGGAACTAAGAAGAGTTTGAAGAATACAATCTTAAATGGCTCTGTTATCACAATGTGTTCTATTAGCCAGTCCTCATGAACTCTGCATTTAATTGTAATGAAGTTAGGCAGTTGTAACCATGCACCTTCATTCTAAATTGATAATGAGTATAAACCATATTGCCTAGTTGATTAACGCAATTCAATTTCAATTGTTCTTTAAGGCCACAGAGTTGATTTCAACCTCTACAGATGCTGCATCTAATTTTTATGTTTTCAGCCTTTTCTTTTCTTTTTTGGACAAAGGGAATATACTCCCTTTTAAAAATAAAGAATTTGTTCTATACTGTTAACTGCCCTAGTTGGATTTAAATTAGGAATGGTATAAAACCAGTTTCAGTGATTTATGATCAATCTACCCTGTGTTTAATACCAAATCATTGCTTTGAAACAAATTATGCACACATGGATATACTGAGTGTATGTACACTACACAGTTAAAGGAGTCTGGTAGCACTTTAATTGTCATGACTTCACCCTATGGAATCTTAGAATTTGTAGTTTGGTAAAAGTAGTTTTAATTCTCTGACAGACAACTTTACTGCTAGTGCTGAATTCTAGGTACTTTCACCAGATTACAGTAACACAGAGAGGCATGACACTGACATTGTGTAATAAATATGGATGGCCACATCCAACCACACAGGAGCCAGCAGACCTGCTGAAATCTTGTCAAGTCTTAAAAGGTTTGCAATATCATGAGACTTCGTATGAAAGCTCAGCTGGGGCTACAGGCTGAAGCCTTGTGATGGTGGCCAGGATTCATAGGCATCATGGCCCATATTCCCAGGCTTAGAGCCCAGAAGCAAACTTGCCAGGCCTGAGAGGAGCAGTGTCAGCCTCTCTACTTGGTGAAACTTGCCCCCTCTGAATAGGCATCAAGGGTGAGATATCTCAGGATTGCTCAGGGTGGATCTATGACTGTTAAAGCAATATCAAGCTGCATGTGTATGTGACATACATACACTCTAAATGCATGTTCATGTGAGAGCGAGACCACCAGGAGCACATTCATTAGCCACCACGTGTGTATTTTCAGTTTAGCATGGTACTAGGACAATGCTTCCAAACTGCCAACCTACAGTGACCCCATTAATTTCATAGGGGTTTCTTAGGCAAGGAATTCTCAGTGGTGATTTGGACAGTTCCTTCCTCTGAAATATAGCCAACAGCTACTGGTGTTCATTTGCAGTCTCCCATTCAAGTACTAATCAGGTCTGACCCTGCTTAACTTCAAAGATCAGACAGGCTCTGGTGCCTTCAGGGTATTTAGCCCTAGTACGAACTGTATATACATCACCTTAATAGGTATACTTGGGAAGCCTCCTTTTTCTTGTTTTTTAAAGACTCTGTGTTGACACCATGCTGAACAAATATAGGTGGGCCAGCCATCATGATTCCCTAGCTTTGACTTAGGGCTCACATGTCTAGGATTTAGGTATAACTTACATTTGCTAGTGCTGCTCCTGCCTCACTTATGTTCTTATGGGTTTTTTTTCTTGCTTTGTTTTTGGAAATTCTTTAGAGAAGGAATATGTTAGTCATGGTACGCTAAAGTAATTCATAGCACTGATTAAATATTTGCAAATCCACAGGAAAACTCAATTAGTAGTGATTTGATGGATTTTTTTTTAGACGTTCAAATAAACATAACCATTTTTCAGTGGATATGCACATGATGAATTTGTGTAGTGAATTCTAGTGCATGGGCATCATGAGCAGCCATGCAAGTCAGACTTAGCTTAGAAATCAATACAGGTCACATGCATATATTTTACAGCTTAGCTATGGAAACTGCAGGATTCATCCTCACCTGCAACCCTCCTTACAGGTAGAAACTGACAAATTAATAAACTTCATCCCTGTGGAAAAAACAACTCACCACTGGCTTTTGAAAACATACAGATTTGAAATATTTAGAGAGTTGACTGTGCATCTAAAACTGGATGATCTTAGTTCCATATCTGTTCTTGAGAAGTTGCCTCTTTCTTCATTCTTTAGGAGATGAATATTTGCTGTTGATAAAGTACTAACCTCAATCACAAGCGGTGGCAACCAGGAAGATTTTGGAAAAATGAAATGATTAAATTTGATAATTATATCACATCCATCACTAATTCTCAGTAATATAATCTTAGGGCATATTCAAATAGCAATAAAATATTTAAAGTTCATCAAGAAGCTTTGTTGTTGCAGTTCTTAATTGCCCTCAAGTTGACCTGTAGCCTCTCTGACTGAGTCCAACCATCTTGTATGTGATCTCCCTCTTCTACTGTCCTCTACCTTTTCTAGCATTATTGTTTTTTCTAATGATTCATACCTTCTCATGATATGGGTAAAGTATGACATCTTAAATTTAGTCATCCTGACTTCCAGGGGAATTCAGTCTTGATCTGTTCTTGAACCCATTTGTTTGTTTTCTTGGCCATCCACAGTATCCTCAGCATCCTTCTCCAGCACTATATCTCAAATTAGTTGATTTTCTTTCTATCGGTTTCTTAGTGGTGGGGAAAATAATTGCTTAGTTGATTCTAACTTTAGTGCTCAGTTGTATATCTTTACACTTTAGGATCTTGTCTAGTTCTTTCATAGCTTCTTCTGATTTCTTTATTGCAGTCTCTGTTCTGACCCCTTTGCAAATTGGGACCCATTCTGTTTCATTCAGAAACCATTCTGTTTCAGAAGCTATTTGTTGTTATTGTTGTGTGTCTTGAAGTCATTTCTGACTTATGGCAACCCTAAGAGCTTTGCTTTTCTTCAAAGGGGGGTTGCCTTTGCTTTCCTCTGAGGCTGAGAGATTGTGACTTGCCCAAAGTCACCAAGCATGTTTCCATTGTTGAGTGGAGATTTCAATCACTATACCATGCTATCTGTGTCTTGAGGACAGATACTTTGAGCATAAAGCTGATGTATAAGACCATGCTTTATGTTGAAAGTCTAGAAATAGTCCCCTGAGTGAATGATAAAGCATTCTTATCCAGGAAGTCACAAATAATGCTATTCCATTCAAAAGTTTCAAAAAATAGATATAATTTAACTACGGTAGAGTCCTGATTATCCATCTTTTGGTCATTCGACATTCCTGATTATCCGACGGACGGATAAGGGGGAGGGGCCTCCACTGTTGGAGGAGCCCTGGAGAAGAAGGCCTCACCAAGTCTCATCTGGCGGCTTCAAGCCGGGCTGGGCCCTGCAGGCCAGCCAGCGAAGGCCCAGAGAGGAGGCCTCGGCTCAGCCAGGCCTCCGCCGCCGCCGCCACCTCCGCCAGGGCCTGGACCTCCTCCTCCTCCTCTGCCAGGACCTCCTCTGCCAGGGTCTCTGAGGCCTGGGCCGCTGCCTCCTCCTCTTCCACTGCTGCTGCCACTGCCAGGGCCTGGGCCTCCACCTCCACCATGACCACTGGGGCCCTGGCAGAGGTGGAGGAGGAGCCCCAGGCCTTGGAGGCCCAGGCCTCGGAGGCCCTGGCAGCAGCTGCAGAGGAGGAGGAAGAGGACTCAGAGGCCCAGGCCTTGGAGACGCAGGTGGTAAGCAGGGAAGGAGGGAGGGAATGAGATGGGGAGGGAGGGAGGGGAGGAGGGGAGGGACATTTTTCCCCAATAGCGTGTGCCATCATTGGGGATAAATGGAGTCTGGATTATCCAACATTTTCAGTTATCTGACTATCAGTTGGTCCCGTTTATGTCAGACAATTGAGACTCTACTGTACTTCCCAGAACATCAGTCACTGAAGAGATACCAAATGCATTTATCAAACCTGTAATCCTCTCTGATAATCTAATAGAGCACATGAATTTTACTTGTTTGTTTAGTTCAAGAACAAAATGGGTATGATTTCTTTCTTTGTTTCTCTTTCTTTTTTAACAACAAGCTTATTTGGAGCTACTTTCAAAAACTGTTTTAAGCACATATTCAATGCTGTTTGCTAAGCAAGATATATTCAACTCTAACATGGAATTACATTGGTGTGAAATGTTCAGATATGTCCTCCAAATATCAACCAAAAAAACGGGCTGACATCTACTTCTTATCAAAATAGGAACCATCCCCTTCTCTGCGTAGAGTGGCAAAAGATCAGCCCTGGGAGAATCTGAAAAGGAGAACCAATCCCCTCTATTCTTGGCACTACAGCTCCAGCAGTGACTCTTCTACACTTCTTCTCAAAGCTTCCTTTTTGATAAGACTAATGCTATACCTTAATTCTTGCCTTTGCAGCCTTTTTGACATGTGCACATTTTCTTAGCCCCATCTGTGACTGGTCGCCTCCCCACACATTGGAGATCCTCCATTTGCCAGAGGTCTTCCATATCCTTCAAAGCCTTTAGAGTGAGGACAGTTATGCCTGCTACGTAATTTTGTAAGTTCTTTGGCATAATTTTCTTTTACATCCTTTGTTATATGCCCCTGACTTTTACCTCTGACTTATCTACTGATCATATCAAAATCCATAATTTTGGCTCCACCTTGCACTCAATTTATACATGAGGTTGACTTTTACATGAATATATATAGTATATTAAATGACTGAAGACAGAAATAGGCTGTCTCTTTTAAGTGCTTTGAACTGCAGAAGCTCATTATATAATTTAACAGATAGGGCTTACAATCACACAAGAAAAGGAGGATGTCTGGGCATAAAGGTAGAATTTCTGTTCACCTGGCTTCACAGAGCACTATGCTTTCCCCGCAGTTTCTTGGTAGTCAGTGGGCTTTGCCATAGTTCATGGAAAACAGAAGGAACTGCTGTGTTGTGGAACAGAAAAAGATTTATCAGAAACACTACTCAAAACTAGGAGAGTGGGATAGGGCAGGTTGGGTTGATTCAATATACAGTACAGATAACAGAAGGCAGGGAAGCTATAGTGATTTTGCTCACTAATTATGCTAAACAAAAGCTGCTCTCCCCATCACAGTAAAACCCGCGGCTGTTTGGAACTCAAACTCAAAAAATGGTTTCTTTTATTGTAACAAAAATTTGTTGGCTTATTATGAAAATAATCTAAAAAAACTGTTAGCTTCCAATCAAGCAAGACCAAGGCAAAACAGGACTAAGCTGTGTATGTATACAGTATTTAAGAAGCTTCTTTTAGGCTTCAGTTTTATATACAGATACCCAAGAGTAATTTCCAGAGCCAGTGTGGCGTAGTGATTTTAGTGTTGGACTACAACTCTGGAGATCAGAGTTTGATTCCCAGCTCAGCCATGAAACCCACTGGGCAAGTCACATGCTCTCAGCCTCAAGGGAAGGCAATGGGAAACTTCCTGTGACCAAAACTTGGCAAGAAACCCCATGATAGATTCATCTTCGGGTAATCATAAGTCAGAAACAACTTGAAGGTGCACATCAACAACATGAGTAAGTTCACTGAATTTAATGGGGCTTCCTTCTGAGTTAATACATGTAACATTTATGACTCTATCTATCTAGTTCATCTAGATCAGCTGTCTCTACCTTGGCACCCTCCAGATGTTCTGGATTTTAACTTCTATGATCTCACACCTAACCCTCACCACTGGTCACATTAGTGAGGGTTTAGAATTAAAATCCAAATCGTCTGGAGCAATGAAGTTGGGGGAAGACTCTCAAGTCATCAAAATAAACTAGACCTATTTCACTGATAAGTAATAAGTACTTTTTATAGTTTAATACTTCAGTATCTTCAAATCTACTATACATAGCTATCTACTGTCATTACTTAGTGATACAGAAAGCTTAGGGATAAAAACCACACAGTCCATTTAGAATTTTAGATTTTGACTTTTAACACAACAGTTTAGAGAAAAGTGCATGCATAACCTAAAAAGAAAATTAAACATCAACATTTTAAATATATTTGAAGTGACATTAGGCCATCCTTAAAACAGCCAACCATCCCCAGACAAGAACATCTATAATGAATGTCTGGGTAAGGGAGGAGGCAAATGGATGGATTTTCTATATTCTGAGCCATCCATTTCCCAGTGGAAGTTGTTAAAATTTTAGATCTTCTCAACCTGACATTTCTTGAAATGAGAACTAGCATCTAAATGAATATTGTGTAAAAGGATTCCAGTTTATCTTTCAGTATCTGAATTTCTTTTATATACAAGTACATTGTGTTAGCAAACCTGAAAGACTTATGAACACTTTAGGGTGAAAAGTACATTGATATAATACCCTCTTTTGGAATTTAAATGGCATTTGCAAGGTTTAGTGTTTCTCTCTTCTTAGCAAAACAAGCACTCCCCGTACATATATATCTCAAATCTCAATCTAGAATCTATTGAACTGTGTTATTTTTACTTTATATATCTTTATACAACTACACTGATAGTTGGATAAAGATTTTCTGAAAGATTTTCAGAAGAAATTTGTTTATATACAACTTAAGGGCAGATTTAATCAAACAAGAGAAACGCAGCCATAGGACACATCTACACTGGTTGCTTAATCCAGGGCCAGTTCAGAGCATTATGCCTTGGATTGACCCCAGACCAACCACAAGGATGGCTGTACACACTGGGCCAATGTGATGCTTTGTTGTTGTGTACACAGGCCAGCCAGGCCAACTCTAGCCTGAGAGAACCTGCCTGGAGCAACATCACTTCTGCTGAGATCATAACAGGGCACTCCACCATGTAAACAACAAGGAGGGGGTTGCTTTAACCCCTCCTCATTGATTGCACAGCTGCCCCATTTTGATCTCAGCAGAACTAACAACATGCCAGATATGGCATGCTTAACATGGAGCTCTTCCCTATGAAGAAGTGGTAGTAGTGGCCTGTTTTTGGAGCAGTCGCTGTTGCTTCTTTGTGGGCAGGAGCTCCCTGTAAAGCCTACCCAAGCAGAAACAAGCTTCTGGACTCCTTGTTGATCACATGTCCAGGTACCTGTTTCTGTCCTCAGCAGAAACAATGGTGTATCAGTCAGACTTTGCCCACAGCTCCTGCCCACACTGCAGTAGTGGCTCCAAAAATAGGTTATCCCTTTCCTTGTGCTGGGGAAGGGGGTGGCATAACTCTTGGCATGTGAACAACAGACTGGGCTGAACTGGACCTGATCCAGTTGTCCACATGCCAAAAGAAACCAAGGACATTCCAGAGTTTCTGGGAAACACCAGGCTTTTTCCTGACTTTCCTTAGTTTGAAGCAAAGTTGGGTTAAGGTCCAAAACTCATAGTATCTCCTGGAAGTATCTGTACATCATGAGGACTGTCAACAACAGCTTCAGGATGGGTTCAGCATTTCCCCCAGTGTAGACAAGGCCACAAAGGCTAGAGAAAATGGGTTTTATTTAGAAAACATTAATTTTATTTAAAATTGTATAAATTTAAAAAGTGTATAAATGGTTTCTGAAACTAGAGACAGAAGATAAGTCAGTGAAAGAGTACCTGATAAAGTGGGCACAAAATATTGGGTATAACATATGTTTAGGGGAAAATGTGGTCCAAAGATATAAGATTTATTTTGTGCAGTAATTTAAAAGAAAGCCTGTATAAGATGATGTCTAGATGGTATCCAACCCCAAATAAGCTGTCAGAATGACCCAGAAAGTTTTAAATCAATGTTTGGGATAGCAATATAAGGTCTTTTTTCATATGTTCTGGACTTATAAGAAGGTAGATTTTGTAATGTCACTGGGAAGATTCTGTTGGGCATTGTAGATAAAGAACTAGATAGTAAATGTGGGTCACTTCTTCAATAGGTGAAAACAGCAGTAAGAATATTGTTTGCTCAAACTTGGAAATGGGCTGAAGCCACAAGAATGAGTTATGTAAAGAGATCTTGTAGCACTTTTGAGACTAACTGAAATAAAGACGTTGGTAGCATGAGCTTTCATAGACTTCAACCTACTTCCTCAGATTCATATGAATGGATTGTTAAGGTTTCTGAGTTATAGCAAATGGCCAAATTAACATGGGCTCTAAAGGATAAACCAACTAAAGACTTTTTGAAAGACTGGAAACAATTGATGAATTTTTGAGCAACAATAATGATATAATGATATAATCATCTATGGCTATGGTTATTAGTAATTTTTAGTAGGATAATTTACCATCTGTAATGGTAGAATTATTTTTATTTTCATCATATCAGGAATGGAGCCTTATTGGTATTAGTTGAATGGTTTTTCTCTCTCCTCCCTGCCATCTGCTTTTTTTCTTCCTTCAATTTCTTTATCTTTGATTTTATATTACACTGATTGTAAATTTGAATGTTTGTGTTAAAATTAATAAAACTAATCTCCAAAAATCCAAGGAAAAGTATCATATGTTGCACAAAGGTTTTTAATATTCTTTCTCAACATTAATTCAGAAGAGCATATCAATTCTTCTGCCTCTCGATACGTAAATTTATCTGCTTCCTGTTTGCAATTGAGAAGAAACATTCTGCCTTTTGCCACCAGCCAGGGATTGTATCTAATCGCTCACCTAGGAATGCCATGGCAATGGTAAAACCAGTAGGTATCATGTATTGCACCCAAAACAGGAAGCTGCATATAACTTCTTCCTTGAAGAATAGATGTTGTACTCTAAAGTTCAGTTGCACTAGGACCATAACATAACCAAAAAGTTATTACCTTTGTTTAATCTCTCTCTCTCTCTCTCTCTCTCAGTCTCCAAGAACCACAACAAGGAAAGACATGCCTGGCCCAAGACAAATATAAATGCCTCTGAATGGTTCAACACTTGGTTCTACATTGTCTACCTGATATCCTGATTCTACCTTTTCCCTTGGCTTTCTTTTCTAATCATCTCCATGTGTTCCTTCTCTTTATCACAAGTAAATCTGAGGACAGGGCCTGCAACTCATATTTAGATTGGTGAGATCCTTTTAAGAAGACACTGTTGCTCTGAAACATGGGATAAAATAAAGACTGGAATAGAATAAAATAGGCCATTCTCTCTAAGACAGAATGTGAAAAGCTTATTTTGCCTGTAACTCTACCATTAAAATAAAAAAGTGGGTAGCGGGGGATTTCAATAACCTAAAGTGCTATTGCTATGAGAAATTCTCAGAAGATCTTGTAGATGTAGACAAGTGATGGTTCTTCAAATCAGTCACTAAAAGGAGCATCCTTCATGTATTGTGCTTAGAGTAATGCTACCTTTTAAATTAACTGGCTGACCTAGTGTGATTGTACTGAATTTTTGGTTGCTTGAGGTGAACAATTTGACCATCTGGGAGAAAAAAAAAAAGAAAGACTCTTTATCTAGAGTTTAAAACCACAAAAAATAAGCTGGGAGCTAGGAAGTGGTTACTACATGTAATAAGCATATGGCAAAAAGTCCAGAGGCAAAGGAAGATGAAAGAAAAAATAGATGTTAAAGTCTAAAAAGTAAGTAGAATAACGGGGGGCAGGGAGAGAAGAAGCTGCAGCACAGGTGGAGAATGAGGCTTGATGAAAAGGTCAGAAGAGACATAGCTCAAGGGAAAAAGAAGCTGGCTGGAAAGAGGCTAGGAATAAACTTAATAGCAGAAAGACAGAAGAGACCGTATGCTATGTAGACATGGACAGAGGAGGATATTAGGAGTAAAATCATTAAAATAACTGTTTAGTACCACTGGTACTAGACTTTATGTCCTAAAAGAAGAATGCCCACTTTACAGCATTATTAGCCAAATCCTAAATCTTAAAATATTTTTATGTGTACTTTCCTTAAAAGAAACTTTTGGGGAATAGAAGGCAGAAGTCTGTTTGTGAGTTCCCGCTGAAAGTTGACAGATCTGTTGTATTTACTAAAATCCAAAACCCTACAGTTGTTATGTTTCTGACCAATTAAACACAGCATGAACCTCTTATTCAGTTCTTGGATGACTTGAATTCTAACTGTCTGGGCTTGGCACAATGAAAATAATACTGTTGTCCAATTCTGTAGCATCTCTTTTACATCATGCTTTCTCCACTTCAGAAATTAAATGGAAAAATGACTGGCCAACTTTAAAGACAGGGTTTATTAATTTAAATTAAGACAACTAAAATTACTGTTTTTAAAGCATGATTAAAGATTAAATTAACTTTGCAGTTTACATATTGTTTTTCTGAACAGAGAAACACAAACTTTTAATTGCTTCAACAATTCAAACATTTAAGTTTCAAGCATATTTCAAAAGACCCATACACTTTTGCACTTGAAATTATATAGAATTTGAGCCACAGGACAGGGAGTAATATGGAATCATGATTTTAACTGATTTCTGTTTGGTTCACACTATATATATGTGCAAGGGCCCTAAATAAGACTATTAACTTGGACTCACTGCTGGATAGTTTTCAAAAGCTTGGGTTTGAGCATTCTGGACAGAACATGTTTACTTCATGAGACAGAAAGCAAACATCTATGCTGTTGGATGGTCAAGTCATAAATATTTATAATATGAGAAAAGAAAACACTGCTGGGCTTAAGCAGCTGAAGTTCTCTCAGATGGGCCTGATGGATGCTCCTGTGGCAACTCCTGGGTCCTGATGCCTCTGATTACGGTCAGTCCCTAAACCAGTAGGAATCACATAACAATAAATACAATCATATTATTTATTACTAGCACCACTATTACTGTTGTTACATAAAAAGTTTGCTAAACACCATGCATAGTTTCTATTAGCAGTTCCCAATCTGTGCTCCAGGGCACTTCCCAGGTGCTTTGCTGCTGCTCCAGAAAAATGAAAGTAATAAAAATGTAATAAAATTAAATACAATACCAAAAGTAACACTATTCCTAAACACCATTAACTTGTAAGACATAGGGTAGGTCTCTTAGGGGCTCTACTATACAAATTGATTCTAAAGGGCTCCATGAATCAAAAAGGTTGGGAACCTCTAGTTTATATAATCACTGCCTGAAGGCTTGCAATAACAATGCAAAAGGGAAGGGAGGAAATAGGAAAATAAGCACAATACAGGCACACTTGAATAAAGACAGAATCACCATTGTGGTTTGGAAATTGCATACTTCAATATTTTATGCCTCAACACCTCCTTGGAGACTGGAGGAAATCAGGTGGCTCATTGCAAATGACCAAACTGAACACAATTATTTATACTGAGGTTTGTCTGTTTGTTTGTTTCACCTCCCTCACTGACATCAAAGGATAACAGGTCAATTTCATCATGGCTGTAATGTCCAACATTCCAAAAAGTCTGTCAGATAACTGAGGGTTGACACGCTTTGTCCAAAGTGAAGCTATTGAAGTTCTAGCTAATGCTCAGGTCTGTACCATCATCATCTGCATAGAGTTTCTTAGCCTATTTGATATTTGTCGTTTGTTCTTATTGTGTCCCCTTCGACTTATGGTGACTCTAAGGTTAACATATCATGGGGTTAGCAAGAGCTGTTCAGAGGAGGTTTGTCATTGACTTCTCTTGAGGATAAGAGCATGTAAGTTTTCCAAGGTCACCCAGTGGTTTTCATGACTAAGCAGGAGATTGAACTCTGGTTTCCAGAGTCATAGTCCAGACTCAAACCAGTATGTCACGCTGGCTCTCAGGGACTGGGATAGAGGTACTGAGATGGAGGGCATAAAGGCATGAAATCCTGTCTCATCATGGAAGATAAGCAGAATTAGCCCTGATTAGTACATGAATAGGAGAATGCTAATGAATACCAGGTGCTATATGCTACATTTCAGAGGAAGAGATTGGCAAAAACACGTCTGAATATTGCTTGCCTAAGAAAACCCTATGAAATTAATAAGCTTTCCGTAAGTCAAAAGATGACTTGAAGGCATAGTTGCATGTGCACACGTGCACACACACACAAACACACATATATTTAATATTGATTTATAAATACACTCTAGCAAATTAGATAATCAGATATTTATGGAAGAGGTGAAGTGAAATATTCCAGAGTTTGGAAATGTTACTTTTTTGAATGAGGACTCCCAGAATTCTCCAGCCAGTATGCCCACTCCTGTTGCTACATGACTTCTCTGGCAAAACAAGAATGAATATTTCATGTCTTCTAGATTCATCATAACTTTTAAAGAATTGGAAAAAATTCAGCCAGATGCTGTTGCTGCAACAGACAATTCTTCAGTAATCCACATGATGTCCATTCATTGTCCAACATATCCAACACATCCAGCATAACAATTGTCCTATAAAATTTTCCAAAATGTGTAGATATGCATATCCTTAGCAGTTGCTTCCTTATACAGTTGAAACTATGGAATGGCCTGCTGAAATAAGTCATGATAGCTTTTCAGTGTCTGAAGAGACTAATACTACCAGCACTGGAAATACAAATTTCCACTATCTGTTATTAAATGGATTGAAAACTGTTCTACTCCCTTCACAACTCAACCTTTACCTTACAACTGCCATGTTGTCACAGGCACATACTGGGATACATGGACTGCATATACTAACATACATGCATAAATAGTTCTTCATTTTATACCTTTTCTTGCTGTAGCTGTTCTATACACTGTATATTATTTTTTTACTTTCCCCTTCTCTATTTCTTTTACTAATGTTTCTGTGTGTACATACACATTTTAGATAAATTTTAAATAAGATTTAGAAGAGTAGAAGACATGATTGCTGGTGGAGAAAAAAGAACAATTTGAAGTAAATCAGAATAACAGAATTTACATCCTATGCAGGCCAGAATGACCTTTCCTTGCTGCTATTCTTCCTAGGATGGAAATGGTGCAATCATGCAGTGATCCTTCATTTCCCTGGATAGTGACAAAGGCCAGCGTGACCTTCCCCTTCACTACCGCAATGACAGGACAATTAAAATTACAATATAGTATTCTTTATGTCAGGGATGGAACAGGGAAAGCAAATGCTGCAGCTGCTTTGTCTGTGGCCCATTGCTGGGACAAAGCTTATTTTTCCCTTGTCATGGTTATCTTGCTTGAACCCAAAGAGACACAGGGGTGTACCTACAGCCCCTAAGGAGTGGTGGGACGCTGCCCCTTTCCTAGCTGAATCAGGGCCACAGCAACCTCACGCTGCGGCCCCAATCCAGCCTTTCAATCCAGACTTTTTGCACCCTCAAAAGGGCGCCATAACCACATTGCTGCAGCTATATGGCACTCCTTCAGTGCTGCGTTGTATGGATGCATCACCAGAGGAGCAGTATGACACTACGTGCTGTGTGGAGCGGCATGCAATATCTGGGTGCCCTGCGGGCAGTGTCGGGCATGTGTCGGGAGGACTTTTCACCCCGACTCCACCCCCATGCCAGCCTTAATGGCTGGTGTGTATAACCTCCCTTGGTCCTCTACTTGGTGAGATCACTGAATTTCCTCCACCTTGCAAATGTAACTGAGAACTATAGACTGTATGTACTGAACTTTAATTTCATTTTAAACTGGCATTTTAAAAAAGAGGCCCTAATGGAAGGGGGAAACTTTGGGGTAATCTGCATTGGCCAAATAAAGCAACTTCTAACCACTTTGAAGCCTGGCTGTTTAGACTATACATAAGCTGAAACTGGGTGGAAAGCAAAACAAATGCTCCAGGGCGAAAAACTGGATCAAAAAGATGGAAACTCTGGCTCAACGATAAAAATGAGCATCATCACACTGGCATATAAACAGCGCAGCACCAATGCGAGAATGTGGGAAAGCAAAAATGCAAAAGTATGTCAAACAGGGTAGGTCGCCAATAATGCAATGGACGTCATTACAACATACACAAACCAGACAGTCCAACAAAGGGGCATAGGATGAAGGGAGGGTGAAGGGGGAATGTATGGGGGGCCTCCATGATTGTGCTTTGCCAATGTGTCACTGGGCACATCGATGCACCTATGCACAGGTGGTGCTTCGCACATGCAACTATGTAGCCAATCATATGGGTGTACATCCAATGGAACATCATCCGTGGATGGGAAGAGGGAGGTAACTAAAGGTTGCAGGTAGTGTGTTTGTGCAATGGTGTAGTAGAAATTCATGGTGGAGAGGTGACAAAAACAATGACAACTGTACATAACAGTTTGGCACCAAAGGGTGAGGAAAGCCCATGGGTGTATGGCCTGCCTTAAGAGTGAGATGTGCAGACAGTGCAGCTTCGACCTGCTTTCAGAAAACCCAGGATTGAGCTGCTTTTTCTTGCCCATCTGCTCCTGACCCTGATTAGTCTTGGTAGTTATTTTGGTCACTGTGTCCATAAGTGCATCATATCATTATTTTTATTTATTTATCTATCTATCCATTTTTTTCCTCCTTTCATATGTTGTAAGTAAATTTCAATGAAAAAAGACAGTCCAATAGGCCACTGACTGTGTTTTTATCCAATATAATGTCACAAAGAAATAGATTTAAAAAAACATTTATCATGTCCCTTTGTGTATATATTCTGTTTAGCTACAAAATCCCACGAGAGCAAAATGCCTGCCATTTTCCATTGCATCTCTGGTCACATGGAACTTAGATGAAAAGGTCATGAGTCCCCATTTACAAACAGCAGCCTGATTCTTCTTTTCATCTCTCCCCCCCCCCCTTTTTCTTGCTTTCATCTAGACTGTAAGATGAGCTGACATCCATGCACTACTAGAAAAACAGCACTAAACACATTTCCCCTGTAGAGTATGCATTCTCCTGTGGGACCTGGCTAACATCATTATCTAGCACAACATGAAATTTGCAGGAGCAGCAGTCATTGCCTCTGTTCCCCTTCCACCAAGAAGAGCCTCAAAAGCAGGGAATATTTGCTTTTGGAGGCAAAGGACAGAAAACTACCTCATCCTGCACTCCATGGACAGATTCTCACTGGACTGGCAGTTGAATCTTACTTCAGTACTGATGACAGGACAATGTCTTCCACTGGACCTGAGGAAAGTGGGCTTATTTAGGGGGTGCAGGACAGGCCCTATGGCATGTTAAACTCTACACTGGAGGGAAGTAATTCAAGAACTTGCTCCATGTGCCCCCTGGTACTTACCATTTGTTGCTTCAGTCTTCTCTGGAAGTGATATGTCTACTTTTTTATTAGGTCGCTATTCATTTTATAAACTGAGCTCTGCACTTGGTGCCATATGCAGCCTGCCTCTGCATCTGTGGTTTGTATCCATGTAGTCAACCCATTCATGGCTTGAAAATATTCCTCCCGCCAAATAAAATAAAATAAAAATTCCAAAAAGCAAGACTTCTTTATCATTGTCCCTTCATTTTGTCCTAATTGCTCAAAAATAACAACACCCTTGTAAAAGAAAACTAAAACAGGCTATCCCCACCCACCCCACTCCCACACACTTCACTCACCTCACTGCATTAAGCATCAGTGTGGGGCTCCAACTCCTCCAGGGATGCCTGTAATGGCACTCCTGGGAAGTGGCGCTTTTGGGGACTGCAGTGAACTGGATTCAAGGGCCAATTTGCAGCTGAGATTGCCTTTTTTGGAATACCTTCTCACACCAACAAGAGCCCTAGAGAAGCCTTGTTCTAGCTACCCTTTTACAAATGATCAACCACGTCACACTTTCCCTTAGTCATACAAGAGTTCTCCATGGCAGAAAAAAAAAACCAAAAATCTTCTACTGTTTAGAGTTGACATAGAACTGAAATCATTCTTTTCACGAGCTTCAGAAGGTTTGTGCTATAAGGCCTCCTGTGTATACGGAAAGCAAATGCTAATTGCACAAAAATGAACATGATGGGTTTATACATCTGAAAGGGATCTGGAATGCCACAAAGGTAATACGTGAGTCAAGGAGGATTAAACTGAACTCTCTCTCTCCTCCACTCCCCTTTGGTCACAGGTGTTAAAAGGCAGAAACAGCTAGAGAGTCAGTGAAGGGAAAGGCAGGTCTCTCTAGAGATACTAGGGGGTGGAGGAGAGGCAGTCACTGCTGATATTATTTCCCTCTGCCTTCACAATGTTACAAGCATATGCTTATGGGCAGAATCCTTCCTGCTGAACAGAGATTGCTGCTTGTTGCTACAGTTCATGACCACACAGTAACAGTATTATGTTATTCCGCCTGCCACTTTATAATCATGTGCAGTTATTTCAGACACTGTGTAGGTAATGTTTGGAACAGAACCAGCAACTGTGTGGGCAGAATTAACACAGCAGGAAGAGAATTTCTCTTAAAGATCCACTGATAATGTCATGAAAAATGGAAGCAAAATACATGGAGACATTGTTTCCTTGTTTTTATAGATTTGTATATCCAGTTGTGTTTCACTGGATACAATTATAGGTTTGAGCAACTTACAACTTGTGTTATAATTCCCACCATTATTTATCACTGACAAATGCTGTACAGGAATACCTTGGTTAATAAAGGTGATGTATTCTTTGGCACTATTTCTTTCACAGAAAATTTGGTACCAGAAGCAGAATAACATTGAAGGAATGGGATAGGTCTCTGCACCATTAAAAAAATAAATAAAAAGAAGAGAAGTCCAACATGTTTCGGGAAACCTATTATCCAAAACTAATAATATGCAAGCATAAAATGAAACAAGCAGGTCAGGTAAACCTAGCATAAATAAACAAAAAAACATTGGGAACCTTCTAGAGATCAAATCTTCTCCAAAATGGATCCAGGGATGAGTTTTTCTTTCAACAGTCTCCATTTTTCTTATGATTTTTATTTTGGTGGTCAAATTTACAGATCTATGCTTTTTAAAACATCCTTGGGAATAGCTGATAAGTAAAGTTTATCTGCTTTCCCTTTTTCTCTCTGTTTTGCTCTTTGTGCATAGTATGAAACTGTGGAATTGGCTGCTGTTTATGTTACCTGTTGTAGGCAGGCACACACAACTATATAAAGATCAACTAAACTGGAATATCACTCTTTCTCTAGTGCAAGCTTTTATTGCATTTTTTTACTGCAGACATGCTTCTGCTATGACAATGAAATTCAATGTTTTTGCAGCCCTCCTTCACATTCCTCCCAATACCAGTGCTACTAAAAATCTCCAGTTAGAACCAAGTGGGCTGGGGGTGTGAAATCTTTGTAATAAAGAACTAGCTTTGTTAACTGTGATATATACTATCAAAGTTGGTGACATGAAGGCTTCTAGAAACAGTTGGATTGCAATTTCTGTCAACCTAACCAGCATAGTCAATAGAGGAGGAGGAAAGAATTCCAGTCCAATAGGATCTGGAAGACCACAAATTCTTCATTCTTGGTCAGAGACTCAATTCCAGCACTATAAACCTGACTTTGGATTCCCTACAAGAGACCCTAGAAGTTTGGAGATCATTCTCAGTATTTTCATTGTCCATGCTACAAATTTGTAACAGAGTAACTAGTTTAAACTTAGTATGTATATGCTGCAACAGGAACCTTTGTACACTAATAACCATTCCACTCCACATAAAAGCCTCCCTGACAATGATCCAAAACACATTGCAGAAATAATCCAGTTTGAGATCGCTTTAACTGCCCTGCTCACTGGTAGGGAATTCTGGAAACTGTAATTGTGTGAGAGACATTTAGCCTTCTATGTCAAAGAGCTCTGGTGCCACATTAAAGTATAATTCCTAGGATTCCCAACATTGAGCTTGAGCAGTTAAAGCAGTCAAACTGGATTATTTCTGCAGTCTATTTTGGACCAAAAATTATATATTAAAAGACTGCTTGAATAAAAATGTCTTTGTCTGCCAGCAAAAGGACAGCAGTGAGGGAGCCAGCTTAGCCTGGCATGGAAGGGAGTCCTGGAGGGTGGGAGCAGCCATTGAATCAGATATTTCTGAACTTGAATTGGATCAGAGAAATAATGAAGAGAGTGAGTGAAGCTGATAGCAATACCACAGCACAAGAAAGTGAAACTGCTGATATAAGACTGGGGTGGGGAAAGTGCAGCCTATGGCCCCCAGAGCTTCCCAGGGTTCAAAATTTTTGTGCTCCAAAATGCCCCCAAATGCTCTATGGATTGTGTGGAGGGCATTTCAACCACACTGAGAAGCCCACTGCTCCTCTGGAGGTAAAACAATTGTTGCTGGGTTTTCCCCCCAAACTTTCTCCCAAATGCCCTCTAGGGCAGTGGTTCTCAACCTTCCTAATGCCACAACCCTTTAATACAGTTCCTCATGTTGTGGTGGCCCCCGAATCATAAAATTATTTTCATCCCCATTCCTAAAATTATCAGAAATATGTGCTTTCCGATGGTCTTAGGCAACCCCTGTGAAAGGGTCGTTTGACCCATCCCCAAGGGGTTGCGATCCACAAGTTGTGAACCACTGCTCTAGGGGGGTAGGGGAGCATTTCAGCCATATTTTGTGCCAATGTAGGCCCAGGAGAAGACTTTTTTTGAAGCAGCAAGTTAAATTGAATTTCCCCTTACTTTCTGTTGTTATAAAACACATCTCTTGGGTCTAAAAGGGGTCTCCTTCTAGGAGAATGGTGGTATATAAATGAAATAAAATAAACAAATAATTATTTGAATGTTACTTGGGCCTAAAATGGCCCAAGAATCCCCCACAAATATGGTGAAAATGCCCCCATATGCCCTAGAAGGCTTTGGGGAGCATCTGGGTGTAAAATATTTGACTATGAATGTGCAATGGGTGTATGCAGCCTTCCAAGGTCTTCTAGAAGGATTAATGTGGCCCTATCCAGTGGTGTCAATATTTGAGAGTGTCATCCAGTATGGAGGGTGTCACCTGGGAAGGGCATGTGTTTGCCCTTCCTGCTGTTCTATCACCAGGCTTGCCACCAGGGAGGCAGCCCATCAATGGAGCAGCTGGGAAGGGCACATGATCACCCCTCCTGCTGTTCCGTCACTAGGCTATGGAGCATCCAGGAAGGAAACATGTTCTTCCTGCACCAAAGTGGGAGGAGGGCCCAACCTGATGTCACCCATCCTCTGGAGTATTATCCAGTGTCGTCCAAAGACCCCACACTCTCCATTGATGCCATTGCACCTACCCTTCCAGTTACCCATCCTGATGTCTCTCTCTCTCTCTCTCTCTCTCTATATATATATATATATATATATATAAGATACACCTGTCTTTAGGTATATATCCTTTAAAAATGTTATATCAAAGGTAACCATTTTTTTATTTTATATATAAGAAAAGAACTGCATTCCAGCATTACAAGTATTCCAATAAAATAATTTCCACATAAAGCTTTGAAAGTGTCTGACTATAACATTTAAACCAGATGTGCTCAATCAGATATTATTTAAAACATTCATTAATTATTTGGAAATTATTGTCCAGTTCTGCCTTTTTTTCTCGATAGCCATTATGAATGCTGTTAATGTTTCATGTAAAATGAACAGATTTCTACAACCATACTTCCTAGCAAAAAGTTTCATTTTTTTTAAACTACAGCTCCAGAATCTCCTAAACAGCATGCTGACTAGAATCCTGGAGTTCCAGTCCAAGAAAGTTACAGGTTAGGCTCTGCTTTGTAGCCTATGAAGACATTACTTTTGAACTAAAAATAATCTGCTGGCTTGTTCAAATCAAAGTATGTAAAAACCAGACCTCACATGCTTCTTAGCTTTCAATGCCTTTTTTTTTTTTTTTTTTTTTGGTTTCAGATCAGCAGTGAGAGCAGAAAGCCACAGCCAGGAAATCCCTCAGGTGGAGACTTTAGACCTACCCAGTCCTATGCTCCTCTGTCTTTCATCCTTATTTCCTTGTTTTCCCCATACTGCACAGCTCCATCTGTGCTGTTTGTACCTTTGACCCAGCTTTAGTTCCTCCTTCCCATCTTTCTTCATCTCTCCAACAAATTCATTAAAAAAAACCCATCTACTTTTCTGTTCATTGCCAACTCCTTCTTATTCCTCAATCTCCGCCATCCCAGGTGGGGTATAAATGAATTATAACTACCAATACTACTACTACTACTACTACTACTACTACTGCAACCACTACTGGCCACCCTGTGTAGCATTCATCTGGCTTCCCCTAACAACATACAGCCTTATTCATCTTTGGAGGGTTTTTAAAAACACCTTCCAAATAGTCTCTTCTCCTTTCTGCCTTTTTTCTGTACCCACACTTCTTTCAACTCCTTCTTTCTCAGTCAGTTGTCAATTCAGCACCCCTGTTCACCCTCCATGCCTTTGGGATACCAGCCCCTTACTTTATTTTCCGGCTGCCAGCTATCATCCCTCTCCCACCACCAAGTGCAGGATCTAAGCCCAACAGAATTGACAACGTTTCTTTCTGTCACAGAAGCATCTCTGCAAAGTGCTATATTCCCTGAACAGCTGAATATTCAGAACCATCATGCCAGCTCAGCTAATCAATGTCAGGGACTTCACTGTCACAAGTACAACACCACACAGATCGCTGATGTGGAAAATACATCAATTGAGTGAGTCACTGCTTGTTAAAACACCCCAAACTCAACTTTCTTTCAACATCTAGTTGTAAAGCAAGTTCTGGTGCTTGTAACCTGGAAGAAGATAACTGACAGAGGATGTGTACTAAAAAAAATAGCATGACCAATTAAAAAAAAAAAGATTTTAAAAAAGAATTAGAGGCAGAAAATATTTGTGCCTAGTTAGTTCAATAGTAAAAATGGCAAGCTACCTCCCTTTTATGTGTGCAATCTCCAGACAACAGCTAGATAAAATTCCAAGAAACACAGTGACAACTAATGCTAGGATGGAACTGGAATTTTCAAGAGGAAGGCTCTTCATGAATGTGCAAATAGTGGTGTGAAAGGTTAAACTTATTTTAGGTTGAAACAGTCCATTTAGAATACTACAATCAGTACAGTAAAATCTAGATTTGCCCATACATGCAAGATTACAAAGATAGTGCTAAATACAGAAAGATGAGGCTCTGGAAATCAAAATTAGTGAGAAATGTGATGCTTCGAATCTCATGAGACTGAACAGAAGAACTCAACAACTCCAATCTCACCTTTAAGTTTGGCTTGTCAGCTGCAATACTCAATGAGAATGGCTCCATTTTGTGATACCTAAATGGTCATTTTCACTGCTCGTTTTGCACATCTTGCCCAATGTATAACTTATGTTCACCCTAACAAAATGTAGCAGACAACTTTCAGATGCCAATAAAAATCACAGTGCTTATACTACTAACATTAGGTACCAATGAGAGAAATAGATTTGATAAAGGGAAATAGGCCAAAGTAAACAATGTGAACTTCACCATGTGCTAGACAGTGCCTTTCTATCCATAAAAAGAGAGATGTTTAGACTCCATCACCAGTAGAAGTCATGTGGAGACTTTGTATTGCTCACCATAATGTGCAAACTACTTAAAACATTTCTGTTGATTCACACTTTCAATTATTATGACTTCAAAATCTTCTGGCCTGAAAGATTAAATAAAATGGGTCATCCTATGTTAAAAGGCCCTGCTATTTAAAATATCTGTTCAATTACACACACACTTGACTTAATCCATTCCAAGATGTACCAGGTTTCTTACGTTTTGTAAACTATGCAGATTTAACTCGTTAAGAGTAATGGCTCTTTTTAAGATATTTCTTCAGCATACAATCTAGTATTAAAAAAGGAATTTTTTAAAGAAAAAAACAGTTTGAAATTAAGATTAAGTAATAAGCTTTTGAACAAAAAAAGAAGGCAAAAACAACTTCATACATTTTATCTTGATAAGTAAAGGCTTCAGCTATTAGAGACTTTTAACATATCGCTCAGCAGCTTACACTCTGCAATACTTCTGAAAGTATAGAGAGAATGAATGCATACCAGTTTTCATATTATCTCAACAGCAATTAAGAGTAGAAGGTTGAGTATTCTCCCAACTATTATGAAGTGAGCTACAGGATCTAGAAAAGGAATATAAAGCTGTTGGGTTAGCGTCATTTCTCTCAGGCCTAGCAGGCAGGAATATTTAAAATGGATAGGAAGGGAATTAATCAAAAGTGTGATTCAGCTCACAGTATAAACCATCTACTACAATCTGGAAATCTTAAGTACCATGGAGTGATGACTGCGTATGTTAGGACACTGTAATATCTGGCATAATAAAATGTCTCCGTTAAATCTCCCATTACTATAGTATCTCATTATTACAGCTCAGGTTGTGTCAGCATTTTGATTTTATATGCCTATTATAACTCTGCTCTGAAAGATTATGGTTTTTTTTTTTATTGGCAGTTCATACAGAGCTGTGTCTCATCAAAGAATCAGATTCTTATGATGTTCAAGGTTCATGTGTGGTGGCCAAATAACTGATCAGATCCCTTTCCTTTGATCTATAGCCCCAAAACTGGACAGGAGACATACTGCTGTATGTTATAAAAGATTAAAATAAATCAAAGGAAGCTTCGTGAAGCTTAGAGATTACCACATGACACAAAGCCCAGCCAGGGAAGGGGCATTTCCTGGACTCTCACTACAAACTTGTCTTTTCCCAGATAATTACTTTTTTTACATAAATTATTTCTGTAACTCATAAAAATCCTTAAGAAGTAGCCCATAATGATTAACGTTGCATGGGTGGGTAGGGGAGTGGCAGACAGTATTACTTTTTACATGAATTAGTTTTTCATCAGTTATTAAAAAATTAAATTTTGTATTTAAAAATTTAGTATGGGAAAGAGAATGTCATTGATTTTGAAAAATTACACTCAAAAACTTAAATCTTAAATGCTTAAGTATTAATCTTAAAAAAGAAATTGACAATTTTACTTGGCTAATTTTTTTTTTTAAAAAATTATCATTCCTCTTCCATGTTATATAGGTTTATGATGCCCTTGTAAGAAAAAGAAAGTTTGTTCAGTGGTGGGTTGCCTTTGCCCTCCTGTAAAGCAGAGAGAGTGTGACTCATCCAAGATTACCTAAAGGGTTTGCATGATTCAGCGAGGATTTGAACCCTGGTCCCAAGAGTAGTAATCCAATGCTCAAACCACTATGCCATTATTTGGAATCTCATTGAGGAACTTTAATGTTTTTTGTTGTTGTTCTGTGGTGTGTCTGCTGAGTAAATAAAGGACAGAATTTACTGTAAAAACTAAGAAGTTCCCTTATTTGACAATGAAGAGTCTAGAGAATAATGGGGGTAGTCAGATGAAGAGTAAAAGAAAAAGAAAGGCCAGGGCTCCTGCACATGTAATACTTGTATAGCTATGGGCAACTTGCATGAAACTTTCCTTTCCCATTTGAATTCAATGAGGGAAATCCTATAAATTAACCTTAAACCCCTGCATGAAATGTATGAACTGGAATTTTCTAGTGGTGACAGCAAATTCCAGAATTAATGCCACACAGGTCTGGAAGTGAAATGCTATACGTCAATATTTCCAGGCACATTACAATCTGATTACAAAACCTGATGAAGTCTTGGGCCCAATTCACAACTTCAGGAGGGGCTGTGCACTCCTGACCAAGGTGTAGAAATAATGATACCCATTGACTTCATGCTTACTGTAATTTCCAGTACAGTAAAATTGCAGTTCAAGGAGCTCTCTGATACAGGTTGAGTCTCCCTTATCTAAGGTTTAGATTTAGGTTGTTGTTGTTGTTTTTAAAGATTTTGGAGTATTTGAATATACACAATGCAATTTTTGGAGATGAGACCCAAGTCTAAACATGACATTCATTTATGTGTCGCTATCTCAACTACGCATGTGGACAATTTTAGATTTTGAAGTATGTTGAATCTTGGAATTTTGGATAAGGGATACCCAACCTGTATTGCCTGCTAGCTAGCCAGCCAACATGGTCTGCCACTGATTCCCTTTGCCCCTAAAGATTGGATTAGTTAGGTTCTTTCCATGTTTTCTTGGAGGTCTCTCAGAAAGATTCTGAACTTTCTTGAAAGTTCTTTGACAAAGATCACAAATACTAACCTTATTCTGAAACAAGCTGGGGGAGTTCACCCATCATTATAAGTTACAAATTATATCAGTATAATTTACAAACCAATTCAGATTCAATGGGAATTATGAGTTTTTTTCCTGCACATATTAAATTAGCATTGCATTTGGTAGATATAATATAATAATTTAATCACTGATGTCTCTGTGGTTGAGAGAGGCTCACTATTTTTAACATAGATTAAAATCTGCATAGATTATTATGATTCTACATAGAAATCCATTTGCATTTGATGATTTTGCCACTGTGCATTCATCAACTAAAAATAAACACCTGACAAAGTGTAACACTGTAGATGAAAAATTATTATTAGCATTTGATTTTTAATTTTGTTTATGAAAGTAAAAAAGACTCTTGTGGCTCTGTAAAGACAAGCAACTTTAGTTTTTTAAGATGCCACAAGTCATTTCGTTGCTTTGCATGCAGACATCATGATTATCTTGATGTTTCCCTTCTATGATAAAACCATGCTCAACATGGCTTATAGCAGCATCAAAAACAACATCTCCAAATAATCCAATCATAATTACAATTTAAGATTTAAAGATTTAAAATTTAGGTAGTAATACAAAAAAGGCTAAACATTCCACAGTTATAAAGATAAATCTTGCCTAAGTTACTCTAAAGATGGCCCCATCCTTATGGTTTGTAGGCATATTCACCACTAGCTCACAGTTGGAAAAGTAGTTCAGAATCAGCTGAACATGGTCTGAATGGAGAACAGAGTTTGCAGGACCAGAGCACAGGATCATTATTTTCAAAAGCTAATACATCTGTGTCACCTTTTAGAAAAGTAATGCAATAGATGATAGTCATTACCTATCACAACGTGCATTATGAATGCGTAACAACAACAAGAACAACAACAATCCCAGGGGAGAGCAGAATAGAAGATAAAGAGAAGGCAAAGGTTATAAAATATTAAGACTTACAAAATGACTTTCGTTGCCTCTAGGAAAAGAAAACAACTGCTGTTCCAGTACTGATGGGTACTCTGGAAGCAATTTCAAATGGACTGACAAAACACCTGAATGAAAAAGGCATAGATAGGAACCCAACACCACTATTACACAAAGCAACGCTACATGGAATGTGACACACATTCCAATGATTTTTACATTCTTGTACAGAATGCAAAGCATTGATGGTTCCAAACTCTAATCATTAACACCTGATACACTGTGACATTGATGACAACAACAACAGCTTCCAGAACACTGATCAATACTGAAGCCACGGGAGAGAAAAAAACACAGTTTTCAGTAATGGCAGCTGTTCTGTGAGCAATAAAACATCTGGAAAAAAATCATCATAGCACAGTTACAAAAAGCAACTGTGAAATATGCCATTATCTGATGATAATGCATGGATTTTTAGATTCTTGGATAGAATCCAACCACTGATAGTCTAAAACTCCACCCGGTAGACTATGAAACCCTTCAAAATGGACAAAAATCTCTGAAAATCACAGCCCTTTTCCATAATGATTAAACATCATTCATAATATATGCAAAAGTAATATTTACAGGCATATTATTATTTCAAAAGCAAACATTGCCATGCCCTCATCATTGAAAAAATATAGTGCTATTTGTCATGTTATCCCTTGTAACACATAGGAGTTTATCATACCATGGAATTTGGGGGTATAATGCAATGGCAATCCGAACGCAATTATGGGGTTTCACGTTATTGCAAATGAGTATATCTCACACAATTTCAGGCAATGGGAAGTCATTCCAAACACAATCATGGGGTGGCGAAGTGGTTAAATGTCTGTACTGCAGCCACTCACTCAAAACCATAAGGTGGCGAGTTCAAGACCAGCAAAGGGCTGAAGCTCGACTCAGGCTTGCATCCTTCCGAGGTCGCTAAAATGAGTACTCAGATTGTTGGGGGGCAAATAGCTTACAATTGTAAACTGCTTAGACACTCCTTAAGGGTATGAAGCGGTATATAAATGAAACTGTTTGTTTTTGTTTTGTTTTGTTTTGTTTCATGTAATTGCGTATTAGAGTATCTCACACAATTTCAGGCAATGGGGGGGGGGTCATTTTTGGAAATTCTGAATGCATTCCGAACGCAATTAGAATTCACATAAATTCACTAAACTAGCGAATTTACATGAATTTGAATTGGCTCCATTCAAAATTGAGAGAAATTCCTCCCGTGTGATAAACTCCATACATCCACATCTGTTGAGGAATCACTGCCTGATGACTTCCAGGTAGCTTCAGCAATGGCTTTTATAGCCATAGTCAGTGGACTCCTAAGCTTCCAAATCAGGGTAAAACTAGTCAGTTGGACAGGAACAAGGTCTTGTGGGTTTTTCCAAAGCCAAATGGTCCCGACAGTCTGACATGTTTAATCCTCTAGAACTTGCCATGATAGGTACTATTTTGATCATCCATCAGCTAGGGGAGTTAAATATGATGACAATGAATAAAAAATGGAAGCATGTGGGGAAGAATAAACAAGAGAATAAAAAGAGAGGGAGTTCTGGCATCCAATTCCACATTGTAGTACCTCATTGGCATAATAATATAGATAGGCAACGCTAGTTTATCAATGGTGAAATTGGTGCAAATGTTTCAGAGTCTTCAGTGGTTGTCCAAAAATATTGATGCTGACACCTTTTATGCATGGGGTGATAAATGTCTCTTCTCCTGCTCCTCCAAAGTTCTGGTAGCATTTAATATTCGCCGTATCCCCATTTCTTAGCTGAAGTGTGAGGTGGATGGTGCACTGGTGTTGCTGCCTCTTTGGGTGAATCTACACTGTAGAAATGATGCAGTTTTGACATCTCTTTAACTGCCATTACTCCATCATACAGAATCTTGGGATTTGTACTTTTGTGAGGCAACAGCATTCTTTGGCAGAGAATGCTAAATACCCTGTAAAAATACAAATCCCAGGATTCCATAGAATTGAGCTACTGCACTTAAAGTGGTATCAAACTGCATATTTCTACAGTGTAGATGTACCCTAAAACTCAAGGTGGTCAAGGGGCATGCCCACAGCCACCCCTTCTTTGGGCCTGAAAGGGACTGACTTTGGACCGTAAACAGAGCCTACTCTCAGCCCAGCAACATTGTCAAGTCTGTTCCACTACAGTACAGTGATAGTCCTCCAATCAGGAAACTCACACATTTGCAAAGGGACAACGGTTTTTTTTTTAAAAAAAATCACTGAATTTTAAAAAGTGGCTTGGTCAGGAACAAGATTATTTAAATGAAAACTTCAGATAAATCTGGATGAGAGTTCTATTCCTTATGCATTTATTATTTAATCTCTGTATGCATGTATTATTTAATCTTCTGGATCATAGTTGTAATGTGTACCATCCTTAAAATATAGGACACACAGAGTCATATTTTTACTTTCTTCCAAAGCTGTTAAGTCACTGCCCTCTACTGCATAAAATATGCATGCATGGATTACACTTCAAAAGTGATTTATCATGTCTTTCCCACTTTCTACGGGTCTGATAGTTATCTTCTCTCACTTTCAACAGTCCTATGTCCTACTCCCTGTAATGTCTTTATACTGAGTTCATGAACATCTCTTTACCATTTCTCTCCAGCATTATTTCATTTCCTCCTTCTCATTTGATTAATAAACTGCCTTAGTTTCTATATTTATTTTTCCCTAAGCAAAATTATTTCATTGAATACCACAATCAGGCTTGTACATGCCATTATATTTCTATTTTCTGTGTGTAGTTGTGAATGCTGCACCATTTAAAAATGGTAGGAAGAGGATCAACTCATTTTATATAGGTTGCCAGAGACTACAGATTAGCATGAACTGTCAAAAAGACAAATAAATGGATACAACAGCAAATCACAGCTGAACTCTCCCTAGAAGCCAAGATGACTAAATTGAATCTGTCATTTGTTGTTTGTTATTGTTGTGTGCCTTCAAGTCATTTCTGACTTATGGTGACCCTAAGACAACTCTATCACGGGGGTTTCTGAGGCTGAGAGTATATGACTCACCCATGGTCACCCAGTAGGTTAACATGGTCAAGTGGGGAATTGAATCCTGATCCCCAGAGTCATAGTCCAAGGCACTCTCCAGTCATGAGAAGGCATGACTCACCATAAAAGTTTATAAAGCTTAATATAATAGAAGGCAATAGGAAAAGACGAAGACTGAATTACAGCTGGATAGATTCAATTAAAGAAACTGCAGTCCTGAATCTGCAGGACCCGAGAAGAGCTGTTAATGACAGGGTAATTTGAAGGTCTCTCATTCATAAGACCACCATAAATTAAAGTCAACTTGATGGCGATTAGCAACAACAACAAATGTTGCAACTATTACTTATCTTGCTCCCCTGTCCCTCTTTTAGAATACTGTTCCTATCCTCTGTTAATTCCTAAGGAGCAATTTTAATGCCTTTCAATACTTGGGGAGAAATCAGACATGAATCTTGTAAAGTGTAGATGGTACACAAATGTATAAAATACCAAGAAAGAAGAATTGGGGTCATTAACTCATAAAGGCATTCACCTCCCACTTTACTGTATTTTGAAATAAGTAAAAACACATTTATTTATTTCTTAATGGATGAGAGGTGCATATATATCTATATACTTAAATGTTAAAAGTATATGGTGAGACCCAGTCTCTACGACCTGTACTAAAACACATGCAGACATTTAAATGTATATATTCCAACAAATGAACATTTAAAGTGATTTGCACTGGCCTGTAAAATGTCTGACAGCAGTGAAAAATCTGGGCTTCAGCAGAAACAATGGATCTAATTTACACTGCACACAAATTCAGCTTATGCAACATCTATTCTTAATGGAAAAGGAGAATTTACAACTGCCATAGGTGGGGTGAGCTTCATAATGGAAATGACACACTAGAGGAAGGAACAGTGCATCAGCCGTGAGTTTTGCCTTACCCACCATGCATCAGGCAGGCCTTCTACCTTTTCTTTAAAACTAGCATGTGAATGGTAATGAATGTACTTGTGTAGCTGTCATCAAAATCTGTAAAGGATATTTCTTAAAAAGTGCAAAATTGCTCTGGGATTGGGAGATCTGGTTCTTAATGACACCATAAGGGCTAGCCAACCAGAACCTCACAGAGCTAGATATTGGTTTTGCCAGTGCTCCGATCAGGAAACAAAATTGTAAAGCTGAACTCAACTCATTATGGCAAGGTTGCTTAGGGCTAAGATCTAATGCTTAATACATGTTACATCTACCTTCTCTACCAATCTGCCAGGAATATGCAAAGCATTTCCTAAGAAATTATACTAGGGAACTAGTGCTCAGTGTTGGTTCTGCCATTAATATTTTTGCAGGTCACCTTGTTTTTTTCTGTTGCTTTGTCATTTCTCAGGATGTGATTCCATTATTCTTTGTATCATAACACCAAAATTTAAATATATTATCAATGCAGTTTTCTGTCTGCAGTGCAAAGATATTTTGGAATGGGCTATCATATTGTGATTTCTTTTTTAAAAAAAAGTTTTGTTGTATGAATCATTTAATACAAAAAAAAGGGGGGGAGGGGAAGTAATTTCCAAAAAGACATCTTCAAACAATCTGGCTGAGGTTTGTGTGTGGGCTAGAAGAAAATATAGAACACCAAGTGATTAAGGAAAGAAGAAAATATTATCTCTGTATTTATGTCACTCTTTTTATTTAATCTTTGCATTGTGGATGTTAAATGTTAAGAAATAAACAAAATTTCTGGAAATAGCTGAATAAAATTGCTACAGCATGACCAATTACTATTTCAGAGAAATGCTTCAATGAACAATTAAGTTTTAAAATGTGTCATGACTACCTCACAATGGGGTTTGAAACAAGCAGTTCATTCACTGTAGTGAGGCAGGATCTAAACATAAAACAATGAGGCAAAAAAAAATCCAGTTTCTAGTCCAAACTACAGTAGATCATATATACCAACTAATGAATGGTAATGCCATGGATCTACTTTAGGTGGAGTTAGCAAGTAGTTTGAACTGCCAGTTAGTGCTTGAAATCATATAAAGCTTTTTAAATCAAAAGAGCATAAAAATACAGAAATATAGAGAAATTTATTCAAAGAAACATTGGCAGATAGGAGAGGGATCCTACCCACTTCCTCTTCCCAGTAGCCCCAATAATCCCCTCCTAAAACCCACTGAGGGGCAAAACAGACTGCCCTGAAAGGGGCAGCTTCAAGCCACCCCTTCCAGAGATGGATTGGGGCCATGGCAACTTCACGATGTGGCCCCAATGCGCCTTTTTGCCAGCTGAAAAAGGAGTGGCATAGAGATGCTCCTTTTTGCGCCAACAAAAAGCCAGCTTTTCCTGCCCCACCATGAACAGAAGCCAGCTTTATGGTGCCCTGGCAGCATGCAGTGTGTAAACACCATGCCGCCAGTGTGCCCAGAAAACATGTGGGCAGCTGGGCAGCTGGAAGCCAGCTTCCGGGCAGCTTCAGAGCATGCTGCATCAAAACCCCATTCTCTGAAGCTGCCCAGATGGCAGTGCAAAGTGGTGGTTTGTTTCACCTCTCAGTGACCTTAGGAAAGTGACATGGTCTCAGCTTCAGGCCAAACCACCTCTGAACAAATCATGCCAAGAAAACCCCAGGATAGCTTCACCTTAAGGTCACCATAAACTAGAAATGATGATTTTGATCAACTATAAATACTGTTGCTTCTGTTTTTTATTCAGGCAAACAGAAACCATTCCATTTCTTAAAACCCAATAATATTTCTTGTAAAACAGTGTGACTGTTGTAAAAATTAAACATTGGAAGTAATAAGCATAAGCCTTGAGAGAAATAATTATGCTCTTGCCCAGATGACCAATATTAATTTCTATACACATACAGAGAAACCTACTGACTCACATCTGACTCAGCTCTGATGGTGTCTCTAAGACATTGAAATTTACTTTATACATTGCACTTATGTTGACAGGCAGTTCATACTCTTGAAACAAAAAACCTCAAAGTATAAGTACATTTATATGTTTTCCAGAAAATAGTATACATGGCAGCCAGAGAATATGATTTAGGAATTGTGGGAACTGATATTTTTAATCCGCCAGCTCACAGTGTTGGGCCAAAATAAAAAATAAAGAAAGTAAGAAGCCCTGAAGATTATTACAACACCGAGCAAACTGAAAAGACTAGTCTGTAGAAGAGCAAAGCTTCAGTGAAATCTTCTGTTTCAAACCTTTTATATAAACATAGAAACTATCCAAGAACTAGTAAAGTCAATACAATATGTTTCTTGCAATTTTATCTTGAATGTTGCTGGACTACAATCTCAGAATCTCAAACCATAGGTCATGCCTGCTGCAATTTATTGGAGGCGAGGGACTGAAGATTGGGAGGCTATCTTCAGACCACACTGGTTTGTAGATGAGCAGATGAATGATAAGACAATTTTGACAAGTATCAGAGCACTAGCTTAGTTGGAAACAGCTCCAAGTAATATCTAGTTTTTGGTTTCAAAACTGGGGGATCACTGATGGTTTTGTCTTCATCCCTGCAAATCTAGAGGCAATCCCAGGTATGATTTGAAACCATCGTATCATCTGGGGAAAACTACTTGAAAGGTTTGCAGTCTTTCCTCCCTTTCATTTTAATAATCTGACCATGCAGATATCATGATTTTGTTGGTCTACCCACCTGTTTCATTCCCCATCCCAGGTTCCTTTTTGCAATATCTGGCCTGATGAAAAGATTTCATAATGTGCATTTTTAAAAATCTTCTTTAGTTGGCCTAAGGATAGAATCATGTTAATAGGAATTCTAGATTCCATCCCCCCCCCCCCCTAGCTTCTGCAGTTTATAAAATCAGAGAAGGCTCAGGTCCAGACTATCCAAAAGACTGTGGCTAAAACAGACATGTCGGGACGGCTTGACACCTTCCCTTTGTATGCTGAATCTGGGCCACAGCAACAGCGTGCCACAGCCCCAATTCATCCTTTTTTCCCCAGTAAAATGCTGCTCCTTTTTGCACTGGAAAAAGGGCAGCCTTTCCTCCTCTGCTGCAGCTTTTTTGGCACTCTAGCAGCATGCAGTGTCTAAATGCCACAGCACTGGAGTGCCAAAAAGCTGCTGCCATGTAACTGGCAGGCAGCTTCATGGTGGCTTTCTGCAGGCTTGGGGATTTAAATCGTGCATACGCCACACCCCCAAGCTGCCAAGAAGCTAGTGTATTTTGCCAGTCTGTTCCATCCCTTTATCTCCTGACATAAGCCTGCCTGGGTGTTAAAAATCCTTGGGGTAGGGCTTTCTCTTGGTCGCACCACCATCATAGGCTTGTTTGGTGAGGACACAAGAGACAGTCTTTTCAGTGGCTGCTCCCAGGTGGTGGCATTCCCTGCATGGGAAGCTAGGTTGGCCCCATCTCTGCTCTCTTTCTGCCAGCCAGTGAAGACCTTTCTGTTTCCCTAGGCCTTTTGAGAATTATTAATTCTCTTTTGCTGAAAGTCTTTTAATCAATGTATCTGTAGTTTTACCATCATTATTATTGTGTGGTAACTGCCTTTGAAGCACTGATTTGAATTAATGTTTTAAATATGTCTGCTTGTTTAATCATTTTTAAACTTTTGTATTATTCATTAACTGTATTTTGTTTTAATTTATATTGTAGGCCAACTTGGGTCTCATATTGGGAGAAAGATGAAATAAGAAATAAATAAATTTATTTTTTTAATACTATCATAATAGCTCGTAAGTGCTAGTAGATCAACATATTCATTTGACTTGACAGTGAAATTTCAAAAAGAAAACTATATACTACACTTTAGCAGGAAAAGCACTGTTCTTATTAGAATTATTAGAATTACACCATTTAAAATGATGGTCCAACCGTATTCTATTCTCTTATAACCAAATATGGGGCTCAACAGATGGGCAGCTCTGTGCCACCCCTTTGAGTTCTGCACTGTTTCCACACCAACCAAATGCCACGGCAATGATGCGCTCCCTCCTGGGAGCAAAAAGCAGCTTCCAAAAGCAGCTTCCTAGAAGGGGTGTGATTGGTGCATGTGCGCATGCCAATTTCATCACTTTCTGTAAGCGCTATTTGGGCTCTGTGTGATGCTTGCACCATCATGGCACCACCCGTGGAGAGAGCGTTATGCCATGATGGTGTCATCATCGCATATTAGGGTTCGGAAGCATGCGATCACTGCGTACTCCAAACCCTAATTTTGGCCTGAGGACAGCGCTTTCCGCCCATCTGTACCAGGACTGTCTACTAGCTAATTAATTCGGTTACCTTTTCTAAAGAGACAACTGAACACTAGAAATACAATGCTGAGTGGTTCATCTTCTGGATGATTTGTTTTGGTGAGGAAGTGGGGCTGAATGTAATTTACTGTGTTAAACCTGCTTTCTATAATCTTAACCCTGAAAGTATCAAATGAAACTACAACATACCTTTGGACTGACAAAGTGGTTCAGTCCCCATGCAAACATCCAGTAACCTGGGTGCCTACTTGTTAGACAAACAATACTGTTTGCAAATGTTTGCAGACACTATACTTTGCTATTATCGTTCTACAGAAGTCTCACTCTTTGTGGGAGGGACAAGTGAGGAGGGACAAAATGGTGGTGCATTCCTTAGACACACAAGCCATTATTTTCAATGGGACTCAAATATTCGCGAGTCACCATTTTCATGGGAGGTCCAAAATGGATCCTTTGCAAATTGGGAAGGGATACTGTACTTTAAATTTGGTGTTATAAATCCATCAAAATTAACAGGCTTTCCCTCAGACACATCACTGTCCTAGGCAGTAATTGACAGAAAAAATAGGATATGTTGCTTCCTCCATTTCTTGAAATGTATGCTTTGTTTTAGACACCTACTGTGCATTATTTACAAGTGCTTCAACAGGGAGAGTGAATTAGTACACGGAGGAACAGTCCAAAGCCAAAAAAGTACTTTAATTAAAATATAATCATTTTTTAAAAATGAGTCTAATCTTGATAAATGCACTACTTCATTTGGAAAACTGACTGTGATTTTAATAATATATTATAAATATACATTTGAGAATTGGGCTGGGAAGTGTTTAATGTTCTCTATTATTTTGTTTATTTTTTGTTAATTATTCATTATTGCAATTTAATTATGTTAATATATCCCAAGGCTTTTTGATATTTGGCAATGACTAATTTAACACCATAATATGCATTTCTTAACAGTGAAGAGTGGGTGAATTACACATAATGAGCACAATCATTGTTGAAATAAACGGCAAAACTTCAATTGATTTTAAGTGAAATAAACAGCACCTGAATGGTCAAGCAGCTGGGAGATGTACATAGCTATGCTCAGAAAATGTAAATAAATGTAAATTATAACCAGGTGTAGTCCTCTTTTGTACCAATCTAAGACATTTTTATACAAACATAGCTTCCTGATGGCACATAGTGTTGATTTCAGCCAGTAGTGAGGAATGTTGAGAGCTGCACTCTAAAAACATCTGGGGGGCTGCATAAACCCAGCACCACAATGTTGTAAAGTAATCACAGACACTTGGAAAATGATCCTGAACCTACTTTCTTTTGGGATTCTTTCTCTCTGACAATTTTAAAAACTTTGTTTGCTTTTTTAATGTTAATAAGTAATATTTATTTGTTACTCCTAAAATTTTGCTATTTGGAAAGACGTTTGCACGGTGGGTGGGTGTGACATTTGTATTTTTAAAGTATATTTATTAAATAAACAGATACTTAAGTAACTAAAATGTATTGTGTTACTTTTTTAAAGTAATATTCACAGCCCAACTGAGGAAGTGAGTAACTGTAAGAACTGAATATGGAAAGCCAAGGTTCAGATCCTCCACACATCTACAAATCTCTCTCTGAGTAGAAGTAGTAGTAACATTTAGTAGTAACAGGTTGAAGGGGCAGATGTCAGGGGAGGTCAGGTGGCAAAATTGTCAAGACATAATTGGGATGACAGAGCTCTGCCATTGTAGTTACACTAAATAATCAGAACCCGTTTGTCAGAAGATGCAACATTTTACTTGGAATAAAATGAGATATAATAATATGATGTAATAAAAATGAACAAACAAACTATTTCTTTGCTCTGCACCTCTCTGACTGTTAGGGTAAGTGATGTAATCTTAGAATGGCAAAAGGTATGCATTGTCTTGAAATACAGCTGCCAAATATAAATGGGACAGTTGTTAATTAAGAAAACTCCCATCCTTCAGTGATAATCTGTTCTCTCTGTAGTGAGAAACTGAATCTGTCTGTCTAGCTGAGCTTCTCACATGATCCTATCTTCTGCTCCCTAGAGAGAGCTTCATCAAAGGATTGCCCCTCCAAATAACAAATGAATCTCAAAGTCAGACTGTTGTAGAGAAAGCATTTGGAGAAACTGTAAAGAAAAATGATGATGGAGATCTTTGAGACAGACACACCTTCCAAAGATGCAGTTCAGTAGGCCCCTCAGGCTTACTCTTTTCAGCTAGGCTACTTCATTTGATTATTTTTTCAACCTCTTTCTCCTAAGACATCTCTTTGCTCTGGTCCTTTGACTATAGTCAAGGGTGCTTACACGCCCCATTCCTGTATGCTGACTCTATTTATTACTTTGGGACTTATTACTTAGGAACTGTGCTTTTTTCTTTTTGACACTCCTCCTTTTCTCTCCACCTGCTCTCCCCACCCATGTTTTTATTGTTCTTCATTTCCCCTGCCAGTCCCCTCTGCGAGTGTATTACCTTTCCTGAGGCCATGCCCCAGATGCAGCTTTTGCCAGGCTTCTCTAGGGGTTGGACCTTGTGTTTTGCCAGGTGCTGCAACACCTGTGAACCCTGCTTAGCTCTGGAGAGATAAAAAAGAAATACAAACGCATCTCTATCCCTCCCATACTTATGCTGGATATTGAGTATGTATCAGTGCATTGAGAATCACAAGGCTATGTGATGTAAAGGTTATGCTGTCAGACAGAAAAACCTTTGTGAGTGTGATAATGATAACACAATTAGATTTAGGTAACTTAATTGGCTGCTTTCTGGTAATTGAATTTGGAAAAGGCAATGGAATATGTACAGCAATACGGTGCCATAAAAAATATTCAGAATGTATGAAACCCTGCATGCAGAGGGGATGGCCCATTCTCCTTTGGATTAGAAATGGCAGAAATCTGACAAAAAAGTACTGTATGATCTGATCATTTCCTTCACTAAGGAAAAAAAAAAAAAGCTACAACATATCATTAAGAGGAAGTCTAAGGAAATTAGGTTCTTCACTATGAGGATTATGAATGCTATTTTGAGGGGCAATTTGGAACTGTATTATAAGGCTCTCTGAAAACACAAACACACCCCCTAGAAGCATGACAGCACAATAAAACCTATGAGGACAACCCCATTATTAGAGCTTCAGGACTAAAACACAGATTAATGTCACTAAAGGACCTATCACAAGAGATAATAATGATGTGTAGAAATGAAGCTCCTAATAATGAACCAAAAACAAAGGAACTACCTAAAACAGGGTAATAATTACATACAAATGACGAATGACACCATCTGCTAAACTGTACACTGCACTCTTTTCAGTATCAAATGGTTGTTCTGCTTCTTCCCCCTAAAACTTGCTAGGAGTCTCCTCTGTCATTCAAGTGACATAAATTATAAAGCAGGATAGCAAGCACTTACATTGCCTAAACAAGGAATGTGCTGGCTGGCTCCAAAGGCATTTTCTCTGAATAGTGCTTCCTCAAACTACTCATTATGCTAAGATGAAGAGGCAGATGATCACTAGAGATGGAAAAAAAGAAAATGCCTATTTCCACTCTTAAAAACTAAAGCACAGAGCAATTGGAGATAAAGAAGGAACTGTCTATGCATACCTTGTTAGAAGTACTTATTAAGAAGAAATCTCTGTTCATTAAAAACAAAAACAAATTCCATTCAACAGCCAGTAATTCAAAACATTCAAAGTTATAGGAAATGCTCTAAATGACCTTACATTACCCTTTGCCTTAGGAGGATGGAAACTTGCTGTAAGTTTCCAATGACCCAAATTTCTAATTCATTTTCTTTATGCTAGGAATGTTGATCAATTAAAGGGTTTTAATTTGATGTGAATTAACAAGCAAACAAGAAACTCTTCCTCAGGATGGCAATATGGTTCCACCTCCCTCCCTCCCTCTGGCAGACCATTACCCTTCACCAGCCTGGTCAGCATGGAGGCTTGGGCAACAGTGAGGTTCTTAACTTACGATACTATTCCCCTCAATTCTTCCTAGAAGCCAAAATGACCAACCATGAGAAGACTTGGTTCATTAGAAAAGAATATAATCCTAGGAAAATGAGAAGCAGTAGAGAAAGTGGAAGACAGCACAAGCAGATAGACTCAAGCAAGAGTCTGTAGGGGCAGAGCACAGCTTTTGATGATAAGGTGCCTTGGAAATCTCTCAGGCATAGTGTCTCCATAAGCTGAAGTTCACTTGACAGCAATTACAGCAACAACAACAATATATATTCTCATCATTTGTTAGGTTTGATGTTCTTTATATCAGGGGCATAACCTGTGGAACTGTGGTTGGGGATTAAGGTATTATACTTAATTATGTATGCTGCTGCCCTATATAACATCATTAACCCCCACCCCACATACATCACAATGGGTCATCTTTAGGTCTCAGATTTTGGAACTGAAATTCGGTACCTGGGATTAGTCTTGAGTTGGCAACCCTTCTGCTGCACTAATCATTGCAGGTACTCTTTGGATCTGATCTTGAACTGCGCTGAACTTTCAGATTTTGGTATGGTATTCCTACTTTTTTTAAAAAAACAAAACAAAAACACAATATTATAATTCATAAAAGAGAGGCAAATCTGGGCTATGTCTTAGCTTCTTTTGCATTTGGCTATTAACAACTATAATATTTTAAATCAAGTTTCCTAGAAGGGATGGAGGCAGACGTAAGCTGCCTGTTTGATATTCCCCTCATACAGCAGTATTGCACATTATATTATTTGCTGGGAAAAGGTGAGTTGTGTATCTGTGAGTATTTTTGTTTATTTGTTTGTATCAAGGAAATGTAAGAATCTGATATGGGCATCGCCTCTGACAATAAGTTTCAAAAGTTCAAATGTGGGCAAAGCTTGCACAACCCATGGGATACTTGTACTTTGCACAAGCGGATTTCCCCCTTCTCACATCAACTTTTTAGTGTTTCTCATATGCAAATAAAGGACGTTAATAGAGTTTAATGGAGGAGCTGGTGCTCTGATGTTTTATTTGTATAATTTCATATACCAAAGAAGAGTAAATGTGTTGTGTGTCTTAGGCAGTGACCATCACAATTGCTATATTTAAAGATGGGAATGCCATAAAACTGTATGTTTTGCCAGCTGCTATGAAAAGAGTGTTGATGGCCACACAACCAAGTGATAATAATATACTATATGGGAAACCAAAGAAGATGGAAGATCTATTCTATGAAGCCCAAAGGTACTGTGAAAAATTTCTTTTTTGACATGAGGCACACCACTAATTGGCTCAAATCAAGTGTGAGAATCATGTAGCTATCCAGATGTTGTTGGCCTGAAAGTCCAAACTGCTCTAAGTAGCAAAGCCAATGGACACAAATGCTGGGACAATAGTCTGAAAGCAACAGTCTGAAACAACTGGAAAGCTGTATGATTCCCATCTCTAGTCTAAATCCAACTGCTAGTCCAAGCTAGAATAGACCCATTGAATTAATTGTTGAATAGAAAAAATATTAACTCTAGCTGATACAACACTTATTCTAGTTGGGACTAGCAATTCAACCATTCTCTCCACAAAAATAAAGGTGATATATATCTTTCTTCCTAATTTTGTTTCTGTTGCTGTTATTTGTGTGCTTTCAAGTCATTTCTGACATATGGCAACCCTTAGGTGAACCTATCTTGGGGTTTTCTTGGCAAATTTCAGAGGAAATTTGCCATTCTCTTCCTTTGAGACTGAGTGAGTGTGAATAGTGCAAGGTCACCCAGTAAGTTTCCATGGCCAAGAAGGGATTTGAACCTTGGAATTCAAAGACTGTAGTCCAATTCTCAAACCACTACACCACACTGGCTCCTTTTATTTTCAATAATTTTATTCTATTCTAGCCTGCTATAGCTCTAAATAACAATTTCAATCTAGATCTGGATGATGGGATGGTGTCAGTGTGAATCTTAGAGCTAAATCAAACCACTGCCTAATGTCCCAACTAAACTATAAATCCATTTACTTTAATAATTCACTATTTGACAATATAAATAGCTGCTCCAGGGGCAGATTTGGGCTGAAACAGTGTGTGTGTGTGTGTGTGTGTGTTAAATTTACCAAGCCCTCACACATTTATTTTTACCATTCAAGTACATTCAAGCTTTCCCAATAACAAATACAGAAATTAAGAGATATAAATCACAATCAAATAAATGCAAAGATGAAAAATACCTTCACAATTCTACAAACACAATATTTTCAATAACTGTTTGAATATTGGACTTATTTAATTACATTTGATCTCTCCTGCTCTAATAGCTATCAAACCATTCAATACACAGAAAAAATATTATATACATATATTCCATATGTCTATATCAAGTCCTTCCTGAATCTTCGTTAGAGAAGAAAAGTCAGAGAGAGATATGAAAGCAGGATTTTTTTTTTCTGCAACAGTATATATTGTGTCTTTGTCAAGTTAAATTTCTTAAATAACACATAAGAAGCAATGAATTCTTTCAAACTTTATGTGTTTGAATGCAAGGGGAGGTTAGTGTAGCCAAGCAGAAAGTACTTAAATGTTTGAGAACATGCAAATCAAATACTTGCAGTAAAAGGAAGAGGGATTTACCTAAATTGACTCTAGAAAAATACACACGTAGAGCCTGGAAAAGCTATATTTTGGACTAAAGCTCTAAAATTTATGTTGGCAATTCTGGCATGGAGATTCTACAAGTTGTGGTCCAAAAAGTAGCTTTCCCAAACTTTGCAAATTAATATTAACTTGACAAATGTCTGTTGGCCAAAATTATTTTGTACTGCAGCTGCGGTGTCAGCACTGAAAGGGTTTGTGAACTGGGGAATCATTTGGACCAGCATGTGAAAATTTTCCTAACTCAAAGCAACAAAATGTTGCTTTATAACGATCCATTAGAAGTAGAAGCAAGTGAAATGTATATGAGCTGTGATTATAATCTTGGTTGCTGCATAACTGTCTTGATGGTTAAGTGCTGAAATTTGCAAAAGGAAAATTAAATTCCATGTGAGCATTTAAAGGTTAAATGATTCAAATAAAAGCTATTTGTTTCAAGGGTGTATGTCAGTAGAATCCAAACAATCTTCTTATCTCACAATTGTTATTAGGAAACTGCACAGGAAAAATATTCTAAAATCAGATTTTGATAGCAAAATGTAATTTTCAAGAGCTATACAATCAGTTATAAATGGCCTTCAGTAGCAATAATGTATTCACATTGCACTGAGTGATACAGATCTATTTAGGAAGACAGTCATGTAGAAATTTATATACATATCATCAAAGAGGTTACTGAATGTGTTTGATATTCATCTTCCTAACCTTCAGCATGAGATGCACACACTCTCCCACGGCCAATGAGCAAGAGCACAATGAATGCAAAAAACTCCTTCCTAACAGTTTTGAGTATGTTGTCATTTATTTGTAACAAAATGCTGTTGAAATAAACACAAAGTGCTTTGCACCAATCACTGCAGTCAAATAAAGCTAGGCCAAAAATATCAATAGAAGTCATTTCTACAAAATGCTCAGATTCTCATTCACTCAAAGGGATCAACATTTCCTCATCATGAAGAATATGTTCTCTGTCCTTTTGAAAATATTCTTTAAAACATTGTCACCTTGAGAGGACCAGAGCCCTTATTTTTCTGCTCAATGAATTGTTCATGACAGTATTGTTGGGTTCCAAAGCACCTACAACTGTGTCTCATGTTAAACAATCAAAATGGAGAATTAAAAAAACTTTCTGAAGAATGAGATAAGCACAGACTAATTCTATGCAAATATCCCATATTTTATCAGAATCATTTCCTCAGTTTCTGATGATCAGAGGTGAATATGAATTTTTACATGGTGAGAACAGCAGCATTTATCTATATAAGTGATGTGACAGGCTTGAAAGAACCTGAAAGCTTGCAGAAGTACAAAAATCCTTAACCCAGTTCCTCCTCAAAATCCCCCACTCCACAATCATTAACTGGGGGGAAGGAAGACTAAAAAAGCAACTGAATGAGGTCTGAGAGTTATAGACAGATTTGTTCGGTATCCCATATCCCCACATGTTTTGCACCTGAGATAAACAATAGCAAAACCACAACAGGGCTATAATAATACGATTAGGCACAGTGTGGCAGTAGCCACAAGCAGCATATGCTTAGAGGAAGAAACAAAGTGTTGGAGTGAATTGCTGAGTGCTCTGTGGCTTGTTGTCACATGCTCCCTAAGCTAGTCTGTTGTTCCACCCCTGATGGTGGATGCTCTCTCAAGGCCTATGTTGAAAGGAGATTCAGCTGCCAGTTCAATTGGATTTTGTACACACTACTTTGTTTTATGCTTTAAGAAGCAAAATATCTTGGGATGACCCTGAACAACAGGAAGGCTCAAGGAGGCTTGACAAAACTGTTATCACCTCATTCACTTGCCAGGCCAGAGACAGCGACAGTGACCATAAAGGCCATGGCAAGTGGTTTCATCAAAGCCTACTCGTGTTTTCAAAGAACTACATTGCAGTGAGCTGACATTTCTACCCTTTGCTAAAATGAGAGTGAATTAGGTATGATCAATCATTTTCTTCTATAGCTTTAATTAACAGATTCCAGTAGCACAGCAGTGCATTAAACCTATAGGAAGGCATTCCACACAAGTCATTTTTAATTGCTTTCTTATGCAGAAATAGAATGTAGACTATTTTCCAGTCTGGTAACATCTCTAAATTAATTATATATGTATTGATCAAGAAATTATTTTATTTTTCTTAGATAAGACACCAAAGAATCCTTCTCCTAAAATCCAACAAATGAAAAACCTTGCTTTCAGCTTATAGTTAAATGTATTTGCCTTCACTTTTTTTTTTTTTTTACATTTTCTGGTTCAGTTAAAAATTATGAACACAGTATCGGTATTTTACTAACTACATTCTGAATCCCATTAGCAATAAACCCCAGTCCCATTTATTGTGATAATTTCACTTGGTTTACTTTGAATTGCTTATTTCCCATACTGAACTGCAAAGGAACCTTGTTAGTTTTCAATAGAGGTAGCTCTGTAATGTGAAAAGCATTGGCACTTTGTTCATATTAACCCCAACTTTTAGAAATCAATTCACACTATCAAATTTAAATATCGCTGGTTTTCATTAAAACTGCCAAATACTTTTTTCCTGGTGTGCAAGGTCACTTGCAAAATGCTAAAAGCCATGGCCAAAATGCCAACTAATAGTTTTCACTTAGTAGTAGCTACTCAAGTCCTTTTGCTCTCTCTTCTCCTCCCCACCACAATTTTTTTCACATAATGCTTTCCTTTCCAAGTAATTACTGCCAACCTATTAAGCAATCATCTTGCTTTCAGAAATGCTTATGAAGAATGAGTAACCATTCCATTTTCAAAATGAAAACACCGCAGTCAGAGAACGCTGTGTTGCTTGAAGAACTGAAAAATCAACCTTAAATCATCTGAATAGTGCAGACAATTTTAATCTCTCTGGTCACAGTACCTCTAGGGATATCAAAGTGATTTCTAATTCAGATAAATAATTTATACTAGGGTTGTTGAAGCTGTGACCCTCTAGATGTAGTTGGACTCCAACTTCCATCTACCTCAGTCAGGAAGGTCAGGAGTGTTGGTAGCTGTAGCTCAACATTTCAAGGCTCACAAATTCCTCAAACCGATTTGTAGAAATCTATATTGTAGAAGCTTTGCCAAAATAATCGCATCCAACGTTTCTGCAAAACAACAATAATTGTTTTTGTAATGGTGAAGAGTATTTGATGTGTTAGCATCCAACTCTCCCAAATAAGCCTTTATGCTAGATATAAATTTTAAAGTACAGGCACCTTTGGAGTTCATAAATGCACTGAGTCATTCAGCATTATTGTGGGAAAACATGGAGAGAAACAACATTTCAGCTGCTAGTAATTTGTGCTCCCTGAATTGAAATATTTCTTTACTCCTAGAGCTTCTATACCATTTTAGAACAGAAATCATTCAAATAATTCAAATTACAAATACTATTAATGTGTTATAATTTTCTGAATAGATATTCAAATCATACTTGCATAAACAATGTTAGGACTTTATTGCATCTCTAGACACATAGGCTTGTCCTTAGAAAAGGGGTCTCTTCTGTGTAGTTGCTTTTCCCCTCATAGGCTGAGAAGTTACGGAGAATGTTTGTTACCTTTGGGGAAATTACTGGAAAATAGGTCAGGTATGACAATTGCAAGCAGTCGTTGTTGCTTAAGGCTGGAAAGGGGCTGTGTTAGAGGAAATTCAACTCTTCCAGGCATAGGCAAATAGAGGCTTAGACAGCTGCTATATATTGAACATCAAAATCCTTTCCAAAGGCTACAGAAAATAAGTGTTGTTACTGTAGTGGAATCCATCTGGGTTTTTTTTCTGTAAGCTGTTTATAATATTTATATTAAGCAAAGCAGCTCATGGGTGCCTAATAGTTGCTATACCCATCTCTTATTCGCTGCACATACCAATGTTTTCCAACATCTCCCTCCTCACTCATCGATAACCTTAGATATGATTCCAAAGGATTTTGCATGATACAATTTCACTGTGTTTCTCTGAAGAAATCCTTAGTGTTTAATTGAATAGCATTTGTGCATTATGACCATTTTACAAATAAAATGTATATAACAAATTTGAGGAGTATGAATTCTCAAAAATATAAATGCACTGAAACCTCTAGTAAAAATCACACTATAGTCACATTATTTAGGAGTATCTGTTGCTAACCATAGATATAAAATTATTTTGAAATGACTGAATTTTACTTTTCTCCATTTCACATCCCTCACCAACTTTTCCCCCCAATTAGCATTCATTTGTGTTAAAATGGATCCAATATAACTTCTAGTTAAACCTGGCATAACATTTAAGTTCATATTGTTTATTAAACTGGAATATTTTCAAGCCTATACTTAAAAGATCAGAACATTATTTTGACATGCATTAGATAGGATGCAGATGAGAAGGGGGTGTGATTCTTGTTGCAGGTTTGTTTTCTATTCAGGTAATCTTTGAACTAAACTGGCAGGGCAGGAGAGTAGCCTGAGAAGAACTAGATTTGCTGCCACAGCAGATAACAATCAATTTTTAAAAAATAAAATGGGAGAATTTCTCTCATAGCCTGCTAGTGAAAAGTGCTCCTTTTGTGTCTATAGAAACTCTTATATGTTCTGCACTTTTCGCAGTTTAAACAGTTGTCACCAGGTGTTCTGGTCTTTATGGAGAGCCCCTGTCATCTTCTTGAGAGGATGAGTGAATCTGCTTTCCAAAGTGTCTGCTAAGGAACTCACACTTTTAGAAAAGCCATTTCACTGATCTTAAGTCAACTAAGACACTGAATGCATGGGCAGGTTGTTGCGGTTGTTAGCTGCCCTTGAGTTGGTTCCAACTCATGGAGACCCTGTGGATGAGGCATCTCCAAAAAACCCTATCCTCCACTGCCTTACCCAGACCCTGCAAGTCCTTGCCCATAACTCCCCTGATTGAGTCTATCCATCTGGCTTATGATGTTCCTCTCTTTCTTCTACCCGGGCAGGTTACCAATGCTGTGGTAACCTGCCTTCAGATCTGGCCTGTTTCTATCTGGGCCAGACTCTGCCACCATGTTGCCTGTCACCGCCACTATTATTCTCTGTAAATGCTCCCACTCGTAGCCCATGCAGACTCCTTGCTTTACCCACATAGCCAATCACCCCCTTCTGACATCACAGTCCATGACCAGAGTCTTCACAGAGAAAAGCGGCAGTGGCAGCAGATAGGAGAGCATGTCGCTGTGCAGTCTACAGGCTATTGTGATGGTGCTTCCGGGAAATTCAGCCATAAAGAGATAGTTTTTTTTTTCCTACCAGGATAAGGGCTGGTTGAACTGGATCTGCTGGACTGCATGTGGTCTGCCCAATTCTGGCCCAAGGTTGTTGGCCTGCGTTGTCTAAAAAGGACAACTGCGGGCTAGGGGGAACATGGGCCTTTTGGCCCATATGAACAGGCCCTAGGAATGAAGACCAAGAAACAGGAAGAACCCTCCTTTTCTCTCAAGAAGGAATTCCTTTGCAAGAGCCTCTAACAACAGGTTAATTCTCAGGGTGTTAGGGATATATGGAAAATGTTCTCATTCTTATTGAGAAAGGTTGTCTGAATCCATTGAAAAGCTGTCAGTCATTGCAAGATTTTCCAGCCATAGAACAAGTGAAAACACCAAAGTTTTATTTGTTTATTTGTTTGTTTGTTTAATATTAGAAGCACCAAGCACATGAAATAAAATAAAATAAAATAGAATATTTTAGACAACTATTGTTTCTCACTCTCTCAATTTCACACAGTAGGAAGAAAAATGCTTAACTTTTTTTTTCTTGCAAAGAGAATAAAATAAATATTGGCCTCCTTAAACCAAGGTATTAATCTGTAGCTGGTATCTACCATTTTAGATTTCAAGACAAATACTTATATTTTTCAATCTTCCTTGATGCAAAAATATAAGAGCCTCCACATAAAAAACTAATGGATCAGGAAAACGGACATGTTAGAATCTTCATCCTGGGCAGCTTTGTACACTTTGAAAAGGGGTGTGTGCATCAATGCTTTTTGGTAGTTGAGATTTTTTTTGCTGTCTCTGTTCTAATATTAGCACATTTATTATCTTTAAATGGCAAATTAAAATGTCACCCAAAATGTGGAAGCTATTTTGTAATATTTTAGTTGGCCAAATCAAGTTATTACACTTCTATAGAATATGCAATTTTTCTTATTGCCAATCAAACTATCTTTGCATTTTTGTATGTTCTTAAATGATACTATTGCTTGTCTGGAGTTCATACAACCAAAGAAAAAGTAGTAATGTAAATTGCAAGAGTTGTAAAGTTATTGAACTTGAAAAATTACTTTTGAACTAGAGCTCCCCAAATCCCCAGACCAGCTGGCCACTGAATTCTAGTTCTGGAGACTTCATTCCAAAAAGGTAACTTCCTTAGCTTTTCAAAGTAGCTACATTGTTCCAGTAGTAGAACACATGTTTTATAGTAAAAGGTTAGTCTTTGAAGGCTCTCTGGAAAATGGCAACTTAAGATACTGGAAGGCTCCCCAGAATACTCAGAGAAGACCAGGCTACCTCAGTTTGGTGGCCTCTAGATGTATTTGGCCACAATACTCACCATCTTCATCTAGCATAGTCACTGACTATGCTGACTGGAGAAAATGGGAGTTGTTAAGCCCAAGACATCCAGAGGGTCCCAGGTTAAGGAAGAATAAAGTAGACCATTCTAAACTCGATGGATAATACAGCTTTGTATGTTTGCAAAAAATAGATGTATTTGTGCACAAAACACTTTTAAGGCAAAATGCTGTTATACTTAACAACTGATGATGGAACAATGGCTAGGAGGTGTTAGCATATTCAACATCGCCCGCACTGTATATGGCATTTCCATATTTTCATATCTGGAGCAAAGAATGTTTTAAAAGGTCACAATGACCTTTTAAACACCAGGACACTTTCCCTACAACCATAAACCTCTGTTATCTAATTTCAATATCTCTATTTTGGTTACCTCTATATGGTGTTTCTGACTGAATTGTAATTCTGTGTTTAGTTGCACCCTTACACATTTCTTAATAAATTTATTTTCCAAACCTGGAGTCCATCTGCAATTAGTACTGGTATGCATACATGAAAACAATTATCAAGTTACCTCTTGCAAGCCTCTTAAGCTAAGCAATTCCTCCAATATTTAAGGAGGTGATGATGCAGTTGTTGTGGACCCCAAATCTCACTCACCTTTTTGTGTAACAGAGTTGGTGAATTCATTTTATTGACATGAATCACTGGAAGGTCTGTTCCTTTTAATGAGATATTTACTTTGCAGTGGAAAAAAACAACAACAACCAGCATTGGAATGCTAACTGGAGACAATCAGTAGCATAGCAAATATAGATAAGGATAAGCCTGCACTAAATTCTTCCATTCATGTTCAGTGATAATTCAACTGCTACATAGGATACTAGCCATTATTTACAAACATCAGTTTAATATCTAGAAGAAGAAATATAAGTGACCTTAATCCTTGGGCATTAAAACAATTGCTTTGAGTAAACTGTGGGATGTTATCTGACGCCAGTAAGAATTCTAATGTATTGAGTGTTAGGGCCAGGATTAGGGTTTAACATGAACTTTTTGAAGTCTGAAGCTTTTCCTCACCCCCTCCAGTATCCCCCAATGGAAGAAACCTATTAACAACTAGAGCACATTACCTTTGCTTTATTGCATCCCAGTTTCCTGGGAAGAAGGGCATTGAACTCTCTCTCTCTCTCTCTCTCTCTCTCTCTTTTGGTACCAATACATCATGTGTAGGTTTCAAAAAAGTACCCCAACAGGGAAAAAAAATAGGGAAGACTGATTGATTAATGTTATATTTTCATTCCTTTATGCCTGCAAGTTGATGACACTGTGGGAAGGAGTTGTACTTTAAAGCCTTCCATATTTTTCATGATCCTCCTGTGATAACAGAGAAGCTATTTGTATTTTAAAACAACATACATGGCAAGCGATTTAAGTTCATGAAATTTGTTTACGAGTGTTCAAGTAAAAATGCTACAGAATGCTCACACTATACATGTTAGTCCTGTGGTTTTTTTCTATAAAATGTGATTCAAAGAAATTAAAATGTCTCATCCTGGTGAAAAAGGGTTAATTATATTAACCATCTATATGCCCATCATTATTAGCTCTGTCATAGAAATGAGGGGAGAAATCCTGGAAAGGCATACTTTTCTGGTGTTAGGCAGAAATGCTTTGATTAATTATTAAGCCACTAAAACATAATTGTTGATGGAACGCTAGTTCCTTTGAAATTCAACAAATTAATTTTCTGTGTCAAACATTTGACACTGGATAGTTGAAACAAGGACACACATTTGGCACTAGATAGTTTAAACAAGGACACCCATATGAAGCATCTGAATAAATTATCTTAGCAGCATTCTTTATTTGGCCTCTCATTCTTGTACTACTGCCTTGGTGGAGAAGCTTTTAGACCTCATAGAAAAGACCACATCCCCCGCCGCCGTGCAGCACAGTGACTACATATTAGACTTTCAAAATATTGTCTTCACTTCTATAACAATTTCTTCCATACCATCAAACTCTGAGTCAGATTTAATTTCATGCAATGTGCTCTGCCAGCTTCTCAAAACAAAAGCACACATATGAAGAAATCCATTAAAAAGCAATTTGGAATATTCAGGAAGATAACTAAAACATTCAAAATGGAAGAACAGAATACCACCACCCCACTCCATTTAACCATAACAATTCAGCGTGCATAATTTTGTGTGAATCCATCTAACAACTAAACACAGTAAATATAATGAAGTAATCAAGATGCAATATTTGCAATAGAAATAAGTATTTTTTTTCTCCCACCGAATGAGTGGTTTATTGTTCATCATCAAATTACTTCATAAATGTTAGAGCATCTTCTGTCATCATAGCAGGATTATGAAGAATATGAAAAGCTTAGCTTTCCGCAGTGTTAGTACCTTGCCTCAATATGAGAATGAAACTATAACATTAATCAATCCATCAAATAAATGAATGAATAAAAAACCACACAAAACTAATACTATGTTTATAAAATCATGGTTGTCAGATGGCTATCTTCCCTTGATGCTGTGAGCATGGAGAGGTCTGAAAGATGAGGGTCAGGCCAATCCGTATATGAACTCACAGGGCTTTACTTGCAATTCCTTGAATGCCTCCAGCCAGCATGGCTAGGGCTTGCGCTGGTGTGGGGATTCTGGAAGCTGTAGTCCTAAATAATAAAATTTTCATGATTGGCGGCATTGCAATGGCCCTTGACCACAAGCAATCCTCGTGAAACAATGCTTCTCAACTAGAACTGGCAAGAAGAGCAACATCCTCATTAGCAAGCAGATGACAATAATATCTCCTTTGCACAACAAAGACGGCTTTTGTGTCACTCAGTTCCCACTCCTATGGCCCACCTAGGAGCAGCCTAAGTAGCTGTCATTAGTCAGTTAACAAAGATGTTGTTTATAAAGTTAGAACAGGTTGTAAAGCACAAGCCATTCTCTGGGTTTTAAGCAGCCAATCAGATTTGTCAGATGCGAAGGTATGAATGATATCCACAGCCATAAGATTCGTTTCTCTTTCTGTCCATAAGACTTCAAAGAGCCTTCTAAACTTACTCTGGCTTCAGCAAAAGTTGCAAAGAAGTGCAACAGACCTCATCACATCAGAAGATGAAGAGGACAAAAGAGGAACTACATTTCCCAAAGCCTCCTCTGGAATATGTGCAGCTGCCTTTCTTGTTGAATTTCCTTTGTTTCAGAGGGAAGTCAAGAGATCATGGCCCTTGTCCCTCCATCACAGATATCAGCTACAGCTGGAACAGAAGGAGCAAATTAAGTTTTGACTCAGCATTCCTGCCAAAATCAAGCACTAAGATGTCAAGAATTTGCTCACTGGCCTACAGACAAAGTCAAGTTTCTCACACTAATTGGTACTGTGAATAAGACATGGTCTCTTGCTTGGGATATTCCATGCAACAGAATGGAAAACTAAATATCTTCAAATCAAATTTCATGTCTAATTGACTGAATGCAGACAATATGAGGTCATTTAGTACAGTATCATCTAACAAAACTTGTAGTGTTACTATTTTATATCCAGCATACTCATTTTGCTCTAATGAAACCAAAACCCTTTAGTTCAGGGTGGGAAGCATGTGATACCTTCCCCAAGGGGCTGTTTTTGTGGACTCCCCCCCTGGAGACAAAAATAATGGTGTTTTTTTTCCAAAATATATATATTATTTTTAACTACTAAATGTCCTCAAATACAATTGTCTCTCTCTGCCCATCAAAATTTGTATTATAAGCTTCTTGGGGAAAAAACTGTGCATAGGAGTATGCACACTGATAGTGCTAATGATGTATATGTATTGTTATTGTGAGCATTCAAGTCATTTCCAACTTATGGCAACCTAAGGTGAATCTATCAAAGGGTTTTCTGGGACTAAGAGTGTGTGACTTGCCCAAAGCCACTCAGTGGGAGTCTATGGCCAAGCCTGGTTAGTACCTTGCTTGAATATGAGAATGGAAGTATAACATTATTCAGTCCATCAAATAAACGAATGAATAAAAAACCACAAGAAAGAGTTGCAGCCCAGCTCTTAAACCATTACCCCAGGTTAGCTGTCAGTATTTATGTCTAAATAATCTTTGTTGAAACAATGAGTATTTTCTTTTCAAACCAGGTTTGAAGAACAGGTATGCTGATCAAGCTAGAAATCATCTGTTATTGATGATATGCTAAAAATGTGAGGATTTTGACATTTCAGAAGTGACTTTTATTGCTGCCTTTGATTATAGAATAGGTGGCTGAACTTCATTTTCCTACTGTCACGAATCCTTTATTGATCACAGACATGTTTTAAGGTTTTGCTGTTTTAAACCATCAGAAATCTGAGATCAAACAATGCACAAGTTCCTAAGTTTTTGTTTTGATTTCTCTAAACCAACAGAAAACCTAACCAGTTCACCTAATGGCCCACTTGTGTAAAATCTTGTTTTAGGTACACTGAACATGAAATATGAAAACATTTGAAGATGCTGACCCTGTTTCACATGGGACTAAACTAATTACCATCATGCTGTTCGAGGATGACTAATAGCATGAATATGATTTAGTGAGAAAGCATTTTTATTTCTCAAACACTCACAACAAAGAAGGTTAATGAAAGCCAACTAAATACATTCTATTTAAAACTTTTAAAATTCTGCAAATTTTGCAATAGCATTCATAGTGAATGTTCTGTGTCTTCAAATTGTTTCTTACTTATGGTGGCCCTAGGGTGAAACTCTCATGGCTTCTTGTTCAGAGAGGGTTTGCCACTACCTTCCTGTAAATTTCCCAAGGCCACCCAAAGGGTTTTCCTGGTCAAATGGAGATTTGAACCCAGTTCTCTCAGAGACCTAGTCAAACACACAGACTAGTATATAATTCTGGCTTTCTAATAGCACTTATTACAAACACTCTAATGCCATAATTATAACATTGTGACAATAAACTATAAAAAAAGACAGGTTCCCTTGTAATCCAACTGAATTCAGGTCAAAGAAAATGATGATTTACTTGATAATGGAATTAAGTTATAGTGTTTTAAAACGTTAATTAATTTCTAAAGGATTGTCTCATACAAAAAATTATACTGGCAAGAGTAAATTACTTTTTGAAAGGAAAGAAACCTACAATAAGCTGGATTTGACTGAGTAATCAATATTTATTGAATTTTCTGCCACAGGTTAGTGTTTCTGTCAACAAAGGTCCTTCAGATCAGGCTTCAATTTCAGCTTTAATGAACAATGCTGGAATCATAGATTTAATTTTTAAAAGGATGCAGAAATAATAGATTGTCTTTTTCTCTTTCCAAGATCTCGCAGAAAAAAGCATACAAGCAACTGCACTGTGCTGCTGCTGTTGTTGTGTGTCTTCAAATCATTTCCATCTTATGGTGACCTGAAGGCAAGCCTATCACAGGGTTTTCTTGGTAGAATTTGTTCAGAGAGGGTTTACATTTACATTCCTCTGATGCTGAAAGAATATGACTTGCCCAAGGTCACCCAATAGATTTCCATCACTGAATGGGGATTCAAACCCTTGTCTCTTAGTGTTCTAGTTCAACACACAAATCACTATGCCATGCTGACTGACTCCCTGCCAGAGTATGTACTACACACAAATTCAATTATAACTTTTCTACAAATGCTGTTCAGTAAATGAACATACCCTTTGTTTCTCTGCGTAATATTAAAATATATCTGGGATAGCTACTGGTAGTACTGCTTTGAAACCTAACAGAGTTACATTGATCTAAATATAGGCTGGAATTCTACATCAGCTACTAGGTTAAGTATATTTAAGTCCAAAATAAACTGCAGAAATAAGCCAGTTTGAGACCACTTTAACTGCCTCGCTCAATACTAGGGAATTCTCAGAACTGTAGTTTTGTGAGACGTTGAGCCTCTTCTGTCAAAGAGCTCTAATACCACAACAAACAACAATTCTCAGGATTACCTAAGAATGAACCAAGGCAGTTAAAGTGGTCTCAAACTGGATTATTTCTGGAGTTTGTTTTGGACCCTTGTTAAGTATAACTCAAGCATCATCTCTTGGTCCACCACCACCTCCCAAAACCTATCTTACTGGGCAGTAGCCACTGTGAACAATGTTCACCTGTCACTCAGGTTGTAGCAGACTAAATCCCTCCCACCAGTGGTTTTTGGTGCAACAGTCAGAAACAGAATTCCTGTTGCAGTTCTTCCACATACCAGATATTGTTTTGCAATGGAAATATCAATCTGCTGTGTCCCAGTTGACAGAAGTACCCTGTCACTTGCAGGGTCATATGACCAGTAAGGTAAGATTGGGAGCCTTTTACAGTCCCTATGTATTCCCCCCACTATTGTCATGATTGTGAATATGTAGGGATCATGAATATGAATCAGTTACAGATGTATAACTCTAGATTGCACATTTTTAACTGTGATCATAAATTCCAGCCATAATTTTTATTCCCAATTAGAGTAGACTTTTTGAATTGATTGGAACTTCGTAATCAACATATAAATAAATTCCACTGCTTCAACAGATCTCTTCTGGTTTAGACTAACAACTGGAATTAGTACAGTGAAATTATATTTATAAGATGTCATTTATACCTAATCATGACTATTATTTATTCATCCGTTAATCATTCAATTTGCAACCTTCCTTTCGGTTGGCACAGGATCCAAGGTAGCTTACAGTAAAGATTAAAAACAAAACCCAGTCAAACATACAGTCATACAGAAGTTTTTGTTATGCATGCATAGTAAAGACTTTACCCTAAATTTCTTTCATTTCATTGTGCTGCCAAAAACTATTATTGGTTAATCAAGTAACTAGACGTTCTCACTGAAGTGAATTTAGATGTTGGCATATAATACAGTTTTTTAAATGTAATGAACACTTTTCCCAATCTGAGGTTTCTCATGAGTAACTCAAGAAACTCAGCATTAAATGCAAATTAAATGCCTTTTCTCTCTCCTACTTAGCTTATACTGTCCTCAGTCTACTGGGATCAGACCTGAAGAAGCTGTAGGCAACTTAACTTTTCAGGGGTTGGGGGGCAGGATGAACTTTAGCAAGGGAAATATTTAGTTCAGCCCTTAATCCTATTAAAAGTTACTTTAATACCATTTCAAACCACAGAAAGACAGAAAAAATAGCACATTCCCCACATTTAAAGCACTTTTGGGCACAATCAGTTAAAAGCAAATGAATGGCCTGCTTAAGGGATGACCTTTCTGGCTGCTTCAGCCACAATCAGGCCCCACTAGGCCTTGGGCTGTGTCAACGAGACGGCCCACTCCCAAAGTAGGCTGCCAACATGGTCCTGAATGGCCACCAATAGGAGCAATTTCTTACCACTCCTTTTGCCAGTGGTTTTGGGCTGTCTTAGGCAGCCTCGGAGCAGCTTTGGGGATGTGCATCATGTAAACACCATTCCCCCAAAGTGGCTGGAAGCTGCTCTATTTGAAAAGGTCTTTACTGTCAAAAAGAGAATGGGAGGGAATTCTACAGCCTGGGAGCATCAAGAAGGCTCTTTCCTGGGTCATCACCAAATATGCCTGCAATGGTGGTTGGAATCAAGAGAAAGGCTTCCATTAAAGACTCATGCAGACTCATTTACTGTTTTGTTTTGACACATGATACTGAGAGAATGTTGCTTCCATAACTTTACATTGAGAATATCAAGCCTACGCTGGACAGACAGCCATGCACCTGCTCAGCTTTCAATTTAGTAAAGAAGTTCACTTTTTCAGATTCCTACCTTGCTGAAAATTATCTTTCTATTGTCTTAAGTCATCATGTCAAGTTTAAGGACTCATTTGTGTGTGTATATACCTTCAGGTAGCCTACTTACTTATGGAAAACACATGCTTTTCATAGGGTTTTCTAAAGCATTCCTATTCCACTTTAATTGCTCTGACTGCCTCCTGTTGCATTTTGGAGTTTGGAGTTTAGTGAGACCTAAGAGCAATCTGGCTAAATATTCTAAATGCCCCTTCCTAAACTGCAAATCCCAGAATGTAACAGGAGGCAGGCAGAACAGTTAAAGTGGAATAGCAAGGCTTTAAGAGTGTAGTGTGATAATCTCCTTAGGCAAAAAATACCCAGAGATGGTTTTGACAGTTCCTTCCTCTGAAATACAGCCTATGTATTCACTTGCAGTGTCCTACCCAAGTATTAACCAGGGCACTCCTTTTATTTTTATTGCTCTCTCTTATTTATACAACACAAACAGCTAAAACTGAAGCTCACACAAACAAAGAAATCTAGATTGTTATGCATGCACAGTAAAGTGTTTACCCTAAATTTCTTTCATTTTATTGTGCTGCCAAAAACTATTATTGGTTAAACAGGTAACTATGAGTTCTCACTGAAGTGAATTTAAGTACTGGCATATAATAAAGCATTTTAAATGTAATGAATGATTTTCCCAATCTGAAATTTCTCATGAAAAACCCAAGATACTCAGTATTAAATGCAAATTAAATGCCTTTTCTCTCTCCTAGTTAGCAATGCTGTTCTCGGTCTACTGGGATCAGACCTGTAGAAGCTGTAGGTAACTTAACTTTTCAAGGGTTGGAGGGCAGGATGAACTTTAGCAAAGGAAATATTTAGTTCAGTTCTGATAAATTTTTATTAAGATGAATATTTTAAAAATAAAAAGTGACTTCTTTTCCCATGATGGTTAAGATGCTTATGAAAAGATGGACATCTTTATTTTGTAAAATGGGCTGCTACAAGAACCTGGCCTAAGCATCACAGAGTTAGACTGCTCATAAATTCTAAGTTTGTGAGGAGGATAGTGAGGGCAACATGTTTTTCATTCATCACAGTTAATTCACATGTACAGGATTAATCCTAAGTGAGGTCTTATATAGTGAGATGGGAATCTGCTAGATGGGTTTTAGAATTGTTATCATTATGGCCAAATGTTAACAGTGGCCCAGTGGTATGAAAACATTCATATGTATTAGTGACCAATCTGGATACTGTTCGCATTTGCTTTGCAGTTTGAGGCTGGGAAAAGATATGAAGGCTGAGAACCAAATGGAGGAGTTAACTTTTCTCAGTTTCTGACCTGCTTTCACAGGTCTATTCCTATCAAGAAGGACATGGGTCATACTTGCACACTTTGATTTTCATTGTTTGCTTCTGCGCTACAGGTATATCTCAGTTAACAAAATATATGTATTCTGGGCTGTGCATCTTTAACAGAAATTTTGATACCAGATGTGGAAATAATATAGAAAGAATAAGAATAGATTGTAACAAAAAAAGAAGAGCAGCTCAACATATTTCAGCAAACATTTCATTTGAGCTGTACATGCAAAATGAAACAATCAGGCCAAGTAACCATTGCATAAGTACAGCTGGCCCTTCTTATCCCTTGATTCTTTTCCATGGATTCAACCAACCCTAGCTTGAAAGTTTATACACACAAACACACAAACACACACACACACACACACCAAAAAGCAAGCCTATATTTTGCCATTTTATATAAAGGACACCATTTTACTGTGCCATTCTATATAATGGATCTTGAGCTTCCACGGATTTTGTTATCCACAGGAGGTCCTGGAACCAAACCCCAGCAGATACCAAGGACCAAATTAAAACATTCTGCATATTCTGGAAGCCATTGACAGCTTCTTCCAAAAGGCATCCTGGGTTGATTTTTTCTTTCTTTTAACAGTCTGCAGTTTACTTATGGTTTCAATTATGATGGTGAAACTTCAAGACCATCCATGCTTAGAGATCAACATGCTGGGGTAGGCAGTGAGGTAAACTAATCTCCTTTTCCCTTTTCTCTCTGTTTTGTTCTTCGCAAATGCTCAGTAAGTGATTCTTGCTTCTTGTACATAAGCATACACAGCTACAGTAGGAGTGTGCTAAGTCACATCCCATTCCTTCCTAGGAAAAGCTTTATTGCATTGTTTACTGCAGACACACTGCTGCACCCAACACTAAAAGTCTTTCTTTCTCCAGCCCTCCTTTACCATCCTCTTCATGTCAGTGCTACAAAAGCAAAACAAAACCCTTCCAGCTAGATGGAAGATGAGAAAAGGGGGATTGGGTTCCTGTAAAAAGACTCTGTAATAAGGAGCTTCTTTGAGAGAAGCTTTATTAACTGAGGAATGCCTTAAGGGCCCAACTTCCATTTGCCTCAGCCTGGAAGTACACACTGACCCAGGCAGTCTATACATCCAACTATACAGATTTGATTTGATTGTTGCCCAAATGGAAAGTCTTGGTACAATTCATGTGAGGACCCAGTTCTTTCATTGGCGTTGAGGCCTGCTGGATCTCATCAACAAAAAGGGCTGGAATGCTTCTCCATTTTGTACTGTCTGCAGTATTATTTAGCAATAATGTATCTCAGTGTTCTTCAGTATCAAAATAACCCTTGAGGGAGTCTAGAGCACCCAGTTGCAGATCAAGGTATCTTGTTATCAGTTATGGAAGGGGAAAGACTGAGCCTACAGTTAGTAGTGATTGATACCACTGATGTGAATGCAACAATGAATCTGTTCTGGGTTTGAGTCTTTAAAGGTGGCTATCCAAGGTGTTCAACCCTTCTCCTAAAATAGGTTCAGCAACTTAGGCTGCATCTGCACTACTTGTTGACACCACTTTAACTGCCATTGTTCAATGCAATGGAATTCTGGGAACTGTAATTTTGTAAGACATTTAGCTTTCCCGGTCAGAGAGCTCTGGTGGCACAACAAACTACAAATCCCAAAATTCCCTAGTATTGAGCCATGACAGTTGCAGTGGTGTTAAACTGTATTTTTCTGTCGTGTGGATGCAGCCTTAGATATTTCCTTTAAAGTTTGGACTAAACCCCAGAGTGGTTTCACTGTACCACTCACATAGAAGCCACCAGCTGTCACTGCCTATAACAGAAAAACAAGAATAATGAAGAAAAAAACTCATGTATAATTTTTTGAAGGAAAATCAGAGGCATAATGATGAATGAGTTGCTGTGTGGAGAAGAACAGCTGAATGTATATGATAATACAAAAATAGTTCATATGTATGGCAGCAGAAGTAGCTAATTTCTAAAAAGGTAAGTGCTGGGATTTAAATCTGTGTGGGAGATAAGCTGCAGTACAGTGAAGCCAGGACTTTTAGGGTCAATGGACTGAGTCTTGGTTAGGAGAAACAACCACATAATCTCCTCCTTTCCTGAGCCTTCTCTGTTAACTGAGTTCAGCTGCAATCCTCACAGTTGCTGAGAAGAAATGGATTTTGCCAAGTAACCACTTGTAATTTTTCTCTGTTGTGGCTCAAGTATTTTGAAGTGCTTTGTTTCTGAATGTGCTAATATGATCCATTTGCTTTCCAACAGACCTGCTCCTGTTAGAGAGGAAAACTGTTATAACTCATTTGTTGACTTCTGAGATAATACCAGGTTGTGGATCATGCAGTTCTCCTTAATTGATTCTAATGAATGGGGTATTATGATATATAGATCTCTTTAGTGTGTATTTGTGCTCTGTATTCATAATGTGTTCATATACAGTCAGCCCTCCTTATCCATATACTGTATTCTGTCTCCACAGATTCCACCATCTACAGCTTGAAAATAACACACACATACATACTCAAAAAGTTCCAAAAAACAAACCTTATATTTTGCTATTTTTTAAATATAACTTGACTTCGCCTTTTTTGGTTCCCTGTATATAATGGGGTTTGAGTATTCATGGATTTTGGTATCCACAGGGTGGGGTGGCGGGTATCTTGGAACCAAGCCCCAGCAGATGGCAAGGGACCACTTGTGTACATGCTTATGGACCAATGAAGTAGCCTACATTTTTTAGTCTCTCCTTCAGAGTATGGCTATACAGACTTTTGAAACTTGCATTTCAAAAAGGTATCGGTAAACACAAAGAAATATGCAATCACTTTATAAGCCCTCCTTTATATTTCTAGGCATATGGGGGAAAGGAAAGCTGTAATGGTAAAGAAAAAAAAAACTACTGTTGATATGCTCAGAAGCACACTAATGCAACTTTTCACTGACTGATCTTAAAACAAATTTTAATCATTTATTTAAAATCAACTACAGTACTGCTATTTATTAGCTGTGAAATCAGACCTATATGTCCTAAATAATAATACAATATAACATACATGTGTATCATATGTATTTAATATGTGATGCATAGACAGCTTTGAGCCTTTTTTTATGTGGAGATCCTACAAGCAATTTTAGTAGCATTAACAGGAATCCTTGAACTCCCATTTTCAAATCTGCAATTACTGTTTAATGTTTTCAACCAGACCTATGATTATGCAGGAGGCTGAAGCATCCCTCTTTCTTTTTCTACCCCTCTATATCTTGGAATGGAAGTGTGCTGCTTTTGGAAGCTTTGTACTAGGTAAATTACAGAGGAGCAGCAGAATTTGTTTGTTGACATAAGCTTTTATGGTCCAAAGCACATCTTGAGCTGGTATTGATGTAAGAAAAATTCACATATAAAAGAGAGGAGGGGAGGAAAAAAATTGCTTGTGATTGTGATAGAACATTTTAATATAGTGTAGAGCAAAATGTGTCAGTAGGATAATTCTCTGAGGTTATCTACCTTCTTTCATTTGATAAGTCTGTATCTTAAAAGTAAAGCTTATTTTGCATTTGGAGAGACAATGAACGAACCATTACAGGCTGCAGCCTGTAAATAAAAGTGCTGCATTTGCAGATCAGAAGGCTGAATTCCACATCATGCATATGCTTTAGGTAAACTATTTACTTTTCCCTCATCTGCAAATTAAGGCATTCCCACTGGACTGGGCCAACTACGACAGGTATTTATGTCTTAAACTGCACTATCCTACCACATCAATGGGCTATCATCTTTCTGTTTTGCTGAATTCCCTTTAACTAATGCCTAATAAATTACATGACTGTCTCTCTTTATTTATTTGCTGAAATATAGTCCTGAATACTAATATGTTATTATCATTGAATGTGAGAAATCTCAATTTTATACTGATCCTATAATACAGTAACCTGCATGTATTTTGGCAATAAGGGAAAAGACATTTCTGGCTGTCTCATCAGTTCTCAGTTCTTCTCTTCTCCCCTCTTCTCTTCACTTCTTTTTTTCTTTTCTTTTTTCTTCTGTCTATCTTTTCTCTTTTGTGTTCAAGATACCTGTAACTATCACTATTTATTTTAATGAGCCTCACACATATTCATGAAATCAAAAAGATTTTACTATGGAAAGAACAATTGGGTCAGCTAAACCCACAGGGCCCAGTGCAAATTTTAAAAAATTGTAAAGTCACAGACAATTACTGTATACCACATCACACTGATAATTGTGACATACAGCAAGCTGGATTTAGCTGAGTCTTGCATTCGAATGCTTATGTGCTGTGCTTGTTATTCTTTAGCTTAACACTTTCTTCTCTTTGTGAGGTACATTATTTCTCTGAAGGAGAGTTTTACATTTTCAGTGCTTTAAAGGTTTGGGCTATAGGGGATGGGAGCTAACAAAATGGTCAAGAAGTTGGAAAATTTCCCTTGGAAATTCTATGTTTTCTATTCATTCTCCATCTATAGCAATATAAAAGCACAATGCTTTCAATAAATGGCCACTATTTCCCAAGATCTTTAATTCTAAAGTCCAAGATGAAGAGGGATGACCGTGAAAACGTTTACTTTCTGACTCTTTATCTGCATTTTATATATGATGTAATACTACTCCACAGGAATCAGGAACATGTTGTTATGTAGATGCTGCTGGATGATAATGTCCATCTTCCCCGATTACTGGCCATGGTGGCTGAGTTTGATTAAGGTTAAAGTGCAAAATAATCTGTTAGAATGTATTGCTTCCACTTCCGCAGAAAATTTAGAATGCAGTTCTATGTACATTTCATTGAACGCAATGGACCTGATTCTGAGTAAATATGTTTGGGACAGCACTGTTTAAAAAAGAAAAAAAAATGCCTAGTAGCTGAAAGGATCTATCCAAATACAAGAGTGGCCAGCCAAATACACCCAGACAGCTCACAATCAGGGGATGAAACTACAGTCAGAAAGCTTATTAGTGGTGGTGTAATTATTCACAAAATTTCTTCTTGAAGGAAGCAATGAGTAATTTAAACAATTTTCTTCTTCAACCCAGTTTTCAAAATTTCACAATTTGGAACTTACCTTGTGCAAAATTTATACACAGTGGGGTTGCATAGAAAACAACATAAATACTGTTTCCTGTGCTGTTTTCTGCACACACACAAAAATCAATTTTGGTGCAAAACAACTAAGTGTAAATTTTACATAGAAAAGTCCAAAATTGTGAAGGTTCCACTTGCCAGACTTTCTTGGCATTAGAAAACACGTGTTTCCTGACCATTTTATTTTTTATATACAAAAAAGTATGTTTTTGTATATTCTTTACATTTCTAAAACTCTCAGCTCAGTCAGCTACAGGTAAAGAAATATACTGCGCCTGAGCCTTGAGGATCATGGCTGATAGCTATAGAGACCCAACAATCACAAAAGCAGTGAAGAGGCAGAGCCAGTCACAAAATTGCAGTAGAAAGCAGCAGAATATGGCATAGTCAGCTATCAACTGCTGACACCATTTTTTATTGGTATCTAATCCTATGTCAGAAATGAGTCAATTCTTTGTCACTATGATTTCCTTAGGGCATTTCTTCAAGCAATCTAAGTATTGGCTTTGGAGGTATTATGACTTAGCCTCCCTGTTTTAGACAAAATGTGCTAATTCAGAGCAGAGAAGGATTTTTATTTTGTATTTTTCTTCATCCACTGTCAAATTTTCTCTAGTATCTCTCCCATTATAACTTTACTATCTTGAACCTTCCCCCACATTTGCAGCTAGTATTATTATGACTAATAAAACATTGGCTTTCTATTACAGTAAAGTTAAAGAAGTATCTTAAATCAATCATCATGTCAAAAATACAACCTAAAGAACATAGAATTTCATGATCATGTCAAAAACAGAGTTGCACTACTAAGCTTAATATACAGGGAACCAGAAGAACTCTGGAGCAAAATCAGGGATTTTATTAGGGAAGTATGCAAAAATGCATTTATATGTATGTAAAAAGAAAGAGAAGCCTCACTGGATGACTAATGAAATACTTCAAATGGTTAAAGACAAATAACTAGCATGAATGAAACTGTTCAGTAACTTGTATATAAGGACAAAGAGAAGTAATATAATAATCATTGCAATGAGATACAGTCAGTCCTCCGTATCCATGGATTCAAGCACCCATGGCTTGAAAATTTTCAAAAAAAAAGTAAAAATTCCAAACAGAAAACCTTGATTGTGCCATTTAATGTAAGGGACACCATTTTACTATGGCATTGTATTTAATGGTACTTTAGCATTCAGAGATTTTTGAATTCCAAACCCCAACAGATGATAAGGGCCCACTGTATACACAAGACATCAAAAATGTAGAAGAAGATACCTCTTTTATAAGATACTGTATGAGAAATCAAAAGGAAGTAGGGACACTGAATGATCAATACAGGAATACATCCAATGATTAAGACAAAATACAAAATCACTAGAAGAAATACTGTATATACTCATGTATAAGTCTAGAAATTTGGGTCAAAAAATTGACCCCAAAAACCTGAGTAGACTTATCCACGGGTCAATGTAAGGACTGTATCTTAATTCTTATTTAAAAGAAGGAACCATCCCCTGGTGAAAGTCTGTTTTCCAACCACCTTTACTTAACTCCACTTCCTCTTCCCTGTTACCTGCACACACACACAGACACACATTTTTGAGTTCCTGCCCAATTCCAAGTCATTCTTCTGGGATACAGCACACTGTTACTGCAGGTTCAATCAAAAAAGGCTTTATGGAAGGAGTGGCAACTATGTGGCTGGCATGCTGCATGCAACCTCCAAAGGCCATCTGTGTGGTCTCCAGGCCACTTGGAGCCCTCTGTTCTTAAATTAAAAAAACAAAAACAAAACACCTCTATGAAGCTGGTGAGGTGTGTGATTCTCTTAAAAATGAAGCAGAAGCTCTCCTGTGCAAAGAAAAGAAAAGAAAAGAAAAGAAAAGAAAGAGAAACATTTTTGGAGAAATCTGAAGTAATGTTCTAGTTACTTCCTGCTTGATCAAAAAAGTCAGATGTGGGCCACTGAGTTCTTGGGTAGGTGGAGCCGTAGGACCTTATCACATGGAGGCACATACCATGGCTAAAACATTCCCGAACTGTTGTAGAAGCACAACTTGTCTATCCCACATTTTGCAAGCTTGTTTGCAAGAATGTTATGGGGAACCTTGTCAAAGGCCTTACTGAAATCAAGGTATACTATATCCACAGCATTCCCTTCATCTACCAAGCTGGTAATTTTTTCAAAAAAAGAGATCAGGTTCGTTTGGCATGACTTGTTTCTCTGAAACCCATGTTGGCTTTTTGTGATTATGGCATTGGCCTCTAAGTGTTCACAGACTCTCTGCTTAATGATCTGCTCTAGAACCTTTCCTGGAATTGATGTCAGACTAACTGGACGATAATTGTTGGGATCCTCTTTTTTTCCCTTTTTGAAGATGGGGACAACGTTTGCCCTCCTCCAAGTCTTCTGGGACTTCTCCTGTTCTCCAGGAGTTCTCAAAGATTATTGCCAATGGCTCTGATATTACATTTGCCAGTTCTTTTAATACTCTAGGATGTAGTTCATCTGGTCCTGGAGATTTATATTCATTTAGGTTAACCAGGTATTCCTGTACTACCTCTTTACTTATTCTGTGCTGAATTTCCTCTATTCTGTCTCCATTATCCTTAGGTTGAGCACCCTTTGCCTTTTCTGAGAAGACTGAAGCAAAGAAGGTGTTGAGTAATTCTGCCTTTTCTCTGTCCCCTGTTAGCATTTTGCCATCTTCTGCACGCAGTGGCCCCACTGTTTCCTTCTTCTTCCTTTTGCTGCGGACATATCCAAAAAAGCCCTTTTTATTGTTCTTAACCTCTCTAGCAAGCCTGAGTTCATTCTGCGCTTTAGCTTTTCTGACTTTACCCCTACATGTGCTGGCTATTTGTTTGAATTCCTCTTTCATGATTTCTCCATTTTTCCATTTCTTATACATGTTCCGTTTAAAACTTAGCTCAGTTGAAAGTTCCTTAGTCATCCATCCTGGCTTCTTGAGACATCTTCCATTTTTCTTCCTCATTGGAACTGTTTGAAATTGTGCCTTCAATGTCTCCCTTTTGAGAAACTCCCATCCGTCTTGAACTCCCTTTTCTTTTAGTATTCCTGACCATGGGATCACTCCCAGTATTTCTCTAAGTTTATTGAAATTAGCTCTCCTAAAGTCTAGAGTGCGTGCCTGACTATGCCTAGCTTCTCCCTTCCACTGTATTACAAACTCCAGGAGAACATGGTCACTTCCACCTAAGGATCCAACCACTTGCACCCCATCAACTAGGTCTTCCCTGTTGGTTAAGATCAGATCTAAAATGGCTGATCCCCTTGTTGCCTCTTCCACCTTTGGACAATGAAATTGTCTTCCAGGCAAGTGAGGAATTTGCTAGACTTTGAGGATTTGGCTGAGTTTGACTTCCAGCAAATATCAGGATAGTTGAAGTCACCCATCACTACTACATCTCTCTTTTCTGAGTATGTGATTATCTGTTCTAGAAAGGCATCCTCCAATTCCTCTGCCTGAGTCGGGGGTCTGTAGTAGACTCCCACAGTAACATCCCTGTTATTTCCCTCTCCTTTAATTTTTACCCAGATGCTCTCCACCTGGCTTCCAGTATTGACTTCCTGGATCTCTTCACTGGTGTAAATATCCCTGACATATAATGCTATTCCTCCTCCTTTCCTGCTTGGCCTGTTTCTCTTAAAAAGGTTATACCCCTCTATTTCTACATTCCAATCATGAGACTTATCCCACCAGGTTTCAGTGATGCCTATTATATCATATTTCCCTTGTTGTGCTAGGAGTTCAAGTTCACCCTGCTTATTTCCCATACTCTGTGCATTAGTGGAGAGGCATTTAAGACCATGTGTCCGCTTTACTTGCTGCTTTTGCACATTTTTTTGCCTCCTACTGTTGGGTCCTTGCACTGTTTGCCTTGTTCCCTCTATGCCACTTGGACTATTCTCTCCATCCCTTTTGCCTTCCAGTATAATGTCTCCCTCCCCCACATAACTCAGTTTAAAGCCCTCCTGATCAGATTCTTCAGACTGTTGGCAAAAACGTTTTTGCCAACTGGCGTGAGATGCAGTCCATCCCTTGCCAGAAGTCCCTCCTCATGGAACCGCAGCCCATGATCCAAGAATCCAAACTGTTCTTGGCGGCACCATCTACGGAGCCAGTTATTCACCTCTGCTATTTTCCTCTCCCTTCCTGGACCATGCCCTTCTACCGGGAGTAGAGATGAGATGACAACCTGTGCATCCATCTCTTTCAGCTTCCTTCCCAGAGCCTCATAATCCCTTTTGATATTCTGAAGGCTGTGCCTTGCAGTATCATTGGTTCCCACATGAACCAAAAGAAGGGGATAACGGTCAGTAGGCTTGACAAGTCTTGTCAGCCTCTCTGTCACATGATGGATCTTTGCCCCAGGGAGACAACACACCTCCCGAGACATCTTGTCAGGCCCACAAACCACTGCTTCTGTACCCCTCAGCAAGGAGTCCCCCACCACGACCACGCGCCTCCTCCGAGGCTTAGCAGTGGCTGTTCCTTTTCGTGATACTCTCAGGCTCTCCTGCTCTGTCCCTGATGTCTGTCCCTGCTGCTTTTCCTCATTATCTCTGACAACAGAGAGAGATTCAAAGCGATTCTGTAGCTGCAAGCCGCTCACAGAACGTTCCCTGGTTTCCTTACTTCTGTGTGTGACCTTCCTCCAAGCATCTACCTCTGTTGTATGTGACCTCCTCTGCCCCAACAACTTCCTCTGTCTGTTTCCCACCCAAGACATTCTGGTCTGATCTGTTCAGGAGAATCTCCTGCTCTCTATGATGGTGGAGTGCAGATATCTGCTCCTCTAGCTGCTTCACGCTCCTGCAACAGTTCAGGATCGTTTTATCCACAGTAAGGGCTCCATGTGATAAGATCCATAGTACTTTACAAATACAAGGCAAGTGTCTCTTTTGCTCCTGTTTCCCCAATCTTTCTTCTCCTCACCCCACTGTATGTGAGGGCATGTGTGAGACCAGATGCCATCTGTTGTTCCTTTCTTTTCCTCTTCTCTTCTCTTCTTTCTTTCCTGTTCTCCCCTCCAACTTTGCTCTCCCTCTCTCCCTCCCTCCCTCCCCCCTCTCTCACACAAACCCTGGTCTCACACATGCCCTCACATTAGGCTAGGCATGCTGCTGGTGCTGGAAGCAAACCACAGGATGGAGAGACAGGTCAGTGGAGAGGCACTGGGTAAGCCGAGGCACTAGGGACCCTTTGAAAGCATGCCCCAAACCCCATTTATAGTTCCTGGCCCATATTTAGAGAGCATGCTTCTCTTTTTCTACTTCTTAATAGAAATGGTTGCAGTGTTTTCGAATAATCAAACTGAAATGTTTTCCTAGCAGAATATGGATTACTGTTGTGGTAATGAATGATAATTGGAAAATGTAAACTTGGTCAGTTTATGGAACCATTGTGTAGCTGTTTTCCACACTAATGAGCAAGACAATTCTCCTCACTTTCCTTTCATTAGTAGCACAACAGCATGTGAATCATATTAATCATCCTCCAAGTAGTGGTGCATATGTTATGTTGCCTTCCTAGTACTATTGATTTAATTACAGTTTATCACATGGGGGAAATCCCGTGTAAAAACGGGATTTAAAAGGTAGAAAAACCCACAAAAGTGGGCTGATTTTCACACATGTTGTTGTTTAACTTGTGTTAACTTGAACAGAAAGTAAACAAAAGCTGCTCCTTTTTACTTTCAGGATTTTCCTCCACTTTCCATTTGTGTTAACATTAGTTTAACAATGACCGTGTGTGAAAATCAACCCAGTTTTGCGGGGGGTGGGGGATTCCAATTTAAACCCCCATTTTTACACGGGATTTCCTCTGTGTGATAAATTCCTAAAATAGCAAAAACCCAACTGATTGGATGAAGTAATATAGTAGCCCATGACCACAAACCAACAACAACAAAAAACCATCCACAATTATATGTTAAGCTATTATTCTAGAAAGTAATTCACTGTGAATAGAAATGCAGGCTGTAAAATGACCAAGTTCTTTCCAAAACACAATAGACCACCAGCCATTTGGGTTGCAGCTCCCCTGACCTTGCACTGCCTTGCTCAGTAGCTGGAAACAATTGTTGTGACACTTAATCTATCCCATGGAATCTACAGCCCCATTAGGATTCTGAGTAATTCAGACTTCAAAGTATTAGTCCTTTTTGAAAACTGAAAGTGACATGTTTTCAGATCTGCTATGTAATATTAGAAACAAATCTCACAAGGTTCAAAAATATTTCTAATACCTTTTCTAACATTCATTTAATAATTCCACTCTCTTTTCAATGGCTACATCTCATAACAAGAACCATCACTGTTTTATTCCCCCCCCCCATCCCACCAAAAAATTGTTTTAAAATGTCTGTTCTTGAAGTACAGTATACAAAAGAGTTTAAACAAACAAAATTAACTTGGAATATCATACTACCTCACAAGTAAAAGCTTAGAAAATATACTTTAGTGGATATCAAAAGAGTTGTCCCCTGGCCATGTTGCTAGGGAGATTCTGCGAAGTCCAGTCCCCCCCCCCCAAAAAAACCCTTTAATTTCCTTATTCAAATGTCCAGCACTGTGAAAACAATAAACACATTAAAGAAATACAGTACTAAGGGATCCTAAGTATGGGATTTTCATGACACAAAAACATGAACATGAATGAATCCTGAATGGAAAATTCTTGTTCTTTACTTTAGAATCCCAAATAGATTGGTTCAGAACTTCTGTAACAATTGAATCAAAAATGTTCATGCTCTTTACTTTTAAGATTCTTTATATATTTGGACCAGCTGTATAATTAGCCATATGTTTGCTCAGTGAAGGCAGATGTATGGAACATGTGTTCATCCAGATATTGTTCGACTGATGCTTCTATCAGCTGTTACCAGCATAGCCATCCAGCAACACCTGGAGCGGCACATGTTCCCAATTTCAGACACAGGTGAAGGAGCAAGCACCCTCCTTAGCAAATATCAACAGTTCCTATCAGAATATTTTCACCGGTTGGACTGCAATAGTTTCCAGGGGAATAGCTTTGTTGTATGTTGCTGCAAAAACATCACAAGAGTCTTGTGGCTGCTTAGTGACTTACAAGTTTTATTTGGCATCTGATCTGATGACTTCAGAAATCTGATGAAATGGCCTTCAGTTCACAAGAACTTGTGCCAACTGAAACTTGTTAGTAATTAAAGTGCTGCAAGACCATTTCCATTCAGGGGATTTCTGCCTCCAACTGCACTGCGGGTTTTCAGACTCACTTAGCTTTGCTTTCCTTCAGTAGTAGAGAGTCCATTGGGGGAAGGGGAAATCTGGATAGGCTTTATGATTTCAGAGGGAATGTTTAAGATTCTTTATATATTTGGACCAGCTGTCCAAATATATATTTGGACCAGCACAGCTTAGGCCATTTCCCTTCTAGGACTGGATAAAAACAACTATCTTTTTATAACTTCATTGGGAGGCAGAAAAGCAGAGGTGATGAAAATAGAAGTAGAAGCCTCACTCTTGGAGGGATTGAGGGTGGGGATGACTACCACTAGCTAGACCTCTGTCCACCCCTAAAAGCGCCCATCACACAATTCTGAAGTGAAAGTTTTCAGATTTAGATTTCAAATCAGATTTCAATCTAGTCTGAGTAAAAATGACTTTCATCACAAGGCTGAATATAGTGAGGTGCCTCTGCAACAAAAACAGGAGGTCAACAATGTCTCCTCTCTTCTGCACCCCCCCCCCCCAATTCACCTTAAACACTACTCAAGGGAGCTAGGAACAGATTTTCCACACTGCAGAGAACTTCAGAGGGAGGGGGCAAGAAAATCCTGACACTACTAACACTAGTTTAGCCCCAAGTAATTGGTTTCGGTTACTTAGGATTTCTGACATTACCTAACAGCATCTTGGTGATAGTGTGAATAGAATACTATGGCATTACCCCAAGCCTCTGTTTATTACTATCGTGTATCATAATAGGCTTGGTAGAGAGGTTAAGAACAATGAAAAGGTCTTTTATGGGTATGTCCACAGCAAAAGGAAAAAGAAGGAAATGATAGGGCTGCTGTGTGGAGAAGATGGCAAAATGCTAACAAAGGACAGAGAAAAGGCAGAATTACTCAACACCTTCTTTTCTTCAGTCTTTTCAGAAAAGGCAAAGGGTACTCAGCCTGAGGATAATAGAGCAGAGGACAGAATAGGAGAATTTCAGCACAGAATAAGTAAAGAGATAGTACACAAATGCCTGGTTAATAAAAATGAATATAAGTCTCCAGGACCAGATGAACTACATTCAAGGGTACTAAAAGAACTGGCAAATGTAACATCAGAACCATTGGCAATAATCTTTGAGAATTCCTGGAGAATAGAGCAAGTCCCAGCAGACTTCAGGAGGGCAAACGTTGTCCCCATCTTCAGAAAGGGGGAAAAAGAGGATCCCAACAATTATCGTCCAGTTAGTCTGACATCAATACCAGGAAAGATTCTAGAGCAGATCATTAAACAGAGAGTCTGTGAATATCTGGAAGGCAATTCCATAATCACAAAAAGTCAACATGGGTTTCAGAGAAACAAGTCCTGCCAGACAAATCTGATCTCTTTTTTTTTTTGATAAAATTACCAGCTTGGTAGATGAAGGGAATGTTGTGAATATAGTATATCTTGATTTCAGTAAGGCCTTTGACAAAGTTCCCCATGACATTCTTGCAAACAAGCTTGTAAAATGTGGGCTAGACAAGGTAACCATTACATGGATTTGTAACTGGTTGACTGGCCGCACCCAAAGGGTGCTCAACAATGGTTCCTTTTCATCCTGGAGAGAAGTGACAAGTGGGGTGCCACAGGGTTCTGTCCTGGGCCCAGTGCTATTCAATATCTTTATTAATGACTTGAGTGACAGTATTGGGGGCTTAGTATCAAATTTGCAGATGACATCAAATTAGGAGGGGTAGCTAATAACCCAGAGGACAGGATCAAAATTAAAAATGACCTGAATAGACTAGAAAGCTGAGGCAACGCTAACAAAATGAAATTTAACACAGCGAAATGTAAGATACTTCACTTAGGGCGGAAAAATGAAATGCAGAGATATAGGATGGGGGATACCTGGCTGAATGAGACCACATGTGAAAGGGATCTAAGAGTCCAAGTAGACCACAAGTTGAACATGAGTCAACAATGTGATGCAGCAGCTATAAAGGCCAATGCAATTTTAGGCTGCATCAAAAGAAGTATAGTGTCTAGATCAAGGGAACTAATAGTGCCACTCTACTCTGCTTTGGTCAGGCTCCACCTGGAATATTGTGTCCAGTTCTGGGCACCACAATTTAAAAAGGATGTGGAGAAACTGGAGTGGGTCCAAAGGAGGGCAACTACCGGTAAGATGGTGAAGGGTCTGGAAACCATGCCTTATGAGGAAAGACTTAGGGAGCTGGGTATGTTTAGCCTGGAGAAGAGAAGGTTAAGACATGATATGATAGCCCTGTTTAAATATTTGAAGGGATGTAATATTGAGGAGGGAGCAAGCTTGTTTTCTGCTGCTCCGGAGAACAGGACCCGTAACAATGGATGCAAGCTACAGGAAAAGCGATTCCACCTCAACATTAGGAGGAACTTCCTGACAGTCAGGGCTGTTCGACAGTGGAATACACTCCCTCGGAGGGTGGTGGAGTGTCCTTCCTTGGAGGTCTCTAAGCAGAGGCTGGATGGTCATCTGTTGGGTATGCTTTGATGGAGACTTCCTGCATGGCAAGGGGTTTGACTGGATGGCCCTTGTGGTCTCTTCCAATTCTATGAATCTGTGATTCTATAATTCTATGATAATGTAATTTTCTCTGACTGGCTGGTTATGCATGCTCTATATTATTCCAGTGCTCTGTCTCACCAAGACCAGACTTGCTTGCTTTCATCTACGTGGGCTGCACCTCCATACATCCAACATTTTCAGTTCCACCACTCAGATTCTTGCCTCAATGAGCCTGTGCCTGGTAGCTGTGTGTTGAATATATAGAGAAAACACTGTCAATCCATTATCACTTCCATGGTTACCCAGCACCCAGGTCTACACTTTTATTTGCTAACCACAGATCCTCCACTCACCCACCCAACTGCAGTCAGATGCGACTGAAAAATCTGGGTCACAAGCAAACCAGCTGCATCAGAAATAAATACCAAGTCACAAGTGAGGAAGCAACATTGATCAAAAAGGTGGATGGATTAATCTATTTGACTGTTTCTTCAAACATGGTTATTTGTGTATGTTTTGAGATGCAGGCATTTATAATGACTGATGTGATAGAGAATAACTAAAATGTTGAATGCAAATTATTCTATACATAGGAATAATGCGAAATGGATGTCTAGATTTATTTCAGGAAGTAAAGTGCAATCGACAAAGAAAGTATTTGGACACCTGGTCATGCAGTCTATGCTGTTGCAAAATATATGAATGAATGAATGAATGAACAAACAATCTCAGTTTGAATGACAAAAGCACTGATCAAAAAGAGACTTGATACAATTTGGACATTACCAGTAGAATAGTTTTGGTCTACAAAACAATTTCAGTGCCCTATATGTATCTGAAATATTTATTAGTATAAAAGAGTCAGTTTATCTTTTTGGACTAGAAGAAGGCATAGTTAGAAAAGAATGACACAGTTTTGGACTGTTTATATAACAAGATGTATTCAAGAATTTATATTCAGGTCAACTCACAGCTTTTACTCTACACAATAGAACCTAACATAACTGAAATTCTAGCTGAAGTACAAACAGGGAATCTTATTCAAGCCTCATGCATTAGAACATCATGAGTATGCATTGAAAGCACTCTAATTAAGAGAGTATATAGAACCCACTCTTTTAAATCTTATGATTTTTTGCCTTCATTCTGTGCCTTCTCTGGAACTCCCATTATCTGCAGTCATAGATTTCGGAATATGCTGGAAATTGGCTAGGCCACTCAAATAAACAATGTGGAACTGAACAATAAACCATTCATCTAATTAAATTCAACAACTATGCATCTGTTTACCTGAAGCTATAACAACATGTCCATAACAGAAAAAAACAAAAAAAAATATTGCTCATCATACTTATAAAATGCATTGCACTTACTTCCATGAGGGAAAGTAACAGCCTCTAGAACTTTTCTAGAGACAGTGTGGATGAGATTGTGAAAGTGTTCAACCACTAAATAATACAGTACTGTGCAGTAGAGCTCTGCACAGAAGGGGACAGGGGAGATATAAATTAGAATTATAAACAGCAGCTCAGTTTCACTACAACAGGTGTTACTATGGGTGTATCTGCACTGCAGAAATAATGCAGTTTGACACTGCTTTAACTGCCATAGCTCAGTGCTATGGAATTTTGGGACTGGTAGTTTTGTGAAATATTTAGCCTTCTCTGCTTTGGTGCCTCAACAAACGACTTAATGATTTAATGTTTAATGACTAGTGACGGCAGTCAGAAGGCAGTATTTGAAGTTGAGTTACACAATCAGAGTGGGGACTAGTGGTAAGTTACACAATCTACTTCATGTTTTCACTTTGACCATAGGAGGATGGAAGGTAAAGCCACATCAATATTTGATGAGTGGAGAGGAATGAAATTTGTACTCCCTCCCTCCATGTATTACTGTGATCCAACTCCCATTAGCCCCAGCCAGCATGATCAGTATTAAAGGATGATATGACACAGGGTCCAAAAACATCAGGAGGGTCACAGATTGCCCAGATTTGAGAATTGTGGAACACAAAAAGCAGACAAGGCCAAGCATAAATGTGATAGGCATGTAAATTTAACAAGGGTGATCTTTAGAGAGGATAAGATTTTCAGAGGAAAACAAGATAGGAATAACCTTTTTAATAATGTGGAAACAACCTCATTATAATCTCCCTTTTGTCACAGTGAGTGGGTATTTGATTTTTCATTATGATGAAAACAAAACTGCACATGTTTCTATAGTTAGTTCTAGCATAACAGCAAATGTCAGATGCAAATACAACCATTTACATTTTGTTTTCACTTTAAACCGGCATGTTATTTGGCAAACATGCATCTTTTTGCTGGTTTGCAGAATGAGAAAGGAAACTTTTCTAAGCAAAGACAAAGATTAGTCACTTCTACAGTTCAATATTTATTTATTTATTGGAAAATATTGCCACAATTTTCAGCAATAGTGGTAGAGCCTAGTAGCATTACTTCCAATTAGAGGCTGAACTACTAATTAAACTCATATTGGTTGAACATGTATCAGAAAACAACCTTAAAATATTCAAGACACACCTTCAGGATAAGAGCCTGACAAAACAATACTGATATCTTAACATGTTCATACATTTTGAGCAGACTGAAGGACAGTCACATAAAGCCAATGTTTGTTTGTTTTTACAGGGATATTCATATAGTTTGAGCTTTTTCAGGATTCTGTAGTCAGTTCTCTTCAAGAACAGGAAGGACAATGGCCTGCTGTGAAAAAGATAAACAGCTTGAAAAGAAACATAGGGATGGAGAGCATCATTTCTGTATAATACAGAATGCCTTTCCATGCTGTTATGCTCAGTCTCTCCTTTTCAAAACAGTTACTGGAAGATTTCTTACTGATTCTTGGCCTAAAAACTAGCATACTGGTAACTGTGTCTCTTAAACTAGTAGATGTAATACAGGGATAGGCATCATGTGGTATTCCAGATGATTGTTGAACTAGACTGATTTCCTTCCCTGATCTAACCTGAGACCAGGGAAGGAAATCACCAGGACCCGACTTATGGAAGATGGTAGATATTTGAAAGATGTATTTGAAAGATGCCAAACCCCCTACTAGAGCCTACAGCAGCCTGCTGTGAGGCATTTAACATCCATTTTGCAGATAAAATCTCTCGGATAAGAGCCGACTTGGACGCCAATCATTGTCCAGTGTCCATGAGTGAGGTATCCAGTAACTCCGTTGCTGTCAGTTTACTGGATGAGTTCCAATCGGTGAGTACCGATGACGTGGACAAGCTCCTTGGATGTGTGAGGAAGACGACTTGCTCCCTCGATCCAGGTCCACCCTGGCTGGTCGTCCAGGGAGGAGACGCATTGAGAACATTCCTTTGGGAGGTGATCAATACGTCTCTCAGGGAAGGCAGCATTCCATCCTGTCTGAAGGAGGCAGCGTTAGGCCCCTCCTGAAGAAGCCTTCCCTTGATCCCCTGGACAGAAACAACTACAGACCAGTTTCCTTGCTGCTTTTTCTCAGCAAGGTGATCGAGAGAGCCGTCGTTTCCCAACTCCAAGCTGTCTTGGATGAAACTGATTATCTCGATCCGTTCCAGACCGGCTTCAGGGCAGGATATGGAGTCAAGACTGCCATGGTTGCTCTGACTGACGACCTCTGATTGAGCATCGACAGGGGTAGTGTGACCCTGTTGGTGCTCTTGGATTTCTCCGCGGCTTTTGACACTATCGATCACTCCATCCTTTTGGATCAGCTGAGAGATTTGGGGATCGGTGGCATCGTGCTCCAATGGTTCCATTCCTTCCTCTCCGGCAGATCTCAAAGGGTGAGACTCGGGGACAGTTGCTCCTCTAAGATCGAGCTTAGCTGTGGCGTCCCCCAGGGCGCCATTCTGTCCCCGATGTTATTTAACATCTATATGAAGCTGTTGGGTGAGATCATCCGGAGGCACGGAGCTCAGTGTCACCAGTACGCTGATGACACCCAGATATACTTCTCCATGACCAGATCGTCTGCTCAGACCTCCGATGGCGTCTTCCCTCTCAATGACTGCCTTGTGGCCGTAATGGATTGGATGAGGAAAAACTGATTGAAGCTCAATCCAGACAAAACGGAGGTGCTCACAGTCACAGGCCCGAAACCAGGCCTGGGAATACAACTTCCAGTTCTGGACGGAGTCACACTCTCCTCAAAGGACTCTGTTCGCAGTCTGGGGGTACTCCTTGACCCGTCGCTTCACATGACAAGTCAGGTGAATGCGACGGTTAGGAGCGCCTGCTATCAGCTTCAGTTGATATGCCAGCTGTGCCCTTTCCTGGAGATGAGGGATCTGGAAACTGTGATACACGCACTGGTAACCTCACGTTTGGACTACTGTAACGCACTCTACATGGGGCTACCCTTGTGACTAACCCGGAAACTAAAACTGGTCCAAAATATGGCAGCCAGACTTCTCACTGGAACATCTAGGAGAGAGCACATCACTCCTGTGCTTAAAGCTCTCCACTGGTTGCCGACCAGTTTCCGGGCACAGTACAAGGTGTTGGTTTTAACCTTTAAAGCCCTACATGGCTTGGGTCCATCTTATCTAAGGGACCGCCTCTTCCCATATGAAACCCTCCCCCCCCCCCCCCGCACACTTCGGTCCTCTGGGAGGAACTTGCTGCAACCCATGAAGACCAGGTTGGTGCAGACCTCCCAGAGGGCCTTTTTGGCTGTTGCCCCCAGGTTGTGGAATGACCTGCTGGATGAGATGCATCTTATTTCATCTTTAGAAGGCTTTAAAAAAGCCCTAAAGACACATCTCTTCCGGCAGGCCTTCCCAGAGAATGTAAACATCCCCCGGCTCCAAATCTAGGCTTTAGAGTGGCCTTTTCTCCCAGCCTTCCTTCTCTGTTTCTACTTCTACATAACCTTGGCCGTTTTTCTCTAATCTTGTTTTTATTACTATTTTAGCTAGTTACTGTTTTAATTCAATTGTGTTTTAATCTCTTTTTAAGGGGGGGGGGGTGGTAAGGGAAAGGATGGGATATTTTACTTGATATTGTTTTAATCCTTGTTGTAATCCGCCCCGATTGCTTGTTCAGAGGGGCAGACTAGAAATAAATATATTATATTATTATTATATTATGTATTGATTTTGTTTTATGTTGGATTTAATTAATTTGGATTTATTAAGTTTGAATTGCAAAAGGGAGACATTGTGAGAAACATTGTTTTGACAAAAAGAGGAACTGCATTGGACTAAATAAAATACCTGATAAGGTTGGCTTTTGTATATCAGGTGCTTCATCTCTGGATGTGGAGATGTGTTTAAAAAAGCAAATTTAAGAAAAGGAGGGGACACACCTCAGAGCTCAGCAGAGTCATCCCCCCCCCCCCCCGGCAAACAGTGCTTAGGGAAATAAGAATAATGCTAAAAGCAAGGTTAAATGTCCTTGAAGATGAGATTGGGATACAAAATGACACTGAATGAATGTGGACTGGAAGAAGCAAACCAATTATTTCAGGATCTAAATGATGAGGAATTGCAAGATATATTACCAGATGACAGAAAAGAAGAAGATTTTGTGGTGCGGATATCAGATAAGGAACCCAATGAGGACTCAGACAGGAATTTGAAGATAAACCTTTGGAGGGAGATGCCAGAGGCTGATACTGACATGGGATGAAGAGGGGTTCCTGTAAATAGGTGGATGCAGGTCAGGTTACTATGGCAGAGAACACTGAAAATTATGAATGAGAATGAAGATGCTTTAATAAAAATGTTCAGGGATACTGAGGAGATTGAGACCAGGCAATCAGGCAGGGGTAATGGTTGCAGAAAATTGCACAATTGCACAAGACATGCATTGTTAATTGTGTGGGGTTTGCCTCAATTTGTATTTTGTTCATTTTTTTGTGCATGGGGGGGAACCTTCTGTTGTGATGAAGGTGTAATATAATTAAATAAGGTTTAAATGGCTTAAATGGCACTGATATGGGATTGACTTGTGCATTAATGTTAACAAGCTGATCAACAAACATATGCTAGCAATTTAAAAGGAGAAGAGAGTATTAACTATTACAAATGGATAGATACTGGAAAGCTAACTTTATGTCAGCTCTTTGTAAGACAAGTAGTATGGTAATTTTTTACTTTATGTCTGTACTATAATGAAATATTGATAGATTATATAAAGAAGTGTATTTTTCTTTTAAAAAGAGTATGCTTAATTAGGATTAGATTACTGCATCTGAAGAAAAGATGAGAAGTAATGTTTATTTCTTCTTCTTTCTTATTTCTTTATCTTTATATGCTCTTGTGTTTCTATATAAAGACTGTTTTTTCCTGTTATGTGTTTATTTTGTATTATATAATTCCAATATATTTTTAGCAGAAATCACCAGGACTCAAAGTCCATAGAGCCTAGACAGTGAAAAAAACAAAAATATATTACAAAATAAATTTTGATATCTCAACAGACCAAACTTGACAAATAAGCAAGGGAGATGCAATCATGCATCTTTTCCTCAGCCCAGCGCCAGCTCTCAGCAGCCCTGCCCAAGTGTACATGGCCACTGATGAAGAATTCTTGAGAACTGCAGTTCAGCAACATCTGGAGGACTGCACGGTTTTCACCCCTGCTGTAACAGACAACCTACATAGCAGGCAATACAAAGACTGAGCAAAGAAAGGTCAAGACTGGGCAAAGAAAAACAAATTAACTAGGAAAAACATGGCACTGACATGTATAATTCAGTCACACATTCATTCACTTTGTGGGGAAGGGTGTGTTACAAAAAGGGAGGGCTGCAGGCATTTTGGAAAAAAAATGCACATTAAGTATATATACTGTTCAGTTTTGCCTCTAAATATCATCAAAGGATGAGTTCTACATTCTTCTCCTCAATCTGGAAGCTTCACCAGCAAACCATGTCCTTGAAGAAAATATTTTAAAATTTCTCACTGGCAATCTATACCAACCTCCCAATATTCAGGATTTGAAACCAGTACTAGCTACAAGATACTACTGAGGCAATATCTGTAAGCAAGAGAGTGGATGTTATGTCACAGAGCAAGATAATGGATTTCTTTTTAATTTAAACATCATTAGCTTTCCCCTCAATATATACCTTTCTACAGTAAGAATAATCCAGGATCAGCATTTCATTTCTCCTGTGTTCTTTCCTTATTTCGTTCCTCTCTTTACCCCTTCCTCCTATCCCACATACAATACCCTGTGACATACACAGAACTCATTTGATCTAGTTCCATATCTAATAGTAAGAGTTAGATAATATACTGCAACGAAATTAATCATTTTAATTTGATCTTTAATTTAAATTAAATTATGGTGTACACACACTAGCTTTTCAATGAAAGAATGTAGGAAAGTGTGTGTGTGTGTTCTAAATTAGATTTACATATTCTCGAATGACCCCAGTTGAGATTCTCCAGATCAATCACTGAAGGGGAAGAAGGCTGAAATAAATTCAGCCACTGCAAAATTGACACAGGAATCTGATCAGAAAGATGTATGAGTTAATCCTCTGCTAACATTACCTAATACCTTGAATCTATGGGCTGGCTTCTTTTTCTGCAACATAACAGTTGGTTATTTGCCCAGCTGCCAAATACTTCCCACCACCATAATTTTAACCAGGACATCTTTGTACTTAACTCTGCAATTCCTATATCAGATGAAGGCCTGTACAATGCTGCATTGGGACAGGGGAAGGAATGTCAAGAGTTGAGAAAGTAAGGGTTCAGAAGGGTTAAATGATCATCCATAATCACCCAGTATCAACTATCAACATCTTTAAACAACTACTTATAAAATGCAAAATTACTAAATAAAAACAGACTGATTACATAGGTCATCTGTTACTGAGATCTAGATCTAGTATGTTTTTCAAATTATATATTTGTACCCCCACAGTCTTTCTAAAGCACTTGTTCAACAATGGAGCCTTCACTTGGGAGCAATTCACCCAAGACCAGCTCATGAGACTCTGAGATAATGAGAATTTCAATGTGTGTTTCCACCATCCATGCCCAACACCCTTATCATTACTCCATTCTGGAATTGGTTTTGATTACATTTTCATTAAATGCTGTAGACAACTGTGCAGGATAATACAACTGGAGCTTACAATTACATTTAAGCATGGAATTTACAGCAATGGCTTAGTTGTTCCCACTGGTGTCAGGGATGAAATAATAATTAACATCAGTAGGAGTCAACTTGAGCTACTCTCAGTGTACAAATGCATTGCAATAGCAAATGTTTGAGTTGTATAGAATCCTTTTAACCTGCTCATTTCAGAGTACAAGATAACAGCTCTAGAAAATCATCCCTTTCCCATGTGACAATGGAAAGTCGTATACACGCAATAGAACATGTATGGCTGGATCATATCCTTATTCTTTAATGTAAAATATATTTTTAATTTTTTCAAAAATATATTTTAATTTGCACTGAGTTGATTCTAAAATGACTATCTTTCCCTTTTTTAGTATAACAAAGTACCCTTAAAAGGGAAATACAAAGGAGACAAAGGTAAGAGGTAACATTTTCCAAAAAAATGATCTGTAAGATCTCCATTGTGATGAATAAAGTACTGCTTAAGAATACCTTTTATGTCTTGACTAGCCTTAGAAGAAACTAGCAATTAAAAAAAAGGATTGGTCATGAGAATGATATCCTACCATTAAAGTAATGCATGGATTGATTATTTATGTGCTCTGTTTGTAAAGACTCAGCAAATGTAATAAGAATTTATAGAAACTGAGAGAGCACGGTCCAGGTATTTCTCCTTTCTTTATTTAGTTATCATGAGAGTAACAGTTTTATCATTTTGAGTATGGAAGACTTTTGCAAACCCATCAGTGTTCAAAGTGAGTTTTCCATCTTAGGGACTGTACACAATCCAAGGACATTTGTGCATAGCCTTTGCAACCCAGCAACTGTCTATACCACACATGTATTTTTTCACTGATAAACAAATTCGTCTCCAAAGAAAGTTCACTAACAGGTACTTTGTTACTAAATAGCAACAAAGGACTGCTAAGACCATCTTGCATACTTTTTTTCCTGCAACAAAACCAGGTAAAAGACTTTTCTTCTCAGCTGTGTACAATACAGCTTTGTAGCTCAAGGAGTGGGTGAAAGGAGGTGTGAAGGGAGACCACAGAGCAAGAAGCTACATCCTGTATACTGCAGAAATAACCCAGTTGACACCACTTTATCTGCCATGACTCAATGCTATGGAATTCTGGGATTTTTAATTCATTCTGGCACTAATGCTCTATGAAAGAAAAGGCAAAAGGTTTCACCAAACTACAATTCACAAAATTCCTTAGTACTGAATAATAGTAGTTAAAGTGGTGTCAAACTGGATTATTTCTACAGTGCGGATGCAGCCAGAGACAGAAAAGCAATAATGAAGAGGCAGTCAAAGTAACATCAAGTGGGCCTACAGCTGAATTCAAAGCATAGGTTGGTTAGATGAAAACTTGAGTGAAAACTGGATAAGGCTTCTGTACCTTTAGTAGTTTATATAGGTAACAGGCAACATATGTTGAAATTCCTGGTTCTATCCATCTGTTAAAGGTACAGAAGCCTCTTCCAGTTTTTACTGTGATAGCTCTACAGGTATGTGAAGCACAAATACTGATATACTTTAGTTAATGAAACATGTGAGTTCCAGGATGTTACTTCTTTAAAAGAAAATTTGGTACCAGAGACAGATGTAACATGGAAAGAAGAGATGCATGTTTCTACACTACCAAGATGAAGAGCATGTTTCAACATATTTCAGCTTTTTTAAAAAAAAAATCCAAAACAAGCAATATGCCTTTGTGAAATGAAAAAACACGGTCAGACAAGCCTTGTCCAAATAAACAGAAGCATTTAAAATCTTCTACAGATCATCTGAAAGCTTCTTCCAGAATGCATCAACAGATTATTTCTTTCCTTTTACAGATAGCAGAAGTCCAGCAATCCTGAACCATCCTCCCAGGGCTGATGCAAATAAAAATACTTCCACCTAGACAGAGGACAAGGAAGAGAAGGGAGCTGAGTGGAGATAAAACATTTTGTAAAAAGGAGTTTCTCTGTCACAGCCTTTGTTTGTATGGAGATTAAAATGTTCAAAAAGAACACCAGAAGGAAGGGATGCCAGCAAAAGCACAAAGTTGGCTCAGCCCCAGCAATAGGAAGCTTCATGGACAGGAGCTGCCAACTTCATAAAATCCAGGGTCTGATGTAGAGTGTAAATGCATACTATTTGTTGTTGTTGTTGTTGCTGTTTATTTGTTTTAAAGCAGCCTGTGACTCTCAATTGCCAAGAGCAAGTCGTACAGCTCAAAATTATTTACAAAGGATTCAGTTGTGATTATTCCAAGATCATCAGTCATGATGGATTCCAACACTATGCTGGAAGGATGTACACCATGGAGAAAGCAAGGAAGTGAAGAGAAGGGAAGGGAAGGGAAGCAAGCAAGATGGGGTGAGGGCCCAAATATTTGGAGTGAGAGCTCAAATATTTGATGAAACTTTATGTTTCATTACTATCAAAGGCCATCCATTGATCTATGTACTGTAGTATAAAATAGTAGAAAAGAGACCAGGAAAAAGAGCAGCTAGTAAGCTCTAGCATCTTCTGCAGCATCAGATACTTATTTTAATTTGCAGAGTCAAAAGTTCATAGAATCATAAGAGTTGGAAGGAGCCCTCTGGGCCATCAACTCCCTGCTCAATGCAGGATCGCCAGCTAAAACATCTAGTCTCTTTTTGAAGACATCCAGAGAAGAAGAACCCACAACCTTTCTAGACAATTGAATCTATTACTGGACCACCCTCACTGTCAAGATGTTCCTTCTAATATTCAATCAATATGCACCCTCCTGAAACTTCAGTCCAATACATTTGGTCCTACCTCCTGGGGCAGTTGACAACAGGACTGCCCCCTCCTCTCTGTGACAAGCATTGAGGTTTTAAGGAGTATGATCATGGTACCCCTCAATCTTCTCTTCACAAGGTCAAACACACCCAGTTCCTTCAACATCTCATCGTATGTTTTGTTCTGCATGCCTCTTATTCTCATTGCCCTTCTTCTGAACTTGCTCCTTCTTAAAATGCACCCAGAGTGAACACAATATTCCAGATGAGGCCTGACCAGTGCATAATATAGGAGCACTATTATTTCCTTTGATTTGGAAAGTATGCTTCTATTAATAAAGGTTAAAATAGCATTTGCCTTTTTTACTGCAGTATCATACTGCTGACTCACATTCAAATTATGATCAATAATAATCCCAAGGTCCTTTTCACATGCAGTGCTGCTAAGCCAAGTATGCTCCATCCTATACCTGTGGATTTCTGTGTTTGGCCTAAATCCCTGATGGCGAACCTATGACACGCGTGTTAGCACTGACATGCATAGCCATTTTTGATGACATGCGGCTGCATGCTGAAAAGGATGTTTCATCCTCGTCTCCTGCATGGCCAAGTGCAGTAGCCGAGGATGAATAAGACTCTAGTTGCAAATGTTTCATCCTCGGCTACTTTACTTGGCTGTGCTGGATTCCACTGCTCCCTACTCTGCCGGCAGAAGTGAGTGCAAAGATCCTGGCTTAACCAGAAGTCCCAGAACTAGATGCTTTGTGACAGACTTCTGTTGTTTTGGCCTACAGACCTCCAGCACAGAGTGTCTAATAGGGAAGGATGAAACATTTGCTGCTCCTGAGGATGAAACAAGTCACAAATGTTTCATCCTCCCCTATTAGACACTCTGTGCCGGAGGTCTGTAGGCCAAAACAATAGAAGTCTGTCACAGAGCGTCTAATTCTGGGACTTCCCGTTAAGCCGGGATCTTTGCCCTCACTTCTGCCGGCAGAGCAGGGAGCAGCGGAACTCAGCGGGGGACGCATCTTTGGGATCCCTGTCATTACCAGTAACCAACAGCTAACCACCGCAACCATTATCTACTGTGCTGAGGTGTCATGTATTTTTAATCCATAATTCCTGAGAGAAGTGATTAAAACTATAAATATATAAATTATAAAATAAATGATTTAAACTATAAATATCGCAAAATAATGTTTTTTCCTCAAAGTAACACACAACCTGAGTTATGCTCAGGTTTTTTTTGGTGAAGTTTGACACATCAAGCTCAAAAGGTTGCCCATCACTGGCCTAAATGTAGAATTTTGCACTTTGCTCAATTTTATTTTGTTAATTTCAACCCAGTTTTCTAGTTAGCAAGGTCCTTTTCAATTCTGTTCCCATCTTCTAAGAAGTTAGCTGCTCATTTGAGTTTTGTATCATATGAAAATCTGATAAGGATTCCCTTATGATGGAGGTTCCACCTGAGAAATTTCCAGTCTAGAGCACAGCTAAGGATTAACAATAATTTGAACATGGTTTTCCAACCAATTATGGATCCATGTGATGGTATTTTCATCTCTTCCATGTTTAGTTAGTTTGCTAATCAAAATATTATGGGGGACTTTATGAAATGCTTTGCTGAAATTCAGATAAACAGCATCCATAACATTCCCACCATCTACTAAACTAATGACCCAGTTAAAAAAAAAAGATATAAGGCAAATTTGGCAAGATTTGTTCTTGACAAACTCATGCTGGCTCCTGCGAATGATTTCATTGTCAAATCAAGATACTTGCAGACAAACTCCTGTATAATCCATTCTAATATTTTTTCTGATATTGAGGTCAGGCTGATAGGCTTGTAGTTTCTTGAATCTTCCCCCCCCCTTTTTTTTTTTTTTAAAGAGACAGTCAATGCTTGCTCACGTCCAGTCCTCTGGCACCTCATGCGTTCTTCAAGATTTTTAAAAAAATAATGGCAAATGGTTCTCCAAGTATGTCAGCAATTTCCGTCATTACTTTGGGATGCAATTTGTCTGGTCCTACAGATCTGAATTCATTGAATTCACACTTCCCAATTTGTTGGGAAGCAGTGTGCATATTGTGAGAACACTAACACAAACAAACCAAAGCACACACATACACACTCATTCAAAGAATGGTCTTTCTCTTTTTCTGTCAAGGTTTAAAGTACATTTTACCTCTTCAGTAACATTTCTCCCTTCTGAATACCTCTAACGTTTGCAGATCAGCTCTGTTCATGCTTGTTTCATTTTTACTGGGGCAGTCTTTTCCACCCTTGCATGTTTTAAATCCTATATTAGCCATCACTTCTCTACTATTTAATTTCTCTCTCAATATAAGGGATATGTTCTCTGTCAGATTCACTTTTAGCTACTCTGCTGTATAAGGGACTTGGGTTTTGAGGGTCTTCTGGGGTGAGCCAAGCAAACAATGATATTAAAACAATCAAGTGAAGCACTGCAATTGCTGGGGACAGCTGAATATACATCTATATCTTACAAAGGATACAAGACTAATACAGTCTACATCAGTGCTTCCCAGGCTTTCTATGTGGGGAACTAGCAATTATTATTTTCCAGTGTGTCAGAGATTGGCACTAATTTTGTGCCCATGGGATACAATTATTTCTTTCTTTCATGCAAACTTGCCAGGGATCAGCACCAGGCCAGGGACCACCACTTTGAGTAGCAGTGGTCTAGAAGACTGCCAGACATGCAAATAGGTAATGCAGCTGTATTTTAAAACATTGCTAATAAGACACAGCATGGATTGAGTTCTCAAAGATATATCACTACTTTTTGACTGCATGTAGTACAGTCACAGAGATTCAGTGGTTTCCATTTGGAAAAATGCCACGTAAATGCTTTTTTTCTAACATAGACATTTTTGTGATGAGGGAAATGGTGAACTTCAATCTTAGGCCTGAAACAGTATGGTCCAGATGCACATTTAGCTCCTTCTCTGCTCCTATGAATAAGGAATATATATTTGCATACTTTCGCCATATTTTTAAAGACAATTGGCTGTTTGTCATTCTGGTTTTAAGACCTTGGGAACTGATAATGCCTGAATGCTGCAAGAGAAAAATTTTATGCATGACCTGACTAGAAGCTTAGAGACAGCTGCTTGAACTGTCATCTGCTGTGTGGTGTAATATGACCTAGACACATCTGTGTCACAAAATCTCTACCTACAATCTTACTTATTTTTGCAAACTAGGTGATAGTTCTCTGGCAGACTAGTACCAATGCAGTTCAGTGTAGAAAGATTTACAAAGGAAAAAGATAAGCTAGATTTTATATTTTTATTTCATCAAAAACAGGAGTAGGTAATGATTTAAGTTGTCACTCCTTTTGTTGCATTAAATCCACATACATAAAATTGTGTGCTGACCTGGAAAAATATACTTTCACTAGAACAGAAACAAGTGTACCAGCACACAACAAAAAGGTATGACCTTTTCAGCATTGTGCTGTGGAAAGAATTCATCATGAATCCCTTCTGCGATTGGTCTTTTACATAGGTCTGCTTTACACATGCATAATCTTCTGGCCTCAGCTCTCCTCTATAGCAGTGGCCTGGATAAGACTGGACAATAAAAAGTTTACCAAACTATGCTGAACTGCTCTTCTTCTTTTTTTAAGGTGCAGGGACCTCTTTCTATTCTTGCCATATTACTTCTGCTTCTGGCATCATATTTTCTGTTAAAGAAATAATGCTCAGGAATGCATCAACTTTGTCAAAGAAGGTATAACTGTTACCTGCTAACTATTAATTTAGTTGGGTGAAAATGCTGGAGAATAGAGAGCAACAGTGCATTAACCCAAAGCTCACTCAAGCTTATTATGATAGCACTAAATTTATCATTTATTATTACATCCGAAGATAGTAAGAGAGTGATTACATTGTCATGCACAGACAGAGAAAACCAGGAAAGAACATCCTTTACCACATAGTGGCCTCAACTGAACATCCCCTCAGTGCAACATAACAATATCTTATGCTATGCTGATCGATATACACCACCACCACCCCCCACTTACTTTAAAGCCCTGAAGCTGCCTAACACAGGCATTTCATGTGTCAATATGAGCGGGCAAGATAGGAGAAGCATCTGGCTATCCCCCCCATCACAGCCAAATACACAGTGATGGCATCAGCACTGAAATCTGCAAGGTTCCTCTGGAGGTCTCAGCACTTTTGTAATTATTATGTTTGCGGCTTTTTGGTGGTAGATGCTTCTGTTCACATTGAAGCACAGAATGGCTTTATGAGGTGATTTCAGGGCCTTAAAATAGGCTGGGAGCTTTGGGTGCTCTGCACCGAAGTTGAGAATACTAACCAATGCAAAGCCTGAAAAAGCATGTACATTGCAGAACATATATGTGTGCAGATGTCCCAGCCACTCTCAGCCCCATGGAACATGATACAACCCACAACATCACAATCCTGACATTATAATGAAAGTGACTTACAAAAGAAGAGCCATCATGTTGCCATAATGAACAAATTGGGCTATGTGTGGGAGTCACATATATTTTACAGGTTCTTATTCTCAGATCCCACTGAGAAATATATATGCCAATGGAGGATTTTCTTTTAGATTTATAAGAAATAATCTGAATAAACACACCCTAGAAATCTATCCACCAGTTTAAAAGGCTACATTATGGCAAATTTGAGTATTCCACTGTTTGGAACATTTCACCATCACAACAGGGGTATCTGGATATATGAACTTCGTCCTTCCGACTTTAGGTCCTCTATCACTTCATTTTGTTTATGAGATATTATGGATGTAATGAGAATATCTGCTGACAATCTGCTGATAATCTTTCAGGGAATACCACAGTGAGAACATAAATACTGCCATCAAATATAGACTTTAAGCAATCACACTATTACCCCTGTTGTTGCAGCAGTACATTGAGCTTTGAAATTCTCTTCCTCAGATAGTTCACATTTATGGATGACAAATATTTTTAGTTCATTGGCACTACCATGATTACTGATATAGGTCAATATATTCCTGGATGTCTTTGAACAATGCATTATCTATTTCTGTCCCAAGGTATTTTCCTTTATCTAATAGCCATTGCCAATATGGACCATAGGCAGCAGGACCTTTGGTATGTAAACAGCAGGATGGACATATAAATATCACATTATATCAGAAGCTTATTGACAGTTATATACTCCAGCTAGACAATCCATATGGCCCACTATCTATTGCCAAGTCCCACAATACAGTTACATTTTTTCTAGGTCAATATACAACAGACGCACAAAGAAAGGAGCCAGGAGAACACCAGCAACAACATCAAGGGCTCATTTACTTCTCATGGTCCAATGTGATACATAATAGTACCTTCCAGCAATGCCCTTTTGAATTCAACATTTGATAAACAGGTCAGTCTATGAACAACACTATTAGTGGACACAAATTTTACATTAGAGATAATGACATTCAAAAATCAGTAAAAACATTTTACCCTCCCAGTACATTTCACTGTTTAATTTTACATTGCTTAAGATCCTTCTACAAAAGGAATTTAAAAGGGAGATTGCAGCATGGAACCTCTAAATTAGAAGGTAAAGACTTGATTCTATCCATTTAGGGATGAATAAGGACAATGGTTTCCTTTCCCTCTACATATGCTAATTAGCTTAGTGGTGCTAAAAACTGTATTATCACCAATTACTACTGTTGCAAATGGTCACTGTAGTTAATTTTCAACCACTGATGTTTTCATTGAATCCTCACAGATGTCACTTCATACATTTAATAACTTTTGATTTTAGTTTCCTGCTCACTAATTTTGCCTTCCCTTGACTTCTGTTTTCCTATGAAGAGGGAAACATTTTGCATGAAGAAGATATGGGTCCAATCCAAACTGCAGCAATAATCCAGTTTGAGATTGCTTTAACTGCCTTAGCTCAATGCTTGGGAATTCTGGGAACTGTAGTTTTGTGAGACATTTAGCCTTCTCTGTCAGAGAGCTCTGATGCCAGAATAAACTACAATTTCCAGGGGTTCTTAGCACTGAACCAAAGCGATTAAAACAGTGTCAAACTGGATTATTTCTTCAGAGTGGATTGGACTTTAGTCACACAAGCTCTGTTTTGCAATCAGAAGTAGAACAATTCAGGAACAAATTGAGGTTAGCCAAAAGAGATTATTTCTCTCACCAAAAGAGAGAAATAAAATTACTGGAAAAGAGGAAAAAAGATGACACGCAGCTTACATAACATTTACATTTGGTCATTTATACATACGGTGAAAATTTAGAAATAGCTACTAGAATATACAGAAAAATATATAATATAAATTTGTTGTTGTGTGTCTTCAAGTCATTCCCTTCTTATTGCAACCCTGACATACCTATTACAGGGTATTCCTGGAAAGAACTTTGCCTTCCTCTGAGGCTGAGTGAATTTGTCTTGCCCAAGGCCCCCCAGTGGGCTTAAATGTCTGAACAGGGATTTGAACACTAGTCTTCACAGTTATAATACAAATCCCAAACCACTGCATAACACTGGATCTCTACAGCTGGTTACATAGGGCTGATCTAGATTGGCAAAAAGGGGTGTGTTCATGCCTGCATGAAAGTGTAGCCTTTAGATGACCCACACTGAAAGTTTGGCATGAATGCACTTCTTTTGCATTTTAGTGGGGGAAAAGCAGCTTTAAAAAGGACCTGCTTTTCCCAGCTTCTTTTTAAAAAGGGTGTAAGTGCAGCTGCGTCTAAATCCTGCAGTGCAACTGTGCAGTTTTTTAAAGCTCCCAAACCCTAGCTCCAGCCCTAAACCAAACCCTAGACATGTGCAGTAGGGACTCTGGGATGCTGTAACTGTTATGCAACTGTGCATAAAATGTCAATTCATTCATAAAATAAAGAAGTTTATTCATAAACTTAAATTGTAACAGATTTAATATCTTTTTAAGGGGGGAGGGATGCAGTTTGTTTTACTGATGTAATAGTATTTTAATGTGTAAGCCACATCAATTGATCTCAAAGGGGTGAGGTAATAATAATAATAATGGAGTTCATTCATGGTGCACCGATGCAACTGCACACTTAAAAAAGGGAAGCAAAACCACAATGGTAATTTGACAGATCTTCATAACTGCACAGTTCATGTGTGATGTACCTGCACAACTGCACAGTTCGCAGCTGGCAATACAATTGCCTGTATGATGTAGTGGTGCAACTGTGCAGTTTGCAGCTGGCAACAAAAATCAGTGCGGCCAAAAGCCCTGTTCATTGCCACCCGTGCAGCTGCTCCGCCTGTGTTTCTAGCATTCTGACAGCTTCCAATGTAGTTGCTGAGCAACAGAAAAGACTTCAGATAAGTTGTCCCCACACCTCCTCAGTGTAGCTGCCCTATGCCTTTTTATTACACACCTGGGGCTTGCAGTGTAGCTGCTAAGCATTAAGGAAAAGGCAACTTCATGTTTCCCTTTCCTGCCAATCTAGAAAGCCCCATTTAGTCCTTACCTTCCCACTACCATATATTTAACAATAATGTAAATTATGTAACTAGTTGCCTTGTCTGCCTGATCAGAATGTTGCCCAGGTGTTAAGTATTGATGTGAGAGTATGTGACTGTATATGTACCTTCAAGTTGCCTGTCAAGTTATGGCAACCCTGTTATGGCAATTCCATAGGGTTTTCTTGGGCGAGGAATACTCAGTGGTGGTTTTGCCAAGTCCTTACTCTGAAATATAGCCCATAGCACCTGGTATTCATTGGCAATCTCCCATCCAAGTACTAACCAGGGCTGACCCTGTTTATTTTTCAAAATCAGATGGGATCTGGTGTCTTTGGGGTATTTAGGCAAGACATTGATAGGCAACTTCAAATCTCTGGATTTTGGTTTCTGTGACTTTTATCTTTATTCCAGATGTCATCTGCACAGCCTTTAAAGAGAGGACACCTTCAAATAGAGGATGGTTTTCAGTAATGTAGGACACGTGGCTGTACAAGTTTAGCATCTGAGCAGGAACCATGTTCAGAAATTGATTAAGAGAACTTTTTGTTCATTGATGTTACTTTTCCATTTGCAAAATTATAATTTTGGATACTGGAGAAGACTGCAAATCTCCTTTCATCACCATGAGGCACCTGATACATGTCCATCTGGCATCCTGTGCATATTTCATCCATCCCTGTTTGAGTAAAGCCTAGCATTAGACAATTTGGCCATTAGGTGGAGATGACTGTGTCTGCAAATATGGTCTGATATTGCCAGAAAACTGATATTTGGTCTGAGATTGTTAGGAAAAGTTATTTCTTTTGAGTTTCTTTGCTTGACAACAATGTGGGTTATAATGTTACAGTAGCTCTGTCATTCTGGACTGCTGGAACTATGGCTAAATTGTGATGGAATAATCTGGTTTTAGGGCTGATTCTGAAAGTGTAACAATTGTATACCCAAAATACACCTTTAAGCTTTCATTTGCTAACCTCAGCTACTTTTAATATAGTTATCCTTCAAAAAGATGCTTTTTTTACTGGAAAATGTACAAAAGATGACACATTTCTAGTCTTAAATCCTTGATGAATCATAAACAGTGAAATGTGTAGATGTCTATTCAGCCTTTCATTAATAATAAACACTTTCCTATAAACTCTATGAAACACTTAGATTTCTGACATCATGCTATTATAGGTTGAGTATCCCTTATCTAAAATTCTTGGGACCAGAAGTATTTTGGATTTTTCAGATTTTGGAAGATTTGCATATACATAATGAGGCATCATTGGGTGCATCTGCACTGCAGAAACAACGCAGTTTGGCACTACTTTAACTGCCATGACTCAGTGCTATGGAATGCTTGGATTTGTAGTCTGGTGAGATAGTTAGCATTCTGTGTCTAAGAGCTCTGGTGCCACAACAAATGACAAATCCCAGAATTCCATAGTAATAATGTAATAATAATAAAACTTTATTTATATACCGCCCTTCCAACGTTCAGGGCGGTGCACAACATATGCAAAGTTAAAAACATTGCAACAATAGACAAAACAATGTTAATATCAATATAACATTACAGTAGCAGTATGCCAATATAAAGGAAATATGCCAGGCCAGCTCGCAGTACTGAGTACTGAGCCATGGCAATTAAATCTAGTAAAACTACATTATTTCTGCAGTGTAGATGCAGCCTTGGATATGGGACCAAAGTCTAAACATGAATTTTATTTATGTTTCATATACATCTTACAAACGTAGCCTGAAGGTAATTGTATACATGGTGTTTTTAAAATACCGGCAATTTTGTACATGAAACAAAGTTTGCATACACGGAACCATCAGAAAGTAAAGGTGTCACTATCTTAGTCACCCATGTGGATAATTTTGAAGTATTTCATATTTCGGAATTCCAGACTGGGAGACACAACCTGTAGTAATGCAATGTTTGCAGAAGTTCAGTAGCCTGCCTAGGAATCCATCATGCTAATATACAGTATGCTATGTGTTCTTACTTGCTAAGTAAATAAACCACAGATTCTATTCTCTTTAGTATGCAATGGCCTTTATATTTTAAAGCTCTTCAGAAAAGCTAGCATACCACTTAGTAGCCTATTATCTTCTTTCATTCATAGTCTGTGCAGCCTTCTCAGCTACAGAGCTCAATATTTAAAATGTGAGCAGATTGTGTGTATGTTTACAATGCATAGGATTATACATTGCATTCTAATCAGGACTGGCACCAGGTTTGAGGGGGCTCCTGGACAAGGTGTCTTGTGGTTCACTTGCTCTTTTATTGATGGCTTCACAAACCAGCTCCAGGCAGCCAGCACTCCAAACAGCTGAGCCTAGATTTTATTCTAATTGCCTGCTATGTTCTACATAACAAAGTACACTGTGGGAAATTAAAAGGGAATCTGCTTTGCTCCAGCTGTTTTTCCTCACAACAGACATTACCTCCAGTCTTGTAGTATACAATGCTAATAGCAATAGTAGCAACACATGGCTTTTACATGCCTTCTTCCGTTTATAGCAGCAGCTACCCGCTCAATAGGGTTGCCAACCTTTCCACTGGCATCTATGGACAGCTGTTAGTGTATTTAATAGCCACTTGAACTGCTGCAGTTACCCAGGGACAGTGCTCTTCTCCACACTGTGATCACTTTCACCAGCTAATCCTTTCCAAAACAAGGCACAATAGCCAGTCAGAGAACTTTTCTGTTCGTTTGATAATTTTCTGTACTTTTAGCAATTGTAATTTTGAAAGGAAGAGCTATCTTTGCTACTGAGAGAATCCTAGGCCCAGATCCTATCTTTTTACTTTCATTCCTGGGCAGAGATAGAACAGTTGAGGCACTAGGCCTCAAATACACACACACACATATTCCAACAAATCTGGCACTTTTAAGAAAAGAAACTGAAACTGTGTGAGGCACTCTCTTTTATATAGTTAGAAAACAAAGGTGACAGTATGCTGTTACAGTATTTCTCTCCTGCCTTTTCCTCATGTTGTTAAAAATTCATAAGATACAAAAGTTAAAACAAGATTAAACAACACCAAAAATTAAAACTAGATTAAAACATGTATCATTACCACCCCCCTCAGTTACATCAGTCATCAGAGAAAAACTCTTCACAATCCTAGTCTCCATCCCCTTATTTCTACTGACATGTTGGGCCTCCCTCTCAAACATAACATGAAAGTGAAGTGAATTTCTTCACTGGGAAAAGGCCTTAAGGTAGCCCACCCTCCACTGTACATCTTTTTTTCCCCACAACTGTCACTGGTATAGTGATCATGGATTTCATCTCCTTGCTTTTCAGCCATGATGCTAATACTTATCTTTCTTTAGTTCAATATGGTGGGTATTAAGGAGCTGATTGTTAAGAGTGCTGGTGCTCCCTTTTCTTTAAGTGCTCCATGTAGTTAACCATGAGTATTGGACTAAAAAGGTGGCTCTTTTAAATTGCTTTTGATTTCCCCATCCAACGTGACCTTGCTTGTTCCAAATTGCTTCAGTCAAATGGGCAGTGCAAAACATGTTCAATTAGTTAAATGAAAGTTGGTTTCATTAGAGAGTAAGAGTAACACAAGTTAGAAACAAAAAGACATGCACATGGGCTTCACACACATGCTTTTCTTGGGCTCTCTTTACTAGCCTGTTTCAAGCTGCAGACATAACTCTTGTTGTAGGGGGGAGCTGAGAGTAGGGAACACATTTTGACACAGGAATAACTGATCCTACCTAATTTATTTCCACAGTTCAAAGCTATCAATTAATATTACCTATTCTTTTGAATGCAGGAGCAATGTTTTACCCAGTTGCCTGGAAGTAAAGCACATTGAAATAAGTGAGTAGGACAGGTATAAGAGTACCTTGGCTACTGCTACACTGCAGAATTAATGCCATTTGATACTGCTTTAACTACAATGGTTGCATCCTATGGAATCCTGGGATTTGTAGTTTGTTGTGGCACTAGAATTGTCTGACAGAGAAAGCTAAAAAATTCCACAGCATTGAGCCATGGCAGTTAAAGCAGTGAGTTAATTCTGCAGTGTATATGCAGCCCCAGCAGTCAGTGGCTTTCCAATTTATTTCAGCTTTAGATTTATCTACAGCTATTCAACCAATAAATATAATAGTCAACCAAATTATTACTTTTGGATTGCCAAAAGAAATAATATTTCTGTGACTGGAAACCCTGATCAATATCTCTTGGCTGTGAAGCACACTGGATGAAATTGAACAGTTACTTCCTATCAGCCTATTCTCCATCAAAGGTTTGTTGTAAGGTTTAAGCAAGGTTACCCTGTGTGCATGGCTGGAGGAAAAGTAGGATTCAAGTTTCATTGATTATATTGTGTAGTGGTTTGGATGTTGATCTAGAACTCTAGAGACCAGATCTGGATTCCTGATCAGTCATGGAAACCCATGAAGTGACCTTAGGCAGGTCACACTTTCTCAGTCTCAGATGAAGGCAATGGCAAACCTCCTCTGAACAAATCCTGCCAAGGAAACACTCTGATTGGGTCACCATAAGTTGAAAATGACTTGAAGGCACACAACAACAAACAGCAAATATAAAAGTAACTTGCTACAATACAAGTTTGTCCATGCTTCTGCTCATTTTAAATGTATTCACTTTGGCTCATTCAGTATGTGTAAAGTCCACGTTTTCAATTTTTCGACATCAACATTATTTATAACATTACTACACCTCCTTTCTCTCTTCAACAACATAAAAAATAAATAAATCTATGCAGCTGAGATGAATTTTGAAAGGCTAGGACTGAAAAATGTCCAGGGGAGCTATTTGTTGAATGTGGTTCTGCTGCTGCAGAAAACCAATTGTGCCAAGGCTTGGAAAGTACCATAAAATGTCATCTGCACAGATGACATGGGTGAATATTAGGCCACTAGTGCTTTTGCACATGTTATGTTGGAAAGCTACTAACTCACTTCACATATTAAAAAATTCTCCTCATGATGGGCCACAAGTAAAGTTGCAGCATCTATAATGAAGCAGCAGCCTTATCTGTGAGTTTGGATGCACAATAATAAGATGAGAAGGTTCTTTATCTGGTCCACTGGGCAGTCTGACTCCAACTTGAGGATTCTAGAGTTCTAAATGGAATAAAGGAAGCTCCTCCTCTTCCTCGACCCTACAGGCCTCGGTACGGCACGGACGCTAAAGGGAAAGGGAACCTAAGGGAAGCATTTTTCTACTTGATCCATTTTCGAGAGGTCTGAGATTAGAAATAGATGATGCTCTCTTCATATTTCTTCCTATTTGTGTGTGCCTTAATTTTTTTGTACTAGTTTAGAAACTTTATCTTTTGGTTATGCAAAAAGAAAATGTTGAAATGCTTAACATTCTTGATTGTGGATTGTATACCTAGTTTGATGTTTGCAAGGTGCCAAACACATACTCTTAGTCTTATATATTAAAATAAATTGCCATATTTTAACTGGTGATGCAGTTTAATACCTAAGAAAAGGCCTGTCAGATATTCTATGACAGGACTGTCATAGAATCTAATATTAGACACTTTAAGTAAAATAACATTCTTCTGGTTTTTTAAATGATTGAAAAATTTACCCTAGCTGTCTCTTTAACAAAACTTCTCCTGAAGTAAAAGCAGTGATGTCCAAAAAGTCAAATATTTAATAGGTAAATTTCCAACAGCACAAAGTTTAGATACACAAGCATAATGTCCTCAGATTCTGTTTCTTCAAAAATCTTGTCCACTTTTAAAAATCATTTCACAACAACAGAATTATAAAAGCACCTTCCTTTAATAGTTGTTATAGGGACAAGGCATCCATACTAAATGTAAATAAAGACAGCATGTGTTTCCCTTTTATGCAACAAGCCATAGATTCCTTTGATTTGGACTGAAGTGTATTCTTCAAAGGGGGACCTTGCCTGATTAACTACACTCTATAGAAAGCTGAACAAGAACAGAAGTCGCGGAAGTTGCCATTTTGATCATTTTCAGATCTTACAGTACTATATAGATGAGTTTGTGACCGATTGCTTTTGTGTCTAACTATTACATAGTTGCTTAAAATCTTAAGAGTAGTGGAGTGAGTGTGTGTACATGTGTGCACATGCATTCACACACACACACACACATATATTGGGATAAATTACAAGGTTAATACTCAGATTGTAAAAATTAAGATCTAGATCGCCAAACTTCGCTTTTGTAGACACCTTCATGTCAGTCAAATCAACTGAAAACTATCCAAGATTTACATTATAAATCTAAGAAATATAAAAAGTCAACACACTAGATATTAACTAACAGTTCATTAATTGGATCTGGAACTTTAATTTTGATAGAGACAACAATGTCAGAAGACCCCAGCAACACTTTTTCAAAATTGCACCTTAACTATCCTCCTGCTCATCCCCAAGAAAGGGGATAAGCCAAGACACTCTATAAAGAGTAGACAGTAGCTGCTGTTATTTAAAACACTCAGTTTTGTTTTGATAAAAGGCATATTAACTATATTGTGTTTTTATTAAACTTTTTATGCTCAGAAAAAACAAACGGATTTCAAACAACTTCCAATCCCATTTAAATTATTGGTACCATGTTATACAGCTGTTCATGGATGACTGCTTATGCTGTCAACACCTTTAGCTTAAAGCATGGCATTATAAACTCAACAATGCCTATGGGTAGCTCTCCTAACCATTGTTCCCTTAGGCATTTCCAATCCACTGGGATAGGTACAAGACAAAGCATGAGCTCAAAGAACTGACAGGCATAAATAATATAAGAACATTTTCAAATACTGACACTGCACAGATTCCAAACCTTGTTGCCTTTTTATAAACTGCAGCGGAATATGCTAGCAGAATAAATTAACAGAGTGATTAGCTAATCCATCAGCAATACTATGAATCTACAGCATTGGGAGGGAGGGAACCTTGGGCTACTTTCTGCCAGAAAGAATGAGGTGAAAGCATATCGACAAAGCACTCGCTTGCATTTATCATCCTTTATATTTAATTTCAATTACCATTTATGCATGGGTGATTTACCTTTTGCATAGTGGGTTAAAACTGTAGTTGAGTGTGTATGTGATGCGTGACACACAGTGAGATGAAGAGGACTATATGCACAGGCACACACGTGCATCAATACAGAAGGTCTGCAATATCAGTTTACAGCATAAAGTGCTTTAATAAAAGGCTTGCAACAATAGAAATCAATTAACTGCACCTGAAATATTAACCATGCCTCTAGACTCTGCCTTTCTGTAATCCTACAGAATCATAATAGCTTTTTTAAAAAGCTGCATATCCAGGCAGATATATAGGCAATGGTTTCGATATGTTTTAATACCGGCATGAAGTACCACAGTATTTTTGGTCAGCATTACCCTTCTGTGCTTCGAAGCAATGATGAGTATTTGTCACAGCAATAGAAAAGACATGCATTTATTGCTTACTTGGAAAGTGCTCAGAGGCATAATAATAGACATCCTCATAACCCTCATGGTAATCCTCCTCTGGACGATACTTTTTGCCTTTTCTTCTCCTCGATCGTCTTATCTGCTTGACAAAGCCCAAGAAACGCTCCATCTCATTCACCAGCCCACAGTATCAGGTCCTTGTACCTTTTCCTGTTGTTGTCCAACAGCCACACTTCACAAAAATCAGTCTGAGCATGAATGAGCAGCAAATACAGAAAAAGAACTGGTCCCTTTGACCAGCCAGCTCTGTACCATTAAAAAAAAAGAAAACCAGTTTCAGCACTGACAATAAAGGACACTGCTTTACCTTGAACAGTCCCTGAAATTAAAAGAACTGAAGAAATTATTTCAGTCTACAAGCCAATATTTAGAAAGAGAAAATAAAAAAAAGCTAAAGAGATATGCTCTTCATGTCAAGCACACTTTAATAGGCAGAGCAAAGTTCAAAAGATGTGTCTGACAGCAAGAGGAATCCCAGCACTAGAATTTCACTATTCTCTGTCTCCATCATTTGAAGAGGGGCCAGAGGGGCGGAGATAAACATTACTCAATGGACTGAACCACATCTTAAAGCACAAGACGTTTCCTGCAACCCAGCAATCACTACCTAGTCATTTTCAGCCACACACCTTCAAATACCATATGCTTTCTTTTCTTCTCTTTTTTATCTGCTGGCTTGCAGAAGCGTAAATGGCATAGGCATAATTCTTGATGCTATACAATGCAGTCTGAACAAACATTACAGTGGTTTAACCCATACACACAGACCACTCACTGGCAAGCGTGTACTGAATGTGTTAATTGGAGCAGCAGGGAGAAAGCTTCGCAGCTGCTTTTAAATGACACATTTACCCATGGGGCATTGATACGTTTCAATCATTGTGTGTACTAAATATTACAATATACAGAACAACCCCGTATAGATTGGACAAAGATACTTCTGACAACTAACCAACAAATGGAAGTACATCATATACTCAATATAAGCACCAGTATTTTAATATTTTAGAAACCTTTGCGGAGTTTCTCAACTAAAGAAAACATGTGAACTGTGCATGCTTAATATCACTTTCCGAGCCTGAAAGAATTTACAGTGTTTCCTACTTGCATGCCAATCCTCAAGCATTTGCTAAGATAAGAAAGGAATTTAAAATAAAATAAATAAAAGCCTCTTTTATCACCACCTCCACCCTACAAAAACTGCAAGCAAAGAGGAATGTTGATTTAAGGCCAATCGGAAGAGTGCTTGACCAGAAATGCTATTGCAACTTTCTCTGCAGTAAAATTAACAACCATCAAGATGAGATGCATGACTAGAATGTAATCAATTCAAGATAGATAAAAGAAATACTTCTTCATATAAAACATAGTTAAACTATGACCACTGTTATAAGGTGTAATGGTCACCACACACCTTGATAGCTTTATGCATTCACTGAGGTTAACAATATCAAAGACCATCAATAATGATACAAGGCTTCAAATGCTTTTGAACTAATGATAAGCAAATTTGTCAATTTCCCTGCATTCCAGTTTTGCTATAATGTTGGCAAATTCCAGTAAGAAACTAAATGAAGCAAATTGCTCATCTGTCCTTGAGAGAGTGGAAAGATAATCACTTTGGGGATTTTGTTACATTTGAATTTTTCAAATTCCGGTTAAAAAAATTGCCTAAAACAAAGTGAAATAAATCTAAGCTCTGAACACCAACTGATAGGAGATGATGAACAGGAGAGTATTGTACACATGTCCTGTTTTCAGGTTTCTCATAAACCTTTGGATGTCCATGGTAGGATAGGAGAAAATAGATGAGGTAGACTTCTGGTATGATTCTTCTTATGTTCTCAGTTTCCACTTGGTGGGAACAAAAACAGTACCTGGTCACCAATTAAAAGTGGCATGGCAGGAGGTGTTAGCCACAGGAAGATAGGAAAACCATGAGCAAGGGAGGCAGAATTGTGAAAGGAAGTATTATACTGTATTAGCAAATTTTGTAGAGCCAGTTGCAGGCACTGGCCAATAATGTGTTATTGGCCAGACAAAGTACTGTGGGCCACACTCACTGCCACATCATTGCTGCTTTTCCAGAAATTCTCACAATTACAGATAGCCTGCTCCTCCTTGGTTGTGGCTCAACATTGGCAGCCATTTAGTGTCCTCTTTCCCCAACACACTGGTTATTACTGTCCATCAGCCAAATTCTTCTCCAAATAGGTGTAGGCATATGTCTGTTCACAGAATGTATTGGAAATTACTTGCTCTTCTTGTAAAAATAAAATAGGGCCATCTTAAAACTGGGCACTAAACTCAATAAAGCTTTACTTTATAATGTGAAAGCTTCACTGATTCATCACTTTGCACAAACCCCAGCAAGCACAACTAGCAATCACAACAGAACAATTGGACTATATTTCAATCAGATCTTACAAGGTATCCTTCTAGGTTCATGGTTTTGGTTCCAGAGCTCATTCCCAGAATCTATGTAATATGATATTCATCAAGCCTACACTTTGGGATCTCCAGCTGTCACATCTTACCAGCATCTTTCACATCACTGCCACTCCTAATATAGGAATATAGAATCTCCCAAAATTGCAAAGACTGTTTTACTTACTTATAAGTGAGTTCAGAAATAAACCTACTTAGAAACCATATAAAATATAGACAGCCTGCCATATCCACAGATTCTGTAGCCATGAATTAATCTATCTATAGCTTGGAAATGTTTTTAAAAGTATATTTCAAAAAGCAAATGTGGATTTTACCATTTTATATAATGGACAATGTTTTGCAATACCATTGTATTTAATAGGACTTCAGCATCCATTGATTTTGATATCCGCAAGGGGTCCTTAAACCAACCCCCAGTGGATACCAAGGACCCACAGTAGTAGTACGTAGTAGTAGTAGTAGTAAGAGTAATTATAGTTCTTGTTGCATTCATATTTATATGTCCTTTCCCCTAATAATGAGACCCAGCGTAGTATACAAACTGTTAAAAGCAGCACAGATTAAACAATTTCTCGCTCTTGTTCTCTCTCATTTTAAAAACAAACTATCTAACAGTAAAACCCATTTAAAATTCATTAAAAGACTACGTAAAAATCAACAAAACCGTACAGCACACTATTAAAATCTTATCACAGTCAATTTCTAAAGGACTAACAGAATAAGAAGGTTTATACTTGTTGGCAGAACAAGAACAGGGGGGGGGGGGGTGATCACAGTAGCCTCCCCAGAAAGATGTTCCAAAACCATGGTTAAAACTACTCCTTCCCCAGATCAGGCTACATGTGCAGAAAGAGAAAGTATCCACTATTTTTACCCACTGCGGTGAGATGGAAAGGGACCAGACACTACCCTTTGAAACCAATTCCTCTAAGACTTAACACATTTATTTAATGCATTTATAGGCTAGTTTTCAGGGTCAAGACCTCTCAAATCACAATAGAGATGATACATGGGTAAGAAAGTTACACAGTTGGTATAAATTATCAAAAGTAGCATGCATGTTTCCTATGTCCAATAAAGCCTTAAGATCTCAAAATTAAAATGATAGCAAAAAGGCAGCCTGTGAAGGAGAAGAAAGCAGCCTGAAAAAATGTAATTATATCAAAAGAGAGTCCATTAACCACACAGGCATAACTGAAAAGTCACTGTATCCTGTAGAAGTCAACATGACTAATGTTAGAGTTAGACCCATGTGTATGACATCTGAAGTTAGTCCTAGTGAATAGGAAAGGTCAGATGGGTGAAGGTGACCCTTTGGATAATCTGACCTTAAACCTCAAGTAAGTCCCAACGCATATCAAGAAAGGTCCAAAAGTGCTCTAACTTTTTCTAGTTATGAAAATGTTTTGTTTATATGAGCACAGATGTAAAGTATGCTTGCCTCTGGTGGGAGGCATGTTGGAGGGCAATGTGATTTAAATCCATTGCTAGACTAGCCATTCTGTGCCTTCTTACATCCCTGGAATCATGATCAGTTCCTCACAGAAATATCTGGTGCTGATAGGCGCTGAATCCACAATCCAACCTGCTGCATTCCATTACAACATTCTTCATGCTATAGAAACAGGAGAAGCAAGGGAGCAAAAGAGGTAGTGGAAAAATAAAGAAGAGGAACCTGAAGTCTAGGGAAACTGGTAGATCTTTAGCTTAATTTCAAATGTCTTTCCCTAGGTCAGTGCTCTGACAAGAGCTGGTAGCTCATTGCTTCAAGAGTAATGGTAGGTGTCAGAAAGAGCCACCGAGGTATAATGGTTTGAGTGCTGGACTATGACTCTGGAGACTGGAGCTTGAACCGCCGCTCTCAAGCATGGAAACCCATTGGGTGACCTTGGACAAGTCACTCTCTCTCATCTTCCGAGGAAGGAAGAGGGAAATGCTGTCTGAACAAATCTTTCCAAGAAACCCCCATGATAGGTTTGCCTTAGGGTTGAACTTGAAGGCACATAGCAACAAACAAGAGAAAGAAAGTGGAAGAAAGAAGAGGTTGGCCTTCCCTACTCTTTTCCAGTTCTTTCCATCACTACCATGAGGCCTTTGGTAATTTACTCATGAAAGAATACAGTTGTTTTTTTAAAGCAACCCCTGTTCCTAGGATAAAGGCTCAAGAGTCTGGATAAAGAAAATCAGCAGGTTTGCCTTAAATGTGGATTAACATCAGGTCACAGTTTCTGGTGCATAATGGAAAATTTTATACTGTAATGCACAGAGCACATAATTCCCTACCCCACCCCATCCCATCAATTTCCTTTTTCCATATACTGTACTGCCTGTCAGTGGTCTTCATCTCCCAGAAGCTTCAGCCAGCATGGCCAATGATCAGGGATTTTGGAAGTTCTAGTAAAAACTTCTTGATTCCCAAAACTGTGACCTTCTCCTATACCACAGCATATACTGTATTGCCTGTGCTAGCCTGTCAGTGGTCTTCACCTCCCAGAAGCTTCAGCCAACAGGGCCAATGATCAGTGATTAGGGAAGATCTAGTCAATAGACTGGGGAAAAAAACTCTGTTGCAGATACTTACTCATGCCACACACATAAATGCTGAGAAGAAAAGAAAAGGAAGGCATTTATACCAATGATGCCATAAGGTGAGATGCATTTTTTAAGTGTAATACTTCTTTAGAATTGACCATGGTACTTTTACCTTTTTGATTCTCTTTGTCTCTAGTAAGCAAAACATTTGGCTCCATTTGGCCTGCTGTGTGGAGACAGGGGAACAAAACAGATTATTCACACATGACAGAAGAAGGCAACTGCTTACAATGTTAAATATGGATCAAATCATATTTCCAGATAATAAGAGAACAAATGGAAGAGTTCAGATCTGAAAACATAAAAGTTTATGGACTCCCAGGAGATCACCTCTACACAATGTTTAGTGTTACATATGAAAGTTAATTAGATGTCTAATGATGTGGGTGACATTTTGTAACACCACACTTGTTTTCTGCAGTATAAGTTCTTTTACAAAAAGATGGTAGCTACAAAGAAGAAAGCACAGCCAATTATGCACGTTCTAAATCAAAATGATGTGACAATTGCAACATTATATGTTTAGAAAAGCCTAAAGAGGACCCTGCAGTGAAGCCACTTAAATGCAACAGTGAACAAAAAGCTATCTATCTTCTGGTACATATCATATTATTATTGCCTTCTCATTTCCCTTCTGCAGTGCCATCCATTATTTAACATAACCATTTCCTGGCTTCACTTTTTTTCCTGTGCATTTCTTTGTTTAAAAAAAAAAATCTGAATTGTTGCCTTTTTTGGTGGATGTTGTGGACATTCTTTTCAGTCATTCAGGCTTACACACTTTTCTATCACTGGGACAGAACAGCAAAATAGTATGTTACATGCTATACTTAGACAACTAACGTAAGCTAACTTCAACTCCCTAAATGTAAATGTAAATGTGAAATATTAAATGTTAACATTAATAAAAATATCTATCCAAGGTCTAATTGTAGTTGATGCTTAAAAAGTACAGTCCATTCTCCATATCCATGATTCTGTATCCAATGGATTTAACCACCCACAGCTAAAAAAGACATCTTTTGTAAATTCAGAAAACAAATCTTGGTTTTGTCATTTTACCCTATTTTATTACCCCATTGTATACATTGGGACTAGAACACCTAGAATTTTGGTATCCATAAGGAGTCCTGGAACCAAACCAGAGAAGATACCAAGGGCCCACTGTAATGTCAGAACAGTTGTGTATAAATTATCATTTATCTGAATCAGTTTCCCATGTGTGTGTTTTTTTTCTCACCATGCCAACGCAAGACTCCATTTTTACAGTGCATGCTCTGGGATGAAAACAGCTCAAGCCACATGGGAAATGATTTCTCACAAACAGCTTGCCACATGAAACTACCTATTCATTGAGGAAAAGTAATCATCGTATTGAAACAAATGGATATTCAGATTCAAAAAAACAGGCTATGTTCTTCTTGGCACACATGAAGAGATCAGCTGAAAAATACTTATTTGAGTCATGCATCATTTGGGATGATGGTGGATTTGCCATACACTATGCCATACATTCCTGCCCCTTGTTAGTATGCCATTCATCAATAAGATCAGTCCTACTTATAATGTAAGTATATTTTAATTACTTTGTGATAGAATAGGGGAAAGTGCTTTCACTGTATTGCTTGTGACATAGTTCCTTATCCCAATGTGAATTCCAAAGCACTGCATAGTTAGGTCAGTATGTAGAGAGATCTTGTAGCACTTTTGAGACTCAGGCCCTTTACAGACCGGCCTGAAAGGCCAGCCTGGGGACAGTGTCGGGGTGTAGCATCCTCACGACGCATGCCCAACTCCACCACCACCACCCCGGGTGCCCTGACGCCATGTGCCACCATGTGCCATACGACATAGCACCAAGGGAGCACCATATAGCCATGCCATCACTGCTATGATACCCTTTCAAGGGTGCAAAAAGGAACCACTTTTTGCAGCTCCTTTTAGTGTCCTCAAAAGGCTGGATCAGGGCTTCAGCATGAGGTTGCCACGGCCCTGAACTGGCTAGGAAAGGGGAGTCTGCAGGTTGCCCCTTTGGAGTGGTGTGATGAGCCCCTAACTGAAAGAAGTTGGCAGCATGAGCATTCATAGACTTCATTCTACTTCCTCAGATACAGTAGACTGAACTCTGTGAAAGCTCATGCTGCCAACTTCTTTTAGTTAGTCCCAAAGGTACTACAAGATCTCGCTACGATATTTCAGTTTCTTTTAAATGGGATCAGTAAACTCCTTCTTCCACACCTGGTAAAATACACTACAGTTCACCAAGAAAATGACATGAGACTATTTTTTGTCACAGTAGGTTATAGTGACTATAACAAATAAGGATCCCGCTGAAAATATAAATTGATTTGTTGTAGCATTATTTTGATCCAGCTGTTTTTTGTTTGTTTTATAAAAGGTAAAAGATTTTGAACCAGCTCTCCAATCTGATATGGTCATTTGGAAGTCTGTTCTTGTCCTCTGGGATATTAGATACCCCTCCTAATTTGGTGTCCTGCAAATTTGATAAGCATGCCCTCTATTCTGTCATCCAAGTCATTTATAAAGATGTTAAATAGCACTGAGCCAAAGACAGAACCCTGTGGCACCCCATTGGTCACTTCTCTCCAGGATGAAGAGAAGCCATTGGGGAAGACTCTTTGAGTTTGGCCAGTCAACTAATTACAAATCCACCTAGCAGTGGTTTTGTCTAGCCCACATTTTACTACCTTTTTTGCAAGAATATCATGGGAGACCTTGTCAAAGGCCTTACTGAAATCAAGATTGGCTACGTCGACAGCATTTCCTTCATTTTACCAAGCTTGTAACTGTATCAAAGAAGAAGAAGAAGAGGAGGAGGAGGAGGAGGAGGAGGAGGAGGAGGAGGAGGAGGAGATTAGCCCGGCATTAATTTTTTTTAATATAATTTTGAAAAACCCATGTTGACTTTTAGTGATCATGGCATTCTTTCCAATTGCTCAGAGAGAGTCTGGTTAAAGATCTGCTCTAGTTTCTTTCCTGGTATTGATGTCAGGAGGCTCAAGAAGTTCTCAAAACTTATTGCCAGTTTTTAAAATACTCTTGAATGTAGTTCATCTGGCCCTGGAGACTTGAGTTCATACAAAATACTGAGGTATTTCTGAAGTACCTCTTTAACTATTCTGTGATACATTGCCCCTACTGCCTCATCTGCTCCATTTGAGGACTGTTTTCCTTTTGGGTAGTTCTGCATTTTCTCCGTCTCCAGTTAGAATTTTGCCATCTTCTCCACATAGTGACCCTGGCATTTCCTTGTTCTTCCTTTTATAGCACTAGATTTAGCAATTGCACTTACATTTCTATACCACTTTATAGTGCTAAGCACTCTCTTGTGTTAGCTATGTGTCCTCAACAAGCTGGGTACTCATTTTACCAGCCTATGAAAGGATGGAAGGCTGAGTCAACCTGGAGCCCTGCAGAATCAAACTCTTAACATTTTGGCTACAGTACCTGCATTTAACCACTGCACTATCAGTGGTTTTGCTATGTATATACTGTAACTTTAAAAGGTCCTTTTTTATTGTTCTGAGCTGGTTCTGTGCTTTAGCTTTTCTGACCTTTGCCCTACATAACATGGATATTTGTTTGAATTCAATACTGCATCCAAAGAAGTGGGATTATATCCACAAAAGCTCATGTGAAAATAAAAACCAGTTGGTCTTAAAGGTGCTTCCCCCCCCCTCCCTCTTCCTCCCTCCTTTTTATGGTACATGATAAATGGCTGAAATCTGGAGGAACTGTTTACAACTGTGAGCTGGCTTATTCCTGTGAAAGTGAACGTGAAGGTACAACTGAATTGGCTGCTAAAGCTCTGCTGGCTAGCCCCTGGCTAATCTGTTTTGAAAGTCTGAACTGATTTCCTTAAATCTTACACACTAGTGCTGCTATCTTTTATCTCTGCATTCTCAAAATCAAATTCTTTTTAACTTGTATTTCTGCAATGCTTTTCTTCTCTTCCAAATGGATAGAAAGGAAATTGATCAACAATCTGAGGCTTACTACAGAGCCTATGATGATAGAGAATCTATCTGCAAATTCAATTTTTAATCCATAGGTTGCCTCTAAAAGTGAGTATATTTTGAAATATATTTCATTCATGCAGAGAACATCAAGAAATTTAAGGGAACCTTAAGATCAAACTTGAAGTGCTGGATAAATCCCAACAAGCTTCCCAGAAGCAAAAAAGCAGCCTGCAGTCATAAAGCTTCTTCCAGTTATTGCTGCATGAAGATAACAATGATGAACAAAAAGATTTTATTGCTGGTGAGCTCAAACAAGCAAGTTCTGGTTGGTGATAAAAAGGACAAATGTATATACACACTATTATCATTATTTAAATGCCTCCAATTACCTAGAGCTTCTTATGATTTTTTTTAACTGCGGTAGCAAGAATCTCAAGTTTATTAACTCACTGGAACTCTTTACTTGCTCAAATTTCTGCATGTTGCTACTGATTACTGAATAAATACAATGATTTTAACATTTTTCTTATCATCATAAATGCAAGGAAGAAAAGAAGTTGAAAAAGTAATAGCGGTGACATAAAGTATGTTAATAGCTATTATTACTTTATCTTGTCAGCCTCAGTCATCCTGATAGATACAATTGCACACTGTTGCATCATACCATTTCCTTCACACTAGACTGCACAGTATGTTGAAGATAAGAGTGACCTCCAAGGTCATCTGATCCAATCCTTTACACTGTGGAAAGATTTATGGGTCACAGACAGTTTCTGGTAAACATCCATCTAGTATCTCCTAAAAAAATCCATACCAACATTTCTTAGGTCATGTTTTACCATAGCCCAACTGCTCTTATAGTCAGAAAGGTCTATAGCCCAACTGACAATATTTTGTTCATGTGGTGGCTGTTTCAAAAGGTTTTGTGAACAGCTTAACATATGGAGTGCTATCACTACATTAAACGTCTCTAATCTGTAGCAGTGTAAACTATCCCTGCAATAAAGTAATGCCCATGCTAAGACATTTACACCTGCCTGCTCATGGGAGCCATAATGTACAACATTGCAGGTCTGCATCAGTTGGCATGGTTATTGTGTCCTGGGGGGGGGGGGGGGAAATAGGCCTTATACAGTTGCTCTTCATATCTGCAGCTTTGACTTCTGCAGATTTGATTATTCACAAATTTGATCAATATGTTTTCTCCAGGAAGCTCTAGGTCCTCCAATGGAAATCTGCCATAGGTTTACTATAAAGTCATGCAGGAAGACCTAAATATTCCTAGAGAAAACACTTCTCTAGGCATTTGTAGATCCTCCAGTGTAATTCTATGGTCAACCTCTGCTGGATGTTGACCACAGAGTTGTGCTGGAGGATCTAGAGATTCCTAGAGAGGTGTTCTTTCAGGAAAAAAGTGGTTGCTTATTTGAGTTTTTATTTTTACAGGAGTCTTAGCTCCTAACACCAGTGAATGTGGAAGGCCAACTGTATGTATAAATTAGCAAAAAGATCATGGTCACCATCCTTTCTTCAGTAGCATCAGATGACAGTTGTCTGTATTAAAGCATTAACCTATCTACACACATCTATGCAGTCTTCTTATTTTCTGTAGATGTCATTATTGTTGCAAATTCTTTGGCAATTATCTTGACTAAACCCCATTTGAAGCTTGCCAGCCATTCCCAAACACATTACTTCCTCTATATCGAGCAAGACAAATGTGTCTCGATGGCAGCTTCCACAAATTCATCTGATGCAGATTCACAGATTAATGCATAGGATGATGCTCACCTGGGCCTCAATGAATGAATTGGCTGAATGAGTGCTTTTATGTAAATGGTAAATGTACTTTTCCATCAGTGATGTGTGATTAACTGTATACATCTTGAACTGTAGCAACTGTAGCAGGGCCATAAATACACAGAATAATTTTGTGGGTAGCTTTTTAAGCAACTGGGTACCTATTTGCTGCTGCTCAGTTTCTTTATATACCTAATTTCTGCCATTTTAAATTACATTAATATATTATGGAACAGTTAACGTTCCACAATATTAAAGTTAATATGCCACACCTACCATTAATATTTTCTAATGGGGAGGATGGCACACCTTTAGCCCATTAGGCCTACAAAACCCTACAATGGTGACCCTCCTCTTGAAGAAGCCTTTTCTTCTCAGAAAAGAGAGAGGGAGTGGAAGTTTCCTAATGCTGGCTCCATTATATTTATTTGTTTGGCCTGTCGGAACAAAAAATGTCAAATTGTCTGTCAAAAAAGACAGCTGATTTTGATTCTCTATGAACGTTATCACACCGAGCCTTCTGCTTGCTGCAATTGCGTTAGTGTAAGGGAGCAGAAATATACCATTTTGAAAGCATTCATTGTCACATTATTCTGAAATAGCGCAGAAGTGCTGCTTTGGCTCAATCGTCCTGTGTACTCTCTCTTACATGTCCTTCATAATCCTGCCTTCCTACCCAGCATGCCTTTGAATTTTTATTTTTATTTTAAACACAATTGAGTAATTATGACAATGTGGTGTAATAAAAAAATTAAAAAGAAAAGAGATAGAAGAGAAAAGGAAAACAGCCTTCTTGGGAAAAGTGAGGGAGAGAGAGTGGAAGAGAAGAATTATGCCCCCTGACATCACTTGACTGCCAGAATATCAGAACTGCAGCAGAAGGAACACATCACACCTGAAGCCATAATACTGGGAGCCAATGACAGGTTTTCTTGTCAATGAACACTTGCAATACAAACCAGAAATGAGAGAAACACAGTGCCATGTGATAAGAATGCCCAAAGAACTATTATCCATCTTTAATTCTGATTTAAAAGTCTTGTGTGATGATCTATTTGTGCCCATTCATATGTGTGAATATGTGTGTATACACACATGTATGCAAGTCTAAACCACTAATAATTTTATTCAGTGTGGAGAAGGTTGAAGAAGTCAAGTCAATTTGGCATGAATCATTTAAAATTTATGTTTTATGTTTCAGTGGTTCATCCTGCATACATGCTATTTATGCTTATACCCTGGTTTGATTGTAATTCCTAATGTCCCCCCCCCCCCTAATTTGACTATGGCAAAAGTCACAGACACACACATGCATACAAACACACACACACACAACTGAATTATTGGGGGGAGAAAGAAAAAATATTGAGAAAAGAAAAAAAATATTTTCCACAACTGACAATCTCTCCTATGTTTAGACATCTATTAGACTGCACTCCTTGCAACTTTTGCCTCTGCAGATATGCTTCTTTAAGTAGGTGTCTCAAAGTACTTTTAACCAGATGTTGTATTAATAGCACAATTACAGTTAGGCACAGTTAGGCATATGCTAAGGTAAATTCAGGGCTTGAACTCCACATTGGAGGTAACCATTGATCAAGCATCCTATGGAACCTGCAAGCAGGCAAGGGACAAATTAAAGAATGTGAAACAGTTCAAATATTTTGTAGTTCATGGACAGCATTTTTAAGTATTAAATAAAGTTTTGTATCACTAAATCTTAATACCAGCATCTTTTTTTCAGAACCTGAAAGAAATGCAAAAGCATTTTACAAAAACAACACATACTTTATTTATTTATTTATTTTCTCCCTTTCTCCCAGTACAGGATCCAAGGCTCCCTTGTTCTTCCTTTGTCATTCCATAGATTTAAATGCAGGCTTTATTTTTTTGTCAGATCACAGCTTTCCTAAATATCTGAAATGAATAACTGTGGGGTGTGTCATGACCAGCTCAGTGGAGGACAAGGAGAAGGTCCTGGCTACTCAGGTACAGGAGCAGCCTGAGGCCCAAGTCCCAGTTCTGCCCTGCCAGATCCCAGCTCTGTTCCTCCAGCTCCAGTGATTGAGGATCAGCAAGACCTGAGCTCTATGGGGTCTCCTCTAGAGGCTCAGCAGCCTAGGGTTGCTTCAAAGAAAGAACCAAACATGCAGGTCCCTTCCTTCCACCAAAGGAGGGGTGAAAAGGCTTGCTTGCGGAGATCTAAGAGATTGGCAGACAAGCATGCTGCAGATAAGGAACAGCTGGGATAAGGGAGGACTTTGCTGATTTAAGGCGCCTGGAGAATGCTGATTCTTTGCCAGATCCATCCATCATATTGGGTGCTGTCAGTGCGGGCTCCTTTCTTAAACCTTTGTTGGACTTAAACCTATGACCCTGGAATGGACTTGACTACTCCAAACCTTCTGACTTGTTCTGACCTCCGTGACTTCTGGTATCCTGACCCTGGCTTTTGTTTGTGGTTTGCTACTTTCAGACTCTTGAAAGGTCTGTAGATTGTTTGCTAGCTGCCTACTTGGCTTCCCTCGCTGAGCCATTCCTATCAGCGTTTGTTTGTGGGTGGGTGCTGGCAGCATTCCCAGACAGGGTGGTTTCAGAGTGCAGCATTTTGATGGTGCATACTCTGAAGCCACCTGGAAGCCAGCTTCACGCCACCCATTGCCCACATGTGAGCCAGCTTCTGGGCACTTCTGGTGCCACATTTAGGTGCCACATGTCACAGAAGCACTCTAAAGCCACAGTGGTGGTGGGAGGGCTGACTTTTTGCACTGGGAAAAAGGTGGACTGGGACTGTGGCATGCGGTTGCCATGGCCCCAATCCATCTTTCTCAGGGATGGCCTATTTTGCCCCTCAGGCTTAGGGACTCTCTAAAAACCACAACTTCAAAACATTTTGCAATTCTGGTTTGCAGGGAGTACCTCAGTTATAGCTTCCCGGTTTTAACAAACTGTAGTGTCTTTGCTGCCGGACATGCAAGGGAAGAAGAGAGATTGAGGTCATTGTTTATTTGCAGTACATATATTTAATTATACCAGGAATGTAATGTCTGAACTAAGCCAATGTTGGAAGGAAAAACTGCCATCAATGTTTTCTCTTTTTTTTTCTTATCAAATTATCAGAGACAAGACAGCTGCAAAAAGAAACCAATAACATGTTCATAACATGCAGCACCACAGATTCAAATACAGGTTGAGCCTCCCTTATCTGAAATATTTGGAACCAGAAATGTTTGGGATTTCAGATTTATTTATTTATTTATTTCCAAATACCTGTATTTGCACATATGTATATAATGAGATATCTTTGCGATGGGACCCAAGATTCATTTATGTTTCATATACCCATAGCCTGAAGGTAATTTTCTACAATATTTTTGATAATTTTAAAAATAATAAAATTATTTTAAAATAAATAAAATTATTCATTTATAAAAAGTATAATAATTTTGTGCATGAAACAAAGTTTCTGTACACTGAACCATCAGAAAGCAAAGATGTAGCCATCTGAGCCATCTATATATATTTTTTATTTTTAGAATATTTCAGATTTCAGAATTCCAAATATGGAAGACTGAGCTTGTATGATAAAAATTGGCTTCACAGATCAACTACAGTTTTAGTCAATTAATCTACCTATTAAAGTTATCATTGCAGTAAATCACTGCAAAGTCAAGTTTCAGTTGCAGGAGTGGACCAAACATGTGAACTTCACCAGATCACTTAGTTAGCAAAGTTGCTTGACAGAAACCAGGTGATCTGTAACAACTTCTGAGATCTACAGGTTTAGTGTCAAGCATGTATCAGTGGCCTTAAATGTTCAGCTCTAAAATTAGTGAAAACTTCATTTGTTTGGGCTTAAAAACAAAAAACTTCAGCTACTATAGAAACCAATTAGAGCAATGCTAAGTGCCTGGAAATTCTGCATCAGGACATCAAAAAAAGATGAAGCTTGCTTGGAAATAAAAGGAAATACTCAAAAAGCTTCTTACTTGCCCTCAGCTTTGAAGATAAACAGCAACCAATTTTTGAAACTTCACTACACAATACAGCTGCAAATGAGCTGCAAATGAGCATGTTTTCTTGTATCCAGTTTAAATAATAGGGTTCATGATAAAACAAAAGAATGTTTGCAACACAGTAGTGTAGATACTGTATTTACCTGTATAAAAGTTTAAACATGGATGCTGAAGTATTAGACATATTCAACACAGTTGTTCATGTTCCAGTTTCAAAAACGATCTTATAAAAATGGTAGGCTTACATGAGAAAAACTCTAGTGAGGAGGAAGTAATCTCATACTGGTAGAAAGAATGAGCTGAGCTGTAGGGGTTTACAACACAATGCTTTTTGGAAGCTCAGGATGACTGTTTGACATTTCATTTTCTGAGAAGTCTAAACAACCACAATAAATTTACAAATGTAGGCATGCCACACTGTTAAATTTCATTTCACGCTCAGTAAGCAAACATTACCAAACTGTCGTCCTCAGTCTTTTTAGCTAGAAATCTTGTTGCTAATAAAGATTTGACCTTGAAATATTTCACAGATGGATAAATTGGCTTAATTTGCTAGTCACACTTCTACAGAATCTGCTAGCCAGCAAGGCAAGGTTGCATTCAAATAAATCTCTTCCTCCCACCCCTCTCTCTTGCTCACACACACACATACAATTAGTATGTGACTTTGCTAAGTAGTACATCAAATTGGGAAATACATTTTTAAAAGAGCTTTACAGTGAATGCATTATAATAGAATAAAGTTTGCATTTATGCAGCAGAGAACACAAGTGGCTTTAGCAGATCCCTGTTCATTAGTTTTTGCTTGGAGTGCAGCTACACATCAAAACAAAAAATTGCATGTCCTATTTACTCAAGGGATATTTATGCTATCTTAGCACACCAGCAATTCATTTGGAATACTGCACCCCAGCAGCAATGCAAATTTTAAAAGCAAATATACAAGAATAGAATATTTGGTTATTTGTTTTACTCTGTAATTGAGTCTAATCCCATATAACTTCAAGATGCAGTATGGTGGTGCAATCCATTTATATATCTTTGCTATACAGTACTTACAAAACCACATATTTAATCCACTTGTACATTGAATAATTATATTCAATTATCAAAATGTACAGACATAAGATAAACAACTTAATATATAACAATTGTTTTATAAGATCGTGTAATTGGTATGTTGTATTTTAGGAAAGTATCATTGTTTATTTTAGATATGTATACAGACCAGAATCCTGCACAGCCTTTATCTACACACAAGCATCATATTTATATAGCTGTACACTAAATCCTGGAATGATGCTCTCATCCTCACTTATTGGGTGGACAGCAGCTGCTGCCATCAACAGAGGTCTATTCCCATTGCTCCAAAAGGAGTTGGCTGCTGTTTCTTCACCCTTCTGTAAATGATCCCCATTGCGACAGGCAAAACAGGGTCCCTGTTGCAATTTTCTTCACTCAATGAGAGTGGTGGGAAAGGCAGCCAGCTGCCTCCTGACCAACAGGAAAATGTACATCTCTGGATTACAGCATCTGTTTCAGAGTAAATGGAAATTGGGGAACTTTTGCCATCCCTACATAGACTCTAAATTAACGACCATAAATATGTAACAGCCATGAGCACGTGTAACTTCAGGATACACATTCATAACTGTGATACAGGATTCCAGCCATACTATTTCAAACCATGCTAAATGAAACCACTGACCAATCCAGCTTAGTCTATATCAGGGATAAGAACCACATGGCCTTCCAAATGTTGCTAAAGTGCAAGTCCTAGCAGCCAGTGGCTCCATTAACACAGGGGTGGTAAATCCATGTCAGCTTTATTGCTCCTCCTCCTGAAGTAGTTTCAAATTGTATCAGAGCCTTCCCTCTACTAGATTGTATTCCTAAAAGAGGTTCAGCACTGGAAGATCTCCTGTATAACAAGGAACAGCTTCACAATGAGCATAATAAACCCACAATGCTTAACAAACATTAAACCATCTCCTCCCTTCCAAAAACAAAACAAAAACACCCAGAAACAATACTTTAATCTGGTATCTGAAAGTTACTTGGACAACAGCAAGTAAGTAGCTTGAAGGAAAGCATTCCCATCAAGTCAGAATCGTAACAGAAAATACTATTATTCCAGTTGCAGAAGTATTAAACAATTCAGATACAATGCATGATTGTTAGATTTACTTAAGCACAGTGAAATCAATCAGTCTCCTCTGTTGTGAGTTGGCTGAGAAACAATGGCATCTTACAAGAGTGATGCTATCACTTTCAAATTGCTGCAATTTTCCCTCTAAAAAGTGAGAGGCAGGTCTCTATAAAGGAGACACAGTGAACCAATTTAAAAAAAAAAAACAAGCTACGTATCTGATGTTTTAGGATACAAAACTTCAGCTTGGCAGCCACAGAGTCCAAATGAAATATGAAACTACTGTTGCAAGCAGCAGTTCCATTTATCCCCATCCTTCTCTTCCTGTCTTCCTTAGTCACATTTATTCCTACTAACCTGCATGATGGAATGTCATCACACAGAAAGCAAGCTAATGAATGGAATTGGCCATAAAAACCTATAACATAATTATGCCCTGTCACATGATTTGTCCTTCTGTGCATTATTGGCATAGAGGAGGAGGAAAAGGTACAGTGGGGCAAAAAAAGTATTTAGTCAGCCACCAATTGTGCAAGTTCTCCCACTTAAAAAGATGAGAGAGGCCTGTAATTGACATCATAGGTAGACCTCAACTATCAGAGACAAAATGAGAAAACAAATCCAGACAATCACATTATCTGATTTGGAAAGAATTTATTTGCAAATTATGGCTGACTAAATACTTTTTTGCCCCATTGTATGTGTCTACTGCTTCAGATGACAGTCACACTTCCCTCTGTTATGTTGTTTAACCACAGACTGCCTTGCCTTGAAAATCAGCTAAAAGTCAGAAACCCAGCACTTGTTTTATGTCAAAAAAGAAAGAAAAGAATGATGAGCTGTAGTGGATCAGGTAATATCCCCTACAACTAATTTTATCATTCCTAAAAGGAAGCCATTTAGCCCAAATGCTAGCTCAGGTTTGCAACAAGGTACACTATGGAAGCATTAATGGGAGCATTTCTTTTCTCCCTTGACTTAAAGATAGCCAATAGAGAGAATCCATGTTCCAGAGAAAAGCCACCCATTCAGTACCCTGAAATTATTTCTGAAGGGTTCATTGACTGGTCCAGGAAATAGAGTTCTCTCTGATTCATGTATCAGAGTGGCCTCTTTGAATTTAAGACAGTTACGCCTAATGAATGTTTTTTATGTAGCTATACTTGGCAAATAATTTTCCCTGAAGAAGAACTTTACAACCTGAAACACAGTCAGATATTGAATTCTTAACTGGGTTCAATAAATTTTCCACACAGCTACTAAAATTCTCTGGGCAGCACTGCCTTGAGGCTAGTTGCAAATGTGCATCTTGAACTGTGCTGAAGTGGAAGTGACGTGTGCCTGAAAAGCAGTTGGTAAGCTGGAAATAGCTAAAAAAGAAAGGATGGATCAAGGATAGGTAACTGCAGTAGCCTCAGGGGCCTATTTTCACCCCCCACCCCCAGGACTCTGAGGAAGCCACATAGATTGCCAAAAATCCAAACTACCACTACCACACACACATATCAAAAAAAGATTTTTCCAGAGGTTTGCTTCTGATTTTCAAAACTTGACATCATTCAATTAACATCAGTGCAGGATGCCTATGCAACTTACCGTTACTCTACGGAAGGCTTCTAAGAGATGAAATCCATACTTTTTGCCAACAAAAAGGGGGCAGCACAGTGTGGTGCAGCAGCTAAAAAGGCCAATGCAATTTTAGGCTGCATCAATAAAAGTATAGTATCTAGACCAAGGGAAGTAATAGTGCCACTGTATTCTGCTTTGGTCAGGCCTCACCTAGAATACTATGCCCAGTTCTGGACACAACAGCTCAAAAAGGATGTTGACAAGGTGGAACGTGTGCAAAGGAGGATGACTAAAATGGTGAAGGGTCTGGAAACCATGTCCTGTGAGGAGCAACTTAGGGAGCTGAGTATGTTTACTTTAGCCTGGAGAAAAGATGGTTAAGAGGTGATTTGATAGCCCTGTTTAAATATTTGAAGGGATGTCATATTGAAGATGGAACAAGCTTACTTTCTGCTGTTCCAGAGAATAGAACCAGGACAATGGATGCAAGCTACAGGAAAAGAGATTCCAACTAAATATTAGGAGGAACTTCCTGACAGTAAGAGTTGTTCAACACACTCCCTTGGAGTGTGGTGATGTCTCCTTTGGAGGTCTTCAAACAGAGGCTGGATGCTTTGAGGGTTCTTGTAAGGAAGGGGCTTGGACAGGATGGCCCTTGTGGTCTCTCCCAACTCTATAATTCTATGAAGTTGTCTGGACAAACTGAGACCTGTAAAAATAGTTTCAGGGTAGCATCATACATTTACATGTATTTTTGCCCCTTAAAGAATGATCCCAACTCATATAATCTTGTTATTCTGTAATCCTTCCTTTTTAGATTGCTGGTCCCTATAAAATGGAATGGTAAAAGCTGCCAGGTACATGACTACCTGTTCTTGTGTTTATAAGTACTTAGACCGTCGTTGTTGCAATCAGGGAGACTAGGCTGTTGTCCTCACTGGGAAAAAATAAGCATTCTTACCCTGTTCCCACATAGACCTATTCAGACTACACATGGGGGCAAAGGGGGCAAAACATCCACACTCCAAGGCAGTTCTCTACACCATAGAGTCCTCCTTTGTTCCAGATCAGGGTGGAAACTCTGGAGAATCCCCTGGGCATGCAGGCTGTGTACCAATATTGGAATAGGGAAGGAGGGTCAACAGGTGGGTGAGCCACTGACCTCTTCCCACCTGGAATTTCCCTCTCCCTACCATAGCAGTTTCCCTTTCAAGTTCATGTTATTCCTCCAGCATCTTTTTTCTTTTCTTTTCTTTTTTCTTTTTTTCCCCAGAGATGCAAATTGAAGTGCATGTTAGCACAACTATACCATCAGTGCAGCACAGTGACACTCAATAGGATGGCATTGTCGCCATCAGACATGAGAAGAGAGGGAGAAGGGGAGTGTGTGGACAGTGCTGCCAGTATCAGCCTGTTCTGGGTGCTGATTATGTGGACAACTCATTGTCCCTACAGATCCAGAAGCTCTGACAATAAGCTGAGTTTTCTCATCAGCATTTTCGGGATTTCCCTGTGAATGATTTGTTGCTGTTTACTGCCTATTTAATAGTGACATTGTGTGAAAATCTTAATTGCAATATTGTATTTTCCATGGGATAACCACTGTTTAAACTCCCAATTTTGCCTGATTTCCCCTGTGATAAGGTCCTATGTGTTACAACATTTGAGATGGCTTCAATTTTAGATATGGAATCATTGTAGTTGATAGTTTGTGTAATCATTTCTCAAAGTTCTTTAAGGAATTAACTTTGAATTTGATGCACCTGTAGCAGGTATAATACCAGGAAGGAAGGAAGGAAGGAAGGAAGGAAGGAAGGAAGGAAGGAAAGGGAGCAATTGCTCATTTTATTGAAGTCATCAAAAGATGGTTTACAGCTGGATCATCTCTACAAGGATGGTTTCACATTCTTGTGTTTTTGGCAGGATGCAGCAAGATTCCATCCACTGGACACCCTTCCTCTGCACAAATGCTGGCAGGTAGATCTGCCACTTCCCTTGGTGCTTCAAGTTGAAAGAGTAATCCTAGTGCTAGTAGACCCTACCCCTTCAGAGAGAGATGCAGGAGTAAAACCAAAAGCAGCAGTGGATCCATAATCCCCTTATCTCTGCAGATACTGAGAAGACAGGTTCCAGCAGCACTTGCTGTTTGTCATTGGTAGTTAGGAGGAAGAGAAGAGGAAGGGTGGTTAGCAGGAAGAGAAGAGGAATGTTTGAAAGAGTGAAGATGAAACAAGCTTGTTTTCTGCTGCTTCAGAGACTAGGACAGGGAGCAATGGATTTAAACTACAGGAAAGGACATTTCACTTCAGCATTAGAAAGAGCTTCCTGAAAGTAAGAGCTGTTTGACAGTGGAACACACTGCCTCAGAGTGTGATGGAGTCTCCTTCTTTGGAAGTTTTGAAAGACAGGCTGGATGGCCACCTGTTGGGGTGCCTGGGTTGTGTATTCCTGCATGGCAGGGGGTTGGACTGGATGGGCCTTGTGGTCACTTCCAACTGTATGATTGTATGATTTTATTAAACTTAAGTAGAGGCCAGCAGTAATTAGTTGTTGCTTTCGTCCACTATTGCTACTGTGGGAAAAGAGTAGTCACAGGAAATGAGCCATCAATTCTTTTCCTGTGTGGGATGATGATGGCTGCTCTTCATTGCCTAACAAGCACATCTCTCACTCTGAATCAGCTTAGTTTGCCCTCAACAATGTAGTCATACAGTCCAAACTGATTTGCTATGTAACATCAGTGCTATGAGCCAAGGAAAGGACCAATTTAAAAATCAAGCAGGCAACAGCAACAACAAACAAAAGCTGCTGAATTAGCAATCTGTTTCAGCTAAAACTAACAACTAATAGGCATAGAAAAGGCCTTGGGTAAGCTTTTAGGAAACATTTCAAGCACCAGAGAGCACCCTTTTACATTAAAAATGTTTTCTAGAAAACATTCATCCCAGCACTGTGGAGCAATTATTACCACAATAATAAGGTCTTGTCATGGGTTGAGCTTTGACAGACATCTTGCCCTTTCCCCAGAAGCTTATCCATGAATAGGACAGACTGAATAAAAGCAGGCTATTAGACTGCTTGTAGCAGTTTATTTCTGTCACTGTTTTTCTTTCTTAACTTCTGAGTCTAATAATTTGGTAATGACCAAAATGGCATAATGATGTCTCAAATAACTCCAGCAAGCATGTTATGGAACACAGAATTTGCTATCGTTTTTGTGGCAGAGGAGGTACCATCTGTTTCAAGAAAGTGTGCTATGCTCTGATAAAATTGGTCTTTTAAAAAGACCCTCTCAAGTTATATTTAAATGTATGCATCAATTATTTATGGTTGGCCATGTGCTTCATTATATGACATATTAAGAGAACTTCTAGGAGAAGGGAAAGAATTATGAGTCAGACATTTAGTGCATCAAGTAGAGGCTTAAATTCAAATTAGCTAGACAACTGAGCTGTCCATGCATATATATACCGTTAAAGGGTGGAAAAAATGAACAAAAATTAGTCAGAGGCAGCATCCACTAAACAATTATAGCCAAAAAGAGTATGTGTAAAATTCCAGCTCAATGTCCTAGCACTTGTTAAACAAACTACAGTCTGTATAGAAGACAGTGGGAAACTAAAAAAGCTTTATTGGTATTCCTATGCTTTCTATATAGTTCAAGTATTATGTTCTAAGTTACAAACATATTTTTTCTATTACTAAAATGTTGTTTAACAGTACAGACATTACTTTTGCTTAGGGGATTTTCTGCAGCACCATATCTCAAATGAGTTTATTTTCTTCCTATCCACTTTTTTCATTTTCTAGCTCTCACATCTATATACGGTGATGGAGAACATAATGGCTTGGACAATCCTTACTTTAATGTTCAGAGTTATTTCTTTGCTCTCTAGGATTTTATCCAATTCTTTCATAGCTGCCCTTCCCTAATCCTATTCTTCTTCTAATTTCTGGACTGTAGTCTCTGTTGTGATCAACATTTGATCCAAGGTATAGGAAGTATTTTACTATTTCAATATTCTCATTAGGATGAATTCTTGTAGATCTTCCATGGTCATTATTTTTGTTTTCTTAATGTTCAACCTCAAGCCTACCATGGCACTTTCCTCCTTGACCCACTTCAATGATTGCTCCAGGTCTTTGATGGTTTCTGCTAGTAGTATTATGTTGTCCGCATGCCTTAGGTTGTTAATGCTCCTACTTCCAGTCTTCATTTCTCCTGTATCTGAAATCTAAGCCTGCTCTGCCTCTGATATTTTCTGCATTCTATTAACAAATAGAATAGAGTACAATAAATAAAGTATCAGTAGAAAACTTACTATTTAACAACTACTCACTGACATGTCATATAAGCACTGCAGGATACCTTTCTTTAAACTGAAAGGTTGTCATCACAGGACATTGGTCAGATATATAAATCTGACCAGTAGATGTCTGGCAGGCTGAACATTTGAAAGACACAGAGGATAACACAATATCTGTTCTAGAATATGAAGAAAATTTATTAGAATAAATAGATTTCTATATTTTTGCACACTCAATCTATAAAGCCAAGCAAACAAAACAAACAAGCAAACAAACAAGATCATTAACATAAGTTAATGTTCAGCTGTTGACTTTTGGCTATAATGCTAACAAGGAGTCCAAAATCCATTGATCAGGTGACAGAAGCCTAGCTCACTATAGAAATTTTTCTTCTCCCCCTGCTTACCCACACAGAAAGGGTAATCATTAAATCAGCAGAAATGCTCAGATTTAGAGATTTCCCAACCTCTCATTAGTTATTTGGTGCTTTAGCACTCTTGTACTAAAATCCCAAACCCAATTTCTTCAACTTCTCCCAGCATAAGATAAACAGGCATTTTAGTATTATTTTTTGAAAACCCATAAAGAGGTGGGCAAAACTGAAAGACCACCTAGTCCTCAAATATTCTCACGCATGCACAATTTTCACACTCAGGAATTCAATTCTCTATTAATTATAAATGTGATATTACTCAAATTCTAACATACCTGGATCATATTTAAAAGATAGGAGGGAAACAAACATTCTGTAGAATAAAGACATGAAAAATATAAAAATGGCAATCTAGCCAGACAGTGAACTACAGGTGGGCCTGAAGCTAAGAGAATTGGATTCAAACATTTGATGCTAACTGGGTGATTCTAGATATTCTACTATCTCTGTCTGAGATCTAGTTTCCAGTCAGTAAACAAGCCAATGCTTGTAATACACTTCACATCTTGTTTCCAAAGAAAGGTAGAGGGATTGCAAAGCACTGCATATTTTCAAAAGAACTTGTATAACACAGCTGACAAGATGTCCACAGTTCAAATCTTCCTTCAGGCATAAATTAATTAGGTGACCCATTAATGCACACAACTATTCACTTGCAATGCTGATACAGTAATATTGACCTAAATCACAGGATCATGACAAGATAATAGCCCTATTCATACTTTCGATCTGAGTGTTTTACTGATTAGCGTTTCACCGATTCCATGGTAAACAATGCCCATGTACAGTTGTTGTTGTTTTTAAAAAGAAAGCCACTTTCACATCTTTGTCTAAAGATGTGGAAATTGGCAGGAATCTATTGGGGGGGGGGGGTTCCCCTCTTTTTGTTCAGTAACCATGTGCATGGAAGCTATGGACAAGGTTTATGTGCACAACAGCTTGATGCTTCCCTTGAAGAGATCCACTCGCTTCCTTGGCCTGTCAAGCAGAATTAAATCAGAGAAATAAAGCATAAATATATATATGAACAGGGTAGGAAGAAAATGTTGAGATGAAATTCATATGGCTTTCTTTTCCTTTTCTAGAAAAGCTTAAGAGTGACAAGAATGCCCAAATCCTATGTGAACTGCTTTACATGAAGGGGGGCACTTATTCCCTTTAGGAAGATCCTGCCAAAATATTAGGAGCTTTCCAGACTATTATTCCATTAATCTTGAGATATTGTTATTAGAAGTAAAAATAAGCCACTATTGCTTGTGTGGAAATGCTAAAGTGTTAATTTGCTAGTCACACTTCTACAGCTTGGCCTTTGTGTTGTTGCAAATTATTTCCTTGCACTGTAGTACATTCTGCATTACTTTCATGTCATCTGCAACATAAGCTAGAGGTTATTCTAGGTTGAGAAGAAAGCTGAAGGTTGCTGCTTCTCTCCAAAGGGGTTGGGGGTTACAAATGTAAGAATTTGTTAACAAGACAGAAGTTCTGTTTGCCCAGAGCAATCAAGGGAGATGAGACCTGAACAGACAAAATCATGGGCTGGGTTCGAAGTCCAGGAGGCTTTTGCACGCATCCATGCAAGGGAAAAAGTAACCTTAGAAATAAAAGTCAGTTGATTTGATTAGGAGATGCGAGGAATCACTGCCTAACTCAAATATAGGAAATGAAATGTGTAAAGGCCAGGATACTTTTTTTTTAAAGGCTGTCAATGAGTTTTGAGTTGATACCGCAGACAGAATTAGGTGACTAGACCTTTCAGCAAAGGATGTATGAAGAAGAGTGAGGAGCTCAATCAAATATAACTGCATAAAATAAAATATATTTCTTTTAAATGTGTGATGGAAATCATTCAATGATTTCCATCACACATTTAAATCATTCAATAGTGATACATTGTCTCCTAATCTGGAAAAGTACAGTAAGGAGACGTGTGTGCAATAGGGCTCCCTTCACTCACAGCATCAGACAGTAACTACTGCATAAGAAAGTTGACATTTTCTCATGGCGCTTTCATATTGGTAGCTTACAGTATATACATCACCTGCCTCAACACAAATTCAGCCACCATCAACAGTAGTGTATTTTAAAAAATAAAATAAAATTGAAGATTACATGGCAATCATTATTATCATATTAAGGTAACACTTATTAGATTTTAAATGTATACATTATTACAAATATTAAAACTTAATATATTGTGTTTATTAAAAAATTAATCAAATACATATACTACTGGAGTAGTAAAAATACATCAAATTATATTGCTATAAATAAATACTATTCCTGTTAAATAGTAATCTATTGCAAATTACACCAAATGGTGTATGGCTCTTGTAAATATTAGAAAGGTATTAATTAATTAGAATTAAACTTACAATATTCAGTAAGTATTTTTTTAAAAGAAAGATTTCTAGAAGAGTGGCAAGAACACAGTATATAATGTACCCATGAGAGAATACAAAACTTTACTTGACCGATATTTATACTATGAAAAATATCAAGGAAGGTGAGAGCCAACTCTAAAGGTACCCTCCAGCAGGCTTTACAGGTGCGCTCTCTCTCTCTCTCTCTCTCTCTCTCTCTCTCACACACACACACACACACACACACACAGAGCTGGTGGCAACAGTTGGATTTAGGAAGGCATCCAGCACTTCAGTTTCCCACAATCATCAATGTAGTGTTTCAATGGATGCACAAGGACACAGTGGGCACAGAAAACATCTGGGCCTTATAGCTACCACCAGATAAGTTTGAAGCTGAAGCAACTACTGGGTGGAAGAGCCTAGACAGGCATCAGCACCAGTGAACCTTCTCCAGAAGTGGCAGGTTCTGACAGTAGGAGTTATTATGACTAACAATGCAAAGAAATATATTATGAAAAAGCCAAACAACTACACTTCTTATCAATGCACCCCAAAAAATATTTTTTAAATAATATTTTAGAAATCACAGGAACATCTGTTCATCACAAACTGAAAATGACTGCATTTTAAAAAGTAGAGTTTAAACAGAATATGGCCATCTAAAAATGGGCTGATCAGAAAGTGATGGATGTCTAGCCCATTCCATGAAATAGATGTTGTCTACATCCACATTTTCAACATCTTAAGGGACTGTTTCATCTATTTTAATTGGTCAGCTGTTATGTCATAACAATCACTGCAAATTAATCTCAACATCTAATGAGAGACAAATAAACTGCCCCTCATCAAAACAGTATGTATCTAAAGTGGGTCAGCCAATGGCTTCAGGAGAGCAAAGGGGACACACATACAAAAATATTAATATATACTGGATTTTGACTTATCATAACTATAATGGTTTATTTTAATTAATTTAAAATGCTGCCTAGATTTCACAAGCAATGAAGGAGGGCTAGAGGGGACAGCCAGAAATTTTGTATTGATGAGAAAATTTCATTTCCTGCCCAGCACAGGAAGCCAGCTAGCCTGCAGAAGGTTTTGCCCCTGGAATTGGCAAGCTGTCTTCCATTCTCTTCAGGGGAAAGGGAGGACCTTCTTTACAGGCACCAACTGATTCCTCCAATAGGCTGAGAGTACAGGACTCAACCAGAACATTAATAGTCATTCTTTCCCTGTAGATCTTTAGGTGTCAACAAAAGCTTGGACCTAAAAGAGAGGTTGCTTAGCTTATCTATTCTCTGTTGAGTGACAAGACAGTGAAGTCAGGCTTGGGCTGGCCTAGTTAGCCTCCTCTGCTTGACACTAATCAAAATCCAATTATTAGTACATAATTTCTTTTTCTATGATTCAGGCAGGAGGAGGCTGCTATCTTGAGGATGCAAAAAAGAAGTGATTTGTGGGCAGGCAGACCAGCCAGCCTTGTCCTTCCCAACCCTCTTCAGTCTTAAGACCCTCTGTACATTAGAAGGAATCTATCCTGTAATGCATTGTAAAGGTATAAACTCAAAAGGAGGTAGCCCCTTATAGGGTCTGTCTCCCAAAAGACAATGCCTTCTGAAGTAATCCAAGTCTATCCATCCCCTTTGTCTTGGGTTACAATGCCTTCTGGAGTAATCCAAGTCCATCTATTCCCATAACTACCTTGCCAGAGAGGCCACTGATAATTTCCTCTCCAGGGTGAAGCATTTTTATAATATGAACAGGGAGCTGTGCTTTCTGTGGGCATTTATTTCCTCCACGGACATCCAGAGAATTCCATGACAACTTGGGGCAAAATAAGGAGATGGCTCCTGGGGCCTGTGAAAGACTGTGTTTACCTAGGGGATCAAAAGACAGTCTAGTCACAGAACTGCTTTGTCCTTATGGAATGCACACTTTGTTTTCTGATGAGAGGTCACTCATCTCTGAAACTTTACTGAGATGATGGCCAGTAGGAAAATTGTTTTGAGCTCTGGGAGATTTAGGAATGCAGAGCACTGTTGGATTGTACAGCACCCTAAGGACTGTGGTGAGGCACCAGGTGGCTAACTAGCATATGGGAGAAAGGTTCATAAGAAAGGTATTGGATCTGAGGCTGTGGCTCTGGACATCTAGAGATGTATGAAGTAAAGAAGAGCTACAGTAGGTGAATGGCTCTGAATGCTGATGCTTAGGAGCAATTATTCCTCAGAAGAGGAGCCTTGTATGCAGTAGTCTTAACAGTATGCACTCCATCCCATTATCTTTTTTTTTCCTAGTGGTGAAGACTACACACGGCGGTTTTGAATGGGAATATCCCTCCCTCCTCCAGGTTTTGTGTGTCAACTCACCATGTTGGTTGTTGTTAGGGGAAGCTCCATCTATTGGTTTCAGTGAGAACATTGTCAAGCAGATTCCCAAAGAGCTGTTTTTCAGAGATGGGAACCACTGGCCATTACTGACTTTATTTTGCCAGTTCCAGCCAAAGGAGCAATCACAATATAAATAATTCTAGATGGTCTGGATGATTCCTTTCAGAATCTTTTCTATGAATAGACTTCTCCATATGCAAACTCTGTAATTCAGAACCATGCATGATAGGGCTTTCTCTTTGAAGACCCATGCATTTAACGAGCACAATAGCCATGAGATGTCGGGACAGTGTAGGAGCCTTGGTGCCCTTTATATTCATGAAATGCCATTCATGAGGATAGTGCATGAAGGGGTGAAGAGTTCATGATCTCAGAAATAATCTTTAAAACATTAGTCCCCAAGCTAGGAATGGTTAATTAGTCTGTTTTTGGCCCATGGAATTTAACATGTCAATAACGTTAATTACAAGTTTATTCCATCCAACATCCACGTTAGTTGCATTTTTTAAAAAATCACAACTTTCCAGAATATATACATTTTTGTAAGCACAGTGGGCCCTTGGGTATCTGCTGGGATATGGTTCCAGGAACCACCTCACTCCACCCGATACCAAAATGCATGGATGTTCAAATCATATGCAAAGGCATAGTAAAATGGTGCCCCTTATATTAAATGGCAAAATCAAGTTTTGGTTTGTTTATTTATTTGTGAATATGTTCATACCATGGATGGTTGATTCTATGGATGCAGAATCCGTGGATATGGAGGGCAAACTGTAGTTTCTGAACTGAGAATTTAGTCATTAAAAGTGCACAGTCTGAATGAGAGCTATATTCTAAGCCACACTGAAATACAGAAACTGTGAATTATTTTGGCTGACATGGTTAAAAATGTGGACCAAGCAAAATACTCCCTCTTCCATAACCAAAGCAAGGGTAAATAAAAATAATTCTAACTTTAAAAAATAGTAATATAATTAACTTAAATCAAATCCATACTTTTTAAAATCCAGAGCCAAGTTTATTAAATATATGTCATTAATATGGATATGGATATGATAGTACTGTACTCTTGTTTGCCTATCTGTGTTTTTGCCATCTTGATCCAAGAAGATTTATAAAAGCATGAAACCTACCCCAGATTAATTAAGAGGTTAGCTTCTATAATACTGATGATACATTCTGCTTGTCAGTAGGATTAATAATTCCTTCACATCTCTTTTACATCATTAACTCTGCACTATAAAAATGAAATCAAGGAGGGTTTTTTTTTTAATTTGACTGTTGGATCAACTTAATGGTGAAATGCAATAGATGACAAATTCAGCACAAATATCAGTAACTGATTGCCAGGTCGCATTTTGTCAGCAATGACAAGTCATGTGACGATCAGCCTGGGGTTAAATACATTGCTGCCGCAGTGTTCTCAGCATCCCTGCCAGATCAGAAAGTATGATTCCAGGGTGAGTTATTCAGTTTGTCTCCTGCACTCACAATTGCATTGAAATTGACCATCCTAGCCATTTCATGATTCACAGCTACATCAGAATGGGAAATATATGACACATTGAAAGCAAGCATTGTGACAGAAAAAAATAATGCACCACTCATTGAAGAATGGAAATGGGTTGATTTGGGCAGAGGAGAACCCCCCACAACCTAGGGCATAAATTCCTCCAAAATCCAGACTTTGGCTGGCTTTTGGCCTTTCTGAAACTCTATGTCCACCCAATCACCATTGTGGTGACTGGAAATGATGTCATATCACATTTTCAGCTAATGTAGGGACAGAGAATATTGCTGTTTGAGATGAGGAAACCCCCCAAACAGCATATATTTCTATTGAAAGCCTCTTCAAGTGATTTTCAACCAAAAGGCAGAGGTTTGGGCTGAAAATATTTGAGGGCTTGCGCAGTGAGTGTGGCCCTAAGAGCCATACTGAATTCCTCCCTTGAAGTGCATCTTGATTCCCATCCCTGGCCTAAATCAAATGGAAAGCCCCAACTAGAGTAGACCAAATGAATCAAAGATATTTCTATAAATGTTGGGCTTCTACTCAGCAATTAGCTTGATGGACTAGTTAGAAACCGTCACAGGATTTGGCTATCAATTTTTGTATGAGTGATCTTCATGCATTCTGTCAATAGTATGTCAGATTCTGGGAAACATTTTGGCTGAATAGCAGGGTACATATACTCTATACAAACAAAATTACCTAAGCTACTTAAGTGCTGGAATCTTCTGTAACAGTAAAATGAAAGGCCACTAGATGGGTTAATTTTTCTATTCAATAAAAACGACCAACACAGATGATTGCAGTGGTTTTCATAGAGTGCTGTCATGGCTCCATAATAGGAAGACTTACAGGTAGATAAAATACATCTGCTTCACTCAGGTAGGGCTTTGACACCTTCTCCCATATCATTTCAGCCAGAGAACATGTCCTCCCATCATCCTCTGATTCAGTAAATGAGTTCCCAACAGTGGTTGTACATCCCTGGACTCACAGAAGCCAACGATCAAAGAGGGTATGGCTGCTTTCTTCAGAGTGATAGACAAATACAGCTTTAGAAACAGTTTGTCATCTAACAAAATGCTTCTAAAGCTACAAAAAAAAAGGGGGGGGGAGCTTCAGTCCACTGCAGTGTCCACTGAGAGCTGTCCATGGTTCTTATCCTAACTATTGCTGAAAGTGACTTGACCTGACTATGCCTGAAAAGTGCCTGGCTTCGTGATATTATGTGACGTAATCTGACTGTACCCAATTTCCCTACAAGTCTCAAGCCCTAAGGGAATACAATATGTACAGGACATTTAAAAAACAAATATGTGAGAGATGATGAAATCCTTTCCAAATGCAGACATATCTAAAGACAAATATTGTAAGGATTTCATAAAGAAAGTGGGTTAGACTTAAGAAGGAGTGTGAAAAGCAAAGAAGGAATACCAAGAATTTAAGATATGAGGATGAGACCATACTACCAGCAGAATAGACGTTACTGTTGAATATTAAGAAAATAAAAATAATGACCACATACAATTTACATAACTTTAAAATAAGTTATGAAGACATTGAGATAGTTCAAGATTTACTATACTTTGCTTCAGTCATAAATCAAACTGGAGGCTATGATCAAGAAAACAGAAGATAGCCAAGACTTTGAAAGGAAGCTATTATGAAACAACTAGATAAGAACCTTGAGTTTAAATATACATTACTAAATACTAAAGTAAGAATCACCCATGCCATTGTATTTCTAATTTCTATGTATTGAGTGAACGCTGGACATTTAAAAAAGCTGTCATGAAAAGAATCAAATCATTTGAAATGTGCTGCTGGAGAAGAGAATTACAGATACCATGGGCTGCTAACAAAATGAATAAATGGGTCTGACAGCAAGTCAAACCTGACACTCATTAGAAGCCAAAATAACTAAAACTGAGTCTGTTGTACTTTTGACTGCATCATGAGATGACATACCTCTTTGAAAAATATGATAATGCTTCTAAAGTGGAAGGCAGTAGGAATAGAAGAACACATTACAGATGGATTGATTCAATAAAGGAAGCCACAGCCCAGAATTTACAAGACCTGAGTAGGGCTTTGATGACAGGGGTGTCTTGGTGATCTCTTATTCAGTGTTTAGATACCTTGACATTTTCTTCTTGAAGACAACTACTAAATAAACCTAGGTCCAAAACACAGTGCAGAAATAATCCAGTCTGAGACCACTTTAACTGCCCCAGTTCAATGGTAAGAATTTCTGGGAACTGTAGCTTTGTGAGACATTAAGTCTTCTCTATCAGAGAGCTTTGGTGCCACCATAAACTACAGTTCCCAGGATTTCCTAAGCCAGGGCAGCTAAATCGGTCTCAAATAATTTATGCAGTGTGTTTTGGACCTTAGGTTAATATCCAGGAAGCTTCTACGAAGAACAGAAGAGGTAAGATTGCACCCTAAAAATCATTCAGTCACAGATCTGTCTCAGATATGTGTTTTAATCTCTGAAATGGATAGGATGGTTCTGTAGTTAGCCTGTACAGTTGCTCAGCCCACTGAGTACTGCAAAAAGAACATGGCTAAATTCACCTTATCTAACTATCTCAAGTACTTCTGTTCATAATTGCTAAGCCTCCAAAAGGGCTGACACCACTAAAATTGGTATCTGTTCTCTTTATGAAGGTGAATGTACTTTGTCTTCTTAATGATATCTTAATCAGTTCATTTGCTGACATAATTGTTAACTGGTGGAATGAAATTTTAAACAAATGTTATAATTCAGAGTTCAACTTCTGTGGAAAATATCAATTATCATTTACATTTAGCATTCACACATATAAGCTACAGAGTAAATTGACTGGCTCAGTTCAGCAATTATTGGGAGAAGAGTAAGGTCCAAAGTACACTGAAGAAATAATCCAGTTTGAGGCCGCTTTAACTGCCCTGGCTCAGTGCGAGGGAATCATGGGAATTGTAGTTTATTGCGGTAGAGAAAGCTAAATGTCTGACAGAGAAAGCTAAATGTCTCACAAAACTACAGTTCTCAGAATTCCCTAGCACTGAGCCAAGACAGTTAAAGTGGTCTTGAACTGGATTATTTTTGCAGTGTGTTTTGGACCTAAGCTTAATTGGGCAAAAACAATGACAAAAACAGTAGGACAGCACATACATAACTGCATATTTTCCCCAAAAGGTATGTATTTGTTCCTGTGCTATCCTACCATTTCTTTTCTGCACAGTTTCCGACTATTTCGAGAATGAAATCTTACCAACAGAGAGGACAGAAGGTGGCTTAATTGGTTTTATCTAGACGTTCAGATGCAGATTAGCAACAACTTGCAACTCCTGTTTAACATTAACAGTAACAAAGTAATTGAATGCTTCCAAAATTACATGGCTGAAATAATAATAATAAAAAAAGCTTAGGATAAGTAGAAAGGGCCAAAACACCCTAAAGGCACCCAATCCCATATGATTTTGGATGCTAAGCAGGGTTAGCCCTGGTTAATACATAGATGGGAGACTGCCAACAAATGTCAAGTGTTTCAGAGGACGGAACTGGCAAAACCACCTCTGAGTATCTGTTGCCTAAGAAAATCCTATATAATTCATGGAGTCACCATAAGCTAGCAGGCAACTTGAAGGAATTTGTTGTTGTGTGCCTTCAAGTTGTTTCTGACTTACAGTGACCCCAAGGCAAAGTTATCACAGGGTTTTCTTGGCAAGATTTGTTCAGAGGAGCTTTGTCATTGTGTTCCTCTAAAGCTGAGAGCATGAAACCTGCCTAAGGTCACCCACCCAGTGAGTTTCATGGACAAGTGGAGAACTGAACCCTGGTCTCCAAGGTCGCAGTCCAACATTCAAACAACTACATCATGCTGACTCCCAACTTGAGGCACACACACACACACACACACACACACAAATAGAAAGAGTGTAGGCCCCATGAATGTTTTTATGGCTCTTGGCCCCTTCTTCTTTTGCCCTTTTCTTTCTTAGAAAGGGTGAATTGCCATTCCTGGAAGCCTTTAATGGTGAAGAACCCCAGTAATCTATTTAACTTTTTAAACTAAAACTCCATCTTTCATTTATCTAAAACTGTCTTTGGCATTGTTTGGGGTGGGTTGTTTACATTTTTGGCACTCTGGGTGGCTCCCAGAGTCTCCTGGGGAAGAATACTGGCATCCAGACCCACCATAGTTCCTCAGCCCAGCTTAGCATAACCAGGAGTAAAGCTTTGGGTAAAAAGTGTTGAAGGGCTGTGTTTCAGATATGGCACTCAGAACACATTGTGGCTTTCCCCCATGCTCTGTTAACTGGATCTCAGGATTCTAATTTTAAAAAAGAGAACCTGAAAACCTGAGACCTGTATAAGACAAGACAGGTTTTTTGTTTGTTTATTTTGGAGCACTTTTTGCTACCAAAGAGTCTGCCATCTATGTGAGGAGAGTATCTGAAACCAATATTTTTCTAGGAATGCACGTTATTCTGGAGTTTCAAACAACAAATAGCTTGTGCAATTGTGCTAAAAGAATTAGCAAGTTAGGATGGGGCTATAATTATAAATCAGAAAAAAACAACAAATCACCATAATTTCTTGAACAGCTTTTAGCCTGCGATGTTACTTGTCTTTTATTCTTATCCCTTATAAGATCCCACTGTTCCCAATAGACCAAAGGGGAGAAGGGAAGATTTGGATTCTGTGGGAGAAATATTAGAGGAATCTGTTTAACAATTAAAAAACAACAACATCAAAATACAATCTGTAGATCACAAGGTTGAATTTTAAAAAAATCTAAACTAGATACAACATAAGAGGGGGAGAAATAGAAGGCTACATCTTTGCAAAATGTGCCCACTTTTGTACTTGGTTAACTGGTTTCTTGACCGAGGCATAGGTGAGGGTGGAAGAGGCATTAAGCTCCAAGGTAATGAGCTCCCAAGAAGAAAGGTATTGTTTTGTGTATGAGTTTCAAACTTCAAAAAATCTTGAGCATGATGCATTATAGCAGCTGCACTGTTCTAAAGAACAGTTGCTAGGCCTTAGTCAGATAAAAGGGTCCTTGTTTTTCCCCAAGGAGTAACAGGAACAAATGGCAATTTGGACAAAAATTTAAAATGTACCGTGTTACTTATTTTCTAAATTTTACTACTTTAAGAAATCTTCACATAAACCGAGAACATAAAATAGTGCTGAAATGACTGAATGAAAAAGATAAACGTTTGTGTGATTTAGGCTTCATGGATGAGTTAAGACAAGTATGCATACACACAAACCTTTTGGCCTGTACCAGCTCCCTGCCCTTGCTGCACTGTCTGTAGAAGCATTTTCAGAAACTCAACAGGGCTTCATGAATGAGCAAAAGTACTAAGCTTCACGAACTTCATGTTTTAGAAACTCCAAGGGCCCCCCACCACCACAATGCTCTTTCCCTCCAACTCACATAGGGGGTCTTACTCTTTCTATCCTCTTAGCCACCCAAACTACCCACCCACTGAAGTGGCATTTGTCTCTTCCATTTTAGCTATCACTCTTTCTTTTGCACTTTTACTTCTCTCACTCTCTATTTTTCTTCTTCCCAGTCTTTCTCTTTCTCCACACTAAAGCTTGGTCACTCTTGCCCTCTGCTCAATCTCCTTTCATCTCTTCATCAGGTACTGTACTAGAATATTTTCTCCTTCCCTGCCTCTGCTCTCAATGTTTTGAAGAGTTCAGAGGTCCTGCAATTGCATCCAGAATGTTGTTTCCCTGCCATGCCTCTGGACCATACTGTATTGTCTACATGCTGTTGGGAGAAATTAATATGCTAATCCTACAGCAGCTACCTAGTAAGTGAACACAAACTAGTTACTGTATATTACAGGTCGCATATAGATTTAAACTAATTAAAATTATTAAAGCCAACTCCCCCCAGGGGTCCCTTAGTAAGTACACCAAGTTTCATGGGTCTAAATTTCATCATGTCTGACCTAAGATGAAGACAGAGAAATAAAGTCATTAATTAAAGTACAAATATAAGAGTTATTTAAAAAGAAAATCAGCTTATAAAGTTAAAACACGTATAACTTTTAATTAAAAACTAACATTTATTAGAAAATAATTTAAAAACCTTAAAAACCATACCACGTGGCATTAAAACACCACCCCTGTCACTTTCTAAAAGTCTCATGGCATAAAAAGGTTTGACTTGCTGACGGAAGGAGAGCAAGAATGGGGCTATTGTGGCCTTCTTAGAGAGGAAGTTCCAAAGTATGGGTGCAGTCAGCAAGAAGGCTGTCTTCCTTGTTCCTACTAAATGAGCCTAGAAAGGTGTTGGGACAGAAACAAGGGCCTCTCCATATGATTGTATGGTTCTAAGGGGCTCAGAAAGGGAGATATGGGGTGGAAGAAACAGGCAGGAAGGAGCAACTAGAAGCTGCTCCAAATCCAATCAGCCCAGGGCCATGATGAACACACGTTGAGGCCCCAAGAGTGCCTCCTGCCATGGCCCCAAATAGGAGAGAAAACATGTGGGGAGATTTGGACCACCTTTGGCGGTCTCAGTGCAGCCCTGGGCTGGCTTCCTGGTGCTTCAGGGGCATGCATCATGTAAATGACATGCCCCCAGAGCACCCGGAAGGCACCCTCGTCTGCCTATCTGTTTCAGGTCTTTCTCCTTCAAATAAACTGGACCCAAGCTATAGAGTCATCATTTTAAACTGTGCCCAGAAACAGACCAGTAGTCAATTGAGTTTTTGCAGTGATAGAATTGTGTTCTCTCTGTAGCCAGCCCCATTTAACAATCTGGCTGCAGCTTTTTGGGTCCACCGAAGTTCTGGAGCACTTTTCAAAGGCATTCCCACATATATCTCTTTGCTATAATCCAAACATGATGTAACCAAGGCATGTATCACCCCAGCCAAAACCAGCTTCTCCACAGGCAGGTGTAATTGATGTGCAAGCTGGGCAAATGCACTCCTAGTCACTGCTAAAACCTGGGTTTTCAGCATCAGTGTTGCATGTAGCAGTACACCCAAACTGTGAGCCTGCATTTTCGGGAGGCGTGTAACCCCATCTAACACAGGCTGAATGCCTATTCCTAGATTTTTTGACTTACTAGGGGCACCTCTGTCTTCCTTGGATTAAGCTTCCTTGGAATTGGTTTGAAAGGCATAATATAGCCAGGTATCATCAACCAACTGTTGACCTCTGATCCCAAAACTCTGGACAACCTCTCCCAGTGGTTTCATGTAGATGTTACAAAGCATAGTGGACAAGATTGAACCTTGAGAGACTCCAAAGGCCAATGGCTAAGAATCCATCATCACACTCTGAAAGCACCCCTCCAAGGAAGAATGAATCCACTGTAGAATAGTATCTCCAAGACAAATCCAGAGAGATGACTCAGAAGGATACCATGGTCAATGGTATTGAAAGCCATTGAGGGGTCCAGCAGAACCAACAGGGACACACTCCTTCCTGGTCCAGTTACCTTGCATAGTCAGTCATCTACCAAGGTGACTAAAGCAGCCACCATCTCATAAATTTGTGTCTGTTTAATCAGCAATCCATTGTCTGCTGGGAAAATCTCTGACCCTGGATGGTTTTCATTTGCATTTTGCTGGGTATTAATTTTGGTGTTTTTCGGGACTGGTAGCCAAACTCTGTTCACTTTAAGGGTTTCTTCTTTCCTTTGAGGTTGTCTAGTTGTTTGTAGATTTCAGTGGCTTCCTTGTGCATTCTGACCTGATAGTTTAGGTAGATTAATCTGCCATCTTTCCTTTTAATGGAATATTAGAAGTCTTATGGGCCATTTTCACACAAGTTGTTGTTGTTGTTGTAATGCCTTCAAGTACAGTGGTACCTCGGGTTACGAATCCCCCAGGGTACGAAAACCCCAGGGTACGAAAGAGCCGGGGTTGCAAAAACGGCCCTGGCTTACGAAAAAACCCGGGGTATGAAGAAAAAAACACGCGGCCCCTTTAAATTTGCCACGCGGTCCAGAAAACAAAGCGGTCCCCTGGGTTACGAACACTTCCGGGTTACAAAAGTAATCCCGGAACGGATTACTTTCGTAACCCGGGGGACCACTGTAATTTTTTCCAAATTATGGCATCCCTAAAGCAAACCTATGACAGAGGTTTCTTGACAGGTTTCTTCAGCCATCCTCTAAGGCTGAGAGAGAGTGACTTGCCCATGACTGAGGGGGGATTTACAGTGTTTCCAGAGTCACAGTCCAATGCTCAACCACTATACCATGCTGGCTCTCATTTGGCTAAGTTTGTTCTTAGGTTATTCTAAAAGCCAAATTAAGTTTCACATTTAACACATAGATGTTAGGGGTGGTAGTAGTCCTGAACTTCATGAGACCTTGGAATAGAGATATGGGATTTAAATTCTGCAACCTCACTGCAGTCCCAATCCAGGTGCAGAGCAAACTTACACTTTGATATGCCACAGACAGCCCATATGTTTACTGGAGGATGTGTGTTTGTTTGTTTAATAACACAAACTGTTGGTCTACAGCCCATGTTTTTTTTAAAAAATTATCATATTATATACATGTTGATATATAAAGTAATATATCTTTCTGTCTTCATCTTTTAAAAACCAGACCTTTTAAGAGGAGGACTTTTAAATAAATGCTAGTATGGAATACACTTACAGTATGGTCATACTGAAAAAGTTCCTTAGGACTTTCTCTATGGTAAATATGTTTGGGATTGGAGGTTTGAGTATATGACAATGTACTATATCATTATTTCTTTAACCCTGACAATTTAATCTAGTTTAAGAAGCAAACTGAATTCCTTAGCCTTTAAGCCAGTCGGCAGGGCCTGTTCATTTTTAACTTTGTTCTTCACAGCACAGACATCTTGGCCCAATTCCAGTTTATTTAAGAGTTGACGTACCATTGCTTCAGCAGATCTATTTTAGTTATATTTAGGCTAATATATTTATTATTCATAGAATCATTATTCTGAGAGTGCTAACAAAATACAAGGTTTCCCCCACACTTCTCACATCTATATTTTAACATGCTTCCCTCATTTAAAAAGAGAATGAGGAGAAGGAATCAAACTAAGTAAATATGATAAAAATTTCCTGCAAAACCAAACCAAACCCCGTCAGTCTTGCAATACCATATTCAGGATGATTTTTAAAAATTCCTTAGCCTTTAAGCCAGTCGGCAGGGCCTGTTCATTTTTAACTTTGTTCTTATAAACAGACCTCCTCAGTTATATTCTGAAGGCACCACTTCTGTGGTACATAGGCAATATACAATATGACCCAGGGGGATATGTTCCAAGACTTACCACAGTTAGTGGGGGATCACAGATAACAGCAGACATTACATTTCCAGTGGAAACTAACCATTGATATGCTGGAAGACCTCCAAACATTTAGAGAAGTGGCCTCTCTAGACATCTGGAGGTCCTCCAGCATGACTTCTACGGTCAACTTCCACCACACAGGCTATGATGCATAACTTTATGATGATACTGATACATCTCTAATAGGATACATAATCCTTCTAGTAAAATTGTAATTATATGCATCACAGCATCACACATGAGCTCTTGTTGCACAGCAGGGGCTTCACTGCACAACTGGGCACCATGCAAGTTGTTCTGCTACATCATGGGAATCCCCTTTTCACAATGGCTGCACTAATGACTCTGCTTATGTAATGGTCCTGATGGCGTAGCTCCATCTCTGCTGCCTTCCTAAGAAAGAAATGTTGCACAACTTTAGACAGTAATGAGTCTGTTTACACCTATGTAAACGTAAAAGTAAAGGTAAAGTAGATAAAGGATTCCCTTTTGACAAGGTTGTCAAGTCATGTCTGGCTGTAGGGGGCAGTGCTCATTTCCGTTACTAAGCCAAAAGAGTCAAAGATGACTCCATGATCATGTGGCCAGCATGACTAAACAAAACACTGTTAACTTCCACTGAAGTGGTAACTGTTTATCTACTTACAATTTTAAAGGCTTTCAAACTGCTAGATTGGCAGAAGCTTGAACTAGTGATGGGAGCTCACTCTGCCATGCAGCGCTTGGGTCTTGAACTTCCAGTCTGCAGATTTTGCAACTGTCAGAGTCAGCATCTTAACTGCGGAGCCATGTAACATCCCAAAAATGATGACGGACACAATTTATATATACAATAAATATGCAAAGAAATTTTAGAGGGAAAATTAATATAGTGTATTATTTTTCATCAATCAATAAGAAAATGTAGCTTTCGTTAAATACTGGTTCTCTTTCCCTCTTCTCCTTTCCATGGCAATACTTGACATAAATGAATATTCATATTGACCATTATTGAATAAGATATTTCTGTTATCAAAACTATTTCTAACAGCAAAACCTAGAAGGGGTGATGGCTCTTCTCTCATGTGCTCGATATGAATATATAAATATTCATATTGACCATTATCCAATAAGATATTTCTGGTATTAAAACTATTTCTATCAGCAAAACTTGGAAGGGGTGATGGCTCTTCTCTCATGTACTCTGCAGTTTGGGAAATTCTTGGGCAGCATAGAGAGTTGTAATGTTAGCAGATGACCACTAGTGCGTTGTTAATTTTAAGCCATAGGTATTTTCATCTACCCTTAACAAATAAATATAATATTCTAACAATACATATAGGCCTATCTTATATTTAGCTTTGTTGTTCCAATGAAGTAAAATGGGGAAAAATCCTCTTTAATCTGAGAATATGCTTTTGTTAACCCATTCTTAGGATATTCCTACACTCAATTAATCCCACTTTCTCTCATTTTGTTCTATTTCCTAGCAACCACTCTACACTCTTCTTTGATGTAATCTATTGCAGCTAAGACAGATAAACCCTAGCTTAATTTACTTTTGAATTTTCACCAAATTGGATTTGCTTCCAAACCGCAATACTCACCACAGTACCAAAGGATATTTTAAGATCTGATGAAAGATTTTTGCCTTCACAAATAATTGAACAATCCTTTCATATCCAGATCCTCAACTAGGTCAGCACAGCTACAGGATAATACCATTTCACACTAGTTACACCTTTTTATTTTATCATTGATATAATGTCTTAACTCTTACTGGTTTTGCCACCAAGTGAAAATCCAATATGAATGTTTGCCGTGTTGAAATTTGAATACTATTCACTGGGGGGGGGGGGGGTGTTAAAACAAATCTTCTGGGACTTTTTTGGATAGTAAAAATAATTTGTATTCACAACTTATATGTTTAGCAACATTTGTATAAGAGTCATTGGTCCAAATCACACTGCAGAATTAATCAAGGCTGAGACCACTTTAACTGCCCTGGCTAAATGCTAGGCAATTGTGGAAATTGTAGTTTTATGAGACATTTAGGCTTCTCTATCAGATAGTTATAGTGCCACAATAAACTACAATTCCCAGACTTCCCTAGCACTGAGCCAGGACACTTCAGTGGTCTCAAACTGGATTATTTCTGTAGTGTGTTTTGGACCAGTGACATCATAGTAGGATGTCCACTATGATAACATAAAGTGCAGAAAAGTAGCTACCCTAAATATTGCTGAATGAGCAATCCTGCAACAGGCTCATTTACTCCAATCATGTCACTATGTTTATTTATCAAGAGATTAAATTATGTAGTTACATCCAGTCTATAAGCAGAGGTCCATTCCAACAGCAAATCTGCCAGCAACTTATTCAACCAATTAAGAGAAGAAATCAAAGAAGATAATGCAACATACCTAATTTATCCTTGTCCTGCAGTTTCCTGTAACAATAATATGCAACAGAATCTTGGTGCACCTTTGAGACTAACTGTGGGGGAGAAATTGTACCATAAGCTTTCATAAATTCAGTTTACTTCCTCAAATGCATAGAGTGTGCTGATGACCAGGAAAGACCTTTATAGATTATGTGAATATCTATGGAAATGCAAAACTTGTGGGTAGGGTGAGTAACAATTTGAGTTTTAACTATGGTCCCTGAGGGACAAAGGTATGCGTAAAGATGTTACCCAAGGCGAGGGCCCACAAGTTCTGGATTTCCATAGGTATTCATACAGTCTATAAAGGTCTTTCCTGGGCATCAGTTCACTCTGTTTAGCTAAGAAAGTAGACTCAGGGGTGAAACAGATGGCCCCCTAAGGGCTAGTGTGATGTTGAAGGAGCTGGATTGGGGCCACAGCAACTGCATGCCATGGCCCAAATCTGGACAGCTTCTGCCACAAATAGGAGCGAAAACAGTCAGCTCCTATTTAGGGCAGAAAAAATCTGCCCCTTCGCCTCTAGATCTGGTGTCTGAACAAGCACCAAAGTCACCTGGTGTGTAATCACTGGCACAGCTTTTGGGCAACTCAGGGGCATGGTGTGTCTAAATGCCATGCCTCCAAACTGGCTAGAAGCTGGCTTTCGTCCCTGAGTCTACAAAAGCTCACGCCACCATTTCTTTTGTACAGTTAATTCTCAAAGATGCTGCAAGATCCCTTTGTACACTGTACATTACAGACAACACAGGTATGTCCCTAAATTATAAAAGTTAGTGATTGATCAAACTGGAGTAGGTAGATCCTTGAGGGATGACTTAAACATTCAAAAATAGCTCCACTCTGGTTCCAAACAGGAAGATAATGTTTTAATAACTTCCTAAGGGGGGAAAATCTGACACACACACATACCATGTGTGTATTTTAATTCCTGGCTTTTTTTCTTTTAGAGCTCTGACATTTATCTGAAGCCAATATTTTTAGTAACAGAGATGTTTATGTCTTAAAAATTAGAAGTCTGGGCAAAAGACAACTGCTTATACCCGGCGATTACTTCTTTCCCAGAGAGGCTGTATGCTAAGCTTCTGACATACACATATAAAATAAAATAAACTCCTAGCACTAGTGACCTTTAACAGATCTTTCATGCATTACTCTTTGGGAAGCAGTTTACCCTGAAGACACAGCAAACGTCTCTGAGGAGGCTGTAAAATTTCCAGCATCTGCAAGGACAGCTGGTTTGGTGGTTAGAGCATCTGCCTCCTTTGGATTATGACACTGTATATCACCCAGGGAAACTGTATCATTGTGATGCACAAATCCAAATCCAAGCCATGACAGTAATGGAGGTGTGGCAGTTCATTGTGTTTATGGAAAGCTTGCAGCACTAAAAGCAATATTGTTAAATATCCTATTTATCACCATAGAACATAAGCAAAATTATGTTTTTTTTATTTTTAGTACTGATCAGGAAATGAGATAGAAAATAATATGTAAATACAGAAGAGAAATTAAAAATATAGTCAGGACTTTGTATCCATAGATTCTGCAACCATGGACTCTACTATCCACTGCTAGAAAATATTTTTTTTAAAAAAAACCCTAAAACAAAATTTTGATTTTGCCATTTCATATAAGAGACACCATTTTACTACCCCATTGTATAAATCAGACATGAGCATTCATCAAGTTTGGAATCCATGGACAAACAGGGGGAGGGTAGGCCTGAAACCAAAGGCTCACTATATATTCAAATATATTAAATATTGCCTAATTTTTGGCTTTGAATAATGGTTACTACAGTATACAAAACAAGACACAGAAGATGACTTCCCCTTTCTGCACTCATATACCATATTTCTATACATTTGGAGTGCCTTTCCACAAGCTAAATTATTCCCCTCTGTTTCTCTGAAACAGAGAATGAAGGCTCTTACACTAATCTAGTAGAAGTGTCCTTTTTTTCCTTCTCTTCTATATGTTGCTCTGCCTTTCAAAACCAGGTTCTTGTTTATAATAATAATAATAATTATTATTATTATTATTATTATTATTATTTAATTATATTCCACCCCTCTGGGTGAGCAATATTTATTCTTTCAGGGAAAGGTAGCCCCAGTGCCAATGGTGATAACAGCCACTTGTTTGTTAGCTTGCTATCACCAGCTGAAAAATTAGTAGAAAAGGTAATGAAGAGGGTGGGAACTAGAATTAGGAATAAGCCAAGCTACTCTCCTGGATCTGAGTAATAGTGAGAAGAGCCCATCTGACCTAAGTGCCCTATAGCTGAAAAAGGTATCCTTCGATTCTCCTATTACAATCTATGGTAGCTGTTATGGGGATCATCTTTTGATTGTTATAGACACTCTTGATTTTAAAAGCTGCAGTATCACAATGAAATGCAACATGGGCATCTATTATACAGTCAACTTTTCATATCTGCAGGGGATCCATTCTGGACTCCCTCCCTCATGGATAAGAAAAAACATGGGACCTCAATTCCTGTTGTCCTGAGTGGTGGCACGATGTGTGACTGGCCACTAGTGTGGCTGCATATATGCACCACCATTAAGAAAAACAGGGCTTGCTGACCACAGATGCTCTGATCCACGGGTGGCAAGCCCACAGACAGTAATAGCCTACTTTATCAATGTAGAGCATGCAGTCTAGAAAATACAGATGTCCTGCTGGACTAAGATGGCAACTCCAAAGAACAACAGGTGACTTTTTAGTGGTCACTTCTGTTGCTATGGTGCAAGTGAAAAACATCCTGCTCACTTTGTTGCATAACAAAAGACACGAAGATACTGATGAACAATGAGTAGTAACTATTTGCACCAGCACCAGTGCAGGATTTCTCAGAAATCAAAATACAAACTTTAAAAGAGGGGCTTTCTTCTGGGATGCAGATGTGGAGGCAAAGGTTTCCTTCTTTATTCCTGCTCTGATCTTACTGACTTTCAGCCCTTTTTGCAAACTGATGCAAATTCAGTTTTTAAAAAATGTGCATGTTATAAGCAAGGCTTAATATAGGGACTCATATAGTTCGATTTGTGGGGAAGAAACAACTGGACCTCTGCAGTTTATGACCCACCAAGCAAGAACTAGTGGACTTCTAAAGAAGGGAGATGCAGATGCATTAACTTTTTACAAGAGAAATGTACATAAAATGTGGGCATCTTTGTATGCAGAGAAATACAGTTAGCAGAATGCCACCTCTCTGTCTTGTGAACCAAATCTACAAGTATTACAATCTCGTCTAATATACTGTCTTAGATTAGAAGCCCATAATCAATCCAACGAACAGGAAATCAATAAATGACCTCAATTGCTCTTTATCAGGAAACATGCTGTTGCTTAATATATTTTCAAATCAGCAGAGAATTTGTGATTTCATAACAAGAGAGTCTCCTGAGATATATAGCATGCACACAACCATGTCAAAAGAGACTTAGAGAAATAAACTGATAGCCATGCGTCATGGACAAAAAAGTAATTGCAGAATATTAACCTGGCTGAGTAGGACACACAACAGGAATCTAATTACTGGCTGTGTATGGAAATATTTAAAAACAGTTAAGTTTTTATTATACTATGTATCAGAGGTGCATAGGAATCTGGGTTTAGGAAAGGAAGAAGCACTAGGGATCTCACTGGAAATATCAGAGAATTCCAGAAAATCAGAGAATTCCAGGGGGGGGGGGGAATCACCATGTGCTTTATAGACTACTTCAGAGCCTTTTACTGCATAGATTGTGAACAGTTATGGGTATCTCTTAAACCAATGGGTGTACCATTGAACTTGATTATCGTGATGTGTAATCTGTACATAGGGCAAGAGGCTACAGTTAGAACAAAATACGGATAGCTAGAATGGTTTCACAGTCAGAAAAGGGATCAGACAAGGTTGCATCTCATTACCTATTAGTTTAACTTATACGCAGAAAATATCATTTGCAGAACAGCAGACACAGAGAAACGAGGAGTAAAGATCAGAGAAAGAAATATCAACTATCTAAGCTATGCAGATGGCACAATACTACTAATAGAAAACAACAAAAAATTAAACAATTACTAAAGAAAGTCAAAGAGGAAACTGTGAAGACAGGCTTAACCCTGAACCTCAAGAAAACAAAAATAATGGCCACAGAGGACTCACAAAAATTTAATCTAGAACATGATGAAATTGAAATAAAGATTTTCCATACCTTGGCCAAATCATCAATCAAAATGGAAATTGCAATCAAGAAATCAGAAGAAGACAAGGACTGGGAAGATCCAGATCATAAAAAGCAAAGATATAGCACTGATCACTAAAGTAAGGATCAACCAAAGCACTGTATTTCCCATCACCATGTATGGATGTGAGAACTGGACAATGAAGAAAGCTGACAGGAAGACAATACACTCATTTGAGATGTGGTACTGGAGAAGAGAGCTGAGGATACTGTGGATGGTCAAGAAGACAAACAAATGGGTATTGGAACAGATCAAGCCTGAGCTGTCCTAGAAGGCAGGATGACCAAAGGCAGGCAGGATGAAGCTGTTGTATTTCAGACACATCATTAGAAGGCATGGCTCACTGGAGAAGACAATAATCCTTGGACAGGATAGGAGAAAAGGATGCAGATCTCATACCAAATGAATAGACTCAATCAAGGAGGCTATGGCCAGGAATCTGAACGAACTACGTGAAGTGGTTGAAGACAGGGGTCTTGGAGGTGTCCCATCGAAGTGGTCACCATTCATTGAAAGCAGTTAACAACAAATAAACAGAAATGTACAAAATTGCTGCTGCTTTTCAGAAATAGAGAAAAGCAATTGTGATAAAAGTTGAAGAACAGAGGGAAAAAAATATGTCACCAGCATTTATAGTTCGCCAATAACCCCATAGAGAAGCGGAATAAATAATTTATCAAGCAGATAGGAAAATACTACAGGCACAGTGACAATGAGGTTATCTTCCCTGACGTATAGTTGTGCAGTTAATGTTTTTCCTCCACAAAAAAATAACAGTGGATGAGTAATCATGAGTAATCATGTACAGTGGAAGACCATGAACTGGAATGCACTGAAATCTAGCCTCCTGAAAAATGGAACAATGGAACTTACTGTGAAGGTTCCCTTTCTGCAGCAACACGGAGGATATATTGGAGCCGATTTTTGCTTCTCCCACACACTTTGGAAGCAGGACTTTTAGCCTCAGTGAGAGAACTAGCCCTATCTCCTAGTGAAGGGATAACAAGCTCTAGCCCAACAACCAATGAAGAGATAACAATTCACTCTCCCCACAGGACAACATGCATTTATCAAGACAACCCGCAGAACAGAGTACATAGAAAGGCAGAAAAAAAAACCCACCAATATAGGTGGGTAGGGTACCTTCCCCTATCAGTGCAGAAAAAGAACCTTCATGGTAACTACCAATGTTCCATTTTCCAGCAGTGAAAGAAGGGCATCTGGGAACCAGCACCTACATAAGCAGTTCACACAAGGCATATAAGTCTCAGTTCCACAATCAATGAGATACCACTATCAATAGTGTTCATCTAGCAAAGGCTGCATCAGTACTCACCTATCAAAGGCTGATGTAGTCAAGACAAACTTGTCTATCTTATAATATTACACAAAGGCATAGAATGACACCCAAGCAGCCACCTTACAAAAGTATACCAAATGCATTGAAGTACTAATGCAAAAGATGTAGCTGCCCTACACGTGGAATAGACCTTAATTGCTTCCAGGATCACTACTGAACTGGCCATGTATGCCATCTCACTTCATCACTGCATCTAAACAAGGTTGGAGTGGACACATGCCTCCCCTTTGTGGCTTCCTAGAAAGATGCAAACAAACCGATTTTTAAAAAGACTCCATCCTAAACAAATAAAATTTCAACACGCTATGAGCATCTAATCTATGCCAGCCCCTCTCCTTTTGCACCTTCAGGTTAGGGCAGAAGGATAACAATATAACTTCTTGAGAATGATGAAAAGTGAAATTCATCTTCAGAACAAAAAAACAGATCTGAGTACCACTGACTCCTTGTGAAACTCGCACAGTTCTTTGCACACTGACAAAGCTCCTAATTCAGAGACTCTCCAGAGAGTATCGACTAAAAAGAGCACCTTCTGAGTGAGAAACTTCAGTCCATTAGTCTCATCAGCTCAAAGGACAACTGTTTCTACAACAAACAAAGACAGAAATCCCAAGTGTAAATCCCAGGTGGTAAAACAATGCAGGGGGGATTTAACAATGTCATTTCTTTTAAAAATAAAATTTTAAAAACTGTACATGTGGGTAAGCCAAAATCAGCATGCCTCTTTTTTCTTTCAAGATGGAACCCAAGGAGGAACAAGTCATTCTAAGGTGCTTAAACTTAGACCTGCCTGTAAAAAAGCCACAATTGAATCAACAGAGGCTGTTCAAGGACACCCCCCCCCCACACACACACATTACACTTACAAAATGCATGTCATGGAACATCATACAGATGTTTTGTAGACAGTCTCCTGGTGGAAAGAATAATCTGAATCACAACATCCTGATTACCCCTCAACTGAGACTCAAACAAGTACTTCAGGACACCTTTCCTTTCCATAGCTATGTTGGTACTTGAAAGACTTTCTCATTGTTAATGGTCTTGTAAGCTTCTTTCAGTGATATGTGAAATATGAAATCCCTCCAGTGGGAGGCTAGGTTGGTCCCTCTCTGCTCTCCTTTTCCCAGAAGGGAAAGACCTTTATATTTAGACAGACTTTTGACTATTAACTACTTGTTGCAGAAGCCTATTTTTAAAGGGTGTGATCTGCACCTTTAAATGTTTTCAAACTTCTTTTAAATTAGTGATTTTTGGCAAGATAATTTATTTAATTTTTTAAAAAAAAACTCTTTTTATTATAATTATTGGCCCTTAACAAAATAAAAAAACAGCTGTATTATTATTCAGTGAGGTGCCTTGAGTCCCCTGAGAGAAAGGTGGCATTTAAATAAAATAAATATATCAGTACCATAAGTCAAAAGGCAACTCAAAGGCTCATATAGGGCCTCATTCTCACTATGATTTAAACCAATTTGCAAAGCGGATCAGACTGGATTATATGTCCCACGTTCACACTTGAGCCAACATGTGTCCTGATTGTGTCCAGGCTAATTTGGGGCTGAATCAGGGTGAATCAGCATAAGTCCTTCTGAACCAGTTCTTTTGAAAATGGAAATGTTAGCATTTATTTTGAAAAGAACCAGTTTGCAACAGCTGTGTATAAATGTGAACATGTTTCCTATCCCATTCGATTCCCTTCAGGAGGGAGGGACAATGGGCAAAGGGTGGACAGAGGGGTGGTACCCATCTCACCACAGGTCTTGGCAATCTGCCATTTTCCCCTCTAAGTGCTGCCATGGGATTGTCATGAGGCTTCTTCTGTGGAGCTGTGGATTTCAATTTCCAGCACAGCCAAGTGTTCCCTTTAAATCACATCATGATCAAACTGTACAGCTGTTTTCCAGTTCTGCCGGAAATTTTTCAAGAGGCAGGGCAAGTGGGAGGGGGGTGTTCCTTGGTGGGAGGCATGGTGTAGCATGTTTTTTTAAAAAAAGAAATGAAATTTCTGTGAACTGTCGCTTTTTCATGGGTTCAGGAGAGCGAGTCATGGGTTCCGTGAAGGGAATTTTTCCTTGGCCTGGTATGCATTGATCTGTGAGTGCCTGGCCCAGATGTCAGGGAATTTGAGGGGGGAGTCCCTATGGGACAATGATGTAGTGTGCTTTTTAAAAAATAATTTGACAGTATCTGCACATTGTTGCATTTGTATGGATTCATGGGAGAGAGTCCCGTCCCATGGTGGGATTTCTTCCCTGGCATGGGTGCACCAATGGGTGTCATAGGGGATTAAGTCCAGGGATGGGCACATCCATGGGTGCCATCGGGGAATACCCCCAGGGAGGGGCACATCTGTGGGTGCCATGGATAAGTCTACCCAGGGATGGTAGCATCCATGAGTGCCATGGGGGATTGAACCCAGGGATGGGTGCATCCATGGGTGCCATGGATCAGCTGTTGCTCCCATAGAAATAAAACTCACCCTGCACTCTCTCTGCTTCTAGCAACCCATTCCCAGTCAGGGAGCAGAAGTGGGGAGAAAGGTCCATGTGTGTTTCTGACTATGGATCAGCTGTTGCTCCCATAGAAAAAAACTCACCCTGCACTCTCTCAGCTTCTAGCAACCCATTCCCAGGCAGGGAGGGAAAGAGGAGGAGGAGGAGGGGGGGGAGGAGGAGGGTGTGCATCTTACACACACACACACATACATAAACACATACACACACAGAGGTCCATGGACGTAGCAACAGCTGATGTGCATGGTCATGCCTCTGAGTGCTTGTGTAATCAGAAACACACACATGTGCATCATATGATTGACATTAAAAAAAAGACCCAGTATGAATCGAACATGTCCAAGATTTAGAATCCATTTTGTTGCAGTGCAAAAGTGAATGTGAACTGCGTTAAATAGATACAGAGGCATTTAGTAATGGAAAATGTAGTGTGAACTTCGTTTCAGTTCCGATCAATTCTGTGATCCTACATCTATTCGCCTAAAAACCGGGGACATCTGCAAGTGTGAATGATCCCATAAACACACACAACATAAGCTGCAAGCCAGCACATACAGGATAAACCTTGGATTGGAAACATCCCCTTTCCTTTTTGGAGAACTTCTGCTCCATCATTTTTCTCCCTCAAGTATCCCTCAAGTTTCTCCCTCAAGAAAAGGAAAAGAATGACTGATGGACTCAACTGCCCAAAGAGCCAAGCAGCAGTACTTTACTTAACAAAAGGAAGCAACATCCGAATCAATCATCCTGCCTCAGGCAATCTTCATGTCAATAGTGTAATATTGCTTGGGTGCAGATGTCTGGCTGCTGGTACCATTCTCTGTCTTAGGGTATTTATGCCTCCTATTATATTGATTACTTTCCTACATCATGTCATTTAATAGCGATGATTGGCAGTTGTATTCCTTATTTCTTTTCACAGGTGGTCACGCAATGATTTGATCAGAGAGGCCTTTTTTGTCTTCCAATCATTAGTCTGCATTCAACAGTTTTCCCTCTTCTAAACAGATTCTAGTACATCCTGGAATTCTATGTAGTGTGCATGCATTCACATACAGTACATACAAATATGTCCTTCAGGGATGCTGTGTAAATACAGTCAGTTTGCCAACAGTGCCCAGTGTATAGACTACTGGGCCTTGTTTTACTTTTGTTTGAGAAGATCCACAATTAAGAACTTTGGAAAAGCATCCATTAATTTCAACTTGTTTATCTTTACATTTAAAAATGCAGAGATCTAGATCAACAGTGTGTTTACAAAACATTTTCTTCTAAAACAAGGTATAGATGAAATAGTGCAGTCTCTATTCTCTCATTAGCATTAAGTTGTTCATTTAATCCACACCACCTCTGTGTTATCACTGCAAAGGTAACTCTGCTTCATAAATGTACATCAGACTTTAGAATTAGGTATTACTACTTTTAAAGTATGTTCACATATTGTCATAATACTTTGTATTTATAAAAAACCAATGGAAAAAGCTAGCTGAACTCAGAACACTGTGTCTGAACATTGCTGCATGGTTACAGAAGAGTGCCATCTTCTGTTCATTTCTTTCTGTACAACTGATGACTAATTATTATAGCAACAGTTCCTCCCTATAAAAGTACCCTTCCCACAAAAATCCAATTCCTCCTAGAACTTTGTTTTTTTAAAAAACAGATATCATTGATTGGCTCATTTTCAATGTACCATATAGCTGCTTGTGTTCTGCATCAAAATAAAAGGCACATTTTGCATATTCTTCACTTCTGCCTATATACAAAATGCAACACAGATGTATACCACCATATGGACGAAAGTTGAATTAAGAAATCAAATGGGACTACAGGGAGACACTGCTTCTCTTCTCACACTGGAGGGGAAAAATTGTACCCACAGCTGGAGTTTAGATGAGTTGCCTTCTATAAAATATTAATAAGCATATTTCACTGCATGCTCATTAAAAATCAATGCCTCAGACTAAAAGGAAGCTGCCAATGTATTACAAAGTCTGACACTCCTATAAGCATTTTTAAAAAGTCTGTTAGAGGAGCAATTAGTGCCCTCCATCAGGGGCACCCATTTGTGCATGAGGAAGAAGCACAGGAATATGGGTACAAATGGCATGGCAGCAGCCAATTGATTTGGTTCCTGCTGAGGATGTATTGCCCTGGGTAGCTCAACGTGATTAGATAGAGGAGAGGCTTCCCTATCCTACTGTGTTCTGTGAAGCTACAGGAGGGCAACAGAAGCAAATTCATTGGAGGTAAATATTAGTTTATAACCCAGCACCCCATGCCATACTGCATTAAATACTAGTCTCATTAGCAAAGCAGGAGAAGTCTTCCAGCGGTGACTTCTTTCCTGTAATTTAGTTCGGAGAGGAAATGAGGATGTTAGAACTTGGATGAAATGTGTAGATCAGCGGTGGGTAACTTTCTTGGGTGAAACAACACATCGGACTCCCTGAGAACTCAGTAGGGCATAAACCACAGTTGATACTCCAGCTATTGCCACCATGTAAACTCAGGAGCTGCATCCTGTGCCAGCTCTCTATGAAGCAGTCTGATGCCAGAGTGACCTCCTGCACATCAGAGTCAAGTAGGTCTGCGGAGCAGGCTTTTTCCTTCCCTTCTTGAAGAAAAGGCTGCAAACACCACTTCTATGGTGAAGCTACATCAACAAATTTTGGTTATATGGTTCTGCTTTTGCATGGATGATAATGCTATCTATGTTAAGTGGGGCACTGGGAGATTTGTGTGGGTCACATGCTATATATCCCTGTTGTAGATTAACACTGCTTCCCAAAACCTTGGTTAACAATCATAGTAGGGAGCTGGATTAAAAGAGAGTGCCTGCTGCACACTCGAGAAACACATCCAGCAAGCCACACTTAGGAGTGAGAGGAAACACTTTTTTAGTGAGGAAATAGCAGTTAGTCACCCAGCAGGAAGGACACGGCAACTCTTCCTAGCACTGATAGAAAAGCATACACATGGAACACTTGGTATTTATGCTCTAGCAAAAAGTGATGGCAAGAAGCCTCTCACATGTCCTGGGAAACAGCTGAAAAGAAGGGCCTTCCACAGTGCAGCTTGGGTGGTTTGCATTAATACATTTCACATTTCTCCACATTTCAGATCACAGGGCCATAGGTGTTTGTGTGGTATGAATGGAGGGTATCCATCAATCCCTAGCAAATGGCCAATAATAAATGATATGACCCTCCTTTGCGAATTCTTGTGGAGAATGGGTGGCTTCTTCTCTTTCAGTGTGTTGGCAAGCTATGATTCAAAAAGTCAGTAAAAGAAACATGTCAGCTAATGAAGACTTCTATTACAGAGCAACTTGTACAAGCAGTCTGTATGACTAGCAGAAGGAATGAAGGCTTTATCACAACTGATGTAATGAGACATTATCTCCTGTCTCATTATTTTGTTTAAGCACACTGACTTACTGGACAGACCGTTGTCGCTCAGTGGCAAAGCACACACTATGTCTGCAGTCCCTGGTATTCCAATGGAAGCTGGGAAGATTCCAGTCTAAAACCTGGAAAGGCACATCCAGTGAGTGCAGATGATATGGAGTTAGGTAAGCCAATAACGGACTTGGAATAAGACAATGTCCTATGTTCCTATAAGAGAATTCAAAACAGAATGACACATAGGTCTTGCTTTCAAGGGAGGAAATGAAACAACCTGGCAATTATATCTGACTGAAACAATATTTGAGAGCCTAGCAAAGACTTCAGAGACACTTGAGAAACCATAGCCCACAAAATTACTACAACAAATTGAAACTTTGATAAATCTTTTCCAAAATATAAAAGTACTTAAATAAAGTTAATGTTAAAAAGCAAGAACATCACTTTAGCACTGAAGTGGCATGAACTCACGGGCACAATATATTTTTGATAGCGGTTCTATACCAAAGGAACTGTTAACATTCTCTAGTAGTATAAATAAATAACGACATACCATAGCAATTATTAGATGTAGCCAGCTGTAAGTACTAGCAGTACATGGGAGACCATTTTCCATGACAAAAGGGTCTCTCATGAATAGTGTAAAGGAAATAATCTAGCTAACCTGAGTTTTCCCACACCATTTTCACACTGAATTTCTGCTGATACTTTATCACTGAAATTAACTTCTGTAAGACAGAGTGGCTATAGCGTGTGCTTCTGATTAATATTAGTGTTAATCTTACAACAGAGTAATACAAGCAACATAAACTGCCTCAGTTTATGTCCCAAAGATACTGTTCCTATTTTTTGTCTTTAGTTGTCCACAGAACACTGCTTTCACTAAAATCAGAAGCAGTTGTTTATACAGCTGTTTATATAGTATCATCAATGCTTTACAGAAGAACAGTATCAGAAGACTAGTTTCTGACCAATAGGCTGTTCTAAAGATTACTAAAGAAGGAGTGCAAGTCAAACACAAAAGAAATGTAACAAAGAAAGAAAAAGTATGAAATGTAACAAAGGGATGAATATTAACACACTTCTATATCAGGTTTTGAACAACTAGATCTACATGGGACTAAATAAAAGTGTCTATGTAGATTTAACTGCTATGGCAAGATGCCACTTCAATAGGTAGTACCCTTTCCAAGCCTGATGCCCTCTACATGTATTAGACTCAAATTTCCACCATTACATGCAGTGACATCATTGGGGAGGGGTGCAGCCTACACTAGAAGAAGGGTGATACCCAGTTGGGCCTCTTCCCACTATGGGGTGAGAAGGGACAAGTGCACCCCTCCCAGCTTCACCATGGCAGCCACTGCTTCCTCAGGGAGAGGCTGCCACAGCAGCAAAGCACAGAGAAGGCCAAATGCACTCAGCTCAACAACCTCATCATGAAGATGCCACTGCCACTGCGCAAAAGAGAAGCATGCCCAGCCCTGCTTTGCTATGACAATCTCCTCATGGTTGAAGCAAGGGAGAAGGGGTGAGTGCACCCTTCTGGCCACCAGCACCCCCTAGTACTTCCCCCTGCACCAGGTGCCACCAGGTGTGGGAATGCCACTGATTACATGCTAACATGGCCATTGGTCATGTTGCTTGGCAATGATAGGAACTGCAGTTTAACACATGTGGAAGACACCAGGTTGTTGAAGGCTGGGCTATAGTGTTGGCACAGAGTTAGAAAAAAACCAAATTCAGATCCCTACTCAGGCACAGCTGTGAAGCTCACTGACCTGACCCAGTCATTCTCTCCAGCTTAATCAACTGCCTAGACTATTCAGAGAATCAGCTGTCTGTGTATGTGCATGGCTTCAAGTCACCTCTTGATTTATAGAGACCCTAATGATTTCATATACTTTTTTTACTCAAGAAATACTCAGAGACCATTGCCTCTCTATGAAATGTTATCATACCGGCACCTGATATTCCAGGGTGGTTCCCTATTCAAGTACCAGGCCTGACTTCTGCTTAGCTTCCAAGGTCAGATGGGATCTGGTGACTTCAGGTAATTTAGGCACCTTCAGGAATGAACTGGGGACAGGTATTTTCCCATGCATGCACATGATAATGTAGAATATGCAATAATAATAATAATAATAATAATAATAATATCCTGAGCTACATGCTATACTTGCTCTGAGTTTTACCATTTTGTTTTAAGACATTAGAGATCATTACCACACAGGTGATACTACATGTGTCATATAAAAAGAATAAGACTGCTTGACTGCAATATTATACTGCACTGCATCATGTGTTTTATATAAAATGTAGCATATTCAACAATAGACAAAATACATAACAGCTATATAGATGTTTCCAAGTCCAAGTCCCTTCTAATGCAGAATGTATATAACTCCCATTATTACCAGAAGAAGATCCCATTCTATTATACATACATTTTCCACCTGATTCTAGAGCTTATTCTAGAGCTCACCGAGCTATGACTGTGAGGCTCATCAGCAATATAGACTCTGATTTCTTGTCATGTCACGGAATTGTCACAATTAGATGTTACTTTAACATTGTTCTCTTCCTCAGGACACATGTGTCAGCAGATGCAAGTGGAGGGTACAATAAAACAGAAGAGACTATCCTAAGGACACAGTGTCACAACTCTGTATTTCATATGGTGGGAAAAAAGAAAGAGAGAAGATCCTCAGTATTGTATCAGAAGTATCAGTAATGTCTGTGACAAAATCCCAAAATTTTTACACATCTGATGGTTCTATTATAATTTAAGACTAAAAACTAATTTCACTCAGTGTGATAATACACATTGTAAATGGACAATGATAGTACGTATAGTTCTGAATAATTTGCAACACTTGGCTACTAACATAAGCAAATAAATCCCACCTACTCCCCATACTCCTATGTAATTAAAGAGAGAAACATACTGAGAGATTGGATGGGGAAAGGAAAGAGGAAATGCAGACTGCATTGCAGTAAGGTTTTAAAACCAATAGTCAAGTACTGTATTATTAGAGCTTGGCAATCAGGATTTAACCTGGCCAATGTCAATTGCATAAGTGACTTTATGTTACCAACATGTCTTGATTGAATTAAGGCGACAAGAGTGACCATTGGTTAAGAGACCTTGGTATGGATCCAATTCAGTCAGACCCCTTTTAGAAGGAAGCAACCCAGGCAATTATTCTGGGCTTCACACATGGAAGAAAGTGGACCATATTAATTTGACAAACAGTATATACAAACAGAAAAATAGAACTGACAGAAGGTGGAGTGCAAAGGAAGGGTGGCCTCAAATGAACTTTTAATTGCTGCGTGTTGAATCCAGTATAAGATAATGCACACACAAGCTAGGTGAAAGGGAGAGGAAGAAAAAAAATGGGATGTGATAGCATCTTTATGACTAACTGGTTTTTATTTTAGCATGTGCTTTCATTGATATTTAAACCACTCCTTCAGATGCAGTTTTTGCTGCTGCTGCTGCTGCTGCTGCTACTGCTGCTGCTGCTGCGTGCCTTCAAGTCATTTCCAACAAATGGAAACCCTAAGATGAACCTATCACAGGGTTTTCTTGGCAAGATTTGTTCAGAGGGGATTTGCCTTTGCCCTTCACTTGAGGCTGAGATAGAGTGACTTGTCCAAGGTCATCCAGTGGGTTTCCATGGCTGAGTGGGAATACAAACCCTGATCTCCAGAGTTGGACTATAACACTCAGACTACTACACCATGCTGGCTCTTTTTTCCCCTCCTTTTTTCTTCCTCCTTTTGATACTGCAAGGGACTAACATGGCTACTTCTTTGAAAACAGGCCTCATGGTAAATGCAGAGCCCTTATCCCCACCACAAATGGCATGTATATACATTTGCCCATGTGCACGCACATCAACCAACAAAGGAAGCTCTCTGCAGAGAGACCTTGCTCATTTTGTAGCTCTCTTTGCTTAGATAAATGAAATGATCAAAAGGAAATTAATCAGAGTATTAACCTTTAGATCAAATTCCAGTTTTAAATGCATTGTTAAGCTGCAAGGAGAGTTCTATGCCACTTTTGGATTTCTTAGTAAAAACGGAGCAAATAATTGCAGCAGTGCAAGACAGTGCACAGACAAATCCACAGCCATTATCATGATCCAGTAGTTCAACATGCCATAAACAATATAAGCAATATTTTGGAGAAGATGAATTCTGAAAAGGGATAGCCTCATCACTGTAATTCATGCACTGGTAAACTTGCAATTAAACTAATACATTTTATCTGGGGCTCTTTCTGCCTGGTTCACAAAGGGCAGCTAGAGCAGAGCTATGTATACATCTTAGATCTCAATGTGTTGGCTGCCCATTAGCTAGCAAGCCACATTCAACATCTTGTTGTTCACATACAAAAAATGCTAAACACCTCCTAGCAGGGACAACAATACGGAAAAGAACTCTGCAGTTCCTCAGCTTAGTTGTTCTACAGCCAACAGCATGCCATAGGGTAATATCATTATTTTCATTGATGGAACTTCTCAGTGGTAGAACTCAAATTACACCTATACAGTTCAAGGTAGAAACTGCAGAAAGCAGTTAAGCTATCAAGAGTTGTTAAAACACTTTTTTGTTTGTCCAACCAATACTATGGACTTGCCATCCATGTATGTGAATATCTGTGGAGGGCAAGCCCAGTGGTAGCATGTACATACAGCCGCAGTGCTATTAAGGAGGAAGGGACTTCACCTGAGGGCCACCAGCTTTGGGAGGAGGAGGACCACCAGGAGTTCCGGGACTGTGGCCACGCACCAGGAGGGGATACAGGCACAGGATGGGTCAAGAGGAAGAGAAGGAGAACCTGGCACTTCTGTGGAGGGTGCATGTCAAGGAGAGCACAGAGTGCAAGGTGCACAGCCAGGGATCAGGGGTCTAAAGACTCTCAGAAGGAAGAAAGAGGAGGAGAGAGGCACCTGAGAGAGAGGGACCAGGGAATGGGGAAGACAGACAGAACCACCAGGTAAGGGAGCAAGGGCTGGCTGAGCCCCAGGCAGGAAAGCAGACAAGCAAAGAAGCAACGAGCCTGGTGGCGGCTGCTGCTGCTGCTGCTCCTCCTCCTCCTCCTGCTCCTCCTCCTGCTCCTCAGCATGCCACCAGACTCACTCTGTCCCAGACAGGTCCTAAAGGGGAGGAGGCAGACGTACCCTGACCACTTCCCCTTCTCCTGAAGTCCCGTTGAGGAGGAGGAGAAGGAAAAACAAAAGGAGATACCATATTAGGAAATCTGGATGGCTCAGATGGGGAAAACCAAGGCACTCAGCCATGATGGGATTGCCCAAAATAGGAATCAGTATTCTCTTCACCAAGGAATGTGATGGTGGGAGCTAGAGCTGGAAATTGCTTGCATACAACAGACAAAGGAAGCTTCCTTTTGAGAATGAAACTCTTCTTGTTTGAGGATTTCCATGCCAATTGTCCAGTCATTTCCACATATCTCATTCCATTCTTCTTTCCTAAAAAAGAAACATAACTCCTGGAAAAGCCATTTAACTCCTGAAACACTGCCCCTGGAGCCATTTCTTGCTATAAATACATGTGTCTTAACAACAGCAATTTAGTTTGTTTTGAAGCTGGACAGAAGCTTTGTTCAATTTCAGATGGATACCTCAGTAGGTGGACATTCCTATGTGTCACATGCAGCTACTGAGCCATCCTTATTCTGGTAACTAAAGAACTGGAGCTACACTTCAGAATCAGTATAGCAGTGCCTCTTTACAAACCTGAAACTCACTATCTTTACCTCCTTTGCATCAATAGTTCTTGTGTGTGTGAGAGTGTGAGTTTAGCAAGTATGTTGATTCCTTCCCCCCCCCCCTTTAATAAAAAAAACTAAACTATTTTGGAACAAGCTTCTGGAGTTCTCTGGGTTTGGAAGTGGTATATAAAGGCTTAAAATCTCAACTTTATGTTACCAAAGCCATCCCACTGCTTCCTATTGAGCTAAATCAATTTCCCCATTGAATATAATTTGTGCTTGCCCCCTCGGGACCTCCTGCAATTTAGGAAAACTATTTTTCTCTCTAATGCTTCAGAAGAAGAATCAGCTTCAAATCAGACATGTTTAAGTGCAGCAGAAGGCTGCATACCCACTTACACTTTCCATCACATTAGCAGATTATCTGTATTGCCCTTTTTATTCTCAGTCTGTGAGAACAAAGGCCTACCTTGGGGGTGGACAAAGCAGGGCCTCCAAAACTGGATTTAATGGCTCTCAATCCATTCAGTATCTTCACACTGCTTTTTTCTGCCCTCTCAAATGTGAACTACCTTTGCATGAACTCTCTAGAGGGCCTCCTGAACTATTTGCATCAAATTGGACTACTGAACACCTTTGGGTCCCCTTCCTCGAACCTTTTTTGCATTTTGTCTAGCTCTCAGAGGACTCCCCAAGGCAGGAAATTAGATTCCAAATATGCCACAGCTTCCATTACTGACCTGACCTGTTTACTTCAGTATTTTTTTTTCCCCCTATACGGGCTAATCTGATGATTCTAGGAAGTTTAAAAACAGGAGAGTGTACCAGTACCATCTCATTCATTAGGAACATGTACTGAGAAAAATACTTCCTTGGATACTGGATGTAATATATAGCCATAGTGACTTGATAGCTTTAAACTTTATGCATTTATCTCATCTCCTAATGTTCCAAATCACTAGTCATCAGTACATCTTCCAAAGGAAAAGGACTTTCTTCTGTCTGCCAAATCTATTAACTTCAGAACACAAAGAATGAATTCCACAGGGCTTATATATAAAAACTTATATTTCTTGTGCCCTTGGAAAATGACAAGGCACACCGGGTGAGTTTTGAAATTAAAAACTTAGGTCAGTGATGCGTATACCAAGTTTTACACTTCTATTTGTAAGGAGAATAGTACAATACAAACAGAAAAAATATTAAATCATCTGAGCTAAACAAAAGACATCTTCTAGGCCAGTTTTTATCTTAGGAATGAATACAAAGATATGAATTCACGTTATAAATGCATTTCCTTTTCAGATGAAACAACAATACTCAAATGCTTCACACCTTTCTGATAAATTGTCTTTACATTACAATGTAAAAGCAGCTTTTCATTCAATTGTTTCTCATAGATTGGGATCATGTTTGTTAGTCCCAGCTAAAATAAATCCATTCAATTAATGGTGAGTCAACACATAGGTAAATCCCACTTATTCAATGGGTCTATTCTAATCAAGACTAACAACAAAATTTAGACTAAAATGTGTTAACACTGCATTTCTGCATTATGATATAGTCTAGCTTTAGAAGTAACTGATGACATATGACTGGATTTGACAAAGTCATGAAAGCCAAATTTACGTGTCTATTAAAGTCTATACTTTATGACAGATTTGTCAGTTTTAATTTATTACTCAGGCATAACCTCATTCAATACTACCAATTACGCCAATATAACATTTTACAAAAAGATTTCTATCAAAAATTAATCATTGAATCATTGCTGGAATCTAATGTATATACTCAATTAACTCTTATCTTGTTCCCAAATTAAGACAAGCAGCAGGAGGATGCACTTTACAGCACATTACATACACTTTCTGGAGAAAGGAAGAGGAGTGCATGTTCTTGTACCTTTATGAAATGGTTAAAAATAATTATTATACATCCCTTGGTAATTCATATCTGCAAAGTCATGAGCTTCACCTTAAAAGGAGAACCCACAAAAAATACAACATGGAAGGTCAGGTGTGAAAATTAATTCAATAATGTTAAATGTCAGAAACAGATTTACTATATATACTTCACTGTAAGTTGTTTCATGTACACGTTGAGGGCAGATCTGAAGGCCAAAATTATGGATTTTGGTATGACCCAAGTTTAGAGATAGGCAGTTAGACAACATGCTGATAAAAATAGCTGCAGGAGGAGCTTCTATGCTACACAGAAATGTGGTTGCAGGACACTGGTAGGTAGTTGTAGATGTGGAGCACAGGAGAGGATAGACTGGGAGATTTAGAGGCCAAGGAGCAAGCAAAACACAAACCAAAGTAAAAAAGGTATCTGAAAAGATAAGAGAAAACGTTTCACATTAACCACCTAGACCTCCCTTTACCTTGTCAACTGGCCTGGCTTTCCATGTTTGTATAGGAGTTCCTCCCCTTGGCAAAAAGGTTTCCAGTGAGCTGCTACACAAATCTTGGGTGACAGTCCTTCATTCCCTTGCAACCTAAGAATCCTAGAATCCTTCTTCTATTTGCAGGTTCTTCCTTCTACATCCTCCTCCTCAGAGGGCATCAGTGGGGGATTTTTGGCCTTTTCTCTCCTCCGCCCAGCAGAGACTTTAACTGAGGCCTGTAGCTGGCTTTTATTCCTTCCGAAGGCCAGAAAGCTTAAGACATGCAAGGCAGTGACACTAGTGAGTGCTATTCTTCCACAACTGGATTAACACTGGCAGTATTTTTTTTAACAAACAAACAAATGAGTTAGGCCACATTACTTGAAAAATTGATTGAACTAATAATGTAAAGAGATAATTAACATGTTATTCCCAAGGTCTGCCAAAATAGACTATAAATAATCATGTCTGCGCATGTCTACTAAGGATTAGGTCACATTGAATTTCAACCTACAAATGCCTAGAACTATGCATGCATACGATTGTAGCCACCAGTATAGCTAAGATGACTGACCTGAGCAAGACATTCTTTGGGCATACCATGAGATGATGTGACTCAATGGAAAAGAAGATAACAGTAAAGTGGAAGTCAGTAAGAAAAGCCTGAGACAGCACTATAAGTGGACTGAGGACTAAAACACACCACAAAAATAATCCAGTTAGAGAATGCTTTAACTGCCCTGACTCAATGCAAGGGAATTCTGCGAACTGTAGTTTTGTGAGACATTCATCCTTCTCTGTCAGAGAGCTCTGGTGCCACAGTAAACTACAGTTCCCAGAATTCCTTAGCACTGAGCCAGGTCAGTTAAAGTGGTCTCAAACTGGATTATTTCTGTAGTGTGTTTTGCACCTGACTCACTAAAGGAAGCCACAGTCCTGAGTTTACAAGACCTGAGCAGTCCCGTTGATAGGCAGGGCCCTTGGAGGACTCATAGGGTCACTGTAAGTCAAAGCTGACTCAATGGCAAAGTAGTAGGGGTAGTATATTATAGACTAGTTCAGCACTTCCCAAATTGCTGATAGCAAGGCAAGTGCCATTGATAGTCAGGGCCCTTGGAGGGCTCAGTCACCATAAGTCAAAGCTGTCTGGATGATGATGATGATGAAGAAGAAGAAGAAGAAGAAGAAGAAGAAGAAGCAGCAGCAGCAGCAGCAGCAGCAGCAGCAGCAGCATATTACAAACTAGTTCAGAATTTCCCAAATTGCTGACAGCAAGGCAAGGCACACGTGATTGCAAGGCACACATTTTCCTTTCTTAGCAGTTACAGCATACTGTCACCAGCACAAAGTTCAGAAGTGTTCAGAATAGGGAGACTTCTCTATACATTTACAAACCATAATTGCTAAGCCAGGTACAAAGGCCAAAACTAGAAATCCCTTCCAGACATTAAACAAACAAAATTCTACAAATACTTTCAACAACATCTGTAAGTGCACAATTGTGTAGGGTTAGTATAATGGCAGTAGCTACTTCTTTTGAAGTAAAATCTGTTCACACATTTTATGTTACATTAAAAGCATACATTTTAAAGTTCTATATCTCTTTATGTTTAGGTGATATTGGGGCATGCAAGGATGTTTGTTCATAAGAACAGAATAGCACATCTGCAATTATTTACAAATCAATGAATGGCAAATCTGCACTCAGGATAAAGTGCAATTACTGATATGGTTCACATTTTATGACAGCATAATAGCAGAGGGACAGAAAGAAGAGATGAATACATAGAAAGAGATGTATTTTTTACTTTTTTATTTTTTGCTTTAGAATTATATTGTGGATTCTCTCTTTTTTACAGAAGCACAATGCTGCCATTTTCTTTGCAAATAAATATGTTTTAGGACTCATGTGCAGTACATATTCAGTAAACAGCAAGATAAAACATCAACAAAATATTCCAAGTACTTAAAAACCTTTATCTTATTGTTAACTTTAAAGCTTTTTCTCAGGTCATAAATAAAAAATTAAAAGCAAAAATCTGAAAACAATACACCCTATGTTAAGTCAGGCAAATGGAGAACTGAGGTCAAAATAGTCTGTCTTGTCCCAAGGGATCCCTCACTAAACAAGTATTGTAGTGTAGGTCAACACAACCTGCCAACAACCTACCAACCAATCTTATCCATCCATCTGCAACATATGCAGCATATATTGGTTCAAATGTATTATTTTATATTAGACAACCAGGCACAACAGGATAAGTATTTGACTATTTTGTCTTTCCAAGTGAAAATGAATAATTTCTACAGTTGTCTCCCTACTACAGAGAACACCAGTATTTCTGCATAATTCTCAACCAGATTTCACATACCTTGAAGGGTTTTTTTTGGGGGGGGGGGGGGATTTTACATGCATTTTACATATAAGATTTGTGGCTTTTTTACACACAAAAAAATCCCACTCTTTCCAAATTGCCATATCTGTGTGTGTGTGTGTTTTCTGCAAGATTGCTAAAACAATGCAGCACATACACCAAAACACTAGAAACTTTATACAACAAAAATGTTGCACACACATTTGAAAAACATATTGCATAATCAAAATTTTATGCTGAAAAGAATGGTCTTTTCCACAAAATCATGTGCTTACCGTATATACCCAACTATAAGTTGACCTCATGTATGAGTCGTGAACATGTTTTGGGGCTAAAATTATGGATTTTTATATGACCTGTGGGTAAGTCAAGGGTAAAACCTAGGGGCATGTAACAAAAGATCTAAAGGATGAGGCAAGGAAAAACAATGCTTAAAAAACTTACAGAATTCTAGCAGGCATAACTGTTCATGCTCACACTAAACTCTGGATGGATGAAAAAATAGAAGGGAGGCAGTGCTTCTAGGACAGATTATGCTCTTGTCTTTCACCAGGGGATGGTTCCCTTTTTCATAAAGTGTAAGACTTACACTGGCCCGTGGATAAGTTGATGCACGTTTTTGGAGCCAATTTTTTTTACTAAAATTTCTAGACTTATACATACAGTATGTTTTTGTACAAGAGTGCTTTTTTTTTTTTTTTTTACACAAGATTCTTTGTGTAAGATTTTGTTATACAAAGTTTCTGGGTTTTGCATACAAAACAGCAAATTCTCATAAAGAACAAATGTGGCTTCCTGGAAATTGAAGGATGAAACAGATGGGGGCTAGGAGGGTTTTATGCAAATAAAATAAAATAAAATAAAAATTGTAGGGTTGTATGCAAAAACCAAACTCAGGCCAAAAGAGGTTTCAGGCTGCTCCAGTCATGATCGGGCCCCAAGCAGCCCAGGACCACACTGGATGGCCTGCTGTTCAAGTGAACCACTGCAGCGGTCCCAAACAAGCCACTGGCAGGAGTGGTTTTTCACCACTTCTTTTGCCAGCAGCTTCAGATTGCCTTAAGGGCCCCAGAGCAGGTCGTCTGCACACCACACTCCTGAAGTGGATGGAAGTTGCTCCTTTTGACCTGTTTGTTTCAAGCCCTGAGTTTGTTTTTTGCATAAAACCCTAAAATTTTCACACAAAAACATCACATGTACTTCTAGGCAGAATAATTTCCCAAAACACTTTGAGATGTGCATATGCTGGTAGAAAACGGCATAAATTCTCACCATTGCATTACTCTTTCCAACACAGTTTCCTGACTATTGGTAAACCCAGCAACCAGCTCCACTCTGCTCTCTGCCCAGGTCTTCAGTGTCATGCCTGCTGTTTGTATCCTGAACTAGGCTCATTGTTCAGTGCCAATTGATATTAAAAATTCATCTACTATACCATTAGAACTTGGGGTTTTCTTAATGCCTCTGAACAAGTGATTTTGCTGATTTATTTTCCCTTAATATCGGAAATGATGAAAATGGATCTGTTCAAATAAATAAATGCATTCTCTATTGTTCTCTGCCATTTCTATTTTAAAGTGATGTTTTCAGTACTGTGTTATTTTATTGTTGTTATACAAACTGCTGCAATGCCATTTGATCAGAGTGCTGTTCCAAAAAGATACTATTACAGGTTTTTATTTTTAAAAAAATGGGAGCATGGGTCGCCTGCACACCACACCCCTGAAGTGGCTGGAAGTTGACAGACACAAGCATGAAATGTGACCAACAATAAAGTTGCAAGAAAGAATAAGTCTACTCACAACAACACCACAAACCAAGTTTTATGGCTTGCAGTACGAATGGCTAACCAAACTACAGTACAGAGCTTCACTTGTGTGGTGGCTTTATCCAATCATCTAGTAACACTTATCTCATCTACTTTGTGAGGAATTGTGGTTTTTTATTTCATTTAAACACACTCCTTAGCTCAATAGGACTAATTATACCTACATACTTGAAATGGTCAGGTACTCTTTCAAAAGTTTCTCTAATAAATAGAAGGGAATAAAAAATTGTGATTATACATTGATTATGACAAATTTCACGAAGCATTCAGTAAAAAAAAACTGAGGGGGTGGCTTATGGTTATGTTGTTATGTCATAGATGGATCTTGCACATTCACAGACGATATGCCACTGGATGCCATTTGCTGATGACACCAAGGAAGAGCAATAGTTTCCTTTATGTTTTTATGCCCTGAAAGATTACAAGTCCTATGATTCTTGGTACAGAAATACAATATGCCTTTCTTTAAGTAAATGAAATTTGTCATACTGATTCACTTCAGATGCTGAAAGAAAACCAATATAAATTTTGAACAGATTATTTCTGTTCTACAGAAGAGTTTGGGACACATGAATTTATTCTGTGTGATGTTTAATTCAAAAGCAACACATGCCTGTTTACAGAAGTCCTTCATATATGCAACAGAAATCCAGTTTACTGTTTCACCCAGCCTAGTAACCTTTAACCACAACCCACACTTAACCTTTAAACAGAACCCTGCAACATTTACATGGACCTTTAAATGTTATAGCAGCAACAGAAAACCATTCCTTTTTCTGTCACTGTTGCAACATTTGAAAAGCACCATATTTCACTGAGAAATAGTGTGTTCCATGACTAGGACACACTACAATTTTTATTACAAAAATAGGTAGTGACTAAATGTCTCAGTTTCTCATTATCCTTCAGTTTCTCATTATCCACAAAATATGGTGCTTTTCAGATGAGTTATGGAAAGTATGGAAGGAGAAAGTACAGGAAATAGCTGCCTGTCCTGCAAACCTACCAAACCTAAGAAATCCTTAGGAATGAATGTTCAATAGATGGCAGCACTTGGAGCGTTCTGTTAGCAGCCAAAGTCATGACAGCTACATCTTACTGTGGGGCATGAAAAATGTTTATGCCATTTTATAGGCTTGCCCCTGTTCCCTTTACCAACGCTGTGTCAAGGACTAGGGGGGCCTTTGGACAAGATATACAGTACTCAAAAAGCTGTACGTATCCAGTCAACCTGCTTCTTTGTCACCACTGTTGTCAGCTGCTACTCTTCCTCTTCATCATCAGAATGAGAATCAAAAATATTCTTAACAGATTAGAGAGCTGGGCCAAACACGAATAAAATGTATTTCAACAGGGAGAAATATAGGATACTACACTTAGGAAGAAAAAATTAAATGCACAAATATAGTATGAGGAACACCTAACTTGATAACCATACATGTGAAAGGGATCTAGGAATCCTAGTAGACCACAAGTTGAACATGAGTCAACAGTATGATGCGGCACTAAAAAGGCCAATGTGGTTCTAGGATGCATTAATAGAAGTATAGTGTATAGATCAAAGGAAGTAATAGTGCCATTCTATTCTGCTTTGGTAGGTCTCACCTGGAATGCTATGTGCAGTTCTGGACACCACAATTCAAGAAAGCGATTGACATGCCAGAATGTGTATAGAGGAGGATGACCAAAATGGTAAAAGATCTTGAAATCATGTGGGATGGCTTAGGGAGCTGGTTCTGTTTAGCCTGGAGAAGAGAAAGTTAAGAGGTAACACAACAGCAATGTTTCAATATTTGAAAGGGGGTCATACTGAGAAAGTCTGTTTTCTATTGGTCCAGAGACTAGGGCACAGAAACGACAGGAAAAGAGATTCCACCTCAATTTTAAGAACTTCCTAACAGTTAAGAGCTGTTCAATAGTGGAACACGCTGCCTTGGAGTGTAGTGGATTCACCTTCTTTGGAGGCTGGATGGTCATCTGCAAGGAATGCTTTGATGGCATATTCCTGCATGGCAGGAGGTTGGACTGGGTGGCCCTGGGGCTCTCTTCCAACTCTATGATTCTCTTACAGTTTACATAGCCAGCAGAAAGCCAGTTGCAAGCAGGCAATGACAACTATCATTCATCCCTCTCAGAAATGCTGCTTGTTTTATTGCTTCCTTGCTACCATATCCCTTCCTGTAGTTTAGAGCACGACAAAAGGTTTGAATTAAGTAGTTACAAATAATGGTACTTGTTCTTGATTGTTGTAAAAACTAAGGTATATCACAGGGCTAAAACAGATGGCCCTGAAGAGGTGGCTTCAAGCCGCCCTGGAGAAAGCTGGATTGGTGCCACAACAACCGCATGCCATGGCCCCAATCCAGCTTTTTATCGGCTCAATGCCACTTCTTTTTGAGCTGGCAAAAGGGTGCTCTTTCTGCCACCGCTGCAGCTTTTCAGCGCTCCTGAGGCATGTGGTGTATGAATGCCATGTGCCAGAATGCTGCCTGCAGTCTAGTCAGGTGGATGGTGTGACACCAGCTTCAGGGCAGCATTGGGGTATGTGTCATCTAAATGCCCCCATGCCACCCTAAGCTAGTGCTTACTGCCAGTCTGTTTCAGACCTAAGTTATAGTTATAATACAACAAGAGATTATTTTACTCCTTTTTATAAGCAATTTTCTTGGACTAGATGCATCAATCTGTTGCAACAAGAACAACAGTCTTGCGGCACCTTTAATGACTTAAGCTTAATTTGGCATAGGCTTGTATGGACTGCAGCCCATAAGCAGTTGCAAGCCTATGAAATATTATACCCAATAAAACTGACTAGTACTTGAGGTGTGAAAAGATTCTTTGTTGTTGTTAGTTCCTCTATGGTACAGCATTAACTATTTAGTTACTTTTATAGTTATACAGGGATGTGGCCTCACCATTCAGGTATGTTTTATGGCACAGGCTATTGTTTTATAAGATTCTGTTTTTTTTAAAAAAAACAAAAAACCTAAAAGTAACTTATGTCCAAAACATACTACAGAAATAATGCAGTTTGAGACTGCTTTAACTATCTTGGCTTAGTGCTAGGGAATCCTTGGAATTGTAGTTTATTGTGGCACCAGAGCATTCTAACAGAAAAGGCTAAATGTCTCACAAAGGCTAAATGTCTCAGCATTCCCTAGCATTGAACCAGGGCAGATAAAGCAGTCTCAAACTGGATTATTTCTGCAGTGTGTTTTGGACTCTTGTTATAAATTGATAACTTTTTTTAAAAAAAATACTTCAGTATGTACTTGATTATGCAAAAAGATCAGCTAAGCCAAGGGCTATTTCAAATTTTGTTTTAAAACTGTAAGAACAGTCCTGCCTGTTGCAGACAGTTTATTGTCCTTAGTTTGCAACTCCCTCTGAAACATCAGAGAGAATAGCAACACACATAAATAACTTCCTTAAAACCAAAGCACCAAGTATTTTTGCTGTTATCTGTTTCAGAGTTAAAATGACTCCTTAGTTTTTAACAGGTACTATTTTTATTTTTTCTTCCAATGTTATAGAACATTTTTCCTGATCTGGCATGTCAAAATATTAAGAAGATTATCATTCAGTTCAGAGAAGTTCACAGAAAACATAAGATAAGGATCACAGAAAGTAGTTGAGAATAAAGATGCAACAAGTTCAAAATTGGAAGCCAAGCAGATGGTAGATAATTATGTAACACTGAATAGTGAACTACAGCAAGGCGGTAGTTAATGAAAACAGAACCTCATCCTTGCTAGATTCTGCCTGCTTCCTTAAGGGATAGGAAGTTCCAGGAGTGCTCTAAGATGACAGTGTCTTGGAATGTGTATCAATGGTGTGGTACAGTCAGCCCAAAAGGGTCATCCCTGCGCCATGATTAGGGCTGGGGAGCACGCAGCATTTGCACACTCCCCAACCCTAGCATGTAATGATGCCTGTATCATTACATAACACTGTTTAGATGGTGTACGTAATGAGGACGCCACAACTGTGCAGTTTCTAGACGGAGCTGCGTAGTTGCGGTGGCGTAAAGGCACCCAATGGCACCTTTTCAGTTTATTGTGCCTCAACTGTGATGCTAAAAAGGAGTGGGGTTTCCCTGCTCCTTTTTTGCTACGCAGCTTCGCCGCAGCATCCAGCTGCTGTGGCGAAGTTCTGCAGCAAAATAAGGTGGCTACAGACCGCTCTTTGGGGGCAGTCTGTAAAGCCCCTTTGTAACACAGCAAAACTTGACAATAGAGTCTAGTGTGCTGGCTTTTACTCCAAGACTCAAATCAACTCTCAAGTTTCTACCTTCAAGTCTCAAGCTATCAAGTTACTTTCAGGCCATGTCTCAAGTTGAGTCTCAAATCTGGGAACCAACTTTAGCAGAAAAAAAGGATGTGTTGGTGGGGTGTGAAGGGTGGAGTTTCAATAACTAGAAAATCAAGAAGATGGTCACAAAGCTAAGTAAAAATATAATTATTATAGGCAAGTTCAGCAAAGCTTCATTTTTAAAAGCTCTGCTGTCAATCAAATTTATCAAGACTATCAGTGGGAAACAGCAGCCTCCTGCTTTGGGAATTAGGATGATGAAGAATCCCTGGATTTCTCCTGCTCCTCGCCCCTGAAGCTGGAGGCTGTTGTGTCAATGGAGGGCCAACTATACAATTCACAAATCAAGTCAGTGCATCATTTATTGAGGAGGTGAGCAATTCAAGCGACTTAAGTCAAACTTGAGTCTGAGTCAATCGACTCAAGTCTACATCACTGCTAGTGATCTCAGATGAGTAGCAAGGAACAGAAGAACCATGATGACCACCAAAATTTTTACTGAGCTCCACCAATAGTGCAGTGATATCTGAATTTGACAGTATCATAGAGAAACAAGATTTGCAACATGCAAAGGGATCTTGTAGCACCTTTCAGACTAACTGAGCAAAAGATATTGTAGCATATGCTTTTGTAGACTTGGTCTACTCCCTCAGATGGATTTCTAACAGTTTGTTGCTACATGCTGCTTGCAGTTTTTATGGCTGCATTATAGATAAAGGGGTCAGGAGTGCAGATTATTTTAACATGGCAGTCTCCAATACATATTTCCCTTACTGAACGAGAGAAAAAGACTGATATTCCATTAACATAGGCTTTTGAGTGATCTGCACATCCATTTATTTTGTTCAAAGTATGGAGATTAGAAGATACAAATGCCATAACTGGAGAAATGAGTTCTCTCTTCCATCCCAAATGAGTCACCTGTTCTGTTGTTTAGATGTTTAGGATATCTTGTCTTGCCAGCCCAAATTAGCAGAGTGCAGCTAAACTTTCTGCTGGATGTTTGTATCTGTAATCCTGAGGCAAGGTACCTCTTGGAACAGGTTATTCAGCAGCCCATTGTGCATTTCCTAGATTCTGGACTCCTGCTGCTTATGGAAAGTGAGCTTATGTTGCTATTATTATCCCTAGGACATCATTATTCATAATTCACAAGATATAGGGGCAGAATGATACTCCCTCAACCACCACATCATGGAATACATAATATGTGTTCTTTGCTCAAGGCTTATATATTTCTGGTACTGTACCATGACTAGTTGCAAAGGTACAATGAAATACATAACAGAGGCAGACAAGAAATACAGTCATAGAATCATAGAGTTGGAAGGGACCACAGGGCCATCCAGTCCAACCTCCTGCCATGCATGAACTCCCAATCAAAGCATCCCTGACAGATGGCCATCCAGCCTCTGTTTAAAGACCTCCAAGGAAGGAGACTCCACTACACTCTGAGGAACTGTGTTCCACTGTCAAACAGCCCTTACTGTCAGGAAGTTCCTCCTAATGTTGAAGTGGAATCTCTTTTCCTGCAATTTGCATCCATTGTTCCGTGTTCTAGTCTCTGGAGCAGCAGAAAACAAGCTTGCTCCCTCCTCAATATGACATTCCTTCAAATATTTAAACAGGGCTATCATATCACCTCTTAACCTTCTCTTCTCCAGGCTAAACATCCCCAGCTCCCTAAGACATTCCTCATAGGGCACAGTTTCCAGACCCTTCAGCATCTTAGTTGCCCTCCTTTGGACACGCTCCAGTTTCTCCACATCCTTTTTGAAATGTGGTGCCCAGAACTGGACACAATATTCCAGGTGGGGCCTGACCAAAGCAGAGTAGAGTGGCACTATTACTTCTCTTGATCTAGACACTATACTTCTTTGCATTGGCCTTTTTTAGCTGCTGCCTTGCACTGTTGACTCATGTTGAACTTACGGTCTACTTGGACTCCTAGATCCCTTTCACACGTAGTTTCATTCAGCTAGATGTCCCCCATCCTATATCTGTGCATTTCATTTTTCCATCCTAAGTGTAGAACCTTACATTTCTCCATACTGAATTTCATTTTGTTAGCTTTGGCCCAGTTTTCTAGTCTATTCAGGTCATTTTGAATTTTGATCCCGTCCTCTGGGGTATTGGCTACTCCTCCTAATTTGGTGTCATCTGCAAATTTGATAAGTATGCCCCCAATTCTGCCATCCAAGTCATTAATAAAAATGTTGAATAGCACTGGGCTCAGGACAGAGCCCTGTGGGACCCCACTGGTCACTTCCTTCCAGGATGAAAAGGAACCATTGTTGAGCACCCTTCGGGTTCGAACGGTCAACCAATTACAAATCCAAGTAACAGTTTACTTGTCTAGCCCACATTTTACAAGCTTGTTTGCAAGAATGTCATGGGAAACCTTGTCAAAGGCTTCACTGAAATCAAGATATGCTATATCCACAGCATTCCCTTCATCTACCAAGTTGGTAATTTTAATTTTTAAAAAAGAGATCAGGTTTGTTTGGCATGACTTGTTTCTCTGAAACCCATGTTGACATTTTGTGATTATGGCATTGGCTTCTAAATGTTCACAGACTCTCTGCTTAATGATCTGCTCCAGAATCTTTCCTGGTATTGATGTCAGACTAACTGGACGATAATTGTTGGGATCCTCTTTTTTCTCCTTTTTGAAGATGGGCACAACGTTTGCCCTCCTCCAGTCTGCAGGAGTTCTCAAAGATTATTGCCAATGGTTCCAATATTACATTTGCCACTTCTTTTAATACCCTTGGATGTAGTTCATCTGGTCCTGGAGACTTGTATTCATTTATGTTAACCAGGTATTCCTGTACTATCTCTTTACTTATTCTGTGCTGAAATTCCCCTATTCTGTCTTCTGCTCCATTATCCTTAGGTTGAGCACCCTTTGCCTTTTCTGAGAAGACTGACGCAAAGAAGGTTTTAAGTAATTCTGCCTTTTCTCTGTCCCCTGTTAGCATTTTGCCATCTTCTGCATGCAGTAGCCCAACCGTTTCCTTCTTCTTCCTTTTGCTGTGGACATATCAAAAAAAGCCCTTTTTATTGTTCTTACCCTCACTGGCAAGCCTGAGTTCATTCTGCACTTTAGCTTTTCTGACTTTACCCCTACACGTGCTAGCTATTTGTTTGAATTCCTTTTTGGTGATTTCCCCATTTTTCCATTTCTTATACATGTTCTGTTTAAAACGTATCTCAGTTGAAAGTTCCTTAGTCATCCATCCTGGCTTATTGAGACATCTCCCATTTTTCTTCCTCATTGGAACTGTTTGAAATTGTGCCTTCAGTATCTCCCTTTTGAGAAACTCCCATCTGTCCTGAACTCCCTTCTCTTTTATTATCTCCTGACCTTGGGATCACCCCCAGTATTTCTCTAAGTTTATGGAAATCAGCTTTCCTAAAGACTAGAATGTGTGTCTGACTATGCCTGGCTTCTCCTTTCCACTGTATAACAAACTCCAGGAGAACATGGTCACTCCCACCTAAGGATCCCACCACTTGCACCCCATCAACTAGGTCTTCCCTGTTGGTTAAGATCAGATCCAAAATAGCTGACTCCCTTGTTGCCTCTTCCACCTTTTGGACAATGAAATTGTCTTCCAGGCAAGTGAGGAATTTCCTAGACCTTGAGGATTTGGCTGGGTTTGACTTCCAGTAAATATCAGGATAGTTGAAGTCACCCACCACTACTATATTTCTCCTATCTGAGTGTGTAGCCATCTGTTCTTGAAAGGCATCATCCAATTCCTCTCCCTGAGTTGGGGATCTGTAGAAGACTCCCACAGTAACATCTCTGTTATTTCCCTCTCCTTTAATTTTTATCCAGATGCTCTCCACCTGGCTTCCAGTATTGATGTCCTGGATTTATTCACTGGTGAAAATATTCCTGACATATAATGCTATTCCTCCTCCTTTCCTGTTTGGCCTGTTTCTTTTAAAAAGGTTATACCCCTCTGTTTCTACATTCCAAACATGAGAAACATCCCACCAGGTTTCTGTGATGCCTATTATATTTCCCTTGTTGTGCTAGGAGTTCAAGTTCATCCTCTTTATTTCCCATACGCTGTGCATTAGTGTAGAGACAGTTAAAAACATGTGTTCCCTTTACTTGCTGCCTGTGCAAGTTTTTTTGCCCCCCACTGTTGGCTCCTTGCACTGTTTGCCCTGTTGCCTCTATGTCAGTTTGACCATTTTCTCCATCCCCTTTGCCTTCCAGAATACTGTCTCCCTTACCCACATAACTTAGTTTAAAGCCCTCCTGATCAGATTTTTGAGACTATTGGCAAAAACGTTTTTGCCAACTGGCGTGAGATGCAACCCATCCCTTGCCAGAAGTCCCCCCCCCTCATGGAACTGCAGCCCATGATCCAAGAATCCAAACCGTTCTTGGCGGCACCATCTGCGGAGCCAGCTGTTTATATCCGCTATTTTCTTCTCCTTTCCTGGACCATGACCTTCGACTGGGAGAAGAGATGAGATGACAACCTGTGCATCCATCTCGTTCAGCTTCCTACCCAGATCCTCATAATCCCTCTTGATTCACTCTGATTATAGTATTTGAATGCTTGCTATTTCTACAAGTTTTCCCTGCTCAACACTGTCTTTATTGATCAATAGTGCCTTCACAAGGTCTCATGCAGAATTTTTTTTCTACTGCCTTTCTGAAAAACATTGTGAACTGGGGATTGCAAGGATTGAACCCAAGGTCCTAAACAATTTGAAAAACTTCAGCAACAGTCACTGCATTGTACATCTTATTACTAAATGGAAACAGGATATAATAATGTTATATAATATAAAGGATCATGCAGAGGGGCATTTTGATGTAAATTGCCCTGCATCAGGAATATAACCTCTAATGGAGAAAAGATATGATACACAATACCTATGCAAAACATAAGTTGTGCTTATGTCTAATGTTTGAGCTAATCTACCATTTATAGGGTATGAGACAGTAACTGTGCATACAGAAAGTCAATCTCAGGATTTACTTTGATGCAAGGAAGCTTTTAAATAAGAAATAAGGAGAGAAAAAAACCCAACATACACCCTAACGCATCTGTACTCTGAAGTGGTTCAGTCTGGCAACAAAGGACTGGAACAGACCAGCAAAATATCCTGGTTTCCCAGCAGCTTGGGGGCGTGGCATATGCATGATGCATGCTTCCAAACTGGCAGGAAGCCGCCGTGAAACTGCCTGGCCATTTACATGTCAGCAGCTTTTTGGCGCTCCAGCAGTGTGGCAGTTAGACGCTATATGCCGCAGGAGTGCCAAAAAGCTGTGGTGGCAACCACATACTGCAGCCCCAATCCGGCACTCAAAGGGGCAGCATCACGCCACCCCTTTAGTTTGGTCTGTTTCGGCCTGGCACAATGCATCAGCTTGGGGGCAGCATGGGGGCATGGCATTTAGACGACACGTGCCCTGTTACCATCCCCAAGCCGGCGCTTTTTTGCTGCTTCTTTTTGCGCTGGAAAAAAAAGCCATACCAGGGCTATGGTCTACAGATGCCATGGCCCCAATCCAGCGCTCAAAGGGGCGGCATCAAGCCACCCCTGTATGGCAATCTCTTTCAGCCTTATGTCTATGTCCATATTTGTCTAATGCATAGATTGGTTCTTTGTTTTTCCACACGGTTTCATCCCTGGGGTCCACTTGGGAGACTCTTCAGAGAAGAACCTACAAATGCCTGAGCCATCTCTAAATGTTAATGAGCCATTCCAATCAATCAAGAAAAGTTCAAAACTTACTATTGAAGACTAAATATTAACTATAATAACAATTCTTTTCCCTCAAAATATAGTGTCCTCTGTATTATGTATCTCAGCTCATTGCTTATTTGTTTTAAGGATTTTTATGTCGGGGGGGGGGGGGAGAGTAAGTGCCAAAAATCTTCTTTAAAATATTATGAATTGGCAGGAAAGAGACATTATTAAAAAGCATGTGTACCACTTCATTCTGTTTGAAGATTATATGTCTGTCAATTATAAGGAGCGGACAGGTTGAGGAATGATGGGCAGGAACACAATATCTACATGAGCAAGCAGTTCATTGAAAATTTTGCTCTTTGAATGATTGCTAACTCAGCACTCACATGTTTATTTTATTCTAGTACTACTATTAAATCCCACTGTGCTAAGACTTGAACATACAATCAGAATGTAACCTTGCAAATATGAATAGACTGACAATTTTGCTGGCTATCGCTGCTGTGGTTGCACGTGCAAAAGCAGAGAAAAAATGTTAAAAATGTGACTGTTCAGGATGAGAGGGCAGCCAGACAAGAGGCATTAAGATTTACCTACCACTGCTTCCACTTCTGTCTCTAGAAACTACCATTGTTCAGTATATGAAAGACAGTCAATTTAGACAGATTTAAAAGCAAGACACTCTTAAAATGATAAAATATTAACAACAAACATTTTTTGTCATGAATAAAACATGTATATGGCTTGCTGGTGTGGAGGAAATGAGTCATCTTTGTGGGCATAAATAAATAAATAAATTCCACAACAAATATTTACAGAGTAAATTAAATCTTAAAATACACACTGTCCATGATCAAGGCAACACTAGGGATATTTAAATTCACTTGATTTCAGTGGATCAGTTTAGCACATGCTTCAATCTCTCCCCTTAAAAATCAACAGAGATGAACATTTTGGCTGAATTGCTCTCCCATTTTCTCAATTTTTTTTCTTTGTTAAAAAATTAGTAAATCTTATTAATGTTGTTATCATTCACACAGAATGTTGTGGAATTAATTATTCATTGGGCTTTATAGAATTCATTGCATAATATGCCATCATGTGCCCTAAATATGCCACATAATATTACTGAGCCACAGGCATAGTTCTATAGCTAAGGCAGATTGCAGTTCCAGCATTCTAGCATTATAAAACATGGCAATTATATTCCATATAAAAATGGTATTATATATCCTATCAATTTATTATATGACACCCAGAGAACTATGGTTATGAGACAGCACACAAATGTTAATAAACGATAAGTGCATAAATAAATTATTTAGGGATTTTATATATACTGTCCTTCATCATACACAAAAACAAAGATCCCATGATCTTTCCATTTACTTAAAAAGTCAATTTTTAAAAAACAATAACAACAGCAGACAGGTCAAAGCTGCTTTTAAAATGTGAAAAGTTAGAAGGTTTGGGCTAAAGGATAACACAATAAACAATAACGTTACCGTATATAATTGATTGTAAGTCGACCTCGTGCATAAGCCGAGGGTAGGATTTGGAGCCAAAATTGCATATTTTGATAAGTCAAGGGTAAAACTGAAGAGACTTCTAACAAAGGATCTAAAGGGTGAGGTAAAGGAAAACAATGCCAAAGAACTTAGAAAATGCCAGAAGGCTTAACTGTCTGTGCTCACACCAGTGGCAGCACTAGGTCGGTGCAGTGGTGCGGGTAACACCCCAGAAAGTAACATCCAAAGGCCCTCCCCCCATGTGCCGTACCCACACTCTCTCACACACTGTGCTCCCACACCCTGCCCCCACCCCATGCACCATCCTTGCATGCACCCCCCCCCCCCGGTAGAGCCCTGGTGGCGCAGTGGATAAATGCCTGTACTGTAGCCACTCACTCAAAACCATAAGGTGGTGAATTCAAGACCAGCAAAAGGGCTCAAGCTCGACTCAGGCTTGCATCCTTCCAAGAGCTCGACTCAGGCTTGCATCCTTCCGAGGTCACTAAAATTAGTACCCAGATTGTTGGGGGCAAGTAGCTTACAGTTGTAGACCGCTTAGACACTCCTTAGGCAGTATGAAGTGGTATATAATGAAGCTGTTTTTTGTAGTGTCACTGCGTGCTCCTCCATGTACCAGTCCTGTACGCACTTCCCCTGCACGCTCTCCTGCCATGTGCCATCCCATGCTTTTCATCATCAGGAAAAGGATGACGTGGCACCATGCGGCAGGGGAAGTGCACACTGTATCCAGAAGCCTCACCCATGGAAGCCCCACCCCCTGCATTGGGTGACATCCAGTGAAGGGACACCACTGGCTCATACTAAAGGTTGAATGAATGAGAAAATAGGAGGGTATTAGTGCTTCCAAGGACCTTATAACACTATTATTATTACGCTGTAAATTTACACAACACTGTACATACAAGCTTTTTTTTTTAGTTAGATGGTTCCCTGCCCTCAGGATTACAATCTAAGAAGACACGACACAAAAGGAGAAGGAAATGGTGGAAGGGAAGGGGTCCAGCACTTCAACTCTCCCTCTGAGGCCTGGACCAAGGCAGAAGGACTGGAGGGAGGGCTCTTCTGCTTTCAGGCAAGGCCTGATGGAGCTGGCTTTCCGATCTTTCTCTCCCTCAGGATGATGGTGGATGAGGGAGGGCTCGCAAGGCCTGATGGAGCTGGCCTGCCTCTCTCTCTTCCTGGATGGTAGTGGAAGTAGTATCAGATCAGATATCCAGTAACAGTCAGATAACAATCACACAATGCCTGGAAATGCTTCCCTAAATAATATGGTCTTCAACTCAGTTTTGAAAAAGAAGAAAAAGGATTTTAAATAGAATTAAATTAGAAGAAACCCACTAATGTGGCAAGTTTTTCACACAACGTTACTGCCAAAGTGAAATAACATGAAGATAATGCAAAGGTAAAAGGGACAAAAATAACAGCTTTTTACTTTCGGAACTTCCCAAAAGTAAAAAGCTGCCATTTTTGTCCCTTTTGCCTTCTCTTTATCTTCTCGTTATTTCACTTTGGCAATAACATTGTGTGAAAAACTTCACGCATTTGCAGTTTTTTTCTAATTTAATTCTAATTTAAATCCCATTTTTGTTTGAGATTCCACGAGTATGATAAGATCCCAAAACAGACTATATTCTTGCTTTTCACATGGTTTCTTTTTTATAAGAATTACAGTAATGTACTAAATTGACCTGCAGATAATTCTCAGATTTTTGGGGTCAATTTTTTGACTAAAATTTCTAAACGTACACATGAACATTTGCAGTACTTACATTTTTAAATTGGAATAGCTCCCCATGCCACCCACTGTCACAACAAGTCCCACTCACCCAACTATTTTGCTATTGTGGCAGCCCAATAGGTTTTGTCATCCCACCACTGCCACCAAATTATGTGACAAGAACCACCAAAACTGTTTATTTTTCCCTTTTAAAATTCACTTTCAGATGGTACCTAGTAGCATGGTCATTTATTTCAGACCCAGACAAGCTTGTAAGTAATTAACAACAAAACTTTATTTGAAAAGCAGTTTAACAATGTTTCACTTGTTCAGTTGGTACATTCATTTGTTATTGTTTCATTTTGTTGCACTTAGTTATACTTTGTTACTTCTCTCTCTCTTTCTAAAGAACCAAAATTACTCTCACTTAAGACCCTCACACCATTCTCATTTACTGTTATCCTTCTGATTTTATTTCTATATTAGCCCTCACACTAACCCTATTCCTCAGGATATCAGACCAGCAACTCCCTCACTTGGAGTGCTATATTAGAATCAAGTCCCTCACTTCTGAACTTGTTGCCTTTCAGACCCTGGCATAGAGTTAAGTTGTTTCTTTCCAAACTTTAGTTCTCACAGTCCCTAACCCCTGGACTTTCACACAACCAGACCCTAACTGCCTGGAACCAAAACCCCATCTGACTCCAATGCTCAGCAAGGGAATTCTCCTTTTACAGGCCAACATTCTATTGGCTGTCAGTTGACTCCTGCTTGGCTGTTGCTAGTTCTTTCCTGCTTGGCTGTTGCTAGCCTGGCATAATTCTGCTTGTCCTTCACACCCACCTCCCCCATACAGGAGCTTAGAGTGGCTTGTCTAACTCACCTGTAATCTCTACTGAACAAAAACCCTGTAATAGGAATGAGTTTTATTTGTACTTACCTAATACGGCTACTATATGCTCTCAATGAATTGATGTTTAAATTTTTTTTAATTAATTGTCCTGTCCTTACAATCAAAAAATACTGTGGCTCTTTGTTATCTGCTGGGGTTTGGTTCCAGGAACTCCCCCACCCCCCCCCCCACCCATGGATACCAAAATTCATAGATGATCAGATAAAATGGTGGGGTTGTAAAATGGTGTCCTTTATATAAAGTGGGAAATCAAGGTTACATGCGATGGATTTTTCCTATATCTTCCTTGTGTGTATTCTTTTCTTCTTTTTTAAAAAAAACATTTTCAAGCCATGGATGGTTGAATATTTTCAAGCTATTGATGGCTGAAATTGGCTATTGGTCAGGATGGTTATGTAGCATATCCAATATCAGAAACAGTATGCAAAGGGATCTTGTAGCATCTTTAAGACTAACTCTAACTTTTGAGACTAACTTTGAGATAGTTAGGACTGAAACAGTGGCCACCCCCTTTGAGCTGCATGCCATGAACTGCATGGCATGGTCCCAATCCAGTGATTTTCTGGTCCAAAAAGAAGAGGCAAAATGCCACTCCTTTTTGGGACTGAAAAAAGGCAGCCTTTCCACCACAGCAGTGACTTTTCAGCATTTCTACAGCATGGCATGTGTAAACACTGCACTGCAGAAATGCCGATATGCCACCCACTGTGTGATCATTGGCATTGTCAGGCATGCTATGCATATGCCGTGCCCCACGCCACCCTGAAGCCAGCATTTTTTGAAGGTCTATTTTGGCCCTTAGTCTCAAAAGCGCTACAAAATACCTTTGCATACTAATATTCTGGACTAACATGGCTATATCTCTGAATTCTAGGATAAGAAGCAATATGCCCAAGAACAACTATTGCATGGGGAAATAAGTGGGAAGGTGCTACTGAGCAACTATCCTGCTGGTGTGCTTCTCATCATCAGCTAATTGCTCATTAGGTGAACAGAATACTAGACCAGACAGGTCTCTGGTCTGATCTGGCACAGCTTTTCTACGTTCTGAGGTATTAACTAAGCTGTTCCAATTAAATGTCTTATAACTGTGTCCTGTACTAAAGGTGATAGTTGCACAAACTTTACAATAAAATCTATACTGGATTAGTCTAACAGTAAAATTAATCCAGAATATTGTCCATAAAATGGCCAACCAGAATGCTGGACATCCAGCAGTTGAATAGAACATATAAAATATCCACACTTGTCTTCTCAGGTAAGACAAGAAACAAATCTCCTTCAATACTATACCCAAACTTTATCCACAAGTACCACCATGCCTGTATGGACAATGTATTTCAACAAATAAGCCTGCTTAAATAGTAAGCCCATCCCTACCTCCATCCATTCTCTCTTTATTGCCCAAGATAGAAAAATCTTATATTTCCAATTGAGAAAAAATTATCTTTGCCATTTCCATTAGATTCCCTCTGGGAAACAGGATGGAAACAACCAGTAGAAATCTGACAGACTGCCAATGTGGCCAGAGAAACCATAAATTGTAAAGGACATTACAAGGGAAAATAAAGAATGTACCCCCTTTAAACCATTACCTAGGTAAGCAGCATACTCTACACTACTTCCAGCACTGACCCATCTTTTTCTAATTTTTCATAAATATGAGTTCACTTTAATAGAAGATCATAACAGAAATAATTTCTCTTTACAGAAATCTTTTAAGTTTTTATTATTAAAATAACATTATAATATTAATGTGACTGGAAATATGCCACTTTTAAGATAATTCTAAATTTATTTTAAATGATTCACCATATGAAGAATGAGAATGAATAAATTCCAATCAACTGTCCAAATATCTCAGAAATATGTTGCCATCTTAAGCAAGAAATTTTTAAAAAACAGCAACATTGCTTTCAGAGGTTGTGGACCATAATTTCATATGCTTAACAGACAGCTTCCAAAATATTCATGTAAAGGACAAAATAAGTCTAGATCAAAAACACCAGAATCAGCATTTCCAAAATACAAAGCAGAGAAGTCAGACAGTTCACATGCCTTCAAGTAAATATGTAATAAGCATAAATAGAAATACAAAATTACTGGCAGTCTCATGAAACTGCCAAGGAGAATACTCTGAAACATGCCTGTAAGACAAGTAAATGTTACTTCCTGACACATTTTCAGCAGTCTGACAGGCAGTTAAGCTGCAAAACACAGCTGTGAGAATGCAGTATACTGAAGTCCATAATAAAGCCCAACATTATGAGAAGTAACACTCAAGTGCATTCATTTGCCCAACCATCACACCTGCAGGGAAATCCAAATATCTAAAAACAAATGGGCGAAGGAAGAATGATCCTGTGAGGATTGGGGAGGAGACTTGATGGTTATTACCCAGCATGTCCAAATCCCACTGGTATACTGCCATCAGGTCAGGGAGCTCTTCGTGGTGCCCGCTTTTCATCCTTTCTCATTGATTCCAATGGGTTGTGGGTTGTGTGAGTTCATAGATGACCACTCAAAGAACTACAGTTACAGGTAACCAATCTATCCTTCTTCATCATGGTCTCTGTTACTCACACAAATGGGAGATTAGCAAATTACTCACCAACGGTGCTGTGCAACTAGGTAGGCTACCAGGTCACACCAGGAAGGAAAGTAGGGCAGCCCTGCTGAAGGCAGCATCAGCCTGAGAACATGCATTGATCCAGTAGTGGGAAACAAAGGTCAAGGACTTAGACCAAGGAGCTGCTCTGCAAATATCCTCCAAAGGAATCCTATGCAAAAACTCCTGAGAATAGGCTGAGATGGCTGTGAGGTAACAATAAACGGAGGAAACTGAGATGCCCCATTCTGAGAAGGAAAAGAAGAATGTGAAAATGCATTGTTGTTGTTGTTGTTATTATTATTATTATTATTATTATTATACCTTTATTTATATAGCACTGTAAATTTACACAGTGCTGTACATAAAAGCTTATTAGATGGTTCCCTGCCCACAGGCTTAAAAAGACACGACACAAAAGGAGAAGGGAATGGTGTTGGGGAAGGGGATCAGGTCCAGCAGTTCTTCTCTCCCTCTGAGGCCTGGACCAAGGCAGATAGACTGGAGGGAGGGATCGGCTTTTGAATGCATAATTAAAATCAGGCATCCTGGGGAGGCTTCTCTAAACAATATAGTATTTTGAAACTGGCTAGAGAAGGTGCGCACATGAGGGAAGAAGGTTCCAGGAGTGAGGGGCAGCAAGTGAGAAGGGATGAATCCGGGATGGAGTAGTGGAAATCCTAGGCAGGGACAGGAGACCATGACTACCAGAATGGAGGGTACGAGTAGGAATGTAAAGAGAAAGAAGTTCAGATAAATACGGAGGGACCAGTCCATGGAGGGCTTTGAAAGTCAACAATAAAAGCTTGTACTGGATGTGGAAGGGGAAGGGGAGCCAATGAAGGGAGGATAAAATAGGAGAAATATATGAGGCCCATCTTACACAATGCTCTGGATATTGCTAATTATTGTGCTGGTATATGTATGTTTGTGCACATTCAATGATGCATGTTTTAATCTCATTTTAATTTGCTGATTATTTAATCTTGTTTTAAATTATTTGATATGAGGCCCATCAAAGCGGCGAGCGGATGTGATAATATGTGCAGCTGAGTTCTGGACAGAGATTAAAGGATGGAGGTGAGAGAGAGGAAGCCTTGTCAGAAGAAGGTTACAATAATCTAGTTGCTTCAAAGCAGCCAAAGGGCAGTATAACTGTTACTTCTAATGTCAGACCTCCCTATCCATAGACAGAGAAAAATATCTAGAGCATCCAACAGTCCCTCAACTGTCCTTCCAAGAAGGATAGCATTTCTTTCTTAAATCATCAAATGCATTAAAAACATTTACAACATGTTCTCTTGTTTCAAAAAGGCACCAAAGTGGCTTACAAACATACATCAATATCTTCACTATGAATAATGCTTCTCAGTCAGTTGCATTCATATTGGTCAAACAAAGATTTGCAAGTAATCCTGAGCTGCCATTAAATTTTAGTTACCTAATGGACATTTTATGCGGGATGATGATGATGATGATGATGATGATGATGATGATGATTTTCTATCCCACCTTTTTCCAGATTAGAATTCAAAGCAGCTTAGAACAATTTAAAAAGATATTGTTCAAAATCCACAAGTAAAAAAATTAAAACAAGATTAAATAATCAGCAAATTAAAACCAGATTAAAACATGCATCATTGAATGTGCACAAACATACATATACCAACACAATAATTAGCAATATCCCGAGCATTGTGTAAAGATGGGCCTCATATAGTCAAGCATCAAAAGCCAATCATAATACTAACGTCTTCACTTTTTTGTGAAAAAAAATAGTGAGGGTGCCAATCTAACTTCTCTGGGGGTGGGGGTTTCTAGATCCTGGGGGAAGACACTGAGAAGGACCTCTCCCATGTTCCCACCAGATGTACCTGTGAGTGTGGCAGGTCAGAGAGATCTCCTCAGCAGATCTCAAAACATAGACTGGGTTGTAAGTGAGAATACGGTCCTTCAAATAACCTGGACCTGACCAGGTAGTGCTTTAAAAGTCATAACCAGTACTTGGAATTGTGCCCAGAAACAGGCCAGCAGCCAGTTGAACTGTTCCAACATGGGAGTTGTGTGATCCTTGTCGCCAGCACCAGTTAGCAACCCGGCTGGAGCTCTTTGGACCAAACACAAAGTCAGCCCCATGTAGAGTGCATTACAGTATTCCAACCAGGATGTAACTAAGGTATGTGTCACCATGGCCAGATTTGACATCTTAAGGAATATAAAAGACCCCTGACCACTAGAAACAGCTCTGCTGGCTGGCTTCCTGCAGCTGCAACAGAGACACAGAAATGTATATTTGCTGCCTCTGTCACCACAGGGAGAAAAGGCAACAGAGAGAGAAGAGACCACCAGAAGAAAAAAACTTGTTCCCTGCTAATATCTAGAGGAAAGGTCACCTGGAAGACAGCCTACAATAAAAGTATCAGTGCACTGACAAGTTCCCAAAGGAGAAGGTGGTCCTTCAAAATATTCTGCTTCTGAACATAGATATATATAGGTGAAATTCAGTAGTTTGAATTGTTTCTGGAATCAAACTGTAAGACAGAAGTTGCTCACCAATCAGGTAGCAACATGAGAGCTTGTTTCAGATCATTTAAACCAGGCAGAACTAGGAAAAGGGAGAACTAACCCGTTCCAGTAATAGGTGGACTGTGATTTCTTTAAAATCACAACACCAATTAAATTGAATTATATACCCTTCAGTTCTGTATGTGCGTAGAAGGTGTTTGTAAGTTTGATAACAGTTTTAAGCCAACCTTGGTTTTAAAAAATGTTGGGAAAAAGAGGGTCTGCTGCAGAGATTAAATATCTCAAAATCACTACAGCTAAAGTTGAAGGAGGGGGCAACAGGATTTACTGAAAAGAGAAAAAGAGCAAAAAAAAAAAAAGTAGCTACACTAATGAATTTGCAAACATTGAACAGATTCCATCATAAGATGTTAGATCCTAATTGAAGTTGAAAATCCAAAAACTGTAACACCAGACTGTAGGGCATTGTGAGAAGAGATACTATTTACAGAATGTATGCACTCTTTCATCTCTTCTATGTAGGTTATTTTAACAATATTTTACTATAATAGAGCACACTACAAGTCTTGTGATCTTTTGTTCTCTCTTCCTAATTTACTTTGTAGTTGTTGTTGTGGGCTTTCACCCTAAGGCGACCCTATCATGGGGTTCTCTTGGCAAGATTTGTTCAGAGGAAGTTTGCCATCATTTAACCCTGAGATCATGTGACTTGCCCAAGGTCAGTCAGTGCATTTCATGGCCAAGTTGGGAATCAAACCCTGGTTTCCAGAGTTGTAGTCCAATGCTCAAACCACTATGCCATGCTGGTTGGCCAATTTATATGCCAGGAAAATGGGTTGAAAAAGGTTACATACACCTCAGGTATTCCTGACTTACTAGTAACAGTTCGAATGTGTCTGTTTGAAGATCTCTGTTTGCAAAAGTCCTGGTGTCTCCTCCTCCTCCTCCTCCTCCTCCTCCTCCTCCTCCTCCTCCTCCTCCTCTTTCTTCTTTTGGAAGTTTTAAGCTTTTACCACTCTTTACACAGTGCTGTTGTTTTTAAAATGTTAGGGTTGTTTGTTTGTTTTTACTTTTTATCCTTACCCAAGAGTGGGGGAATCAGTTTTATAGGCTTTCATTTTACATGTGCAGCTGAAGGAGGGAAGAAATTGCAGTAGGAAACTTGTCAAAGGAAGCTCAAGTCTAAATCAAAAGAAAACCAGTGACTGTTTCCATTTTGCCCTGGACTAGCCCCTAACTCTGAAAAGGATTTGAAAGAGAAATTCGCCTCTCTTATATTTCATGCTGCTATACCATCCCTAGGAGAAATACTTTCTCATTTCCAAAAGCTTAGCAGGCATTTTCATTATTTTTGTGAAGTGCCAGGACTCTTTCTAAGCAGTCATGATTTTTTATTTGAAAGAATGTCTTAATTCATAACTCATCCTGGTGGGTGGCAACTCAAAGGGCATTCACAGTGGTGATGAGCTTATGGCAGCTGCTTACTACATAGTGAGATTATAGAAGTACTAACAAAAGCAATGAAGTCATGTCAAGTCTGGGGTGGGGAAAAGAAATGTAATAAATCCACTGCTGCTGACACTTTCCATGCAAGTTTTCAGTAGATATGCACAATTTTAATCATATGACTAATTCAATTGCAGGGCTTTCCTTTTTCAGGCATGCTGTAATGTGTCTCAAAGTTTTCTTGGATAAAAATTATTTAGCCATATCTGCAAGGAAAGAACCTTTCTTACAGACATATACATAGGAGGCTCAACAGGTAGCAGGAGGGTTGTTTGTTTTTACTAATCAAAATCCCTCAAGGCTGTTTGGAAATTCAGAGTAGTAGGACTGTGTGGATGGAAAAGTTAACCTGATCCTCTAAGATTTTCCCTAAACAAAATACTATTAATCTCTGTGGAGAAGAACTCACAAATCATATCCGCTCATCTAACAGCAACCCTGGAGGGGCAACTTTTGTTCAGGAACATTACTTTTCCTCTCTTGAAAGCAGCCAAAGGGCGGTATAACTGTTACAAACTGAGAAAACAGAAAGGTGCGTAATGTCTATCTAGGCTTTTAGTTCATGGAAATGGAAAACAAACATTAGGAGGTAATTGAGAAAGAAAATTCATCATGGTATGGAGTTTTTGAAGGAAAGAGTTCACCTGACAACTCAAGCCACTGGCATTTAGTAACTTACAAGTGCAAAATGGCAATGATAGCCAGCTCTGTTCTTGTTAGGCATCTGGGAATAATAAACCTTGCAATTGGGAAAGATGCCAGGCTTCTTTATTTTGCCACCACAAAATTCCTCTATATATAAGGAAGTGTGTGTCAGTAACTGCATTAATGTTCTCAAAAGGACAACATTAATATCACAGGCATCAGAGTTCAGAGCTGAAATAGTATCACACTTTATGATGTTGCACTGGCATTATATCCTATAATAAACACTTATTTTTTCTTTCAACAAACACATGTTGGAATTATTCTTTGAAGAAATACAGTTACTCTTATTTGAACCCAGAAATAATAGAAAGAAGTACATTTGTTCTGTGAGACGTGAAAATAGATAGTCCCACAATGAAAAATAAACAGGAACAAAGCAATTTGATGGTATCTGACACCCTTGGAAAAAAAAGTTTGAACATTTAAGCTTCAAAATTATCCTTCACCTAGCCATTTTTCTTCTTCAGTGCCCAAGTATGCTGAAGCACTTGATGCCAAATTGTACAAATCAAGCATGAAACTATACAAATTGAACCATAAGCAGAAAGCAAGCAAAGCTGTGTCATAATGTATTGGCATGATAATCGAAATCACCTGCCTTGGTCTTTTCTCCAACCCTCTACAAGAAGAATAGGAATTATACAGCAAGGTAGGATGCATCAACACTGCATGACACAGTGGCCTTAGATTAATGATATCTAAACAAATTTTCCTGCTGTAATGTATTTATCATAGAAATAGTGAAACGATAACAATTAGATATGTCTCTTTTCTGTACAAAAGAACAGCATTGTGCACATTAAAAAGTGGGGGCATTTTTGGTGGCAGTACTCATTTTGGGACTACCCTCCTGTGGAAATCAGATATTGTTAATCTTATGATTAAACAGGTTTATTGGAGTTGAGAATAGCAACTGGTCAGCACAAGGCTAACACTTTTTATTTTCCAAAGCATTTTAAATTATTTTACTTTGACAGAATTACTAGTTATTCTTTTCAGGTTTTTTTTTTGTTTTGTTTTGTTTTTAGTAAGTATTTCATGTGTGATATTATAGATTTTCAATTTTTATTTAATATCGGTTTTGGATGGTGTGATTCATCCATGCATAAATTAAATAAATAAAAAAGAGAAGATTATAGTCAGTATTTTGTTTTCAATTAAACATCTCTTAAATAATATTATCAGAGTTTTATGTTTTTCAATTTGTTTTGACCACTGGAGAACTTCAAAAACTAACTATCTGGGGCTGCATTCACACTGCAGAAATAATCCAGCTTGACACCACTTTAATTGTCATGCCTCAGTGCTATGGAATTCTGGGAACTGTAGTTTGATATGGCACCAGTGCTCTCTGACACTGAAGGCTAAATGTCTCTCAAAACTACAATTCCCTGAATTTCATAGCATTGAACCATGGCAGTTAGTGGTGTCAAACTGGATTATTTCTGTTGTACAGATGCAGCCAAAGTCAAACATTTAGTAATTGTGAAATATTCCTACTATACTGCTAAAATTTTGCAACGTCCTTCAAGGGAATTTTTCTAACCAGCAATAGGCAGGATGTGCCCTTATTTCTGTTGTAGCCTTTTAAAAAACCTAACCATCTATCTAATGATTCATTTCTGAACCATTACAATAGATGCAGAAACCAAAAAAAATGCCACAAACCATAAGAGACATAAGCAAATCCAAAAAGATGCCAGCATGATTGCTAAATGACAAAAGGTGAAATGATTTCGTTTTAAAGCTAATGCCAAAATAAATCAAACACTATGGCAAACTAAATATAAATTAGTATTCAGAGTAGGTTAAGAAGTATGAAGCAATTGTATAAAATTGTAATAAAGTCCAAAAATGAATCAGAAGCCATAAAGCAGCCAAAGAAATACAAGAATAATTACTGAGCGACGATATAAGGCATTGGGTCCAGAGGGTATTCTTCACTGAGATCTTAAAGAACTCAGATATGAAATTATGGATCTCTACATCATAATATTATTCACACATGACACTGTCTGAATAATGTAAGCTGCAACAACCACTTCATTATAAGAAGTTTTCTGTGGGCTTCTTGGAGTCATTATGATAGTCTACATTTTAAGCCTTGGGATTTCCTTTGTTACTTTTATAGATTTTGATACAGAGAATTTTTAACTAGTTTTATAACTGTAAACATGATATAGGGTTTTCTGCATATTCGTGCTATTGTTTTTCAAGAAGTATATATTTTTTTTAATATTAATTCCCACTGACAGAATTCCCGAATGATACACTGACTTTTGTGAAAGAAAGTCTTTTTATTTTATAATTTGGTCAGATGGTACAGTGTGAAATGCACATTTTATTTTGTCAACTGAAAAAGGTATCAACATTTTCATGAGTTGTCTTCTCAAATCACTTTCTTTTTCTTTCCAATTAGTTCTCTCGAAGTTTGAAAGAAGGAAAATGTCTATTATTTTATTTCAAAATATTTATTTACTACCTTCCATTGTACATATGGCATACCTAGTGCAAAACACATTAAAATTAAAGCAAAGTGCAACTGTACAATACAATTAGTGACCATGAGCAAAAGAATCAAAATGATATGTCTGAAAAATCAGTAAATACTCAAGTGATTTTTAAGAAGGTTTTCAGCATGTATCAAAACTATAACGGAATCAATGCAGATTTTAGAACTGTGTTCCAGAGATTGTTGTGTCTTGTTTCCTACCAGCCCCACAGACCTAATATATTCATTACTCTTGTAACAATTCTGCAGTTCTTGCTCCAAGTTCCCCTAAATCACAAATAATTAAAAGCATTCACTTTTTGTGCTATGTCATTTTAAGGTAATAGGAATGGTCAATTTCAAAATACTAGGTAAGTGAAGATATAATATGGTAAAATTATTTTCATAAGAGCCATATGATCACACCCATCTGGATTGTAAAACTACTTCAATTGACTGACCTCTTGGCTAGTTAGTTTTTACCTTGTGGGACTTTCAATGTATTTCAGAATAACTTCAGCATATTTAAATGTATGCCCATAAATTCGTATTTTGAAGGGTAGAAGGAAAGGTATTCTACAATGCCCCAACATCCACAGCCAAAATAATACATGTTTACATAAAAAGAACATTTGTTTTGTGAAGCTAACAGACCTCCTTTTTGGCAAAAAAAAAATGAGTCAAGCAACATACATTTTTGTGTATGTGTACATCATTTGCTGGCTTTCTGCTGCAATTCTGCCATACTGAGGAAATAACCGTCTGGGGGGAGGGATGGCTTATTATGTTGAATAGTGCCATTGCATATTAGGTCTTGGGTTAGCAGACCTTGTGACAGTTCTAAGCTAGTGTTAAAAAAAAAAACACCCTATGTGTCACTACATTCATCCAGTGTGGAAATACGGCTTAACTAGTGTTATCAAGAGCTAGTTCTCCTGTTCTTCTTTTTCTTTGTAGACAAAATGTCTGTCTGTGTTTGTTTGTTTTTATTCAACACAGACACAGAAGCACAGAAGGGTTTCCCCTGAAATGCATCGAGCAAAACAAATAAAGCCTTTTTTGTCCATCATCATTTGTCCATCAACACTGGAGCACATCTCTCCTCCTCTGCTCATTCACAATGTGTTCTCCTTCTCAACTTTCTCTTACCTGGCGTTATCACCACTCTATAAGCAACCTATGCTTTCCATGGCATACCAGGCTGCCTGGCCAAATAAATATCTCCCTTCATTGGATATGATGTCTAAGCACTGCACCACCACCACACTTTTCTGCTGTGTTTTCCGAGTTTATATGACATATACTGGTGAAATTGGCATTTCCCTCTGAACCCAATCAGCTGTTCAAATAGGCATTAAATACTCTACTAAATGGTTAGAATGTGTCCTGGTATCTACCATATTTAAAGCCGGTTAACAAAGAAAGTCTATTTGTCCTGAAAAACAAAAAGTTTATCACTATCTGTGCACATCACTCTTGTTTCCCTATTGTCAAACCTCAAGCATTTTTAAGTTCACAAAATCTCTTCAGGTTCATCATTTCCCTCAAGTGGCAGTGCCCTGAAACTGGATGACACAGATCCTCCAGGGCTTCACACAGTCTACAACACATCCCTGCCAGGAACAGTAGGGCAATTTAGCTCAATAGCTAAGTGATATCAAGGTATTTTCACGCTCCAACTTTAGTAGAGTATTTAATGCCTATTTGGTTCATGGATTATATACAGACAGTAAAGAATGCTTTCTTATGAAGGGAAGATTAATACTGTATTTTCTAGCAATGTTTATTGCTTGCATCTCTGTTTGACTCAAGGTTCCATGAATGTTGTTTCTGGCTAGTCTACAGCACATCATCTGTTGATGTCTGCACCAAAGGACCTTTAACACTTCAGTTTCAGCATTATGATACCACTTCACCACCACTACTACATTCTGTGAAAATCCCATGGAATCCTTGAATTTATAGTTTAATAAGGGGTGTTTAGAATTCTCCGCCACACTACATCAAACTACAAATCCCATGGCAGTTAAAAAGGCATCACAGTGTGATAACAGTGAACTGATTCACAGTCCTTTACTTATGGACCCCAGGTTTTCCCAGTCCTGCCTCTCATGACATCAGTATCTCTGCCTGTTCTCTCTGAATTTGACCAAGTGAGCATGTGCTTCTCTCCCACCTTTGAGCTTTGGGGGAGTTGTTTCTAATCCAAGTATTCACACCAATTGTTCTGCATCAAGTTTCAATCACAAAATGAAATCACAAAATCTTTTTCTGGTCCACAATACATCATGTTGTTGTTGCATGCCTTCAAGTCATTTCCGATTTGTGGTGACCCTAAAGCAAACCTATCATAGGGTAAGTTGGCAAGACTTGTTCAGAGGTGGTTTGCCATTGCCTTCATCTGAGGCTGAGAGGGTGTGACTTGCCCAAGGTCATCCAGTGGGTTTCATGGCCAAGCTGGGAATAAAACCATTGTATGAAACAAAACAAAACAAAACAAAAATACTCCAATGACTCCAATGACAAAGTACAACAAATCTTACCATTCCATGCCCTTCTCTGTGGCTGCTCCCAGGCTGTGGAATAACCTTCCATCAAAAGTCCAGTTGGTTCCCTCTTTCCCTCCTGTATTAGGTGACGATATTTTTATTTAAGCAGATTTTCAATCTAAATTGAATTCAATATTTTATTGAAACTGTGATTTAAATAAGTTTTAAGAGATTTTAGTATTTTAGCTGCTTTAATCATGTTTTTAATAATGCTGATGTTTAATTCCTTTTAAAATTTTGTTAATTAATGTTTCAGTTGAATTTCTTCAAACTTATTGCAAGCCGCTTCAGTTCTCATTTTGGGAGAAAGGTGGAATGTAAGTGCAATAAATAGGGATGATTTTGATCCCAAGGTTTTTTTTTTCCCGAACCATTAAAATCTGTATGCAACAGGGAGCTGGAAACTCAAGCATGTTTTTAAAAACTTTTGAAATGGCAATGTGGGAAAATGCCTACCTTTCCAGGTCTAGTTCTATATGAATCCTGCAATAAAACATGACTCTGGGGTACTAATGTGACTCTGGGGTACTAAAATGTCCCACCTGTTAGGATGAGGGTTAAATATGGTTTTCTTGTCATTATTGGACCCCCAAAGACTTGAATTCTGTGAAGAAGCAATTTGTGCTGGTGATGTGGACTTGAGTTCCTTGAATTATGTTAGGGCCCCAGAGAAATACACTGCATCAGAAATGTCCTAACTGCTTTGATTTTAACAACCATGCTGAAACAAGGAGAAGCCACTGATGTCTGAAGAGAGGCAGATACAAAGAATTTGTTCTCAGGAGAAATCATTTTATCATTTACTCCTGGAGGGAAAGCGAGAGCGAGCTTTCATAGATATTGTCTTCACAAAAATAGAATATAGAAGTGGCTTTTGTTTTAAAATATTTAAAGGTTCTGGCATTGCTGGTAATGTACCCTCCTTTGTCTTGAAATACTATCATTCCCTAATTAGTTTTCTTGGGACAGAGCTAAAAGAAATAGTAAGTTTGCATTAGGCCTGCATTTCAGGTAAATATTTACTATAATGGGTTGTTACTGTGTATATGTGCCTTCCTCTGTCGACTTATGGCGAGGGTTTTCTTAGGCAATGAACACCCAGAGGTGGGTTTGCCACTTCCTTCTTCTGGAATATAGCCTACAGCATCTGGTATTTTTTGGTGGGCTCCCATCCAAGTACTAACCAGGGGTGACCCTGCTTAGCTTCCAAGATTTGATTAAATCTGGTGCCTTTATGGTACTTAGGCCCTGTAGACTGTTATTACTTCCTATGAATGCAAAGTATATAAAAGTATTTGCTGCTGTAGGAGTGAAACAAATTAAGTCCATCTGGTAACTCTTACTTCCTCACCCGATGAAATCTATGCTATCTGTTACTATTATTGGTTGCCTTCAAGTCATTTCTGACTAATGGCAACCCTAACACAATTCTCTCATGGTGTTTTCTTGGCAGAATGTGTTGAGGGGAGATTTGTCATTCCTTCCTCTGAGGTTGGGTCATCCAGTGGGTTTCCATGGCTGAGTAGGAATTCAAATTGTGGTCTCCAAAGTTATAATACAATACTCAGAACACTACACTACACTGGTTTTTAAAAGTTTCTTTTGAAAACAACTCCCCTCTAAACCACCCAGTCACCCAGTGCAGGGGGTGGGCCTTCTAGGGGTGGCATATGCTCCCTCTCCCTATGCTGCCCCCATCCTTTTCCTGATGAGGAAAAGGATGGGACGGTACAGGGGGAGCACACAGGGGGAGTGGGGCAGAGGGCCCAACAAGGTGTCACCCCTCCTTCTGTTGTGTCAGCCAGTGTGCACCATACCACTGCATCCCTCCTCAGTAATGCCACTGCTCTAAACCAAGCATCTAGATTTAATATGATAAGAAAAGAAAGAAAACATTTTAAAATATAAAAGAAAAGAAGACTCAAGTATTTAGAGACTGGAACTGAGTGCACATGTAAAAGTGCAATGCTAAATGCGCCTACTAAGAATGGGTCTAGAACTATTAGTATCACCAGTAATCCGTTAGACATCACTGTGTTTATCACTGAAGAAAGAAATGGCTAGGCCTACATTGGGACCTCAGTATCTGCAGCCTTGCCATCAGTGGATTTGAGCATCCACAGATGGCAAGCCCATGTTGTCCCCAATGGCAGTAAGTGATGCAGCCACACCGCCATTAGGGACAACTGGACTAAAGTCCTCCCTCCCTCTTTCTGCCTTCCTCTCTTTCCCTTCTCTCCCTCTCCGAGGCTTCTGTCAGGGCTCCAGCCTAAAGACATGCCTGGGGCAGAAGCCTCAGAGGGAGAGGTAGGGAGGGAGGACTTCAGTCCAGTTGTCCATAATGGCAGTGCAGCCACGTGGCCATGTTGCCATTAGGGACAAGGGACTTGAGCATCCATAGATTTTGGTATTGCGGGGGGTGGGCATGGTGCCATCTGACCATGGAGGGAGAGATGCAGGCCCAGCTCTATCATGCCTGGCCTAGGTTAAGAAGCAGAGCCATCCCTCCAGTCCATCAGAGAAGAGAAGAACTGCTGGACCTGATCCCCTTCCCCACCACCATTCCCTTCTCCTTTTATGTTGTATCTTTTTAGATTGTAAGCCTGAGGGCAGGGAACTGTCTAATTAAAAATAACAGTAATTGTAAGCCACTCTGAGAGCCTTTAGGGCTGAAAGGCGGGGTATAAATACCATAAATACATAAATACCAAGGGCTGACTGTACAATGTAAACATTATTTGTCTGCATCACAGTCTTCCACATCATGCACTCCTGCTGTTTTTCATATACTGGATCCACATGTTCTGCTTCCTCCCAATTTCTGCCAAGCAAAATTCCATGTTCAGCAAAAACTCATGCCAGGTTAAGGAGAATGCATGCAAAGTGAAGCTGTTTAGGTTGTTCAGCACAGTGAAAATAAGAACCAGTGTGGTGCAGTGATCTGAATGTTTAATGGATCATCATTAATGCCATTTACCAGATATTATGCAGTCAATATAAAAAATAGAATCTGAAGTGAAATATAATTTAGACTTCAAGTCTCTATCCAGTACATCAACAGATCGATGATAAATTGTAGCAATGAGCATAACTGATGTGGACATAGACAATAGTCTCTTGACCTAGATAAGAAATTATTTGGTAGAAAGTAATCTGAAAAAGGGAGGAGGGCAGACTGTAATTACCTCACTCTTTCTTTTGTTTATGGGTGGGTTGAGTGAAGTGAAGAAAAAGTGAAAAAACTTGACAAGGGAGAGAGATTGTATTGTTTCCTGGCAAAGGAAAAACCTGTTTTTACTTCCTTGTGAGAAAACCTTTCCTTTAAAGTGAGTTTCCTGAACATTTGTCCACATTTGGATGATCCCACGTCGGCTTATTAAATGGAGATATGATTGAGGTTTCATATGAGCAAACTATGGCTAATGACTTCAAAACACTGATTTCTTGACATGTTCTAAGACATTCAACATGGTTTCATAGTCTGCCAGTACCAAGAAACTGGAGAGCTCCTGGTTTGTTTGCTCCCACCATGAAGAGATGAATATAGAGGTCTATTTTATTAAGTTGATGTATAACTGCACATACCAGCCCACCTTCACTTGCAGAGCAAGCATTTGTCGTAATCACTTAGATCTTACAAAATATACTTAATTTTGAAAAGATGCACACACAAATTATAGTTGACTTTCCTATAAAGTTGTATCCTGTCAGGTAAAGGCAGAAGTTCAACATGAGAGGCAGTTCAACTGATTCTGAATGACATTTATCTGCCCTCCATGAATTTGGAGAGAATGGGAAGGTTGTCAAATAGACAGCCAGCTTCTCCTCTAGGGATCTCTCTCGAGGTTGGCATGTCTGCTTGCACTTCAGCAAACTGTGAAAGAGTGAAAACTCTCCCTTGATGTGTGACTGGGAAAAAGCTTTAGCACTGTTATGACACCTCAGTACTCTTCTAGACTCACTAATTTTTAAAGACTGAATTTAGTGAGAGAAGTCTAATCAGTATAGTGTATCTAGGGATGTCAAGGAAACAAAAACAATTTCATTTATCTTTTCGGCAGTTCCATACACATGTGTGCATTTTTTTAAAAAAAAAAAAGCCAAGTGCAAAATATTCTCATCTTCTTCCAAGTGCTATTTGAGTAATTTATTTTTACCTTGTACTAATATTCACATCTGACAAAACTTACGAGGATGCCCCACTGTAAAATGTCCAGACAGACCAAAAAAAAAATCAGTTAACGGAGGAAGACAACTTTCATCACTAGCTGTCAATAATCCCATTCTTGTAAAGCTGTGGGAGAAGCCCTGGTTGGATACGGGCTGCATACTGCCCGGGTACTGGGCACTGCAATAACATCCATTGGTGACAGTTACAACTATCCTGCATCTATCCTATCACAGATCTGGGGTCCGGTAATCTCCAAAGGAAAATATCTCCTATGAAGGTACTATATGGAGAATTTCTTAAACAGCATTTTCAGAGAAGATTTTTTTTTTCTCTCACTAAGGGCAAAAAACAATGTTTTCTGTGAGCCCCATAACTATCACTCTAGGATCTTTACAGCACCAACTTGATGTTCTTGTAGTGTGCCTTCAAGTCATTTTTATGATGATCCTAAGGCAAACCTATCACAGGTGATTCTTGGCAAGATTTCTTCAGAGGGAGTTTGTCTTTGCCTTCTTCTGAGGCTGACAGAATGTGACTAGCCCAAGGTCACTCACTGGCTGAACAGGAATTCAAACCGTGTGGTCCAGAGGCAGAGTCAAATGCTCAGACTACTACATCATGCTGGCTCTCATTCCCAGCTTGATACTACTGTATGTGCATTTTTCATGCATATTAAAAGCGAAGGGACATCTAGCATCTAGTTTGGATTTCCTTCCTTCCTAGTATTACAAATGACTACATAGTTAATTCCTTGTGAGGCTGTGAAGTGACTGGGACCTGCCAGTCACTTGGGGGGCCTCCTCAGACTACAAAGGGTTAATCTGGGGGGGGGGGGTACATGCTAATGAGAGCTTCCATCACAACCTAATGAGTAATTACATCACAGATGACCTATGGCCCCATTAGTCAATCAGTGAATTGGACTGGGACTTTTCAAGAACCTTCTATCTGAAACCTTTAAAAAGCCCCGAACCCATGTGGTCTTTTGTCTTCTTCTTCCTTGGGAAGTCCAGCTGTTGAACCTCTTCCAGCAGGGCAGGCAGGAATGTGGTTTGAGCTGGCCTAAAAGGTCAGCTCTCACACCCAGATCCACCAAGGACTGCAATTCCTATCTCTGTGTGAGTAATTTAGAGTTGTGCTAGTTAGTGCGTTTTAGGCTTTTTTATTATGTTATCTATGGCTTGCTTGAAAGGAACATTTGTGTAACTAAGCTCCTGTACCTGCAAGACAAGGAGGTCTTGCATGAATGAGATACTTCTATGCTCTATTTTTGTGTAGTTAGAATAAATCCATTTTCTTGAAACGCATCTGTTTGCTCTCTATTCCTACAACACGTGCCTTAGCTCGGTGGTTGCTTGCTGGTAGCAAGTGGGAAAGTGAAAAAAGAACTATAAATCCCCTTTAGCAAGCCCTAGCATGTGCTAAAGCAGGGGAACTGATAATTTGCTAGGTGGTGGCAGCAAGTCTGGAGGACCACAAGGGTGCCCATTCCACTCAGCAGGGAGTGGAAACAGGGACCCAGAGGACTCTAGGGGAAATCTAAAAGAGATCTCTTGGGGATAAGGGCCAGGAGCAGGGCGCTGTTGGGCTGCTTCACCCCCTGGGACCATATTCAGAAGCTGCCACTCCAGCTGTGTGTGTAAGTGTGCATGCAAACACATTTTTGTTTTCACTGCTGGTAATTTTAGCTCTAACAAGTAAATCTTCCAAGCTCTGCATATAAGTACTATGACACATCTGTTCTTTGGGGTGAAAGGAGATGAACAGAGGCTTGTTACTCTGAGTTAAACTTCCACTCACACTTCCCTTTCTGTCAGGAGGAGGTATAAAAACCATCTCACTCAATGCAGAGCAATAGGCAAGATCAACTACTTCTGCCCCTTTTCGTTCAAAGTAAGAAATGAGGAACATGGCTTCCAGGCCCAGCATCTTCATGGCAGGACTGCTGCCAAGATCAAAACCTCCTATACAAACATTTGACTCTGGGCTTAGCATTGGCGTCTTGCCCTATACATGTGTCTTTCTTTTTAAAAGGAAAAACCCAGAAAAACAGTGCTTAGTAGATCTGACTGACAGGGATAAAGTTCTTGTGCCAGTTTTTATTTCCTGATTGCCATGGGCCGCCATCCACTCACGAGCTCTTACCCCATCACCATAGAGTGTGCTTTATCCATAGCTTGCAGTTACTTTTAAGAAGAATGGTAGGATGGTGGGATTAGGACACTGGTTGATAAGGGCTGATATAGGTGGCAATAAGAAAAGGTAAGAAGAGCAAGGTGGAAGAATCAGGGACAAGCCAGCCTTATCTGTGATCACACGGAAAGAATGACAATCCACAAAAACTAGGCACTTGTTTCTAATAGCTCCTGACTTAGTTGGGATGACAAGATATATGCTATTGTATACACATATGGCAATCTATATGCTATACAGTGGTCCCCCGGCTTACGAATCCCCCGGGTTACGAAAACCCCGGGATCCGAAACCAGCGGGACCGCTACAGTATCCCCCGGGATCCGAAAGATCCCCCGGGATACGGGGGAAAAAACCGCACAGCCCCTTTAAATCGGCTGCATGGTCCGTTCGCTAAAGCGGTCCCCTGGGAAACGAAAGCTTCCGGGTTATGAAGGTAATCCCAGAACGGATTACCTTCGTAACCCGGGGGACGACTGTATTCATATACTGTACTGTACAATGGTTATGTACCAATGTTTCTCAACCTTAAAGATGTTCTTGACTTCAGTTTCCAGAAAACTCAACCTACATATCTAAGGGATTCTGGAAGCTGAAATCCAAAACATATGGAGGGCCAATGGTTATAACAACTAGGACATGCAAGCAGAAGATAGAAAGCTGCCTAATATGAACCTATGGCTATCAGCACGTGTGTTGTTGGTGACCTATGGCCCTTACTTGGTACATACATGTAAATAAAGGTGACCTGCCTGTGTTAAACTAACCTATTAAGAAAGATTTAAACCCATCGGCTCTACTTCAACACTATTCACCACACAAATATTATTATAATTATTACTGTTATCATCATCATCATCATCATCATGGCTTCCTCCTAAATCTGGGACACCAGGCAGCGTACAATTTTTTAAAAGAACAATACACCTTAAATATACAAAACATGAACATTAAAACAGGATTAAACTATTTATAAAGTTGAAATGATTTAAAATTATACTTTAAAAGTAAAATGCAAAGATAAGGACAAAAACAATTAAAACAGTTCAGTTTACAACAGTACAGCACTATTATCCCTTTCTTTTAAAACTTTGTTTTAAAAGCCTGTTGGAATAAAAAGGTCTTTGCCTGCCAAGAACAGCAAAGAGAGGTCCATTCTGGTATCCCTGAGAAGGGAGTTCCAGAGTCTAGGTGCAGCTACCAAGAACATCTTCACCCCATCCCATCAACCTGGAAATGGAAGTGGAATTGAGAGAAGGGACTGTCCTGATGATCTTAAGGTCTGGACAGGCTCATACAGGGAGATACGGCCTGGACCTGAGACATATAGGACTTTATAAGTCACAACAAGTACTTTGAATAGTATGATTCCTGTAATCTGCCCCAATTAACACTCTGGCTGCAGCTCAAGTTTTTAAACATTCTTCAAAGGCAGCCTTGTGTACAACACATTACTACTGTATAATCCAAACAGGATGGCATTTCAAGGAATGGTTGCAGCTGATGCACAAGTTTTAAATGTGCAAAAATACTTCTGGCCACCAGAGAAACTTGGGCTTCTAGAGTCAAAGCTGAATGCAGGAATACAGCCCAAGTGCAAGCCTGTATCTTCGCAGGAAATATAACCCAATCTAACATAAGCTGAATCCTTATTCCCAGCTCTGCCTTTCAATTGACCAGGAGTACCTTCTGTCTTTTTTATCAGTAAGGCTGTAAATTTCAGATAATACATACACGCACTGGACATAAACAGGTACCTTTCTCAGTCCCAATAGATAAGATAGATTTTTTTTTCTTTATTGCATACAGTGTTTAAAATTTAATGAATGTGTCTAGGCTTCATGATGGTTAACTACAAATTAATGACATGACATGCTAATTAGTCTCCAGTCTCCACGGGGGTATTGCAATGCTGTGCATGTCAGGTGCAAATGTTAACCAGTCAAAACAACAGTATCCCTCTTGAAACTTCTTTTATGAGGAAATCTCAGTCTTTTTCAACAATAAAACATTCAAGATCCCTCATTAAAAATATTTCTTTATTACTAGAGGGACAGATACTCTCAGTAGGAAAAAATGTCTGTATCCAGATGGTCTACACGCCTTTTAGTCATCCATACTCTAATAGCCTTATGACTGGATTACTGCAATGTACTCTAAATAGGACTAGTCTTGAAGACAGCTTGAAGACAGCAGCTCAAGCAGAATGCAGCTGCCAGATTATTAACAGCGTAATGTGATAGTGGTTATGACAGCACTGCACAACCTGCCTTGGAGCTACTAGGTCCAATTCAAGGTTTTAGTACTTGTGTATTGAGCTTTAAAGAACATAGGACTCAAGTACCTAATTCAGTATTTTCCCCAGTACTGACCAACCCAAGCTTTAAGATCAGGTGGAAAGATCCTTTTTATGATAGGGAGTTTTCTCAGAATTAGCACCAATTATAGAATTGCTTCCCTGAAGAAATGGAGTTGGTGGCTCACATTGTTGAGGTTTAGACAACTAAAAACAGATTAACTCACATAGACTCTTTGAGATATAACATGGTTCCAAGTCCTAGCTGCTTTACAATTTTATGTGTTGCATTGTTTTCAGTTCAATTATAAAGCTGATGTTTATATAATTATGTGTAAACTATGTATGTGTGGTATGATGTAGAGTAAGCCCTCTACATTCACTGGGACAGGACCCCCACAAATGTGGAAAAGCCACAAATAAAAAACAGGGTTTTTTCCCCTTAGCTAACACCTCTTTAGGAATTTCTAGGGAGATTATTGCATTACCAGCATAAATGCAGGATGTAACTTTAAGAAGGTGGATCTTATTGTGTTCACCCATTGCTGGGCAGCAGGCAGCCCGTTTGCCATAGCTTTTCAAGAATGGGGAAATCCCATTCATGAAAAAATATGAGAGAAGCCTGAGTTGCAAATGGGCTGCCTGCTGCCCAGTGACAGGTGAATGCAGTAAGATCTGCCTTCTTAAAGTTACATCCTAAATCTATGCTGGGAGCAAAGGTAATGCCATAATCTCCTAGGTCCTCCAGTGCAACTTTTGGCAGACATGCTGGTGGCTCTAGAGATTCCTAGTGGGAACATATTAATCAAATCCATGAATAATCAGATCAACAAAAGTCAAAGCCACAAATGTGGAGGGCCAGCTGTATTTGTACAATTAATACATAGAAGATGAATGACAGAATCATAGAGTTGGAAAGGGATCATGGGTCATCAAGTCCAAACCCTGCAATACATATGAAGAAAAGTTGAAGGAGCTGAGCTTTCAGTTTGGTGAGGAGGCTACTGAAGAGTGGCATAACTGCACACTTTAAATACCTCAATGGCTATCACAGAGAGGGCTGGGTGGGACTGCACTCTGCTGCTCCAGAGGACAAGAGCTGACCTAAAGGTCTGAAGCTTTAGGAGTGTAAATTTTGAACACTAGAAGGAACGTCTTGACAGTAAGAGTGATCCAGTAATGGAACCAACTGCCAAAAGAGGTGGTGAGGTCTCCCCTTCTTTGGATGTCTTCAAAAAGAGGCTGGACAGTTACTTGTTGTGGATGCTTTAGCTAGAGATCTTGTACTACACTGGAGTCCCTTGAAGAAAAGGGTAGGGAGGAGGGAAAGAATATAAGTTATCATTATTATTTTAGCTCTGTTGTCTCTGGAAAATGCCCATTTGGAAATCCATAATAAAATGTAGACAATGATACAGACAAGTTATGGCCACAACAGACAGTCCATTAAAGAGACTTTCCGGGCACCTTGGGAATGTGGCATTTACATTCTGCACACTCTCAAGCCGCCCTGAAGCTACCTGACTGCCCAGACATGGGCAGCTTCAAGACGCTCCAATGGTGTGGCATTCATGTGCTACATTCCACCAGAGCATCTTGAAGCTGCCTGGGGCTGTGGCAGGGCTGGGAAAACTATTTCTTTCCCAGCCCAAATAGGAGGATCTTTTCCACTCCTATTTAGGCCAGGTTCAAGGCGGATTGGGGCCATGGCGTGTGGTTGCCACAGCTCCAATCTAGCTTTGGAGGGGCTGGCTTCAAGCAACCCCTTTGGGGCCATTTGTTACTGTATGAATTAATGTATAAGTATTTTTTTTAAAAAAACTGTAAGTCCTCTAAACACTCATTTAGATCCAGACTAAGCTGGTTATGCTCAGATTCCACTGAAATCAATGTTAACAGTAATGACTAAGGCTTATCTTTACTTAAGGGACTGAGGTGTGTGTACATGCCTTCAAGTCACTTCCCAACTTATGGCAACCCTATACTGACTTTCAATTTCTTTCTCAGCAGAATCTGAGGTGATGGATTTGCACGGTACCTAAAGAGTCTAACTCAGGTCTAAAACACACTGCAGAAATAATCATCTGAGACCACTTTAACTGCCTTGGCTCAGTACTAGGGGATCCTGGGAGCTGTAGTTTATTGTGGCACCCGAGCTGTCTGACAAAAGAAAGCTAAATGTCACAGAAAACTACAGTTTCCCAAATTCCTTAGCATTGAGGCAGAGTAGTTAAAGCAGTCTCAAACTGGATTATTTCTGCAGTGTGTTTTGGACCTCAGTTGAGATTTTTCTCAAATGTAATACTCAAAGCTTGCTGGCAATGAGGGACAGCCTTTTAATTTTTGCAGTAATGTATTCAAGTCTTTTACTCCAAGTCTCAAGTCTCTACCTTCATGTCTCAGGTTACATCTCAGGTCTTTGCAAGATACTTTCAAGTCAAGTCTGAAGTTGAGTCTCAAGTAGGGAAGCCAACTTTTAACAGAAAAAAAGGTAAGATGCACTTCTCAGAGGAGAATGACAAGCACATTAAGCAAGGAGCTTGAGGTGGGGCTGCTTGGTAGCTTGTCTGCACTGTGCATCAGAGGAATCTTCTAAAGCTTTCCAAGGGTCCTTCCACCTCAAGCCCATTGCCTAACGAATTTGCTGTACCCCCTCCAAGAAATATGCCCCATACTCTGGGGACAGGTCTTGTGACTCTTGCTTGCTGCTTGAGGTGAATGATGCCAGCAAGTTGGTCACTAAAAATATTTAAGTTGCAAGTCAAGTCAAGTCAAGCCAGTGCTTATTGCCCAGCTGAATCCGAGTTGAGTCACTGGAGCAACTTGACTCCAACTTAGGTCTGAGTCAATCTACACAAGTTTACATCACTGCTGACTTGTGAAATTCACTCCCTCTTACTATTTGCCTAGCATCCCTTCTGATGACTTGTAGGTAGAAATTGAAGACACTACTATTCAAATCAGCTTTTAATGGAATTCAATAATCTTGATATTATTTTCTTATTTTCTTTTTATTTTTTATTACTATACATTTTATTATTATTCTTTTCTTTTTAAAAGTATGTTCAAGCTACTTGAACATGCCTTTAACTTGTTGTGAGTTATAGTCTTCCTCCTCTGGTTTCTGATACTTAATTTTTATTTGTCTTGCTGTTTTGCATTGTTGGCTTTAATTATGTTGTAAGTCATCTTAGAAACAACAGCTGAGAAGCAAGGCATAAATAATTCAAATAAATAAAATGGATAGTCATTTTGGCCATGTGCATACTAGAAAATTGTGACCTAGATAGCAAACGGGTATGTTTTCCAAGCCTCTGGTTATTTAGTGCTAGAGATGTCAGGTCTAGTCACTAGTCCCAAACAAATGTTTATTTACCCAAAAAAGGGTAAATAAATCAGGAAGACCTGTAGTAACTCCTTCCTGAGGAGACTATGATTTGGATTTAAAAGAATTAAAAGTGATTTGGAGAGAATCACAAGGAAAGATTTCCTCAAATTTGAATGCATGCCTACACTTAAAATGTGCTGTGAAAAGCTGCAGAGAAGCTATCTACCTCAATCTGCAAGGCCAAAACAAGGTAAGTTTCAGCTCTCTGTGAGAAGAGGCAGTGATCGAAAAGGAAAGAAATAGGAAGGAAGGAAGGAAGGAAGAAAGGAGAAATACATGTGTAGTACACATCTGCTATTAGTAGCAGTCAGTATTCCCCAACTATTTTAATGTGGGGTCTAAGCAAGAATTTTTTCTTAAGCAAGAAATAATCAGAGGTGGTTTTCCCAGTTCCTTGCTTTGAAATACTGTATCACCTACAGTACCTAGTATTTGTTGGTAGTCTCTCATCCAAATACTCACTAGGGCCAAACCTGCTTAGCTTCCAAGATCAGACAGGCTCTGATTCCTTTATAGTATTTAAGCCTAAACATTACTGCTCTACAGGAACAAAACAGTAAGACATGAACAGTTATTTATTACTCTGGGAGGTTCCTGCAGACAGAGTTTTCTGATTATTTGCACTAAGTGTAATGTAAAAAACAACAACAACAGTACTTGTGTGAATGCCTGTGTTCATATGCACACAAAGTACTATGAACACAGTTTTGGCTAACCTTCCCTCTTATTTGAATTCCATCAAGTATACTGCTTCTACTAGTTATCCAGTTTGTATTTCAACATGTGGAAATCCACCAGGAGACTGAGGCTAAGTTAAATAAGAGTGCTATATACATGTGTGTCTGTGCATGTATTGGGGGGGAGGGGGTGCAGCTCTTCCGCACCAAGTTTTTACTTTAAAATTCACTCCATTCCCATTACCACAGAGTTTTATTTTTCTAAAAGGCAATGTAAAGCATATAAAATAGTGCTTTCCTTTTTCTCCTCCCTTTTCTTGACCACTGGACATGCTCATATTTCTGAATAAAGACCATGCTTCCTCACCTGTCTGTGCTGATCCTGAAACAAATTAAGACTGCATGTGATTTTTCTTTAAAGAGGTTGGAAAATGGAACTGTATGCTATATATTTAATGTAGCATGTAGTTTAACCCTTTGAAACAGTAGCTCTGAATTGTCTAAGGCTATCAAGCTCAGTCTGAAACACTGAACAGCAATCTCATGACTAAAAATTCAAGGCCAGGTTGATTTTGCACCTTAAAATGAAATTCCACAAACATCTCTCATCCTTCCAGGCAGTAAATGCACAATAACAAGTTAAAGTTGGTGCCTCTCATAGAACCCAAACCTCTCTCTGCCTAAAATAAGCCTGAAATTGCTAACTGTAGAAAACCCTTTAAAGTGTACAGAGAGTATCGAGAAGTGACTTTTTGGGGCTACAATCTTCTGAATCACCTTGCAAGCATACTCACCAGCCTTGCTACAGTATCTAAAAACCAGCAGAAGCTATAATCTAAGGAAATATTCTTTCAATGCTTTCAGTGTGCTTTCAATACAGGTACTAATACTATCTGGGCCAACATGAAGACTTGTTCTGTCCATATATATAACTAATCAATTTTTGCATTTATTAGATCATTTTAAGACCTAAACTAGCCACCTTCTATATTTCCTATACAAGATGGACATAAAACATTTCATCTTTATTAAAGAATAAAGACAAAGTATTTCCTAAAGATGTGATTGTTTTGCATTTTGATATTAGCAACATGTGCAATGTTCTATATTTCACACCCATTAAATCTGAAACATATATATTCACAGACTTATCTTACCTAACCTTTTACATACTGTTTTCAATCACACTAAGCAATGGCTTCTGTTAACCATAGTTTGTTGCTTAGTCCAGTCCCCCCTCCCCCCCCCCCCCCCCCCCGCTTCTATCAGCTCCTATTTCAGGGTTCGGCAGTTGAGGGACACAGCACAGTTCTGGGTTCAAATGTAATAACAACCAATGGTTCAAATAAGAGACAGTTGGTAAACCAGTAAACATTTTAGAGAAGTGAGCAACAATAAATAGGTGTGTATTTTAGAAATATTGATAGACCATAACTGGAGAAGCAGAGATGGGGAAAAACATCAAAATGGTTGATGCACTCCAACAATGAACAGAGTACTCATAAAGGTGAGCTCTAGTGCAAATATTGTACAATCACTGAAATTTCCTCCTTTTGATCATTACCAGGTTTTAAATCCAAGATAGGAAACCTCCAGCCTGTGAGCTGGATGCAGCAAGTTCCTCTCAAACCTCAGTTAGGCAGTTTTAGGCAATTTTGCTGCAAGGTGCCTAATAAGATCATTTCTGAATGAGAGAGGAGTTACCCCTTTCCACATGTTGTGTCACTTCACTAAAAATATTGGCATTCCCCCCACATGCAATACTTAGGTTTAAAAGAGGTTCTATTTATGTATTTATTTTTAATGTCTAAGTGTTCATGGTGGAAGAGAAGGGAGAGTGGAACAGAGGGGTCACTCAGATATTGTTTATTTTAGTGTGACTATGTGAATAATCTCACTCAGGCATTATGGGTTTCTTACATTATGGAACCACATCTATGTGCATCTCTGTGAGTTTGGGTGCACAAATGTGCCAGCACACAAATAAAGATGGAGTGGATGATGCGAATGTATTCAAAACACATTAAAGCCATGCAGATTTTTATACCAGTTTATTCCAGGTCTATTTGCAAGGGTTATTCACATTTCTGACAATGCAAATCTTTCTTTTAAAAAAAACTCAGGGGGAAAACCCCGATATTGATTATCTTAGGGTAAGTGGGGTTTTTGCCAGCCCACCCTCAAAACTTAATTGGATGCATTCAAAATGCATCTGAACAACAAGATCCAAACCAGATTCAACCCAGATTATTTTTACTGTCTGAATAGCAAGAGATAACAGGCAGGAAGAATAAAATAGAGAGAAAAAGAATGTGTAATGAAGATAAGAAAGTTGTCATTCTTAGGCCAGGTTAGCATGCCTTTGACTAGATCACTACAATGCACCTTAAATAGGACTATTCTTAAATACTTGCTGGAAGCATCCCATCCACGACTAGTATGCAGCCCCATGAAGGTTTTCAATGAATTCATCTTGACCCTGAGCTAAACACATTTCTTAAAGCATAGGCTGCTAAAGATTACCCTGGGATCCATTCACTGTACTGGCAGCCAAAAAAAATGTATCACATGCTTAAATATTATAATAACATGCTGAAATCAGCTGTATCTGAGCAGTGGTAGGATGGTGCTTATAAGTGTCAACCCAGCATTGCTTACGCATGGATTATTTCAGAACTGCAATGCATAAAATAACATCTTTCTCTACTTTCATCATAGAGTCAGTGTTAAGTCTATGTGGAGGAGTGGAGGCAAAAAAAGAGAGTATAATGATAGAAATAGTGATGTGGTTATTCTAATTCATTACTATTCAGTTCTAGAAACTCAGGAACGCTTACAGGATACACACACACACACACTTTTCAAAACAAATATGATGGTAATTATCTCCTCCTTATCCTTGAATACCAACATCTGCCCAAATAAAAGCATCTTATATCCTCTCAGAATAGGCAAAAGTGCAAACAAATGTTCAGTGCCAAGAAGCTTAGCTGAAGCTGCTGCTACATAACTCCTCCACTCAATTCACCCTTCCTTCTCAGCAGACAAGTCTGTCTATTCTCAAAGGTAGGGAGAAGAAAAGGTGAACATCCTAGCCAACTGGTTTTGGATTTCAGTGACTGTACATAAAATATCTCCCTAGCAAGAAGAAAGTTTTAAAGAATTCATGAACGCTTCTCTTATTCAAGATCTGTTCCAAATTGTAAGTTGTCTTTTGTATGTATAGCAGCTTTAAATGGTCAGCTTATCCTGGTGATATATGCTGAAACAGGCTTTGTGAGTGAGTTCAACATATCATTACCCACCAAACCATTTTGTTCCTAGAACCTTTCAACTTGTTCATACCTATTTCTAGGAACAGGTAATTTAATTGATAAAAAAATAATACTCTCAAAACCTGTGATGGAAAAAAAGAAGGGTGTATTCCCTTTTTCAGACTCTTTTTGAAATGATGAGTTCAGCAAGTAAAGAAATTACCAAGGAAAGATAGTTGTGTTGGGACTCGAATGACAATGTGTACAATTTTTACATTATTGTTTATTTCTACATAAAATTGTTACAATCTACTCTTTCAAACGGGAGGAATTTCTCCCAACTTCGAATGGAGCCAATGCGGATTCATGTAAATTCGCTAGTTTAGCGAATTTACATGAACCCCTGCTCCGTTCGGAAGAACCCCTGCTCCGTTCAGAATTACTTCCCATTACCCGAAAATAACCCCCTCCTGCCCAAATTTGCATGCGAAGCTTAAACTCGCAATAAGGTAAAACCCATGATTGTATTCAAATTGGCTTCCCTCTTGCCCGAATTTGCGTGCGAAGAGTTAATTCGCAATAACGTAAAACCCATGATTGCATTCGAATTGACCTTAAATTATACTTCCAATTTAGCCTCGTATGAGAGAGTCCAATGCTGTGTACTATATTCACAGTTTGTCTGGATTTTACTATTCCTCTTCAACTCTGTCTGAAGAAGTACATACTAAGTTTTTATTTAGCGTAAACTTTTGCAGACTGCAGCTCACTTCCTAAGATTTGAATTTTTCTTCCCCAGTAATCCTTTCCAACAGTGTGCAGATGGTAGGAGAAGAAACACCTGGGTCTCTATTATCCTGGTTATGAAATCTGATTTTTCTAAATAGAGATAGTAAATTAGGAGAAACTCCATCTAGATTTGCCTTACTTTGCTCAAAGTAACCAATTCTAAGTTATAAAAAAAATCTAATGCAACAAATTACTGGCAAAGATCTGGGCTGAAGGAAGAAAATCCTGTAACTGACTGACATAAATAGAAGTGAACACAATAAATATGTCCACAAAGCAGAGCATAATCTATTATGGGCACAATCATGTAATCCCTAATGAGCTATTATGAAAATGACAGAACTGCTTCCAAGGCAATAGTACTGAATAAGAAATGGTTTTGAATAGTTCGCTTCACATCAAGCAGGAAAAAAATGACATCAAAAAGGAAACTAACAGTCCTTGTATGTCCTTCTTGCCATAAAGAGAGTGTGTTTGCCAGACAGAACTTAGTCAAAGTCTTTATTTCCAGCAAATCATTTCTCCAAAAGGAACTTATAGCATAGGTGGGATGATACCAGCTATTTCTCATACAATGGTCCGATTGTATTAGTGAATAACAGAGTGGTTTGAGTGTTGAGCTACAGCTCTTCAGACCAGGGATTCAATCCTGTTTGTCCAAGAAACCTACTAGGTGATTTTGGACAAGTCACATTCACTCAGCCTCAGGGGAAGGCAATGCCAAACCTCCTCTGAATAAATCTTGCCAAGAAACCCATAATAGTTTCCCTTTAGGATTGCCATCAGTCAGAAGTGACTTGAAGGCACACAACACATAATCAGTGAATGAATGGCTTTTGTTGTACACAGATGAAACATGGTTGTCTGTTCTTGTTACAGAAAAGATTTCCAAGAGCAGACTTGTGAACTGCAATGTACAGAATTGGATTTTCAGCTCTTATTCCCTTACTTTAGTGCTGATCCTGTGCTAAAGCTGCTTCAGCGTTCTGCAGTGATGCTTCAGTGCTTGGAGGAAGCCTGACAGTTAAGGAATGCAAAAATGCTGCATCCACACTGCAGAAATAATCCAGGTTGACACTACATTAACTGCCATGGCTCAATGCTATTAAATTCTGGGAACTGTAGATTTGTGACACATTTATCCTTCTCTGTCAGATAGCTCTTGTGTCCCACCAAACTACAACACCCAGAATTCCACAGCATTGAACCATGGCAGATAAAGCGGCATCACCCTGGATTATTTCTGCAGTGCAGATGCAGCCAAAGAGGGCATTACCTGAAAGATACAAACAGGTAGGCTAACCAGTTTATTATGGCAATTCAGACAATGTGGAAATGGAGAATGCTCATAAGAACAGAGTGCAGCCTAAGTCTCTCTTTTTAGCAAAAACTCTCAGGGCAGCATGATTGTAGAATGGAGTGTTGCCCAGTCAAACAGAGGTTTATGTGGCTTCTACAGAGAATCCATTTTCACGCTTGTACATCCCCACAAAGGAAATTGACACCAATATTTAAATCCATTTGTGGTGACAGCAGGGGAGGTGAAACCAATGTGGCTGGCTCCCAAAGGCTGAAGCATCCTGTCCACATCAGTTTCATGTTCCTCATATTTCTTTTCATTTTACAGTTATGGCCAGTTTTGACTCCATTTATTGTTCTCTGCCTCTACCTGTGCTTGCCTATTCATAAGGGTTAAACCAGGCTGCTCTTTTTGTATGTTGAAAAGTCACTGGATCCACAGTCATGAAACAAAAATTGTTTTGAATATAAAAAATTGTTTCCCTTTTGTTTCCCTTTATTCAGCACAGTGAACATGACCAAGGTGATTACCATCTCTGCTTGAAATGGTTTTTCTGAGAAACTTACCTGGAAACAAATTCCTTAAAGTGTTTGGAGAAAGGACATAATTTAAATTAGAATTAAGATAAAAAGGATGTCGAAAGCAGAACAAACAAAGCAGTTCAGGTACCAAAATATCTTCTTAGAGCTCAACTACAGAATCATAAATCCCACATGATACAGAATTTTCTCACTTGAAACTTCAGGTTACAATTGGCCCTCCAATCTATAGATTCTGTAGTAACAGATTCAGCCATCCACAGCTTGAAAATGTTTTTTTTTTAAATGAATTCCAAAAATCAAACCTTAATTTTACCATTTTATATAAGGGATGCCATTTTAGTATGCCATTCTATTTAATGGTGCTTGAGCGTTCATGGATTTTGGTATCCATGGGGGCCCTGGTACCATCCCCCAGTGAATACCATTGCCCACAGAATTTATCTGAGAATAGTATCTTAATACAAACTCCTGTTGTAAAAAGCCAGGACATCAGGGAACGGAGTTGTATACCAACACTTTCATGACAATTTTCTTGATCTAAAATTTTATTTTCCATTCTTACCCCCAAGGGCAACCAATTCAAATATGAGAGTTTCCTCCTGAAGAGATACACCCTAAGGAGGTGGTACAATATGATACATCTGAAAGCATAGTTAACCTATACAAGGGAGTATCTGTAAAAGAAAGCTATTTTTGTGTTTGATTTACACATGCTTATGCATTGTGCCAGTGCAATAAGAGGTTTGTTAGGAATACAATGGGACAGCCAAATTGTTTCATCTTTATAAAACAGACAAAAACAAATATAGAAATGGGACATGACACAATATCTATGATATTTGATCATGATAGCAAAAGCATGGAAAGGGGGGCAGAGCAAGCAAAAAGGATGTAGATTATTTTGTTGGCAATAAGAAACTCTAACAGTACTATTCAGCAGATAAAACAATGCAATCTTTTATTCCTCCAAGTCATTTTCGACTTTTGACCAAGTGTTAAGATGCACAAATAGAAACACTAGGTTGGGGAGCTCTGTGGCAGTGGTTTTCATATTACGCTGTCCCAGAGCCCATGCACCTTTGTGTTGCTCTTCCCACTGCTATGAACAAAAATGAACAATGATTTTGATGGGAAATGAGGCAAATGAGAAGAACTGCTGGACCTGATCCCCTTTCCCCCACCACCATTCCCTTCTCCTTTTGTGGCATGTCTTTTTAAATTGTAAGCCTGAGGACAGGGAACTGTCTAACTAAAAGATTGTATGTTCACCGCTGTGTAAATTTACAGCACTATAGAAATAAAGGTTAACAACAACAACAACAACATATTAAGGGCACACCACATTCCTGGCAGAATCACTGGAATTTGGGCAGGCACGGAAATGGGTGAGGGATGCAGTTTACTGGCCATGTGCTGCCCCATCCCAGTAGAGAAGTAGTGATGGCTTCATATCTGGAGTTCTTTGTCCAGTTGGGTGCAACATTTTAAGGACAATGACAAACAGGTGTGTTCAGTAGAGTAAACAAGATGGGGAAGAATCTGAACTATCAAATCCTATGGAAAGGTCTGGGCACATTTAACCTAGATGTTGAAGATAAACCATGAGGACAGTCTTCAAATAAATGAATGGATATCATACAGAAGACAGTGAAGGCTTGTTCTCTGTTACTCCAGGGGGCAGAAAAAGATCCATTGTATGGAGATTATAAAGAAGCAGATTCCAGCTGAACACTGGGATACACTTCATAATGGTAAGAGCTGGATTGCTTTAGGAGATTATTGGCTCTGCCCCTTCATGCGTGCACTTAAGCAAAAGTGGATAGCCATTTGTCAGAGCTACTGCAGTTGTATCCTGAACAGCAAGTCCTAAATAGAGAAGAGGGTTAAACTCAAAATACTTCCAAATCTCTTCCAAGATGATTTTTTGTTTTGTTTTTGGCATCTACACAGATCAAAACAACAAAATGCCTTGTTTTGTGTGGGGTTTTCGGGCTATGTGGCCATGTTCTAGAAGAGTTTCTTCCTGATGGATGCCAGCCATGAAAGCCTTCAACTCCACATAATGCCTTTTAAATGTACTCTTTCTATAATCATACTCAATTTGATTGCACACTTGGATTAAAAAACAATCACAGTTTTGAACTGGGATACCTATGTTCAGTTCTGGATGAATTCAGGATGACTGAACAGTTTGTTGTTGTATGCTTTCAAGTCCTTTCCAACTTATGGTGACCCTAAGGTGAACCTATCATGGGGTTTTCTTGGCAAAGATTTATTCAGAAGGGGTTTGCCTTTGCCTTCCTATGAGACTAAGAGAACGTGACTGGTCTAAGGTCAGCCAGTGAGCTTCCACAGCCAAGTGGGATTTGAACACTGTTCTTCAGTCATAGGCCAATGCCCAAACCACTACATCTGGCTGACGGTACTGAAAAAATAGTACTGTCAAAGAAACCCCCACATTTTCAGATTAAACATTTGTTTTAATGGTGTCTGTCAATGATTTAAACATTTTTACTTCTTGATACAAGAATAATTGCCATTTAAATTGATAGAGTTACAAACTGGGGGAAATCTAATTAAGATTGCTGTAAAATGACACAAAAGAACTGTATCTATTACATCTTGAAAGACTATAAAGTACTGCTCCCTTCCCTCTGTTTATATATTCTTACTGGGCAAGCAGGTAAAACATCTCAGACTACTGTGTTTACATTTCATTGTTTTGTTATTCTCTAAGGAACTGCATATTTATTTAAACCAGATTTAAAGCTCAATGCTAAATTTATTCTATTATTAACACCAGAAGTGCTGCTTCAGCTTTACTAGTTGCAGTAAGCAAAGATTTTATTGTCAGACTTTCTCATTAGAATAGGAATCATTCTGGTCTTTGGTAAAACTCTCACAACAAAATATTCACAGCATATATGCATTCCTATCCATTCTTTCTGACTGGTGAAAGAAATGAAAACAGGCAGAATTCAACACTAAAAGATATATTAATCTCTGGTGAGGTTTTCTGTTCTGAAAATTTAAAAACAGAATCTAAAAATGATGGTAAAGGATTGGTCAGATGTATTCTAATTTTCTCTTAATTTGTTTTCATACAAACAAAGTAGCTGCTTTTAGTTAGGAGCAGTTGACTCAAGGATGGATCTTCCCCGTACTGTATGCTCTCTATTATTTCAAGCACAGGGTTGCCATAAGTTGGAGTCGATTTAACAACAATTAACAATATAACAATAACATGATAGCATGGAGGTCTCATATAGTCTGAATGGCGGGGGGGGGGGCTTTGCCCTACCATTCTGTCCTAAACTGAAACAACTACTTATCCAAAATTGACAATCTCAAAGGATACTCCCAATTTCAGAACTGTATTTCCTGCCTCTCCTCAAGGCAGGGTACGACACATTAAAATACAAAACACAATTAAAAACACATTAAACTGATAGTTAAAATACAATACTATAAAGCCACTGAAATACACTCATAAGAGAACATTCATTAGAATATACAAATTGAGAAATCATAACTTAAAATTGACAAGGTAGGCCTACCAGAAAAATACTTACACAAACTACAAATCCCAGAATTCCATAGGACAGAATCATGACATTTAAAGTGAAATCAATCTGAAATTAAAGTGCTGTTATTGTTTACTGTGAAAAAGACCTTAAGCATATGGGGGTTTTATTACAATTGTAATACTTCATATAATGAATTCATTAACAATCAGAAAAATTTATCAGAACTTCTATCCTATGCTTTCCCACTATCTCGCATTTGCTTGTGTATTGTATATTCACAAACATTTCCTGTGCTTAGTTATCAAACTGTTGATTTTGTTTTTATCACATTTTCATGGACATTCATCTGGAGTGGGGATTACACGGCCCTTCACATACTGGATGTTCATGTGAAGAGTTCAAAGACTGTATTAGTTGGCCCACTCCTGTTGCTATCATAATCACTGTCACCATTATTATCAGCATTTTTATTACTGTTCATAATTAGTGGCTCAATTTATACCACATCCTCCCCCAGAGGAGCTCAACACAACTAACAATCCACATAAAGTCCACAGTTAATATCACAAATTAAAAATATCTGCAATAACAACCTAACCTCAAAATTCCTAAGATAATGTATTTGCCAAAATTCAATAAAAGAAACACAAGAAAAGAAGAGGTGAAAACGAATGTAATGCTTTCTTGTTCTTCCAAAATCTGTATAAATAAATATATTTTGAGCCTCTGGAGACCATGGTTCAAATCCTCGTTCAGCCATGTTAACACACTGGGTGACCTTGGGCACATCACACTCTCTCAGTTTCAGAAGATGGCAATGGCAAAATCCCCTATGAAGAAACATAATAATAATAATAATAATAATAATAATAATAATATACCCCGCTCTTCAGCCAAAGCTATCAGAGCGGCTTACAATTTGTTAATTAGACATTTCCCTGCCCTCAGGCTTACAATCTAAAAGACATGACACAAAAGGAGAAGGGAGAGGTGGTGGGGAAGGGAAGGCCTGTTGCAGCTGGCTTGCCTTTCTCTCCCCTCAAGATGGTGGATGAAGGGAGGGCTCTTCTTGCTTCCAGCAGGAGGTGGCCTGCCTTTCTCTCCCCCCAAGATGGTGGTTGAAGGGAGGGCTCTTCTTGCTTCCAGCAGGAGGTGGCCTGCCTTTCTCTCCCCCCAAGATGGTGGTTGAAGGGAGGGCTCTTCTTGCTTCCAGCAGGAGGTGGCCTGCATCTCTCTCCCCTCAAGATGGTGGTTGAAGGGAAGAAACCCCCATGCCAAGAAACCCCCATGATAGGGTCATCTTATGGTTACCATAAGTCAGAAACTACTTGAAGGCACACAAGAACAACAAGGAAGAGACAATGGGAGGGACAACCAGATCTACGTTTCTTAACCATGATGAGAAGTGTGTATCACCCAGCCATGTGTTCCTACTGCATTCATATCCAGGAGCTGTGTGAGGGGCCTTGGGCATGAACTGCCGAGCATCAACAGCTGGAGAGTTGGACTATATGGTTCAATCTCCTCATGCATATTTTTAGAGTGTGAGGGGAGCTATGTGAATTCTCAATGCCTCCTGCTTTGTACATTCTCTTCAAGTTATGAAATTGAGCAGGCCATAGCCTCTAATACCAAAACAGCAAAAAAGGTATTTGTTTGATTTAGTATCATTCTAATACAGCTGCCACTTTCATGTACCGGTAGTCAAGTCCCTCACTTGACAGAACAGTGGTAATGCCTGTAGACACAGAGAAGCCATATAGAGCAATAGGTGATATAGAAGTCAGAACTTACAGATTCATATTAATTCTGTTAAATTACCTTTTCATAAAGTACCTTTTTCTCTCAACACAATTTTGTATAATTTTGAGGACACTTACAGAATAACATTATGGGAAATAGCATACTCACTTGCTGAATTGTTTCTCCTGCCCTTACTATAACCCCTGCCATCCACTGCTCTTGCCTCTGAAGGAGAGAGGATCAGACAGGTCATGATGCCTTGGCCCACCAGCTGGTGAAAGGCCTTCACTGCCACTACTCTGGCCTGTGAGAGCATCTCCTCTGCCATTGCCATCCCCTTTTCTTTGTGTGTGACATTTTATTTAGATTGTAAGCCTGGGGACTGGAAACTGTCAAACTAATGATTTGTATGTCACTATGGGAGCCTTTTTGGCTGAAGATTAGGGTATGGCTGGAGGGCAAGCTATTTAGAGTATAAATTTACATTTTTAGATACAGATTTTTGCTTCATGCATTCTTCCCCTGTGTATTTGTGCTTTTCTTTTTAATCTTGGTTGGTTCCTTCTAAGTGGGTGGACAGGCTAGAAATGGAGATTTACAAAATCCATTCACCTGTTTCCTTCCGAAACCAGACCTGGTGGTGCAGTGGTTAAAATGCCAATACTGCAGCCACAAAGTTGTGAGTTCAATCCCAGGGGGCTCCAAGGTTGACTCGGCCTTCCATCCTTTTGTAGGCTGCTAAAATGTGTACCCAGCTTGTTGGGGACAATTGGCTTACACGTTGTAAACCAATTAGAGAGTGCTGCGTTCACTGATAAGTGGTACAGAAACTTACATGCTATTGCTATCGATATTCTTTCCCAAGTTCAAAGCAAAGATGAGGAGGGATTAAAGTCATTTTTGCACCTGCATTCTAGTAAGGTTTTTAGTGTGGTAATGCAATGTAAATTTAAATCCCAAGTTAGAATCAATGTAATTATGTAATTAAAATTAATGTCCCCCTTTCAATATAGATGTAACCAGTGCAAGTTCCTAAAAGGTTTTTTTAATAAAATGTAAAACAAAGTACTGTAACACTAACTTTCTTATCACCTGCTATTGCTCAACTAGCAACATATCCTTCTGAAGGCTTAACATTTTGGCTTACAAAGTGACCATATAATCCAACCAACCCAGGCATTGCCTGTCAACATACACAACTAGTTCAATTATAATCCCCTATCCCAAATGTGAGTCATGAACTGAACATTAGCCTTGTCTAACTCAGTAACAGGGAACCCGTAGCTCTTGAAATGTTGTTGAATCCATCTCCTATCCCTGGCAATTGGTTATAATGATGCAGACTGATAGAGTTCAGTGAAATCAGGATGGCCACCATTGTGCTGCAAGCAGTGTGTGACTGCATGTTGTAAATTAATCTCAAACCCTGTATCATCTCTGCCTTTCTGCATGCTGGTCATATTTTTCTTATATTCTCTTTTTGCTGGGCAACATTCCCTTATTCCTATGTCAAGTGTAGTCATCCAAACAGGAAAGTGGGAGAAGATGGAGGGATGCAAATTCTGCTATTATTGTGGAAGCTTCTGCTTTTTACAAGTATTTGAGAAAATGAATGGTATTTCTTAAAATGCAATAAATAGGCATCTCCCTTAACAGATTGGAGGGGAGGATTAAATTACATTGCAAGCACATTACTGGCCACTCATGTTTTTAAAATGCAGGAACAGAAAGAGCTGATGATCCCAAATGCAGCCATTGCCAGCCAACATATTTGTGTGTTCATAATACATTTTTCAGGGATGAGCAACTATTTGCAGAATGCCAGTTGTAGTGAACGAGAGCTGCAGGAGCTGCTGGGGAGCTTTCATCCTGGAAGTCTTAACAGTCCACTCTGGTATAGAATTAAACGTGGCTAAGCCCACTGAATCATTAGTTTCCATTGCATCCAGTTTTTGGCTATGCATGACTTAGTAGCAGTAGTCATGTAGTAACAGTGGGCTAGTTAGGAACAGCTAAATAATGTGCATATTTAAAGTCGTGATATAGAAATAATTTTTGTTTTATGCTTAACATTTTTAAAATGGTGACATTCTAATTCCAATCCTTGTGTTTGTGATGCCACCTTAATTTTAAACCATCAACAAACAAGACTCATTGTTTGGTAGACTTCTGTCAAAAGTGATTAGCAGTAAAGCTGGCACAGGAGACCCATAAAGTGATTTCATTTAACTTGATAGGAAGAAATACAGAAGAGTGTCAACACCCCTCCCCAATACTTTTGTTCCTTCTCCCTTCTTTCATGTCACCTCAAAAGTGTTTTAGGTGGCTTATAACTGGATTTAGTTTAGCCGTTTAAGTGGAAAATCTGGAAGAAAATATGCCCTGAATTTTAATGTTACATTGTATTACATCTGTGGAATTTTATGTGTCATTTCTGAGGTGACAGGGTTTTACTTCCCCTGCTATGTTACAATCTCATTATTCAACAGAAATGAATTCAGATCTTTTATTCTTAAAAAAAAAAAGGATCATTCGTGCAATTGTGGCTGTACAAACTGAAAAAGACAAAAATCAGTTCCAATCAGTTTTTTAAACTATATTAATTGAAACTATGGGAATAAGGCTTCCATTGTACAATGCCATGTACACTGATTGTGCTACATAAATACATGATGATGATGATGATTTACACATAAAATCTAAAATGCCACTAATATTCCAACTGCCTGCTTAAGGCTAGGTGGTGGGCAGGCAGGTGTTCTTTTATTGACTAAAGGCAATAAAACAATTGTCCAATTCATTTATACAGACATTCAAGTGTGGCAAAGCCACCTTGAGTACCGCTTTGGTAGAAAAATAGTGCATAAATCATAAAGCCACATGGCTAGCTCTCTATATAAAACTCCTTCCTGTATGGTTTAAGTAATTTCAATCACATGTTTATGGCAGTCTCCTGAAAAAGAGCCATGATGATTGCAGAGTTGAAATTCACAGCTTTGCCCAGGAAGCTACTGATGCAAACAGCTTCTACAGAGGGCAACCACATTGTTAGATAGATGACAGCTAGAGTTACTGGGTTTTCAACCATCCCTGCTCCTGGGGCTTTAACAGCAGCATTATATGCAGACTTTAGACTTGTCAGCTGCACAACATAAAAAGCCTCAGCCTGCATACCAAGCTGCTGTTAAATTATTCCCTAGTAAGTGTGTTTAGAATTGCATTTTGAGAGGGCAAGTGATAATAAAGAAGGTTCATAATTGGCAGGTGCATAAATCAGGCAAGAGATTGAAGTTTGGAAACATCAAGACAAAAAGTCTCACTCTCCTGCCGAGGATAATGTACTTCTGTATAGTAATAAAGATTTTCCATTTTCTGTGTTTTATTGGATATTTAGGAAGAACAGACAAAGAGCATAAATGTGCAACTTGTTTGTTAATATTGGAAGTGAAGAGAATGATATGTGTTGATGGATTCTGGAAAGAAGTGGCTAAGGCGAAAACTCAATGGAGTTCAAGACAGGTGTTCTTTCTGGTGTGTTTTGAAGAGAAATGTTATTTAGTTACCTTCATCCAGTTGATTGAGCTTGCTTGAGGGGAAGAGTATATAAATGGCAAGCATCACTTCTTTCAGACTTTCCTCCATAAGTTACATATTGGACTTTCTACATTACTCCTTTATTTACGCACACACATCCATTAAATAAATATCTTAAGTAGGAAACACAGATTCTTTGAAAGTAAAAGAATGATGCAATAACAGGGAAAAGTGCTGCTGGACTGATTTCTATAAATGCACTTCAAAACAGAAATATTACCTACTGACAGCAGAGGGAGATGCAAGCAAACTGGCTTGGATCAGAAATAACAATATTCGTAACTGCCTACTAAGCCAACACCACATTCAGCCTTAAAGATGCATTGTGGAGTCGATAGTTTGCATCTTCATTTAGTTACAAACACTGGACATTTTTTTGGTTATTTTAAAAGGTTTATCTGGTCTCCCTTTCCTGTTTGAATGCAACACTAATTATTTATTTTGATCACTTCATATTTTCTGTATGTCCAAAAAGGAAGAGAGATAATTGAATCTGAAGAGGCTCTCACATTTTGCTAAATTGATTAGCTAAGCTTGAGCAATATAAAATGAACTCTACCTCAGAAAGCCAAAGTGGGTTTGTGTTGTTTATATCATGGAGAAAGAAAATAAGAGAGTGACAATAATTTGTAAAATGAACTCTGTTATGAAAACGAGCTGAACAGAAAATACAAATTAAATAAACAAGCATGAGAACTGTTTACAAAGTAGCATTATCTGCTGGTGCAGAAAAACAATGAAGAAAAAAAGACATCCAAAGGCAGTTGTTCAACTGTACACACTCTTTCCCTCTCCCCACCCAGATAAGGCACAATATCCATTCCTGAGTCGTATTTTTATTTACAAAAGTGGTCTCACTTTCTCTGGTAGGGAAAGATCATTTTGATTTTGTATTAGGGGTTTTTTTTTTAAACTGAACTAGAAAACTTTGTGACCATATAGCTATCTACTTCATTGTTTTTCCTGAATACCTAAGTGTACTCAAATGTTCTCATGTAATACACAATTATGGTAAGAGAACAAAAATCATGTAGGTTATCTGTCACTGGATTTCATTTCACTTAACCTTGCAAAAGCTAATTAAAGTGTTTATACATGATTACTTTTGTCATTTGCCAAAAAGGAACAGCATATCTAAGCAGTTTTCTATACTCAAAGTTAAACAACAATTTCCTTAAACTAATCGGAAAGTGTCACACTTAACAGGCTTTTGTACTTGCTCTACCCTGCTATAATACTCCCCTATGTATCCAAAATGAAACTCAGGAAAGCAAGACATGCCCACATTTCATTAGACAAATCTTGCCAACCAAAGATCTGCCATAGCATCCAAATGAATATGTGCAACTGTGCATTACATTTTGATCAGTTATGTTTTTAAAGTCTGCAGTCTCAGTATATCACAGCCTAAATCGGGCAGTTAACACACATAAATCTATGCACAATGCACAGATATAACAAACACACAAAAGATGGGTAAAGTAAACTTACTGACAGAGCTGACTTCTGAGTGCATTAGGAATTCATTTATTGTGAATAGCCTGAATCTACAAATAGATCCAATCCTTGTAGATTTTGAAACTTACCAGAAAACATCAAGTCCAATGTTTCAATTACCAGAAACTAAATAATATCCCACACTTGTTGTTAGTGGTCCTCAAGTCTCACACATCCCAATATCCCATTGCCCTCAATATCCCACATATTGACATATAGATTTTATTTTCCTGCTGCCAATTTATCAGTCCCTCTGACTCACAAACCATCATGAAACATGTGCCCGATCTCCATGTCAATAAAAACATAAAGGTATTTCAGACACCAATAACCACAAAAAATAAAATATATTTTTCACATTCCAGGAATTTTGCAATTCTGACTCTTCCATGAATTTTCATACTCCCTCTGGATCTTTTCAGATTTCTGCACAGGTATTAATTGATGTAAGAATTTAGAAGCTCTTTAATCACCACTGGAGATGAATGGTCAATTTGTAAACATATTCAAGACAAAAGCATACTGAATGTCATTTATAACCATATGTGTCAGGTTTTCTTCCTGAAATGCTATTGTTAAAATATTGATGAAATATATTACAGAACATAACAGCAATCTTGGAGAATACTCTGTAAGAACCTAATAAAATCTGTGAACACACAACACCAAGAAAACTTCAGAAATCAAGTACTGAGTACCTGAAGCCAAGAATTTTGTTGGGCCATTACCAACTATGAAGAACATGAAAACAGACCAGTAACAATCCTTATAATAAGACATACTTTTCTGATAAGGGGCCACCACACTCTCAGGAAGACCCTTTTTAAAAACGGAGAAAAAACACAGTTCCACAGGGGCTTTCTGATGAAATCTCCAAAACAAGGAAACACAAAGGAGATGGCATAGCTCACCTGAAGACCTTCCTTAGTCTGTTGTACAGGTGTGCAAACAAATGTATAATGTTATTTGTTTGTTAGTAGAGACATCCTTTAAAGTTGTGGAGAATTTGGCTAGCCTGAGAGCAGCACACTCTGAGAAGGTTGTGCACTGATATTTGGGTATCATGGCACCATAAAACCTGTTATACGGAAGCTCACAAGTCCAAAGGATACTATCACCATCCTTCCCCTTTGCATTTGGTATCAACTGCCTTAACAGCTCAGGAACTCACAGTACCTTTCACGAGGTGATGAGCAGGGATTGTGATTTTGATCTAGATTTGTGGTTTGCAGAGAAAAGACGCCCAGAACCTGAGCAACTGCTACCCTCCTCCAGCAAAAATATCCACACAAAACCATCTTGGTCATGGCCAAACATTACACCTGCAGCTACTGTTGCCCACCTGGACAATCTCTGCCAATAAACAAGTCACCTCTCCCTTCCTTCCAAGGGAGAGAAGAACCACTGGACTTGATCCTTTTCCCCACCACCATTCCCTTCTCCTTCTGTGTCATGCCTTTTTAGATTGTAAGCCTGAGAGCCTTTAAGGCTGAAGAGTGGGGTAGAAATACTGTAAATCAATCAATCAATCAATCAGTTCCTTCCTTCCACATACAGGTGATCTCGACCCAAAATGTCTAGGCAAAGTGACTTTCCCTCCACAGAGCAAACTAGAAGAACCCTCCCTCCAGCTTTCAACTTGACAGAAGAGTGCCTGCTCCCATCCAAACAGGAAGATCCACACCTGCCAGGCCCCATGAATCCACACTGCAAATAATCATCATCATCATCATCATTGAACCTTATCAGACATCAGAAACTGGAAGTATAATCTAATGGCAATCCGAATGCAATCATGGGGTTTCACGTTATTACGAATTAAAGTATCTCACGCAATTTCAGGCAAAAGGGAAGTCATTCAGAACGCAATTATGGGTTTTACGTTATTACGTATTAAAGCACCTCACGCAATTTGGGGCAATGGGGAGGTCATTTTCAAGCAATAGGAAGTCATTCTGAATGCAATACGAATTCACGTGAATTCTCTAAACTAGTGAATTCATGTGAGTTCAAATTGGCTCCATTTGCAATAAAGAGAAATTTGTCCCGTCTGATAAGTTCCCCCATTATTATCATCTGGTTTCACCTGCCATGGCAGGTGCTACTGCTGCTTCTTGCCAGTGCCCTTTTCTCCTTCCTTGCTTCCAAGGAGTGCAGAGTCACCCAACAAACCACAGCTCCCAAAAACCCACAGCAGGGAGCCAAGACGGTTCAAAAGTGGCGTCGAACCGGATTAGCCCTGCAGTGTGTGTGTGGAAGGAGGTGCTGAGGGGGAAGCAGAGAGAGAGAGAAACCACCATCACAGCTGCAGGAGCAGCACTCTCTGGCTCCATCCACACTGGGGCAATAGCCTGGTTTGGCCCCACTTTCACTCTTTTTCTGGCTCAAGGCTGTGAAATGCTGGGATTTGGGAGTTTGTGGTGGGGTCCAGAGAGAGGACTCCAGCTCAGGGCTATGGAATTGTGGGAGTTGGAGTATGTTGTGGGGTCCTGGCTCAAGGCTATGGAATTCTGGGAGTTGGAGTTTGTGGTGGGGTCCTGGCTCAAGGCTACGGAATCCTGGGAGCTGGAGTTTGTGGTGGGGTCCTGCCTCAAGGATACGGAATTCTGGGAATTGGAGTTTGTTGTGGGGATCCTGGCTCAAGGCTATGGAATTCTGGGAGTTGGAGTATGTTGTGGGGTCCAGAGCGGAGCTCCGCTCCGCTCTGGGCCCACAACAAACTCCAACTCCCAGAATTCCATAGCCTTGAGCCAGAAAAAGAGTTAAAGCGGGGCCAAAGCGGGTTATTGCTCTAGTGTAGATGCAGCCTCTCTCTCTCTCTCTCTCTCCATATGAGAAAAGTTAACTCCCAAAGAAGCAGCAAAACCACCCACCCTCTTTTTATTGGGGGGGGGGGGCTCTTTTTATGCCAGACCCACATCATCTCATGCATCCATTCTCCTCCTGGGCTGGTGGGCAATCCCCTTCAGCTGAGCCTCTCCCCGCCCCACTTTCCCGCCTCCTCTTTGGAGCTGAAGGAGGAGGAGGGCTGGAGGAAAGCACCTGAGGAGGAGGAGGAGGAGGAGGAGGAGGGAGTGGGTCTGGGGGGAGGAAGGAGCTCCAGTGGGTGGGTGGGCTGGTGGCTGGGTGGGTGGCCAGACACCCCCTTCTCTTTCTCTCTCTCTCTCTCTCTCTCTTCCTCCTTCTCTTTCCTTCTCTTTCTCTAAGGGAGCCCCAGTTCCCTTCCTTGTGCCCCCCCCCCCCAAAAAAAAGGAGCCTCACTCACCTCTCTCCTGCTCAGCTTGCAAGCAGACGGGGATGTTCTTCTTCCAGCCCGGCATGGCTCTCTTTCAGGGCTGCTGCTGAGGCTGCTGCAGTCGAGAACCCAGCAGGGAGCACATTGCAGTCCAAAAGGAGGGGAGGAAGAACCAGGCAGCACCTCCTTGGCCCTCCCTGTGAAGAGGAGGACTGAGAATAAAAAGCAGCAGCAGTGGGGAAAGGATGGGGGCTGGTTCTGGAGGAGGGCAGCCCAGGCTGGAAAGAAGAAGAAGAAGAAGAAGAAGAAGGGGCTGAGGAGGAGGAGGAGGAAAAGGAGGTGCAGCTGCTGCTGCTGCTCTTTGATACGCTGCCTGGGTGGAGGGAAGCAAGCAAGCCAGGGAGGGAAGGTGGTGGTGATGGTGGTGGTGGTGGCACCAAAAAGGAGGAGGAGGAGGAAAAGGGGGCTCTCTGTGGTTCAGCTGGGGACACCACACACCAGGGAGGGAGGGAAGGAAGGGGAAAAGGGGTGGTGGTCTTCTCCTCTTGCTTCCAGCAGGTGGGAGTAATGGAGTAGTTGCACAAGGGAAGGGAGGGCTTTTCCCTCAAGGCACCCAGCAAAGCAAAGCAAAGCAAAGGGAGGGGAGAAAGACTAAAGAGCCAAGCACTAGTTCCCGCGCTTTATTTCCTCTGAAAGAGAGAAAAAAAGAGGGGGCTTAATTTTTCCCCTGAAAAATAAAAAAGGGGGCTTCTCTCTTCAGGGCCAGGAGGAGCACCCAAGCTGAGGAGGAATGCTCTCCTCCTCTCTCTTTTTCTTTCTCTCTCTCTCACACATAAACATATACAGAGTCAGGAGCCAGTTAGGAGAAAAAGTTGCCCCCCCCCCAGCCCAAGTCTGGTGTAAATGTTTATTTTAGTCGCAGGGGTTGGTTGGTAGGAGCCACTTCTTTCTATTCCTCTTCACACGGTTCCTCTCAGGCCTCTTTGGAGAAGGAAGCCCCCCCCCCCCCCCATCTCCAGCACTGCAACCCCCCTCATTGGTTTCTGTGAAACTGAGGGAGTATTTGTTGTTCAAGTTGTTTCCCACAGGAGAACCAGAATTTGTCTTGGCAATTTTCTTCTTCAGAGGGTGTTGTTGTTGTTGTTGTTGTTGTTTTTGCCCTAGCCCTCCTCTGAGGCTGAGAGTGTGTGACTTGCCCCAGGTCATTCAACAGGATTCGAACCCTGCTTGCCCCAGAGGTATCACCATCCAAAGCTCAAAGGCTTCACTTTTGTGGAGTTTTATCACTCTGGAGCTAATTTTGCCATTAAAGAGAGATTAAAGTGCACTTAAAGCATCCCACAAATAAAGCGGAAAACAGCAAATGGTTTTCGCACACAATTGCACAAATAAAGTGATATCAGGAGTGCATTGTCATGGAAATCCCAAACATAAAAAAGATGTGTCTTAATGCTTCTTCATGACCACTTTAACGGTGGGTTTAATGTGATGTCATGTAAAATAGATTTGTATAATTATGCGATTTCTCCAGGATCTTCACAGGATAAACACCTGATCTCCTTCATGTGATAAACTATGTTGGTTTGTCGGAACTGCCTCCATTTGAAAAAGGACACTACCACCACCACTTCTTGTTGGTTTCCCTGAAACAGGGCGTTGTGTCTTCAAGTGGTTTTGGCAACCTCAAAGAGAAACCTGTCATGGGGTGTCCTTGTCAAGTTTCTTCAGAGGCAGGGTGACCAGGCATCCTCCTTTTCCAGGACATATACATTTCAGCCTTCTGTCCAGGAGGAATTTCCAAATATCCTCCATTGTGAGCAGGACTAAGAAGCATAGATTTACATTTATATGAGTGCATGTAGCTTTTAGTTTAGTCACGTCTTTCATTTTTCTTGAATCCACTACTTCTTGTGGTGCCTTGTCCTCCTTTGTGGTTAGGAAATCTGGTTACCCTGCCTCAGAGGGGGTTTGCAATGGCCATCCACTGAGGCTTCAAGAGTGTGACTTGTCCATGGTCACCCAGTGGGATTCGAACCCTGCTGCCCACAGTGATCATAGTTCAACACTCAAACCCCTTTACTATGCTGTTTGTTTCATTTGATAAAGGATGCCTCCATTACAACCACTCACTGGTTTCCGTGAAAGTGAGGCTGCCTCTTGTTTAAGTTACTTCTCACATGGCAACCCTAAAACAAACCTATCACAGGGTTTTCTTGGCAATTTTCTTCCGGGGGGGGGGGTGTTGTCATGGCCATTCTCTGAGGCTGAGAGAATGTCAATTGACAAGGTCACCCAGTGAGATTCGAACCCTACTCTCCAGTCATCATAGCCCAGTGCTCAAGCCACTTTACTATGCTGGTTTGTCTCAACCACCTCCATTTAAAAAAGGATGCCCACATCCACTACCACCACTCCTTGCTGGTTTCTGCGAAACTGAGGGTACGACTACAAGGGTCCAATAAAATAGTCTTACCTAGTTTTCACAGCGAGCTGTCCCAATCAAATCAGGGTCTTTTTGTCACCTCAGGGCTTTAATCTGAAAGGAATAAAAATGGGGATTTATTCTGGGTTTGTGCTGAAAATCTAGGTATTGAGGTATATGTGTGGACTACATTCCATAGTAACATCAATGTCAGGCCAAAGGGAGGAGTTCAGAAATATGTACAGTGGGGCCTTTCTATCTGCAGACTTGCCATCTGCAGATTTAAGCACCTGCAGATGGCAAGCCCAGTTGCCCCATCAAGGGCACATGCCCATGACTGCACTAGCAGCCATGCACACCACCATTAGGAGCAACAGGACTTCAATTTGTCTTTTTTCATATCCACCGGGGGGGGGTCCATACTGGATCCCCCATGGATACAAAGGTTTGACTGTCCATTTGTACATTTGGGTGTAGATAAAGAAACTGGAGCGACCACAGTCATATGGCCACACATACAACAGTTTATCAGGCTGGGTGTGTTCAGAAGGGAGAATTGTGTGGACAGTTCTCCTGAACTCACCTCAGTGTGTGTAGACAAGCCCATAGTTGGTGCAGGTTAGGATAACCTGACAGATTTTCCTTTTGGGGTAGATGTGCTCTTGGTGCTGACTGTACTTGCACTTCAAATCTGCCCACAATCAATGAGATATTGCACTTAAGTACTTGTGTTTGTGTCTATGTGCATGTGTATGCAGAGGAGGGGCAAGGTGATGGAGCCCCTGCTTTCTGGTAGGATCAAAGGTTTCCACTGAGCCAACCCTGCCAGATAGTCTACAAAATGAGTACAGTATTTATATGCCTCCAGTCATACACGCTCTTTTCCCAAACGATATTCCTCTTGGCATATTTTGGCCTTTTACTGAGCAGGAAAGCAACAGCAAAACAAACAAAATGCTCAGACTAAGAGTCCCAATTATGCTTTCCCCCCTTCGCATCAAAAAATTAGTCATAATGTATCTTAGAGGCATGGTCACATAGATATTTTTTGTTAAATGTCACTCTGCAGAAAAGACCATCTGAATTTCACACTGTTGGAATACAGTGGGGGGAGGGAGAGTTGAAAGAAAAATTGATAGCAGAAACCCACACTAATTTTTAAAATAATAACAATTAATCACTGCAGAAACACACTCAGTAATGACATTTTGGTTTATACTGTGACCGTCCATCTGCAAATTCTGTCCTCGCATAAAAGCCAAAGGATCTGTCAGCTGGATGACAAATATATCTCTCTGGAATACTTTTGTATGATGCTTGGATTTATGTTATAGTTCCTTTACTCCCAAAAAGCATTGCAGTTGTGAGTGACTTTAAAAAAAATACTGGGGTAGTCACAAAGCACCTTCCTATGTTTCTGTCATGCCCTTCTTCCAGAACGTGGAAATGGACTCTGACTCAAAGACTGAAACAGTGGCCCAGCTGGGACCTGCTGCTGAACCAGAGCAGGAGGAGGTTCCTGAGCCAGAGGTTTCAGACCAGACCAGAGTGCAGTACCAGCTCTAGCAGAGAGTCCTGCCCATTCAGATACAAAAGTCATACCTACCTTCACTGAGTGGAGACAACAAAGGGAGGGCTTAAGGAGGTCTCAGAGGGTTTATAGGAAGCAACAGTTAATTAAGCAGCTGCTGATCTATACATTCACAGCCCTGTTCTCCAGGATTTGTCTGAAATTATCTTACTTACCTGGCTCCCCATCGTATTCCTGAATTCTGTGCTCAACCTGCATTGTATTGTTGACTCTGGATACCATTTACCTAACAGGCATTGCTGAACTCTCTTGCCAGACCTGAAGCTGGTAAATGAATTCTGTTTGGGACTTAAGGCTTTTGTTTACTACAGCTCCATCTGCATTGCAGAAATAATCTGGTTTAACACCACTTTAACTGCCATGGCTCAGTGCTATGGAATTCTGGGGACTGTGGCTCTGGTGCCACAACAAACTACAGTCCACAGAAGTTTATAGCATTGACCCATGGCAGTTAAAGTGATGTCGAACTGGATTTGTGCAGTGCAGGTGCAGCTGTAGTAAAGTAAGTGGTGAAGTGTAAGCTGCTCTGTTACCTTGCCTGCTTTTTAGCTGGTGGTGCTGGTCTCTGCTATCAGCTGTGTAGCAATCAGCTTTTGGCTGGTTGCCCAGTCTGTGTTTGGAACCTTTTCTGTGATGTATTTGAGCAGTTGAGGGAAGAGAAACTTTGTCTAAAAGAGTTGTTGTAGTTATCCTCTCTGTATTAATTGAGTACTATTAATGATTCTATGTGCAAATATCATAAGCATAGGACACTGTGTTTCGGTGAATTTCCCACCTTCTATTGTCCATGTAGCTTTGTTCCAGGAGAAAGAATGCTAGGTTGTCTCAGGATCATTATATTTTCTATCTTGTTTCCATTTATTCATACACTATTATCACACACAAGGACAGAAAATAAGTTTCCTGAATTCAAAGTTACCAACAGAAAATATAAATTTAATGCTTCTGCATATTGCAAAAAAAAATTAAGTAAACCTTTACTCAGGATTTCCCATTTCATGCTTCCCAAAATTGCAGAAAAATATTAAGTAAATCTTGACTCAAGATTGTCCATGTCATTATATTTCCAATTTCTATGTATTATTGTGAAAGCTGGTCAGTGAAGAAAGCTGATAGAAAGAATCAGCTTGTTTGAAATGTGCTGGAGAAGAGTTGTATGGATACTGTGCAGTCCTCAAAGAGGAGAGGGTTATAAATCATCATCATCATCATCATCATTGACAACTTTAAATGGGTCCTAGAACAAATCAAGCCTGAACTTGATTTCTCCCTAGAAGCCAAGATTACTAAACTGAGGCTGTCATGCTTTGGACATATCAAGAGAATACATGACTCAGTAGAAAAGGCAATAATGCTTGGCAAGGTAGAACAGGCAGTAGGAAAGGAGGAAGACTGCATTACATGTGGATAGACTCAATCAAGGAAGCCACAGCCCTGAGTTTGCCAGACCTGAGCTGGGCTGTTGATGACATGGTGACTTGGAGGTCTCTCATCCATGGGATCACCATAAGTCAAAGTCAACTTGACAGCAGTTAACAACAACCAAAATTCTTGACTCAGAAGCCCATACATTTCTGAGACTTCTAATGCATTTCATTGTGAGATATAAATGTGCACATTTCTGTGTCAAAAGAATAAGAAAGAATATTTTCACTTCCCTGCTGTTCATTTTGAGACAACAGTGGCTGCGTGCAGCTGATATCAGATAATATTCAGGTCTATCTTGTTTGGTATCATACAGTATATACATAGTGCACGCATGCATGCATACACACAAGCCCCTACACAGTCCCTTAAGAATTTTGTTTAGTACATTGCATGGTCCCAGAAGAGCTGTCAAATCCCAGCTGTTCTTTTGAATTTGCTCCAGAGGTATAAAAAAATGATGGTAATTACTTTTAAATATGAACTGGCACTTTTATGAACATGCACCTTGAATGTTAAGCACTTGATGTTGAAAACTTGACATTCTGTTGTATCAGTTTCTTAGTACAAGCTGTTTAAATTCAGTAAATGGCCCTTTCAGATTAGGATGCATTTGTTTTGGAGCTGAGGCCTATAACCTGAAATCAAGTGTAACAGTGGATGCAATGCTGCACATATTTTATTGACAGTAACTTACTTTAAACATGAAGAGCCAGTGTGGTATAGTGGTCTGGCCCTTCATTCTGACTAAGACTCTTGGGAAAAGGATTTGAATCCCTGCTCAGCAGTGTTCTCTCTTTGTGTAAAATGTTATATGTATTATGTGCTGTTCAAATAGTACACTAATGATTACTGGTATTGCATGAATATAATGTCAGTGTCTTTCAGATTTTACATTTTTGTTCTGAGTATATGTCCCAGTTCCAAACTATATTAATTAAGCTAAAATACAAGGCATATAGCTTTTTCAGTGTTGAACAATGATCCATGGGCAAACCAACATAGCAACTGAAATTATTGTTAAGTGTATAGTATATTTCCTTTTTCAGTGAAGTGCAAGATGCTTTTAAGAGGTTGAAATTCACTTGGAAATTCTGTTCAGTCCTTTAAAGTTAGATCAACATGATCCTGAATATTCTGAACAACGCTGAAATAAATGGCACATCTTTGTATCAAACATGTGAGCAAGTGCCAAATTTCTCATACTGCCTCTATATTCTTGTTAAAATTTTTAAATATATTGCAACCATTCTGATGTAGGATACCAGAAAGACTTCCCTTTAAAATGCTAAATGGTCATGAAGGACAATTGACCTGAACTACTAACCATAATTCATCCTAAACTAGCTGTTTTGCAATAATTTCCCACGTTATATATTTCTTTTTGAAGACTGAGCATTTTGAATAGTGATACAATGCAACGTTTTAATTAAACCATTGGAAGAATAAATAAATGTTGCCATTCAAGTACATGATCATTTTTTTAAAATGTTCGTTTCTTTTTTTAAAAAAAAAAATGTTCATTTCTTTTTTTAAAAAAAATGATGTTGAAGTCACAGCAACTTCAGCTTGGGTTTTTGTCATCATATAAGTGGAAATAACATCTGCTTATTTCACTATATGTCTCTAAAAGAACTAAGAATGACAGGAATCTATAGCAAATCACAAGAAATATTCCTATCTGTACTTATTAAGCAGTAAAAAATTTTAAAAAATCATATGCATGGAAAAATTCCTTTAGACAAATCTTTTTCTATTTCCTTTTGGGGTTTTGTAGTATAAATTTTTTTTTGCAATTATTCCTTCCTTCATTTATCTAGATCTGCTCAAGTTGGTACCATTCAGATGTTTTGGACTACAGCTACTAGTTTAGGAATTTTAGGAGCAGATAACTGAGAAAGGCTAGCAAAAAATAGCTATTTTTAAATTGTGATCATTGGCTTTGATTTAAATTCTTGTCCCCCCCCCCTCCCCAGTTTTATCAGAAATGTTTTCAAATTCAAAGATAGAATGATGTGGTCAGTAACAAAAATAAAACTAAAGCTAAGCATAAAATAAGCATGACACAAAGTCTATAGCAAAGACAATAAAATTAATATTATACATGTAAATTGGCCTCTATAGCAGGTAAGGTCAAGGCTGGAAGGACACAATCAAGAGTCAAAGTGTTTGGGTCTGCAGGGTTTGGATAAGGGTTTGGGTATTTAAAGGGCAAATCTAAAAAAACAAGGAGAAAATGTAGAGTTATGTGATCTATCTAGGCAAATCCTACAATTGACCAGGAAAGCCTGATTAGATCCAGAACCAAAATCAAACAGCAGGTTCAAAGCTGGGTCAAGTTGAAATAGCAAAGAGGCATGGGGAATTAAGGAGCTAGAAATAACACAATTGAAATATAGGTATCAGTGGTGTAGTTATTAACCAGAATCCACAAACAGCCTACAAGGTTGTCAACCACATGCAGCTATTGCTTCCAGAAGCTTGATTGGCCCAGATTAAAACTTTTATGGCCCCATTACCTATGCTTCACTCAGAGCAGAGGCATAGGCAAATACTGTAATATTATAGCTCTCTGAGGGTTGAGCCCTTTACACCAGGAGACCTGCTCCTCTTGAGGAGCCCCCTACTTCTGATGAATTATACGTTATAACTGCACAGATCTCTTTGTGAATTCATGCCTAAGCCATATCATCAAGTTTTAAGGAAGCCTCTTCCTCAGAACCCAAAGCTGTGCTACTTCTATGTATGCAGGGAGCCCTGGTGGTGCAGTGGTTAAATGCCTGTACTGCAGCCAGTCACTCAAAACCATAAGGTTGCGAGTTCAAGACCAGCAAAAGGGATCAAGCTCAACTCAGGCTTGCATCCTTCTGAGGTTGCTAAAATGAGTACCCAGATTGTTGGGGGCAAGTAGCTTACAGTTGTAAACCGCTTAGACACTCCTTAGGTGGTATGAAGTGGTATATAAATGAAGCTATTTTGTTTGCTGTATGCTCTGGATCTGCTGGAGAAGTGAGCTCCTTGACATCCTCATGCTTAGGGTGGATCTCAAACTCATTGTCACTAGGGGAATTTTCCAATGTGGGCATGCCATAAAAGTGTTAAAATATGATACAAGGTATAGAATAGTGAGGGCTAGGATCCACAGGGTCCTTTAGCAAGCAATGCTTCACCTCCTGATTTCCAATCTACTCATGACAGCTGCTGGAAACACGTATATCACAGGAGCAATTTTTGGAGGCACAACGGAATGATGCAACTAGAATTTCACTAAATATGTTAGATTTTTAAAATCTCAAAGGTGGGAAAGTCCCCTTGTTTGAGATTTTAGATAACCAGGTAGTGAAAATAATTCTTTTCAAGCAGCTAGATATCTATCTCCTAAGATAATTTAACTGACCTTACAATATACATTGCTCATCAGTACTTCCAGAAGGTAGTGGAATTTGCAGCTAATAAAAAACCACAGTCAGGAAAAAGCACAACATATATGTCCCCATTCTTCTACTTATGGAACTGCCATTGCCGATATTATTGCTGCTATTCTTCATCTCCATAATGCTATTTCATGGCACTCCATCTATATCATGTTTGCTGCCAGTAAGGCCCTTACTTTGTGATATTATGACTGTCTGCCTCAACAAAATATTGGAGGATCAGGTCCTTGGGCTCTTTGTTAAGGTTTTTTTAGGCACACATATTGAAAACTTTGGCTTTGATGTATCATTAAAATAATATAAGCTAACTAGTCACTGAAACACTGCTCTCTATTATGGGGAATTAATTATTTAAATTGCTTAACAATATGAAAACAGCTCACTTAATGAAAACATCATGTTATGAGAAAATGTGAAATCCAATCTGTTTCCTTTGTTGTGTGCAGAGGTGAATTATAGCTCTAATTAGATTATTAACTGAAACAAATTGAGTGCATGGTGGGAGAGAAAAGGTGCTCAAAAATAAAGTGAAGAAGTGTTGGAAGGTTGTGCCTTGCAGACAAGCCTTCAGTATTCACACTGTAAAAAAATAAATACTTTAAATCACACACAAAAAAGGTTGGTCATGTTAACTTCTGAGGTTCATAAGATGATCTGTGATTTGGGATTCTACATTTCAGTCCTCAGTTTAGCTATAAATCTATCAGGTTTCTCTCCCTATTTCAGTACTATGCTGATGTGCTGTCCTACATTACAGGATTAATGAAAACATTACTAAGATATTTGTGTAATCCCAGTGGACTAATTGCTTTAGGCCCAGGTGGGAAAACCTAAATGAACAGGCTGTACTTGCACAGTTTTAGGTGGGGATGGGAATTGTGAAACCCTTTTGGTTCCAAGCATTTGGCACTCTTGCCTATGTTGTTTAGAGTTGATTAGAGTTGCATTCAGAGAGCCACAGAGTTTCACTCCTCTTTTAGAGAAAAAGAGAGATGTGAAGGTGCTGTTTTCCAGACAGCAAGAATTTAGGTCTGTATTATAATAAATTAGGTAACAGAATTTCAATGTACACGCAATAGGGAAATGGAAAAGCAGATTATTTTTAGTGGTATTTGTCCTATCTTCTTATATTATCTCATGGCTTTATGGTTTTACTTGGAACTTCTAGGGTCTCCGTATTGACTGTACATTACAACAGACAGTTCTGGGAGACTGAAACATTCTGAGATTGATTTCTTTGGGATTAAAGAGATTTTGTGGGACACTTTTCAAGCAAGCCCTGCATTGATATCTTGTTGATGCATTGAACTCAGGAACTATATATATATATATATATATATATATATACACACACACACACACACTCACACACACATGCATATATACACAATCCAGTTCTGGATATTTTTCTGTTATATTTTCCTGTTCTAAAATACTAATCCTTGGAAAGCCCCATAGAACCAAGAGAGAGGTATACATGCAAAGTCCTACATACATGTTAAATGATACATTTATATCACATTTATTGTCTAGTGATTTGATTCATATTTATTGTTTTCTGCTCCTAGATACCATAAGCATGTCCAGAACTAGATGCTATACTTCTTACACCAATGGAATTTGTAATTAAATCTGTGATTAAATGATCTGCTCTTTCTGTATGATATGATTTGAACACCAAGTAAAAACATATTCATATGTGTGTCACGTCCATATGTTACAAAGCATTTAAAATGTGCATGAAATTGCTTCACAACATATGCAATTCTGTACAGTCCCTGCTTATATGATTGTCATACATTAAATCTGTGTGTGGGTTTCACATTAATTCCATCATAGCAAGCACAGGAATGTTGCAAACTATCACAGGGAAGGTACAACCAAACCAAAGACTGCATTTCAGTCTTGAAACTAATTAGATAATTTGGCAGCATATGACCTAGGATCATATTTGCCATAACATGCATACATTCACATAGCCTGTTTGCTTTTGTACCTTTTTATACCTCTAACACCTTTTTACTTGTTAGTGGTATCTTATAGCCTCCTTTACTTTTCTTTCTTTTCTTTCTTTTCTTTTTTTTACTTTGTGTATTTGTATTTTTATGGCTCTTTTTTCCCCATTGCACCCAAGAGGCATTTAAGAGTCTCTTTCACTGGTATATGCCAAGGGACTCTTGATGACCAGTTTTAGGGGAGACAGATATTTTGCCTCTATACTAATTAACACTTGATCACTGAAGAAAAGCAATTAACTGTGATAGTACATATTCTAAGAACTGCACTAGTGGCAGGGGAGGCTAATTCAAGATAAAGCTGATGTAAAATTGCAAGAGCTAGATTTACATAAAACAAATAAGAGAAAAGGTTGGAGACATATGCTAACTTGAAAGGTCTTTCTACAACAGAGAATAGTACTGTATCTGGAACGCAGCAAGACCAATTAATTGGTCAAGAAGACCAATTAATAACAAGTGTGGGGGTGGGAGAGAATGGGGAAGAGAGAACACATACTTCCTTAAACATTTGAAGCATTTGTGATAAGACAGGGTGTTGATCAGTGCCTTAGATGGCATTCAAAGTGAATTAGATAAATTAACAGACGACTGGGTCTTGTTATTGTGTGCTTTCAAGTTGTTTCCAACTTTTTGTGACCCTAAGGCAAACTTATCGCCAGGGTTTTTTGGCAAAATTTGTTCAGAATGGATTTGCCATTGCCTTTCTCTTATACTGAGAGAGTGTGACTCTCAGTGAGACTGTCTCTCAGTCACCAGTCATTTTGGCCATTGACCAGCTTAGGATTTACCATGAATGATTTGTTGCTGGAGCATTCCTGGTTCTTTCCAGGTTAAGTCCTCTTTTATTGGGAAGATCTTTCCTGTGATCGCGCAATTGTCCCGGGAAAATGCCTTTTTAAGCTCCTGATTTTACCCGTGTAATGAAATCCTAAATTATATTGGTGAAAAGCATTTATTTCCCAATGATTCACAGATTTTTTTAAAAAAAGAGATCAATTTGCACAGCAGGGCATTTGTTGTTTGATGCTGATGACTGAAACAAAAAGCAGGACCAAACCCAGAAATACATGTTTACTCCTTTAAATATGCATTATGCGCAATGATTGTAGATTGTAACCAATGTGTTCAATATCAGTGCCATACCTCATATTGAAATTAAGATAGAATTCTTTTAAGTGTCACAATTCACAGAATAATTCAACTCCTAGCCATACCTTATGGACCGATTAACTGTGTTTCATATTCTTCTGTTATCAAGAGAAAAGCAGAACTACATGGATAGGCAAACTGTGGTTCTCCATATGTTATTGAATTCTAAATCTCAGCATTCTTCACCATTGGTAGTCTGATTAAGGCTGATAGTAACTGCAATCCAACAACATCTGGAGAGTCACACTTATCCCAGTCCTCCAGTGTTGCATCACCAGTCTACTGTTGCTTCAGGCACTGATGAATATATTTTCATTTCCAATATTAGTGATTTGCCTCAGTTATAAACTTTACCTTCTAAACTGAATATCATTATCATTAGTTAAGTTTCTAACTTTTAACAGATCCCACTTTCAAATGATGTAATTGGTCTCAAGAGGGAATGTTAGGAGACATTACTTGAGAGACAAATGAAACAGTGCAACTTAACAAATATTTAGCCCAATCATGATAAAAACTGCACAAAAATGTATAATGCTTGATAGGCAGTGCTTTTTGTTGCCTGAGATAGTGACATCTCATCTGGGCAATTGTCACTTCCTATATCCAAAGAAACACCCAGCTTCTCTTCAGTCCTCAGGCCCAAGTACAGACATGGAGGCCAGCGGTTTGGCAGCACAAAAGGAAGTCCATGTTGCCTTTCTGAAAACTGAGGAAAGTCAGTTGGTCTGAGAATATTTATTCCAGCCAACAGTATGAAGTGACCCAAAGGGAAGGTATTTTTCCCCCACTTCAAAGAAGTCACTGACAGAATAGGGAAACTGGTGAGAAAACACTACAGTACCTCCGAACCATCTACAAACCAACCAAGAAAATCGAGCAAATGCTGTGCTCAGTGAAGGACAGGAGAGACCCTCTCATGGATGCAGGAGTTTACCGCATACCGTGCTGCTGTGGGTAGGTCTACATAGGGACCACCAAACATAATGTTCAAACACGAATCAAGGAATATGAAAGACACTGCAGACTGGGCCAGCCAGAAAAATCATCAGTAGGAGAACATGTTCTGGATAATGCCAGCAATTATCAGGCCAGGATGCACAGGGAAGCCATTGAAATCTACAAACTTCTCAACAACTTCAACAGGAAAGAAGAAACCCTTAAAGTAATCAAGGTTTGGTTACCAGTCCTCAAAAACACAAGAATCAAAACTCAAACCATGGAAATCAACACCACCCAGCCTCAGAGGATTTCCCAGAAGACAGTGGATCACTAAATAGACACCCTGAGGCCTTGCCATTCAACACAGACCAAAACACAAATTAACATGTAAATCACTTCCTTCCAACCAAAGGTAACACAGTATGTATGTATGTATATATATATGTTCCCCACTCACTTCTCTGCCAGTATTCTTTGAAGATGCCAGCCACAGATGCTGATGAAACATCAGGAAAAAACTCTTCTAGAACATGGCCACATAGCCCCTCCGCCCCCCCCCCCCCCCAAATCTTCCCAGTGTGACCTGACTTCCCAGGCTGGACAGAAGGAGTTGTGATATGGGCCTTCCAGCTAAAATGGTCTGTAGTTACCTCCATCAGTGAGTATCTGTGTTGACACATGGAGAAAGATAGGGAGATGACACCTGGTTCAAGTTCTTTGGCAACTGACTTTGTAAATGTGACTTATCAGAAATGTGCATGTTATTTGAGCATTTTGCTTTCCAAGTAATAAAGCAAATTACTATACACTTACATTACAGTACTTAAAACTTTGGCTAGAAACTGAAAAATACACTCCTGCATTTACTGTTTAAATCCAATCCAATTTCTCTCTTTTGTCTCATGCAAGACATATGCAGTCTTTTCACATGCATGGTTTTCTGGTCATGGAACTGCTCTTGGTTCTCTTTGGTGTGAGTAATATTGGTGGAGAAAGATGTCGTGTGTGGACAACTGCCAAAACAATGGTGACAGGGGAAGGATGCAACTAGAATTTTACTAAATATATTAGATTTTTAGAATGATGGTAATATCCATATCATAATGAGTCTTTGCTTCATTTTTTCAAATTCAGATTTGATGATAACACTTGTGTTTCTGTTTACCCTGCTATCACCCTGGTCTGATATATCAATCAGACAGGATCATTCTGGTCATGGTATTATATCAATCAAACAGGATTCTTTCTCCTCCTATGTTTTCCCAAACCTTTAAAAAGATAACTGCTGTTATAGTCCAAATGAAAAAGTAGCACAAGCTATCAATTCCTTGTGCTGTGTATTTTGGGGATAAAATGCTAGAGGCCATTTTTTTAGTCAATTAACACTGATGCATAATTCAGCACAGCTGTGAATTTGGACCCTGGGTGTTTCATTAGGCCAAATGTGGCAAAATCTGAAATTAGTACATATTTTGTTGCTTTCTTTGAACTAATGTTTTGATTGCCCCCCCCCCCGCCCCCCATGCACATCATTACGATCATTACGATTATTATAGTCTGTATGGGCAGCTGGCTGCACATAGATAGTCCTAAGACAACTCACCCAGTATTTATAATATCATATGGTTATGTTTTCCCCATGTGGACCATCATAGAAGCCTGATAGTGCTGATGGAAGTTCATGAAAAAGACCCAGATGCTCAGAAGATGCTCAATAAATGTGTACCTCACAAAACAATGGAAATTTACTTGTTACACCCAGAATATCCAATAAGCAGAGTAAAATACTTCAATGTCTTCCCCACTTGCCAAAGGTCCCTACCTGCAGGTGTAGTGTGACCGATCCTGTCTAGATGGGACTTTGAGATGATCAATCAGCCCTGTTGAAATCACTGTTCATCCTAGCCAAAGAGATGTTAATCCTTTCTTCCTTTTTAAGTAAGGATACACCCTAGTCAAGTGCATCTCTTTCCTTTGGAAAACTATAAAAGCTCCAAATCTCAGTGCTTCTACAAAGTTGTCTTCATGCTAGACTACTGGTCACTGATATTTCAATGGAATCCCTTTCCCTTGTGCAACCCAGGTCTTTGTCAGAAAGCTTCTTTAACTCTCCTTTCTGGTACACCCAGTTCTGCCTGCCTATATCTTTATTGAAGAGAATGGCTGCACCGCAGCCTTTTTAAAAGCTTGCTTCCCACAGCAGCAGGAGCTGTTTCCCCCACAGTCCAGATCTTTCTATTGGGATTTCTGAAAAGTATCTTTTGAGTCCCAATCTACTTAGAAGCCTGCAGATTGCGCCTGATGAGTATTTTACACTTTAGTCACTTCTGGCACAGCCAGTCATAAAAATAAAGGACGGAATGAGCTGATTTTCTCAGCAACGTGCACTTAGGGACCAATGAGGACACTGACAAAATTTCATCAATGTGCCATAATAACTTCCAGGTGATAATTATTACTTTACGATACCCCCTCGTAAGGTGCAATCTGCAGATGTCTACAATATCAGGTATTTGGAGGATCAAGATACATTGGGAAAAATGTATAAATCTAGATAGTTACTACATAGAGATAAGTTAACAACTACAAATCAAAACAAACTTTGTCATTTTTTTTTTAAAGGTGATCATTAAAACTTTTGGATACCCCCTTGTATTTTCATTTCCTTGCACATGGTAACTCCACGTTTTTGTTTTTGTTTTTTTACTCCATCATGTGCTTAAGTGAGTGATGAGAAGGGTTAATTCTGTCTTTAGAACATCTACTGGTTGGAATCCCAGCCACTTAATGCTGCTTTTATTTCTGGTGAAGCAATGGAAAGGATTGCAACTAGGCTTCCTTTGTACTGGTTTTTATTTCTTCTTCAGGTAACATGCATATTCCGGTTGCCCAGATCCTCTAAAGCAATACATCAGCATACAAGTAATCACAGTGGTGATTCATCACTAATTTCCTGGAAAAAAATAATAATGAGAAGGTGCATACCAGGCTCAGGTATGAGTACAGTAGTGAGTCAGCACAACATAGTGGTTTGAGTGCTGGACTAGATTTCAGGACCAGGATTCAAATCCCCACTCAGTCTTGAAAACCTTCTGAGTATTTTGCCCTAAATGAAGGCCAATGACAAACACTTCTAAATAAATCTTGCAAAGAGGTTCCTAAGACAGGGTTGCCATAAATCAGATATTACTTAAAGGCACATAAACAGCAGCAACAACAAAATGTTTTAACTATGCATTAAGAAGCTGAGCCCTCCCTCCAGTCCATCTGTCTTGGTCCAGGCCTCAGAGGGAAAGAAGAACCACTGGACCTCATCCCCTTTCCCACCACCATTCTCTTCTCCTTTTGTGTTGTGTCTTTTTAGATTGTAAGCCTGAGGGCAATGAACCATCTAATTAAAAGACTGTATGTACAATGCTGTGTAAATTTTCAGTGTTATATAAATAAAGGATGATAATAATAATAATAATAATAATAACAACAACAACAACAACAACAACAATAATGTGGTGTCAACATACCATACCATTTTTCTACATAGACCTTATACAAAATTGCCTACTGCCTAGAGACAAACCCCTTTTCTTCCACTTTCCTTCACAGTCCTCCTTCCACATGTTTCTTCTCTGGTTCTTTTTCAGTTCCCATTTGCTTAGCTCAGCCTCTGGTAGTTCTCCTGAAGCTATAGCCCAGGCCATTTTACTCCATGTGGCTTTCCCAGACAAGCTGCCTTTAGCTGAAACACTGAGGGTGCTCTTGTAATAAGCGTCCCCATACTCAAATCAGTGCATGGATTTATATTTTATTCATTTGTTTTCATGCCTTGTATGTTCACTGTGCATAGGATTCTCTGCTACCATTGAGCTAATTAATTTCTCATTGCAATTCAAATATTTTTTGTGACAGGATGTCTCTTCCAAATAAACTGCTCTCTGAAGAGCCAGCATTGGGGTTTTTTATTATTATTATTTCTGTGTGCTAAATAAACATTCTCCTGAGAAACAGAATTGGTGCAAATACCTGCTAAGATTATAAAGTTATAAGAGCCATTATGTGCATATGTTGTACTACTTTGTTAGGGGTGAGAACAACTATAAATAGTACTAAAGGGCCAGACTGATTTTAGTCCCAAGGTAATGTTTACATTGGAATCAAGGAATCAGGTTCAGCATCCTATTAGTGCAAGTGTATATCCCCTTTTGTTGTTCTCTAGCCCCTTATGCACATTCCAAAATACCTTCATCTGGCAGCAGCAAAGCCATGTTGAGCTTCTGCTATATAGGGAGGGGCAGATAAGTGACAAGGCAGTTGTGCTCTTCTGTTCCCCTGGAGTTTATATGAGAAAGAGAGGCATAGGAACAGCAAGGTGGTTAATACTCTGCCTCTCCCTCTCTCTTAAACTTTAGAGGTATAAGAGACAATCACAGATGCTCAGTAACTTCCCTCCCTCCCCTCCATGGCATTAAATGGCCAAATCAGTGATCCATAAGGCTTGTCTGCTATTAAGGGGCCAGAGAGCTATACTGCTGGAGTGCTTATGCTCTGTGCCTGCCGTTTTGGATCCTAGTCAGGGTTGCTTTAGAAACACTTAAGCAGAAAGACATGCAAAATGAATGTCATGTTCTCGAGTCTCGATATCCTTCAAGCTCAGAACAATATGCCTACAGGGAAAAGGTAGCTGTCAAGGAGTTGTTAGCTCTAGCTCCCAGAGCTTCCAAGACAAAAGGTGTAGTTTGCAAGGTGACTCAAGACAAAATCCCAGTGGAATGAGTCCTCCATTCTCTCCAGATTTTAGAGGGCATCAACTATAGAATCAACCAACAGTTCTTTAGAGCAGAAAAAGATCTTTAGAAAAAGCATGGTCAAGTCAATAGCAGGACCAGAATTAATCACAGACCTCTGTTCTGGCAACTGGTCCAAGCAAGCATCTTCCACAAGGTTCTGTCTATGGTTTTGATGCTGTGTTGCCCTACAAGTAACTGTCTGTGCTTTATCCATCTTCTCCAACATCTTGAGTTGTATGAGAGTGGACCAAACAGTAACCATTTTAGGTCATCAGACACGTTGCCCTGCAGATGCTGCAGGGCTGCAAATCTCCTCAGCCCTCATTATTGGATGCCTTGTCTAGAGTGGATTGGAGTTTCAGTTCAACAATGTCTAGAGGACTTTACTGACCCCACCCTGGCTGTGAAGCTTTGCAGTGGCTTGATCACAGTATTTTTATATGGCTAGACATTTATTTGAAACTGCTCATTTTCAAAAAAGCTTTAGGAAATACAATGTGCTAGACTGATCATTAAATGTGTATTTAGTGCATCAAAATGAAATCAGTGGTATTAATATCTAGCAACAGAGCTGTCCAGTGGTGTGGTTTTCTAGGGAAAACTTCTAGCATGCTGATGGGGCAGGAAAGATGTCACACCTTACCTTCAGGTGCATGCAACCAGTACCTCAAGGCCAATGTTGGGCCTGAATGAGTCCTTAACACAATGCGGTCATTGAACTCTTTCTTGGCTGGGCTGCAAGCAAGAATAAAGGAGTGCAACCACCTCTGTTTTGGTATTAGATGGTCAAAGGTATGGAAACTAAGCCATATGAGGAACTACTCAGGGAGCTGAGTATAGGTCGCATGGAGAAGAAGAGATGGCTGTGGGGTGACATGATAACCGTCTTTGAATATCTGAAGGGATTTCATGTAATGGATGGAATAACCTTGTTTTCTGCTGCTTCAGAGACTTGAACCAATGGATTCAAATTACATGGAGATTCCACCTAAACATTAGGAAGAATGTTTTTACTTTAACAGCTGTTTGACAGTGGAATAGACTGCCTCAGAGGGTCATGGACTCTCCTTCTTTGAAGTTTATAAACAGAAGTTGGATGGGCATCTTTCAGGGGTGTTTTAACATTGCAGGGAGTTGATGACCTTGTGTTCCCAACTAGATGACCTTGTGTTCCCTACACACTTTATGATTCTACAATACTGTGCATCTGTTTAAAAATAAGCAGACTTAGAAGATGTTTACTAATGCAGCTGTTTAATGGGAATGGCAATAACATTTTCTTTAAAAAAAAAAAAAGAAGCCAACTAAAGTATTATTATAATTGTGAGGTTAGCCATATGTTGAACAAAATTTCATTTTGCACATTTCTCACATCTTTTCACTAAAAGAATCTCAATTGAACAAGCAGCACCGGCAGTTTAGCAAGAGTAATTTATCCAGTTGGAAAGGTAACAAATTAATTGCTTCAGTGGGGACATGAAAAAGTAGACTACTTAATATAGCAGGCAATATAATTAAGTTGATAATAATTATTGCAGTAGGCTTCTAGCTGAGACCCAATCCAATCTCAGACCTTTAGTAAGAGGGACAGACATTTCAAAACAGTGCTGGTGATTCTATAGATATAAGTTTTTCACTTGGCTCATTTGTAAGTGAGTGTGTGGCATGAATTCCAATGAGACCTGCAGAACAATCCAATCACTCAATTACAACTACAGGGTGGGAATAGAACCACAACTACATTTCATTGCACTGCCAGAATACAATGTTGTGGCAGTGTAATGGTGGTATACTGATGTAACACTGTGTTGCAATGGTAGCATACAGTGTCTGTTGCATTTTGCTTGCAGAATGACACTTTCACTGGATCTTAACACTGCTCATCTGGCCACAGGGTTACACCCTGAATATTGTTCAGTCTGAAAAGTGGCATAAAAGTGTTTAAAATAAACAAATGTCATGAAAAGACTGTCATGTCTTATGGACAGAAAAATATAATAAAGGATTATAAATACCCAAATTTCATGGGGAAATGTACTCTGGAACACAGTCCAGCAAATATCAGTCACAATGTTTCATCATAATACAGAAAAGCTTTAGAACAGAGGAAATAATTTATTCTACATATGGGAGATAATATGCCAGAGGGGGAACAAATGGACCGCATCGGTCAAATCTGTCACATAAAATATAGAATTATAATAACCACATGTCTGTGCTGGGAGATGCAGCATTCTAGGAAATAGCTGTGGAGTATGAAGGACCAAGGGGAGGGATATGCTTGAGTGGTTGAAAAGAGGTTTGCTTAGAACAATTAACAAGAAACTGTCATGATAGTTAAGAGTGAATGTGATTACATCAGGGCTTTGCATATTTTGCATTTATAGTGCAGGCAAACATCTGTGTTTAAAAATGACTGTGTTAAATAACTGGAGCACAAGCAAGACTAAAAGCTTTATACATTTTTGGCACCATGGGATGAGTCCTGTCTTGATTATGTATTATTTAAAAGGGTGTGACTTAAATGATGAGTCTAATGCAAAGAAATATGCAACTAGGGATTTCACCTCCAAGGATATACCACTTTTTACTCAGACAAAAAACAAAAACAAAACTGACTTATCCAAAACACAGGAATCAATGCTACTTAGATTATCCAAAGGAGAATGTTATTGTATTGACAAAAGTGACCTGAGTTTATCTCTTAAAATTCAGAAGCCACAGGAATCTAGGGGGAAAAAGAGGTAAAGCAACATTCAACTCTCAAAGAAAGCATCCAATTTTTTTAAAAAAAATATTTGTGGTAACAACATCTTGTAGACTATTCCAGTAATTAGTCTAGGAATTGTGCATCTTTAATGCATTAAATGTTCCCTCCTCTTCCACTATGAAATATCTAGTGGTAGCACTATACAGCAGACCATTTGTTTTATGCACAAACAGTAAGTAGCAGACACATACTTAAAATTTTCTGCATGGATTTCTACAGACTTCCTTCACTATATCCATACCTTTCTTTAACAGGCAAGCCCTAAGGGCTTCACTGAGAGCAGATCATCCTAGCTTTCAACTTTCCCTAGTTTTGATAGGAATACCTCTGAGTATTCCTTGTTTAAGAAAGCCCTATGAAATTCACCCAGTCACCATATGTTGACAGGCAACTGGAAGGCATGCACAAACATACACTTTTTCAGTTTCAAGGCAGAAGCTGTTGGGTACTAGAAACTGTTGTCTGCATCAACTCCTCAGGACAGTCATGAACATATAAGGCTCAAGGAAACAACTAAGGAAAAATTGTTCAGTTACTTTTATATGTTTCATTAAAGTTAAATAGTGATCTCCATTCCCTGGAGATTTTAATAAATGTTTGTGGGAGACTCTTATAGAACTGTTTCTTGTAGTCAAAATCTAGTCTAGCTCAAAATCTCACTGAACTCTTGTGTTTCCAAATTGAAAATGAAACAGAATGGTATTATCTTTAAAAGACAAGAAAGAGAGATTTCCAGCCACCAATTTGTTTTGTTAAAGTCTCTGACAACCAATTTGTTGCCCAATGACAGGTCCAATGATTCAAGATGACTGAACTCTTAATACTTGCGGTTGTTGTTGTTGTTGTTGACTCCAACTTATGGCAACCCTATCCTAGGGGTTTCTTGCCAAATTTACTCAAAAAAGGTTTGTCACTGTTTTCCTCTAAAGCTGAGAGAATGTGACTTGTTCAATGTTTCCCAGTGGGTTTCCATGAATAAGTGGGGGTTCAAATCCTGGTCTATCAGGTTTATTGCAGCGGCTTTGTTCCCATGATAGAAGAAGGCAGAGCTTATTGCATTTCACCATTATCGGGGTGTACCCAGCCCGTTTGGAAACTGCACTTCTCCGAGCTCCTCCTGCATCTTTTCAAGAACAAGATTTTCCCATTCTTGAAAAGATGCATCAGAATCCCAGGTTGCAAATGGGCTGCGTACTCCCCAGCAATAGGGAAATGTGATAAGATCTGCCTTTTAAAAGTTACATCCTGCATCTATCATGAGAGAAAAGCCAATGCGATAAAATCCTTGGCTGCACATATACTGCAGATGTAATGCAGTTTGACATCGCTTTAACTGACATGGCTCAATGCTATGGAATTCTAGGATTTATAATTTTGTGAGATATTTAGCCTTCTCTACCAGAAACCTCTGTTGCCAAAACAAACTGCAAATCCCAGGATTCCATAGGATAGAGCCATGACAAAGTGGTGTCAAACTGCATTAATTCTGCAGTGTGGCAGCAGCCCTAGTCCAACATTCAACCACTACTACATGCTGGTGCAAATACTTCATTCAAAGGTTCTTCCTTTGCTCAAAAGTTCATTGTGCATGGAAGACATTTCCTGGACATACAGAACTTACCCATGGAATTTATACTTTTTCAGCATTATGGTGCCAGGGTTTGTTTGTTTTTAAGCTCCCTTCAAACTTGTGAAGCTGTCCCTGAGATTGGTATTAGTGGGGAGGCTATTTTAGGCAGTGCCTAATTTCTATACATAAACTATTCTGGCATTTCTTTTCCTCCTCCTCCTCCTCCTCCTTCTTCTAGGAGCTCTCATCCTCAGATCTGTTAGTCTTACCTCCTAATTCAGTGGTCTGAACTAGAGTAAGGTCACTCTACAGAAAGACATAGTGTTAAGTAGTGAAGCAAATATTTGCTGCATCTACAGAGCTGGGTTTTTTTTCATTTATTCTGACACCCTATTTTCTAGGGTTGAATCTTGATACAGAAAGCAAAAACTGCTACTGAGCCTGAGAAAATAGAGATACAGAAAGATTATTGAAAAAGTACAAAGCAGAACGTGAAAACGCAGATTTAAGCACAACATAAAGAAAACAGAAATTATGGCTACAAACAAGATTCTGAAGTGGAAAGATACATCATGAAATACCAAAGTTAGGACTGTCCGTGCTATTGTACTTCTGATTTTTATGTATAGTTGTGAAAGCTGGACAGTGAAGACAGCTGATTGGGGGGGGGGGGGGGACACATTTGAGATGTGATGCTGCAGAAGACCTCAGAGAATGCCACGGACCTCTAAAAAGACCAATGAATGGAGTCTAGAGCAGATCAGGCCCAAACTCTTCCTGGAAGCAAGATCATCAAACTGAGGTTGTCATTACTTTGGCCATATTATGAGATAAAAGGACTCATTAGAAAAGTTTATAATGTTTGGTAAAGTGGAGGGCACTACAAAAAGAGGAAGAACATATTCCAGATGGATAAACTCAATAAGAAAACCTACAGCCATGAATCTCCAGGAGCTGAGCAGGGTGGTTTAGGACAGGGTGAGTTGGAGGTCTCTTATACATAGTGTTGCCACGAGTATACATGTTGTTGCTTTTAAATCATTTCTGACTTACTAGTGTCATGACCCTAAGGTGAACCTATCACAGGTTTTTTTTGAGGCTGAGAGTGTATGACCTGCCCAAGGTCACCAGTGCATTTCCACTCAAACCCTGGTCTCCAGAGTCTAATTTTCAAACCACTATGCCATGCTGGCGACCATTATATTATATTATTAACAAGTGCTCAGATAAGTAATCAGGACAGTATAAAATATGTGGACCAATACCAGCAGCCATTGCATACTAATGACAAACCAGAAGCCAGTGGAACACACTTGGAAACATAGGAGTGGAACAGAGTCCAAGCATCAACTAGGCTGCCAGTTCAGGTATCTACTGCCAAAGTATCTCCAGCAGATGACCATCAAATCTCTGCTTAAAAACCTCCAAGGAAGGAGAGTTCTCACACCTCACACACCACTGTCTAATAGGTCTTACCATCTCCCCTAACCAAACTCCTCTAGGACTTGGCTTTTAGGCAGTGATACCTTTATGAGTCAGTTGAAATGCACAATATACTTGTTGCAAGCTTTTGAAGCTCCATGGGCTTCTTCAGCAGGGAAGATGTTACAAACCAAACAGGAGAAAAAAAAAACAATTGGAGGTGTTAGTCAGATGCCTGCATGTTGTTTCAGTCCTTAGTAAAGATAGTATGTGGGGAGGATATCTTTTGCAAGCTGGCCCCTCTTCCTTCTGGCCATGTGGCAATTGTACTTAGTGTACAAAGCAATTGTAGGAATCAAATGCCCCAAAATTTCTCCCATATCCTTGTACAGCCTTTCTTTCTTTTACTCAAAGACAAGAGCTTGGATTCTTCTTCGAATGACCACTGAAACCATAATATAGTGACTTGAGCCCTCTACATTATATTGTCTGGTTGATTTTATACCATGATTTGCTCTGAAATGTTCTTTAAAGAAAGAAAAAAACATTCTCTAAAGCCCTGAAGCATTGTATAGATGTATAGAAAGGCCTGACCACCAAAGGCCTCTACAGCCTCCTCCCAGAGTGCATTGCAGAGGAAGAAGGGCCTGACCACCAAAGACCTCTACAGCCTCCTCCCAGAGAAGCCAATTCTCCTTCCATCATCCTCAGCAACTGGGACATTGAGCAAAGGTTTCCAAAGCTTTCCACTGCATCCATCCCTTCCCATGGCTCCCCGCATCTCTCCCAATCTGATCCCTATTCGACCTCTCCCTATCTCCCAGCTTCCATTTTTCTGCTCCCTCTGGAACTGTCGCTCTGCTGCTCCAAAAGCAGCAGCAATTCATGATCTTTTTCTTTCTGGATCACTCAGCCTCCTTGCTCTAACTGAAACCTGGCTCCCGGCCCATGATACTGCTACCCCCGCTGCCTTCTCTTTTGGTGGTCTTTCTTTCTCCCACACAAGCCGCCCCGAGGGCCGAGGAGGTGGGGTTGGTATCTTATTGTCTAGGTCTTGCCAGTTTCAACCCCTCTCTCTTCCCCCTAGCTACTCTTTTTCTTCATTCGAGTCTCATTCTATTAGTCTCTTTTCTCCTTTGCAGCTTCGGGTTGCTGTCATTTATCGCCCTCCTGGTTCTGCTAACCAATTCCTTTCGGACTTTGAGTCATGGCTCACCTTTTTTCTGTCAGACTCAGTTCCCTCTCTGATTCTAGGGGACTTTAATATCCACCTTGACGATCCTAAGAATCCTTCAACGTCTCGCTTTAGCTCCCTCTTAGCTTCTTTTGATCTTCAACCTCATTCCACCTCTCCTACCCATTCTTCTGGTCACTGCCTTGACCTAGTTCTCGCGACCAAGTGTGTCATTTCCAACTACTTGGCATCTGACTATCCACTGTCAGATCATCATCTAATTTCTTTTACTCTTACTTATTTCCCACCTCCTCGTCATGTTGGTCAACGCACTTTTCGTAATCTTCATTCTGTTAATCCTGATCATCTCAGTCAGACCTTGGATTCTTCTCTCTCTTCTCTAAATCTTGGGGACTCTGCTGACTCCGCAATGTCTTTATTCAACTCCACTCTTTCTTCAACCCTTGACAGCTTTGCTCCTGTTTCTGTTTACAAGTCCTCCTCTACATCTAGGCCTCAGCCCTGGCTCTCTCCCACAGTTAGGTTTCTCCGGTCCTGCTCTCGAGCAGCCGAACGCCTTTGGAAAAAGTCCAGGGACCGGGCTGATTTCATCCACTATAAATTTGTTCTTTTATGCTTCTCTCGCGCCTTGTCTATGGCAAAACAGAATTACTATAAATCATTGATCTGCGCCAACGAGAGGCGCCCGCAGCGATTGTTCTCCTGCTTCAATTCACTGCTAAAACCTTCCTCTCCCCCTATCTTCTCATCATTTTCTCCAACAGACTTTGCCAACTACTTCCTCACAAAAGTCACTACTATTCGATCCGAAATTGTTCCTCCTGATTTGCCCCCTGCCACTAATCTCCTGGTTCCTTCTACTAACAAACTCTCTGTGTTTCCACCTGTTTCTCTGGATGAACTCTCTACGCTGCTAAATTCTTCCAAACCTACAACTTGTTCTCTTGATCCTATCCCCTCCCATCTTCTAATCTCTATAACCCCTTCTTTTCTGCCCTCGCTCCTCTATATCTTTAATCTCTCTCTCTCTTCGGGTTCCTTCCCTTCTGACTTCAAACATGCTCTCGTTTCCCCAATTCTAAAGAAGCCCTCTCTTGACCCCTCCTCTTTGTCTAGCTATCATCCAATCTCTCTTCTTCCTTTCCTCTCTAAGGTTCTAGAACGGGTAGTCTATTCTCGCTGTCTTGAGTTTCTTGAAGCCAACTCCATCCTGGATCCTTTTCAGTCTGGTTTCCGCCCTCGGCACTCTACTGAGACAGCCCTCACCAAGATCTCAAATGACCTCTTACAGGCCAAGACGAATGGACTCTACTCTATTCTCATTCTTCTAGACTTGTCTGCAGCCTTTGACACCGTGGACCACTGTCTCTTGCTTGACTTACTTTCTGACCTCGGGTTCTCCGACTCTGTTCTCAACTGGTTTAAATCTTACTTGTCAGACAGATCTTTTGCCGTGGTCACAGGTGGTCAGACTTCCTCCTTTGTTCCCTTATCTGTTGGAGTTCCCCAGGGCTCTGTCCTAGGTCCCCTTTTGTTCTCTCTATACACATTGTCCCTTGGTAAACTCATCAGTTCTTTTGGTTTCTCCTATCATCTGTATGCTGATGACACTCAGCTGTATCTTTCCACCCCTGACCTTTCACCGGGGCTTGAACAGCAAGTCTCCTCTTGTTTGGTTGCCATCTCGCAGCGGATGCGGCATCGGCGCTTGAAGCTCAACATGTCTAAGACAGAGCTCCTCATCTTCCCACCTAAGCCCACCCTTCAATACTCCTTTTCTGTTTCTGTTGATGGCACTTCTATCCATCCGGTTCAGCAAGCCCGCAGTCTTGGTTTCATCTTTGATTCCTCTCTATCGTTTATCCCCCAGATTCAGGCCACCGCCAAGACCTGTAGATTCTCTCTTTACAACATTGCTAAAATCTGTCCATTCCTCTCAGCCTCCACTGCCAAGACTCTGGTCCATGCCCTAGTGGTTTCACGACTAGATTACTGTAACCTTCTTCTGTCAGGTCTTCCTCTATCTCACCTCCATCCTTTAATCTCTGTCCAGAACTCAGCTGCACGTATTATCACATCTGCTCGCCGCTTTGACCATGTTTCTCCCCTCTTGTCCTCCCTTCATTGGCTCCCCTTCCCCTTCCGCATCCAGTACAAGCTTTTTTTACTGACTTTCAAAGCCCTCCATGGACTGGCCCCTCCTTACTTGTCTGAACTTCTTTCTCCTCACACTCCTTCTCGTACCCTCCGTTCTAGTAGTCAGGGTCTCCTGTCCCAGCCAAGGATTTCCACTGCCCTGTCCCAGATTCGTCCTTTCTCACTTGCTGCCCCTCACTCCTGGAACCTTCTTCCCCCACATGCACGCCTCATCACTTCTCTAACCAGGTTCAAAACTGAGTTAAAGACTATATTGTTTAGAGAAGCTTTCCCAGATGTATGACTTTGTCTGGCCCGTTTTAACTGTGCATTACGAAGCCGAGCCCTCCCTCTAGTCCATCTGCATTGGTCCAGGCCTCAGAGGGAGAGAAGAACCACGGGACCTAATACCCTTCCTCATCACCTTTCCCTTCTCCTCTTGTGTCGTGTCTTTCAGATTGTAAGCCTGAGGGCAGGGAACCGTCTAATTACAAGTTTATATGTACAGCACTGTGTAAACCTACAGCACTATATAAATAAAGGTTAATAATAATAATAATATAGATGTTAGGCAATAAACATACAGTTTACATGAGAGGTTCAGCCATGTTTCTAAACAAACAAAGTAATGCACATGAGGATAAGAAACTAATTCATTTTTCACCCTGGAGTAGCAAGAAGCCTCTGTTATAAAAATGGTTTAAATGTATTTGGAATGCTAGCTTAAATGACTGATCAGCAAACTGCAATTTAAGGGACTCTAATTGTGGTTAGTATCCGGTTTTGAAAATGCAATGCAGTGGCAAAAATAGAAAAATAATTTGGTTCATTATAATTATGACAGAAATGTAAGTTTTGGTGAGTGGTCTTTATCTTGTTGTCAGGCCTTTGTGTTTTATAATAATAAAGATTTTACATGAAAGTGTAGCCCTATTCACACCCGCTTTAAAGCCCCACATAGTGCTCATCTACACCAGCCAGAATCCAGAATCCTACACCTGGATTCTGGAGTATTCTGGCTCTGGAGCTGCTTCAGATTCTTCCTGTTATCTTTGCACTTTGTAGCAAAGCCAGGTGGCTGTCTATACATGCATCCCTGGCACCACTGCTAGTGGTGCAACTTGCTCCCTCTGAGGTCAGAAACAAGGTATTCAGTGTCAATCATATGGCTGGGCACGTTGTTGTGACCTTAGAGGGAGCAACTCACACCAGCAGTGGTGGCACTGAATAACACAGCTGGGATGCATATGTAGACAACTGCCCGGTGTCACTCTGGGTACTCTGAGATTTCCTGCAAAATCTGGAGCAAAAGAAAAGGTTTTAAAAATCAGTTTAAGGGGTTATATAGGACAAATTTAATTTAGAAGTAGCCTTACATCATGAAGACAATCTGCACTCGAATTGGAGATTAAAGCCCTCCATGGCTTGCATCCAGAATACTTAAGGGAACGCCTTCTTCCGTACTGTCCGTCCCACACACTGAGGTCCTCGAGTAAGAACCTTCTTCAACCAATAAGAGCTACGCTGTTGCTCAAAGGGGCTTCTCTATTGCTGCCCCAAGTTGTGGAATGACTTGCCGGAAGAGCGCCATATTTCCACTCTTACAGCCTTCAAAAAGGCTTTTAAGATGGATCTCTTCCGGCAGGCCTTCCCAACCTAGCTAATATATCTTAGCTTTCTCCCCCTGTGGATGTTTATGTATATGACCCTAATTCTGCGATGCATGTCTCTCCCCTGCCAAACTGTTTTTTGTTTATATTCTGTATTTTTAATTGCTTTTAATTTGAGTGTTTAATTGCAGTTTTAATATTGGGGAGGGGAGTTGGGAAGGGATCAGTTAGTATTTTATTGTATTTTAACACATTTTTATTGTTGTAACCTGCCCGGATTCCTAGTGATTGGGCGGGCTATAAATAAATTTTATTATTATTATTATTATTATTATTATTATTATTATTATTTGGCCCTGGGACATGAAGACAATTTGTCATAGGGCAAGACCATTTTATTTGGCCTATGTAGGTGAGCCCTGAATCTAATAGGATTACTCTCAAGTAATTGTGCATGGGATTTGAGCCAAATTCAAACAAAGCCCCTCTTTTGCAGCACTGTTGATAGAGATTATAAATTCAGTTTCTGACGGGAAGCCAGCCTAAATATATAGATTCCAATATAGCAATTATGTAAATATAGTGGGCCTTGTTTTATTTTTCATATTTAAAGCCACCCATGTAATAATATATGTGAGAGCTGTTCTTTTCAGGTTAAGGGAGCTCTTTGTGAGCTTTGAAACATGCTCTGAGTAAAACAAAGGCAGGTTTATATCTGTTATTTAGTGATTAAATTTTATTTACAACATTTTTACCCTGCTCTTCAGCTAAAATGACTCCCATGGTGGCCTATATAAAATCAATAAAAACAAGCCAGCCACCTTCTGCAAGCTTACAAGCTTACATAAAAGGGGGAGAAAAAGGAAGACCTATAAATATATTAGTTTCCAACATATAGTCAAATATAGGTCTCATGCAGACTGACAGCTTGGAGTGGCCTGAGGCCACTCCAGCCCCATCACCCCCGACTGGTGTGGGACCATGCAAACTGCACAGCCCAGTCCCAATCCAGCCTGCCATCACAATCCCGAATATGACCATGGCAAAGAGAGGACTTTTCACACTCTTTTTCTGGCTGGCTTTTCCCATCTCTGCACATCTTCCGGTTGCTCTGGGTGCATGTGTCACCTGCACGCCCCACTTTTCCCTGCCTGTCTGTTTTGGGCCATAGAGAGACAAACTTCAGAATATGTGGCTAAACTGAAGTAGTGAAATTATGGAAAACTGCATTATATCATTTTGTTTCCAGGTCCCCTTCCCCCAGTAAAAAAACAAACAAACAAAAAAACAAAACCCTTAAATAAAAACATGGAAGAGCAAACTGATATTCTGCTTAAAGTGTGGATGTACACTGTGTCCTGTCATTGCCCAGTGGGATTCAACCACAGAATGAACAATCATGTCACAATAGCAGATATGCCCCCAACAATTCTAGAAGTAGTATTCAAACCCAACAATTAGGAATTGCATAGGCAGCAACAGCTACCTGTTGGCAACACACAAAGGGAACCATATAATTCATAAGAGCTCTGTGCCTCAACCACATCTCCCTGCACCATCAAGTAAGCCCAAGTAGCAAAACAATGTCCTCACCCCATGAGGTCTAGTGGAGACCACGTGCATTCCCTAGACAGTCCATTTCTGCTGTTCAACCCCACTGCTGATTTAACCTTGGGGCTTCATCTGCTTTGGCCCCATTGTTGTGTTTAGAGGCCTGAAATTCTTCAAAGAAATAGTACAGATTAGATACTTGAAAGATAGAGGCTTTATTGTTCTGAGGTTCTTCCCTGTCTGAAATCACAGGCTAACTGTTGTAGCTTCCCAGACATCTAATAGTAAACCTAGCGTAAACTATTTACACTTAGAGGTGTTCTAACAAACTTGCCTGGATCAGAGAATGGTTTTACCATAAACATTACATTCATCAAAACAGATTTGGCGGTGATCAGTAAGAAGGAAAGCCACTGTGTGGAAAAAAATATGTGTAAAGTTTATTGATTGCAATGATGGTGCAATAAAGAGGAAAAGGAAGCTTACAAACATTCGTCAGTGTTGTAAGGATGCTCAGTGTTATTACTGCTTTCATAGACATTAATACACCCTTCATCCCAAGAGAAAGCCAAAGAACAAGTAGTTTGCCATGGATTTTATACATTTGCCACACTAGTTTCTAGGAGCTGTCAGAAACTGTCAAATGAGCGGGGGCAGTAAAAAGACAGTAGGTCCCTATAGAAACAGCAAAAAAAGAACAAAATAGTTTCTTGCTTAAGGTCATAGAGAGAAGCCTAGTTCTCAATGATAAACATTGTTATCTCAAGAATGAAGCAACTGAAAGAATTTCATGATAGCTGGTAACTGTTCATACCTTGAACTAGGCATGCCTGTCACTACATACAAGAATATAATACTTTTATGGATGCAGAAATAGTCTGTGGTTTGACATCGTGAACAGTTCATACTATCTCCTTATCACAAAATATCCCAGTATTGATCCCAATACAACGGCTTTGGAACAGAAGACATAAAGGGAATGAAAGATTGTCCATGCAACTCAGCATCCTTATAGCTTCCTGGGAAGGATATCTGTGTAGAACACACATGTGTCTGGTGGGGACAATTATTCTAGATCCCCTTACACAGAAAAATACTCTTTATACAAGCTACACAGGGTTTGTACAAGCCCCTAGGGTTGGGACTGGGGATGGGAGCCATAGGCTAGAGTATGGAAAAGTTATCCTCAACTCCCAGAACTTTCCGTGGCTTTCTGAGAACTGGGAGCCAAACGTAGCATTTCAAAACTTTACCAGAAATACATGTTGAAGGGCAATAGAGCCATAATGGAATATATACTTTGTTTGCAAAAGGTGTCAGGTTTCATTCCAGGAATATCCAGTTACACCTGGGAAAGTCTCTTTTCTAAACCACTGCTACTGAGAATAGATGTGTGACTTGGTACAAGGCTGATTGCCATGCCTTCATGCTTTCCTGCTTCCTTGGTACCTTTGATGGGGAAGGCAGGATTGTTAATGAAACAAAATATAAGGTAAGGTTACAATGGACTCTTTCAAACGGGGAGGAATTTCTCCCAACTCCGAATGGAGCCAATGCGGATTCATGTAAATTCGCTTGTTTAGCGAATTTACATGAACCCCTGCTCCGTTCGGAATTACTTCCCATTACCCAAAAATAACCCCCTCCTGCCCGAATTTGCATGCGAAGCTTTAATTCGCAATAACGTAAAACCCATGATTGCATTCGAATTGGCTTCCCTCTTGCCCGAATTTGCATGCGAAGAGTTAATTCGCAATAACGTAAAACCCATGATTGCATTCGAACTGACCTTAAATTATACTTCCAATTTAGCCTTGTATGAAAGAGTCCAATGTGACAACTACATGCTTCATCCTGGCTGAGTTTGGCCTTTATTTTAGAATATGATTGTAGTTGAAATCCATTGGTGATGTATGCACTTAGAATAAGCTCCCTACAATAAAAAAAACCCTGCTGTTAATTCACAGCATTACCTGAATGTAGCATTATTGTATGCAGTTTGTTCTGTAAGCGCTGACACAGCCATTTTCGTTGGGCTCTGGTGATGATGATGATGATGATGATGAGCCCCAGTACTTCGTCATCAACACAGCTGTTCTCTATCCAGAAGCTGCCCCGATAAAAAGGGCCTTAATTAAGCAGAACAGAGTTTACTCTAAGGCTCCCTATAGGGGGAAGCTCTTATCAGTAAACTCCATTTATAAGGCTTGCTAATCCTCCCTTTTAACTTTAAGTGTCCTTCAATGAGACCTACAGCTGAGCCTACAAACGAATTTGACTGAAGGTAAATCGGCTTAAAGCCTAGGACCCCCTGGCTTAATGCTGACCATTTCCATACACAAGGCTTAAATCACCTTTCAGCCTCTCTTGCATGATTTATATGATTGTGTGATCATTGTTAATGTGGAAAAGAGAAGGGAAGGGACACTGTTTGTAATCACAATGAATAGTTTTGAGCAATGCTGGTTTTTCATTTAAAAACAATTGAAGTAAGAATGCCTTAAAGCCTCATGACAGAGATTCACTCCCATTTGTCAAATAGTTTGGTAAGCTTTTACTGTCACTTTCCAAAATGTGATGTATTTTTAAAAATGGTCTCTTCACCCTAAAATTGCACTGTATCTGCTAGTGTTTGCCATTAACCAATGTTTCTTATCATATTTCTGCAGTGGTGGCATAGCATTGTGTTTTCTGATGAGATGGTTGGCAAGGGTAGGGACTTTGCAGACTAAGCACGTACACATCTTTGAAAGAAGTTCCTGGATTGTGCTGTTACACATCTGCAGTGCCTCTAGGTTAATTGCCATCAGGTTTGGTGATGTTGCCCTATCACATAGTTATTGGAACACTGCATGCGTAATGTTCATAAGCACTATTTATGAAAAACGGGCATCATTATCTATACATTTTTGGAAAATTAATAACACAAATGGAATAATCATAACAATGGTTCCGATAGTAAAGTTAGCTTTCTGTATTCATGGATTTTTTAAAAAAAATCACGGATTCAACCATCCACAGCTTGAAAAAACTCAAAAATCATAAAATTCCAAAAGCAAACCTTGATTTTACCATTTTATAAAAGGGACACTTCACTATGCCTTTGTATTTAATGGGACTTGATCATCCACAGATTCTGGTATCTACAGGGGTTTCTGGAAACAAACTGCAGGAGATACCAAGGAACCACTGTACCTTAAAATAACAGGAGCCATTCACAACATCTTGCTTTTTCAGAAATGTTGCCAGTACTCCAACTCCATGTTGTCAGTATTGATCTATAGGATTACAGCTCCTCCCAGCCAGGTGACTGATTCCATCCATATTAAGGATGATGACAGCAAGGCTGTTCATGACAGACATAAATTACTGCAAAATTGTATTTGGGGACTTCCTAACTAACATGTTTACAGTACTATCTGACAGACATCATTTCAATAGTAAGTCATGTTGAATTAAATGGAACTTTTGCTCAGATAACTTTATATAGAACTGGAGATTGCTACTCACATACACAGAAGTAAAAATCAGTCTCAATGGGGCTTACTTCAGAAATCGCATGTATCCATTGTTATCATAACACCTCTCTGAAATAAATGTGGTGCTGTTTTAGCCAGTCGATCTTTGAACAAGTGCTTAAGGACAGACTTACACATTTTCCTCACTCTTCAGATGTTTTTTTACAGTAATATGATAAAATTAATTTCAGTATGACAAAAGTAATCTCATACTTCAGATGTTTTTATAGTAGGACAACCCAAGTGAAGCTATAGACAGCAAAAGTGGGATGGTCCACAAATACGAGTATGTATCATGTCATCTTAAAAGTCTGTTAGAACAGGATATCCTGTATATTAAAGGGATTTCAGATGCATTCTGCCATACCAGTTTGTATAAAATATGGCTATTTTTTTCTGCCCAGATATAGCAGAGGTTTTTGTTTTTTTTTTTCAAAAAGAGAAAAGTAGCATATTAATAAGAAAGGCATCCATTTTCATTTGAATCACATTAAATTTTAGTGACTGCAAAGAATTATAAAATTGTCCAAGTCCCTTTCTATGAAAGATGAACTATAATCTTCCCCAAGGGTGCACATTCTATATTCAGCTCCTTCTGTTTCTGTTCCCTCCTCATACTCTGCCAAAAGTAATTTCCTCATTGTCTTCTTTCTAATGAGGGATAAATTAATCTAGTAGTCAGTGAAGTTGAAATCAAGATCCTTTAAAAAGAATACTAAATAGAAATGTAAGCTGAAAACAGTGTTCATTTCGTGAAACGTATGGCTTGAATTATCTTCTGCTAAAACCCCTAGCTCCATATTGCACTCAGTTCCATAGCTGGTGTAGGAGAATGTTAGTATACTGGGCATCTTTTGCAGTCGAAGGTGGAGGAGAAATTCAGTAGCAGCCTCTCATCATCTCCTTCTCACTTATGTCAGACTAAGGCAAATGATATTTTAAAATAGACACAAACACACATGCACGCACACACACACACACACACACAGAGAGAGTAGCTTTATAGTATTTTAAGTGTCTCAAATCCAACCTACCAAAACCTGGGATTTGTAGTTTGGTGAAATACTTAGAATTCTGCGCCAGAGAACTCAAGTTATGTATTTCAGGGGGAGGGGAGTTCTCCAGCAGACAATTCTGTATACCTCACCAGACTACAGATCCCAAGGTTCCATAAGATGCAGCAATGTCAATTTAAGTGGTACCAAATTGCTATATACACATGCATACTGTACAGCCACTCTAACAGAAATAGTGTGCCCTTACAGCACTGACTATGGTTTTTCTAAGAGGGCCTTTGTGGGGATAGGAATAACATAACAGTAATGAGGAATACATAGGGTGGCCACTTACATACCTCCACAAAAACAAAAAAGATACAATTTATTTACATGTGCTAATTTAAATACAGTATACAGGTGCATAGATTTGTTTATTTACTACTTATAACTCGCTGTTACTCCAATGACCTCAAGGGAGTGTACAGAGCTCTCCTACTTTCCACTTTATCCTAAAATAATTTTTTTAAAAAATTAACAGGTATATCATGTGGAGAGAATGAGTGGCTCCAAGTCACCATATAAATTTCCTCATTCACTGGGTATCTGAACATATTGCATGTCATACGCTGCATCTGCACTAAATAAATAATGCAGTTTGACACCAATTTAACTGCCATGGCTCCATGCTATGGAAATCCTGGGATTTGTAGTTTGTTGTGGCACCAAAGCTCTCTGGCAGAGAAGGCTAAATATCTCACAAACTACTATTCCAAGAATAACATAGCATTGAGCCATGGCAGTTAAAGCCACGTCAAACAGCATTATTTCTGCAGTGCAGATGCAGTCATAGGGTAACATTCTAACAAATTTGTTGTTGTTGTTGTTGTTGTTGTGTGCTTTGAAGTCATTTCCAATGTATGGTGACCCTAAAGCAACCATATTATCAGGTTTTCTTGGAAAGAGTTGTTCAGAGGAGGTTTGCCATGGCCAGTGGGTTTTATGGCAGAGCTGGGAAACAAACCCTGGTCTCCAGAGCTGTAGTCCAACACTCAAACCACTACACCATGCTACATCACAATAATTCATATAATTTCAAGAGAAATACACTGCTTCTCACTGTAATGGAGAACAGCGTAATCATGTGATTTATGTTCCTGCCCACATACTCGGTGGTCCAGGTGCTAACTCTGCATGAGAAATGTTCAAGGCTCTGCTCTCCAATTTTGCAATTTAAAAAAATATCTTTATACAGTATCAGATTTGAATAGGACAGCACTTCAAATAACTGACTAGAGTTACATATGCATACTACTCTTTGGCTGTTCAAATTTAGTGACTTGGCTTTGCTATTAATCAACTGTCAAGTTAAACAGATGACAGAATGTTTTTCCCCCCTAAACAAACAAGATATCTATATATGTTGATCCTTTCTTTCCTTTTCTGAAAGCAAGAATATTTAACATATTAGTTCCTCAAGCTATCTTGAGCTATCTAAGCTTTACTTTATCAGTAGAATGATCAGAAAGAAATATTGAAGCACTTGCTCCATTGCCTATCTCTGCACACTGAGCAGATTCAGTGTTCCAATCTATTTTATGTACTATATGTGTGAGGAACACATATTATACAGCCTTAGGTAGGAGAGTCTCTTCAAATATCCATCACAGCAAGCTTAGAAATAAATCTGTTCATAGTTTCAGATGACCAGTAATGCACAGTAAAAAGATTCATCTTCTCCAGAATGAAGGCTCAGGCTACAGCATCAGCTACTCTGTTGATAGAGAACAGAACCAATTTTTGTTCACATGAGAAAATGATACCTATTAGACTGCAATTGTGTGCCCAGTGAGGTTGTTTAAATCTCACTGAAGTCAATGGGATTTCAGCAGCTTTAGCCATACAGGGGACTTTCAGCTTAGTCAAAGAGAACTAGATATGTGCATTAAGGTACTTCCGCCTGTACCAATAAATCCCCAACATTTATTCCTACTGTGCTTTCATAAGCTTTAAGTCTGTGTGTATTATGTATACCTATATGAACAACTAGCAGGGGAACAGGTCACTGTCATAGAAAATTCTGGTTGAATAATTGTAGCTATGTAGAACTGGGATAGGCACCCATTGGGGTTTTGGGGTATGCATTGGTCTTCCAGATCTTTGAGTCCACACCACCACTGTGCTCAAGGCCTGTGTCATATCTTAAGGACCAAGTAACCTGAGGATGTTTAGTTAATAGGTTTTAGCAAGATGGTGAGAATCATGTGACCCTCCAGATGTTGCTGGACTGCAGCTCCCATCAGACCTAGCCAGCATAGCCAAGGGTGAGGACTGCTGGGAGTTTCACTCCAACAACACCTGGAGGGCACATGATTTCACCTCTGCTTTATTTTCTGAATGACAGCAATAGCTTCAAACAGAGCTTGTAAAATCTCTACCGTGTGCCACTATAAGACCCCAAACACAATCAGTCTTGTTTGATTTCAGAAGCTAACCAGCATTGGGCCTAACTTATACTTGGATGGGAGATCACTTGGTAATAGCAATGACTTCCAGATAGACTGAGGAAAGAATCTGACCTAAAACCCTGAAGAGTGGCTTCCACTCCCACCTGATAATGTTCGGCTAACTGGTCATCCTTGGTGTTACTCTGTATAAGACAACTCCGTGTTTACTCCCTTTCCCCAGAGAAGTGGTGAGATGGGGCCAGGGTGTCATGGCCAGCCAAGAGGATGGATCGGAGGAGGAGGAGGAGGCAAGACGAGATTGAGGCTATACCAGGTCCCAGTTCTGCCCTGCCAGACCCCAGCCCTGACCTTCCAGCCCCAGGAGTTGAGGCTCAGCCAGGCTTTAGCACTGTGGAGCCCCCTTCAGAGGCTCAGCAGCTGAGTGTTAGCTGATGGAGAATAATAATAATAATAATAATAATAGTAATAATAATAATAGGTTTATTTATAACCCTCCCAATCAACACGGAATCCGGGCAGCTTACAACAGAAGAAAATAAAATACAGAGTACAATAAATACAAATCAGACCATTACAGTTCCTAACCAATGCATATAGAACAAATACAATAAACAATATAATACACTAGCAATCAAAGAAAATACAGTAACAATAAAATACAATACAGTAACAATATATATCCTTGGTCCCTCAACATAAATTCAAAATAATCACATGTGCACAAATTACATTCAGAGCATAGTACAATACAGAGTATACAAAATCCCAATACAAACATTCTATTTCATAATTAATCCCAATTACTGTAAAAACAAAACAGAACATAGGTAGTGCTCAGGTGGAATAGGGGGGTAGGAGCCTGGTGAAACATGCTGCTCACTAGCCCACCAGGATTTAGATATGGCTCTGCTCCGGGGGGGGGGGGGACAAAGTCTGCCGCCGCCCCATGGCTGGGGGAAAAGAGTGGTGTTGGGGCTCCTAAGGGCCCAGGTGTCCCTTCCTGGGATGAAGGAAGGTCCCTTCCTTTAAGGAAAGGAGAGATGAGAGTCTTGCCTGCGTCGGTCCAAGCGGCTTGCAGAGAAGCAATCTGCAGATAAACTACAGCTGGTACAAGGGAAGGTGTCCTTTATTTAACCAGCTGGGGAATGCCACCTCTTTGCCAGAGTTTATTGCAAGTTCCTTTGGTAAGATTGCTACCGGCACTGGCTCTGTGTTTCCTGAACCCTTGTTTGCTTTGTTTGATTTGAACCTACGACTTTGGAATGAACTGGACTATTGCTGCCTTCTGATTGCCCTGACCCTGGACCAAATTGACTTCTGTGATCTCTAATATCCTGACTCCGGCTTTTGCCCTTGGCTTGCTCTCAGACTATATCAAGGTCTGTAGACTGTTTTCTTATCGGCATGGGTTTGTGTGTGCTGGCTGCACCCCAGAGGCCCCATCCTGCCACTTCTGCAGGTCACAGGGAAGCAGTGAACTGCCTTTAGATGGCCATGTCAAGGACCCAGAACAAAAAAGGAGCTCCATTTTGGAGCTCCTTTTGGCGCTGTGGAAAGGGCGCGCTTGGCGCCCTCCCACAGCACTATTATGTCAGGCGTGCACATCGTTGTGTAAACGCTGCACGCGCCATGACATTTTTATGGTGCGCCTGTATGGACGCCGCCATTTTAAAATGGTGGCATCCATACGCTTCAGGGTTAGGGAAGGTGCGAATGCTGCACCCTCCCTAACCCTAAAAGTGCCCTTTATAACCTTAATCGCACCTCATAGTGCCCGTCTGTATCAGGCCTGAATGTTCTTTTACTCAAAGCAAGGCCAGGCAATTCCTTGCCTCTTTTCAGAAAGGCTAGTTTTCTTTTAAATTGAGCCTTGAGTGAAGTCCTGTTTCGATGGCCTCTCCAAAAAACAGAAACAAAAAAACAACAAAAGCTGATTGGGTTTGTTTTAGTGGGTTTGTTTGTATTGCTGAGTGTGTGACTTTGAACAGTAACTCAATCAAGGCATTTTTAAAGAAATGAAAAGGTACAATACAGATATCTGAGGTAGTGGCTGCATGGATCAGCTGTTTTCTCAAAATGACATTGGGCTTTTGAGAACAGCTGACTTGCTTGCTGCATTTCATGATTCTTCTACATTCCATATCCCAAAGATAAGCACAGTAGCATTAGTCTGAAGGATTGTGCTAGGAGTGTCTCAGTAATGTCTGGTAGCGGGACAGCTCTGAAACCTTCTTGTCCAGTCCCTGATTTCATTCCCATTCATTTCTCTGTTACATTAGCTTTACACAAAACCAGTTCTGATAGTACTTGTTGTATCTAGTATAGCAGTGCTGCTGATAAATTATTATTTATTATTTGTAAACATTGCTTATGATTTTCACCTTCACATCCACTCTGTAGCACATGGCATTACTGTATTATCTGCAGACTTGAGAAGAGAAGCATGAGAGTCAGTGTGATGTAGTGGTTTGATCATTGGACTGTGATGCTGGAGAAAAGGGTTCAAATCCTGACTTGGCCATGGAAACCACAGGGTGACCTTAGACAAGTCATACACTCTCTCAGCCTCAAAGGAAGGCAAAACAATTATCTTTTGAAAAATCCTCCAAGAAAACCCCATGATAGGTTTGCCTTAGGATTACCATAAGTTATAAATGATCTAGAAGCAGATAACAACAACAGAAGAAGAAGAAGAAGAAGAAGAAGAAGAAGAAGAAGAAACTGGAAAGATAGGGACTTGCTCTTGAGTCCATGGTAGAACTCAACCATGACTTCCGAATCTTATATGAGGATATAGAAGCAGAAGAAAAAGAGGGAGTTCTTGCCTTTTCCCTCTCTAACCTAACATTTTGCTTGTACGGTAGGAAACATTCTCATTCTCTATGCTCTTAACTGTATGTCCTATACAATGCCGAGCAGGGAAAAAAAAGATTTGCTAGAAGACAGAAACTGTACTTCAGTGCCTACTGTTAATTTTAAAACTGTCTATGGGCTCCACAGTTCCAGTTCTGAAGTGTTTTCAGTTGGATAGAAGACAACTGTCATCATTTCCCATCATCTCTGGATAGTTAGCGGTTAAAAATTATGAATTCTTCACGATTAAATTAGCTTGTTCTAATTGCTCTTTTGCATGCAATTATCAAAGTGGATTTAATAAGCATAGGAAACAGCACTACATGCCAAAATGTAAAAATAAAACTGAAGGAGCTCCAAGATTTAAATAATAGATGTTTCCATCAATCTCTGCAATTAGGGCTTTTTTTTTTTTTAAAAAAAAAAGAAACCAGCAAAGGATGGCCCACCGAACAGGAACAAGCAGCTGCTGTGTACATTCAAGAGGACTTGAGCTACACTGGAAACACTCAAGGAGAGAATACTGTCTTTTCCCACATTCCTGAGACTTGGGGCAACACAGTCTGAAGACAGGGAACAAGGATATGCCACCCTTTCCCACTTTCCCAATTCCAGCCCTTCCATCTCACTACACTCACCAGGGGAGTGAGGAAAAGGGCTTACAACGGGGAGGAAACATGGTGACTCTCCACCACAGGAAATCAATAGAGACATGAAAATTAATATTATTAAGGAAGCAACAAGACCTGAAGCATCCTAGCAGCAGACTAGCTTATAGAAGGATATCCAAATCAACCTCAGACCCACATTTTCATTGGGGAAAAGTCTGGATTACTGAGTACACTTTAGGAAGCGGAAAAGTAAGATTGCTTCTGACATTACATTTTTGTATTCAGATTTTGAAACCTGTCAAAGTAAACATTTGAACATCTTCTTGAAAATGAACATTTTTTTTTCTTTTTGAAACAAGAATGTGGGAATTAGTTGGAATATAAATTTGATTTAAGACTACCAATGATTCAATTTGAATATAGTAAATTAAGAGGAGGAAAAAGTAACAAAGAATGAAAGAAGTCAATTAACATGTCTAGCTTTAGATAAAGAGAATTATATAAATATATGTGTGGATAATCAATTTAATGATAGCACTAGGAAGTGGCAAATGTTATGGAAGATTGAAGGTTGGAATATTTGTACTTATTCAATGTTAGTTTGTTTATAGAATAGATTGTGTGTATGTATGTTTTCTTCTTCTTCTTTATGTTTGGTGGAAGACTGGATGATAAATGGTGTTTTATAGAAGATGTAAGAAATGTGATTATATTTTATACTGTGTATTAAATACTTCAATAAAAAAATATATTTTAAAAAAGAAACCTGCCAAAGTAAATTACACATACACATATTGAGAATTTAAATGAAAATGTGGCATAAGATTAAGGCTGCAAAAAACATATGGAACTGTCCTAATCTAACACAACTAATGAAAAACGTTAAAATCTTTTTATATTATCTCAATGGAGGTTGCTCCAAGAAAATATCTTATTTTCGGAACTGGACAAACCATCACCCTAGGTACACTATAGAGAAGATACATAACTGTAAGGTAGTTTACCATTTGAGTAAGTACTGTCTATGCAGTGGTCTTGTTTAGAGTAATACATAAGCCAAAGCACAGTGGGAGTTTCTGTATCCTTTTCTCTGTAAGCAATAGACATACAGTGGGACCTTGGTATCAGTTTGGTTCCAAGCCCCCATGTGAATATCAAAATCCATGGATGTTCAAGTCCATTAAATATTATGGATAGTAAAATGGCAAAATCAAGGTTTGCTTTTTGGAATTTATATATTTTAAAAATATTTTCAAGCTGTGGATGGTTGAATTCATGGATAAAGAATTTGTGGATACAAAGAGTCAACTGTGTTTCAAAAATACTTAAAATGCTGAAATTCTGAACATTATGAACAGCAGGATTCTTTATGCTGATTGGAATCCAAATATTTAAAATATTTATTTGTACAAATGGAAACATACTCATTGCTCTCAGCTAAACTGAGATAAGATTGCCCCTTCACCTTGAATTCTTTCTAACGTTAAACACTCTCAGTGCAGACACGTGGAAAGGCATTATCTGTGTAACCTCATTATGCCTGTATGCCTTCTGAGGCATGCCTAGCTCAATTATCTGTGCTTTTACTATGGCATGAGAAAAGAAAGAGCTCCTGCCTTGTTGATGTGCTAGCATTAACATCTTTGTGTGAGTGCACAGATCCCTGTAGCTTCTAGGATGCAAGGGAGGGAGTTAGAAAGCTGCCGAATGCGGTTCAGACATCCTGTATATTTTCTCTGCAAGTCTCAGGTAGGGAAGAGTAGAGAGTGAGCTGGAAAATGACTGAAGAAAAAAGGTTAAACACTGTGTCTTTCTTCTGACTCAATCTAGATCCCGGAAGGGAGAGGAGGGATATAAATATATTATTATTATTATTATTATTATTATTATCTAATGCAAGGTTGTTTTTTCTCAAAGTGGGAAGGAGGTAGAACTCTGAATGCTGTGCACTTTATATCTAAACCTGTACACAGTGGAGGAAATATGTTGACAGGGAGCTTTGTAGGAAAAAGAGGATATTGTTACAAATGCTGCACTACTTCAAATAGTGAGAGTTTTCACTTAACTGGGGTGTCTGCAAGTACAGGTGTGACAGCTTAGGGCATTCTGGTAATATCAGGATTTGTGCTTATAAATATATAAAATGAATATAGACAAATGTACAGCTCAGCTCCTTCAAACAGCATATTCTACTGTCCCATGCCAGATATCCAGAGGGGCAGCACCCACAAGGCACCTGCCAAAGCAAGTTTCTCCGTGCCTCTAAATCAGGAGTGAGAATTGTATGAGCCTCCAGTTGTTAACTGCAGTTCCTAAAAGCCGTAGGCAACAAAGCCAGTGGTGAAGACCTCTGGGAGTTGCAATTCAACAACATCTGGAAGGCTACACGATCCCAATCCCTGTTGTCACTAGTAATTATTGTTTATTGAGCAGAATTCAAGTGTGTGAAATATTTTTAAAAGATGCATTTTTCATAAATACACATAGGGATATAGGTATCAGATTCAGTAGAAAGAGGGAAACAAAAGTTCCTTGCCTTTTCCTTTGTTGGATTTCTTCTAGTTGTCTCCCCCCAACATCACAAACAATATTTTAACAATTGAGCCTGGTTCCTATACTAATTTTCCTTCCTCATGTCCAAGACTTTGGCTAGGTCACATACAGTGGTAATAAGCCTACAATGACAGAAACCTGACAGCAAAATCTATAACAGCATCTGTCTACAACCTAGTGCTACCTAGACTTTTAGGGCAGCAACTCTTGTCAGTCCAATCAGCCCAACCGATGGTCAGGGATGATGGAAGTTGTAGTTCAAAATTTCTTGAGGGCACCAAGTTGAGGAAGACTGCATAATAATATAAAAGCAATCAATGTATTCATACACAGTGGAAAATACTGCTACAGGTAATTGACTGTGAACTGAAAGCGATTATATATAACTTTCATATTCACATTCATCTCATGAAAGTAATGAAAAATTTGAACATAGCCCAAGTGTTGTCACCAATAACCTTTTATTATCACCAGGAAGATCATACTCCCCACCCCAGCTGCAATTCTGACCATTGCAGCCTCCCCAAAAGGCCTTCAGGGTTTGCCCCAACAGAGGACACCCACCTCTGGGGTACCACCCAGTGTAGTCCACACACCCCTAGTGACACCACTGACTGTAATATTGTTTGGTTTTGTTTTTGTTTTGTTTTTTACTTCCCAAAACAAAAGCAAACAGAATTAATGATTGGGCATATTGCTTTTGTCACTTTTTCTTTGTGAAGGATCTATGTGACAAGAGCCCTGGTGGTGCAGTGGTTATATGCCTGTACTGCAGCCACTCACTCAAAACCATAAGGTGGCAAGTTCAAGACCAGCAAAGAGCTGAAGCTCGACTCAGGCTTGCATCCTTCCGAGGTCGCTAAAATCCAGATTGTTGGGGGCAAGTAGCTTACAGTTGTAAACTGATTAGACACTGCTTAGGCGGTATGAAGCGGTATATAAATGAAGTTGTTTGTTTGATGTGTGTTTGGCAGAAATCTGAAATAATTATGAAGATACCAATACTGTACCATTAGGGCAATTTAAAATAAAGGATACTTTATTTTAGTTAATGACCCTGACATCAATAGAGTTCCATTACTTTAAATAATCTGTGATGCCCCCATAAAACTTCCAAAAACTACATTACTGTGAACTTTGTAATATATGCATATCCTACTGATGTATTCTGCCAGACTGCTTGATGAACTACTAAGAGCCATTGTTGGTTGCTTTCCAAGGTTATTGTCTACAGCCGGATGTTTGTTGCACAATTTGAATTCAGTGGTATTTGAACCAATTTATTTGGACATTCTTTCAGTAGTCTTTTGGAGATCTGACCTTGTTGAAACTGACCCAGACTTTCGTTCCTTAAAACCATGGAGTAAGCAAGGTGAACAGAAATTACTAGAGCTGCAGGGAGACAGGATTAATCAGAAGAATGAACAGCTGTCAGGGGAAACTTGTTTTCCCTGCAGAACAAGTTGAGTATGTTGCTCAAGCACAAAGTAATTACTTGCTTTTAATGGAGAGAAAATTGAGAAGCAACAGTAGTTTTGCTTTTCTTTTGGTTCGTCTGCTAGGTGTTCAGTTAGAATTTGTTCTGACACAGCTCTCAGAAAATGGAATGGTAAGAAATAACAGCAAGTGGAGCAGATTGACCAATAGGCTTGGTATCAGCGTCTGGCAACTTTGGATAGCTGCCAAGACCCTGACCACTGATGTCTGCCTACCTTCCCTTTGTTGACTTCTGTATATCCCTTGCTCTGGCAAACAGTCAAATTCAGTTAGCTCCAGGCTGTGTTTGAGAGAGATACAATCATAAAATCAGCCAGCTGGATGGTACCCCAAGGTAGCCAGTGCAGAAATCCACAACTAAAGCTTCTCTGAGAGGTGACCATCCACCCTGCTTAAAAACCTTTAGTGAAGAAATTGCCACCATCTTCTGGTGAACTGCTTTTACATTCAGAATGTTCTTCATAACACTTACTCAAAATATCTCTTATGGTAATTTGAATCAATTGTTTCCAATTCTTGTCTTTGGAGCAGCAGAAAACAAGCTCACCCCATCTGCTACTTGATCATTCCTAAAGTGTTTAAAGATGGCTATCAAATCATCTCTTAATCTTCTCTTGTCCACGTTAAATATATCCAACTCCACAACAATTCTTCACAGAGCTTGGTTACCAAATCCTTTACCATAGCTGCTTTCCACTGGCCATATTTGTTTGTCAGTATTTTTTCTGAACTGAGACCTCAGTATTATTATTTTCATTGATATTATAGTCCTCTTGATAGTCCTCCCCCCACCACCACATTTTTGCCATTTTAAATTTGTTTGTCAGTATCTTTTCTGAGCTGAGACCTGAGTATTATTACTTTCATGGATACTATAGTCCTCTTGATTTTCTTCACACTGTATCCCACTGTTGACTCATACTTAGTCTGTGATCTACTAAGATTTTGTACAGTTACCATTTTAATTTCTTCTTTGTCCTAGAATAAGGGGTTAGAATTAGACCCAGCTGGGCATTCCTCACATTAGATTACTCCTACCTCTGTTGCTTACTGCTACCACCTGTGGCCGCCAAGTAAGTATACCAGAGAGGGCTCACAGAAAGGTGCACTTATTAGGAGCAATTTAAATCTGGCCATGCTGACAAGCTGTCAGAAGTGTACAGTAGAAGATGAGGCTTAGAGTTCTTCCTCAGAGGAAGAAGGGTCAGTATTCAGGGCCTAAAAGATGTAACTCTGATGCCAGTAAGTCCTTGCCAGAGCACTTTTTATCTAACCTTGTGGAAGCCTAAGATTGCAAAATCAGATGAGTGCCTTTTAAAAGTCCAGTAATTTCCTTAGATAAGGGTGCATGTGCTTCTATAGTTGTCCCAATAAGAGACTCCATGTGGATACCAAAATCCATGGATGCTCAAGTCCCATTATATACAGTGGCATAGTAAAATGCTACCCCTTATACTGTATACCATGGCAAAATGAAATTCAGCTTTTAAAAAAAATCATCAGTATTTTTAAACTGTGTATGGTTGAATCCATGGATTCGGAATCTGTGGACTTGGAGGTCCAACTGTCTTTCAGCCAGCAGGGTTCACTTTGGAGCTTTCCAAAGTGTTTCTATGTTCTCCGCATGAGAGGGCTTCTTCTTTGACTTTCTCTACTTTAAGAGAAAACTTTAATTTGACGTTACCCACATTAGTTTTACTTTACATTACATTACATTTTACATTACATTTGTACTTTTACATTAGTTTTATTTTCACATTAGTTTTACCTTGATCAGACGTAATCTAACCACGATTATGGTGATTTTACCTTTTTTGAATGACCTGCCTTAATCTGATTCCAGCAGATGCTATCATCTTCCTCACAGAATGGGACACACTGCATCACAACTCTTCAAAAGTTGTTAGATTTCAAAGGGTAGGTAGCAGAGTGTGTCGCTCCTCTGAGATGTTTGCTGCTAGTGCATTCACTTCCCCAGATTTCAGTCAAAGTACATTAAGTGCCTATATGGTGTAGCTTAAATTACTGTTCTTCTATTAATAGTGTTGTTTGACACTGCGTGGATTCTCCAAACTATAACCAACCTAATGGATATGCTGTTACTGTACTTTAAAAAACAAAAAACAAAAACTCAATCAGAAGTAGATTTGGTATATTTTAATAACAAATAATGGCACAATATTCTTTTCTAAATTATCATTTGACTAAAGTAACTCTCTGGAAGGCTTAGCTTTCCCTCCCACGGTGCATCTCTAGCTTTCTGAGCTGAGAAGGAATATAAATAAGCATGGCTGATGGGATTGTCTTAACACGGTATTTCTTCAGGACTTCTGCATCATTGCAAGTTAGATCATTTTGAACTGATGTGATATATAATTGCCCATATCTGCTTTGTAACCACTTCCCGGGGTTTGGTTGGAGGGACATGAATAAAGCTAAAGGATTTGACTGAAGTTGTTTTTATTATTATTATAAGTTTTGGGAGAGGCATAGAAAATGCCACTGCAATTGGCACAGAATGTGATTCAACTTTACATATTGGGAGCTTTAACTCTGGGAGCATGAATTAGATTTGAAACACATCTGTGGCTCTGGGTCTTTATTTTCATGTAGGCCTAGAGATAAAAAAAGAACCCAGCATCCATTTTGTTACTTTCTTTAAGCTTTTCCTGTTTAAATGACAGCACTTTACATATTTTTTTTGACAGTATATTCATTTTCCAAATGTGCCATGACTCACTGGGTGAACACAGGGGAGGCAAAAACAGATCTGCTGCTTTAGAAATATTTTCTGAATGGGAAACTGTGAGGAAAACATTGACAGCTGAAGTGATTATTGTCTTTAACTATCCAAATCCAGTTTTGATTGGCCCTGTAATATGAGCTGCAGTGACAAATGACTCTGGCTGTTTTCTCCCATCAGATAATGAAATATGACTGCTGAGCAATTTTACTTTCTCTACAAAAGGTGACATTGTTGGGGGGAAAGGGGAGATGCTCATTCACTCTGTTCTTGACACTATTTAGCACTTGCAATGTCATGAGGCTTTGGACTGTATTGTGTGTGTATGGCTTTGCTTAACCATAGAAAATGCTTTCAGAGCACGCACACACATACTGTTTGATGTATTGTCCCCAGCTTACCTTTAATAAACTTGTGCATTGTTCCCATTTAGATAAGAACATCCCCTATGGTTCCTTGGAGTGTGTAATAAAAATGACCTGCCTTGGAGTATGCAGTAAAAATTACCAAGTGATTTAGCACCGACTGCAATTCAGGTTGCTAATCTAGGAGTTTTGGTGAATGAAGCGGGCAAGTATTATAACGGAAAGCTGGTGAATTTCAATATGAATGAAAAGCATACCTTTTTCATTACAATTTGTCAGATTTATCATTAGTCTAGATATTTCAAGACAGTCAGCATTTAAATAAACTAGTGTTTAAGTGCTGCATTAGCACAATTTATGTTAACTACTTTAAACTCTCTCTCCCCATACTACATTCAGGTTCCAACCCAGGCAGCAATATTTCTTAAACCAGGGATGGGTAAGTGCAACCTGTAGGTCCCAAGAACCTTTCCAGGCTGTCTTCGCAGCCCAAGGGGTAAAAAAGTGTATTTTCTCCAATTTTGCATCCAAATGCTCTCTAAGAACATGGGGGCATTTTAACCATATTTCAGAGCTGGGTCCCTGGGCCATTTTAGGTCAAGGTAAAGACTTTTTTAAAACTAAAAGTAAACCAGATTTCCAGTCACTTCCTGGTTTGAACAAAAGGCCTCTCCTGGGACTGAAAACATGGAAAAAATGCCCTACATAGCCCTGATAGTTTTTTTGCAGTGGGAATTTGGGGATGCACTTTCAAGACTCCTTATGAGATTAATGTGCTCCTCTACCCTTCCATAGTTGCTCATTTCTATCTTAAACCAACCATCTAATGAAAACTTAATAGCAGTGGTAGTGGTAGGATGCTAGGCGTATTTATGTAAAAAACCGGCATGTAAAAAAATTATGTAAAAAATGGAGCCCTGGTGGCACAGTGGTTAAATGCCTGTACTGCAGCCACAAGGTTGTCAGTTTGATCCCAGGCAGGGCTCCAGGGTCCACTCAGCCTTTCATCCTTCCAAAGGTCAATAAAATAAGTACAGTGGGCAGTTCTCTTACACACCATTACTGCTTCTGTGGCACGCTGAGCCTTCTTCCAGCATGGCTTTCAGCATATGCTGAAAGCCGCATAGGTTGCACCCATGCATGACGTAGACGTACTGTACTCAGATTTCTGGGGGCAATTAGCTTACACATTGTAAACTGCATAGGGAATGCTAGTTCAGTGATAAGCAGTATAGAAATGTACTTGCTATTGCTATTATGGGAGGGGGCCCCCAGGAATACTTGAATGATTTTGGCCATCTTGTTACGCATAATGCAGGGACTGAGCTTTTTAAAGCCCAAAATGGTTCAAGATGGTTCAAGACCAGAATATCTCAAGGACTATTTCCTCCAATATCAATCTTCTCAGGGTAGATTTTGGCTAAGGTCCTCCTCTGTGTGTCTCCTCCTCTGCTGTGGGAGAGGCAGGTGGGTACATGAAGTACATACTTCTTAGGCTGCATCCACACTACAGGTATAATCCAGTCTGACACAACTTTAACTGCCATGGCTGAATGCTATGGAATTCTGGGAACTGTAGTGTGTTGTGGCCCCAGCGCTCTTTGACAGAGAAGGCTAAATGTCTCACAAAAGTACAATACCCAGAATTCCATAGCACTGAACCATGGTAGTTAAAGTGGTGTCAAATTGTATTATTTGTGAAGTTATTAGACCTTGGCACTATCTTACCTTGGCACTATCTTCTTGTTCTCTCTTGCTCTTTGCCCTTCCCCATCTTGTTTAGACTTTTAATTATTTCAAAGGGTTTGGGAAGCAGAGTATGCTTACTGGAAGGAGAATAAGAAATTTCAGGGTGGCTAAGATGACTCCACCTTGCCTGATTCACTGAAATCATTTCTGAAGGGACAAACAGGCCAGCCCTAGAGTTGGGGTAAACTTACATAGGATAATATTGTAGATGTTATATATTGGTATGCAGAAATCATTGGTAACGGTATCTTTATGCTTGCATTTAGCGAAGTGTATTTGTTTGAAAACCCAAACTCAGAACTGCAATTAAGTAACCCTGGTAACAGAGACTATCACATACATTCTGAAAGGCTGGGATCTAGGTATCAATTGGCTTTCCACTTTGTTCTAACCAGAAGACTCAGACAGATGAGGAAAGGAACTTGAAAGAGATCTATACTTAATTCCTGCTTTTGTCCTCCAAACTCAATTTACCCCCACTAGGCTTTTAAACTGTGAGGATCTTTGAGCTGATAACTATCCTTTTTCAGTGAAATTTACCCTCAGCTCATCTTACAGAATTTTAATCACATAAATGCAACCATATATGAAAGTATTAAATTACCTGGTTTTATTATTTTGAATACTCACAAGTATTTTGTAGGGTATGTCATAAAAATATTATGATAAAGAACAGTCAAATATTGGGTTAGATCATCATCCAAAAATATCAGGAGGAGTGTTTGTGGAGGCAGGGATGAGGCAGTGCAAAAGGAATAGAAGATGTATTGAATTTTTAATTAATTTTAGGCTGGCTATAAATTTAATAGACAGTGTGGTGTAGTGGTTTGAGCACTGGACAAGATTTTGGAAATCAGGTTCAAATCCCTGTTTAGCCATGGAAACCCACTGGGTGTCTTTGGATAAGTTATACTGTAAGCCTCAGAGAATGGCGATGGCAAATCTCTCCCTCGCCCCACAAGAAAGATTTCTAAGGAAACATCATGAAAGATTCATCTTCCATTCCATAAGCTGGAAATAAGTTGAAGGCACCCAACAATAACAGTGCATTTAATACATTTTTCTTTTCTTTTTTAAAACATTTTTGTAAGCCAACTTGAGTCTCACAACAGGAGAAAGGTGAGATATAAATTAAATAAACAAATAAAAATACATCCTTTCCTTCCCAGGTCTTTTGGGATACAGTAGGATACAAATCCAAAGAGAGTGCCCACACAAATGGGCAACAAGTTTCTCTATGACCACGGCCTTCAATGGCTACCACCTGTAATTTCTGGATATACTCCCAATACAAAGGAAAGACATATTAGCCAAGCAGGTAAAGAACTACTGTTTCCAAGAATGAAGAAAATGAGGGTGGGCTTTCAGGTTCTTCTAAAGGGACCTTTCACTAATTTGAACTGAGTGACTAAATAAAATTGCTTATTTATCTATTTTACCTTTAAGAAGTTTAGAGCAGATCAATAATGTATACTGATTTTACTTGAAAACTATGGTTCAAGTGGGGAATATAGAAAATTGTAAATCAACTGCACCATCTGCAAAACAGTTTTATTCCCCTGTTGATTTCATTCTAATTTGAGAGGCTAATTAATTCAAATGTTATTTCTATCATTCCACCCCAATACTATTATCTATGTTTACTTTATTTGCTTTCTCATTTCATAAATTTTAATTTTCCACACTGCAAAAACAAAAAATCCGTAATGGAGTAGCATGGTCCATTTTGCTATCTATTCATGTTGCCATTAGGACTTATTATTTGTTGCTATGGATCTATCTAAAGAGGTAGCAAGGAGATAAATCCAGAGTTAGTCCTGTGAGATTAATCAGTGAATTTAAGTAAGTTGTTATTAACAATTTCTATGCATTTCAATATCTCTAATCTATGCAGGCCAAACATGGGATTTATGAATGGGATTTACTCATTCAAAGCCTTATTGAGTTCAATAGGCTTGGCCTACGTAGGATTATCAGTGAGTTTCCCAGTTGTGAGTATTTTAACATCACATAAGTAAACATGAGAAATGAGGTGTTGGTACAGACCAGTAACTGAGTAAGTCAGAAAGCAACTGAACAGTTAAATTTGTAAGATGCCTTGCATGATGAGTATTTGTAGAGCTACTGAAGCAGAGTTAATTTTAGATGTTCAATCAATAATAGTTTGATTTTTATTATGTACAGAATTACATAGCTATCAAGCTTTCACAGCAGACTTCCTTTAAGCGGCATTGCTCAGTATAATAATGAAGGAGGGATACAACATTCCTAGCCATATTTCATATCATGCTTGGTACTTGCTTTCTTCTCTCCATAGATTTACAAATATTTTGATGGTTCTGTTATGTTTTAATCGTATGAATTTTGAATGGCTCAAAACTTCTCCATTCTCCTCCTCCCTTTACAATTTTATAGTGAAATTGTTGTTAATTGCTGTCATTTGTCTTCAATTTATGGCAACCCTATGAAGGAGAGATGCCCTGTTATTAACAGCCCTGCTAAGGTTTTGCACAGCCAGGATTGTGGCATCCTTGATTGAATCAATGTCGTCTTCATCTTTTCCTACTGCCTTTCACCCTGACAAGCATTATTGTCTTTTCCAGTGAATCATGTCATCTTAAGTTATGTCCAAAGCATGACAGCCTCAATTTGGTCTGTTTGGCTTCTAGGAAGAGCTCAGGCTTGTTTTGCCCAAAAACCCACTTATGTGTCTTTTTGGCAGTCCCTGTATCTGTAGAATACCAACACTACATCTCAAATGAGTTGACATCCTTCTCTGTCCAGCTTTTATAATTATACACAGAAACTGGAAATATTATGGCATGAATGAGCCTGTCTTTGATATTCAATTACAGTGTATATCTTTACACTTGAGAAATATGTACCCTAAAAGCACTTGGTTATATTATTTCAGCATTCTTACATTTTTGTCTCCTATATGTGATCTTGAAAGATACAAGACTGAGAAAAGGAAAAGAAGGGACATATTTGGAAACATTCATCCGCTCAGTTCTCAGGTTGACTAGTCTGCCAAAGATTTCACTTTTCCAGCAGACAGAATTAAACAAAATTAAAATCATTAAAATGAAGCATTAGAAAGAGGAAGGAAGGAACTAGGACAGAAACATTCTGAAAACAGGGAGGTGGTGAGGAACTGGACACTTCAACTGTTACAACTTATGTGACCAAAATGTAATTTTAATAATAATTGTCATCATTATCATCTTGCCTTGAGGAAAAAGAAAATGCTTTGGAATATTACAGAAGGAAAAATAACCAAAAACATCATTTAAATTTTTGAAAAAAGTACTTTTTATTTGCCTCCTCTGGAACAGGCTGTTGTCTCACTTAAAGATTTATTCAAAATGCAGGGAATACAGTAGCTGATAACGCATTCTTTTTTATGCTCCTTTCCTCAACTGAAAAATTATATGGTGCGCTCTTTGAACTTGACAGACTGGGAGATGTTTCTGCACTATTCAACACTTTTGTGGTAATGTGACAAGATCCTCTTTTCATTTTGTTACTAGATCCATGTCATGTTATCCATGTTCTGGAAGACTGTCCATTTGTTCAGTAAAAGAGAGGTGTTTGTTGTCTCAGATATATTGGTAATTAATGGCCAGAAAAGACCCATTTAAGTGATCCCAGGAAATGGCAGTCAAAAAGGATGGATGGATGAGAGAGTAGAAGGTGTCAATGCTTTTCACCAGGGGATAGTTTCTTTTTTTATATAAGAGCTGAAGTGCAGTACTTACATTGACTCATGGGTAAGTCAAATCAGCTTTTTTTGGATCAATTTTTGACCAAAATTTCTAGACTTATGCATGACTATATACATTATGTTTCTATACAATGTTTAGTATGCATACTGTTTAAAATCTCAGCATTTTTATCATCTGAAATAACAAATGGAACAACGAGTAGGTATCTGTGTATGAATCTATGAATGTTGGACTGATTAATTCTTTCAGTAAAAAGGTGGCTGGAAAACACACCTCATCTACAAGGAGAGAAGGAGTTATAAAGCTTACTTGGGCAAATTATCATTGATTAACCTAATTCAGCTCACAGGGTTTGTAAGGGTAAAACAGGACAATATCATCCATGCCAACTTCAGTGCCTTGGGAGGATGGATACAAATGTGTTATATGTGACTGCTTGCTACAGCTTACAATTTATGTCAAGTGTCAACAACTGAAATCCATGAACAAATTTTAATTATTTTTGACAGTTATAAATCAGACAAGATCAGACTAATTAATCAAATATGAGGGAAAAGAGGGAGACCCTGGCAAACATGACAGGTACAACGCTCTTAATTGTGGAAGAATAAAGTTTGATAAGATGTTTGTTGCAGCGGCTAAATTTCTCTGTTACATCAGAAAATACAAGATTTTTCAGTGGAATACTAAATATGTTACTTCAGCCTCTCATCACAGATCTGTTTATTTGGAGCCAAGCCCCATTGATTTTAGTAGGACTCTCCTCAACGCAAATTACTAGAATGAGAATGTTAGGTTTAATAAGGGCTTTTCAGCCAAATATAGCTTATTAATGTTATATTGCCAACTATAAAGTAATGCTATATGAAGCTCTATATAATTCTATGTAATATATTATATATATGTCATCCAGTGTGGTTTGAGTGCTGGATTAGGACTCTGTGAGAACAGGGTTCAAATCTCTACTCAGTCATGGAAACCCAGCAGGTGATCTTGAGCAAGTCACACTCTTTCATTCTAAGAGGAAACTAATGGCAAACCTCCTCAGAATAAACCTGGCCAAGAAAGTCCTATAAGAGGATAGTCATATCAGCAACATAGATAGATGGGTAGACAGACAGACAGACAAACAGACAAGACTTATTAAAAATAAATAAAGATTACAGGAAGATTACATATGAGAAAAGGTTGAAGGCTGGTTCAGATTGGTGAAGAGAAGACAGATGGTGACATGACTGAACTCTTTAAATACCTCAAGGGCTGTTCTCTCTGGCCCCAGAAGATAGGACCAGGCCTAATAGTCTGAAGTTACAGGACAGTAGATGTCAACTGAACATTAGAAGAAACCTGATTCTTTGATTCTAAGATCAAGCCCATATAGAGCAACACTGTACTTTTTACCGTTTGGAAAAAGAGGATTAAAAAAGCATTTATCCTAGATTTCTCATTCTTTGACCTAAATTAGCCGTAGAAACTGTATGGCCCTCACACTGCAACACCCAGCATTTCCCACTGCTGGCTGTGCAGTGTTGGCCACAGCAGCTGGAATGTGCAGTCTAACATTTGGAGGACTGCACTTTGCCCACCCAGATCTGCATTCAATCCTGTCTTATTTAGACTAGACCCATTTAAATCAATTCGATACTAAGAAGGCTTTTTTACACTGGGTTAATTTTATGTAAGCCTAACAATTCATTTACCTTTTTTTGGAAGTTCAGTAGAAGCAGAAATAATAGCCGGGCACCGACTTTTTCTTAACCCAGATGAATAATTCTGTGCTGTGTGTTACTGGGAGTTGGGACAGAAATCTCCCCACAGTTATTCCATATGCTTCACCTAGTTTTACACGGCCAGAAGCAGAAGTTAGCAGAGTCCTGTAACACTCTTACCCTGCTGAGGAAGTGGCAAGAGGGGAAGACCAGCAAACAGTAGCTAGCTCAACAGTATTGCTACATTATCACTTATTCATGATTGCTATATGTTGTTGTTTTTTTCGGGGGGGGGGGCAGAAATGTTACTTGAGAAGCAGAATGTTACTTGAGAAGCAGAATTACAAGCACAGAATTGTTCAGAAAGTCCCTTCCTTGGAGCTGGAGCTTGTCATATTACTTCAATGAAACATCCACAGGGGACAGAAGTCAAAGCAGACTGCTTGACTAAAAGAAGCAACAGAGATCTATGTTGACATTTGGCGGACTACTTAAATAGCTCTGCATATTTGTGGAGCTCACTCCTAAGGGAAGTAGAATTGGCTCTTTCCCTATTTCCTTTCAACCAGGATTTAAAGACCTTTTATTTTCATCTGGCTTTTGGTCAAAGTGATGTGCTGGTGGATAAACTGCTACTATTCTAACAGTTTTCAATTTGTTTCATTGAATTATCAGTCTGAAGTAGAATGTTGCTTTATGCTAGCATGTTAATTTAACAGTTGAAGTATCTGTTATATTTTAAAAATACTGTTTTATGATTGTAAACTACTATGGGAAGCTTTTTTATTGAAAAGCAGAATTTTTTAAAATAACATTTTAAAAAATGAATTATCTAGTTCCTTCATCTTGTCTGGTTTCTTCATAGCTATTCTAAGTCCTAGTCTTCTGATTTCTTGATTGCAGTCTCCATTCTTATTAATGACTGAGGAGTTTATCACACGACAGGAATTGGAAGTATAATCCAATGGCAATCTGAACGCAATCATGGGGTTTCGTGTTATTGCGTGAAAGCCAATCACATGCATTTTCGGGCAATGGGAAGTCCTTCTGAAATGCAATTGTGGGGTTTTGTTATTGCGTGAGAAACTATCGCACACAATATCAGGCAATGGGAGGCAATTTCGGGCAGTTCCAAACGCGATGCTGCATCAATGCGCAATAATGTAAATTCTCTGAACTAGCGAATTCACTCAATTCCAAATTGGCCCCATTTTCATTTCTTTCGAAATTGAGAGAAATTCCTTCTGTGTGAATAACGTCCTGAGACAGAAAGAATGGAAAATATTTCATTTTTTCAATGTCTTCATTATCTGTTTTAAAGTTATGTAAGTCAACAGTAGTCATGATTTTTGTTTTCTTAATGTTCAGCTGTAAACCTGCTTTTGCACTTTTTTTCCTTGATTTTCTTCATAAGAATGAGGAAGGGGAAAAGAATATAGTAGCACCTTTAAGAATAACTGGTTTTATTTTTGCATGAGCTTTCATGGATATAAACCTACTTCAGATGCAATAATTGTTCCAAGACTTTGCTATTTTCTGCTTCTAGTATAGTATCATCTGCATATCTTCAATTGTTGATGTTCCTTTCTCCAAATTCCATGCCTCATTCCTCTGAGGCTAATCCTACCTTGCATATCATATGTTCTGCAAACAAGTTAAAACAGGTAATAAAATGTAGTCCTGCCTGGGCCCCTTGCCAACTGGAAACCAATCAGCTTCTCTGTATTCTGTCCTGACACTAGCCCCTTGTTTTAAGTAGAGTTTAGATATCAGCACACTGGAATCTTATGGCACATCCATTTCTTTAAAAGTGATCCATAGTTTTTCCATGATTTACACAGTCAACGACTTTACTATAATTTAAGCTAATTTTCTTCCAAAATTCTTTGGCATACTCCATTATCCAATATATGTTTGCAACATGATCTATAGTGGTTTTCCCTGCTTGGATATCTAGCATTTCTTGCTCCATACATGGTTAAAGCCTTTGTTGTAGAATTTGAGCATCAATTTGGGTGCATGGGAGATTAATGCAATGGTTACTTGTATCCCTGGTGTCCCCTTTCTTGGGATGTGGAATGTATATTGAGCATTTCCAGTTAATGGGCCATTCTTTTGTTTTTCTTATTTGCTTACATATTTTAGGAGATTATCACACCGGGGAAAGTGATGGGAGCATACCGGGATACTCCCATCACTATTGCGCTAGTGTGCCTACATTACCAGATGTCATGTGATGTCACCATAATCCCGTAATTATCGGGTGAATAAAGAGGAATTCTACAGCTGCTTTTTATCCAGGGGACTTTTTTCTGAATAAAAAGCAGCCATAGAATTCCTCTTTACTCACATAAATAGCATTATGGTTATGTTGTCTGATAATCTAGGAACACTAGCGCAATAGTAACGGGAGCATCCCAGTATGCTCCTGTAACTTTCCCTGGTGTGATAATCTCCTTAGTTAGAATTTGAGCAGATTTTGTCTTTCAAGCTTGAAGCAGCTCTGTTGATGTCCTGGTGAATTTTCTCCCAAGTCCTCTTAGTGTATTTAGTTCCACTTCACTTTCTAAAACTGTGGGTGCATCTTCAGATTGAATGAATCTGTTGTCTTTTAATCTCCTTTATATAGTTCTACAGTATATTGTTTCCACTGGCTTTTTATTTGTACTTGATCACGTAATGTGTTCCTCTGATGGTTGTACAGCATCCCCACTCATGGTTTAATTTTCTCTTCAATTTGGATCCCAATAGCCCCTTTAGGTCCCAGTCTTGGGAGAAAAGCAGGATAAAAATAAATTTAATAATATAATAATAATTTCTTTGATCTTGTAGAAGTAGTCTGTTGCTCTTCCTTTTTTGTTGTCATCTTCTATTTCTCTGCATCGATTATTTTAGTAGTTCTCCTTGTCCCTGTGCACAAGTCACTGAATAGTAACATTCAGTGTTCTGACTCTATTTTTGTCACCTTTTACTTCTGTTTCTCAACTGTCCTTAACTACCTGAAGAGTTTAATCTGTCATCAATTGAAGTTTTGGCTTTCCCTTTGGCTGCAGATAGTGTCTTTTTATATTCTCCCCTGACACTGTTCCGGGATTCAATCCAGATTTTTTTCTGGCTCCTGGTCAATTTGTCGAAATAATTCAAATCTGTTTTCACATAATCTTTAAATTCTTTGGGGATATTCTTCAGGCGCACAATAGTTGGCTTAATATTCTTCTAAAGTTTTATCCTAATTTTTGATATTAGCAGTTCAAAGTGCTATAATCTTTTCCTGGTCTTGCTTTTCCAGAGAGAATGGAGCTTCTCCGTCTTCTTCTTTCGATTATGTAGTCTATTTGGTTTCTTTATTGGCCATCAGGTGATGTTCATGCATCCAGTTGTTTCTTGAATTGCTTGAAGAATATGTTTGTGATGAACAAACTGCTGGCCTCAGAAAATTCACCCAATCATTCCCCTCTTTCATTTCTTGATCCTAGGCCAAATTTTTCTACAGTCTTTGATTCTGCTCTGCTTCCTACTTTTGCATTCCAATCACCTTTGATTAACAAGAGATAGCCATTGTGGTATAGTGGTCTGAGCATTGGACTATGATTCTGGAGACCAAAATTTGGATTCCTGTTTGGCCATGGAAATCCACTGGGTGATCTTGGGCAAGTTATACTCTTTCAGTCTCAAAGGCTGGCAAAAGCAAACCTTCTTTGAACAAATCTTGCAGTTATTTTGACTGGGGGACAGCACCCTATTATTTACTCTCCTATTAATGTGTAATCATCTCCTCTTTCTATATGCTCTGTACTATCATGTAAGCTGCTCCCTGACACCCAACATTTCCCATCTTCTTTTGAAAACACATCCTTAGGAGGCAGCTTACAAATAAATATAGAAGGTACACACAACCCTCCCTTTTCTTTCAAGTAGCAGGAAAGGGCCCTTGCTTTCAGACCCTGTATGGAGAAAGTCAATACATAAACCAAATCAAATCAAATAAGTCTATCAATCAATCAATCGTTACCCCCTTAACTGGCAATCTCACCAGTAGCTGCCCTACTTCCCATGGTAAGGTGAAGGTAAAGTTTTCCTCTTTGAAAAAGTCGTCAAGTCATGTCTGACTATAGGGGGTGGTGTTCATCTCCATTACTAAGCTGAAGAGCCAGCGTTGTCAAAGATGACTCTATGATCATGTGGCCAGCATGACTGCACAGTGGTACCTATATATCTGCTTGCACTTTTACATGTTTCAAACTGCTAGGTTGGCAGAAGCTGGGACTAGTGATGGGAGCTCGCTCCATCACATGGCACTTGGGCCTTGAGCTGCCAATCTTGCAGTGTCAGAGTCAGCATCTTAAGCGCTGAACCACCATGTCCCTACCCCCACAGTACTTCTGCTTTTGTCTGCCAGTTCACTGAACTGCTACACCAGTGGTAATTGGCACTTGCTGCCAGAAACTGCCGAGTTACAGTTCATGGGTTCTGCCACCAAGTGCCACCTTGCTGTGAGGTGATAAATCTTCCACAGGAGATCCCAAAGGTAGACACGACCCAGCAATAACAGTTGAAGCTGGAGGAAATTGTGCTTGCTGCTAGATTTTGCTCTGAATTGGCTAGAGAGCTAGATATAAATTTTCATCTTAACACAGACAGGACGATGTCACACCGTGAAAAGTAACCCTAGCTTAATGAAAATGGTTCAGGCAAAATTCAGCTCAAAGGGCTTCTGCTTCCCATCTTACCAAGAATGGGAAAGAAACCATGGGGGTATTCACTTTTATTCAGCTTGTGCTGCATAAGCATAACCTGGATACACAAGAGAACTAAGCCTGCATGATGGATGGACTCTGCTAGTTCATTTTAGCCATTTATAGCAGAGTGAATTTAACTATGAAAACTGTTCACATCAGAAATGCTGGACTTGGCCTCAAATAGGCCAAATCCATCTACTAAAATTAACAGAGTAATATTAAATGATGAAGTTGGCCTTGGTTTTCCTTCTAGTTTAAAATCCCAATGTTAAGAAAGAGCAGGAAAACTGAGAGATGATCATACTATGCAAAATTAAATTGATTAATTAATTACTTAGATGTATACTGGTGATTTTAAAAACGGGCTTAGGTATTTCTGCACTCAAACTACATCCAATGTCAAGATCAAAACACTTTCAGATCCAGGTCAGAATTTAAAGAGATGCCAGAGTATAAGGTCATAGCTAGATAACAGTGCCAGGAACGTACCAAAGAAAAACTTGGATTTAGACACCAGGAAGAGGGAAAAAAAAAGTGAGCATCTTGGAACAGAACAGAGGCATGACTCCAGAAAGGACTGCTGTCTGGCAAGTTGTTGGGAGCATTATTGTACTGGAGAAGAAGGCAAGCAAGGAAAGTCATCCCCATGCAACCTTATCCTCAGCATAGCTGCAATCATGGCAGCAGGTTGGAGGAGAAATGAGGAGCAACAAAGAAAATGGTTAGATCTCTGTGGGCCACACATGTGCACTAAACTATAGTGTATTAGTAAGTCCAAATGTGTCAATTGTTTCAATGACTATAAAAGAGAGAGGGTTAATTTCAGCTTTTTTTCCCACCAGCGGGAAGACACCGCATTATACTCTTATAGTGCTATTCCACTTTTACTGCTCTGGCTGCCTTCCTGTGGCATATCTGGGATTTCTCATTCAGTGAAGCCAAGCATCCTCTGGCTGAGAATTCCTAAGTGCCATTCCTAAACTGCAAATCCAAGTATGCAACAGGAGGCAGCCAGGGCAGTAAAAGTGGAATAGCAGCACTATAAGAGTGTTGTGCAGTAACAAGGCGCTCTCTAGGTGAGGGCAAAGATGATTTTCACCAATTTCTTCCTCCTTCTGAAAACCCCCATTACTATCTCCAGAGTTAGTATGGAGAATGCTCTAATTCTTTGGATCATAGTTTGGGAGAAGGGATCCAGCAGGAAGACGAATTGGTGAAAGTCACCTCTTCTGTTCTGGCAGATCATAAGCCTGGTTGCCAACGCATGTCCAGACCATTTTTTAAGGACAGCCTCACAGCCCCAAAAGGAATGTACCCAAGGAGTGCATCACCGTGTCCAAGGCAGACACAAAACTAGGAACAAATAAAGTTGGCAAACTATTTTAATTATACAAATGCATTCATAGCCTCTGCTGAAATCTGAACATCCAGGTTTGTGGCTGAATACAGGAGTACACTCAAATTAATCTGTCTTTTCAGCGGGAGCATGACAGGTTGAATCCCTATTCCCAGCCTGTTTTGAAAGTGACCAGGAGCACCCCTGCTTTGTCTGCATAAAACTTATATTTGTCTGACATCATCCAGTTCATTAACATTGACAGGCAATCAGTTTAAAACCAAATTTCTTGGACTGTGGTGGAAAGGAGAGATAGAGGTAGGTGTCATCAGCAAACTAATGATACTGAACCCCCAAATTACAGAAACCTCTCCCAGTGAATTTGTTTGCATGTTAAATAGCATGTGGGACAAAAGAGAACCCCACAGGTCAATGCCTACATAGTAAACAGAAGCTCCCTTCTGAGTTCACTCCCCCCTCAACCTTTTGGGGAGGGATACTATTGGCTAGCAGCCACCCTTATAAGTAGGTAAGGAAAAGTTTAAATTACCTGGTCAGGAAGAAGCGGGGCTGTGGATACAGCAGCAGACACTTAAGTTGAGTACAAGGGAGTACTGAAAAGTTTGCCAATAGTCCAGCCCCCTTCCCAAAATCTGAGCACAATTTTGTCACTGTCACTTGACAGTGTGCTTTATTTTTTTTAATTCTAAATTTCCAATTTGCAGGCTTGTAGCTCTAATTGCAGAATTTTTTAGATAATTGATAAAACAATGTCAGTATATTTATTTTTATTTGTTGGATTTATATCCTGTCTTTTCCCCAAAATTGAATTCAAGGCAGCTCAGTGAAAAGCATGGAATTTTCAAGTGCTGAACCTCAGGCTGACATGAAGTTCCTATTCCTGCAGGAGAAAACTCCAAAGGAAATCCATGAGTCTATGAACACATGGGCCAAATAAAGCGACTTCTGGCTCCTTTGGGGGTATGTTGTTCAAATGATGCACATCTCCAAAGTGGCTGAAAGCCACTCCAATGACCCACTATGGCCCAAAGAACTGGAGCAAAAAGGAGTGGATTTAATCTGTGGCACCAGTTTGGGACTGCGGCAGAGGCGGCCCGCTTTGGGAACGAGCCGTGAAATCGCCATGGTCCCAGCCCAATTGCGGCCGGAGCAGTCTCTTGTTGCTCTTTACCAGGCATGTATCTCTTCAATGCAAATATTGAGTGACAAGTGCCCATCATACTCAATTGTGAAGAAGTGGTGTGCCAACTTTCAGTGTGTTTTTAAGACCAGAGATGCATCAAGGTCTGGAAAGCCTTCAACAGTGTCAGCTACTGAAATTGCTGAGCATGTTCATGACTTGATTTTGGCAGATCAACAAATCTACTGCTGACACACTGGATAACCTGGGAATGCATTTGGTTTATAATTCATGAACAGTTAGCTATGCAGAAACTGACAGCCAAGTAAGTGCCAAAATAAGTGAATCTTGACCAGAAATGAAATCAAATGTATACTGCCAAGTTCATTTTGAAACATTTTGAGTGATCTAGTGATCATTTTTAAAAATGATTTGGAACTGTTGATGAAACATGGTTATAACATTAGGATTCAGCGATCAAACAACAGTCCTTGGCAGTTGGTAAAAGAAACTGAAGACCCAAAGGTCAGCAGAAGAGGTCATGGCCCCAGTTCTTTGGGATAAGGAAGGTATTTTGATGACTATCTTCAGAAGGATAAAATAGTTGGTGCAGAATACTACTTTTAACTTGCTGTGTTTATTAAAGGAAGCACTGAAGATAAAATGGCAAGGGAAGCTGCAGAAGGACATTCTCTTTTTGCAGGACAATGCACCTGCTTCCAGGACTGACCAGACAATGGATATTTTGAAGAATTTGGAGTTCGAGTGCATAGATCATCCACCCTACTCTCCAGACTTGCTCCATCTGAATGTTTCCTATTTCCAAGCCAAGTTTGAAAGGAAGGAAATACTGCAGGGGAGCAGTATTTCAGTGACCAGATATTAGTTTGTTTGTTTGTATGTTTTTTTTAGGATTATAGAAAATTAGGAAATGATGTGCCAAGTGCATGAAATATCAGGGTGAATATGTGTAATGGAATGTAAGTTTCACGGCTCTATGTCACTCTTTTTTGGTCAGGCTGAGATCTTTTCAGCACCTCTCCATGGAATGCATTTTAATCTCCCCTCTCATCATGCTGTTTGCCATTTTGCAGACTACATTTCTTCCAGTATTTGAGAACCTCAAACTTTCTTTTAGGCTTAATAAATTTCTTGTCCCTAAAATGGCAAGACAAACCCCCAGAATTCTCTGACTATATGTTATCTGTCCTCTAAATGCAATTTCTCCTCCTTCGGCCTGTTTGTGACCAGAAAATCACAACCAGAATGTAGAAACTGGAAAACAGAACATGCATGCAAATAAAACTGAAAATAAGTCTTCCCTACATGATAGATATAGACCCTATTTTAACTGAGTTATGGTATTAAGATAATGAATTTGCATGCATAATCTCTCCACTCTACTACATCCTTGCATTTTCACATTATTCTATGACCAGACCACTAAATTAAAGGTTTTTCTGGCTTTATAGGTATTTCTCACTTCTCCTGTGTGGTGAGCAGGTGCACTAATATGGCTTTGTTGTAGGCCATCCTACTGGGCTTTATTCCTGCTTTTTCTGCCCAGTTCTCTTGAACTTTAACAGAACAAACATACTGTACATATTTAATTTAAGGCTATTAGGAGACAAATGTATGAAATCCTATAGTAACACATCACTATATTTGTCATACCCATGCTCACCTCACTGATGTCTTTGTAATAATTAATTGTGCTATCAGTTGCTTAATGTAGATTACAGCCTTTCTGGCCCACACAGACACATTTGTTTTTTGAGAAGTAACAATGAATATAAGTAAACATTCACACATTGGGATAAATTTTGGATCGGTAGTTACAGTTAATGTCATGTAAGCTCACATCAGAACAGAGCCAAAGAAAATTTTTAAGTGCCATTGTGTTTTCTTTTAGGTTTACAGTATAATCTAGTATAATGTTTTACTGAGAGTTTACTTCTTAGCAAATGTACTTCAGATTGCAGAATTGCCTATAAACCTAACTCTCCCATTGAAATTAATGAGATGATCCAGTTAACCATCCCATCAAAAGAATTTTTCCATCTATAAACAAGGAGTTCAGGTGAGATGAATATAGTGCTCCATTCCTGAGATTTAGCACAAAGGGATGTTAAAATGCTTAATTCTGAACAGTGACCATTATGTGCCTGAAGAATTCTGAACAGTGGAGACTGAGATAAGCTATTTTCCTTTTTTAAAAAAGGCAATGCTACACCATGTTTAGTCCACACTTTATTGCACTGTTTAAGATTATTTTATTTAAACAGTCTAATATAAGTTAAATAAATGATTTCAGATTTCATTTGCATCCACTTTTAATTCCAGTATTCAATCACTTGTAGTTTCCTGTGAAAGGTTTATCTGGGTAGAGAAATTTTAATTAATTTAAATTCTGTACACCTATAAATCACTTCTCCCACCTCATTATACTGGTCCACCATAATACTTTGTTATATTACACACCACTCGCGCCATTTATAAATTCTTCATGGAGCAGCACATGTTCTTACCTTATGGCTCCCTGCCCAAAGTCAGGCTTTTGTGTTTTGAAGTTATGGCTGCTTCCAGAGAGCTCTTACTGCTAAACAAGTAAAACACACTGTACTGACAGTCTGTCTTTTTTCCTTATAGAATTTTCTCTGGTTACTATATATATATATATATAGAGAGAGAGAGAGAGAGAGAGAGAGAAAATAGCAAGCAATAGCATGTACATTTCTATACCAGTCAATTTATAACGTATAAGCTAATTGCCCCCAACAAACTGGGTACTCATTTTAGCAACCTAAGTAAGAAAGGCTGAGTAGACCTTGAGCCCTGCCTGGGATCTAACTCACAACCTTATGGCTGCCGTATTGCTCCTGAGAAGCAAATGGACATTCAAGAGCCTAGAGGAAGCGCACTTCTCTTTTGGAACTTCCAGTTGGAGTTTCAGAAGTTTTGGCTGAAGTACATTTAAAGCTCCCACCCAAGTGAACTTACTACTTGGAACCTGATGGCTATATAGATGGGTAAGTGGGGGAAAGGCCTACCATTCTACTTAACTGACAGTAACCAAGGCTGCTCAGTGGTGCAGCGTTAGAAGTACAGTACTACCTTTTGCTTTCCAAAGTTTTATGGCTCCTCCTCATTATTAACCCATACAATTGTTTCCTTGAGTTATACTTTGCTCCTTGAGTGTGGTGTAGTTGTCTAAGCATTGAACTATGACTCTGGAGATCAGGGTTTGATTTCTCACTCTGCCATGGAAACCTACTGGGTTAACTTAGGCAAGTCATATACTTTCAGCCCCAGAAAACCCGGTAATAGGTTCACTGTCAGGGTCACCATAAGTTGGAAATGACTTCTGGGAACTGTAGTTTCGTGAGACATTTAGCCATCTCTGTCAGAGAGCTATGGTGTCACAACAAACTACAATGCAGTATTTGAGGACACTTTGTAGGATGGCAGATGGTTGAAATCACAGGCAGCCCAACCTTTTACTCTCCAGCCATTCACTCCAATTCCTGCCTCACCTGCAGCCTTTCTTTCCTCTTCCCTTCACATAACTCACATGCATCTTGTTAAGAAATTTAAGTGTTTAATCCAGAGGCTCCTTTACAGAGTCTAGTGAATGTGCCCAGTTTTCACTTGTTTTTTGTGGGTTTTTCAGGCTCAGAGACCGTGTTCTAGAAGAGTTTTTTTTTCTCCTGATGTTTTGCCAGCAGCTATGGCTGGTATCTTCAGAGAATGCCGATATGGAAGAGAGCACACAGGGAGCTGGCTGAACAATGACTTGGGACTCTTTGATGTACCCCAAAAATCCCATCCAGCATCCAGGTTGGGCACCCAGGTATGGGCACCCAGGTTGGGAACTCCTGCCTTAAAGGCACCAGATTCTATGTGATCGTGGAAGCTAAGCAGAGTGAGCTCTAGTTAGTACTCAGATGGGAGATCGCCAGTGAGTACCAGGCGTTGTAGGTTGTGTTTCACTGGAAGGATCTGGCAAAACCACCTCTGAGTTCTAAGAAAACCCTATGGAATTCATGGGGTCACCGTAAGTCACCAGGACTTAAAGGCACAAATACACATATTAAAGAACAATGGAGTGGAAATAGAATCTATTACATTCCTTGGGATCTTCTTCCACATAGGACTGTTTCTACGTAAGAGAGATTTACCCAAGGTTGCAATAGTAGGTTCCACTGAAATCACTGTAATCTATTACACACCTTCAGTGTTAATTTGGCTATCACAAAGTAGAATATGTGGACTGTTTATTTCCACTATGAGAGATAACTTTTGGATTGATCAGTTTTTTGTTTCTTTCAGATTCACAGATGTTTTGAGAGCACAGTGCCTTCATATCAACGCAAGTTATAAATCTGCAATAATTAGAGTTTGTACTACAAATACTAGAAGTATGTTCAGAGTCAAAAATTCAAACAAAAGCTATTATCCACAGTCAGCAAGCCACAGCACAAATAGCTTGCATATCAGTAGCATATTATCAAGGAATACTGTGCAACAAGCTACATAGTCAAGCTGCAGTTTTGCCATTCAGTTCCAAGGATGGGTGAATTAATAAATACAGTACATGGAGCTGATCAGTTAAGAGAAGTGCAGCAAGAAGCCCGGCTTTCTCAGCAGACAATGATCACTAATTAAGCAGACATTAATCCTCTTTGCATATCCTCCCACCCTGAGGCCTTGCCATTCAACAACAGAACAATACACAGATTAATACGGAAACCACTCCTCCCTACTCAGGGTCACACAGTCTATATATACCCAACTCTTTTCCATGCCAGCGTTCTCTGAATATGCCAGCCACAGATGTTGGTGAAACATCAGGAATAAACTGTTCTAGAACATGCCCACATGGCCTAAAAAACCCACAAAAACTATTATTTTAAATTGTTGTTTAAAAAGACAATATGGTAACAAGAAACCTAATCTGATGGGGGGGGGGGGTGTGGACTGCATAGAACTACCCTGTTTCACCTAAAATAAGACATCCTCTGAAAATAAGACCTAGAGAGGTTTTGCTGAATTGCTAAATATAAGGCCTCCCCCAAAAGTAAGACCTAGCTAAGTTTTTGTTTGGAAGCATGCCCATTTTTTTGTTCAACAATAAATATGAATTCTTCTTCGTGGAAAAATAAGACGTCCCCTGAAAATAAGACCTGGTGAATCTTTGGGAGCAAAAAAAGACACTGTCTTATTTTCGGGGAAACATGGTACTAGTTAACTCAGCATGAACCCATGTTATGTTTTCCCTGAACCTTCTGGGGACAGAGGGAGCACCACTAAACCCCACACTTAAAAGGGACAAACAGTCTTGTTGGTGCTGTTGTCCGCCTTCAAGTCGTTTCCAACTCACGTCGACTCTCTCCTTGTTTTTATATGCCTTCAATTTGTTTAAAACTGGTGGTAACCCTATGGAGAAGTTTTCTTGGAGAGGAGTTTTGCCTTTGCCTTCCCCTGAGGCTGAGAGAGTGTGACTCGCCCAAAGGGCACCTGGTGGATTTCTGTGACTGAGTCTAACACTGAGAATATACATTGGTTCTCCCTCCCATTAACTATGTGTGTTATGTAGTAGGATACTTGGCCATTGTGTTTTAACTTGGGCTGCATCCACACTGGAAAGATAACTTGGTTTGGTAGCGGTTTAACTTGTCTGACTCACTATGGAATTCTGGGAGTTGGAGTTTGTTGTGGGGCCCAGAGCGGAGCAAAGCTCCGCTCTGGGCCCCACAACAAACTCCAACTCCCAGAATTCCATAGCAGTGAGTCAGACAAAGAGTTAAAGCAGTATGAAACTGGGTTATCTTTCCAGTGTGGATCCATCCTTGGGACTATTTAAATCTGTAAACTGCCTTGAGTCCCTGTAGTGGAAGTCAGGATATAAACAAACTTAAACATAAACAATAATAACAACAACACAGGGATTTCTTGAGGGGGGTCTTTGCCATGGCCTTCCCCTGAGGCTGAGAGAGTGTGACTTAGGTCAACTAATGAAGCTCCCATCATGACTGTGAGCAGGGGATTGGAACCTGTCTCTGAACCACCAAGGCTCAAAAGAGACCCACTGCCTCAGTCTCAAACCCCTTTATTATTATTTATTGCCAATTCCTTTCACAATATATATATATATATATATATATTGCCCTATGTGTGACGTCACTCCCTCCCTCCCTTTTTTCCCATGATGCCCCGCGCGAGGCATCTTCCCCCCTCCCATCCCTTTCTTCAACGTTCCAAATCCACTGGACGAACTGCATGCTGGGAAGAAGGAGGAGAAGAGAAGGTTGTGTGTTTATATACCTCCCTTCCTTGGAGGATTCTATTTCCCCCTCCCCCCTCCCATCACCAACCGTCACTCCTCGCGCGCGAGTAGCACCCTGTGCGCGATGACGTCACGGCGGCGGGGAGCCAATGGGAGGCTACGACGTAGCCTCGCGGGGGCGGGGCGGGGCCTTTTTGGAACTTTGACCCCGCGCTCTTCCTCTTCCTTCCTGTCTGTCGCAAAGGCCGAGCGCGAGGCTTTCTTATTTGTCGAGTGGCGGCGGAGGCGAGCGGACGCCGTTGTTCCTCCTCCTCCTCCTCCTCCTTTTATTGACGGCGATGCTCTTGGGCCTCCCTTCGGCCCTGAACTGACGAGAGCCGTTCCTTCCTTCCTCCCTTCCTCCCTCAGCCCTGGGCGACGTGGAGCCTCCGAGACGCGGCCCTTCTCCTCCTCCTCCTCCTCCTCCTCGTCGGCGGGGACCGGCACCGACATGGCGAGCGCCTCGTACCACATCTCCAACCTCCTGGAGAAAATGACCTCCAGCGACAAGGACTTCAGGTGAGATTCTTATACGGCTGACATGACCCTTCTCAGACCAGGGTTTTTTGCAGACCCCAATCCAGAGTCACTCTGCATCCCTCCAAGCTTCAATTATATACCACTTCATTCTGCCTAAGGAGTGTCTAAGCGGTTTACAACTGTAATCTACTTGCCCCCAACAATCTGGGTACTCATTTTAGCGACCTCGGAAGGATGCAAGCCTGAGTCGAGCTTCAGCCCTTTGCTGGTCTTGAACTCGCCACCTTATGGTTTTTTTTGAGTGAGTGGCTGCAGGACAGGCATTTAACCACTGCGCCACCAGGACTCCTGCTAGGAAACCAATCCAAAGTCACCCCAGAATCCGGTTAATTCAGTAACAACCGGATTCACAGAAATAAATCATTTCCAAGGTCGCTTCAGATTCAGTCCAAATTGGTCTGGTGCGATAAGATCCTAATATACATGTGTATATATATTTATACAGTGCTATATAAATAAATGTTAATTACACACACATACACACACACACACATATATATACATATATAGGAATAATACATACTCTTAATAAATAAATTGACCCACCCGCCCCCCTTTTAAAACGGGATTAACTACAATACAGTTTAAAAATTCAACCAACTGTTAAAATGGCAGCAATCTTCTAGAGGAAGTGGTTGCCTAAAGTAGGGAGAGTGGAAATTAAAGGAAGGCCTTTATTTGTTTTTTATTCTATTCTGGGAAGGCCTTTCCCTCTTCTTCTCAAGCGTCCCTCAACACACTTGTTCCTTCGTCCAGCAACTGTACTGCAATAGCTCGCCTCAGAGAGAAAGAAGGCCTGGTAGAGTACTAGACAGACTCACTACCTGGTTAAATGGTAAAGATGTAGACAAACCAGATGAGGAATGGTCTCCGGGAACAAAATGCTGACAAAATGGGGGGGGGGGGGGGAAAGGCGGTAATAAAAGAGCAAGAATGCCTAAGAATAAGCCAGAAGAGTAAATGTCTTAAATGGGAAATGCTGACTACTGATAATGTTACTTTGTAGTAAATGTTCTTGAGAGCAATGTGAAGTCAAAGAACGCAACTGCACCATTGGTATTTCTATCTAGGAACTGAGTCTTATGAAAATGTAGAGTTTGAAAAGTGCAAATCCTCCACAAGCAGCAGACTCCCTATTTTGCTTTTTAAAAGTCAGCCTCCGTGTAAAACACAGTGGCAGATAATCACTGTTTGCTGGCATTTGGTGCCTCTGGACATCTTTATTGACACTCTGAATGCCTCATTAAGAATATGATGAAGTAAGGGATTGATAAGCAAGAGCGTTGAGGTCTGTGACTCTGGAAAGCAGGGTTTGAATTCCCGCTCGGCCATAAAAACCCACTGGGTGACCTTGGGCAAGTCGCACTCTCTCTGCTTAAAATAAAGGAAAAGGTAAATCTTGTCTGAAGAAACCTTGCCAAGAAAACCACATGACAGATTCACCTCAGGGACGCCTGACTTGAAGGCACACAACAATAACAACAAATGCACTGACTGCTCTACTAGACCTTTTTTTTAGACAAGCTGTTGTAGTATAGTCACCGTGTCTGTTTGCATGGATAAATTAACAAGTGTGTTCAACCAGACTTGTTTCATAGTAAATCTGGGATGGCAACCAGCTGACCTGTAATTTTAATTTCAGATTCTGTTTGAAAGGGCTTGCAAAGCAAATTCTATTAACCTGTGCATAAAGGCCAGAGAAGGTCTATTGTCTGGGAAATATCTTCTCTCAGATTGCAATAATTCCTCTTTAGGGATTTTCTTTAGCCATGAACTATAACATTTCCCCCCTCAGCTAAGTATCAGTAGATGTCACTTTCAGTATTTGATTTTAATTTCATCCAGTCCTTTCTGCTTAGAAATAAGCTGTAGGCTTTGAGACATTTTAGTGCTCCTGTTGCTTCTAGTTGTCCTGCAGAAAATGGGGTAGCATGATCATGAAAATAAGTTTTGGTACCTGCTTAAAGATGCAGATTTTGGTAAAATGTTCCTTCCAAAGTTAAGAGGTTCCACTAAAGTAATACTTCCAGCACAGAGTATATCTTGCTGGAGGAAGAATCCCAATTAGACATACTGGGACTTATTTTTTAAGTAAATATGGATAGGATGAAGTTTCAGATATCATAGCATATAGGAGTTAACATAACACAAATAGGCATTTTACTCCATATGTTTTTTTTAATGGCTGTAATAAAAATCTTTTTTTTTTTACTGATCATTAGAATCCAAAGCTACACTTATTACATTTAATCATGTTAATGAAAAGGGTTTTAATACTGACATTGTTTCCTTCAAGATTGCCATTCACTCAAAATTTTATTTAAAAAGACCAGCTCATACTCACTAAAAATTGTAACAGAAAATATAGCTGGAAACAAATTGTGTCTCCATCATCACAATCTTGCATGTGTGTTTACTGTAAAAAGTATGCACATTAATGCATGTTGCATAGTTCATATATGAAGGTTTGTTCTGCATAAGTAAAGCATAGCTGTGTTAGTCTGTATCTGCATAAACGGATAGAAAGGAATCCTAGACTGAGAGAGAGAATTTGATGGAATGTTACATCAGATGCCAATTGCATCTATATTTCTATGAAAGCTTATGCTGCAGACTTCTTTCTATTTCAGAGGTGCTGCTTGAATACTTTCTTTGTTCGTATAAGAATCTGTTAGTTTCCTGAAATTCTTAGTGCACCAGTATCGAATCTCCCAGTAAGGTTAGTGAGAGACGCTTTCTTGTCCTGTTGGGGTGTTGAAAGCATAGTCAGTTTGATTGTGGACCAGTCCAGAAATACAAAAATAAATACTGGTTAGTTGGAAGCACTGTCTGAAAATATCATTCCACTGTCATTTCTCTTGCCAATGTTAGCTCTTCCATTAACATGGAGCTAGATTTATCAAATATTTCACTGTTTTTTTAAACTTTCCCTGCCTTATTTTCTCTTACAAGAACTAGACTGTCTACCTTTGTATAAAATATTTTGCATTTCTTGACCCATTACAGATGAAGCACTTCACATTCCCTAACCTTGAATTAGGAATTGAGAGTGTAGTCAATGAAAAACATCTTCCTCCCCTGTTAGGTGTCACCTTTTCCTTTCGTTCCCTTTTCATTGCTTTCAATTAATCATACTTCTGGCTTCAAACTCAAGTTAAGCTTTACTTAAAGCAAACAAAGGTTAGCATTAACATTATGACTGAAATACAGTGGACCCTTCCCATCCGTTGGTTCAATTACAGGGCGGGCGGGGGGGGGGGGTGGATGCGAAAAAATGTGGACAGTTATGTGCCATATTCAATGGTTAGCGATATTGGTGCATCCGTGTTAGTGTATCCATGTGCTCATGCTACCATTTAATAATATGAGACATGGCAATCAGATCCTCTGATTGCTAACTTGCTAATGCAGCAGGCCCATTATGATAATAAGAATACAATTTATTTTGTGTCCCACTTCTCTAAATGTTCAAAGTGGCTTACATTAAAAATCCATAAAATACAATAACCACAAATTTTCTTATAACCCAAACCCTCCCTAACCTTCCCACCCACAATAAAATATAATTAAATTATTATACAGTTGTTAAAGCAATTATTAAAACAGGGGGGAGGCAGTTAGAGCAATATTCAAATGAATGAATGCAAGCATCTTAATCTGGAAAGGCCTGCTGGAAGAGACATGTCTTAACTGCCTTTTTAAAGCTAACTGCAGTCAGCCTAGTTTTAGCTGGCTGCAGTAAGTTTTTATTTGAGGACCCTAGTGTGCAAGGTGGATTATATGAGATTATAACTGAACACAATTCAAAGTACTGGGTATGACCTGTAAGACCCTATGCATCTTGCATCCAGACTATCTGAAAGACCATATCTCCCAGTATGAGCATGGCTGAGTTTAAAGGAGGGCTTTCTGTCAGTCTCAACACTATTAAAGGCACTTTTGGTGAGAACATGGCAGAGAGCCTTCTTGGTGGCTGTTCCAAGACACTGGTGTTCTCCAATGGGAAAGCTCTTTCTACAGGCAAATGAAGACCGTTCTGTTTACTCACACCATTGAGTGCTGTCTGTTGCAGAAGGTCTTTTAATTGGTTTGTGTTGTATTTGTATTTTTATTAATAACATATTTTAACTGCCTTTTAAGAAATTCTTAAACTAATGGATTAATGTCATTGTTTAATTGTCCTTTTATATGTGCACTATCTATTTTTTTTTAAAATGTATTTTGCTTTAAGTCAAATTGTGAGCCACTTTTATTTCCACATTGGGAGAAAGGTGGAATGCAGATTAAATAAATAATTGCTGGGCAATAATTAACTCTAAAAAGGTGCTTGTAATAGGTTCCCCTGGCCCGGGGATGGAGATTCATCAACCAGTCCTAGACGGGGTCACACTTCCCCTAAAGGATGAGGTTTGTAGTTTGGGGGTGCTCCTGGACTCATTTCTACAATTGACACCACAGGTGGAGGCGATCACCAGGAGTGCCTGGTATCAGCTTCGGCTGATACGCCATCTACGTCCCTACCTGGGCAAGGAGGACCTAGAAACAGTAGTACATGCACTGATAACCTCTCGTTTAGATTTCTGTAATGCACTCTACATGGGGCTACCTCTGTACCAGATTCGGAAGCTTCATTTGATCCAAAATGCAGCGGCCAGGTTGTTAACAGGGGCTTCAAGGATGGAACATATCACTCCCATCCTGAAATCCTTGCACTGGCTGCCAATTTGCTTCCGGGCACAATACAAAGTGTTGGTCGTTACCTTTAAAGCCCTATATGGCTTGGGCCCAGGTTACTTGAGAGAACACCTCTCCCTACATAATCTGCCCCGCACCCTAAGGACAACCGACAAGAAATTGTTAAATTACAAGCACACGAGACTAACATCTACGTCTCGTTTAGCATTCTCAGCTGTGGCTCCAAATTTATGGAACGACCTGCCGGAAGAGATCCATCTGATATCTACATTGGAGGTGTTCAAAAAAGCATTGAAGACAGATCTCTTCCTGCGGGCTTATCCACCTGATCTTATCTAACTCCCCACTGAATCAGAGCTACCCCTCAGTTATTGCGATGTATTTATTGTGATGTACCTGTTGTCGATGTAGTCGTTTTTAAATTGTGGTAATGTTATATTGATTTTATTGCTTTGTATTTTTATCATGTTGTAATCCCGCCTCGATCCGTAGGGAGAGGCGGGAGATATAAATAAATTTTATTATTATCATTATTATTAAAAAGGGAGTCTGTGTCTATTCCTGGAAAGTGGAAGGAGCATTGAGATATGGAGTTGCGGTCTTGAGGTCCTATTTTATTATATTTTTCTGCTTTCCCACCATGTGGTGCTCAAATTAGCTAATGATAGTAACACTAACAGAATAAAATGCAGTAAAGCAGCAGAAGTGTCTCATGCGTATACTAGGCTTCTTGTTGGCCTTCCCCTTCCTCTCGTTTATCATTAATAAATTTAAAAATATAATTAAGCTATTAATAGAATTAAAAGCAATTGAAAGCATGCCCATTAAAACAGAAAAAGATATAAACAATACGGTGTGATATTTAAATCCCTTTTCCCCATGAGCAGGCATTCCTCAAAAAGCTGCTGAAACACTGTATCTCAAAATTCTGTGGAATTTGCCTGTGGAAGGATAACCAGGAGGGCACCAGTCCAGCTTCTCTAAAAAGAGTCTCAGACCTGAGGACTAGCCACCACAAATGCCCTTTTCAGTTTTTCCCCCGATGTGCTTTTTAAGGTCTAAAAATATAGAATTTTAAGATACACTGTATATTGTACTTCATAGTAGAGTGCACAGTCTGTATCATACTTTGTAGGTAATAACCAGCACTTCGAATTGTGCCAAAAAACACACTAGCGGCCATAACAAATGTTGCAACAAGTGATTGTCACATTAGCCAGCCCTAGGTAATAATCTGGTTGTAACTCTTTGGGCTAGCTGAAGTTTATGAGCACCCTTCAAAGATAGTCCCATGTAGGTGTGTTACAGTATTGTAGACCTTTTGCTGTGGATCCCAAAATCAGGTCTCATTATATACAAAGTTTTCCTTTTCGGATTTTTAAACATATATATATTTACAAGTCATAGATGATTGAAATCATGGATGCAAAACCTGTGGATATGAAAGACCAAGTGTAATCCAAATAGGATGTTATTGAGGTTGATGCTGGTATATAAGCCCTAGCTCTGTCAATGCATACCTGGGCATATCTGAAACTTGAGCTTTATGGTTGAATCCCAGGAGTATATCCAAACTGCAAATCTGTGTCATCAAATAAAGTGTAATTCCATCCACTACTGATGAATTCCAGCTCCCTTATCTGCCTTTAGACTGACCAGGAGCACCTTTCTCTTGTCTGCATCATGTTTTAATTTTTTTACCTTTATCCACTCTATTACTAATGATACACACTAGTCTAACACAACTTATATTGTAGTAGAAAGGAGTAATAGAGTGAGTGGTGTCATTAGTGTACTGCATTTATGTAGAATACAAGACATCAGAAAGTTTTTAAATAAAAGAAGCATTTGCTAATGTACAGCACTGCTCTACATATGCTGACGGTAATATATAGCTGCTTCAGAAGATGCTTTTAATGCACCATTGAACAATCACAGATTATGAAAATGCAGCTTTTAGTTTTAATGATTACAAGACAAAAGTTGCTTTCATTGTCTTTTTAATACTATATAAAAACACATTTAAAGTGTGGCAGAAGAGAGAACCCCACCTTATTATTGTCATCTGCTGTTTTTTAAATGTCTTAATAATGCTCAAGATTTCTTGGGTTCGGGCCTTGTCATTATACAGGAAGAAGAGGTAGAGTGTAATGGTTTGAAATGATGCCTTGAATGTTACTTTCAACATCAGCCACTTATTTCTCCCAATTTAGAATACAGTTTTTAGTAGTTCACTCACAGTGGGTATGAAGTCTGACTGTACACACATACATATGTGTGTATATTCAATTTGCTTAATCTGGTTTATTTGTCTTTTACAATGCAAATTATCTTTTTTGTATTTGCAGTCAGTGTGTTTTGATTAAAGGTGGTGCTTTGAGCTCAATCATGGGTGTTTATGGCTGAAGTGTGGACTCTATTATTGCTTGGTATTCTGTGTTTAGAACCATTATGTTGATAATTTCTTTATAGATTCATTCAGCCTTGCAATACGCCATGTCATGCTAGCTGAGTGTCAAGCTTTCTGCCTTCCCTATTTGTGTTATATATTGTGTTATATGTTATTTGTGTTATAAAGATTATTTATTTTCCACTCTTCACCTAAGATCTGCAGAGCTGCTCGTAAATGTTAAAAAATATAATTAATATATTAGAGCCAGTGTCTTGAACTGATTTGAGCATTAGACTACAGCTCTGAAGATCAGAATTCAGTTCCCTCCTCAGCCTTGGTAACCACCCCATAAAACCTATGATAGATTTGTCTTAGGGTCACCATAAGTCAGAAATTACTTGAAGGCATACAACAACAGTGAGTACATTAAAATACATTCAGTTAAAATCGACCAAACCAGTTCAGCAAGGGCCAGCATTCTTTCTTACAGAGCAGTTGGGACTTGAGTAAATGGTCCTGTGTTGGGGGATAAAATAGTTCAGGTGCAGCTGGAACAGGCACTTCTGAAATTTCCCACAGCTGTGCTACATTTTACAGGCCACAGAAATGCGGAACAGTACTGTGATATTGTTGCTTCTTAAGATTGAGGGGATCCCAAAAGAAACAGAAGAAATATGCATTTAGCTTTGCCAGCTGCCCTAGCTTTTGAGGGGTAAGTAGGCTAGTAAGACAAGAGTATGAGACACCTATGTACCATTTATCAACAATTCTGAGTTAATAAAACTAAACTAAATAGTCCTATTCTTCTGTTTGTTACAGTTTTGTATTATAAATTCCAATATTTTATTGTTTTGTTTTTATTTTATTGATTTGTAGCTTGCCTTTCTACCTTAAAAAGCAGCATAGATAATCCCCTTCATCCATTTTGGGTCCTGAACATGGAGAAAGGAATGATATAAATAAATAAATCCAAATGCTGGTCCCGGTTAAAGTAGACCCATTGAATCAATGACATAATTTTAAGTCAACAGTTATATGAACTAGTAATTCAATTGAAATACTTTAATTGGGACTAATAATGGTATTTGGTCAGTGTTCTCAGATACAGTATTTCTGTTCAGACACTACCCTGAATCATATCAGCTTAGTATTATAACATGTGCTTTTGAACGATGCACAGAGGCCTGCACACATATGCATATGTATTATGTGTTGTGCATAATGTTGTACAATCAAGTCATCGTGTATTTTAGCTCTCAAATTTAAATAAAGTATTAGAGCAATTGAATAAAACAGCTACCCATATGGCTATTGGGATAATAGTATTTGTCATAAGGTTTCTTTGCATTCTGATAAAATTCATGCTGTAGTTTATGATAGTTTGGGAAGGAAAAGATAACATGACATTGTGTAAGTAGATTTGAAGATGAGTAGTAGAAATTCATTATTTAGATTGTTGTGTACGCCAATATTATATGAACTGAATTGATTTTTTTTATAGGTTTATGGCAACAAATGACTTGATGACTGAACTACAGAAAGATTCTATCAAGCTAGATGATGACAGTGAAAGGAAAGTTGTGAAAATGATTTTGAAATTGCTGGAAGATAAAAATGGTGAAGTGCAAAATTTAGCTGTCAAATGGTATGTATATGTCTTATTAAATTTTATTTCTTATACACTGAAGTGATTGGTATATGTGAGAAAATAGATATTTGATGGGAAGAGGATGGCTTCTGGACTACTATTGGTCCATGGACCACTACTTAGAGTAGTACTATTATAAATCTGCTCCATTTCCTTGATTAATACTTAGAAGATTCTGTATTTCCTCTTTCTTCATAATAAACATTCTTGTTTCATTACAGAACTTAAAGTAGTACTGTATGCATGGGGTAAATAGGTTGTTTCTTTTCTTGTCTTCTTTAGCAATGTAGCTGCATCATATGCCCTCAGATCATGCTCTGAGAGCCTCTGCTTTAAAAAAAAAAGGACCCCTCATTTAAGTTTAATTACTTAAAAGGTCTACCAATATGCGCCATTATACCCCAGTCTGGCCTTCCAGGAATGATTAGGCTACAGCTTCAGGCATCCCTAACTATAGTCTGCCTTCTGTTTCAGATTTCCCACTCCCCCCCCCCCCCCCGCGGATACCAACATCCGTGGATGATCAATTCCCTTTTTCCTCAATGGTGGTGTGGCTGCGCCACCATTGGGGACAATAGGACTTTGTCGCTCCCCCCCACTGCCGAAGTCAGCCTCACCGCTCTCATCACGGCAGGCAGCGGAGCCTGCCTCCTCTTACTTTTAAACTTAGGTCTCATCTCTAAGATATCTCATTATTTATGCAAATATTCCAAAATCCAAAAGAACCTGAAACCCAAAATAATTCTGGTGCCAAGCATTTTGAGTAAGAGAGTCTCAGTATGTAATGTGAGACATAATAAAACACCTTTTCTCCAAAGAAAAGATGCTAATTTGATAGGGTCACAAATCCTCAGGATTGCACTGGGGAGCTACTCAAGGATCAATCCCAGTGTGCCTATAAGGAAGGAGTACAGATTCTTTTCCATAAGCATTGTTATGATTCTGTTCCTTGTTTGGCAGTTTTTCTTCTGCCTTGCCAACCACATATACATTCCCTTCCCTCAATTTAGTCATGAGAATTTGAAAGGGAAATGGAGAAAAAGAATAGCTTAACAGAGATAATAGCGGAGCTGTTATTACTTCAAAAGTTAAGCAGAAGCAAACTTCATCAAAATTAAAAGCCCCCTTTTGATCACTGCAGCCCGTTTGGTCTATGCCAGACATTGGAAGGTCAGTAACATGGACTTATTTGAAGAATGGACTTTAAAAGTATTGGAGTTATCTATGAAGGACACATTGACTATGGTACTAAATGGGAAATCGGAACAGAAATTCTGGAGGAAATGGGAAAAGGTAGATAAATTATGGAAGTGAAAATACGTTGATTTGTATTAAAACCTTTAAGCTGACCTGACAAATAATCAGGAAAAAAATTGACAAAGGAAAATTACAAAGTATTGTGGGGTTTTTTTGGTGTTTTTTTTTTGTTACGTAGTAAGCGGAGATGGGAAAATGGACTATATAGAAATTAGAATGCTTAATATAGAAATTAGAATGCTTAATTAAATATGAAGGAGGTATCTATAATTGAATGCACAATGTAAACAGATCATATAAATAAATAAATAAATAAATGGGGGAAAAAAAATAAAAGCCCCCTTGGTGGTTGACCAGCAGATCGGGGACAAGATAAAAACAAATGTGGTTTAATTCAGATGGCTGCTACCCAGCAGGTCTCTGATGACAAACCATCTGCATTGAGGAAAATTTTCCAGATCTTCAGTGAAAGTGACTCAGAAAAGTTAACACTACATTCTAAAGCAAAGCTATCAAAGGCAGAGAGTTAAGATGAGAGAAACAGTAGACTTAACTCTGGTGGTGAAAAAGATAAAGAAGGGAGATCAAGGTAATACCCTTTACTTTGTCTCTTAAAGCCAGCAAAAGAAACCATGGTACCAGCTAAATCTTCAAGCTCTGCTTCAGGACATCATATTGAATTCAGGAATTCCAAAGCAGGGTGAAGCAAATGAATTTAACAATAGAGATAATATAGGATCAGCCATGGAACTGCCAGGGCCCATGGATGCTCGTGGCAAGGGTGCAGCAGCCTCCACAGGAAAAAAATATATCTTTTCAAACACCAGAATTTGTGAACTAAGTAAGATTTATGTTTAAGGCTGCTCCCAGTGTAATTCAAGAGGAACGAAAGTCAAACTCCTGTGGTGTGATATGATCAACCAGCCAATATATGTACAGCTACAAGAGTGAATATAGAAGCCTGAACACTTGCTGACCTCCAAAGCATTATTAAGGATACAGTAACTAATTGATTGAGTTCCATGTTTAGTGGGCAAAATAATCAAATATCAGTGGAACATAATGGATTCATGAATTTTAATGCAATGAATTGGAAATCACAAACAAATTTAATGAATGTAATGAAATTTAAATAAAAATACTGGCAACATCAAATGAATGCAGTCAGTAAACAATTTAGTTGGAGAAGGATTAGAGCAGAGAGAGAATGTAGCATTCTGAGAAAAAGGAAGCTTGACATAGATGCCGATCTCAAAGACAGAGTAACGGGAAGCAAATCAAATACAGTAAGTGTTTCCAAAAAACACAAGCATGCAGAGGATTCACAAACAGCTGCTGATACAGGCATAGAAGTGGAAGGAGAGTAGCAAAATGATACAAGGGAGAAGGATAACTTCAGTGAGGGTTGCCATTCCTCAGAGGAGGACATAAAAGAACTGTCCAAAGTGAAATTATACCAAAGTGAAACATTTAATAGTCTTTTGAAGAGAATATTACAAACATCGAGTTTAGACCTCACAGTCTGAAAGTGTTGCTAGCAAGGAGGGTAGGATAGCTTCAGTATTAAGGAGAATGAATTAAGAACATAGAAATGCTGTTCAAGGACTTACTATGTTCAAAGATTTAATAGAAAAGAATGAGGAGTTCATTTGAATATGAAAAGGTTTGTGGGATATAACCAAAGGTTGTATTAATTTGTTTTTGTTTTGTTTTTTAAAAGGAGATAGAAATCCTGAAGGTTGCTCTGGTAGATGTACCGGTAGCTGCCATAGATGTAGGGGCAGTTGTCCTGAGGGACAGTGATATGGTCCTTAGAGAGATAGATGAACATCTGATGCAGCCCTAAAGGAAGCTTATGAAGCTTTGTTCATAGCAATTAGGGCATGTATTGCTACTACTATGTTCATATCAATTAGGACATATATTATTACTTGCAGAGGCAGCAGTCTTGTGGGTTCAAGTAATAGTTAAGAGTCAGGACTTGAGCTTACATAACCTGCATAGAGCATTAGGTATGATCCAAGGAGTTTTAGAACATGCTAATGCAGAACATGATAACCATTGCATTTTCAGTGAGGAATCTTAATGTGCTATCAGTAGCAAGAAGATTTCTGTGGTTACTTTGCTGGGAGGTAGAACAAAAATCAATAAATAATTTGGCTTTTACCAAATTGGCTTTAACCATTAAAGGTGAATTACTTTTGGGGGGTGGGTCAAATATTAGAGAAACTACATATAGAGAGTAAAGAAAAGAAACTGGCCATATCTACTTTGCAGAGAAGAAGAATCAATAAAATATCGTTCAGAAGAGGTTACTCTTCCTTTTGTGAAGGAAAAAGTATAGAAGACAAGCTGATTTCAATTTGTAGCAACCTCAGTGGGTTAGACTTTTCAGTATAGTCGTCAAGGGCATCAGAATCAGAATCAAGAAAGAGGAGGTGGATCAAACTCTTAAAGAGCACTAGATCTCCTTGTTGACAGGGAACTGTGCAATTAGAATTAACAGACCAATGAGTCAGTCAGACTACAGAATTCTGTTCAACCAGAAACTGTTAAGTAGATACCTTCCTCCTCCAGTACTAAGAGGCAAAGGCAAACAGAAATAGTAACAACAGAAATAGGTTTCTGGAGCTGTAGAGGAAGTTTCTGGGGATCAATGGTACACTTATTTATTCCATTTTTTACAGTGTCCAAAAGGAATGGGACTTTCCAGCCAGTATTGAATTTCAGGTTTGTCTCTGGATTTGTTAGATGCCACAGATTCAAGATGGAAGCCCTTCAGACAATAAGAGAACTTGAAAATTGGAGATCTGATAGTTTCTGTAGACCTCAAGGAAGCATACCTCCATGTTTCCATGGCTCCAATGGATAGGAGAGACTTGAGATTCCAATACCAGAATAATCACTATCAGTTCAGGGGATAACCTTTTGGCCAAGCAACTGTTTCTAGGGTTACTTAGAACCTACCTGAACCAATAGATACTTGGGTAAGTCACTCAAGTGAGTGGATTATACCTCCATGCCACTCCATGAATGAGAGGTTGGAACTTTCCATGAGTTTTCATTCTGGGATAGCAGGAGGAGTGATCCACATCTTCATGCGGAAAAAATGAAAATAATAAAAAGGGGCTACTGTAGTCAGTTTTTGCTGATGTGTGCTGTATGTACTGGGGTCAGGGCTATATAAATACACAGGCTAGGAAGGGATGTTATCTCAGAAGTACCAACAGAAAAGAATTTGGATTTCTATTTTTTTATTTAATTATTTGTACCCCGCTCTTCAGCCCTAAGGCTATCAGAGCAGCTTACAATTATTATTTTTTAAGATGGTTCCCTGCCCTCGGGCTTACAATCTAAAAGACACAACACAAAAGGAGAAAGGAATGGTGATGGGGAAGGGGATCAGGTCCAGCAATTGTTCTCTCCCTCTGACACCTGGACCAAGGCTAATGGACTGGAGAGAGGGCTCGGCTTCTTAATCTAGGCCCGATGGAGTTTGGCCTCTCCTGTCACTCCCTCCTAGGCAACCAGATAGTGTTGTCATGAAGGGAGGGCTCTCCAAGTGAGGCCAGGCTGGATGGTGCTGCTAGGCCTCTTTCTACCTCATTGGTTGACATGTGAGGATTAATCCATGAGTGAGTGGATTACTTTCCTGTTATCCCAGAACAGTCATTCACAGTAAATTCCAACATCTCATTTTTTTTTTCTGGGGAGTTTTACCTGAGAGCTTTTAAAAGCCTTCTAAACACTTCTGTAGAGATTAAGTTTTAATGTCGTGTATTCTCTCTCAATCTTCCATAAGGTCATTTGAACAAATATTAATTATCAGAGAAATCAATAAAGTTGAAGTTGAGAATTAATATTTGAGTAATAAATTCAAAGACGTTGTGAATTACTATAGGCTTGCCTCACACTACTTGATATGCTGGGGTGGCAAAAATGTGCTCACCAAAGCCTCCCAGTTTCTTTCTAGAGCAGACCTGTGCAATTTAGCAGTAGACAGGGACCAAAATTAAAATAGTTTGACCTCTTCAGACAGGTGTGTGGAGCTACCTTTGGAGCCCTGCCTGACAGCCACCTCACAAGACTCAAGGGAGATGGAATGCATGAAGTGGTGCCCTTTGATGGTTGCCATAAGTCAGAAACAACCTGAATTCACAAAACAACACCAGCAAAGGCCCATTAGGAAATGTAGGATGGTTTAAAGTTGGAGACTAGGTTTTGAACCCCCTCTTGCTAGTCACACTTTCTCAGCCTCAGAGGAAGAGAGGGCAAAGTCACTCTGAACATACTCTTGCCAAGAAAATCCCATGATAGGGTCACCATAACTCAGAAATGATTTAGAAAGTGCATAAAAATAATGCATAGGATTGCCTACGGGGTTAGCTGTATTGGCCATTTAGCAAATCCAGTCAAAAATCCACCAAACAGTGATACCTTTATTGGCCAACCAAAATACACAATATACATGTTGCAAGCTTTCAAAGCTTCACTGGCGTCTTCATCAGGCAAGGTTCTGCAAAGCAAACAGGAGAAAAAAATTGAAGATGTTAGTCATAGGTCTGCCTTTTGCAGGATTGCCATAAGTTGAAGTTGACTTGGAGACAATGAACAATGACAAAATGCTGCTTTTAAGATCCACCGTGGATCTGATGCCTTTTGGGACAGAAGGCTTGGGGTCACAACTGCCAGGGAGGGCACTGAAGGAAAGGGGTGGGTGGGAAAACCCTCAACCCTCTTCCTCTCCCTCTTTCTTGCCACACTCTCTCAGCCTCTCCTCTCCCCATGAAGCCACCAGTTCCCCCCCCCCCCCCCAATATTGCCACAGCGAGGTTGTTAACTTTTGTTATTACTCAACAGACCTCTTCTTCCGCTGCTGTTTCTTCCTGCCTGGGCTGCCCAAGGTTTCTGGGGTGGCGGCGGTAGCATGGTTACAGCAACTGAACACCAGGCTAAAGTGGAGCCCAGCTGTCCTCTTCCACCTTGTCCTTTCCCTGGGTGGGTGCTCCAACAGCCAGAGAGCTGCAGCTGCCTCATACTAGTGCTGCCATCACCGCGGCCACAGGCTTCTGAGGGCAGGGATGGGGACAGTGCCTTAGGAAGAGGAGAGATCTTGTAGCACCTTTGAAACTAACTGAAAGAAAGAAATTGGCAGCATGTGCTTTTGTAGACTTAAGTCTAAGAGGAGGAGGGGCAGAGGGAAAGAGGAAAGAAAACCTGCATCCCCCTCATCCCCACAGGCCTTACAAAATGCTTGGGGGGAGTGCATGCGGCCCATGGACCATATGCTGTGCAGGCCTGATCTAGAGCAATTTTCAGGGCCTCCCCCCAACAAAACTGCACCAAAATATGTACACTTTTGGCTATAATGGAAAAAATAGCAATCAGAAGTGAAATTTCTTCAATTCTGTTTGCAGCTTGACTGGTATACAAGTGAAAATGGGTATGTGCTCATGCTACCAGGTAAAGTTGGGGTTGTAGGGAAATTGGAGCCTGGCCCCTGCACATTCCTGAGTTACAGAAAAATATTCTGTGTATTCTAGGTCAAAGCTTTGTAGAGAAATGTTATATATGTATCTGAAATATTTGAACTTGTCTGTAAAATTCTGAGTCAAGATTTGGACCTCCATATGTTATTAGATTTCACCTGTCATCATCTTTCACCATTGGTTTTGCTGGTCAATGCTGCTAAAAGTTATAGTTACAGCAACATCTGCAGAAGCCACAGGTTCTTGGCCCTTGCCCGTTACTGTTTTCTGGCTATCAGTGATGTTCTCAGAACTTTACAGAGATCTTTCCCAATGTTGTTATGCAAGATCTTTTAACTAGAAGAGCTAGGTATTGATTAATGTGGTCTATCAGTGAACGATAGCCTCCATCTTTGGTGGAATGTACCCTATGGCATGGTAGCAGATTGTGCAAAAATAATCGTAGCTATATTTTATACTATACTATATATTATACTTACTGTATTTTAATAAATCTCTTTACTTGAATACAAAGCTTTTCTCTGCCATATACAGAATAATGGTCTGTTGTAAGCTGTAACACTGGGTAGAAGTCTATATTCTGCAGTTAACTTAATCATTTTCAAAATACATGAAAAGAAATATACAGCGTGATTTCCAGACCTCATATGACAGCTCGCAGTCAAAATGCTGGCTCACAACAGAAAGTTATGGTATAGGGCAGTAGTAAACCCCAGCCACCAGGAGTTTGTTCTTTGGGCTCCAGGGAGCCTACCAGCCACTTGCTTTTGGGCTTGAGATGGTGGTTGTAGTACTTGTGCTCATTAATTTTCAAAGTGAAATTGGGTGGCTGGCAGGCTCCCTAGAGATAGAGGAGCCCAAAGAAAGTATCCCTGGCATCTGGGTCTTGCCACCATTTCCGTTGCTGCCCTCAGACCACCTCTTGGCCTGATTGCATTATAACTCCACTAGATATTCCAAAATCTGAAATCAGAAACACTTCTGGCCCCAAGCACTTTGGATAAGAGATGTGTGTATGTGCCCTCAAGTTGTCTGTCCATTTATTGTGACATTATTAATTTCATAGTATTTTCTTAAGCAAAAAATACTCAGAGGTGGTTTTGCCAGTTGCTTCCTCTGCAATATATTGTATAGGATCTGATATTTGTTGGCGATCTCCCATCCAAGTACTTGGAAGGGCTGATCCTTCCAAGATCAGATAAGATTTTCGGATAAGGCACCAGATACCCAACCTTCTGATAATAAATATTCAATCTGTATTTCCTGTCTTAAAGTCTGATGAAAAGCATTTATGGTAGAGGAACCAGGGAACTATTGAATTTTATTTTGCTTTTTAGATAGTCTTGTTTTACTGCTTTATAGATCAAACACCTGCTTTATGATTGGGGCATTTATTATGCTAGCTGTGGAGTATTACAGTATTAATTAATTGACTTTTAAATCAGTCCACAGAATATTCTTAGTACAACAGCTGTACTGAAATGTAGCTGCCAAGGAGAATCTGTATGATGTGGACAATAAAACATATGCTCTCAGTAAGAATTCTGTATCATTTTAGAACTAGTCTGAGAAGTTACCTGTTATTAGTTACATTTGATTTCCTATTTCTTCCAACTGTGGTAAATGGAGACATATCAAGGGAATATTTCCCAATGATCCATTACTCTGACAACTACACAAGTATCTGAAAGTTCTGGTTATGTTTATTTGGTTCTTGATTGTGAATAGGTTTTTGAGTGCTGAATTTTTTATGAATGTCTATGGTCTTTGAAATGATTAGTTTTCCAAAATTAATAGTATGTTTAACTAACAGTGTATACTGCAAACAAACCCAATTAGGTATGAAAGCTTTTTATTTAAGCTGATGCAAGGAATCTTATCTTTGTGCTGATTTATAGCCCACATTTTACTTGTCAATACAAATAAGTGACTACTCGGCTGTGATTTTATCTGTTTTTAAGTCACAGTGAATATTATTTGGGTTTCATTACAGCCTCGGGCCATTGGTGAGTAAAGTGAAAGAATACCAAGTGGAGACAATTGTAGATACCCTTTGTACTAATATGCTTTCTGATAAAGAGCAACTACGTGATATTTCAAGCATTGGCCTTAAAACAGTCATTGGAGAACTTCCCCCTGCTTCCAGCGGTAACTTTTTCTTTTTCTTCGTGTTCAGTTATTACTTTTCAATTTAATTTGGTTAATGATCATGGGTTCAGATATAGTTCTAATTAACATCAAGATTTATTTTACTTGAAGATTAAAAAAAATTATACCTGATAATTCAGACATAATGGGATGAGGAAAATGATAATCCTTGCTGTTAAGTGCTTTTATTTTCTTATCTGATTTCTAGCTGGGGTATTTGAGGAGAGAGGAAGCAAGAAGAATTCAAGAGCTAAAGCTGATGCACATATTGCTCCTTGCTTAAGATTCAGTGTATGGTATTGTGTGATACTAGTCTGTTGTACAGCATGGTCCAGAATTTATGCTGGAAGCGTGCAGGTTGTGCTCAGCATAACTCCTCATCCACCCCCCCCCAAGTCATTTTTCTGCCTGCATTTGGGGTGTAACTGTCCTTGCACTGTAACGTGCTGTTTATCAAAGAACGCAGCCTATAGTAATTCAGTGGGCCTTTAATAGCCTAGGACAGCAACTTTGTATTTCATCCCTTTCTTAACTAGATAAATTCACATAAATGTATGATAAGTGAAGGCTTTGTTCTTAGCTCCTTGGCTTCATTCTGCCCATGTTCTCTTGCTTACCTGTTCTCTTAATGCTAGCTGCTGATCTGATTAATACCTTTTCTTCAAAATTATTTTCAGCTTCGAGTTGCCATTTGCCTCTTGTTTTGCAAGTGGTTTGATAGTGCTTTGCATGTAATTGAATGCACCATTTTATTGAAATAGGAATTGTCAGTTGAAGGAGAATAGGAATTTCCAGTTAGTCATGGTTTATGTCTATAACTTTCCTGTTTGTAAGAGTACTCTAAAAAAAAACCTGATATTAATTGAAATAAGTTAATTGAACAGTTTGACTCCAAAACAAGAAATCTGTATAATTCAACAGTATTTCTATCCTGATTTTATTTTTATTTTTAATGGCTTTCCATTTTGGGACACAGCATGATATAATTAGTTTAATACATGAATGAAATTTTCTGCTGATTTCAGTAAAAGTTCTTAAGGTTGATTTCATACCATAGATGTAATTCTCTCTGTTTGCATCTTAGAAGTGTATGTAGCACTACACAGTGGCATTATCCATGTGCTAGGGGGATGCTATTTGCTTGTTGGGACAAGGTGTGCAGACTTTGAATTAAAAAACAAACATCAAGTAGGAAATAGCTGGTGGCTGTACTCATTTAATATAGAATGACTTCTTGAAGAGGAAAATATGGAAAAACAGGAAAGAAGGGAAATGGAGTAGAATAACCTGTCAGGAACATTCTCCATTGCAACCTTTTGTTGTAGGTCAAAGTTGTAAAATAATAATAATAATAGAAAACCTTTTTTGTGAGATGGTTTTGCTTTACCAGCTTGCATTTCTAATACACTTATTAATAATATTAGAAGCTGTAATTTCTGGTTGGAAATTGGAACAATAATTGTTCTTATTGGGTTATAGTGCATGTGGCAAGTTGATCTGTGTGCCATCAGTTTTCAGGTTTGTGTGTGTCTTTAGAGTTTACAGATTGTAAGAAAATAATGAGAATAATCTTTTCCAGAATGATCTTTCAGCCTTTTTTATAACTGAATAATAAGTTATTACAGAAAGCCATATTTACTTTGAAAAATAGTCAGGTAAATACTAAAATAGGCTTTGTACTTTTACAGGCTTTGATGAGAGTGACAAAAAGTTATATTCTCTCATGTTTCTAGGTTCTGCATTAGCAGCTAATGTTTGTAAAAAAATCACTGGTCGTCTTACTAGTGCAATTGCCAAGCAAGAAGACGTGTCTGTTCAGTTAGAAGCCTTGGACATCATGGCTGATATGCTGAGCAGGTAAATGTGTATATTAAGGAAATTGATACAGAATTGTTCTGCAAACTCCTCAGTACATTTTATTTTATAAGCATTTTTAGGCAAGCTTTCTAGACAAAATCCTTTCAAACAACTTAGCAGTATTACAGTTGTGTAATTACAAAAAGTAAAAGTAATGTTAAAAATGACAAACAAATAATGACAGTAATAGCACAGTAAATCAGAAGCTATTTGTTTCAAGCATTTAGTATTTGTAACTGTTATAAGTAGTATTTATATGAAATTCATATGTCTGGGAATGTTTTGTTGAAGAGCTAATGTATTTGCATTAGTGAAGAGTTGTCAGTATATATTAGTTGCTCTCATATTCAGTAATTGAAAGGAATGGAAAAGTTTGGATTGAGCATTGGCAGTTTAAGTGTTACCTGGGAAACACTGAGAAAGTATTTGAAACTGTAAGTTTAGAGAAAAATCTCAGTTAAAAATACCTGGACAACTTATTCAGCTATATTGACTGTTTTTTCTATTTTATTTTTTTTTCTGTTTAAGGCAAGGAGGACTGCTTGTTAACTTCCATCCTTCTATTCTGACCTGTCTGCTTCCTCAGCTGACGAGTCCAAGGCTTGCTGTGAGAAAAAGAACAATAATTGCTCTAGGTCATCTTGTTATGAGTTGTGGCAACATAGTGTTTGTTGATCTTATTGAGCATCTGTTGACAGAACTTTCCAAAAATGATTCTATGTCAACAACTAGGACCTATATACAGTGTATTGCTGCCATCAGTAGGCAAGCAGGTCATAGAATAGGTAAATAAAATTACATGTTCTTGAAGTCTTTTCATACGAAGGGCTGCACAATGTTTCATATGAATGGCTTTTTCTTTTTCTACCGTCAGGTGAATACCTTGAGAAAATTATCCCTTTGGTAGTAAAATTTTGTAATGTTGATGATGATGAACTTCGAGAATATTGCATTCAAGCATTTGAATCATTTGTTAGGAGGTAAGAGTTGTCATAGATGCACTTAATTTTTTGTGATTAACTTTAAAATACAAATGATATTGACAACAAGATCTAAGACGTGATGTCATTAGAGTAAAATAGTAAAAAATCCTTAACTCTTTCCTGTGAAATTGCTTTAGCCTTTGAGAGCTTGATTGTCATCAAACTAAATTAAAGTTCATTGCTTGCATAGTTTTTTGTGGAGCTTTCGGGCTATATGGCCATGTTCTAGAAGAGTTCCTTTCTGATGTTTTGCCAGCATCTGTGGCTGGCATCTCTGAAGATGCCAGCCACAGATGCTGGCGAAACGTCAGAAAGGAACTCTTCTAGAACATGGCCACATAGCCCAAAAGCTCAAAAAAAAAACAAAAAACATCTGAATGCCGGCCATGAAAGCCTTCGAGTCTTCAATGCTTGCCTTGATCATTGTGATTTTAATGTAGTTAAGTTTGAGTCATTTATAACAGAACATCTGCTTTCTAAAAATAATAGTAATTTGAAAATTTTGTCTTCCTAAAGTCCCTCTTTAGGAAGGCAAAAATTTCAAATTTTCTACTTAACTGGATTCATGGATATAGCTCAGCTGAGTTATGGTGCTGGCTGCAGTGGACATTGCTATACAAGAACTCTGTGCCTGTTAAATATAATCTCCTACATAATTTAGAATGTTATGTGAGGGATATCAGAACCACATTTGTTTGTTTATGTGTTTGCGAACCCACATATGACTCTTAGAGGTCATTCCCACTGATTGCTGAACCGGTTTCTGTGACCGAACCCAGAAATCGATTCAGCAATAAGTGTGGTTCCCACTTTGTTTGTGCCGGAAGACGAGGACTGGTGCAAAGTTAGTGGGAAGGCCCAGACATGTCTGCTGTCACAGGCCTCTCTTACCTCTCCTTACCTGGGCCACCGGCTTCTCCTCGGCCTTCTGTGTTCTCCTTCAGCTACTCTGTGGGCTGCTTCTTCTCAGCCTCCCTGCAACCGGGGAAGCTGAGAAAGAGGTCGCAGGTAAGCCGGTATAGCCATGTGACCTTCCTGCAACCTCTTTCCCAGTTTCCCCAGCCATGGGGAGGCAGGGAACGGAAGAAGAAGGTTGCCGAACAGGGAAGCTTGGGGATGAGTTCGCCTAGGTGGAAGAAGCCCACAGAGAAGCTGAAGGAGGAAGCAGAAGGCCGAGGAGACAACAGTAAGGAGAGGCAAGGAAGGCCGGTGACCGGGGAGATGGCTGGGGACCTTGCAGCTGCTCCCTCCTGTCACAGCCAGGTGAATTTGAACATGCCTCAATGGTTCCCACTTGTGCTGGAGGGGGCAGATTCAAATCCGCTTGGTTCCCATTGGGCTGAATCTATTTATTTCCCAAATAAATCGATTCAGCCCCCCAAAAACCTGAAAAACCCAGTGTCTTTTTGATGTGGGTTAAGTTGGGTCAAAACCATGGCCTCTCTTTCCAAATTTCAATTCGAATTTAGTGGGAACCATGGTGGTTTGAACCAAATCATTTAAAATCTTGATCCAGTTTAAACCATAGTGGGAACAAGCCCTTAGTAGCACAAGGGTGGACTCCAAGAAAGCTAGGAAGCAGCATTGGCTTCCTGCAGGAGACCTTGGAGGGCTGTACTGTCCCACCATACCTGATCTCATTAAAAAGTGCCTGCTATGCTCCCAAACATCCTCTGGGGACATGGGAAGCATCTTTACCATATCTTGTGGTCTTTTTGTGCCATTTAAGACTAGGAGAGACCTTTTTTTAAAACAACTGAAAGTGACCAGATTTCACTTTGTTTCTAAATGGTCATCTCCTGGGTCTAAATTGGCTCAGAGGAAGGTGAAATGTGGTGAAAATGCATAACCCCTTAGTGGGTATATTGGAAGAGATTTTTTTTAAAGTGCAGAAAATATTTTGACCTTTGGGGGCTATATAAAGTCCCTGTGGGACAATGTGCAAACCCCACATATGTTGACCCCCTCTGTAGTAGGATGTGGTCAGAGGGCTATGTTGGAAACCCTCTCACAACTGTCAGTTTTCAGCTATCCTGTTCCTGATGAGCAATCTTTGCAAAAGGGCTTTGCCATTATTGTAAGGGGAAGTATGTCAGTTATAATTATAGACAGCTTCAGTTTGCTTAACTGCATGTTTATACAGTTTTGCTGTTTTGCAATTGAATCAAGTAGCTCTGCTCTTTAATGAGTATTTTTGATAGTCATCTAATTAGTGTTAATGTTCTGCAGATGTCCTAAAGAAGTTTATCCTCATGTTACTACTATTATAAACATTTGTCTTAAGTACCTTACTTATGATCCCAATTACAATTATGATGATGAGGATGAAGATGAAAATGCTATGGATGCTGATGGTGCAGATGATGATGATCAAGGTATGTTTAATGTGAATGGCATATTCAAGCTACTAAACATACAGGTTTGGTTGAAGTTACATTCTAAATTCATAAATTTCTGGAATATAATGGCTGACCTTTTCTTAGGAAAGGGTACTCTCTAGTCCAGCCTTGTAATTTTGGTCTCATCAATTTAAAGACTGACAGGGAGAACGCAAAATTTGTAAAGTACAAGTAGCAGTTGCAATTATTGTTGTGTGCATGTGTACATGTACAATCTACATTGCAGTAGTTCTGTCTTATTAAATTTGTGTATTTCATTCTTCTTTGCTTGAAAGCTATACTTAATCTTTGAATATGCATTTATTGTAGAATTGTCTTCTATACGTTTTTTTTTAATGCCAGAAGGAAATGTGACCTTTCAGATATTGTTTTTACTACAACCCTGTTATCCCTCACCATTGGCTATCATGATGAGGGCTGCTAGAAGTGTGGATTGCTGTACAGTAATGACCATCAATTTTTTATTGAAATACTGAAATACTGAACATCTTGTATTCAAAAATTTTAGGGCAGCATATAATATCTATTTAAATGGTTCAAATACGGTCCTCCCTCCATTCCCGCAGCTTTGGAATCCGCATCCCTCGCTGATGAATGAAAGGGAAAATAATAGGGCTTGAATATATGCGAAACTCCATTTTCACCGGGGGGGGGGGGGACAGATCCTCACAAAAACAGAGGGTCAGCTGTAATAACATGTATGCAATCTGCAAGTTGTGAACTTTAGTTGTAATTTTATATAACATAATGTCTTTCTATTCCTTTCAAGGGAGTGATGATGAATATAGTGATGATGATGACATGAGTTGGAAGGTTAGACGTGCAGCTGCAAAATGCTTGGATGCTGTAGTCAGTACACGGCATGAAATGTTACCAGAGTTCTACAAGACAGTGTCTCCTGCTTTAATTGCTAGATTCAAGGAGCGGGAAGAGAATGTAAAAGCAGATGTTTTCCATGCCTACCTCTCTCTCTTAAAACAAACTCGACCTGTGCAGAGTTGGCTTTGTGATCCCGATGCAATGGAACAAGGAGAGACACCTTTAACAATGCTTCAGAGTCAGGTTAGTGGATAAATTGTCAGTATTTTGTAGCACAAAAGATCATAACTGTTTGACTGACTAAAAAAAGGACTTTTAATCTGAAAGCAGTATACAAATTTTATTGTTCCTACCTGTACAGTAGTGCCTGAAATAAGTCACCTGATGCATATGCTTTCTATTATCGAAGCTTGTGGAGTTTAATATGCTGTGAATCAAGAGCTTTTGGTCTTGTTCAGGTCTAAAAATATTTTCATACCTTTTTATTGTCAGTTTTTTTGGCTCTTTTTATAGTGAATTGCAAAAAGATTACTTGTGACCATGGGAATAGAATGCTAACAAAATAGGCCTTTGATCTGATCCAGTTGAGGTCTTGTGCCTGTGGTCATCTTACATATTTACTGTATGTACTGGACTATAAGTCAAGAAATTTATGCTAAAAAGCTGACCCTAAAATCCTGAATCGATGTATATATGGGTCAGTACAGTAATGCTGCTGAAAGAAAGAGGTGACTCCCTTCTCCATAGGATTTATAAAGCTTCTTTCCTTCTCCTGGATCTCTGTGCTCACAAAACACCCCCCCCCCTTTTCCCTCATTTCCCTTCCCTTCTTAGCATCTGGGATGCTAAATGTGTCTCCTCTAGCACCAGAAAAATGGTGTTTGGTAGTCGGGAAAGGTCCAGAGAGGGAGAAGAAGGGGAGGGAAGTGGTGTTCACTTTTTGTTTTCCCCTTTACATCCTTCATTACCCCTGAGTTCTACCCTTGACTTATCCATGGGTCATGTCAAAATCCATGATTTTGGCCCTAAAACCTTCTCTCAACTTACACATGAGGTCAATTTACACACGAGTATATACAGTAAGTACCTATCCATAATTTGTAGGATTCTGTATACAAAGCGTTGTCAAACTATTTCACAAGTATATAATTTATTGCAGGTTCCCAACATTGTTAAAGCCTTGCACAAACAAATGAAGGAAAAAAGTGTGAAGACTCGCCAGTGTTGTTTTAACATGCTAACTGAATTGGTCAATGTTTTGCCTGGTGCTCTCACACAACATGTTCCTGTACTTGTTCCAGGTATGAAAAGCATATTTTATATTATAAATGTTTGTGAAATGGGACAGCCATTGCCCTTTCTTACTTCTCTGCTAATTTTGTGTAAGTTTGGAAAAGTATTGATTTCTGCTTAATATAAATCAAATATTGCTAATTGTAAGACCCAAACATATTTTAATTCCAAATAATGTATTATTAACTCTGCATTTGTTTTTCAGGCATAATTTTTTCGCTGAATGACAAATCAAGTTCTTCTAATCTGAAGATAGATGCTTTATCGTGTTTGTATGTGATCCTCTGTAATCACGCTCCCCAGGTTTTTCATCCTCATGTTCAGGCATTGGTGCCTCCTGTTGTCGCATGTGTTGGAGATCCATTTTATAAAATAACATCAGAGGCACTTTTGGTTACCCAGCAGCTTGTGAAAGTCATTCGCCCTTTGGATCAGCCTTCCTCTTTTGATGCCACTCCTTATATCAAAGATTTGTTTACTTGTACAATCAAGAGACTGAAAGCTGCTGATATTGATCAGGAAGTAAAAGAGAGGGCAATCTCCTGTATGGGTCAAATCATTTGCAGTCTTGGTGACAATCTTGGATCTGACTTACCTAGTACACTTCAGATCTTCCTAGAGAGACTGAAAAATGAGATCACTCGGTTAACCACTGTGAAGGCTTTGACTCTTATAGCCGGTTCACCTCTGAAGATAGATCTAAGGCCAATTCTAGGAGAGGGTGTTCCTATTCTTGCTTCATTTCTCAGAAAGAACCAGCGAGCTTTGAAACTTGGAACACTTGCTGCTTTAGACATTTTAATCAAAAACTACAGTGACAGTTTGACAGCTGCTATGATTGATGCTGTCCTAGATGAGCTTCCACCTCTTATTAGTGAGAGTGATATGCATGTCTCACAAATGGCGATAAGTTTTTTGACTACACTAGCTAAAGTTTATCCTTCGTCTCTCTCAAAAATCAGTGGGTCCATACTGAATGAACTTATTGGGCTAGTGAGGTCACCACTTTTGCAGGGTGGAGCACTTAGTGCCATGTTAGAATTTTTCCAAGCTCTGGTTGTAACTGGAACAAGTAATTTGGGATATATGGATTTATTGCGCATGCTAACAGGGCCAGTGTATTCTCAGAATACAGCACTTACTCATAAGCAGTCTTATTATTCCATTGCCAAATGTGTAGCTGCCCTTACGCGAGCATGCCCCAAAGAGGGACCAGCAGTAGTAGGTCAATTTATTCAGGATGTCAAGAACTCAAGATCAACAGATTCCATTCGTCTCTTAGCTTTGCTTTCTCTTGGGGAAGTTGGACATCATATTGACTTAAGTGGGCAAATAGAGCTAAAATCTGTGATACTAGAAGCATTCTCCTCTCCTAGTGAAGAAGTGAAGTCTGCAGCTTCTTATGCTTTGGGTAGCATCAGTGTCGGCAATCTTCCTGAATATCTTCCATTTGTCTTACAAGAAATAACCAGCCAGCCTAAAAGGCAATACCTTTTGCTCCATTCCTTGAAGGAGATAATTAGCTCTGCATCAGTTCAAGGTCTCAAACCATATGTGGAGAGCATCTGGTCTTTGCTCCTGAAACACTGTGAGTGTGCAGAAGAGGGTACCAGGAACGTCGTTGCTGAATGCTTGGGGAAGCTTACCTTAATAGACCCAGAAACTCTACTCCCACGTCTCAAAGGATATTTGGTATCAGGTTTGTACACGTTTACCTTCATATACTACCTTGACTCCCACTCTGTAATTCTTTTCTTTCAGAATGGTCCTATTCAGTTCTAATAGCTAATGGCTGGAGTAAGTAGATTGTGGACATCAGTTCTATGGTTAGGAAAAGGATTAGGATACTTTCAACACAGTATACAGAGGTTCATCTCTGTCCCTCGTCTGTCCCCCCCCCCCCCCAATGGATGGGAAAAAACATGGACGCTGTAGCCCCATATTATGAAATAGATGACAATATGCTCGCCCTTGCATATACACACCGCCCTTAGATAACAAGAGTATACTTATCTGCAGGCAGTCCAGTCCACGGGTCACTAGCCTGCCAATGCGGTGGGCCCATTGTATTATTGAACTGTTCATAAAATTAAAAGGAGTAAAAAATATACTCATTGACATAAATTATGTAGCACATGAAAGGCCCTTCTCCCCGGGGAACCCACTTTCAGAAAAAGGGCTGGCTATGCCAAAGCAAAAATGTCTTCACCTGACTATGAAAGGATAGAAATTCCAGATCCTGGGAACTTCCTGCATCTCTCTTAAAATGTTAGATTTATTAAGAGTCCTGCCTTTTGCAGTTTAGGTATAGATTATCTAACTCAATGAAAATGTTTTTAAAAGTAAGTTTAGATATGTTTTAGAAGGCATAAACAATTATAAGAGGAAAGTTTTTAAAGAATTTCATGACTACGAGGTCTTAACACTACAAATTATATCACAAATAATCTTTTTAAGAGTGTTGGCTTGGCACACAGGACAGCAACACGGATGTTTTGGGATCAAGCTGATGTAAAGCACTTCTGTCTGGTTATTTATTCCTCTTCATTGTTTGCAGCTTGTTCTTCTCATCCTTGAAAAAGATAACATCCTACTTTTCTTATTTGAGTATGTAGTTGAAAGGAGAAACAAGGAAATCTCTAGTCTGGTATTAGTGGAAAAGCTTTGTTAGAGAGACTGATTCTGTTACAAATCTTCCCGTTCTGTATAAGAATTTATAAATATAAGTCAGTCTGATTATTAAGTCCTATACTGATAATGCAAGCCATCTGTTTATGGCTTTCTTCCAGGAATACTGTATAGCTATCATTGAACCTTTATGACCAAGAGAAAAGAGGCATTTTTTAAAAGTTAAATATATATATAGCAATGAGTATTGCATTAAAAATAAAACTATAGTCTTAGATTCCACCATTTGTTTTGTTTGTTTAAGTAAATGCCCTGGTAGTAGTTTACAAATAGAGAAGTCAGTGTGGTGTAGTGGCCTGAGTGTTGGACTAGGACTCCAGAGACCAGGGTTCAAAACCCCACTCAGCCATGGCAGAGACAGAGGCGAGAAGAAATAAAACTATTTTTTTTTTGCTATAAAAATCTGTCAAAATACTATGAAAACAATAAAATAATGGAATTAATAGTTTTAAACCAGTGTTTCCCAAACTTTGGTCCTCCAGATGTTTGGGATTTCAACTCCCAGAGGCCCTAGCTAGCCTATTCAGCAGTAAAGAATTGTAAGAGCTGAAGTCCAAAACACCTTGAGACCAAAGTTTGGGAAACATTGTTTTAAATAGTGAAAGCAAAGATAAAGCTCATGGAGATCTGGTGTCTTCATCTGATGTCTGCATTGTATTAATGAGCACGCCAGCACTTACCCCTTGGAAATACATTGCATAGATAGCAGTTTCTCTGGTAGCCACCTACGATTTGATTGTTTGACAATATCTAAAGATGACTCTACAAAGATCACTTTAATTAAGTAAAATGTGTGTGTTCAGGTTCTTTTAGTTGACTAGTCCTAAGCTATTTAAATGTTAACACTAGTACTTTGAATCAGGCCTGGAAATTGATAAGCGCATTCTCAGGTTACAAATCTGCTCCTTTCAGGAGATTACAACTTCATACAAAACAGTTGCATACTTGGTAGACAGACTTTAACAGCACTTCTTGTCTGGACTGAGTTTATTTTTAATTAGTTACTGAATTTGCATTTCCCATTTCTCCTAAAATGAGATTAATTTATTGGCCCTTATCGAGGCCACTGGAGCACAAGCAGAGGATCAAAATATTCACTACCACATCTGCATTTAATGAAAAGGAAAGGTAAAAACCATCCAGGCTATCAATTTCCAGGCCTCATTCAGTCTCCTGATAACCTCCCTCAGCAGTTTCAGTCAGATGTAGCAACACCTAGAATCACCAACCCAAAGAAGACCAGAACCACTGTAAAACAACACCTCCATATCCCAATTCAGGCTGCAGCCTCAGAAGAACACCATGGCTGAAGTAATGAAAACTGCTTACTGGTCTAGAAGAATATATAAGGACAGACATAAGCTTGTTTGTTTTCTGGCAGAGGCCATCCCATGGTGAAAATGTGTCCATAGAGTCTGGATTATAGTGCTGGACAATGCTATCTAAAGTGAATTTGCAACCACCTGTCAAGTTATCTTGCCCTGAAACAGAAGATTGGACTCTGGCCTAATACTCCTAAGGTCCTCTAGAGTCTAGACTACAGCGGCCAAACCACTGCCTGCTTTAAGACAGTCATCCCTCAGAGAAATATTGATCACTTCATGGATTTGAGTCCTGTGGCCAGACTTACTGGCTGTTACCAGCTAACAAGGACAAAATGCAGGTGGTTGAGAGGACAGAACCAAACCCTGGGTGAATGAGAATCGTCATTTGGCACTACCAGTACAACTGATAATTCATATTGCTGCATGAACAGTTAAATGCAGGGGACATTTCTGGTTGGAAAAGGGATACAGCTTTATTATGCTTTAGCCTTCCTCTTCCTCTAAGTTCCTCAGAGGAGTGTAGATGATTCTCCCCTGTGAGGAGTTGAAATAATCTCTGTCCCAAGGGCATCCAATTAGCTTCATGGCACAATGATAATTTGAACTGGCTCAACAGTATGGTCTAGGCAAAGGTGTAGCAAAATTAGGGCATTGCTCCTCAAATAAGAATTCTGTGTCCCCCAGTAAAAGTTTTCTTTATCAAATTTCTAGCTTTGTAGAGAGCAAGACATTGAAAAGTGTTCACATCTAGAACTTTTATGTTTGCTCTGTTTGAATTCCCTGTCACACTTTCTGTGGATTCCTAAACTCTACCTTTAAAAGTAGGTTATCAGGGCTGCATTGCGGTGTTCTGGAAGAACTTCCTGAATAAATTCTTCTAGATTGTGGCCACATAGCCCAGAAAACCCACAGAAAACTGAATTGCCGGTCATGAAAGTCTTCAACCTCACATCTACTTTTAAATATTATATTGAAGTTTTCAGTTGCTACAGTGTTAGAAGTGTGTGGGCTGACAGAAAATTTCATTGGGGAGCAAGATTCTTACTTGGCAGGGGCAATGCCCTAATTCCCCCCCCCCCCCACACACACACACATTCTACTACATCCCTGGTTATAGGTATATTGTTACTGATATATTACAGTCCCAACCCCTTTTTAAAAATAAGGCTTATATCTTACAATTTAACAGGATGCTAGGGCAGATTATTAAAGTAAAAGCTGACACTGAAACACCACAGAGCAGTATGAGAGCAATTACCAAGGCTCAAGTACTGTGCTGCATAAAAACAATATATAGAAAGTTTAAAATCATAGAAAAATAAGAGGGTACAAATGCTATGATTAATGAGTTCCTCAGTTAAAGAAGGGGAAAGTCTTTTAAATAGATTTTTTATTGTAAGCTTAGGATCCAAAGAACTTAGTTTGAGGGGTCAAGAGGTGCATTACACTTGGTTTTCTTAAATACTTTGGAATCATAGAAGTGGAAAGAGACCTCAGGGGCCATCCAGTCCAACCCTAGGATGCAGGAATACCCAGCCCTATGCAGTATGGGAAACGTTCTGAAAATGCAGGCAATTTCACATTTCGTTTTATGATGGGTTGATGTCACCTGTGCAATAGTACAGTTTGCCATTCCCATCCATATGGGTTTGGTTTGGGCCCACTGTGGATGAAAAAAAAATGGGGAGCTAAAGCCCATATTACTACATGAGCAGTCGCGTTGCATTATGGTGATCTGCAGATTTCTGGCTGTATATGCCTTTTGTGAATCAACCTAACTAGGTAGCTCTGTCTGTATAAGCGTGGATGGAAGATGCTACAGGAAGAAATAGGTTGAAGAAAATATTAATACAGTTCGCCTGTGCCATACATGAGCGTACTATACACGGCTTCCATCTTATGCGGAAGCTGCACAGCAATAAAAACAATGGTATGTGCTGCCATGTGCACGTGCCCCAATACAGTGCGCTCGCGCCATACACAGGTGCACTATACATAGCTTCCATCTTACATGGAAGCTGCATGGCAATAAAAAAAATGGTGTGCGCTGCCGTGGGCACATACCTCATTGTTTCCAATGGGATGTGAGCATGCACTGATTTCCCCTTATGTAAGGGAAGGGCCCACTGTACTTTCAAAATTGTTACTATTGTTAATAATTACATGTAACTTTCATGATCTTATACTATATTATTGAAAAAATGAAAATCTTTGTTAATGTACATTATTAATGTATTGTTTTAATTTTTTCCTGTTAGGGTCATCATATGCTCGAAGCTCAGTGGTTACTGCTGTAAAGTTCACCATATCTGATCATCCACAGCCCATCGATCCTCTATTAAAGAACTGTATAGGTGAGTGAAATGGTAACAGTTTCAAGCATTGTATTGTTACCTTAAAATTCTATACTGTATGTTTGTTATGTTTCATATTCTTGGAGTGAGGGTAGAGAACACACTTCCTCTGCCTGATTTTGCACCTGTTAGATGTCACCATGTAATTCCACAGAGGGAGAAAAGGTTCATTCTCTTCCTTCATTGGCCATGTTTGCCAATGAAAATTGAGAACGCATGGGGACTTGTTACGCCTGTGATAATAGCTAGACTTTTGGTTGGGTTGTACTGCTTTTGAAGGATTAAATGCACAGCCTGGGTGTATTATTTCATTGTTTCAGGTGCCAGTGGCTTTGAGTACCTTACTGGTTTTGAAATGCCAGTTGTAGTTATTCCTTAGGTAGGTAACTTGATTATAGTGATCCAGACATGTGGAATGTGTGGGGTTGTACTACTGCAGTCCCCTCTGGAAACTTTCCATTAATAAGGGTCTGGAAGCTGCAGCTGCTGCGGAATATTTTGTGTAGACTTCTGAGTAGGGAAACTTTCTGGCAGCACACAACATCTCTGTTGAAAGAATTGAACTGACTAGCTGTTTGCTAGCAGGACAAGTTTATGGTCTTGTTTTTAGTTTAATATATAACTTGAAAACACTTGATCCATATATACCTATTTGTTCATTGATGGCATCTGAAGAGGTGTTTCTTCTGGTGTGCTGTAAGCTCCTGAGGTCTGTTTTGGACATTGAACAACTGTTCTGTGGTTGTTCAGAGGAGGAGGGCATTCAGTGGGGTGGCACTTACTATATGGAATATTCTTCCCTGCAGCTATGCCCCAAAGGTTTTTTTTTGTTGTTGTTGTTATTTTTGTTATTTTTGTTTTTAGATGCATATGGACAATTTCCTTATTTTTTCAAGCTTTCATGTGTGATCCTGTGCACCATCTATGTTATGGTTAATGTAAATCATTTGATTTAAAAATACTTTAAGTAAATAAAATGAATAGATATTTGTCATGCTATGGACAGGTTTATGTTTTGTCCCTATAATTCATTTAAAAACTAGCCAATATATTGGGAGTTTACATTCTGAAAATGAGTATAGTTAGGAATAAATTGTAATTTGTCATATAAACATTAGAAGTCAAAAGTGAGGGAACATGGATACTACTAAAGTGCCCTATATCTTCAGTTATCGTGCAAGACAATTAGTGGATGAAAGCATATGCTAATAGCCATTTTATGATTGCAGGTGACTTTCTGAAAACATTGGAAGATCCAGATCTTAATGTGAGACGCGTAGCTCTGGTAACATTTAATTCAGCAGCACATAATAAGCCTTCACTTATAAGGGACCTTCTAGATACCGTGCTTCCACATCTTTATAATGAAACAAAAGTCAGGAAAGAATTAATAAGAGAGGTATGTAAACCATTTCAGGTTGCAAATTGAATGTGCAGTTGTACCCAAAGAATGACTAAGACATCCATTTTTCAAAGAGACATTTATAAATTTAATCATCCAGTTAGCCAGTCTCTGATAATTCTTATAAGCCTGGATGGCTGTGGGTCTCAAGAGCATGTCATCATCATCATCATCATCATCATCATCATCATCATCTTTATTTCTAGCCCGCTCCTCTGTAGAACATAATCGGAGCGGGATACAATAAGATTAAAACATACAAATTAAAATAATTCAACAACCCATTCCCACCCACCCACCTCTTAAAAATAAATTAAATTAACAATGATTAAAACCAACAGCAAAATTAAAAAACATATACATCCTCGACATAGTTCTTAAACGAGGACAGGAATGGCAACCAAGCAAGGGGTCAGATCTGATTAATAGATCCAGTTTTGGAGCCGGAATTTAAAAAGTTTCAGAAAAGGCCTGCCGGAAGAGATGCGTCTCTAGAGCTTTTTTAAAGCCATCAAGAGATTTTATAAGATGCATCTCATCCGGCAGGCCATTCCAAAGTTTGGGAGCGGTAGCAGATAAAGTCCTCTGGGAGGTCTGTGACAGCCTAGTTTTCACAGGCTGCAGCAGGTTCCTCCCAGAGGATCGGAGTGTGCGGGGGGGGGGGGGTTCGTACAGGGAGAGGCGGTTCCTGAGATAAGATGGGCCCAAGCCATGTAGGGCTTTAAAGGTTAAACCTTGTACTGCACTCGGAAATTGATTGGCAGCCAGTGGAGAGACTTGAGCACAGGTGTTATGTACTCTCTCCGAGATGTTCCGGTTACAAGCCTGGCTGCCATATTTTGCACCAGTTGGAGTTTCCGGGTTAAGCACAAGGTTAGTCCCATGTAGAGCGCGTTACAGAAATCCATGAGGTTACCAGAGGTCCTTCATGTCCAGAAAGGGTGCAGCTGGCGTATCAGCCGGAGCTGATAACAAGCACTCCTGACCGTCATATTCACCTGACTAGTCATATGAAGCGACAAATCCAGAAGTATCCCCAGACTGCGAACGGAATCCTTTAAGGAGAGTGTGATTCCATCCAGGACTGTGATATGCTTCCTCCAAGCAACTTACCTGCAAACTTAGGGGGTTGGACATCAACACTGAACAGATAGTTGGGTTCAGGCATTTCAGTCGAATCTGTTTATAATATGAAATTGAACTTGAAGTAGATAATTTTTCTTTTCCAGTTGTTTTGCAAATTTGTTACAGTGGACTCTCCATAGTTCTCTCTTATCACTTGGAGTGGGTTGGGGTTGGGATAAGTCATTTAGCCACCCTATATTGCACTAGTGGATAACACAGTGATGTAATGGGAGGCAGAGGAAAACACTTCTCCACGTTTAATCAGATTTAGCCCAAATTACTCATATTGTCTTCTTGGTTGCTTTTATGCTTTGCAGAATTAAGGAACTTTTTTTTTTTTTTTCTTAGCAAAAGAAGAGAGTTTAAAATGATTGTGTCAGTTTCCTTGGTCATTTCCTCATTTCATACATCAGCCAAAACTTTTAAATCCTATCAGGTAATGATTTGTCCACAGCATCAGAGGTTATTTTCATACATACAGGCCAGTTTTAGCCTGAGGCAGAAAAACAAGTCAGATGTGTGTTCCCCTATATCTTTGTATGGTCAGCTGTTAATTTAGACATGCCTGTGTTTGCTTTGGAAACCAAAAGAGCCTGTGACACTTCCACTAATTTATTTGAAAGGATTATCATTTAATCTGCATTTAAACTTAGTGAATGTTCCTGATTTGATTTGCAGGTGGAAATGGGGCCTTTTAAGCATACAGTTGATGATGGTCTTGATATTAGAAAGGCAGCTTTTGAGTGCATGTACACTCTTCTGGATAGTTGTCTGGATAGGCTAGACATCTTTGAATTCTTGAACCATGTCGAAGATGGCTTGAAGGATCACTATGATATTAAGGTTAGTTCTTTATCTTGTGTGTGGTCTGATATGTATATGTATGCATTTTCATTGCAGGCATTTCCAGAATAATGGCAAAGTGTTTCCTATATAACAATAAAGACAGTTTGTACTGTCAGCTTATTTTCTGATAAAAGATGTGTTACCCCAAGCTTTGTAAAAAAGGCTTTTGGCTGAGATAAAGAAGAGCACATAACTTGGTACAAAAGTTTGATAAAAGCTTTTTCCAAATTTTAGACTGCTCTAGGATAAGACTTTTTATTTTATTCAGTAAACAGTTGATAGTGATTGCAGGTTTTGTTGTTTTCCTTGTAGACAGCTAAAGGATCAAAAATAGATTGTAAAGGATGATTATAATTCATTGGATTCCAACAGATTGATGTCAGGTTTCACTAATAGCAATAGCAGCTTCATTTATATACTGCTCCATACTGCAGTAAGCAGTCTCTAAGCAGTTTACAACCGTAAGGTAATTGCCCCCAACAAGCTGGGTACTCATTTTAGCAACCTCAGGTGTCAGACTTGAACTCACAACCTTGTGGTTTGTGAGTGAGTGGCTGAAGTACTGGCATTTAACAGCTGCACCACCAGGGTTCACTAAGAAACAGTTCCAGTAATGATTTCCATTAATAACAGATTTGTTGGGAAGGAAGCACCAGAAAGTGCCATCAATAAGAAGGCAGAATCTCCTCGAATTGAACTTTTCTCCTCAACTCCTTTATTTTAGAGCCAAAGTTAAATTTACTTAGATTTAAATATTAAATGTGTTTAATTTAATTGTAATTTCTTGTGGTGCCAGTTCAAGTCTTTGTGTGTGTATGTAACCAAAACCACATCAGTTACGCATGGGAGTGACAATATTAGCAGCTCGGAGACATGCATATACTAAAAAAAAGAAAAAAGAAAAAAGGTGAGATCTGTAGAATAAAGCATCTAATTGTCTGAGTTGGTTATGTCCTGGTTCACACTAACAAGCATTAGAAGTAAAATCCACAGCACATTTCAAAAAGGTGAGATCTGCCAAATAGTATCAGTAAAGAAATGGGAAGACTTAATGTAGCTGGGATTCGGCACAGCTATGTCCATCACCCCAAATACTGTAAAATGTCACCGCAATAAGCCAGCGAAGCATCCTCATTGAGAAGTGTTTGAGAAAAGAAACCAGTGGTTAGATGGCATGAAGGTGCTGTGGGGAAAGCTGTACTTCCACATTGTTTGGCATGGCTTATTTGTTCACATTTTATTTCTCCCTAACTAGATGCTAACATTTTTAATGCTGGTAAGGTTGTCTACACTCTGTCCAAGCGCAGTATTGCAGAGACTGGATAGACTGGTTGAACCTTTGCGTGCTACATGTACAACTAAGGTAATATGTGATTTTCTTTAAATTCATTTAATGCTTCTCATGTTTTATATAAAAACGTTATTACCTACTTTTCTTCCAAAACTTTCATTCACTGATTGGGGCAATATCCAAATATGTCTACTCTCTGTTGCTGGTAACAAATAAGTTTAAAATCTTGCTTCTAGTGACATGCTTTTGTGCCTTTAAAATGATATTCTGGTTAGAATAGAATATAGAAGAAAGATTTGCAGAGGAGAGTTTCTCTTTGAGTTACTGGATACTACCATATAAAATTTTATTTTTTAAAAAGGTAATTTTAAATGATACTCTGAGAATTAGTGTTGTGCCATCACTTTGAATTTGTATCTAAAAGTTGCTGAACTTCATCTTTTTTTTTAATGAAATAGGTAAAAGCAAACTCTGTGAAGCAGGAATTTGAAAAGCAAGATGAACTGAAGCGTTCTGCGATGAGAGCAGTGGCAGCACTATTAACCATTCCAGAAGCAGAAAAGAGTCCTCTGATGAGTGAATTTCAGTCACAAATAAGCTCTAATCCTGAGCTTGCTGCCATCTTCGAAAGTATCCAAAAAGATTCATCATCTACTAATTTGGAATCAATGGACACTAGTTAATTTGTTCAAAACAGGGACCATGAATTTGAACCATATGATGCACTGAATTGACAAGTTAAAAAAGAAAATAATCTAATCTTTACAATGTTCCAATTTACTTTTATGGTTTGGCTTTTCCCCATTGTTGCTTTTGTAGCATTTATTCCAGAATATCAATTTCCATAACTCAAAAGTTGTAAGCCACTCATGTTTTAGTGGATTTGGACACACATTAAATAGAAATAAAAGGCATTAAAATGCATGATGTATGGAAATAGATTCCAACATCCATTTGCCCTGTAATGTTTAGGATTAAAAGTTTAAAAATTTGTGATCCTGATTTTTCTTTTCATTTTTTTGTGATATAAAACATACTGTTTTGTATAACTTTCATCTTTTTATTTCAGCTACATAAATTGATTTTGGCTGGCAGATCAAAATAAAACTTTGTAATACTTATTGTGCAGAGGACCTGGGCACAGTAAAACATATTTCCTGTTGTTCACACTACTTTTGCATGAACAAGTTTACAAATATATGTTGTCTGTAAAACATCATGCGCAGTTTATTCATAATTAAGATCAAAATTGTACTGTTGTATCAGTGGATATCTAGGTATCATTTCTTTACAGAGCAGACACAATTAGCTGAGTCCTTGACTGTTTTGAAGCAAAACAGCCATCCAGAATATGAAAATACATAAATGTTTGTAAGTTAAACATGTTTACAAGACTTGAATTGCTTGGCAAGAACATGTGAGCTTTCAAGAGGCATAGAGTATTCATGATTGCTGAGACTCTGGAAAGATAGGACAAAAAGAGTCTAAGGCTGCATCCACACTGCAGAAACAATCTGGTTTGACACCACCTTAACTGCCACGATTCAATACTATGGAGTTCTGGGAACTGTAGTTTGTTATGATACTAGAGCAAAGCAAAGGTCAGTTAAGTTTATAGTTGAGAAGAACTGAAGAATGAAGGGATAGTTGTAGAAAAGAGGATGAGGAAGAGAAACAACCAATGTGTGTTGATTGATGCCGCCTTGCAGTTTATAGGAAGCATCCCAGAGATTGGGATAGGGATTGGAGCTGAGAGGGTGTGTCCTGAACCCACACAGCTGCTATTGCAAGGCTGAAACCATTAAAAGAAAGTCATGGGGGGTGAGGATTGTAAAATGCCCACAAGTTAACTTCAGCCTATGGCAGCCCTATGAATGAATAATCTCCAAGACATCTTATCCTGAACAGCCCTGCTCAGTTTCTGCAGAAGTTGGGACAGTGCTATTGCTGTATGACAGGTCCCATGTATTCTAGCTTGAAGAAGGATATAAGAAATTGTGTTTCCGTAGACTGTTATTTTTACTGTTTAACACCATGTTTAAAATCTGAGGAATTAGTTGCCTGGAAAAACAAACATGAAAATAGGGGTCAAAGTATCATAATAGGCAAAATATATCTCTAAGAGAACAAGAATCCAGACAAGGATCTTGAATTCTGCATGTTAACCTGCCACTCATAAGGCTGTTTCAAATAGGCAGATAGACATACACCAATCCTGTGGTTCCTGATGAAATAAGAGTTCTCATGTTCATGTAGAACTCCCTTCCCTGTTTCCATCACAGGGGAGATAGTTTGCAGCTTCTCAGATGGATGGGGCTTATATCTATGCAATTCAAAGCAATATTGGGGCATAAAAGCATGCCTTGTTTGAATCAACATAAAATGTCTGTATCCTATCTAAAAATGGCCTGTACAAAAAGATAATGCATCTTTAATTTTAAGGTCATGTTATATAGACCTTACAGGTGTTAATAACAGTATCTTGTTCTTTGTATGTGTATAATGGAAAGTTGGCTTTTGGGAACATTGCTTCCAAGTGCTGTGAACAAATAACACAGCAAATGGTCTGTAGTTGTATTAATTTTAATTAGAAACTGCGTATGAAAGATGTGCATTTTCATTATTGGTACAGTGTTTTCCTGGTAGTGCTTTATGTGATTCCAACTTGCATATATTACAGCTAATGAGGAATACATTGTCAGCATTGTGCCAGAATCTTCCACATTCTGTCATTAATTTAAAGAGAACTTAGATCAATGTCCTGATTTGGAGTAAAACGTCTTTGAATGTGGTCATACTTGATTCAGAGAAAACATACATCCAGAAGGCTCAAATATATGTATTTCTTTTATATTAGCACTCTGTATGCATGGGCTGACTATGGATTTGCCGATAAATTAATTAGATTTGTTTGTAATATTTTTAACATAGTGAGTACCAAACGAAAATGGATTATGTTGAATTTCTTCAACATTCCTGTTTGAGATATTGCCTTCAAACGTGCAGAAACCTGATGGAGAGCTGCTGGAAAAGGATGTAGTTTTAGGTGATGGTCTACTTTCCCAGCCCCCCCCCCCCCCCCCCCATGATGGAGAGAGTTTTTTGGCAAATGGGATAGAAACTGCCTGTGGACTTCAGCTTACCAAGGATCCAAACCCGTAACAATGGAAAAAGCCAATTTTAAAACAATTTGTTCTTGCTCCTTATGCTTTTGCTTTTGAACATTGGTGAAAGGTTGTTTTATAACATACTTTTAAGATGAAAGCTGAGAGCTCTTAGTGTTCCAGAGAGAAAATAGTATGGGGCCCTAACCAAAGTTGTACTTGAATAGCAGAATGGGTCAAAGCTACGAATTCATTTTTTTTAATGTGAAAACAAAAACTCAAGCTTCAGCTCTAAAAATGATTTTCAAAAAGACAGCTATGTTTAGCTGTCACAGCATAAAAAGAAAAAAGATTGGAGAGGAAGCTTTATTTATTTTAGCATGAGCTTTCATGTATTTCAGTCCACTTCAAATTCACCACTTAAGAACTAAATTGAAATCCATGAAAGCTCATGCTAAAATAAATCAGTCTTAAAGGTGCTGTGAGACTCCTTCCCATGTTGCCCTTTTATCTAAATATGGGTACTAGTGTAGCCCATAGAGTAAATGCAGTTGGTTTAAACTTTGAAAGGTCAGTGAGAAACTCCATTGACTGAGCTTGATAAGAATTGGATGAGTCATAAATCATTTTAACCTATGTTATCCTCTCCGTTTAAGATAATGAGTATTCTTTCTCTTAATTTAGGTATCTGATCACTAGGATAGATGCACTTTCTTGTCACCATTTCACATGCCACTATGTGATCATTCAATTCATTTTTGATAATTTATTGTAATTAGAAATCAGATAGGATATATGCAGTTTTGTTTCTAGGGAGTTTATCACACGGCAGGAATTTCAATTTCGAAAGAAATGAAAGTGGGGCCAGTTCGGAAATGAGTGAATTCACTAGTTCAGCAAATTTACTTGATTGTGTATTGCATCGCATTCGGAATGACTTCATTGCCCAAATTGCGTGTGATAGTTTCTCGCGCAATAACATGAAACCCCACAATTGCATTTGGAAGGACTTCCCATTGCCTGGAAATGCATGTGGTAGTTTCTTGTGCAATAACATGAAACCCCATGATTGCGTTTGGTCTGCCATTGGATTATGCTTCCAGTTTCTGTCATCTGATAAACTCATAGGAACCTCAAGAATCTCACTGCCAACTGTTGGTTCCAGCCTTCTACTACCAAGGACATATTTTTGACATGTGCATGTTCTACATCTGGATTTGATTGGGGTCACTAGCTATTTTTGGGGAGGTCAGCTATTTTATGCAATTGATCTTGGAAGGCCAGATTATATTTCCCAACAAGAAATAGCTGTGTGCTGTAATCACCCAATTCCAAAATAAAGAACTTGCTGTATTTCCTGGAACAACTAGGGGTGCAGAACTAAGTGCTTTGCAAGTTATTCTTATAAAAGACTAGGTGGACAGTGAACACTCCAGAGATCATGGTGGAGCATGCTGTTTGCCCTGAGGAGCCTGCAAAATTAAATTTTCATGATGGCTGAGTCCTTTGCATGGACAAAGTATGTTCTAGGGTGACAAAGGGAAACCTGCTACCTTCTGTAAGTTTTTGGTATACAAGAAGAGGATTAGGTAATATGCCATCCTGGTTTTAGATTACATCTCCCATAACTTCTGGCTATTGGATATAAAATCTTAGAATTTGAAAGGACCTCAAGCCATTCAATCCTCTACCATGCAGGCATATACATTGCATAAAGCATGCCTGCATCCAGCCTCTGTTTAAAGAGAGCCTGATACATACTGTCACATTCAATTACCTTGTTCAACAGCTCTTACTGTTAGGAAGTCCTTCCTAATGGTGTAGGTGGAATTGCTTGCAGTTTGAATCTACTGGTCCATGTCCTAGAGGAGCAGAAAACAAGCTTATTTCATCTTTTTCTATGACATCTCAACAGTTATTTAAAGATGGTTCTCAAATCACCTCTCACCATTCTCCAAGCTTAAATATTCCTGGCACCATTAGTCATGGGAAATGGTTTCCAAACCCTTTATCCTCTTGGATTCTTTCTCCTGGACATGTTCCAAGCATGCTGCTTTGAGATGTCAGTATTTGACTTACAGTACCCTTTGTCAGACATAGAAGCTGACAACTTGTCTGAACTAGATGGTAGATTCCCAAATGAGAGAGCATAAGTGAGTTGCTCTATTTCACCTTGCTTGTAAAATGAAGCCTGAGCAAACTTGGCAAGTAAAAACTCTGGGATGTGTTGAAACAGAAGAGACACCTTGTGTGCCTATCAGCTAAAGAAATGTTCTTGATGCACAAAAGCACTGTTTAGATAGAGGCTGTGAGGTCATAGGTCTCCAGGGTCCAAAAATACATTGGTGGAAAGGAGTCTAATTAAAAGTAGAGCAGATTATCTTCTCTTCCCCCCCCCCCCACCACTTACCTCTTTTTTTTTCTTTTTTAGGAAAATTAAGCAAAAACCAGTAGAACAATGAGGCTAGCCAAGAGGTTTTACTAACATACTACTGTGGCTGATAAGAGAACTAGGGAAATAGTGGTTGGAGCTGGTGTGTTAAGGGCAGTGGCAATATTACTGCCAAGTATTTCCAAATAATGATTCTCCAGAGGAACAAGATCCCATATGTGTGGTGGACAGAGACCATGAAGAAGAATTCACCTTGTGAACAAGCAACATCTCAATGTCAATAAAGTCAGACGTGGCCAAATTTCAAGTCTATTGTTATACAATCATAGAATGATAAGAGTTGGAAGAGACCACAAGGGCCATCTAGTCCAGCCCCCTCCCATGCAGGAACTCTGCACCAAAGCATCCCAGACAGATGCTTAAAGACCTCCAAGGAAGGAGACTCCACTACACTCTGAGGGAGTGTGTTCCACTGCAGGACAGCCCTTACTGTCAGGACGTTCCTCCTAATGTTGAGGTGGAATCTCTTTTCCTGGAGCTTGCATCCATTGTTTCGGGTCCTAGTCTCTGGAGCAGCAGAAAACAAGCTTGCTCCCTCCTCAATATGACAGCCCTTCAAATATTTACACAGGGCTATCATATCACCTCTTAACCTTCTCTTCTCCAGGCCCTTTAGGATCTTGTCAGTGAAAAACATATCTGCATTGATATATTAGCTGTAATTGACATTGTGGGACCATTAGCACCGAAAACTGGCATGAAGAACTATAGTGCACCATGGCTCCTGAGACCTTCTGGGTATCACATGCTCTATAAAAATGCACAAAACCATCAAGTAGCAGCAGCAGCAACAACAACAAAATATGTGTCTTATAATTCCAATTGTTGTGCTTTGCCCATGTTGATTTTAAACCATGTTAATATTTCAGTGCTGAAATAAAGCACTTGAATAGCAGATTTAATAGCAGATATAGTTATATTTTTTAATAGCATCAAAATTATACAGGGTTGACATTTTATGAAGTAAATATCATACTAGTATTGTTTTATGCTTCATAGCTGGAAAAAGAGTCTTGTCAAGATGCCGTCCAATGATCACAATATAAAATCTGTTTGGAGCAGACTAGGGAAAGAAATTGGCCTCCTGAGATCAACAGTCCTGTTGCCTCATAGATGGCAGCTGATGTCACCTCTTTAAAATGGAGCATAAACACCTTCTCTCAGAGGAAAATCACATAGCATGCTAATTAAAGTTAACTTTAGTTATATCCTTGTTCAATGACATTCATCTTTTGGGTGGCAGAGAGAAGAAAAATTGCATTCAAGCCTCTTGTGTGCTGTTTATTTTCCAGAAATAAAATTCTGCCACATATAAAAGAATAAAATATACATCATTACAGCCATTTGAAATTAGTATCTGATATGTCTTCTCGAACTGAGTTGCCCGATTTTCCCCCCAGAAGATGGCGATCTAAAGTCACTAATGCATTCTAATGTTCTATCAGCATTGCATTTGCTTTCCAAATGTGTTTCGTGAGAACAACCTCAGCCTAGAATTACAGCTCAAAGACCTGGAAAGAAACCTGGATTCCCCCCCCCCCCCTTCACCCTTCCTTGCCAAGTCAAATGATGTTCGGCCAATGGAATGGGATACTACAGGGAATGTCACATCTGTATACTTCAAGCACATAAGCAGCCAGTGTGGCACAAAATGGCTGAATTTTTAATCTGCATTTACTCAAAGGTATCCTGGGAAGCCACCGATGAATACCAGGTGTTGTAGGCTATATTTCAGAGGAAGGAACTGGCAAAAACACTTCTGAGTACCGTATATACTCGACTATAAGTCAACCTCATATATAAGTCAGGGGCAGGTTTTGGGGCCAAAATTATTGATTTTGATATGACCCATGGATAAGTTGAGGGTAAATCCTAGGTGGTTAAGTTGACTCAGGTGTTTTGGCTCAATTTTTTAACCAAACTTTCTAGACTTATACATGAGTATATACAGTGTTCATATGAAATTCATAAACAAGTTGACAATAATGTGAAGTTGACTTCTGTGCGTTTCATGCCTTGGAGTGTTTTGCATTAGTTTTATCTGAAAAAACTAGTAAGTCTAGCTTTAAATGTATGCCAGCCCACATGGAAAGAATTTTTTCATACAGAAAGTCTGCCCCAATGGTTGCTTGGCCTGCTGGTAGAGTTTACTGTCCAAAACATATTGCAGAATTAATCCAGTTTGAGACTTCTTTGACTGCTCTGGATCAGTGCTAGGGAATCCTGGGAACTATATTGTGGCACCAGGGTTCTCTAACAGAGAAGGATAAATGTCTCACAAACTACAGTTTCCAGAATTCCCTAGCATTGAGCTAGGGCAGTAAAAGTAGTATCAAGCTGGATTATTTCTGCAGTTTATTTTGGACCAAAGAGTCCTGCTCACAGTTGTAATGTTTGAAGATTCACATACAAACTAGAAGGATCAGGAGTAGCCGAAGAGATTATTTTAGTTTTGAAAATTCTTCAAGGCCATCCTATACAAGAATACATAGCCTCATGGTACTCAGCCACCAACTGCCTTCAAACTAAGTCCTCAAATGACCAGCTCCTCTGGTTCCTCCCAAACTGAAAGAGATTAAACATCGATGGGCATCAAGTGATGATTCTACCACTCGTATGAGGCACTAACTGCTACTAACATAGCAATCCAGGGATCTGTTCACACACTATACAATTAGAGTGCTATAGTCCACTTTAACTACCAGGGCACATTCCTATGGAATCCTGGAATCTGTAGTTTTGTGAGACACTGGAACACTTTGGCTGAGAATTCTAGATGCCCCTCCTTAAACTGCAAAACTATAGGATTCCATAGGATGTAATTCACAGTGGTTAAAGGAGAATCATGATACTATAACTGGACAGCAAAAGGACCTCAGATTTGATATGGATTGTCAGCGACAATCAACATTTCATAGAATTCCACCTACCATCTTTTAAATCAAAGCTTACAAGTATTACTTTTTTGGACTACAATGCCTAGAACCCAAGTGGCCCTACTGAATGTGGGGTTCCAGGAGTTGTAGTATTAAAGTACCATTTTTCCAAGCACTGCTAGTCCTGAAAACATGTGCACAGCATTACTGACATTAACATTTTCTGACTTTTCTACAGTCATTGCCTGGAAAATTGTTTGAGGTGAAGACAGCATGCTTGGGGGCAGCAGGGATTCCTCCCAGCAGCAGGGAGTACCATTTTGTAGTCTTACACATTGGTGCTTCACCATTTGTAATTGCTACTGTGTGTTTATGTCATTGCAAGAAGAAAATCTCATCAATTGGTTCAAATACTTTGCCCATGTGTGCCCTCCTTGGCCACAAAGTACAGCTCAGAATCCTCTTCTTTCAAAAGTTGTGAGCCAATTCAAGTTCAAATTTAGAAAAAACATGTTAATGATATATTTATAAGTGAAAGGCACAGGTGTAACCATGCAGATCCTGCATGGCTTCTACTACCAGGCATATTCCATAGACAATGGGCCTTTGCTTCTGGATTATTTATATCACCTGTTAATCCTGGCTGACACAGCTCATAGACATGAGGCTAGGAGAAAGGCTGGGTGAAAGTGGGAATGGAGACAACTGAAAAAAGGTTTGATGATATTGCAAATAGCCAGAGGTAATTTTTTAAAAAGTAGGCAATTTGGACCAAAACCCAATTTTTCTGTTCTTGAATTAAATGTAAGCGATTTGCACTATATATATTGCAAATAATATGACAGATAATTTGATGTGATCATGGACGAATGAGGGTAGGTTGCTAGGAAGTTTCCTGAGTTCAAAACCATGTCTGGCAATATTTTTAGCTCAGTTCATGTTAATAGATCAAAAGCATCTGAATCTAAATGCAGCTATAAAAACCACACAGCTCATGTTGTATCTCATCTGAATTTAGAATAGCATTTTCCACTAGAATAATAATTGCTTACACTGTAACATCCGAGCTAACTGCACAAAGGAAAGCTCACTTCTTTATTGCTGTTTTATATTCAAGTTTTTTTTTTTGTAGGATTATGGTTGCTTTTTAAAAACAAGCAAACAAACAAATAATGGGATTTTTTTTTCCTGAGAATAGTTCTGATGTCTTGAAAAACAGACAAACAGCCTATTTCACTGGTTGCTTCAGTCTGCGGCAGAAGGAGCAACAATTTGATCTTTTGCATATATGCTTCATCCATCCAATTAGAAAAGGGCCTCTATACTATATAGTTATAGCAGTTTGATATCATGGTGACAAGCATGCCTGAAACCTATTTTACAATAGTTGAAGATTTTATCCTGGATAAAGAATAAAGTTTGCCAATGGAAGCTGATAAAAAAAGACTTTTGCTTTTCAAATGTGGAACCTCTTTTCCAGGTAACTGAGCTGCCATGGAGCCCCCTCAGACCCCCACAGTACAATGGGGGGGGATTCAAACAGAAAAAAAACTTTCAGTTTTTTACCGCAGTTTGACAACAGGAGGCGGCAGAGCTGCCTAAAATCCCGTCTTGTCAGGTGCCCTTGCTGACCAGAAGGAGGAGGTTTGCCATTGCCTTCCCTGAAGTTGAGAAGGTGTGACTTGCCCAAGGTCACCCAGTGGGTTTCATGGCTGAGCTGGGAATTAAACCCTCGTCTCCAGAGTCATAGTCCAACACTCAAACCACTATGCCACACTACTGTAGATATATTCAACCCACTACAATTACCCTGCAGTGATGGTGGGATTGCATGCTCCTGTGAGGCAAGAGACTGTGTTGATGGTAGCAGTGCTCCTGGTATGGTTTTGTATGTCAGAAAGGCTTTTGCTGAGGTGCCAGATTAAATGGGCCCAACAGCTAATGGGCAATAGCAATAATACAGAAGGGGATGACACTGATGGAGAATCTTTTGGAGACAATGTCAGTGGCACCATAGCTAACACTTGTTAGTACTGAGCATAAGAAAGCAATGGTAAAACATTCCAGAAGTCTTCTACCTTGAAAAACCTGTGAGACAATCCAAAATGGAAAAGGTGATAGTGCCAGAAGATGACACTTTCAGGTCAGAAGCATTCGGTGAGCTACTAGAGAAGAGCAAGAAGTGGTTCACTCATAAGGTCACTAAGGCCTGGTACAGACGGCCCCAAAGGGTCGTCACTGGGGCTTGAGTAGGGTTGGGGAGGGTGCCATCTTTTTGCATGCCATGATGACTTCATGGTGCCACTGGAGGGTGCCTAGGGTGAGTGGCGCCAAAAAATGCTCCAAAACTGAGCTCCTTTTCAGGCCCTGCATCATTCCTGTGGCAACTAGATTGCCGCAGAAACAAAGGCAGGGAGAAAGGGGCCAGGAAGGCCAAGGACAGCCTTTTCCAGGCCACAGGGAAGGGGCATTTTGCCCCTTTTCCATGGCCCGGAGAAGCAGCAGAATGGGACCTCTGGGGCTGCCAGTGAGGCAGCCCTGACCCCATTCCAGTGCTTCTCTGGGCACCTACAGACCACCTCTTTTGGGCAGCCTGTACAGCCGCTAAAAGTCCTTTATGGTAAGTTGACTTGATAGCAGTTAATGAGTCCATCCACGCTACAGAAAAAAAATAATCTGATTTGAGAATGCTTTAATTGCCATGACTCAATGCTATGGAATTCTGGGAATGGAAGTTTGTTGTGTCACCAGAGAATTCCACAGCATTGAGCCATGGCAGTTAAAGCAATCTTAAACCAGCAACAGTAATAACAAACAACAACTACAAGATACATTTAATCTGTATCTAGAAAACATCACCTTTAGAAGTTAATAGTGTATGGCTATATTTCTAAATATCCAGTGGTTTAGATAGGATATTAAAATATCTAAAAATATCTAGCGGCATTCCTTTAGACACCTGTACCATATTCTTGACTGAAAATATAATTCACATATTTTTCATAGCAGTGTGAAAAAACATTCTGCAGCCGTCCTGTTGGAGGCAGCAGACAACAAAGAGATTTCTAAGACACAACAATGTAATACTTGGTGGGAATGCTTCTGGCCCATTTTAAAGATACTTAGAATTCCTGTTCACAGGTGGAAGATTATGTTAAAACACACTAGCATCAGTTATATAAGATTTTGATGCTTCAAATACAATATGCTGGATCAAGACAAAGCTAGTGATCTTACAATGAAATCTTGATGTTTACTTAGAGATACATCTGTTGTGTTCAGTGTGTGATTTACTGACAGATAAGTGTGTACAGGACTACAGCCCCAGTTGCTATTGTGATAAAGGGTTTATCTCTGATTTACCCCATTGATTTCAACTAACATACCCTGATGCTTCTGAAATTCCTTTAAGTGCTCTGGGAACACATATTTTAGCGCTTACAATCTCAAGCAACCTGATAAACTTACGCCATTACTGGGAGGGAGAAATTAACATCTTCTGCACTTGTAAACTAGTTAAATCAGTTACTTAGGTAGCTTCTCAGCCTCTTTGACAAAAAAAATGTACAGAGCCTAGAAGTTTTATGTGTTGTTGCTGTTGTGCTAATAATAAAAATCATCCAGAGGTTCTCCACTGTGGTTTCTTGTCCTGTGGCAGGCTTTTTTTCAGGGTATCCTGGCCCTCAGATAAGCCTTCTGGAACAATGCAGGGAAAAGGAGAGATAGGAAACCCCCAATATATAAGTGGCTTCTAACTAACAAACCCATGTTAGTGGGAAGCCATGACTATTTAGACTCAGCTGTGCATAAACCCAGTTTGTGCTGACTTTCACCAACATGGGTTATGTGCTATTGCCAAAAATCTTATAAAGACGAAACTAACTTTGCAATTCTCTGAACTCACCTAGGTACTATTAATGAAGGTTTATTGCTCAAGGTGGCAGGTAGAGGATCATATGGTTGGAAACTCTTCCACTTAAACGTTAAGACCTTTGTGAGTGGGCTTTCTCCCTCCCCTATCACCACACAGGTATGGTTGCTGAGGACATGGAGGAGAGACTTCTTAGGGATTGTCTACACAATTAAAATACCCTTCATTCCAGTAGAATAGAATGTGATATGGCCATATGTAATTTGCAGGAGTTCAGGCTTTTTGCACAGGGTGGGGGTGAAAAACTCCTTAAATGCTGCATTAAAAGACTCCGTGGCTTGTACTGGAGTATCTGTGGAAATTGGCAGAAATGCAATTGTTGATGCACTCCCTCTGAAAGATTCTCAGTTGGTCCTCTCCTTGATCTCTTTTCACCTGCAGGCAAAGACCTTTCTCCATGTGAGCTTTTCATGGAATGACACAAGAGCCATTCCCCCAATTACCTGCAGCCAAGTGTGAGTGGGTACCTCACCCCATCTTTTCAATGGGAGCTCCCCCCCACACAAACTTGTGTCATGAACAGCTCCTACCCCTAACATGCCAACTTTCCATGTGATGAGGCATGTTTTCTCCATGCTAACTTTCCATGGGATGAGACAAGGACCAACAGGCTGTACAGACCGGCATCTTTGGCTGGCCTGGTGGTGGAGTTGGGGCATGGTGTCTACACGATGCATGCCCTGACTCCGCCCCCAGGCAAGCATGCCACTGCATGCCACACCATGCAGCATGCAGCATCCTGGAAAGGCAAGATCGGGGCCGCAGTGTGAGGTTGCCGCGGCCCCAATCTGGCTCTAAAAGGGACAGTTTGTACAGCCCCTAAGTGCTTTGGAAATAAATAATTGATGAAGTAAAATGCAAGTCCACAATCCTCTATACAGTCTGAAATTGTACAGTTCCAAGAGACTTTTCTGCCTGTGTATGGATTTAAGATCAACACGTTACCAGTTTCCAAATATGTATGACTAAGGATCATAGTTTGCCTCAGTTAACAAAGCAATTAACAAAGCCTCTGAGAAAGAAACTTCTTTTAACAAAGTCTTTTAACGCCAGTGCTGTGTCCCCATACATTCTCCCTTATTCTTTGTCTAGCTAGAAGGTTTTTTTAGCAGCAGCATCATTGGTAGAATGGTTAAGTAAGGCTGTAGAAACAAAGTTTCAGTGCTGGGTTGCACTGAATGAAATAAAGCATGAGCAGGGAAAAGGATTATACTCTAGCAAATCCAACCTTGCCTGCTTAGAACAGGCAAGGTAAATAGGAGCTGCCTTTAGAATCCCTTATTGAACATTAATGAACAGCAAAACAGAGTGGAAAGGAGAGAGCAAATAAGCCTCACCTGCTCTCCCTCTCCCATCATGTTTAAAAAGCATAAATTGGGCCACCAAGATGGAAATTCTTTTCTTTTCTTTTCTTTTAAGTGGAAGCTGGTGGGAGAAAAAATTCACCTGTGAATGCATTTTGGAAGAAAAATTGTCTCTAAAATATTCCAAATGTTTTTTGTTTACTAATGCAAGGCTTGACTGACCTGGTTGTTTCATTTCACATGTACATATATTTAGTTCTGAATAAAAAAGTTTGCTAAAACATATTCAAGCTGCTCTTTTTCTCTCTCTTGTTGATGAAGGAAACCATCCCTATTCTTTCCATATTATTTCTGTCTCTGGTACCACAATTTCTGCTAAAGAAGTGATGTCTAGGAACACACCCACTTCATTAACTTAGGGATGCCAATACATGTTTTATTTAATATTGTACTTCTATCCCTCCTTTCTTCCAAAATGGAATTTCAATGCTCTGCTATAATATAAAAATGTGTTTGTGTACCACTTCCTTGGGTTCCATGGGGCCAATTATAAATGAATGCTGCAAACACAGTCACAATGGTTTAAAGAGTCTGCAAATGTATATCAAGTTTTAAATAACAAAAGCATTTCCAACTCTGTGATTTTATGATCTTACCCTGCACATATACAGTCTCTCAAAGTCCCACACAAAGCATCAATATAGGACTTGCTTGCAGAAATCATATTGCTCAGCAGTTATTGGTGGTGGTGGTTGTGTGCCTTTAAGCCATTTCCAGTTTATGGTGACCCTAAGGTGAACCTATAATGGGGTTTTCTTGGCAAGATTTGTTCAGAGGAGGGGTTTGTCTTTTCCTTCTTCTGAGGCCAAGAGACTGGATGTTATAACACAAGGTTCTTCTCCCGCTAAAATAGTATTGTTCCTAATAACACTATGCAATCAGGATTGCTCTCTTTTCTTTTGGAATTTAGGAACCATTCCAGGATTGCAACTTTGTGCTATCACACATGGGACTTGGGATTGCCAACCCAGTATCTCCTATCACTATCACCTTTCCAAATGTGGCTTCATTTGCCTGAAGGTTGCCCTCACTTCCCCCCTCCCTAATTAGAATCTTTTTTAATTTAAGACATGGAAAATCACACACAGCCCCTTTACACACAGAAATATAAATGAAAACAATCTTACATTTAAAAAGGCATTAGCACAAGTACAGAAGTCTCCTTGCCTTTTGCTTTTTCCCCCCTACGGGAAGGAGAGCTTGTAGCTGCTGGTCTGGTAAGTGTTAAAATAGCATATGAACCTTAAAATATTACCATAAAAGCCTTTAATAAATCTCAAGTTAGAGGGAGAGACAGCTTCCAACTTGTGAACCTTTTATGTAAGTGGTAGGTAGGTTTTTTGTGGAGCTTTTGGGCTATGTGGCCATGTTCTGGAACAGTTCCTTTCTGACGTTTCACCAGCATCTGTGGCTGGCATCTGGTAGGTGGGTTCTTGATGGTGTTTAGAGCTGAGGTGTGTGTGTATTATTTCATTTGGAAAACGGACTACAGAGTTTATCGCATTTAAAAAAGTGACTTACCCCTTCTGTTTTACAGTCACTTACGGGATGCAGCCAGGAATTATCACACAGAAAATGCAGCTGATGCCGCTGTCCAACTATATCCCACCTAAATCCTGGCTCCTAGCCATGCTCAGCTGGCTGATTTGCAAAGTCAGGAGCTTGCCCTTTTTGAAAAGCGGTGGGCTAAGAGCAGCTGGGAGCCCGGATTTAGGAAGGATGTAGTCAGGTGGTGGCATCGGTGGCTTTTTCCATGTGATAATTCCTGGCTGCATCTTGTAAGTGACTGTGAAATGGAAAGGGTAAGTCACTTTTTAAAAAATGTGATAAACTCCTCAGTTATCATTCTGTGAACCATTTGACAAAAGTTAGATTTCAGAAGAAAGATCTGAAAACTTTCCAGTTTAGATGCAAGTTTTGAAATGATATTAAATATATTTCATCTTTAAGCCATTTTAAGACTTCATCACAAATGGGTTTTAAACTGTGATTAGACCTGGAAAAAAGAAGCTTTGGTGATACTTATTGCAGACATCACCTCTGACTCATAGCTACTGTCTCCCCAAAAGCATGACTAGGGCATCCTTTTTCACTAAGAGGAGGAACCCATCAATGAGCTTGCAATCATATTAGTCCCAGGGTATGAAATGCCAGGGCAGATGGGATATTCACAGTAATGTGGTGTCAATGTCTTCTCCTCGTCTTCGGCCTCCTCTCCCTCTCACTGTTCCCAAGTATACTAATTCCATTTATTTATTTATTTATTTACTTATTTATTTTCATATCACGCACACACACACAAACACACACACACCTTAAATTACAATAGCAGAACTCTGGAACTGTGTGAAAAAGTAAAAAAAAAAAAATTAAAAATCTGAAAGGCATGCTGGGTAGGGCATAGGCCGGGCAATGAGGCAGGGTTAAGGGGGAGTCCGAATGCAGTAACAACAAGCTGCTCTAGTTGTGCAGTTGCAAAGCTGTGTGATAATGGTTGCTCTGAAACTGGCATGTTTCCAGTTTTTTAAAACTGGCGCAACTGCAGTGAGAACAGGGATTGTGTGGTAATGTCCTTAGAGTTTCATGGTCAATTTTTTGCAAGGGCCATTGCATTACATGAACATGAGTGGTTCCACCTCCTAATTTTCATTCCTGTGATTATTTCTAAGAAGATAGGTGCCAGCCCTGTATCACAGATATGTCTGTGGGAAATTCCTTTGCTTTGTTCAAACTGAAAGCAAATTTTCCAGCTCAACATGAATGATCACTTCTTGTTTATATTAAACTTGGCATTTCTTGCTGGAACATCCCTTACCCTTCCATACAATCACAAACATGCAAAGACTCTCATACCCAGAAATGAGTGCAGGTTTTTGCTATGTTTCGTTTAAATGAATTAGAAGAAATTAGATGAAAGGGTGTCAGGTTCAGCTGTCTCAGCTGCATACAGTGTCTTCAGCCTGATCATCTGTCTAGGACATCCGTGGTCCAACAACTGTTCTTCTTTATGGCTGAATGCTATTTCCTACAGCTCTATACAGGGAACATGGAAGGAGCATATTCGAGGAATCTGAACTGGCTGAAGGCCTGGATAGACAGAGCCTGGGGAAAAGCTGCTGATTCAGGGTCCTGTAACACACAGCTGATCTCATTGCAGCAAAAATAGGTCACTAATGACATGTGGCTTGAATCCAAAAAAACTGGCCAGGAGAAAATGAACCGTCTACTGGCTGCAAAATCCCCTTCCCTAGAATGCACAGAAAGAAAGCAACTGGCTCTCATTTGTTTTACACAACCACAGGATTACATGGGCAGGATATGTGGACTCTGATCTTTTTTGTTATTTTAAGCAAGCAATTCCTTTATTGTTCCAATTCATCCCACACTTCCCCTCCCACACACTGAAATAACTCACAGCTCACACTCCTTTTAAAAATCTGAATCTATGCCAGGTTTAATTCTTTAAAGAAGAAAAAAAAGAATCTATCGGCTTGTATGTTGCTGACACCAATTTCCTTTATGGACTTCTGTCTATTGAGATGAATTCCAGACCAGTCTACTCAAAATCAGATTTATTTAGCTAAACAAAAATAGCAACCAGGCTCCTGCTGTGGGTTTTTCCACAAGCCAAAACAATTCATTTCCTGTTAGATCAATCTACCATCCCTCGTTAAAGTATTTGCTCAGCCTTGTCACCCTGAATAATTCACCCCAGAAACACCAAAGTATAGGACTGCAGGTTGCTGATAACTGTGGTGCACATACGTCATCCTACTCCATGTTCATTGGAAACATAAGCACTGTTACTATCCATGAATCTTCTCTATCCATAGACACCCTGGCTGGGTAAACAGTTTCTATCCATTCATAATTATTGAGGGATGAAAAAAAAATCCTTCTCTTTGAAGGAAATATAAGAAATATATCGAAATGAACCTGTATTAAATATTAATTCAATAGTTGTAGGTCAAAGTTAGTAAATTAGGCATGGTGTCATGTGTTGCTGGATTCCTTCCTTAAATCTGTCAAGAAATTGTTTTCTTAAAACGAGCATTTCATTTCTCACTGGACTATTTGGATAGAGTGAGAGCTCAGAAAAGATACTTTTTGTAATTCCCAGAATCCCTCAACTAACATAGCAGTAAATTTTCCAAGTTTTGAAAAAACTCACAACTAGCTGAATATTGAAGCAATACCAAGATAGTCAAATATTGAGTATAGCCACACTGCAGAGTTAATGCAGTTTGACTCCACTTTAACTGTCACGGCTCCATCCTATGGAATCCTGGGATTTGTAGTTTGTTGTGGCACCAGAGCTCTCTGACAGAGAAGGCAAAATATCTCATAAAACTACAAAGCCCAAAGTTCAATAGGATGGAGCCATGACAGTTAAAGTGGAGTCAAACTGCATTAACTCTGCAGCATAGATGCAGCCCCACCTTAGGAGCAACTGCGAATTACAGATGCTTTAATTTTTTGTGAGGCAGTCTCCCTGTCTCTCTATAAGAAACTTCTTCTGTACAGAATAGCTCCACTGGAAAGGCTCTCGTATATAGTCACATGCTCCAGTGCAAACATGGACATCAGCCAAAGTAGGAGTTCCTACAGGATTTTCAGATCCAGTTTTGCATAGCTCTATATTTGTCCTAGATCCAAATATAAACATGTGCAGATGGAAAATTGGAAGCTGATTACCTTGTTCTTCATTCCCACAGCACTTCTCTCTAGCTTTCAACAAGAAATATGACTTTTCCACAGGTCAGGGAATATTGCTAAATAGATGTGTGGGGTGGGGGAGAGTTGACAAAGAGAAATAGGGTTCCCAGATCTCAGGACGTCTTCTTCTCTGTGCAATAGCACTGCTTTGAAAGGGAAAGAAAAACAAACAAACATTTGAATGGTATGCTGTTGAGCCCTGCTGCTGACACCTGCTTCAGAGAGGCTCATGCAGCATCTCTGTGGGGTTTTCCTAGCTAATTTTCCATTCCAACTTCAACTTTTCTAAAACTGTGACCAGCCCAAAGGATTTAGTAGGGAGCAGTAGTCAGTATCAGGAAATACTGAGCTGGCTCCACATATACTGGCATAGACGTTGCAGAACATGGCTCTACAGAATTTCTACTTCATGGATTTTCTTCTTTTATTGTTCACTTTTGCCATCCTGTTCTCATTTTCTTTGTCGTTGTGTGTGTGTGCGCGCGTGCGTGCGCACATGCATTCAGTCCATTTCTGATTTATGGTGACTCTAAGGTGAACCTAACATGGGGGTTTCTTGGCAGGTTTCTTCAGAGGGGGTTTGTCATGGGCATTGCCTGAAAGGCTGAGAGAGTGTGACTTGCCCGAGGTCACCCAGAGGATTTCCATGGCCTAGCTGGGATTTGAACACTGGTGTCCAGAGTCCTAATCCAACGTTCAAGGCACAACACCATGCTGGCTCCTTTTGAATGTATGATTTCATTATCATACACTAAATTTAAAAAATAATTTTATTAAATATTTCAATTACATTTTTCCCCATCACTTTTCACATGTAATTCAACATGCCAATCTCCTTTTCCTTCCTCTCTCCCACCCCAACTCTTATTTGGTGGACTTACTGTAAATAAATATACTATTGCCAATCACTGTAGGTATAGGCCATTTTTAAAGTAGAGCTCAATAGAGCCATATCCATTCCTTCAAAACGTGTTTTTTTCTGAAAGATGTTTGATCAAGTGTTAGTTTAAATCAGGAGTTTCCATGAATTGTCCCTCAGATTTCTTCAAATATGTTTTCTTAGACCTGGTAGAAACGGGTGCTTTGTGGCACCCTGGAGCATGCAGCATCCACACTCTCCCAAACCCTATTACGTAACGGCAGTGCCATAATGGCGGCCTCCCGTTGACATGGAGGCCGTCATGATAACATATGCAATGTGCAGCATACAGACATTGCTGTGCCATGCTTACGTCATGGGCATGTGACAGTGCGCCAATGGCACACTCATGGTGTCCAGATTGTGCCATGAAAAGAACCTGCTTTTCGCAGGTTCTTTTTACTGTGGAGGGAAGCCGTATGGTTTGGCTCCATTTGGCCTTCCTTGGAAGCAAAAATAGGTGTCTCCAGACTACCCTTTCAGGGTGGTCTGTCCAGCCTCTTATTTTCTCCTCTTGCTAAAACAATTTTACATGTTAACCTTTCTGATAAGGTTATGGTACATGCTCTATCTAGCCATCTTTATATAGAGAAACCTTTTAAACTTCTATGGTTTAACTATTTCTAGTTTTGCAGGTCTTAATAAGGTCTTTAGGAATTTTTCATTTTTATTTTTAAAATACAGATATTAACAATAAGACTCCTGTGTAATGTACACTTTGGACTAACATTTGATTCATCCAGTTCAACATTTTCTTGAAGAGCAAAATATTTTTAGACAGATTAGATACATGTGATGCCAATCTCCTCTTTTACCACAATCTTCACAGGATAGTTTGGACACATCTTGACTGATTTCTATGCAGTTTAATTGAATAGTGATGTCATTTATGAACAATCTTAATAAAATTTCTTTAGCCTGGGTAGATATTGATGTATACAGTGTGCGGTGCCCAAATAATATCCCATTGTTTCTCTGATATTTCTGTTCTCAAATCTGACTTCAATACTGCTCTTGTTTCCTCGAACTTTGCAAACTTCTAGTCTTTCAGTATTTTATATATACACACACACCTGAAGCTTGCCTGGTTGTTTTATTCACATTGATATTATTGCCATAGTATGTTTCAAATAAAGTGAGACCTCTTAGGGGACCCTCTGTTTTTCTTAGTGAGGAAGGAATGTTAACTGCAGCCAGGTAGGTTCTATTGGCTCCAGGTTATTTTTGAGTGGGTTTGGCTGTTTAAGTTTAAGTAATTATTTTACTCTATATATTCCTTCACCTGTCTTGACTTACCTTTTGATTGTTATAGTACATATTTTATAATGTAAAACAGTGCTCTAGAATGCAATACTTACTTGATAATGTTGATCTGTTCCAAACTTACAAAACCTGAAAACTTCTCAAAATGTGAAAAAATGGTTCCTGGTGTTGCCCAGCCTAATACTTCATTCACAATAATGCTCTTACTGGAGATACAAAAATGCTTTAAATTCTAATACTAATGCAACTATGCCCCTTGAGCTCCTATGATTCCTCCTCACCCCTGGCTTTGCTGGCCAGAGTAGACTGGTGTTATAAAGTCTATACCAAAAACATCTGAAATGCCATAGTTGACAATCCCTGTTATAAATGAAAGGTCAGGTAACAAGTTTTATGTCAGAGGTGAGATACCCTTGGTCTTCCAGATATTTTGGACACGACTCCCAGAAGTCCAAGCTAGAATAACCAATTGTAAGGGGTTGTGCCACAGGAGCATCTTGAAGCCATCTACATCTGGACAGCTGCCTGACTTCTGGGCAACTTCGGAGCAGCTTAAGAGTGTGTGCTGTATAAATGCTGTGCTCCCAAGCTGCCCAGACAACAGCTTTAAAGGGCCATCTGTTCTGGCTCCCTGTGAGTCAAACTGATCTATTTAAGATAAAGTGTCTTAAAAAAAACAAAAAATGGAGAAGAGCCCCTTTAAATTCACTTTAAAGGCAAGAGGAGGTTAACAGAGAAACAGCAACATTGTCCATGCTATTTCCCTCCTTCCAACTACAGTCAAAGAAGCAGGCTCAAAAAAAGCCAAGATTTTAAGCAGAGCAGGGAAAGAGGCATTTTTCCTAAACCTGGTTTGAGGAGAAAGGAGAAAAAGTGTGTGCCTTTTATGCATTCATTTCTACATTTTCTCCATCTGTTCCTTCATGAATTTTAGCACATACCATCCTTTGATTTGGCACTATATCCTTCCTGATCTAATTTCCCCATTTTTTATTCTTCAAACTCCAGTTCTCTAATTGCTTAGTTTTTGGCAAGCTGTTCAGACATTTATGCACAGCTCAGAAACCAGTCCTTAAATTTTCCACATCTGTAAATTAATTAAAAGAGTAATGTTGAAAATAAAGTGTGTTTTAGGGGTAAAACAAACCGCCCCAAAAGTGCAGGCTGGAGGCACCCATTTTTCCTCTGGAGATACACCACAGCAGCCAAACTGCTTGGTGTCCCTCTGCTCCAAAAAGAACCTGGAAAACCTGGGTTCTTCTTGGGATGCCACATGGATGTCATGAGTGCGTCATTGGCACATTGTGGCATACCAGTGACATAAGCAATGCACAGCAACATCTGTATACTGCACGTCACTTATGTCATGATGGTGGCCCCCATGTGGATGGAAGACCACCATTATGCCACCACTGTGACGTGCTAGAGTTAGGGAGCATATGATTGGTGTGCAGGCCCTAACCCTAGAATCACCACCAGAATGCCACTTCCTAGTGGTATGTACCGGGCCTTATATAACAGGGTGTATCTTCCATTGTCTACATATTGCATTAATGATATAGCATTCTCAGTGGTTTTGCAGATGTTGTGGTTTCCACAATAACAGTGCAGCCATGAGAGAATCAAAAACTTAGATTCTCATTAAATTCCAGAGTGACTGGGGTTATTCCAGAGTGACTCCAATAGATGCAATGGAGCACAGTATTGCATATTACAAAGACCTTATATCACAAAATCAATGACCACTACACATACTTACATACCTCCAGTTTCCACCCTAAACACACTACCAAATCCATAGTTTAAAACCAAGTCTGCTCAGATCCACAGGACAGGACGAGAAACTCATGGAATCACAACAAACGTTCCTCAAGCTATGGTACCCACCATATGAAGTCATGCCAGACAAATCTGATCTCTTTTTTGATAAAATTACCAGCTTGGTAAATGAAGGGAATACTGTGGACATAGTATATCTTGATTTCAGTAAGGCCTCTGACAAGGTTCCCCCTGACATTCTTGCAAACAAGCTTGTAAAATGTGGGCTAGACAAGGTAACCATTACATGGATTTGTAACTGGATGACTGGCTGCACCCAAAGGGTGCTCAACAATGGTTCCTTTTCATCGTGGAGAGAAGTGACCAGTGGGGTCCCACAGGGCTCTGTCCTGGGCCCAGTGCTATTCAACATCTTTATCAATGACTTGGATGACAGTATTGGGGGCACAGTTATCAAATTTGCAGATGACACCAAATTAGGAGGAGTAGCTAATACCCCAGAGGACAGGATCAAAATTCAAAATGACCTGAATAAATTAGAAAGCTGGGCCAAAGCTAAAAAAATGAAATTCAACACAGAGAAATGTAAGGTTCTGCACTTGGGGTGGAAAAATGAAATGAACAGATATAGGATGGGGGACACCTGGCTGAACAAGACCACATGTGAAAGGGATCTAGAAGTTGAAGTGGACCACAAATTGAACATGAGTCAACAGCGATGCAGCAGCTAAAAAGGCCAATGCAATTTTAGGCTGCATCAATAGAAGTATAGTGTCTAGATCAAGGGGAGTAATAGTGCCACTCTATTCTGCTTTGGTCAGGCTCCACCTGGAATACTGTGTCCAGTTCTGGGCACCACAATTCAAAATGATGTGGAGAAACTGGAGCATGTCCAAAGGAGGGCAACTAAGATGGTGAAAGGGCTGGAAACCATGCCCTATGAGGAACAACTTAGGGAGCTGGGAATGTTTAGCCTGGAGAAGAGAAGGCCGAGAGGTGATATGATAGCCCTGTTTAAGTATCTAAAGGGATGTCACATTGAGGAGGGAGCAAGCTTATTTTCTGCTGCTCCAGAGAACAGGACCTGGAACAAAGGATGCAAACTCCAGGAAAAGAGATTCCACCTCAACATTAGGAGGAACTTCCTGACAGTAAGACCTGTTCGACAGTGGAACACACTCCCTCAGAGTGTGGTGGAGTCTCCTTCCTTAGAGATCTTTAAACAGAGGCTGGATGACCATCTGTTGGAGATGCTTTGATTTGGAGTTCCTGCATGGCAGTGGGTTGGACTGGTTGGTGCTTGTGGTCTCTTCCAACTCTATGATTCTATGGGCTGATCTAGACTGGCAAAAAGGGGTGTGTTCATGCCTGCATGAAAGTGTAGCCTTTAGATGACCCACACTGAAAGTTTGGCATGAACGCACTTCTTTTGCATTTTAGTGGGGAAAAAACAGCTTTAAAAATGCAAAAGAAGTGTAAGCCACCTCAATTGATCTCAAAGGGATGGGGTAATAATAATAATAATAATTATTATTATTATTATTATTATTATTATTATAAAATAAAGGGGTTCATTCATGGTGCACCAATGCAACTACACACTTAAAAAAGGGAAGCGAAACCACAATGGTAATTTGACAGATCTTCATAACTGCACAATTCATGTGTGATGTACCTGCACAACTGCGCAGTTCACAGCTGGCAATACAATTGCCTGTATGATGTAGTGGTGCAACTGCGCAGTTCGCAGCTGGCAACAACAACAAAAAATAAAAAATAGAGGTTCAGTGCGGCCAAAAGCCCCATTCATTGCCACCCGTGCAGCTGCTCCGCCTGTGTTTCTAGCATTCTGACAGCTTCCAATGTAGTTGCTGAGCAACAGAAAAGACTTCAGATAAGTTGTCCCCACACCTCCTCAGTGTAGCTGCCCTATGCCTTTTTATTACACACCTAGGGCTTGCAGTGTAGCTGCTAAGCATTAAGGAAAAGGCAACTTCATGTCTCCCTTTCCTGCCAATCTAGAAAGCCCCTATGATTCTAAGTAAATAATGAAAGGCAGGACTTGTACTGAGGACAAATCTATTACAGAACAGACTGAAGACAGAAAATGACAGAAACACACTAAGGGCCACATACAACTCCCAACTGAGACCACTCAGTTGTATCTGAGCTACAACCTGTTTTGGACAATAAAATGATCTCTCAAAAGCTCTTGGTGGCAGGCTTTTACTTGCCTAAAGACAGCCAATCTCAAACAATTACTTATTTACAGTAGGGTGCACAACACAGACGGAGAGATGGGTACAAAACCATACCACAAACCCAGGTACCAACTCTGGCCACAAATCTACTCAGGAAATGTCATCACAGGACCTAATCACATAACTCACAACATTAGAGGCACTTTGACTTGCCAATCTCTGCCCATAGGATAAATGGACATAAATCAGATATTATGAATGAGAATATACAAAAACCTGTACGGTGTAAATCTCTACCAGATACATCTTCCCTTCCTCTCCTCACCCTGTGCATGATGAAAACATGACCTACGCAAAGGTCTCAGGAACACAACCAGCTGCTGCTTAGCCATCTCTTCTCTGCTCCAGCCTCTAAATGGCCACAGAAAGCATCCCAGAAGCAGAAAGGTATGCATGCCCTGATAGGAGGCAGCTTCTTCTGGACTTGCACTTGTAACATAAACTGTAAAAATGTTTCTCCACCAATAAAAAAAATTCTAAACATTAAACCTCATTGTAGAAGTTGAAAATTCAGCAGCATACTTTTTTTAAAAAGTCTGCTTTGTTGCTGTTGTATGCCTTCGAGTCCTTTCCAATTTATGGCAATCCTAATCCTATTGCTGGGTTTCCTTCTCAAGATTTATTCAGATGGGATTTGCCTTTGCCTTCCTTTTGAGACTGGGAGAATATGACTTCCCCAAGATGGGTTTCCATGGCCAGGCAGGGACTTAAACCCTGTTCTCCAGAGTTGTAGTCCGACACTCAAACCACTATAGCACACTGGATCTAAAAAAGTCACTTTTCAATTACACAAACTACATGTGTAGCCATCCCATATTTCTGGCTGTTATGTGTTGGTGCTGACAAAGCTCATATTCCTGAACACCCTAAAACAGTTTTCATTTCTAGATGCAGAAATTCTTATTGAACGAAACAAATTCTATAATTCTATTTCTTTGCTTTTAGTGAAGGTGAAAAAATCGGAAACTGTGATTAGCTATTGGATTAAATAAGATAAGATGTGACCCTGTACACAGTCTGTCACGTCTTATTTTAGCTTGAGAAAATAACAGCTCTGGTGTTCTTCAGTTAGGTAAATGGCAAGTGCTGTAGAGATGACTCATGTTAGTATACTTGGCTATTGACTCAGACTCCTTGTTACATATTACCTCTGTCTACTCTTTCAAGATTATGTGTACACAGAAGACTATGTTTAATCTATATCTTGGGGGAAAAATGACCTTTTCAGATGACACCTTCTAAATTTGGGAGCATCAGTAACCTTTCCAAGATTCCCGTATAAATGACATCTCTTGTGCTAGCATAACCAAGAATGAATTTTAAAATTTATTTTTCCAAACTTGTGATTCATATATCTTTTTTAAAAAGAGTTAGAAATAAAAGAACAAACCAAAAACAAAACCCAGCCAAGTTCTTTAAAAAGCCCAACATTTGTGGAGATGGATAAGATTTAAGGACATAAATCTATATCAAAAAAATCCATTAAGGAAAGTGATGTTACCTTCTGAGTCGACAGGTATGGCATTGCACAGTAAAATTAGCCTGGAGAAAATGAAATCAAATGTAATGTACAGGGAATCTCTGAGTTCTTGAATACTGGCATAGGTCTCTGTGTGTGCCCTTGAATGGCTAGAAGCCAAGTTTGTGTCCATGACTGGTAGAACCCAGGTTCAACCCACTTCACCATTGAAGTCACATAGTGGGTGATGTATGTTTGTTATTTTTTAAATCTCCTTCATTCATGAGGTTATATAAGGATTTTATCTGGTTCATGCTTTTAAACAAACCAACTTAATTTTCACTTCTTATATTTCCCACCTCTCCCTATGGATTGAGGCGGGATTATAACAAAAGATACAGGATAAAATACATTAAAATACAATCAATAATAAAATAATTACAACATCTTTCAATATTATTGACAGCACGTAGAATAGTAAAACATCGTCTAATCCATAATGTCCGATTCAGAAGTGGGATATCCCTTGTCATCAGCTATATGAGGTCAGGTAGATAGGTCCGCCAGAAGAGATCCATCTTAGTTGCCTTCTTAAAGGTGTCTAAGACGGATCTCTTCCGGTAAGCTGTTCCAGAGCCTAGAGGCTCACAAAATTAGGTGAGTTGGAACACAGTTCTATTTCTATGTCTTCTCCGAATTTTGTAGTGAAGTTCTCAGCTCAAAAATTCCATACAAAAATGAGTATATTGGGGAAAACTATTCACAAAATTCATATATTAAAGAAAATCACATAGGAAAATAAAAAAGAGAACTTTCATGCAGTCTTTGTTTTTCCAAATGAAGAACGATGTTGAAATTGTATGGAACAGACCTATAGCTGAATGCATGCAAAACTTTCATGGACCAGAAGTAGACTAGTTGTTATTATGGTAAAATCAGGAACTTTCTCAGTTTCCTGGGATGACAGGCAGCATATAAATTTAAGAAATGAGTAACCCTCCTAGAATACCTGAGGCCTTAATATTACCCTGTGCTACATCTGAAGAAGTGGGTTTATACCCATGAATGTGCATGTTAAAATAAAAAAGTTAATCTTAAAGGTGCTGCCACTTTCCCTCTTTTTCTCTCCCAGCCTTTCTCCTTTTCATACTGCCAGAATAGTTAAACAACTTTACAGACCTTTTTTGGAAATGCATGATTTCATGAAAGAAAAGAACTTTGACATTCACGAAAAGAAGTACGGAATGATTCATTCAACTGGTCTAACAGGCTTGCTGTTTCACCTTCCGGACCTACTTTGTAGAACTGGTTCTAGTTACATGATTATGAAATGCTCTGAAGCATTAATTATGAAGTAAATTAACAATTTCAGAAAACATTTGCAGAATTTGTCCTAACAGATTTGTGTTGTAAACCCCTGCCAAATTACACTTATGCAGTTGGCATTGGCATTCCAAAAATTGTTCAAAGCTAACATTACTAAATAAGGTTTACACTTCTTTGCTATAAAGGTACTGTACCAAGACTTATTATCTCATGTCTTTATAGTTTCAAGGTTTGTTCTCTTTTGGTGATGCTGAACTCCCTTTATACACTGGAACAAATACAATATTCTTCTGTGATGATGATGGCGATGATTTTATTTCTATTCTGTTTTCCCCAGTTTGAGATTAAAAACAGCTTTAACCAGAGAGATTATCAGATGGGGGGAAATCAGGAAAGAAAAAGGCATACTCCCGGCAAAGTCACACCATCACACTGAAGATTTTTAGATGACATAACACTTATCCAGGACTTAACCCATGAAGATCCAGGAATGCTCCAGCAAAAACCCATTGCTGAGACTTCCCTGTGAATGGTTTGTTGTTGGAGCATTCCTGGATCTTCATGGATTAAGTCCTGGATAAATGTGATCTGTCTGAAAATCTTCAGTGCAATCATGCAATTTTGCCCAGCATATACCTTTTTCTTCCCCGATTTCCCCCCATCTGATAATCTCCTTAGTTAAAAAATCCATTGTTAAAAGTTCACAATATACAAAAATTAAAACAAGAATAAACAATGAAAAATTTAAAAATAGGATTAAAATATATATCATCTTACACACATACACACACACACACACACACACAACAATTAGCAGGATCCAATGCATTATTTAGGTGAGAAGGGCCTTACATAGACACTCATCAAAAGCCTGCCAAAACAAAACAAAAAAAGTCTTTACTTGTTTGCAAAAAGTAGGAAGGGTACCAGTTCAACTTCTCTGGGAGGAGAGTTCCAGAGTCTGGGGGGTCCTCTCCCACATTCCCACCAGATGTAACCTATACATGTGAGGGTGATAGGATAGACAGAATGGCCTCCCCAATAGATCACAAAGCACAGGTTGGTTCATAAGGGAAAATATGATCCTTCAAATAGCCTGGACCTGAGCTGTAAAGAGCTTTATAGGTCAAAGCCAGCACTTTGAATTGTGCCCTGAAAAAAGACCAGCAGCCAGTGAAGCTATTGCTTCATAACTATGCAACTAAGTAACTAAGTAGATAATGTAGAAAATGGGCAAATATTAATAGTTTCATCTTTGATTTGGTAAAGATAATAATTTTACAAGGTACAGGTTGGCTCTTCCTTATCTGGAATTCAAAAATCCAAAATATTCCAAATTTCAAAAATAAAAATAAAAATTCATGGGTGGCTGAGATAGCGACACCTTTGCTTTCTGACAGTTCAATGTATTCAAACTTTGTTTTATAAACAAATTTATTTAAATGATGTATAAAATTACCTTCAGGTTATGTGTCTATGAAATATAAATGAATTTTGTTTTTAAGACTTGGGTCTCATCTCTAAATGTACACACACACACATATGCAAATTCAGATATTCTGAAATGCAAATAAATAAATAAACTTGGAAATCCAAAACATTTCTGGTCACAAGCTTTTCAGATGAGGGAGACTCAACCTGTTCCCTGTTCATCATGTCAGTCAAATTATAGTAACTAGAAGACTTTTTACTTGTTTCTTTTACAGTCATTTAATGTGCATTGCTTCTACCTGCTAGATGGAACACTATAGACTGAAATAATTGCATGCACTATACTTGCTACAGGTAAAAGCATTTCACACCTTCAAAATTCAGCAGAATTAAACATTTTAAAATTGAATATGAATATGATGACAGAAATTACAAGTATTTTGCTGCATTTAATTATTGCATTTATTCTTACATTGTGGCTTTGTCTGTTTCCTGTAGTATGGTCCACTTATATTACTAGGAACCACATTATGACACTGTCAAAGCATGCATGAATCAAATATAAAATGTTTATATTTATAATCCAAGGTATATTTTACTAGAAGTAAACCCCATAGAGCATAGAGAAAGTATGCATGGAATTGCACTGTTGGTACTGGCTTGTGGATTTCCGTTTAGAGGTACAAAGTTCCCAGATGAGTGTATACATAGACCAAGAAAACAGCTACAAGAGAAACCAAGCCAGTCCAATGACATACACAGAGGAAGAACAGAAGCATGGTCAAGGCAGTTTGGAATTTAAGCATAAAAAGAGTATGGAAAAGATCCAATGCCAGTCAATGAGTAACCAGAAGACAATCCAAAAACCAACCCAAAGCCCACAAAACAAGAGCACAAGGGCCCTCAAGGTCACACAGACAGGAATGGCCTTGTCTATGCTGATCTGCAGCTGTAAATCAGCACAGCTGGAGTAGTTGTCACAAAGTGTTCCTTTGAAGGTCACCCAAAGATTTTCCCTGTTCTTTTGCAGCTGACGTTTTAATCTAAGATGTTCAGAGGGGTGAAGTGGTTCAACATTTGACTCTTGATCTTCAAGAGCTACGTGGGTTGGTTCAGACTCTGCTCCAAACAGTTTCAAAGTGATAAAAATGCTAGCCTCTTTTGGTTCTATTATTGTGACTCTCCTCTTACCCTCCCTCCTCTGAGAAGGTCTCTTCTAGGTTGCATGTAATAGTTGATTTTCATTGATTTTGCATGTCACACTGAAGAGCAGGGGGTAGGGAATCTCAGACCCTCTTGGCCTCCCAGTTCAGCCCTCCTGCATTACCAGTTCAAATTATGAGGTTCCCCAAAGGTCCATGATCCCTTCCCAGTGGTACCATTGTTTGATGGCATCCTGGCTTTTCTACAGAAGCTGCAAAGCTTCTCCTTAGTGAACTTGGCAACACGAGCTTTAAGCTAAACTACACTGGCGTTATTTGTCTCACCTACCTCTGGAATGTAGCCTCTGATTATTACATATAAACGATTCAGTTGTTAATCATTTAATTTTAATGTTGGCTTTTGTATGTTTTTAACTATATTGTAATTATTTTAATATGTAAGTTGCCTTGAGCACCAATCTTGGAGGAAAGGTGGTGTAAATAAAGATTATAATTACAATCATATAATTATAATTCCCATGATTACAGAAGTTTAGTAAGTGCCACTGAGTTTGAAGAACTTGTTCCTAAATTTATTAATGATTGCCCAAGTCACATACCACTTTGTCCACATGAACATGTGCCCCAAGACTGCTCAGATTGTTAGCATGTACTCTATAAAATAATATTGTACAATAAGAACTGGCGCACAGACTTTGGATTTGATAATTACATTTGACTTTTTCCCTCTGCTTTATTATTCTAGACCAGTGCTGGGGATTTTTTTTGTACTATAACTCTCACATTCCTTTATCATCACATATGCTGGCTAGGGATTCTGGGAGTCAAACTCCAAAATATCTGGAGGTCCAAAAAACTAGTCATGATCCAAGAAGATCCATCTATACAGTGAAACCAGGGCTACTTTGACTGTTAGGTAGAGTGAGGTGTTTGCTTCAAGCAGCAGACTTAGGGGGGCATGAAAAGAAGCTAATTATCAAGCTAATTATCAGTTGTATTTTTACTGCTGCCAGTAAGTTGAAGAGAGGCACTTAAGTGATTTTTTGAGCCCAAATAACTTGGATGGTTTTGGATCTTATGCATCTTGAAGTGGTTTGGATGAGAGTTGCCATTTGCTATTCCACCCTAGGTAGCAAAGTGTCTTGGACAATCATCATCATCATCATCATCATCATCATCATCATCATCAATCATCATCATGTTTATTTAAAATGCCCTTTCCACCAAAGGGCAGAACATCAACCATACATAATCAAAAACAGATTATAAAACACAGACAGTAAAAATGCTAAAATGCAAAAACTGGTCCTGCATGAGGCCCAGAGGGGGAAAAAGGTGGGGATCATACAATATCTTTACTCATAGTGTGACTGAAGAATGGAGACAGGAATCCTGTTGGGCAGTTACAAATGCACATGCTAGAGTTATGCCCTTGTGATAGCTTTGTATTCACAATCCCCATCTAGTCCCTAGGTTAGGGGCTTACCAGGAAGCAAACACTGCAATTGACAGAGGTCTGCTTCCCTGTCGATTGGGAAGTAGCTGGCTGATCTCCCCCCCCCCCCCCCCCACCCCCCATGGATATGATCTATGGTGCAAGCAAGATTTGCAACAGGGTTTTTGCCTCTGTTTGTAGAGCCAGAGATTGATCACAGGAGGGGGACAGGTCTGTCTGTTCACTACTTCCCAATTGCCAGGGGAACAGACCCCTATGGATCACAGTGGCTGCTTCCTGGTAAATACAGACTGGAGAAATTAAGACAGGGTTTATTTTGTAGCATCATAACTGTAGTGTTTACACATGTGTAAATCCCCAACAGATTACAACCTGGATGTTCTTAATTAATCAACTCAGGTCCAAAACACACTGCAGAAATAATCCAGTCTGAGACAACTTTAATTGCCCTGGCTCAATGGTAGGGAATTCTGGAAACTAGTTTTGTGAGACATTTATCCTTCTCTGTCAGAGAGCTCTGTTGCCACAATAAACTACAATTCCCAAAATTCCCCAGCACTAAGCCAGGGCAGTTAAAGCTGTCACAAAATGGATTATTTCTCCTGTGTGTTTTGGACCTGAGTTGATTAATTAAGAACATCCAGGCTGTAATATGTTGGGGATTTACGTATGTGTAAGTACTGAAGTTTTGGACCTCAGCGCAACAGAACTCAGCATAACCAACTTCTAAATAAATAATCATGATTTGGAAATAGGAATCCTAAATACCTATAGATTTTCTTTAAAAAGAAGAAAAGTCCTGAAAACTTCTAATACTCTAGGTAGATATTCCAGACTGTGCTAGAGACTTTAATTACTATTTAATCCCTTTTAAGAATCCTGTTACTCATACTCAAGTCAACAAAATGATAAATATTGTTCTGCTATTAGACTGTCTGTTTATGCACAAACTGGAAAGACTGATTCATGTTAGTACTTTTCAGTACAAAACAGGATTATTATTAATTATTTTTATTATTAAGTTAAAGTATAAGAGTGTGGCTTTGCATCTTTCCCTTTGAGTTGTGTTTACATCACTCAGTGCCAGGAGCCTCCAAAAGCACATTTGCCTCTCATTGCTTCCTAGATTGTGTCACCTACCCAGAGAATGTAGTCAAGGAATCAGAAGACTATGACTTGGAACTATGAAGGAACTAGATCCTCGAGTATAAAAATACTAAAGTCAGGAGCATCCCATGCTATTGGATTTCTCATTTCTATGTATGATTGTGAAAGCTGGGCAGTAAAAAAAATTGAGAGGAAGAAAATCAACTCATTTAAAATGAGGTGCTAAAGGAGAGTTCTGCAGATACCAGTCTGGACTGCCAAAATGATCAATAAAAAGGTCCTAATGCAAATCAAGCCTAAACTTCCCGGAGAAGCCAAAATGACCACACTTTGTGCTTTTGGACATATCATGAGATTACATGACATGACTCTTTACAAAATATAATAGTGCTTGGTAAAGTGGGAGGCAGGAGGAAAACAAGAAGATAGTGTCTGTTTATCTGTAATGCCACTAAGGGAGCCACAGGGCCTGAGTAGGGCTGTTAATAAGAAAATGTCTTGCAGGTCTTTCATTCATAGGGTTACCATAAGTCAAAGTCAGTTTTATGGTAATTAATAACAACAAAGCTTTGTAAGATTAGTTCTTCTGACAAAGAAAAATGCTGTGTAAAAGACAAGACAAGAAATGCTGGTAATTTTGTCTGCCAATGTGTATATACAGATTGCTATAAATCCCACAAAAACTGGGCATTTAATATCTTTTGCAGCAGCAATGCCTTAACAGCTTATCTTTATAAGTATCAAAAGGAGCATATTCCCTATGTTCCATTTACCATATTTGATGTTTAATTTACAAATCTCTTTAGCAGAATACTTTCACTTTAGGCACTTTGTGATTGTACTGGTATGTCCCTTTGGGTAATTTAATAAAACATCCGAACATCTTTCTAAGTATTTCCCTATTTCCCCTTTCTCTTGATAGTAGCAGAATAGTAGTAGAAATTGGAAGGGGGGAAATAGATTTGGATCAGTTGTATCAACAGACACATTAAAAAGAGAAAGTTAATTTCTGGAATAAGCTATTTCCCATTACTCAGACTATAGTAACATCTTGGCAATTTGATACAAGTACCTTCTAACTCTCTTTGTAATAGATGTTAGGAAGCACAGATTCAACATTCATCAGAAATTGGTACACACTGTAAGGAACTAGTACTGTAAATATTAAGTGATCACAGGCATGAGATAAGTGAATATGCCATGAGCCGGACTGGATGAATTTTAAAGGAGCCCACAGGGCTTACATGATATAGGTGCAGTACAGACTGGCAGTTTATGCTGGTCTGACCATGTACTATGGCTGGGTGTCCACATGTCCCCACCCCTAGTTCCACCACTCCACCACCATCATGGCATGCACCCATCCACACATGCCATGATGATGTGCACCAGGCGCATCACCTAAACGGCGCTAGAAGGAAGGGGCATCATCATGGCATGAGAACACACCTGTGACACCTCTTCCAGGAAGCTGTCCAGAGCAGTTACTTTTGGGGCACAGATCAGTGCCACAGCATCTGGCTGCTGCTGAATCGATCTGGGGCAGGAAGGGGAGGCTTCCAGCTGCCCGTTTGTACTGCCCCATAGTCACTATCCATAAGAAGGTACTTCAGAAAGCAATTCTTAAAATGGCTTGCGGTGTCTTTGAGCTAATGATTAATCTAGCTTTATCTCCTATTCACTGGGATAAACCATGCTGGAATAGATGTGAAACGTGCCTGTAACTGCTGCCATCTTCTCATGCTTCAGATGCTGCTTTCATGCACTTTATCAGCAACATCATTGATAGCTTCTTCATGATGTAAGGCCAGTTCTGCATTGAATCCAAGCCATCCACATCTCAAACTGCATTAAAAAGATTTACCTTTTGCCTTAGATTTTCCAGGAAAATCCAGAGCACTTGGTAGCAATGCATGGTAGCTGTTTACAAAGCATCCCACTGTGCTGCCCAACATTGCCACTACTGGCCACATCAAGACAGCCATGTGGTCGATGTTAGGTACATCGTTTTCAACCTCAGAGACAGCGACTTGTGCCAGCAGTGGCCTGCAGCACAGTGGGTCACTGTGTATACAGCCACCTGGCATCGTTCCAGAATGCAGAGGTAATGGTGGGCGGTTGAATCCAGGGCAGCTCTGGAGCCAGTGTAGACCCATCTGGTGACACAAGCAATGGCATGACAGAAATTCAATCATAATTTTTCCAATGATGCACCTGCACACTCAGAAAGCTATACCTATTGCATTTCTTCCTATGTTGTAAAAGTTAATGTCACAAAGTCTTTGACAAGGGAAAAGTGTTCTTACCAAAAACAAGGCCAGACTTTGTTCATGAATCTTGGAATGCTTTAATTTATTTATTTATTTTATTTCAATGATTTATATCCCACCTTTCTCCCACAATAGGATTCAAGGCGGGTTAACCCATTCTTATCCATAATATATACCAAAGGTAATGAACTTGATTTGTAACTTACAAATCAAACATCTTTGCCATAATTTTACTCTATTAAGCTCTCTTGTACACATTGCAGTTGTGATTTTAGGGTTTATCATCAGCCCCTGTGTAGTAAACAACTGTTTACAACCCAAATGTATGATTTTTCTGGAAGCAAGAATCCAGAAAAATTGTTTTCAAGAAGCTGTTTGACTTCTCACAACATCAAAATTTACACTCCGCAGCCAAAATTCATTTCTTTTATTGCTGCCCAGGTTTCTGCTTCTTGTTTAGCCTGTGAGTGAGCAGGCTGCCAAGAGAAGCAGGTGTTCCTGTGTGGTGAATTTGTGCTCAATGATCTGTGCCCTGTGATAAACAACATCACTGACACAGCCAAGTGTTTTCATCCATGCTGTGCCTTCACAGGCAAAGATGACTGAGCAGGTGTCTCCCAAACGATTCCACGTGATTTGGGAACCTCTTGTTACCATTTATGAATCTGTGACTTGATATCTGTGTCTGGGACCGAAAGACAAAACAGATTAATCCATTGTCACTGAGAAACACATTAGGTTCCTTAAGACAAGGCTAGTGTGTTAGAAGGTTGCAATATTTGTTGCTGTAGATTCCAGGGAGTTTTAAAAAATCCAAACAATGTTTCGGTTGTCACAGATTATTTTCTAATACTTCCCAGCACCTGTTGCAACATTTTAACCCTACCCTCAGGTGGATTTCTTTTTAATTGCAAAACATATTGAATCTGTTAGAGGTTGCCATTTTTGCATTTCTATGCTCAGTAATTGCTAGTTTACTTGTGTCTCTAATGTGCTGAATGCAGGGGCAAGATATGATAGGCAAACCCTCTCATATCTTGCCCACGTATTTGGCCCATTCCTGCCCCTGGCACTTACCTAGTCTAGCATGCCAATGGGGCAGCGTGTTCAGATACCTGCCTGCTGACACACTATGGAGCTAACCACAACCACTGCTTCTGTTGCTGCCACCTCACCTGTCACCGCTGCCGCCATTCTCCATTAAGTCTCCCACTGCGGCTGGTAAAGGTAGAAACTGGGCACCTGGTCTCACCCACGTGGCTAGGTGCTCCCTTCCAATATCACCAGCCATGACTGGGGGCTGCACAGAGAAAGGCAGAGGCAGGAGCAGGTAAGAGGGTACATGGCCAGCTATTGCAGCGGAGTTTCTGGAAAACTCTGAAATAAATAGCTGATCTTTTTAAACTGGTCTAAAGGCTGGTTGGGCTGGGGCTGGGCTGAATCTGCTGAAATGGCATCCAGTCTACCCATTCCTAGCCAGGGGCTGTTGGCCTGCATTGTCTAAACAGGACAATATCAAGCCAGGGGGTGGGTGGGAACAGGCCTTATGGCCCAGGTGTACACCCCCTAAGTGTTTAGACACAGCATGTAATCATGTAATCATTTCTCATTGGTCTTAACCACACCTTCTTTCATCCTGCATCAGTATGCAATTAATTTCTCCTCTATTTTATAGTCTGCATTTTTCTCTCATATGTGTTTGAAGAACACGTTACAGAATGTCTCACCACCAGAGGGTATGAAACCTTTAGTATTTGTAAGTAAACTTTTTTTTCTTTTGCAAAGATTAGATTTATTTTATCTCTCTGCTAGACCACATGTGTGAAGTTGTGGGTGTAGAGTTGGTTGTTGCTCAACTTCTGCTTGTAAGCATTAATTACTCTGCTTGTGATAAATACACTACTGTTTCACATTCCCTAACTTTTGTTTTAAAAACATTTTAGACTTATCATGCTATAGTTCACCAGTGGTACTATTGTGCACCAGTGCATCAATGAAATGACCTTTTTTATTATAGCTCTGTAACGATAAATAAATAAATAAATAAATGAATGAATAAAAATAAAATTATAGGAAAGAAAAATTTCACTACAATCCATGAGATATCTCAGCAAATCAACCCCCAGTTTAAAAAAATCTTAAGAAGAGCCCTAATGTAGATCTAAGAAATCACTACCAAAAAGAATGAAATGAGGGGATGTACAGGTGACAACAGTCAAAACCCAAAGAGCTAGGTTGCTTGATCTCCTGTTTCCTTAGACCAGTGTGGGAGAGCCCACAGTTTCTGGGTGCATCTATATTATAAAAATTGCAAAATTTGACACTGCTGTAAATACAGTAGCTCCATCCTACAGGATCCTATGATTTGTTGTTTTACATGGTCTTTGGCCTTCTTTGCCAAAGAGTGCTGAAGTCACACAAAACTACAAATCCCAGGATTTTGTAGGATGAAGCCATGACAGTTAAGTGCTGTCAAATTCCATCTACAATGTAAATATACCCTCTGTTGAAATAAAAGTTTTGGTTACAGATAAAATAAGGTGAACCACTTTGAAGAATCGGGGGGGGGGGGGGTACTTTAGACCCTGCAAGTTACACAGTTCACCCCTGCAAAAAAAGACCATTTGGGAATTGTTTTTCAAAAAAGAAGTTTATTTCTCATTTTTAAATCTTGCAGAAAAAGCTCCAGTCTTCTGGAGGAGACCCTTTTGGGCCTCCCTTTTTAAGTCATGGTGGTTGAGGGTAATAGTGGTCTATGGGTTGCAAAATGGCCCGTGTTTTGCCCATTCCTGATGTATTAGTTACACAGACAGTGATCACTGTCTAGCTTACTAAGGATGCATTTACATATACCCATTTCAAGAACTGGAAGTCCATGGCCCTGACTTCATGGGCCAAATAAAATAGCTTCCCCATGTCCTCTTGGCAGGGAGTCCACACTACACAAAGCCCATACCCTGAGCCTGATGTGAACAGACAAGATGACATCTGGTCCAAGGATATACCTTTTAATACAAAGTTTTTAAAAAAATCTTCCCTGATTGTTGCAGTTCTTCCCGGAACATCCAGAGACCTCAATTCTGAGGCTGTGTGGCTGTTTAAAATGTGTCCCACTCTGCCGCCTGGCAGATGTGCCTCTGTCATGGGTATCTTGCTCTCATAACTTAACTAGGACCCTCATCCAGCTCACCTTAAACTGAAGCTGTGCTGGTCCTTTATGCACCTGTTTGGCAGATGGAGATGGTAGAGACAAAACCACACCCTGCTGTCTGTTCTTGACACTTCATGCTGAGCCTTTGCTTTGACCAGAGAATGCCAAACTAAGGATGGCACAGAGGTCCCCTGCCAGCTTAGCCTTTGGCAGACAGAAAATTGTCCATTTCCATTTGCACAGCTCATCTTTCAGCTCATCCACACCCAATGAAATGACTGCAGACCAGATAAAGGCATTTTCATTGTTCCATGAACATATACTTCAATTCCCCTCCAGGAATGCAGGGAGTAAGATTTTAATGATTAATATACTCTGGTCCTGATGGAACATATCTCTTTAAAGTAAAATGACATTAAATTAAGCAATGAAATGAACTGGTGAATCCAGACTCATGGGGACAAACCTTTCTCTCCACCCTCTTCATAGCTTCATATGCATTTACTAAAAATATAACCCTCTGGGTTCTTACAGAGTGTCCTTTCATATTCAGTGATTTTAGATGAATATATTGTTACTTGTTTCCCAATTTCTGAGCTGAGAGAGGTTGAGCCACTAGATTTTGTGTTCTTTGTATGAGAACGCTAGAAGCTTAGGAGTGTATGTAATATCATTTTATCAATAAATACAGAAGCAAAATGCAGTGGAAAAAATAAGGTTCCCCAGATGGAGCCAGAATAGCAGGAGGTTTCAGTATTTGTTGCTATAGTTTTGAGGCTTTCTTTCCTTCTTTTTAAATACCCAAAGCACATTTTTCTTGTTTCATGATATTTTCTAGCAATTTCTGGCACCAGCTGTAGCATTTTATTCCCCATATTGGTTAGTTTTCTTTTTAACTCCAAGTATATTAAAGAGCCAGAAAAAAACCCATGAAATTCATAGGGTAGCTGCAAGTCAGAAGGTGACTTGAAGATGTGAGCGTGCGTGCACACACACACACACACACACACACACACAAAGCTATTGAGTATCTCTTTGCCATTCCCCTTCAATTTTGATGGGCAGTATATAAGGAAGGCTGGACCCAGTGAAGAACATTCTTACACCCTTTGTGTCACTCACCTGGCAAATTTGGATAAAACTTCTGTGACAGGCCAATTTATAATAATCAAAATAGCTGAATTTGTTACAATATTTTTCATCTAAAAAAAAAGAAAAAGAAAGATGTATACAATGATTACAGTGCACTTCAGAAGAAAACAGAAAGGTAGTTGAAAATTGGTGCAGTAAGAAGATGCCAGCGTGGTGTAGAGGTTTCGGCATTGGACTACAACCCTGGAGCTCATGACTACATCTGCACTGCAGAAATACTGTAGCTTGATACCACTTTAACTGCCATGATTGAATGCTATGGTATCTTGCGATTTGTAGTTTGATGTGGAACCAAAGTTCTCTTACAGAGAATGCTAAATATCTAGTGGTTTGAGCATTGAGCTATGACTCAGGAGAGTAGAGTTTGAATCTCTGCTTGAATTTCTAAGCCTCAGATGATGGCAATGGCAAGCACCATTGCTTGTTCTGCAGAAACTTTCCAAGAAAATCCTGTAATAGGGTCGCCATAAGTAAGAAACAACTTGAAGGCAAATGCAACACATACGTCTTTGTATATATATTAATTAACATATTAGAAAGATTCACATTTTGAAATTATTCATGATGAGTACTAGTCCTGTGTGCATGTAAATAATTAAAATACTGGAGAAACCATCTACCTTCTAAGGGCAGCAGGGGAAAGAGAAAATATGGTGGTCGTGGTGATACAGAATCAAAATGGTTGTTCTGCTCTGGGGCTCTATGTATTGTGTTAATGTAATAAACCTAAATTAGCATAATGAGACATGGAGTTCCTTTTTAAGAATTGCTCTTGTTGTTATGTGCTTTCAGGTCAACTCCAACTTATGATGCCCCGTTCATGGTGGTTTTTCCCCCACAAGCTTTATTCAGATGAGGTTTGCTATTGCTTTCCTCTAAGGCCGAGAGAGTATGATTTGCCCATGTTTATCCAATGGATTTCCATGGCTGGATGGAGTTTTGAACCCTGATCTCCTGGAGTCCTAATTCAACACTCTATGCATTACCCCACATTGCCTCTCTTGTGACAATTAGGAACTGAAATAATCTACATAGGAGCCAGCATGGAGTAGTGGTTTGAGCATTGGACTATGATTCTGGAGACCAGAGTTCAAATCCCCACTCATCCATAGAAGCCTACTGGGTGACAAGTCACACACTCTCAGCCCTCAGAAAACCCTATGAAAGGTTTGCCATAGGGTCACCATAAACTAGAAATGACTTAAAGGCACACAACAACAACAACAACAACAACAACAACAACAAACAACAACAACAATCTACATAGATGCAAATTATTTCACTCCTACCAACTGTTTATGGAACTTCCTCAGATGTTAACCCTGTCAGAAGCAGGTTATTAAACTACACAAGATATATCTTATCAGCTTCTTGTGGTCCTGTGGTATCTAGATGGAGCACAATGTATCTTTGTTATTTTTACTTCTCTGATATATCATTCTTTTACACTTTGCTTTTTTAGTGAGAGATTAAACTCAAGTACTCCAAAACAAATGGCAAAGTCCATCAATGCTATATGTCACGATTAAGTGGACATTGGCAATCTGATTGATTCATTATTGCATGGAAATGCATTTGTTCCAAATATCATTGTATCTTAGTAACCGACTGTTCAGGAAGCCTTCAAGTGCAGTGCAGTTGTTGATGTCTGATTATTCTAATGTTCCGGAGCAATGTCAAGTATGTATTGATCCCTTATTTGCCAAAAGCAGTTCTCTGCACTCTGTTCTGTACAGCACTGGATACCTTCCTAATGGGAATAATGATAATAATGTACTGAGAATACGTAATGTACAAAAAAGTCTCTCTTATGACTAAGATCTTGGATGGAGATCTAGAAATTTCACATTGTATGAATGACAGTAAGGGATCTCATATGCTCCAATATTTCAAGGATGAAAACGGGGACATGTGAGGCCAAACAATACCAGACTATCATCAAAACTTACTAAGCAGGAAGAAATTGGTATAGGCTTGAGCAATTTGCTTTTGCTGAGCCCACTGGGAAGAGCAAGTCTCTATCCCTCTCCCCGCCTCTTCCTCTCTGTTGAGTTAACTTAACTGAGTACAAACGAGGAGATTAGTGCACCCAGGACATTAACAGAGAGCTCTGGAATGCTTTCTTGTGCATCCTAACATTTGTTTTCATTGGCCACAGCTCTACAGGGCTGATGGCTTTCATTTGTGGGAAAAAGGCAATTTGATCCTCCTGAGAGACTTGTGCCTTATTGGCTCCCCTGGTGGGGGAAAGGACTAAGCAGACACTTATCCCTTGACCAAGGCAGATAGTGGGGAAGAAGTTAAGACTTCGGTATACATCCTGGCACCCTTTTGGACTTGGGACAAAGGAATCTACCCTTGAGACTGACCAGGAATTTGGCTGTCACTTATATGGTCATGAGACTAGGGGTCAGAATACCCTGGGTTTACCTTCCAGTAAATGGCCAGCCAGGGAGCCAACCAACTATTGGACCACCCTTGGGGCTCAGGTGTTTCATCCAAGGAATGGCTGAGGAAATAGTCTAGGCTAGACACCTGGCCTCAGTTGGATCTGCATCAGGCACCATTGTTCCTCCCTCTTACTCCTTTGAGATCCAATTAACTTAAATAGGATATAGGTCAAATAAAGTGACCCTTATTTAACCCAACTTTCTGTATCTGATCTCATGATTCCATGGTTGGTCATCAAAGACTTCAAGCTTAAAGTATTATTTTGTTTTCTGTTAGAACTCTGAGGTCCACCAACCAGTAGCGAAGGAAGGCAAACAAAGAACTGGTAAAATAGGGTGTTGTCTACATTTGCCACCCCGAAGGTACCCCCTCTTACCTGCTGAGATGACAGGAGGCTGTAGTCCCACCCAGTGCCACCTCTGCTTCTAAGCAATTCACACCAGCAGGGATGCTGAGGAACTGGCAGCCACCCATCACTGCCCAACATAACCAAATTTCACTCTGGGTTTTCTAGAAAACCTAAAGCAAAAGATATAATTTTTTAAAAAAAATGTGGGATGAGGAGTGGAAACCCCAAATCAGGTCCAGATATTTTGTAAACAGTCTGGACTTGATATGGAGTTTTTGGGCTGCGTGGTGTAAACACCACATGGCCACCCTTGGGGGAATTTGGAGTACACAAGCCCAAAGTATCTCTGAGCATCTCCTTAGCCCAGGAGTTCATTCCTACAGTTTGCCCACAGATCCATTCACACTCTTGTTTTCCTTAAGCTTCCTTGATTTCAGCAGGATAAGTGGGGAAAGTGATGAAACTGATGCCAGTATTATTACACCATTAGGAGCCAAAAATTCCTGCTGCTCTACAGCAAATCGCTGTATTTACTGGTACTGATTTAGCTTCTTCCCCTTCAGGTTTGAAATGACTGAATGTTTGTCATTAAGCATGGTTTTTGCTCCTGAGCCCTGGAATAGGAATATATGTCTGTGGTCTGTTTTCCTGATCAGAAAGCTGGGTTTAGAGGTGTGTCAACCAGTCCTGGATGGGGTTACACTCCCCCTGAAAGACTGTGTTCCAACTTGGGGAGGCTTCTGGATCCATCACGTCAAATGACAGGTCAGATAGATGTGATGGCCAAAGGTGTCAGCTTTGGTTGTTGTGCCAGCTGCACCCCCATGTAGTGCATGCCCTGGTAACCTCAAGGCTGGACTTCTGCAATGTGCTGTACATTGGGCTACCTGTGTAACAAGTTCAGAAACCTCACCTAGTACAAAACATGGCAGACAGATTGAAAACTGGGGCATCCAGGAGTGATCACATTACACCAGTATTAAAATCACTCCAATGTTGTTCCCTGCCATGATCCAGGGCAAAGGGAGGGTAAGAAATTATTATTATTGTTATTATTATTATTATTATTATTATTATTACACTTCTTGAATTTATTGTTATTTGTGACAAAACAGACTGAAGTAAGTTGAAAATCAATACATTCTGAAAAGACCATAAGCTATTCAAAGAATTTTTTTCCATCATGGGATACATTTCTATGCAGAAAGAGAGAAAGAAAAATAAAAGGTTGGATTCAGATAAAATGTCATGCTTAAAACAAGCCGACTGAACTAAGTGGAACTTAAGGTAGTCACTGGGAATGGTCTTCACTTTCAAGATATTAAACTCGTGACATTTATTTCTTGTATGCAGTTCCTTTTCAGTCACAGTGACCTCTGAATGACCCAAGTTATTACACAAGGAGTAGTTCCAATACCCTCAAATCCCAGAACAACAACCTCTTTGCTGTAATGTTTTTACTGCAGCTCTCTACTGAAAACTGTTTGGAGTAGCTAAGTATCTGATCAGCTCAAACTGCTTAGGAGTAGCTAAGCAGCTGATTAGCTTCACTTCATTATGAAACAATCCTAATGGGCCTTTAATCTCTTCTGGAAAGGATAATTAGCAGTTTGCACATGAACCTGAGCAGTCTTTTACCATAGATAACTGCTGATGGTATCCCATTGCAATCAGGACAATCTGGGATTTGTCACAGGCAGCGGGAGTCTCGAAGATAGCCACACAGGCAGTCAGGTGGAAGTGAGAAGATACCACCAGAAAAACTTGGCTGAAGCCCTGAATTAAACTGCGGACTGAAGGTTCTCCACATTTACGATGTAGGGAATAGAGTTTAAATTAAAATTTAGGCTAATTTTGAATGCATGATTCCAACCCACCGTCTATTCCAGGCCTCACCTGTGTCCAGTTCTGGGCACCACAGTTCAAGATGTGAACAAGTTGGGAGCATGTCCAGAGGAAGGCAACCAAAATGGTGAAGGGTCTGGAAACCATGCCTTATGAGGAAAGATTTAGGGAGCTGGGTATGTTTAGCCTGGAGAAGAGAAGGTTAAGAAGTGATATGATAGCCCTGTTTAAATATCTGAAAGGGTGTCATATAGAGGCTGGAGCAAGCTTGTTTGCTGAAGCTCCAGAGGACAGAACCTGGAGCAATGGATTCAAACTAAAGGAAAATAAATTACACCTCCACTATGCGCTGCAACAGCAATTTTGTTGATGTAGCTGCTCACCTAGTTATTTGTACAATTTCATGACCCCCCCCCCCCATCTCTTGAATCACTGTTGGTAAAAGAGGCTGGGACTCACTGGACCTTGGTTTGACCCATCCAGGCACACCTTATGATCTTGTGTCACATGGTAAGGTCACCCAAACAGTATGTTGTTCTTGCAAAATGCTTCTCATTTTATGCATTCAGATGTAGGTGAACAAGCCCTAAACTAAAAAGATGAAAAGCTGCCATTTGGATGCTTCTTTATTGACAATTTATGCAGGCTTTATGCTGAGAAAAATCACTCTTCTTGGCACAGGGTTCTTACTTCAAGACTTCCTCCATTTGTTTTGGACCTGATGCACTCACAGTCTACACACTACTTTTTACCACCCATGCCACTTTGCGTTGTCAGTTTGCTTGGAGTTATACGAGATTTTTCCGTTCAGACACATTTGATATAGGTATAGATGACATCATAGTATAAAGATCATGCTTAAAAATAAAAAGAGGAAATCTAGTAAAGGCATCAGACCATTAGAAATATAACTCATTGCTAAGAAGAAATGCATCCTCAAGAAAAGGGTTCATATAGCCACAGTATAGTGAGATTATTTTCGCCGGAGGGAGGAGAAATAAAATTGTGGGGAGACTGGTCATCAGCCACTAATTATGGCATTTTAATTAGAAAGTATGTTGTGAAGTTCCAAAAAAGCAAATTAATTTAAAATACAATCTTTTCCACCTGCAAAATAGTTTATATAAACAAAATAATAGTGATCAGAAACAAAATGCACTAATGTGCAAGTTGTTCTACTCTTAATGATTTGAAGTTTAAAGCACTGTGACTTCTCCGTAGACTTGTGGACATTTGGAATGTAGACATTTGGAAAGTCCTTCAAACATGTTACTTTCCAAAAGCCAAGATTACATCATTTGCTTTTCTTTGACAAAGTATTGACTGCCTTTATGAAGAGGCACCATGGTGTAGTGGTTTGAATGTTGGGCTGTGACTCTGGAGACCAGGATCCGATTCCTCACTCAGCCATGAAACACACTGGGTGACCTTGGGCTAGTCACATGCTCTCAGCCTCAGGGGAAGGTAATGACAAACCTTCTCTGAACAAATCTTACCAAGAAAACCCCATTATCAGTTTGCCTTAGGGCTACCATAAGTCAGAAATGACTTGAAGGTACACATCAACAACATGATGTCAAAGTGTGTCAGAGTTGAAACTGATTTTTCAGACATGTTACTAAATGTGCAAAGGTACACATGCATGGAAAGTACACATGCATGGAAAACCTTTCTTGTATATGTGCACTATTTTAGTAAGTTTTTTAAGTATTAGTGTTGGGATTCTGCCATGTCCTTTCCTTTGGATGCCTAAACTGCAGAATTCAAAGTATATTGAATCCAAAATAACATTTAAAGCAGCTTAAGTCTAACATATAGAACATGGGTGCCCAAATTACATAACAGTAACAGCTGCAAAATAGTGGTGAAATCTATTTCAGCTCATTAGGCTTTTTCAAACCCACATAAGATAAGTGAGAGACTGTGGAGGAAAAATTCTTCTCTAGTCAGCCACAACCTGTTTGGACTGAAAAGAGATGAGCTTTTCCTCCAAGCTCTCAGGCTTATCTTATGTGAGTTCAAAAAATAATAATGAGATGAAATGGATTTCACCAGTATGTAGCTGTTGCTGTTATACATACAATTTGGACAAACATATTTTTGGCCTATATTCAGCTTGGCTTGAATACTGTTTTGGAGACAATGGGGCGATACAGACCACCCAAAAGGGGTGGTCTGGCGCCATTTTTTTGTGTGGAGCAACTGCGCTGCAGCTAGATGCTGCAGCACAGTTGCGCCGCAAACAAGGAGTGGGGAAACCGTGCTTCTTTTTTGCACTGCAGTTGCGGCGCGATTTCTAGAAAAGGTGCCATTCGGTGCCTTTCCACCACAGCAACTGCGCAGCTGCATCTAGCAGCCATGCAGCCGTGGCGGCACCATTATGAACGCCATCTAAATGGCATTCAGGAATGGTGCCACTGCCATTACACGTTAGGGTTCGTGAGCGTGCAGATGCTGCGCGCCCACAAACCCTAACTGTGCACTAAAGAGCCCTAATAGCACTCTTTAGTAGCCATCTAGATCAGGCCAATATATTTTGAAATATATCTGAGATCTTTTTGTTTTGGTGCTTGGATACTGTGGTGTCCAAAATGCATGCTTACAAACCATTAACATGTTACAATTTATCTCGATTAAAAGGTTTGACTGAGCTAATCATTTTAAAATAAAATATCTAACAGCAGGAGTGGAAATTAGATCAGGAATGGGAAAGATAAAACAAAACACACACACACACAACTTTAAGTCAGAACAGATTTCAGTTAGAATTTAAGATGGTAACATAATAATGGGTAAATCCCATAAGTCTGAGTTTAAGCCCAATGAACAGGGACAACATTATTCTTAAATCATCTTGTACTATGTAAGTTGGGGGGGGGGGGGGAACCTGACATAAGAGTTTATCAGACGACAGAAATTGGAAGTATAATCTAATGGCAATCCAAATGCAATCATGGGTTTTCACATTATTGCGTATTAAAGCATGTCATGCAATTTTGGACAAAAGGGAAGTCATTCTGAATGCAATCATGGGTTTTACGTTATTGTGTATTAAAGCATCTCATGCAATTTTGGGCAATGAGAAGTCATTTTCAGGTAATGGGAAGTCATTCTGAACGCATTCCGAACGCAATTGGAATTCACGTAAATTTGCTAAACTAGCGAATTCACGTGAATTCCAATTGGCTCCAATTGGCTCCATTCAAAATAAAGAGAAAATCCTCCCATAGAAAGAGTGTGGAATGGGGCTGGCACATCAAGAAGCAGAATACCTAGGCAACAGCCTTATGCCTTAAAGTCATTTTCAATTTATGGTGACTCTAAGATGATCTTATTGTGGGTTTTTCTGTGGCTGAGTATATGTGACTTGCCCATGGTCAGCCAGTGAGTTTCCATGGCTGAGAAGGGTATTGAACCATGATCTCCAAAGTCATAGTCTAGCGCTCAAACCACTGCATCACACTGGCTCTAGGCAATAGATTTATTCCTCACTTATCCAACACCCCTCAAATTTATCTTGTCAGTCCATAGGTAACTAGACAGCCATTCAAAAGGCAGACAGGTCAAGGATGCATCTTGTCTGTAGATGGAGGAATAGAAGCAACAACATTTGCTGCATTTATCTTTTAAAAGGGAAATCGTACTAGGTACATGGAGGACCAGGCAAGGCATAAATCCAGGTGGGAGTGCTGGTGTAGTTTCAGGTATAGCATGGCCTGCTGGAGACAGCTACACATGCTGGCTGACACTACTTTGACCTGTTTGCTTCAGAATCTCAGTGCTTTTGCCTGAGTCAAATTACTTACAGAATCTGAATTTGACAAAAGGCTAATTGTCCCTTTGCACCATGATGAATTACATATACTGTGCCAGTAAAGTGAATCACTAGCTGAATTTGCAGCAGAAAAGATTGTACATATGCTAATGGCCTTTTTCTATTATCATATTTGTGCACCATACAGATGCTACTGTTACTCATTTGTTGCCAGGAGTTAAATTGATTCCTTTATGGTAGTAGCACTTCCATTCTGCTGTGAGCATTAAATTTTAAAACTAGGAAAATGTGATTTTTCTTAAAATTGGCATTTATGGGTTTTGTATGCAATGTTGTTTTTGTAATGTTAAGGTTCCTTTTGCATGTTGAGCTTTGTGATTGGTGAAATAATTCCTTTTCTCCTTTGCCCACAATATTTGTAAATTTTTAAAAGCATTGCTGCCATTATTTCCCAACATAGACTACATATTGCTCTGACTATTTGGCACTGGATTATTTTCCACTGGTATTATTTTGCCTTCCCCTATTATTCCATAGCCAAATGTTGACAAACTTTTCTTTGTTGGGAATGGCATTCCCTTTGTGAGAATGTGTCAAGGGCTATGCACAAGTGCTGTCCATTCTGAAGCCAGAGATGGACAGGACCCGAGCCAATGGTACCATTTTGTTTCTCCCTGTCTTCATTCCTCTTTCCCCTCCAGTCTACCTTCCTGGCTTCTGGAGAAGGGCAGATCATTTCGTAGACCTGAACTCCTCTTGTAGAGGGTGTCTGAGATTAGGTCAAGAGCTACATGAGATGAGGCTAACAAAAGAGTTTAGAATTAACAGGTTAGAAGGGGATTTGGGAATAATGATGTTATTTTGCAAAGCTGTATAAAAACTGGTAACATTATTTTTGCACGTGTGGAAGTATCCTTCACTGATTCACTTTGGAAGCATTCCTGGGACTCATCTGGGTAATTTGGACCATTTTTCTAATTTATAGGTATATTTTTTTGAGGGGGGGGGATAATTAAAATGTAATTTAGTAACATATTACTAATATGATGCTCTTTAAGTAATAGTGACTAACACATTTCTTAAAATCATTATAATAATGATGATGAGTCTCATGACTAATATTTTAGAAAATAACACCCCAGGCTCAGACATTCCAACATTTCACAAATGAAAATGGAGAAATACGTGCAGAGTCACATCAGAACATGGTCAAGGTGGAAAATGGTATTAATGAGAAAGAACATACAAACTAAGAGGCTGCAGCAGTTTGCTTTGCCAAAAGGGCGGTGGGGTAGGGTAGGGTGGGGTGGGGTGGGGTAGGAGGAGAAACTAGGATATTTAGAACAGTTGAAAAACTGGGGCAACAGAGGATTAACTGGGGCTTTCCCTGCCAAATTGGGAGAACTGAAGGTATGCAAGCTCTAGACTGCAAGTTGCCTACCCTTGCCCTCAAACTGCAGTACTGGAACACCTAATGTTGTTGTTGTTGTTGTTGTTGTTGTTTTAAAGAACAAAGTTATCACTGTCTTCCTGTCTCACTACCAGTAGTGCTTCATTCTGCAAAGCACTTCACAGTTTTAATGGACGCAGAAGCTGACTCTATGCATTTAATTTTCATTACATCTTCTGCTTTGCCTTCCTACTTAGCCCATCAGTCACTGAGAAAACATTCCTAAGGCTGTGATCCTATACACCAGTGGTTCTTGACCTTTTCTTTACCAGGGACCCCCTTTAAATAACTCTTGTTTCTGTGGACCCCCAAGACTTAGCTGAAATTATAACTGAAACAAACAAACAAACCTGAAAATTGAACCATTAACAGTTATAGCCAGCCAGCCAGACTTTGCCTTGGCTCCTGTCATGTGGCCGCTCTGCTGTAGAGAGGAGTTGGCTGAGCAGCCTTCAAGGTTTCAAGCCTCTGCAGACCCCCTGTGAGGATATTGTCCTCCCCCCCCCCCACACACACACGTGTTAAGAACCCCTGCTGTATGCAACTACTTGGGACATACCATATATACTCAACTATAATTCAAACTCATGTATAAGTTGAGGGCAGGTTATGGAGCCCAAATCATAGATTTTTGATATGACCTATGGATGTTGAGGGACAACCTAGGGACATGTAACAAAGGATCTAAAGGATAAAGCAAAGGAAAACAATGCCAAAGAATGTTGAAACATCTGTGAAATTTTGAAATTACAAAATTCTAACAGGCATAACTGTTTGCACTCACCTTAAAGATTGAATGGATGAAAGAGTAGAAGGGGACAGTGCTTACAAGACAGATTACACACTTGCCTTTCACCAGAGGATGGTTCCTTTATTTTATAAAAGTTAAAGTACAGTACTTACACTGACCTGTGGATAAGTCAACTCAGGTTTTTTAGGTCAATTTTTTGACTAAGATTTCTAGATTGGTATATGCATATATACAGTAGTAATTGAATTCAATGGTAGTTCTGCATAAGCATATCTAGGATTTTACTGAAAATACCTGCAATTGGAATAAATTAAACTGGAATAAATTATACCAATCATGATGCACCACCTCCATTTGGCTCAGGAGTCTACCCTCTACTTTGCTCATCTCGACTAATTTTTATTATATTCAGTAAATACGATGCTACAAAGCAGCAGGGATTTCATCCAAGAACTGACAATAGTAGTGGTACCGCAAATGTACAGGATAGTGCAGAGAAAGGTGAGGGAAGAGCAAGCTTGTATCATAAGGGATCACATATGTGTCTCAGAGGAGAGGAAAGGGGAAAAATACCCAAAGCTTTTTACAGCAATTAGAAGAAGTATCACCTCCCACATAGAACTGTTTCAAATTTCAGCTGATCTAAGTATAGGACATAAATAGAAGGCTTGAAATGAAGGAGGCTTGGCTGACAACAGATGTTGACAAGGAGGTGCCCTCATTATATAATTGAAATGGCACCCATTTGGAGATAGATATAGTGAAACGTTTGGGGAAAACACAATAGGTAAAAAGCGGGTTAAAGTAAACAGCATTCAGGCCAGTAGCTTCCACTCGAAATCAATATATTACTAAGAAGCAAACAAGAAAATGAGAAGCAGAGGAGGAAGCGGAAGGAGGAGAAAGAGGATTCACAGGATTATTTTTCCCCTGAGCAACATATAGCAACATTATGCTCTTTTGCCTTAACTTTCTCTCATATGTGCAACACTTCTTGTCCTGATTTGTCAAGGACAAATTAATCCTCTGTCATCCCACTTTTTCAGCTGCTTTCAAAATGTCCCAGTTTCTCTCTCTTCCTTCTTCTTTTCCTCTTCATTCATGGTTTAATTCAATTGCTGCAAACACAGTTCAAAGTGCATAAGTAGTCTGCATTCAGTTTACTCAGGAGAGGGGAAGAAGAGAAGATGGAGGAAGCTGTTGCAGCTTCTCCTGTTTCTCCTCATTAATACATTTTGCCATTACAGTACTACATTCTGATGTTGCTTAGCCATACACATCCCAGTTTTCATCTGTGAAATATTGGTGGTATGACTTTTTTTGTCCTTTACTGCTTTTCCTCTTTTAAAGGCATTGTTTTCTTTTCAAAATAAATAAAAAATTAAAGCATTTTAAAAAGTAACATTTGCAATACAACCACATCATTTGATAAAGTTTTTAAAAGAGGATGCTTAATTGTATTATATCATATCATATAGAAGTGGTTATTTCGTTTAGTCAGGCAAAATGCTAGAGAAAACCAGCCACAATCAATATGTGGGATAATTTCCAAAATAAGTGATACTTGCAAGAACTTGAGGATCGCTAATGAAATGTTTTGACTGAAGCAAGAATTTTAGTATGTTACAAAATCAGGCCTCATTTTCTGTGTCAGAATTTGTTCTGTGTTTTTCATTCATCTTTCCAGAAGTAAATAAGGGTTCAGTTGATCAGTCTCAAAATGCCAGGCAGGCACTGATCTTGCTTTTTTACCAGCTGCTGTATAACTGATAGCATTGCAACACAGAAATTGAAGACCTTTTGCATATGAAAGCTGCTGACTAACCGAGGAACACAGAGGGACAACAGAACACTCCTCATTTTCCAAATATGACAACTGATGTGTATTTTCTGTACTCTTTCTGTCTGTTTCTTCTTCTTGGTTGTTCTTGCTTGAAGTTCTAGAGAGGCCTGGTACTTGCACCCAGGATATTGGGGCATTCCCTTAGGGCTGCATCTAAACTGCAGAATTAATGCCACTTTAACTGCTGGGATTTCATAGTTTTTTGTGATATTTAGCATTCTCTGTCAGAGAGCTCTGGTGCCACAAAAACCTACAAATCCCAGGATTCCATAAAATGGAGCCATCACAGTTAAAGTGGAGTCAAACTGCATTACTTCTGCACTGTGGAAGCATCCTGGGAATCGTGTGCTCTGGTAGGGCCCTCAGACTTTTCTGAGCACCCACAGCCACACAGGGCCCCATGGAAGTGGTGATGTTTTACCCCCACTCCCTTACAGGGACATTGCCATCAAAGCCTGTAAGTCAATGTACAAGTGCAAAAGGGCAACGGTAGAACAGCTGCCACCCACCTCCTTTAGAGCTTGGCTGGCAAACATGTTGAAGAAGAGACTGGTTCCACCTCCTCCCCTTTGTGCTTGCAGGTTCTGCCAGGTACGCTTGTGAATTAATAACAAGAGAGAAGACAAAGTGGAACCATGCACCCCTCTCCATCTTGAGCCACACCTCCTTCCAGAAAGCAGTAAGCAAAGAATAAAGGAACATACATATAATACTCTCTTGAAATGAGGAGAAAGTAGCCATAAATCTTTCATTAATAATTCCTCTACAGCAGGGATTGGCCTCTTGGGGGCCTTTCAGATGTTGTAGGATAGCAACACCCATCAATCCTAGCAAAAATAATGATGAACAGTGGGAGTTGCAATCTAACAACAATTTCTCCACCTTTGCTCTAGACCAGTAGTTCACTGGCATTCATTCCCAACATTTCTTTGGCGTTGCCTGACCCCCTCTCTACAATCCTTTCTCCAGAAAGTGAAGCCCACTATTTGCTCAAGGGTTTTAATGACTAATTGCTTTCAGGGAGCCTTCCTATGGGTTTGGTGGGTAGGTACTTTTGGATGTTTTTAAATTAAACAATATCCTGCAGATCAAACACTATTTTGTCTCTGCCCTTTCTTTTGCAGTATTTCTCAGGTGTGTTTCTACACTATACAGTTACCACAGTTTGATACTACTTTAACTGTCATGCCTCCATCCTATAAAGTCATGGGATTTGTAGTTTGGTAAGACACTTAAAATTCTGCACTAGAACACTCTGGTGCACTCCTCTGAAGCACAGGTTTGTGATCATATTGATAGCCATTTTACCGTAATTCTGCATTCTTTCTTATAAAACTTACTTCTCCCTTTCTTCCCAAATTTCAGTCCTACCAGTCTCTTCTAGGACAAAACCTAGAAAACAAAAACTCATAAACAACAGCATACAGCACACTGTTCAAGGCAAATTTGACAGTCCCTATGTGGGTGAATGGCACTCAACCAATGAAGAACGACAATGCCCAGGATTGCAGTTGTCATTGATACCAATCAGTACCATGGACATCCAATCTCAGGCAGCTCACCTTTCACTATTGTTGAACAATGTATAGATACTTTAAAGGCACCAGATCATATCTGATCTTGGACGCTAAGCAGGGTCAGCCTTAGTTAGTACTTGGATGGGAGACTGTCAACAAATATCAGGTTCTGTAGGCTATATTTCAGAGGAAGGAATTGGCAAAACCACCTCTGAGCATTCCTTGCTTAAAACCCTATGAACATTCTTAAGGTCACCATAAATTGGCAGGTGACTTGAAGGCACATGCACACAGATTTATAGTTAATATTTCCAGTCTGAATAATAAGGATATTTAAGATGAAGGTGATGATGGTGGTGGAAGGGGAAGAACTGCTTCCAGACTAAAATAGTTGGTATAACTTTGCATTGGGGGAAAAAACAACAACATGTGAAGCCTATGTATTCAGGAGGGGGTGGCATTGACACAAGGCATATACTGCACTATGAAGGAATTTCCTGGCTCTGCCTCATTATTTCCATTTGGTTATTGAATATTTTAGTGATGAAGTATCCAAAATTATTCAAAGGAAAGAGTCTTATACACTGAAAATATAATGAAGAGGAGGTTTCTGTGGGGGCCATCATTGCCTGTGTTCTGGGTCTCAACAAAGGATGGTGAGGAGGCAGAGGAGGATTATTATTTATGCTGCCTGGTGTACATGTAAGCAGAAAGCTCAAGATTTATGCAGGGCAACATTAAGCAGTATGCTGGGTGGAGTTCCTTCTTTAGCTGTCAGAACTGTGAGAGATAGCCCGAGGCAAGGTGACAAATGTCAGAGTGAGCTAGCCAGCTAAAGAACAGAGCCATGAAGAAACACCCCAGCTCTCTCATGTAATAACAGATACTCATCTACTTGCCTGCTTACCCAGGACACATTTCTGCAGAAGGATAATCTACTGGCAGCGAAAAAGAACCTTCAGAGCTAATCCGGGATACCAGTTTTCATCATTTTGCCTTTTCAAGAATGCTTGATGCTGACACACTGGATTCTTGTGACTGTTTCTACAGCTATTTTGCACTTCAACCATCAACACTTTCCTAGCGGTCAGTGAAGTACCCTGTTACCCCCAAAATATGACATCCTCAGAAAATAAGACATAGTACTGGTAGAGGTTTTGCTGAATTGCTAAATATAAGGCCTCTCCTGAAAGTAAGACCTAGCAAAGTTTTTGCATATAAATATATATACAATATATAATAAATGTTGTTGTTTTTTTCAACACTAAATGTGAATTCTTCTTCATGGAAAAAATAAGACATCCCCTGAAAATAAGACCTAGCGCATCTTTGGGAGCCAAAAAGTAATATAAGACTTATTTTCGGGGGAAACACGGTAGTTTTATTCCCTGGATGTAACAGTCTTACAGGGGATCCCTTTAGATGACCATGTCTATTATTTCAGCTGTGAATCGCACAGCTAACATTCCTTGCTCTCCCAACATGCAATTCCATGCTTTAGAACTGATTCCAATGTTCCAATAAGTTACCACAAAACAAAATAAAAACAACCCAAAACAAAGCCTGGTTGCCAGCTTAATTTTTTAAAAAGTGCTCTGAGTACATGCAATTTTGTGCTAGTCCTGATGGAAGCTACCCTCCAACAACTTTTGAAAGGTCACCCTGGCCTAACACTCAGAGCTTAGAAAAGTTACTTGGGATACTTACATTTCCCCAGTGGCCATATGGGAAGGGGATTCTGGGAGTTGTAGTTCACAAGGAAACTTTCCTCAAGCTCGGCTAAGGTTACATTTTCAGGAGAGATGCCCACACTTCTATTTTTTAATGTATTGGATATGATCTTGTCATGTAGAAAATGATAAAGCAAGAGCAGGTACTGGGTAGATGATTGAAGGGGAGTGGGCATAGAGCAGACATCAAAAGGTAGATTTTGTCTTGTGTTGACTGTAGGATGAACTGTCACACAGTTCACACTGGCCATGTTTATTATTTATTTATTTAATCATTTAATTTCTATGGGGCAGAACAGATCGGCATTTGTGCTGGCCTGTATGCGCAGCAAGGGCTGAGCATCTGCATGCTCAAAGCCCTTACTGTGCCACCTGGGTGCTATCTTGACACATGCCCATCTGCACAGTGTGCGCCATGATGATACTTGTCATGCACAGCGCCTAAATGGCACTGTGCACAAGGAGCATCATCATGGTGTGTGAGCACACTTATGGAGCCCCTTCCAGGATGCAAAAAGAACCCACTCAGAAATGGGTTCTTTTTGGCCCCTTAGGAGGCCGCGGCATGTGGTTGCTGCAGCCCCTTTCTGGGGCAAAACCGGGTGGCATTTAGCCACCCATCTGTACAGCCCCTATGCCACCTTTCTGCCAGCTCACAGATTAAAAACATTTTACAAACTTTCCAATAAAATTTAAAAGCAATTAAAATCATCTAACTAAAGACAGTATAAAATTACATAAAAATACACAAAAGTTAAAAAAAAATAACTAAAGCACTCATCCAACATAAAACCCACCCTGGCATTATTATATATTAAAAGCCTGCTTTAATAAAAATGTCTAAGCTTGCTGGAGAAAAGAGAGCAGGGAGGGAACCAGCCTAGCCTCCTATAGAAGGGAGCTCCAGTGGATGGGAACAGCCACCAAGAAGATTCTCCTCTCTCGTGTCCTCACCAATTGAGCCTGAGATAGTGGTGGGACTGACAGAACACCTTCCCCTGAAGACCTTAGTGTTCTGGTGGATTCATAGAAGGAGATATGTTTCTTCAAATAATCTGGACCTAAACTGTATAGGGCTGTATAGGCCATGACCAGCACTTTGAACTGTGACTGGCAATGAACCAGTAGCCAGTGAAGCTGTTTCAACAAGGGAGTTACAGTGGTCCCCCGGGTTACGAAAACCCCGGGGTACGAAAGAGCCGGGGCCGGAAAAACGGCCCCGGCTTGCAAAAAAAACCCCGGGTTGGCCCTTTAAATCTGCCGCACGGCGCTACAAATAAAGCGGTCCCCCGGGTTACGAAGATTTCCGGGTTATGAAAGTGATTCCGGAACATATTACTTTCATAACCTGGGGGACCACTGTACCATATTTACCATGTGAACACAGACTGGAGACCAGAATGGGCTGATGGTCAAGTACTTGGGGTTTAATCCAAGGGGATTAAATGCACCACTTCATCTCCAAGTCCCTAACATACAGCTCTCGCCCATGTGCACAGTGAAGAGCAGCCTGACATTGAGGGGAACATGCTTAACAATTCACAGGCTACAGGGGAAATTCCACAAAATCACTCACAGCTTGGGAATGCAGGATGAAAGAAGAGCCGTGTTTCTTCCAATGAATTTGGCACACACAGTGGAATGTCTTTTACACACACCACCTTTCATGGGCTCATAGGCAATGTTTCCCAAACTTTCCGAATTTTGATTCCCCAAATTTACTTTAATCCCTGGCCCTGCCCTTCCTCAAGTGCCAAATATTTGTGTGGTCAGCCTGTGTCTGTGCAGCTATTCCTGAAATACACTGGTATGCACTACACGGCTGCATACAAGATGTATAGATATTAAAGACTGCCTAAACAGATATGCTTGCTGCTTTTCTTCACCTCTGAAATTTCTTCTGTCGTTGGGCCTATCAGGCTACACTTTACCCACAGACACAAAGGAGGCTCTTCCTCCCATATAACCATTTGTAGGCTGCATCTAGACTGCAGAATTAATGCAGTTTGACATTGCTTTGACTGCCATGGCTCAATGCTATGCCATGGCTCTGTTCTGGGATATATAGTTTTGTGGGATATTTAGTCTTCTCTGTCAGATAGGTCTGGTGCTACAAAAAAAAAAACCTACAAATCTCAGGATGCCATTGGATGGAGTCACAACAGCGGTGTCAAACTGCATTAATTCTGCACTGTAGCAGCAGCAACAGAGTTCCATATGGAACAGAGTTCCATATCCAGATAAAATCACTGGATGTATGTAAAAGGGATAACAGAAACAGGGGGTCTTCAGCCACTGTTTGCCTTATAGTAGTAGCAGGTAACTCAGACTCCCAGGCAGGTGTTTTAAGGAGATGCTAAACCATGTTTTGAGAATGTAGGACTTATATCTCTGCTCCCAAGAAAGTTCTCTTACATCCCTCGTGGTTCACTCCTAGGAAACTGGATAGAGAATTAGAGTCTTAAAGAATTAGAGTCTACTCTTAGATTATTATTGCATTACAAAAAATCATGTCCTATCCCTGATGGGATATAGTCGCGTTTTGGATTGCAAGTGGATTTTATTGCATTCAAAAATGCCACCGCTGCTGCCAAGCGACTGCAACCTGCATGCAGCCCGGGTCCCAGCCATGCTTAGCCGGATGATTTTCAAAGACAAGAGCTTCTCATATTTGAAAATTGGCTGGGCTGCATGTGGGTTGCAGCAGTGGCGGCATTTTTGAGTATGATTAAAACCTGCTTGCAATCCAAAATGCAACTGTATCCCATCGAGGATAGGACACATTTTTTTGTAATACAATTATCTCCATGCTCTTAAAGGATGTGCATACATACAGTAGAAATAATGTATCACAGAACTTATCAAGGAGCCATTTATTTGACCCTGAATAACATGTCATAAAGGGAATATTGACAATTCTAATGGTGGTGGAACCCCATCCAATTGGTGCTGATAGAAACACCAGCAGGTCATTTAAAAACAATCCTCTATGAATTCATTTGTGGTCTTGCAATTATCTTTTTTACATGAAGGGCATTTTTACATGGCATATATTGAAAAGAATTTATGTATGCTTCAGTGAATACTTTTCTTTTTGCACATGTCTATATAATCCTTGTAGGGCAGGACATCGTGTACCCTTATGGTTTATTATATTTTATTTCAACATCATGGAGAGGGAAAGAGATTGAGCTAGTGATTCAGTCTGGTGTTAACATATAATGAAGTCTGATCTTCATCTGAGCCTGGTCTTTTGGGTCATGTCAGTATCACCCAGCCCTCCGAGTGACAGTAAAAAACCCAAAACTTTAGCCAAGAGCTTGATTCAAGCTGCTGCAGTTTATAGAATGATTACTGGCTCACCGTCAGAGCTCAAAAGAGTTCTTTTGGGACTATAATTCCCAGAACTCCCCAGCCAGAACAGGAGTTGTAATCCAAAAACGTACACACACACACACACACCCAAAAAACCTCTGAGCTCAAGAGAAAATAAAAGTTGATTGCAATGTTAATCCCAACTAGGGGAGACCCAGCTAAATAAATGGGATTTGTGAATTGCCACTAAAGTCTCATTCATTTTAATGGATCTGTTCTAGTTGAGACTAATACTGGATTTAATTCGTAGGACTGGACTTGGCAGAAGGCCTTCAGAAGACCTGGGACAACAAAGATTCATGCAAATAATCCTCTGAACTACCTGTACCAACCACAATTTTGGAAGATGGGATCTCTTAGACCAGTAACTTTTGAAGCTTTTAGTGACACAATTCTCACACCAATATAGGTTATCTGGGTCCTTGGCTTCCACAGCTACATCCACTCAGAATTTGGATGCTTTTGAGGAGAGCCTATGGTTTGAACAGGAAATGTTCTCCTCTCACAATTCCTCTCTTTATAGTATATCTAGTGCAAAAGTGCCACTTCACTGACACTATTGCACTGTAACTCTAAGAATTTAAAAGAAGGAAAAAAGAGTAGAGGAGATGGGGAGGGGGGGGGGTCTAACATTTACAGCAGAATGCAGTTTGATAGCTCTTTAACTGCCAAGCTATGGGTTCCTGGGATTTGTTAGTTTGGTGGGGGAAACAAAGCTCTCTCACAGAGAAAGACAAATATCTCACAAAACTGCAGATTCTAGAATTCCTTAGCATTGAGCCTTGGCAGTTAAAGCAGTGTGAAGGCATTATTTTTAGAGTAAAGATTAGACCAGAGATTTGTTTGTTCTGATATATCTCAGAATTAAAAAGAAACCCACTCAAGAGTGGGAATAAAATGTTGTGGCTTGTGATGGAAATTGTCAGAAAATAGGATGGAAATTGTCAGAAAATAGTCCAGGTTGATTTTAAAAATGTTTAATTCCACCCATCCCCCCCCCCCCAAAAAACCCTCAAGAACTATACCAACAAATTCCAGAAGTCCAAAACCTCCAAACACATTCACCCATTTGGAGAAGTGTGATATGATATAGGACTTGTGTTTTAAGCCTTGGGTGTGAAAGCACTCATGATGCCTGAGTTTTCTTCCTTCACTGAGTTCTCTTCCTTCACAGAAATAAAGATTTTCTAAATACGCTCTGATTTCTTTTTCAGACTTGATAACTTTATGATAAAGCCAATTAATTTATCTACTGTTGGATGCTGGGCCACTTTCTATACTCTAACCATCAACAGTCTAGTCAGCACTGGCCTATATTTGGAAGGAATTTAGAGTTACTGGAATTCACAGAGCATGGGAAATACTCCTATCCTGGGGAAAGTCAAAATACCCACTTGGCTGACATTGTCAAGGTCAGGGCACCTGATTAGTTGCTCATATACAGCTAGCAAAATGACTACTCTACATTTGTCAGTGAATCAGTGGTACAGATCCATGGCCAAATGGTGTTTTCATCTTTTATTAGTGGAAGTATTGTTGTTTTCTTAGTGGTAGTACACTATTTTATTAGCAACATATTGCTTAAACTTACATGTGCATTTATTTATAAGAACATTTGTTTAAATAAGATTATCAACAAGGGTTTATAATGGTGGGGCAATTACAAGATAAAATAAAAAGGGTTCAGAAATCCATATTATATTAATATATTTATTAGGTGAAACCAAAGCTCACAAAAATCTGTGCAAGCTTTCAAAACCTCCAGCTCCCTTTGTCAGGCATGGGTTTTACAAAATGTAGGGAAGGGGGAGGCAATGGTGGGATGATTTGGTCTCAAAGTCATATTTATATGCATTGAAGGGAGGGAGGGATGGCAGACTCCCAGACAGGACTTATCAGGTTTCATCCTGAATGGCACCTAAAGGTTGTGAATATTATTAGTTTGAGGGCAAAAGTATATATTACGGGAAGATTTCTATAATATTATCCCAATGTCTCCTTTAAAACAGGAAAAGCTGCTTCTTGAAGAGCAGTCAGAATTGGTGAAATGGTTATGGTTTCCTTCCCTGCACTATATATTTCCCACAAGCAATAAATCATTCTGCAAAACTGGAATGGTCTACAAGTATTCTGGAGTCAACAAATTCTCTCAGAGCGGACAGTCCTGGAGCCCATGCACAGTACACAATTATAGTACTATGATTCTATTTTGTTTCACCTGATCCTGAGGAATCCTGGAATTAGAACAGCAATAGCATTTACATTTCTATAACACTTAATAGTGAACTCAGCACTCTAAGCAGCTTACAATCTGTAAGCCAATTGCCCCCAACAAACTGGGCACATCATTTTACCAACCTACGAAAGGATAGGAGGCTGAGTCAACCTTGGAGCCCTGGGATCGAACTCACAACCTTGTAGCTACAGTACTAGTGTTTAACCACTGTGCCACCAGGGTTCTTTAGAAGTCTGACAAAGCACAATTCTTTGGCAGAGAATTCTAAATATTCCTACCTAAGCTACAAATCTTTCAGATGTTCCTATATAAATTAAAGTGGAACCATTGTGTCATAATTGCATAGTGTGAAAGGGCCCCTGCACTGACTGCTGGTTCTTCTCCAGACAATAGCAATAGGAATACATTTCTATACCACTTATCAGTGAACTAGCACTCCCTGAACAGTTTACATTGTCCCAACCAGCTGGCTACTGATTTTACTGACCTATGAAAAGATATAAGGCTGAGTCGACTTTGGAGCCGTCCAGAATGGAATTTACAATGTAGTGGGTGCAGGACTAACATTTATTCACTGCACCACCAGGGTGCCATTAAATGCCATCAAGGAGGCAAAGTGACAAAAGATCTTTGGGCAGGTGATGCTTCTGCATCTATCCTACTGTTCTCAGCTACAAGGCTGCCTATTAACTTAGGATGAGTCTGCACAAAGAAAAAGAAACACTCCTGCCCCATTCCTGTACTGTAGATGATGCATGGGGCCAAAACAGGTCCGTTGTGGGTGCCACTTGTGTGGACAGCTTGTCCTCCCTGCTGATCCAGGAGCCCCAGTGGTAACCCAGGTTTTCCTTTCAGTGCAAACAAAGCCTCAGACTGCATTCTAAAGCATTAGAGAAATCCATGGGTGACAAGGCTATTCATGACTACTGATGATGGCTATTTGCTCCCTCCAATAGAGGAGACAATACACCCCTGCATGCAATTGCTAGAGAATATGATTATGGTGAGCTGTTGCATTCATGCCATACATGTAGGTTACCCAGCAGCAGCAGGATGACCACAGTAGTAAATATGGTGCTGCATTAGATAGGCCTTTGGTTTTATTTAGCAGGAGCCTTTTTTTAATGCTTGTATTTCTTTGTCACGGAAAAATGCAAAAACATTGCTTTTATATAGAAGTAGATCTTCAGATGTTACAGAATGACATCATCCACGTGACTAATTGTGCTTAAGGAGTGCCTTGCCTCAAGGCCACTTTGGTGTGAAGTTAAATTCTCAGCCGATTAAGCAGAAATTTCTTTAAAGAACAGCCGTTAGCACCATGCAACCTACTTTTTATTTTCACTTACTTTTAGTTAAAACAACACACTTTTGAGAATAAAAGGTATCAAAAATATTGTTGCTGAACTTTGAGTTTCTCTATAGGTACTTTCTAGGTCTAGAAACAAGTAGATGGAAGGGAGGAAGAATCTCTTATCTGAAATCTAACTGTAGCAATAAAGCCCATATTGACTTTTAGATTTATTTCCAAGTCTTTGAAAAGTATCTGAATGGGCATGGTTATATTGGGTCAGGAAGGACAATGGGTATGAGGATATGACAAAGAGAATATGATAATGTAATCATGCTGCATGACAGCTTTAAAGGTTTCAGAACATATCTAGGACCATTTTCCAAGGACTGACTTTGGGGCTGAACATAAGAAAAAGCCAAGGCTACAGTGCTTGTGTAGTGCTGTCTAATTCATTTCCAGCAGCAATACAGTGCGCTACTAGACAGCAACATCTTTGCCAGTTCTGCTGCTCAAGATCTTTCGAAAAGCAACTACCTAAAGCAAGTGCTCTGCTACTAGATAGTGGATAGTGGATATCTTTTATTCAGTATTTTGATTTGTGACCTTTGAAACAGAGGGAATTTATAAAATTTGCTGGTGATACCATAGGAGCATTTTTCATCGATGAAAGGATGTCTTTTAAATGATTAAGCAAACTGTAATAAAATAAACTTTTCTTTGAAAATATTATGCCCCTTTTCACACATCCAGACATTCAAGCTGGTCTGATCCAGAGCCTGCCTATGCTGTGATACTGCCACAAACAGAAGCCTGTAGCTCTAACTCTGAAAGTTACAAAAGATCACAAGACATCATTTCCCATATATTGCAAAGATATTTTAATGCCAATGGTGAGATCAGTAATGTATGAAAATCAAGGATCATAATTTTTATTTATGGAGAAACACAGGTCCTTTTTTCAGAGCGTCTTTTAAACTAATTTTAAAAGCCCAAGCAATCCAAGACATGACTAAGACTGATCTTGTTCTTTGGCAGAAGAAGTACAATCAACTATAGTTTCCAATTTGATCTGTTTATTCAGGAACCAAGAAACCCAGAAAAGTTCCTTTGGTTTTAAAATAAAATGAAATTTAAAAACTCGAATCCCAATTAGAACAGTCATTACATCAATTTGGTTAGTGAATACCTATGTAAGTTATAATGATTCAAAGGGTCTAATTTAGTTTGGAGTAACAGCCTCTTACAGCTTCTTGAAGATAAAAGAGGATTTCAGAAACAAAAGTACTCCTGTTGGTTGGAGTGGCTGCAGTTCCCAGAAAGGGACTAGGTGTTCAACCTGACTGATCAGTAGCCTGTGATGACCTTATTATGGAGCTTATTGCTTGGCATTTTAAATTGGCTCCAGACTCCTGGGCTACAGCCGGGACTCAGGATGGAAGCGGGGATTATTGCACACTAAATCACAACCAAATCACTGGCTGCCATCATCCCCAGGTCTAAGCCACACTCCTCCAGCACTTTTTAGAAGTCAGAAAGCTGGGACCCAGACTGATGGTGGCCTGCAGTTCGGCAGCAATTTAGTGTGTGATAATGCCTGCCTCCATCCCGCATCCCAGCTGCAGCCTGGGATGCTGGAGCCGATTTAAAACACCAAGCGATAAGCTCCTGTGTGTCCTCCAGGTGATTTCCTGCATGTGTCTATTTAACAAAAGGCCAGTATTGTAACATAAATTTGTTTTCAGTTCAAAGACCCAACAATGCATACAGCAAAATTACCCTAATACACCAAATCTCATCTAAACTTGGAAGCCAAGCAGGGTCAGCCCTGGTTAGCATTTAGATGCAAGGCTGCCAATAAATGCCAGGTGCTGTGGATTCAGAGTTGGCAAAACCATCTCTGAGTATTCCTTGCTGAAGAAACCCCTATGAAATTCATGGGGTTGCCATAAATTGACAGGTAACTTGAAGGTACATATACACAAACTACTGTGTCAGCGATGGAGGGGGAAGAATCAAGCTTCAGATGAAGTTTTTGTTACCATCATGTCTGGACATGTCCTTTGTTCAGAGGCATCATTAGAAGGAACAGCAGAAAGGCTGGTTTTGTCACAGAGCTGTACATGATTAAACTCTTGCAAGTGTGGGCTTCTCTTTTCACTTTAATATAGATGACAGACACACTTCAGTGAGTGGGAAAACCAATGAAGATAAAGAAACTTAATGGGCAGATGAGAGTCCCCATATCTGTAACATACTAGACCAAAAGATCAGAGAAACCAAGCAAAATAATAACATTTTATTTCAATACATTCACATTGTCCATATTTATTTGCCTCAATGACTAATTAACCTGGGGACCTTTCACATTATTATTATAGCATTTTAATTGCTGAAGCAACATTATTTTGAATCCTAGGATTTGCTGTTTAGGGAGAGGTATTTAGAAGTCTTTTCCAGAGAGCTTTAGTGCCTCACCAAACCAAAAAGCCCAGGATTCCATAGGTTGTTCATGAAAGTTAAAATAAAATCATAGTGCAATAACTGTATAGTGCGAAAAAAGCTCCAATAAACTCCAACAGCTTCAACTAAAATACCCCTTAATTAAATATATTTACTTCTCTTGTACAAAGCCTGGCTGTAGTTCCATTTAAAAGGCCAGATTAACAACCTTTTAAATTAATTTCTAGCCTGTTCAAACCAAAGGTGGGGAATGGGGATGCCCTACAATCAGAAGAAGAACATACTAAATATACTCAAGATGAAATAAAAAGATGATAGAAGCAATAGACAGAACAGTTATATAAATAGACAAAAAGTGAATGATACAAGGAATAAAAAAACCATATGAAGATGAGCCCCAAATTCTGAAAAGTGAAGTGGAAGCAGCACTCAGACAAACTGGAAAAAATAAATCACTTGGAACAAACTATATCCCAATTGAACTGCTTCAAACCACACTAACAGAATCAAAGTCCAGTGTTAACCAAAACAAGCCAACAAATATGGAAAACAAAACAGTGGCCAACAGACTGGAAATGACCAGTCTATTCCTGGAAGCCAAGATGATTAAACTGAGATTGTCATACTTTAGCCACATCATGAGAAGGCACAATGAATTAGAAAAGACAATGATGCTGGAGAAGGTAGAGGACACTGGAAAGAGAGGAAGACTGCATGCCAAATGGATAGACTCAATCAATGAGACCATGCGCCTGAGTAGAAAGGTAGAGGATGAGGGGCTTGGAGTTGTCTCATTCACCGGATCACCATGCGTTGAGACTTGAAGGCAGCCAACAACAACAACCATTTGAAGATCATGGAACTGAAAATATTATACTATGTAAAGCCTAAGCAATTGTGTTTGATTTGTGAGAAATGTAAAAGGGTGCTGCCCTTGATACACAAAAGATGCAGGCTAGGCCCATTCCACTGCTCTCCACCCTGGATTAAGTGCACCCATTATAATGATTAAACGTTCCCTTTGTCCATTCTTGGTCTTTGTCTGCATTGGGCAGGATACTCTAGGGGGCAGCCCAGATTATCCTGGCCCCTCAGCTGCCCAGATCTATACCTGTTACCTTGGCCTCCATTTCCATGCCACAGCAGCTGTCTGCACAGACACCCTGCTTGGCCACCTGCTGCTTCTCCCACAACTGCTGCAGGTATTTCACATCTGAGGTCAGAACAAGGCACCCAGTTATGGTCATATGATGGGCACCTTGTTCTGACCTAAAGCAACCTGAAGCAGCTGTAGATGCACCAGGCAGCCCAGTGGGACACTGGTGTAGCCAGCCATCATGCTGTGGAGACAGAGGACTCCAGATCTTCCTGGAGGATCAGAACAAGTAGGTACATTTTTAAAATTCATGTTAACCTTGTTGCACCCTGATTCTGGTGCAGGACATGCCAGAACTGGGTGTTGGGCTGTGTATTGTCCAAACAAGATGACACCAGAAAGGGGGGGGGGCTTTTGGCCAATGCAAACCTGGACTGAAGCATATTTACCCCTGCTTCCAGAACATGTCAATTCCAATGCTTTGATGAGTCTCCATAGAACTATAAGCAGAGGTCTATTACCAAAGCAGATTTGAGTGTGTTTTAGGGATCGGGTTTAGTAACTTGGATATTTTCTTTAAAGTGTGGACTAAAACCCAGATAGAAGGATGGGGGGCGCCTGGCATAAGGAGACTACATGTGAGAGGGATTTAGGAGTCCAAGTAGACCACAAGTTGAACATAAGTCAATAGTGTGATGTGGCAGCTAAAAAGACCGATGCAATTTTAGGCTGCATCAAGAAAAGTACAGTGTCTAGACCAAGGGAAGTAATAGTACCACTCTATTCTGTTTTTTTTTTTTTCAGACCCCACTTGGAATATTGTGTCCAGTTCTGAGCAGCACAATTCAAAAAGAATGGTGAGAAACTGGAGCGTGTCCAAAGGAGGGCGAACAAAATGGTGAAGGGTCCGGAAACTGTGCCCTATGAGGAACGACTTAGGGAGCTTGGGATGTTTAGCCTGGAGAAGAGAAGGTTAAGAGGTGATATGATAGCCCTGTTTAAAAATTTGAAGGAATGTCATATTGAGGAGGGAGCAAGCTTGTTTTCTGCTGCTCCAGAGAACAGGACCTGGAACAATGGATGCAAGCTCCAGGAAAACAGATTCCACCTCAACATTAGGAGGAACTACCTGACAGTAAGGGCTGTTTGACAGTGGAACACACTCTCTCAGAGAGTGGTAGAGTCTCCCTTCTTTGAGGTCTTTAAACAGAGGCTGGATGGCCATCTGTCTGGTATGCTTTATTTGGGAGAAATGCATGGCATGGACAGGACAGCCCATGTGGTCTCTTCCAACCCTATGATTCTATAATTCTATAAGTCACTGTCACACTGCTATAATATAGCTAGTGCTCTCACATTCTGGTCTGAAGGCATATAATACAAAAGCTAGAGAAATTGAGTATGCTCACTATTGAGATGGAAGACTGACATTGGAAGTGGGCAAAATGCGACCTGTCAGAGTTGTTTTTATGACCCTCCAGGACCCCTAGAGATATTTTTTTTAATTGCTTCAAAATGCCCTAAAATGACCCCTAATGTGGTAAAGGGCATTTCCACTACATTGGTGGGAAAGCAGAAACCAAAATATTTTGCAAAATCTTTCAAAAGCATTGTTGCCCCTAAATTCTCTAGAGAGTGGGGGGCATTTCCATTACATTTTGTCTCCTGGAGGCCTGTTAAAAAAACAGAAAGCGAATGCTCACCTCCTTTTGTGTTTTTTAAGCGACTCCTTCTGCTCCTAAAATGGCCCAGAAAATCTCCCCCATGCCCTACATGAACCTGATTGAAGGCACCAGGAGAGCCAACATCTGTTGTGGTTTGAGCATTGGACTACAACTCTGGACACCAGGATTCGATTCCTAGCTCAGCCATGAAACCCACTGGGTGACCTTTGTTAAGTTACATGCTCTCAGCCTCAAGGAAAGGCAGTGGTAAACCTCCTCTGAAATCTTGCCAAAGAACCCCCATGATAGGTTCACCTTAAGGTCTCCATAAGTCAGAAACAACTTGAAGGCACACAACACACACTTACATTTTTTAAAAGCCGAGAAAGAAAGAAATCTAGTTGCGGCTTATAAATCACTGTTGTAACTACTGAAAATGACAAAAAAACTTTTGAATACTGATTCCAGAATATGTACAGTTTGTGCTTCTATTGTTTCTCATTTGCAGTTAGAAGTGTTTCAGATGATTGCTCGTAATGAAAGTCCTTTAGGGCACTATACAAAATATGGGTGGCAAATTGAATTTGATTATTGTGCAAAGTTTTTGACGGCTCTCTGACACTCTGAATGTTCTCTGCTGTGTTATAAAATCCTCATATCAACTCTGCAGAGGGGAACATAAAGGAAACCAGGTTGTCCTTAAAGCAGTTTGCTAAATTCCTGAAGTATTTTAAAGAACATTCCTCACAGCGGTAGTGGTAAATTGGTGTGTCATCCAAGCACAGGTCATGTGAGGACTTGTGTTACAGACCTGGCAGCAAAGTGAATCTGCAACACTGAAGTAAACTATTATTTTTCAGCAGAGAGAATGAAATGCACCCAGATGTTTAAATATCCTTATCCATCTTTTTAAGTCCCTGAATTTTTATTTCTTCACGATTGAAAGCTGAAACATTCTATGATCTATCTGTTCAAAGTAAGCTTACGTGGCATTTGCTTAGAAATTAAACTCAGACCAACAGGAAGTTAGGCTTGTTTTGCAAATGTTCTTCTCTTCTGTAACTAGTAAGATGTACAAAGGAGAATAATTCCAATTGCTTTATTTACTTCTTACCAAGAGTCCATAATTTGATCTGGGAACACTTATGCCTAGCCCAACTCTAATCCAAAGATAAGTATCATATTGCAGGAGAGGAGAGGAGAAATTGTCCTCTGTCATAACACATGTCAAAGTCACCCAATAAAATAGGTTTATCAGTGGACTCAGGACTTTTACTATTCTTGTGCTTGAACTGGTCTTTTACACTGCAGAAATATAGCAGTTTCACTGCACTTTAATCGTCATGGCTCAAACCTGTAGAATCCTTGGATTTGTAGTATGGCAAGATATTCAGTCTGGTCTATCAGAGCTGTGTTGCCATACTGAACTACAAATTCCAGGATTCTGTAGGATACAGTCATAGCAGTTAAAGTGGTCTCAACTGCTTTATTTCTGTAGTGTGGACTACTTCTGGACCACCAAGGCTTTTCTTCTTGACTCATGCACAAAAGTCTAGCACTTGCAAGAGTCCCAATCAGACTGAAGGTTCAAAAAAAGAAGAAGGAAATAATAGGTTTGATATGAAATTGATGTAGCCCATATTTGCTATTGTTATTTCTATTTACTATTATAACTATTTCTTAATTTACTATTTATTTATTTATATACTTATTACTATTTACTATTACATTTGGTAGCCAAAGGTTTGATTGATAAATCCCAGCAATTAAATTTAGAGTGCAATCCCAAGGTCTGGCTATCTTTCAAATTTCCTATCCCATATCTTCTAAAATTATGATTTGCAAGAATGGACACTGGAGAGGGAAGAATTTCACATGGAGGATCATTATCTCTGCTGTCTGTGGCATTTCATCCTGGACCTGTTCTGCCATCCTTTAGCTGTTTCCTCTTCCAAGTTGATTTCTCCTTCTGTAGCCATCTCTTCCATCAGGTCATGTCATAAGAGTCTCCTATTAAACTTTTATCAATTGTTTATGAATGTATTTGGAAAATAAATCAGTAATATTGTTCATGCTTGTCTTCTTTAGTGGCCATAACTAGTTTCCCCAGTGGTGTAGATTCCTTGACCTTGAACATTTACTGGTGTTGTCCTCTAGGCACAGGTGTCCCTTGTAGATACATGTTTCAGCTGCTCATTGCCTACTCCCAGCAAGGCAGAAAAGAAGCAGAAACTAATTCAGCAACACTAGAATTCCAAAGTGCACCTGCATTTGAAGAAGGTAGAAGATCCAAGGGTTTCTTCAGAGGAAGACTGTTGTGCTACAATGTTTTGATGTGTAAATCCTTCCCGATTCTTAAATTGGGTAAAAGTTAGCAGTTGTCATAGGCTGAACACTATTTTGCAAAATTTAAGACTCTGGACGCTGAATATTAAGGAAGTAAGGGTCTCCGCTTAGAATAAAAAGTAGGATTTTTACGAGTCAGAAAGCAGAATAAGATGAGAAGAAAAGAATTTGAAAGGGAAATATTTAACTAATTAGGGGTTCAGGTAACCAGCAGGTGATGAGAAGGACTTCCAAAAAGGATAGCTGATGAACAGCAAAGAACCATCAGTCCCTCAATCCAGAGAGGGGGATGTTGTAAGAGTGTTGATTTTTACTTCATTTCTTCATCCAGTCTCAAAGATCAGCAGGCAGTTTTCACATATATACAGGATGCAGAAAAGACCATCCCTAAGAATAACAGATTCCTCAGTCTTCCTTGTTTTCTTTCCCAGAAATTCAATTGCTAGTCCCAGAGAGAATTCCCCATCTCCATTCTAAAAGCTATTCACTAAACTAAAGGAAGCCACAGCCCTCAGTTTGCAAGACATAAGCATGGCAGTTGATGACCAAGGGCTCTTGGAGGTCTCTCTCCTTAGAGTCAAAGTCAACTTGATGGCAAATAACAATAGCAGCAAAACACCTCTACTGCTACCGGTTAATCCAAATGGCAGATTATAGTTTAGCCCAGGGAACCTTTGGCCCTCCAGACATCTACTTCTCTAATCCCTCATCTTTGGCCATGCTGGTTGAGGCTGATGTGAGTTAAAGTCTAAAATATGTGGAACACTGAGTTCCTGACTTTGCAGGAACATTGTGATGGCATGGCCTGAAAGAGTGATTATCCTTGACTTCCAGTAAAACAGCATTAATTTAGCACTGGCAGAAGCTGATTCTGAACTTTGTGTTTTGATTTGATCTTGGTAAGCCTAAGAAGAAAAGAAATTCCCAAATCTCCCTGAGTATTTATTAGGCTAGCTGGGTACAAACACAAGCAGAAGCAGTGAAAATGAATGACGTAAAGGATACTACTTCAAACTGTGAGTGAGGGATTCTGATTATGAATTTTCCCCTACAGAAAAGCTTTCTGCAAAATAAAAAACAACAGCACATCAGCAAAAACAACAAACCTTCAGCATGTCAAAGAACATAATGCTACCTCTGACCTTTGTCACTTATTCTGGTTCCATGTTTTCAGGCAGTTTTTAAAACAGATAACATTTTAAAATGTGATTCATGTATCTGCAGTGATAAGTCTATTTCTGTCCCTACATTCCGCTGTATTTGTAGACTATCCAGGAACTAGATTTGTTAAGCAGGGGGGAATATGTCAGGTTGCTTTTTATCAGAATCAGTATGACCAAAGCCAATACCTAGTCCAATACAGAAAAGCAGATGCTGCATAGCAGTTTCCCCCAAAGTGCAGTGCTCATCCAGGCAGGCCTAGGGGCTTCTTTAGAAATCAATAGCTAAATTGATAACTAGAGCACTATGTTGTTGTTTTTCTGCTAGACAAAGCACATAAAATACAAAAACAAAGGGCTCTTCCAGACTGGTCAAAAGTATCACAATTTGGTGGCAATTATAGCTGGGGGGGTGGTGGTGGTTCTGATATCCTTATGGCATTCTTCCTGTCCCAGTATTTTTCTCATGAATTTCCAATATTAGCAACAACTTTAACGCCATTGTTCTCTCTCTCTGTGTGTGTGTGTGTGTGTGTGTGTTTGTTTTCTGTCCCAGGACTTCCCAATACAGGCTGGGATTAAGTGTTACACTTGTGTAGCCATTGTCTCGGTTCTCCTGCTGAGTGGTCAGTAAGGTGGTCCCACTGATGATGGTTGCGACATTTGGTTGTGACATTTGCCACAGAGGTTTTTTGCTGACCTTCATTCCCAAATTACATTTCTGGTTACCACACTGAATGTTTGTCCTGTTTCTTTTAGGACTTTATCATGCCAGCCTTGTAGTCTTGCAGCAATTGTGTTTTTGCAGCATACCAGTGACATACCTATCTGAAAACATCCATTGTCACATCTTCTGCAGTCACACTATGGTACCATTAGTTTGAAAATATTCATTTATCCCCATTCTTTGCTTCTCCTCTCCTGGTCCTCTGTTTTCCTCTCTTGCCTCATATTCCCACCCACCCCCACTCCCACTCCCACTCCCACTCCCCTGCTTTCCATAGGCTTTGCAAAATAGGTTTTTCCACACCAAAAAATATTTTATTTTTTAAAAAATCCTTTTTTTCCTCCTCTCCCAGGCCTCTCTTTTCCTGTCTTGCCTGTATCTTCCCCCCACTCCACCCTTTCCATATGCTACGGTATACAAAATGGATCTTTCAATACCCCTCCCCTTGAAAAAAAATATTGGGAGGAGAATCAGGAATGGAGGGATCTTCAGGACATGGAAGCATGCACCATACCATAGAGGTTTTCCACTGACTTTTGGTTCCCTAAATTTTCAGTTGAATGTTTTCCCCACACACACAGACGCCTTGGTTTACAGTTACAGTTTTAAAGTAGCACAGCACTGCAAGATAGAGAACATGGATACTGGAGGCAGAGCACAAGGAGTAAGTATTGAGTTCATGGAGAGGGATGGCAGTTGAAAGCTACACCCAGACAAAATCTTAACCACACTCCATGTGGGAAAAAGGGTGGTTGAAAAGAAACATGCAGATTGGGGATGGTGCTAAACTCTGCTAAACCAGCAACATATCAAGGCCAAAAAACGCCTGGTACTGTGTATTTATGACAGAACTGGGTGCAGAAGGAGAAATTACCATTGTAATCTGTGAAAGCCTGAAATAGAAAGCCCCAATATTTACAGGAACTAGTGGGCAGTCTGGAAGAGACTAAAGACATGGGAAATTGTTTTAATTCTGGTTATGAATATCTGCATTAATATCAATTTTCAGCACAATAAGCAGGAAAGAATATCAGATAGGGCTGAATCTAGTTTTCCAGTCTTCCTCCCAGTTTCAAAATGATCAATGAGATTCCAACTAACTGCAAAGCATTATAAGTCAGATCTTTTGGAAACCATACTGAATGGTTAAACCAATAGTACCTTAGCAATGTAGTGGAACCAATCTTAACACCATTTTTTGTGTTACTGTTCTCACATAGTCTGCCTAAAAAAGAAAGAAAGAAAACACTGGTTTAACTTTAAAAAAAAAAGCTGCTTGAGAAAAAATATATATTCATATTAGATATCTGGGCACAGTTGGTTAATAGGTTCAGTGGGGTTTTATATTTTTAAAAAAAACCCAAGAAACAAACCAGGGATATGCAAAGCAAACTAGTATCCAAAGTAAATGTTGTATTCTCTGTGTATAAGGCAACTTTGGAACATTGTAATCCCATGTAAACTTCCCAAAATTGCAACCCCATGCACACTTCCAAAGTTGTAATCCCATGCATGTTTACCTTGTACTTACATTGTACTTAGTGGGAGGTTTATATCTAAGTACATACAGGATTGTGATGTCAGATCTTTACATGAAAATGGACTTTCAGGAATAACTAGTTCTGAAAAATGGCAATACTTTCAATTTATTTAGATATATATGTATGTGTATGTATGTATGCCTGTATGTGTGTATTTGTTGTTGAGCACCTTCAAGTTGTTTCCGACTTATAGCAGGATTTTCTCAGACTGCATGTATGACTTGTGCAAGGTTACCCAGTGGGATTCCATGACTGATCAGGAAACTGAATCCTGGTCTTCAAAGTTGTAGTCCACTGCTCAACCTACCCCACCACACTGGCTCTCTATATGTGTGTATCTTCCATTGCAAATGTGTGTGTATCTTTCATTGTAAATAAGTAGGTGGATTCTGCTAAATTGGTTTTATGCAAATAGATGATCATGTAAAAACAGGTCACCAGGGACTTGTTTACATTTTGTTGTTCATGTTTGTGGAACAAAAGCAAGGATAATTTCATGCAGTTTTATTACACTAGTTTCTCTCAGTGAAACCAGTCACTGTGTGTATGTGCCCAATGTCATCTTCAGAGCCATTACAAGCTGAAAACCCCTGGGTCTGAATCTCTGGTGATGCCCTTGGACCATTCCTTTCCTCTTCGCCAATTACTGTCACTTCAAGGCCTTCACATCAGAGTACATGGGTAAAGACAGGAGATGAAAAGGCTTACACATGGGAGATTATGTTGCTCAAGGTTAGATTCCTCTCTCCCCTCACATTAGCATAAGTTGCACTGAAGATTTGCACATGAGGTGAGCATTTCTTTGTTTTCCTGACTTGGTAAAGAACAGCTTTACTTGCTCATATACATTTTAGGATCTTTTCCTATTAGACGTGAAGGCTAAAAGATAAATACTTGCAACTAAGGCTTCATTTGAGACAGGATACAGTGGTTTTGGTCCCTAGTTTATATTTTTATGTCATTTCTCAGAGATTGGCCAAATATGCAATATATATTTAGTGGTGTCTATCTGAAATGCTGTATAGCCTTTTAGAGAGGGGCATTTTTGTTAGCTCCTCCTGGTAGGTCCCCCCTCCCATACTTAAATAAAGAACAAGCCAGGTAATTCAAATACAAAGCCACATAAAGAAGAACACTTTCTGACTCTTCCTTTGATAGACTACCCAGGATCAGCACTAATGGGAAAAAGTTGTTCCTTCAACTAGTTTTGTGGAACAACACACTAAATTCAGCTGTGAAGAATTACCACCATAATAGTCTGAGCATAGAACTCAAATACATAGCCTCAAACTATTTAATGAGGGGACCTCAAAGTGTCTACGAGAACTATATTTTTCCATCAAATGTTCACCATTTTCATAGCAGAACTTAAAAGTTACTTTTGGGGCATGGTAGTAGGGGGAGTTTTGAAGTTGTTGTCCAAAACACTATCTTTTCCAGGTTTTGTTTCATAGTCTGCTTTGGAAGTTGAAAAGTGATCTTCTTAATGTCATACAGGTTGAATCTCCTTTATCTTGAATTCTGAAATCCAAAATACTCCAAAAACTGTTTTCATGGGTGGCTGAGATAGTGTTACCCTTGCTTTCTGATGGTTCTATGTACACAAACCTTGTTTCATGCAAAAAATTATTTAAAATATTGTGTATAAAATTACCTTCAGGTGTTTATATAAGGTGTATATGAAACACAAATGAATGTCATGTTTAGACTTCGGCCCCCTCTCCAAGATATCTCTTTATGTATATGCAAATATTCCAAAAAAAATTTAAAAATCCAAAATACTTTGGGTACCAAACATCTTTGATACAGGAGACTCAATCTGTATGAAAATCTTTGATTGTTGCCTCCTCAACTCCTAGCAAGTGAATGAAGTCCACTGGTGTGACAGTAACTGATTAACCAGGCTAAACTGAAGGGGCTTGAACTCAGGTATCCTGGGTTCATGTCTGAAGGGAAGAGAGGAAGCAGAAGTCTAGAGAACAATGGAAGGCATGTCATTGTAGGACCCTTTCATAAGTGTCCACACTAGATAGAATCATAGAGCTAGAAGACACCACAAGGGCCATCAAATACAACCCCTGCCATACAGGAAGACACAATCAAAGCACCCGGAAAGATTGCTACCCAGCCTCTGTTTAAAAACCTTCAAAGAAGGAAATTCCACCACACTTTGAGGCAACATATTTCACTGTTATAATAACTCTCATTGTCAGCACATTCTTCTTAATGTTGAAATGGAATCTCTTTTCCTGTAGTTTGAATCCGTTGCTCTGGTTTCTATTCTCTGGAGTTGCAGAAAACAAACTTGCTCCATCTTCAGTATGACATCATTTCAGACAGCTTCCTAGTCTGCTGGATGGGGAAAAAAGGAGAGAAAAGTGAGAGAGCACGACACAACAGTGTCACTTAGAGTGAGTGAACCAGAATGGCACCCACTTTTGACCACAGCCTTCTTGGACTACAAGAGATGACAGTGCAGGCTGGAGGATACTGAGAGCTGTAGTGCAAGAAAGTAATTTTTTCCAAGGTTTGATTTTGACCATGACCCTGCTTTATTTTGCCGCCAGGCCTGCTTACCATTAGCGTTCACCCTCTGACCAATGCCACACCCCTCAACAGCTACCAATGGAGCTGCCTCAAGTTACCAGCCTCCTGCCAGATCTGAGATAAAGTCTTTTAAGAGATGGAGTATTTGACTGAAACAGGGGAAGCTGCATACTTGCTTTCTTAGTGCTCATCCACGTGTTTCTATACTGCTTTTGAATGTTCTTCTTCCCAGGTTCCAGCTTCAGGATGATTTCAGGTTGCCTATCAAGATCTAGTATCCTATGATAAACCCTATCCAACCATCACAGCATCACCATCAATTGATCATTTACATCCAGACGAAATTAAAAGAGTTCTGGCCAAATAAGAATGGGGAGGATAGCTTGACTGGTAGCGGAACATGGCAGCAACAACTAAAATGAGATTGGATAAATATGATTGCAATCTTATATGCACTTATCTGGAATGCAGTGCTTGTAAAAGTAATTTTTTTGGACGACAGTCTCCAGAACCCTTCTCCAAGCACCGTGAGCATTGACCAGGCTGTCTTGGTAATTCCAGTAATTATAATCCAAAAAGTAATTTTTCTGAGAGTATGGTAGTTGTTTACATTGAGTGAGGCTTATTTCTGAGTAATGCATTGGACTGTCCAGCAAATGCAAAAAAGGAATCATTCTGTTATTACATGGACACAATATTCTCTTGAAAGTCATGTCACTTGATATTTCCAATTAGACAGAGATGCTCCCTTTGAGTAATATTGAGTTTCTTCTGCTTTGTGGTGATGAGTGATGAGGTTTCAGACTCATATATCATGACAATCAAAACAAAGGCATTTCAAAGCCCTGCTAATTATTGAAGAGCTTTTACAGAACCTTCCTGAGACACGCAGAATTGTGTTTGCTAACCAGACATGGACCTTGACAGCATGCCAACTTAGCTTACCATGATGTGGTAAAAACAAATCCAAAAGTGATAATGATGTGACATTTGTTTATTCAGATGGATGAGTGAGTTTATTCACTGATGACTCAGAGTGGCCATAGCTCCATAAGCCTCATCTTTTTACCAGCTTTGAATGCCCAACATTCCAGAGTCTTTAGCTGAGAAGCATTATGGGAAAACAGGATCACTTAAATCTAAAGTCACTGAAAACTGAATCACTGAAAACTGCCCTCTACACTTAAAAAAAATCAGTTCTAAACAAGGAAACAATGTGCTCCTTGAAATGGCTAGGAATGGTAATTTTCTTCTGAGGCAAGGTTTGTTCTTATTCTTGTTGTTGTTGTGTTCCTTCAAGTCATTTCCAGCTTTTAGCAAGCCTGAAATGACTGTATCACAGGATTTTCTGGGGCTGAGTGTGTGTGACTCACCAAGGTCACCAAGTGGGTTACCATGGCCAAGCAGGGAATCGAACCCTGATCTTCAAGGTTGCAGTACCACTACAAACCATCTGAAAATTTTAGGATTTTAGATTTTAGAAAAGGATTAGAAAGCACATTCTCAGTGAGTTTCAAAGTGTCACAGGTCCCAGGAGGTCTAAATCAGCCTCTGGCCTATGAAATTTGTGTGCATCAGCCATACATGCACAAAATGGGGAGGAGAGAAATAGAGAGCTTAAGATGAATATAAGAATTAAAAATGTTCCCAGTGACTGGCACACTGACATACAGACCTAATTTTGCATTAGTATAGAAGTAATAACAGGATCCTTGAATGAAGGAATATTCCTTAAATAAATCTTGCTATTAGGACTAGAGACTGCTAGTGTGTAGTAGTAGTTGAATCAGGATTTGCAAGATCCAAGTGCAAGTTTCCATTGAGACATAAAACTGCTAGATGACTTTAGGCAAGTCACTCTCTCACATCTTGCCCTATCTCACAAAAGATTTCATGAGAATAAAGTGGGGAAGGAGCAGTGCTATGTACATCGCTTTTGCTCACTGGAAGGAAAGTGAGATATAAGTGTAATAAATATGATTAGTGGAACTAACTTGCTGCAGAGAAATTCTCCAAGTCCATGAACACAGATAGACCAGAACTGTCAAATATAACTCTTCTTGAGTCCTGCAAATTGTTGTCACTAGTTTAGAGCTGGTGAATCATGAGACGGAAGATGGAATAACAACATACATTTTGTTAATCCCACACATTGGTATTTGAAAAGGAAATAAATGATTTGAAATGAAATGGGAGGGGGCAGGATGCAGTTTGAATAGACAGTAGGCATGCATAGGCCTTTAAAAATATTAAAATGCAAATGTTAAGAGGGTAAAAGAAGCAAATCTCACATATAAAAGGAGGGAAATGAAACTAGTAGAAAGTGAAATGGTATTACCTTTGCATCTACTATCAGTATTATTTTTCCCCTCCTTCCTGGCTGACCTTGGGAAATGTTGTAATGCTTGTTGTGTCTACCCTTTCACTCCTTTATCTACAGAAAAACAAACAAACCCAGGGACATTTTCTTTCTCAGCCTTTATGTTAATTATTCCTTTAAAGCTGACAGCATATTGGTCAAAGCAAGCATTCCATTTCCTCTTTTCCAAGTTCGCTAAGTTCAGACACACAGCTGTATTTGGCAAGTGTGGACTCTGAGGACTGAATCTCTCTCCCACTTTTCTCACCCCAGTTCAATGTCCGTAAGCAGGGGAAGGCAGAATTTATACCACCATGCCAGGTTGATTCATTACTCTAGTATAACTGCTGGAATAAGTTTGAATGTAAAAATGCTACTTCCTAGCATGCACTCTGATTTTTTTAAAGTGTGGTTTACAGTTTAATCTGAAAGTCTCAATATAAATTCTAAGTGATTGGTGTTATTGTCAGTAATTGGCTTTGTTTTTCCAAAATTCCCCCCCCCCCCCCATATTCATTGGCAGGGAATCATGCAACTTTCCAGATGTTGTTGGACTGCAAGGTCCAGCAGTCCTAGCCAGTACAGTAAGTGGTGAAAAATTCTGGGAGTTGCAGTCCAACAAATATCTGGATGACTGCATGATCTCCGCCCCTGATTTACAATGAAATGTTCTTCATTAAGCAGATCCAGGCATTTAAATTATAAAACAAGATTGCCATGGAAAAGTGATTTCATGTCTTTTCTTCCTTTCCCCAGAGTGAAGTACTGTATTTCCTTGTTAGATGCAGTATGGGAGTAATAAAGATTACAGTGGTTTCTATTGCAGGGCAAAACCCATATTTTTATGTACAGCAGCTGCCTTTGAAACTATCCTGCAAACATAGGTGCCAACATTTACAGGCTAGAAGAGGTTACTGCCTATAAACTACCTTAAAACTACAATTCATATTATACACAGCTTTCATTAATTTACTTAAAATGTGAGGTCCATAAAAAGAAGCAACCACTGACAAGTGCTTAGATCTTAGATCAGTAGCCAAGGGCTGAGAAAAGTAATAGTGATCAAGATGAGAAAAGTTTAAGTCTGTTGGATTTTAGGCAGCATCTTGAACTGGGAATGGTTGGGACACTATTTTCTGTTCTGCTCTAGACAACAAAAAGTTGTGTTGATCATCTCAGTCCTCAGATCTGTAATTATGTACTCAGCAATATTTTGCCATGTTCTCCTTTCTACTATTTTTGTGATCATTACACACCCTCCAACAGTCCAAAACGGGCAAACACAGTCTCAATTGATCCTGTGTTGTCCAACTTTATCAGCTGATTTTAAAATGTCCCAGATTTTCTCTCCTAATTTCTCACTTTTTGTCTTCAGTTTACTTCATTTTCTACAAACTCAATTCAGTTTGAGTTTGCTTTAAATTTACTCAGCTGGAGGAGAGGAGAGAAGATGGAAGAATCCTGCCCTCCCCGGTAGGTCCAGGCAAAAGCAAACTGTTGCAGCCACCCCTAGCTTGTGTGTTCCTCCTCCTTAATAACTATTGCCACATGTGTCCCAGTTTTTAACTGCAAAATGTTGGAGGGTCTGTCATAGGAAGGCTGTTCTACGAATGCAGCTCCGATTATCCCTTCAGTCAGTGTGACTTTCAGGACACTCTGCAGTGATACTGTCCTGGCAAACTTTTATTTCATTGTGTAAATATTTCATGAGAGAGGACTCAAGCTTTCTAGTTGCCACTTCCTGAAGACCTAAATGTATACCACTAAAAATACTGTGTGTCCTTTAATTGCCAAGACCCCAAGATAATAACAGATATATTTCCAAACTACAGCTCCATAATCCCTCATCATTGGTCATGCTGCCTGTGGCTGATAGGAGTTGGACTCCAATGTTCAGTGAGACACCATTCTTCCACCCCAGCACAGAGCTTAAAACAACTGAAGTCCATATGAGACTGAACAGTCAGTTTACTACTACAGCACAATATATAAATGAACCAATGCACTTTAAAAATCAGTACCAGTCTTAAAAGACTTTCAGTACAGAAAACTTGTCATATACAGACTAACAGAGTGAAAAGATATATAAGGGTAAAGGCAATTTAAATCAGGAAACCTGAAACTGTCTTGAAATGTGGATATATTGAAGGAGCTTGGAAAACTGCTTTAGCAAACAGAACTGAAATGTGGGTGCAGGAACTAAACTTATTTTTGCAAGTGGTTCAGCATGCTGGATACCCATTCATCACATAGATGCAATTTGTTCTGTCAAGCTAGGTTTTTCTCAGATTTTCTCAGGGCCTATTTTCAAGTGCATCATTTGTATGTGTTTTATTAATGATTTTTGTTTGCCCCCCCCCCAAATGTACACATTTTCAAGTGATCTTATATTTAATACAGCATTTTGCACACACTTTGAACCCCTAATACACTTTTTAACAATGAATGGATTTTGTGTGCGTTTTTAAAAAGATTTCGTGATTGTGGTGTTTGTGTCATTATTGGTTTTTGTTTTGTTTTGGGTTTTGCAGTGTTGAAAGTGGAGAGATTTTGATGACAACCTGTATTTTGCTTTGTTCAGGAAGTAAAAGGTGGCAAAAGTAAAAGGTATGCTTTGAAATATAAACTGTAGGCTTTGTCACAAGAGACAATCAAATCACAATTACAGCAGGATAATAGCATCTTTGGCTGGGACTTATCACACTTTGTTGTTCCTCTTCTGTTGTTCTCCTCCTAGAAGACTGTCTTGAAAGTGTTTTATTAACCCAAAGAATCCATCAATGACCTTCTTTCCTGTTCCTGTTCTGCTAAAATTTCCAGGCCAAAAAGTCAGTTGCACTTTATACCAATTTTGGGTGGTGCTTAGCTGGTGAACTGTGATCAGGTGAAAAGAAGAAAGAGTGGAAATTTCAATATGATTTCCTTTCAGTTGGCAAAGTAACTGAGAAACATTTAGTCTCTTTTTTCTCTAGGAAAAAAAATCCATTGGCAAATAACTGTTCCCTTCTTTCAACTGGGGTTTGTCAAAGAAGCCAAGAAGCCAACATTTTGCTCACAGCCTCCATTGCTTCCTTTTCCAGCCAGTTCTGGAGCGTTTCTCTCATTCACTCACTCACTCACACACACACCTGGAAATGGAAATAGAAAAGTGTCTTATGGTTTTAAAAAAGCATTAGTTCATTAACTCTGTTTTGCTTGTTCTTATTGCTTAGATCTTCAGGTTCGATTAATTGCTGGCAGATGAAATCCAGCACCTGCTTTAGTCTGATCTATCCGATATAGTAAGGTCCCCACAACAAGGAAAAAGGGGCATTTAAAACATAAGACAATTTTCATTTATATTTTAGTGAGGGGATCTGTGTGTATGTGTGCATGTGTGCATGCATACCGAACTAATAAAAGGAGCAAGGAAGAAATCTTGGGGGAGGTTCTGTGTTGAATAAGCTTTTAATACAAACTGAGGTTCCAGGTGGTGGAAGGAGAAGAGTCCTGATTGCATAGTGCTTTTAGGGGAAAAAACAACAGTATTTTAGATACTGGAGAAGAGCATGATGTGATAAAAGTCCTGAGTGAATTTCTCATCTATCTTTGAAATCAGACATAACTTTGGTAAGCATGGATTACAGAGTGCTACAAGCAACTCTGCACTGTCATTATTGGTGGAGAAGTGACGACATTAACCAGCAGCAGTACTGGAGCCACCCTGGGAAGTTCAGCCAGGGCCCATGGTCCTGCTGCATACACTTCAGCTAGCATGGTCTGCTCTTGTCTTAATCAATAGATTAAACCCAGATCAGTGAAGACAACTGCCTATCATGTCTTGGTCACAGAAACACCATCTACAGAGGTTCTTTTATGAGGCAATTCTGGTTTTGTTTCCAGGTTAGCACTACCTTGGACTGAAAATGCATCTCATGTTTTCACAGAAATGACTCTGAGAGGACTCCTCACAGACCACTAAAACATCTATTATTATGTCTTAATAGCACTATAAAAGTGACAGCTTTTCTAAAAGGGCAATGCAGACAAGAGCTTAGGAACAAGAATGAAATATGAGAAAGTATACTCTCTCCCAAGCACTATATCATTAAAACAGTGAAGAAATGCCTGCAGATATTTGTACTTCTCTATAACTCAGTGAATTCATCCCATCAAGATTAATAATGTTTTCAAAGTCCAGAAGCAATGGCTTATCAAAGTTCTTGTACAATAATTGATTGCTAGTAAATGTATTTGTCATGTCACCAGCAAAAACTAAACCATGTCAGATTCACAGACATTGGTGCATGGTAGGGGGGAAGGAACTGCAAAAAGAAAAGAAAGATGAAATATATTGAGTACCATTTGGTCTCTGTGTGTGTGTGTGCTTTCAAGTTGTTTCTGACTTATGTTAACTCTAAGGCCAGCGTACTGGTTTTGTTGTTGTTGTTGTTGTTTTTGAAAAATTTCTTCAGAGGGGGTTTGCCATTGCCATCCTATGGGACGGAGAGAGTGTGACCTGCCCAAGGTCATCCAGTGGGTTTCCATCACTAAACCAGGATTAAACCAGGGGTACTGATAATTATTATCCTCTTCTCACAGATCTGAATGGCTTTAAGAATGACTTCAGAGGCAACATAACTTTGTTTTCACAAAATTCTGTGTAGTGTTTTTAGTATAAAATGGAGGATATTTAACCCACAGCTGGTGCCTTCCAGATGTGCTGGATCATCTATACATGGGGCTTTCCAAATGCATTGGACTACAATTATTATTATCCACAGCCAGCATAGCCATTTGGAAGGGACCAGATTGGGCAAGGCTAGATCATTTTATAAAAATGAACAGAATGAAAAGCCAAAACAAAACAAAAAATCTTTTAAAGAATTGCTAGGTTGGTCCAAAATCATATCACTGGAACACAGGCACATAAGGTGGTCTCCTGCTTCATGATTATTTTGGTGAACCGCACCAAATAGTCAAAATGGAACTAGTACCAAGTCTGGAAAATGGTCTTGTTCTATGTTTGTAACGCAGGTGAAATATCAGTTGGAATTTCCAGATTTTTCTTTTAAGCAGCTGTTGTTTATTCAATTTGTGTAAGGTTTATAAATGTCTTTATCAGTAAAGTAGCTGAGTTACTTTCTAGTGAGAGTCATCGCAGCATATTTCTTCATGGCAGAATTGATCCTCAGGAGCTACCATTTCACCCAAATTCTCAGCAGATATATTTTGCTGCTGGGAGGCAGAACGTGAAAGTGCATTCACTGCAGATGTGAATACTATAGTTATCAGTGTGTAGATAGATCTTTGAATTTTACCACTGTCTACTCTTTCATACGAGGCTAAATTGGAAGTATAATTTAAGGTCAATTCGAATGCAATCATGGGTTTTATGTTATTGCAAATTAACTCTTCGCACGCAAATTCGGGCAAGAGGGAAGCCAATTCGAATGCAATCATGGGTTTTACTTTATTGCGAATTAAAGCTTCGCATGCAAATTCGGGCAGGAGGGGGTTATTTTCGGGTAATGGGAAGTAATTCCGAATGGAGCAGGGGTTCATGTAAAAATTCGCTAAACAAGCGAATTTACATGAATCCGCATTGGCTCCATTCGGAGTTGGGAGAAATTCCTCCCGTTTGAAAGAGTCCACAGTTGATCAGTGTGGGCAGAGGGAGCCCATGGACTGCATACAGTCCCAATGCTATTTTTGCAACCAGTGGTAACTTCTGGAGGTGCCTCATGCCAAAAAATAAATAAATAAAATGATTTTAAACAATGATGAATTTTCAAGGCACAACAGGCATTATTCTGAAAAAACATTTTAAAACATGGAGCAAGAATTGTTTCTGGCCACAGAGAGGTTTTCTGGAAAAGCAAAAGAAATTGTCTCCTTTGACATTTTAAGTGGTCCATTCATGACGTACAATATTATGGCAATGTTGGGGAATGTATTGTATCATACCCATAATATCAGTAGTGTCAAGCAATACAACCTGTTTCCTCATGCTTTTTTTTCTTTTCATGACCTGCAAATTTGTTTTAAACTTAACAACCTAATTTAGTTAGCTGATTTGTACTGAAACATTACAAATGGAGATAAAGGATCTGGAAACTGTGGTACATGCTTTGGTCACCTCACGTTTAGATTACTGCAATGCGCTCTACATAGGGCTGCCCTTGTGCTTAACCTGGAAACTTCAACTGGTTCAGAATATGGCAGCCAGACTAATCACTGGGGCATCTAGGAGAGAGCATATAACACCAGTGCTTAAGTCTCTCCACTGGCTGCCAATCAGTTTCTGGGCACAGTACAAGGTGCTGGTTTTGACCTTTAAAGCCCTTCGTGGCTTGGGTCCATCCTATCTTAGGGACCGCCTCTTCCCATATGAGCCCCCTTGTACACTTCGGTCATCCGGGAGGAATCTGCTTCAACCTATAAAAACTCTGGGAGGAACCTATTACAACCTAAGAAAACTAGGTTGGCACAGACCTCCCAGAGGGCCTTTTCTGTTGTCGCTCCCAGGCTATGGAATGGCCTGCCGGATGAGATGCGCCTTATTACAACCCTGGACAGCTTCAAGAAGGCCGCCAAGATGCACCTCTTCCGGCAGGTCTTCCCAGACAAGGATTAACCTTTCTGCCAACTACTGTCCCTCTTGCCTCTTCCAATGGGATATCTGATATTGTCAAAGCCACCCATCATTTTTAATTAGAGCTTTCCAATGTTTTAATATTTTAATTGTAATGGCTCTGTTTTAGTATTTTTAAATCTTATCGTAGTTTATTTTTAAGAGGTGGGAGGGGAAATTGAATTGTTATATTTTAATTGTAATTGCTTTTAAATGTTGTACCCCACCCCGATTGCTTACCCAGAGGGGCGGGATATAAATAAATATATTATTATTATTATTATTATTATTATTATTATTACATTATAATCTGATTCTTTTATCAAGCTGCATTATTCTTCTTTCTTTGCCTCAGTTCCTATGTGCTATTGTTTAGGAAGCATTTGTTGATATATATAGGTTGCTAGGTGTTTCCTCTCTGTGAGTGTAATGCAAACAATTTCTGTGTTTTCCTCCTTTCCTCTCTCCTAAAGCCAAACCAGTATGTGTAACAGTTGTCATTTGGATTTGTCAGCTTCTCCAGTCCCTTTCAAAAACCAAAAAGATACCTTTTAGTTACCTTGAAGGAATGTCTACTGTGAAGCAACAAGGAAAGATATGGTTAAGAGACATTGCTGTGAAATATCCATAGTTGTGAATGTCCAGGACTGGCTTTCTTCCATTTGTATAGGATTTGAGGTGCTTCTAACAATAAGGTTTTTATTGTGAAATCACCCAGACCCATTTGCAGAATGTTCATGGCATCCTGAGAATGTTGTCTTCCATTTGTAACCGTCTCATTGTTTCTCCCATTTTTTTCCTTACCATATAAAATTCATTGAGAAAGAAAGATGGAATCATTGCATGCTGCCTTTTAACTGGCAAAACCAGAAACCCTCTACCTGAGAGCACCTTCAAAAGGTACTGAAGCCCATCCTGTCAAGTCAAGCCAAAACAACTTGTGACCATCATAGAGCAGAGAATACATAATGAGCTGCCCACACTCACTATCTCTTATTATGGTTTTTGTTAGTCTTGTGAGACTGTAAGATTTAAGGTAAAAAATTAACTTTGTCGATTTGGCCTCTGTAACAAATGCAGTATTTGGTACATTTCCAGGCCCCACCTCCATGTTTTAGTCATGTTTGGTTAATCATGCAACATGCGTCCAGCCATTGCTCCATTTTAGAGTTAGGACTGGGATTTTGTCTCAAAGACATGGTTTTGTTTCAGGACTTTCACCTTCTTGCAATGCTGTTAAAACATTGCAGTTCTCCCACACCTAGCAGGATTACTCCTACAGGACACATGGAACCCAGTTGTGCATTACAAGTGTCGGAGGCTCCCAGTGAGACTGTGCCTGCAGTATAAGTCAAGACAGAAAATACAACACCTCATTGTGTCCCCATCCTTTCTGTTTGGCTTTTAGAAGATAAAAGCTCCACTTCTCAATAAGAATATGAACACTTACAGTTCTTTACAAAAGGAGTGGAAAGCACCAGAAAACACTTTCTCTTTCTTCCTTCATTCCTTCATCTACATCTCTAAAGTGAATACAGTATAGGCATTACTCTTGGGAGCACAATTTCCAGAATCCCCCAGCCAGCACGGGCACTGGCTATGCTGGCTCTAGGATTATGGAAGCTGTACTCCAATACACTCCAAAAAGTTACTTTCCCAAGTGCTAATTTTTCAAACCTGTGAACAGGCTACTAATTTGCAATAAAGAATCTCCCTTGTTACAGGGGGAAGATTTCACATTGTTTCCAGTCGAAAACGAGGAGTATTGCCTCCTTGAGTATTGCGCCAATATGAAATGTTAGGCGTTATTATCTTGATACACTCTTGAGACTATTAAAATGGAAGTTCCCACTTAAGAAGTTATCAAGTGATAGCTGCATTTCTTCTGTGTAAAACAGAATGTATGAAGGCCCCCTGATGATATTGAAACACTCAGCTCCTGACAACTGGAAAATTATAAATGGTTTCTGTGTTCCTTCTAGTCATTTCTGACTTATAGTGACCCTATCACGGGGTTTTCTTGGCAAGATTTGTTCGGGGTGTGTGTGTGCGTGAGGGTTTCCATGGCCAAGCAGCGATTGAAGCCCTGGGCTCCAGAGTCAAAGTCTATCGCTCAAACCACTACAGCATACTGTGTCTCTAAGATTATAGATATTCCATTGCAAAACCAAAATCTCTGATATACCAAAGAGCATTGATGATATTCCTTTCCAAACTCTGTATGGATCTTCCATCCTTTGTCTACTAGAAGATGACAATAATTAGTACATTTGTTGTTGTTGCATGAGTGCTTTCAAGTTGTGTCTAACATATGGCAACCCTATAATAGGGTTTTCATGGCAAGTTTGCTAAATGGAATTATTTTCTGTAGGGTTTTCGTTCTATGTAGCTGTGTTCCAGAAGAGTTTATTCGTGATGTTTTGTGAGCACCTGTGGCTGGCATCTTCAGAAAAGGCATTCTCTGAAGATGCCAGCCACAGATGCTGGCAAAACATCACAAATAAACTCTTCCAGAACATGGACATGTAGCCCGAAAAATCCACAAAAAACTATAGATGCCGACCATGAAAGCCTTCGATTTTACATATATGGAATTAAATTTTTTTCCACATCTTTTGACTAAACTCTGCTAGAAAGTTTGCTCTGGAGTGAAGGATAAAAGTTGGGACTTCTATTTTCTTTCTCTATTCTTTACATTTTCTATTCTCAATTTCTTGCCTGTCTTGGCTGAGACGGCTGTTTTCCCCTCTCTTTCTTCACCAAAAACACACCCTTATCACCCACTCTCTGTACAATAATCTTGTGCTGGAATAAGACTTTCAGCACTTGAACATTTATTTATTCCCACAATAAGGGCATTTTTGTTTTGATTTATTAAGCGCTTGTTTTATAAGAAACAAGATCTCCCCCTTGACCTTTCGTTTGCCCTCTTTCGAAAGGGAGAGGCCATACCCAAATAACACTAAGAGATAAATTATAATTTTCCAAACTTGTCATGAGGTAAACAAATTTCCCTCTGAGGCTGTATCCTCACTGCAGAAATAATTCGATTTGACACCGCTTTAACTGCCACGGCTCCATGCTACGGCATTCTGGTGCCACAACGAACTATAGTTCCCAGAATGCCATAGCATGGAGCCGTGGCAGTTAAAGCGGTGTCAAACTGGATTGTTACTACAGTGAGCATGCAGCCTGAGTTTCAGAAGGAGGTTTCAGTAAATTATTTACAAATAATCCCTTAAAGGATAAATTGTATGGCCTTGCTTTGAGGGGATTTCCTGTCAGTGTGCTTTTAAAAAAGAAAGGAAAAATATGGATAATAAAGGACCTCTCCTAAGAAGAGTTAGATTTCAGGAAGCTTCCTTCATTTTTATTTATGTATTTTTATTTACAATTACAAAACATTCTGACAGAACAATGTATCTGGTACAACAAGAACAAGTCATATGCGTGTGGCAAAACTGCAACTGTATGAGACACAAAATGAAAAAGTTTAAAATAAAATAAAATAATTTAAAAAGGTTAGAGCATAAATTATCAAAACACAGTTGATGATGTATTATTTTTAATTTATTTATCTGCCTTTCTGTCCCCCATTTCTGTCCAGGAGGAATTTCCAAAACGTCCTCCATTTTGAGCATGGCTAGGAAGCATGAATTTCTATAACTTTATAGCTTTTCTTTGGCCATGTCCTACTTGTTTCTTGAATGTCTTCCACTTTTTAGCAGGACTAAACAGCATGGATTCACATTGCTATGAGTGAGTGTAGCTCAGGGTGACCAGGTGTCCTCCTTTTCCAGGACCTGTCCTCCATTTCACCCTTCTGTCCAGGAGTAACTTCCAAATCTCCTCCATCTGGAGCAGGATGAAGAAGCTTGACTTTACATGAGTGTGTTTTTGAGCTTTTATTTGGTAACGTCCTACATTTTTCTTGAAGGCCCACTATTTTGTGGTATCTTGTCCTTTATAGTTAGGACATCTGGTCATCCTGGTTCAGGAGGAATTCCAAAATGTCCTCCATTTGGAGCAGGACTAAGCAGCATGAATTTATATTTCTTGAGTGTTTTTATGAGCTTTTATTTGCTCATGTCCTACATTTTTCTCAAAGGTCTTACATTTCACCTTTCTGTCCAAGAGGAATTCCCAAATGCCTACCATTTGGAGCCAGGACTAAGCAGTATGAATTTACATGTCTATGAATTTTTTGAGTCATGCCCTCCATTTTACTTGAATGTCCTCCAATTCTCCTCCAGGAGAAATTTCCAAACATCCTTCATTTGGAGCAGCACCAAGAAGCATGGTTTTACATTTGAGTTCTGTTTAGTTCAGGTACCACCTGTCATCCTTTTCTAGGACGTGTCCTCCATTTCCCCCTTCCGTCCAGGAGGAATCCCCAAATATCAGAATGGCAACCTGTCCTCCTTTCCCAGGACCTGTCCTCCATTTCCCCCTTCCCTCCAGGAGGAATGCCTTAGGTGTCCTCCTTTCCCAGGACACTCCCTCCATTTCCCCTTCTCTCCAGGAGGAATCCCCCCCAATGTCAGGGTGACCAGGTGTCCTCCTTTCCCAGGACACGTCCTCCATTTCCCTCCAGGAAGAATTCCCCTAATATCAGATTGACCAGGTGTCCTCCTTTTCCAAGACCTGTCCTCCATTCCCCTTTTCCTCCATGAAGAATCCCCCAATGTCAGGGTGACCAGGTGTCCTCCTTTCCCAGGACACATCCTCCATTTCCCTCCAGGAGGAATGGCTGAGCAGGCGTCCTCCTTCTTCCCCAGGCCCTGTCCTCCATTTCCTCCTCCCTTCTCCATTTTGTGGAGGAGGGTCCTCCTCCCTTCCTTGGGAGGGAGAGAGGGAGGTTTCCTTTTTGAGGGGGTGGAGAAGAAGGGAAGCAAAAGAAAAGCAAAAGAAGAAGAGAAGGAGGAGGAAGAAGAAAAAAGGGGGGAAAGGGTTGGGGTTTTGCCCCCTCCTTTGGCTTTGGGGGCGGTTGTTTGTTCCTGTGACCTCCGAAGGGGAGGAGAAAGAAAGAGAGAGAAGAGGAGGAGGAGGAGGAGTGAAAGAGAAAAGAAAGAAAGGGAAAAAAAGAAGAAGAGAAAGAAGGGAAGGAGGAGGAGGAGGCCTCCCTCCTCCTCCTGCTCTTCTCCAGCCTTTCCTTTCCTTCCTTGGAAGGCACCGGGGGGTGATGCGTTTGGTTCCCCTGGAGAAAGGAGGCCTGGAAGAAGGGAAGGAGAAAGAGAAGGAGAAGGAGGAGAAGAAGAAAGGGAGGCTGAGGGCTTGGAGGGGACGGATGCCTAGCCCTCGGAGCCTGGAGGGTCCCTCCTTTGCTGCTGCTGCAGGTTCCAGGGAGGGATGGAGGGGAGGGGGAGAAGCAGACCCAGCAGCCCTGAGATGAGGATGAGGATGGGGATGATGGTGGGGATGGTCTCTCGCCCTCCTCCTCTTCCTCTTCCTCCTCCCCACCAGCGGCCATGATGTTAGCCACCACCACCACCAGGAAGCCTCCTCCTCCTCCTCCTTCTGCCGCCGGAGGAGCCTCGGCCTCGGCCTCTGGAGGTAAGCACCCCCCCCCCATGTCCTACATTGCTGGTCTCCAAAGGTTGGAGGGTGGGGGGGGTGGTTTCCCCCTAAACCTCCCTCCCTTCCAAGAAGCATGGCTTGATTATGGGCAGATAGTTCAGGCATAATGATGATGATGATATATCCCTGGGTTTGTTTTTGTTGGTTTGTTTGTTTGGAGGTTTTCTCTTGCAATGTCCTCCTTTTTTGCCTCCACACCGTCCTACATTGTGTCTCCCCCCCCCCTCCACACACACACACATCTCCATTCTGGACAAGACTGAGGTGTATGGATTTGTGGGCAGTTGTTTCAAGATTAATAATACCCTAGGAATGGGTGTGTGTGTGTGTATGTGTGTGTGTGTGTGTATATATATATATATATATATATACATATAATATAAAATATCTATCTATCTATCTAATACAAAATATATAAAATAAAAATATTATATATATATATATATATATAATATTTTTATTTTATATATATTTGTATTATATAGATATATAATCCCTTTTCCGGGGAATCAATATATGTGTGTGTGTGTGTGTGTGTACATATATATAATATATAATTTAAAATATATATCATATAATATATATATATATATATATATATATAATGTAATATAATATATAAAATAAAATATATTATATATATACACACACTCACACACACACACATATATATACAGAAGATATATAATATAAATCTAATATAAAATATATATAATATAATAGAGAGAGAGAGAGAGAGAGAGAATGATATAATACAAAATACATAAAATAACATATAATATCTCCACACACACAAATATGTATGTATGTATGTATGTATATGTCCGTCTGTATTTGTATTGGAGCTCTTCCCTTGCCATGCCCTCCCTCATTCTTCCTCCCCATCCATCCATCTTCCACACTGGAGGACTAAACCCCTTCCATCCTGACCCCTTTTTGGCTGAAGGAGGCAAGCTGGGCCAGCAATGTGTACCTCCTCCATTTTGGGGGCAGGACTAAGAGTCACAACATCATTAAGCCAGACGTATTGTGTTTCCCTTTGGCATTTGGGTTACTATTATTATTATCATTATTATTAGCCCCCCCCCCTTGCATTTTGGCCATCCAGCCCTCCAAAACAAGGCCCTCCATTTTGAGGAGGGTTAAAGATTAAAGGATTTGAAATTTGAAAGGTCTAGGAGTGTTTCTGGAGCTGTTTTCTCAATGTCGGAGCAGATGACAGTGATCTTCCACATTGGATGGGTAATGTTGGTTTGGTCCCGCTTTAAGTGAGGGGGCTGAGGGCTATGGAATTCCCAGAATTCCATAGCCTTCAGCCCCCTCACTTAAAGCGGGACCAAATCAACATCACCCATCCAATGTGGATGCAACACAATTGCTCTGCTGCAAGTCCAGCCAAAGCCTTCTCCGACCTTTGCTTTTGTTCTCCTTCTCCTCTTCTTCCCTTTTTCCTCCACAGGCAGCCGAGGAGGAGGAGGTGAAGCCATCCGCCAGTGCCAGCCTTCTTCCCCGGGCATGATCTCCCGGACTGGACCCGGAGGAGGAGGAGGAGGACCGCCGCCTTCCCCCATCGTCGCTTTGCCCCCTCTCAACCCCACCGCCTCGGCCCCCCACACGGTGAGAAGAAGACCAGGGCTTGTTGTTGTGGTTGTTTCCACTTTGTGGCCTTCGTTTAATCCTGCTCCATTCTTGCTTCAGTGCCATGATGCGACTTTACTCAGGTTTGCATTTGCTGTGGCCGTTAGGGAGCTGGGGATGTTTAGCCTGGAGAAGAGAAGGTTAAGAGGTGATGTGATCGCCCTGTTGAAGGGATGTCACGTTGAGGAGGGAGCAAGCTTGTTTTCTGCTGCTCCAGAGAACAGGACCCGGAACAATGGATGCAAATTGCAGGAAAAGAGATTCCACTTCAACATTAGGAGGAACTTCCTGACATTGAGCTGTTCAACAGTGGAACACACTCCTTTAGAGAGTGGTGGAGTCTCCTTCCTTAGAGATCTTTAAGCAGAGGCTGGATGGCCATCTGTCGGGGATGCTTTGATGGAGAGTTCCTGCATGGCAGGGGGTTGGACTGGATGGCCCTTGTGGTCCCTTCCAACTCTATATGATTCTATTATCAGTAGTGCCACACTCGCTGTCTCTTTAAAAAGGGGGGTCTTTGGAAGGGTTTTATGGTCCCTGCAGTGCCATGGCTGGGACCCTTCCATCCTCTCCATCCCAAAAAGACTGTGCCAAAAGGCACCCTCCCAACTCCAAGGCTGCAAAAGAGCCTCCCCATGCCTTCCTCTGGGCTGTGCTCCTCCTCCTTGGTATTAATAGCAACCCATGTGCAAAGGTAAGGTCAGGCTGCCAGCCAGCCTGTCTGAGTGGGATGGAGGCAGGAGCCTTGGAAGGCCACCCTTGCTGGCTGTCTGACTGACTGACTATGGAAGAGCCCCTTTAGGAGTGCTCCACCGCCAGCATGGCTCAGCACGTCCTTGTCCTCTTTCCAGTCTGGTTTCAACAGGTATTCTGGGGGAAAGGAACAAGGGAGAAGCTATATTTTTTTTTTTGAGTCATTTTTGGAGTCTGGAAGGAGCAGGCAAGCCAGGTTACCTGTGTGCTGCATGAGTGTTGTTGTTGTGTGCCTTCAAGTCATTTCAGTCTTACAGAGTCCATCCACGCTGCAGAAATAATGTGGTTGGACACCGCTTTAACTGCAAGGGCTCAATGCTATGGAACCGGAGGTGCCACAACAAACTACAATTCCCACAATTCCATAGCATTGAGCCCTTGCAGTTAAAGCGGTGTCCAACCACATTATTTCTGCAGCGTGGATGCAGCCTCTTTGACCCTAAGGTAACTTTCTCCTGGGATTTTCTTGGCCAGGTTTGCTCCAAGGCTGAGAGTGTGTGACGTGCCCAAGGTCACCCAGTGGGTTTCAGAGCCGAGCAGGGAATCAAACCCTGATCTCCAGAGTCCTAGCCCAAAACTCGCACCACGCTGTAGGAGTGATGCAAGCGTGTGTGTGTGTTTTTTCCTCATATAGCTGCCACCTCTGCCGGTGGCTGGGGGATTGCTTCTCAGCCTGTCCGTCCCTGAAGCTGGGTGTTGTGTGTTTGTAGGACTCTGGATATTAAATTGTGAGGCTCCTGCAAGCTTTCACTGCTGTGTGTAATACCCAGCTGGGAACTAGACAGGACATGAAAGAAAGGTCCTTGCGGTCCTGGCTGAGAAGCCAGGGCTGATTGGAGTACCTTGTTTTTTGCAGTTCTCTTCCCCTTAATAACACTTAAGTACAGTGCATGCAATGGGGGATGAGGAGTGTTTCTGGAGGAGAAACCGCTTTGAAAGCGTGGTTAGTCATTTTGTGGCGCAAGGGTGGCTTCCCCTCTAAGAGCTGAGAAGTCAGGGTTTGTCTTCCCAGTTGTTAGACCTGTTCGCACCTGATGAGCCATTTCCAGTGGGAACACCAGGAGACAGTGAAGTAGGCTGGAGAGTGACACTGTCCTTCTAGACACCGTTTAACCAGGGAAACAGGTGTTAGCCGGTAGCATTATTTGCAGGGCTGTGGTTTCTCACATAATCTTCCAGTTGTGGCTAATCTGCTACAAGGGATGGAACTTCTCAGGCATGATGATCTATTTATGGCAGTGGAGAAAAGATAGAGCTGACTCTATGGCTATGTGGACAGAAACTAGATGTGTTAAGATGTTGTGCATTGTTTTCAACCTTTGCATTAAACCTGGGGGCAAACTTTAATGTGCAGTTCCCTGAAATGATCCTCTATGTTTCTTTAAAGCATCAGCTGGATGTTTTGGATGCCCATAAATTAAATCTGATAAATCTATGCTGGAAAGTAAAAGAAGTCCTAGGATCTAAAAGACATCCCACTTGCCAACAAATGACAGGTCCTTGTTTTATAATCTCCAGTCCCCTGTTCTCGGATGGATTTGGTGACATTCTGAATATGTTTAGGAGCATTCCTCTTTCTAGCTTACATGTTTTGAAACTGATCACTAGTACTAAAAATCAGTTTTAGAGTCAAGCCTAGCAAAGCTGTGGATCAAATTAGGATTATGCTGAATGGGAGATATTGTCTGCAGTTGGATATCAGCATTGGATGAGATTCCAGCGTTGCGATAACATTAGAAGTTACTAATAACATTAGAAGTTTTTAAATTTTGGAAATGGGTAATCTTGACATGCGCACATTGTATCAAGTAGGATACATGCATGTGGTGTGTTAGCTACAGATATAGGAAAATGATGTAGATTGTAGCAAAACAGTGGCCATGCAAAAATGCCCACGTTGACACTAATATGTTGTACACTCATAGTGTGAGTAAACTTGTGCCCATGAAAGGCTATTTAAAACTAGGTGTTCTAACTAGGCCAAAACATTCCAGATTCATACTATGTTTCTGAGGTTAAAAAGATAAATATATAGTCTACACTTTGAACTCACTATCCCCCTTGATTTCTTCCACTGGTTTTGTAACTGTCCATCCAAATGTCCTCTTACCATCAAGGTTTCTCCTCAGAGTAGTTTCTTCTCCATCCTGTGCCCACCTCCTTTTCATCTCTTGGGCTTCTCTCTCAGAGTAAAATAGCACCAGTGACATAACTTTTGCCACAGCCACACAAAGATGGAGAGGTTGATTGATATCAAGAGGGAAAGTACTATGAGAAACAAAAAAATCCCTTTGTTTAAAAGTTACGTGCAACCAACCCATACATTAAAGAATTGTTTTTAAATAAATATATGAATACAAGATTGAGTGTCATTCTGTCTAGCCCTCTTAAATTAACTTAGTCTGCATTTTATTTTGCCCTTTGAAAGTCTGCTATCATTTTGCCCCTTTAAAACAGAATGGGTCCAGGATTGATTTTTGTCATTAAATGAAAGTAGGGGAGTTTGAAGTCTGAGGTTTTTTAAATGCCCGAGTGATCTCATGTGGGGAAGTGCTGTGTACCATAAAAAAGCTGGGTCTTCTGTTCTGTATTTATGGCAACCTGTGTTGCTAAGCAGATGGTCATCTGTGTGTTACAAGTGGAGCTTTCTTGAGACTACTTGGCTTCAGTTTTTTTTCGGCAGCCTACATCTCCATTGCCCTGCAGTTGCAATAATGGAGTTTCTGTTCATGTTTGAGGCTCCATCACTCACTTTTACTTTCTAGATTGTTTACTTTAGAGGGCATTATTTCACAATCTAACTCTTTCCAAATTAAATTGATTCACTGGATAAGATACCATAATTTGACCTTTGTTGTCAGGTTCAGAACCCTGTCCAACCATAAAGCTCAGTAGATTCTCTTTGCTGAACCTTTCTTGGCCTTGGTCTCGTTTGTAAAAATGGATATAAAATGCCCACCGGGATGTTGTCAGTAATACAGATCATTCATTCTAAAAGAACTTTGTGAGATAGTGGTAATAGTAATAGTAGGAATTATAATAAAGATAATTTCCAGTCATCCTTGCTTTTGCTTGGATTATTGCTAGTTTCTCTTCATCTGCTCAGCTTGTTATCCCTGCAAAATACTTAAGGAAAGATGATTTCCACTACTTGTTTCTTTACAGAGCACTATCTCCTGAGTCCTTACACTATCATAATTCTTTCTTTTCTTACCAAATGTGAACATTACTGCTTCCACTTGTGAGAATTGGTCTTTTCCATATGTTTTGCTCCCTGTGCTATTTGTCATGTCTCATGCACTGGCAATTTAATCCATCTTTTAAAACCTTCCCTGCTTCTTCCCAAAATAGTTTGCACCACTTCTTTGTCATTGACCTAACAATTCTCACCCTATTCAGGCTCCTCCTCAGATGGAGGCTGTGTCATAATTGGTGCTTGTGTTACTTCTAGTGCAAAGCACGTGAGCCACTTGCTATGTATCAGCCACTTACTAGAAGGTCATTATCGCCATGTATGGTTATTCAGTAAGGCACTCATGTGATGGCCATTACATGTAAAACATTACTCCAGTGTCTCTTTTATGTAGTGACATCTTTGTAATGATTGCCATTAGATCTGAAGAGAAGTTAAGGGTGGTGGAGTGGATGGACTGCCAAACCTGAATCTTGGTATCTTAACAAATTTAACAAACATATCAAAACACCTGAGACAGAGCCACATTTCTTCTTATTTAAAAAGAGGATGATAATGCAGCCTTTCCCATTCTCTCGCTCCCAGATATAGTTGGATAGTGATTTTTTATTATCCCAAATCATTGGCCATGCTGGTAAGGGCTTATGGGAGTTGTCTAAGTCCAGGTGGGTATCTTAGACAGTGATAGAACATGTCACCCCCAGCGCTTGGAAAAAATCATTTTCAAACTACAGCTTTTTAAAAAAATACCCAACCAGAATTGTCCATGCTTGCTGGGGAGAGTCTTGGAGTTGTATTCATCAAGCTATTTTTCTCTCCTAAATGATACAAGAACCATGGAATCATGGACTTGAAAGGGATCCCGAGGACCATCTGAGCCAGTCCCCTGCCAATGTGGGAACATACAGCTAAAGCATTCCTGCATGGTGGTCCTCCAAGCTCTGTTTAAAAACCTCAGTTGAAGGAGAGTCTGCCGCCCTCCAAGCTAGTTTATTCCACTGTTAAACAACTGTTACCATCAGTATCTTCTTCATAGTTGGAATTAGAAGTGGACATGTCCCCTCACCCTTCTTTCTTTAAGTTAATTGTGGCATCTTTACAATGCAGAAGAATCCCTCCCCATGGTCAGATCAGGATGATTTTTTTAGAAATGACTGGTTTAAACCATTCAATATATTAGGCAGTATTGTTGATTTACATCAGATTCCTCTGTCATGAAATACATATGCTCCCTACACAAGCATGTGTGCTGACTGGTTGCTATAACAACTAGAACATATTAATTTGCAATGAGATAGAGCACACATACAACCCAGGAGCAGAAACTGAAACTTTTTGGCCATGGATGTTACATGGCTTTTGTATTGCAAAACTGTGTTTTCTCTGAGACAGATTTCCTCCTCTTTCCTCACATACAATGATAGTTAAGTATCATTGGTTACTTGGAAGCTGCCCCAGTGACCATATTGGCCAGGGGATTCTGGGAGTTGTTGTCCAAATAGTGATCATACTGGCTGGGAGATTGTGATGGTTGTCATTGCTCTGTCAAACATACATTGGATTAGACTGTAACAAGTGACCAGAACATTTTCCAAACCAAGGGCTCATAGTTACTGGGCAAACAGTGTTTTAAATCTAAGATAGGAAGTTAATGCCCCTTTTGTTTAGCTGGTAGAGACAGAAAAGTTCACAGTCTGAGAAATGAAAATATTACCAAATTTGAGTAGTTGGAAAGGATAAAATAAGAATGTGTTTTTGTTGTTATGTATACAGCAAGACACATATGTATTTTATGACAGAGGAACCTGATGTAAATCAACAATACTGCCTAATACCATGAATGGTTTAATGCATCATGTTTTTGTTGTCATGAGTCTACAAGTTATCTTTGAGTTATGTTGACCCTATAATGGGCTTTTCTTGGAAAGATTTATTCAGAGGAGGTTTGCCATTGCCTTCCTCTTAGGCTGAACAAGTATGGCTTGTCCAAGGTCTCACCCAGTGAGTTTCCAAATCTAGCTTTCTGGAAACCTAGTCCAGCACTGAACAACTACTCAACACTGGCTTCTTAAATCAGGAATGCATAATCCTAACAGTAACCCTTGGTAATGGCTTTCTAGTCATTGGATAAAATGGGAAAGTTGCAATGATACATATAACAGGAGGAACCTGCAACAAAATGCTGCAGTGTGAAGTGGTTCTGATCAGGGTTGTAGTCCATCAGGCAACTTCTTTTTTCCATTTGTTTCATTATTCACACCCATTTTCCCCATTCCCTCCCCTCCAAAAAAAAAACCCAGTAGTTAGCATTCTGCAAGCACATTCAGTCTCACTGTGTTGTTTGAGAGCACGAGGTAGAGATGTTCTAGATTACAGGTTTAATACTTTTTTTTATGGTGGCCTTGTTTACTATACATGAATATCAGAGATATGCTACTACATCTCTGATGCCTGGTGGCCTTTCCCCTTTTCTCATATTTTAAGCACAGACATCTGTGATAAACAACAGTAGTAGATGGGTAGGAAAACATAATGGGTTGGATCTAGCCTAAGTTAGCTGTGTTTAGAATCCACTGAAATAAGTGGGATTTAAGTTAGTCAGTGTAAGTTTATACACTGATATCAGAGGGATATAAATATGACGAATTCAGTCAGGATATGGCTTTATCTTCTCTTCCCACTCCTTCTCAAGAGAACTCTCTTTTAAGAGAAATTATTTTTGCAAATCTGAAAGGGAAAAAAGATATTACCTCTCATTGTAGTTCCTAGGGGGGAGAACATGTTGCCCTCCAGATGTTAGACTGCAACTCCAATTATTGGTAGCCAATATAGTCAATGATAAGGGATGCTGGGAGTTGCAGTTTTAACACTTCTGAGGGATCACATATTCCCCATTCCTAGAATACATTCCACATTCCCCTAGACCTATATGTCATTGGGACCAGAAAGAGAGAAATCTGAATCTCATTTGTGACTTACAGTTTTCACAATTTACTAGAATACTGATAAAAATGTAGCACATTTGTTTCATGATACATTAAAAGAAGCAGGAATCGTAGGCAAATGAGCAGTTCAAATCACAGAACTTCATCTATTTTCCTTGCTTTGAATGATATCAATAAGTGCAATCTTCTGAGCAGGATTTCTCTAAAGCTCCCAGTAATTCCAGTGACAAGGCAGAAATATAGTTACAATTTTAAAGACATTGAAATTTATTACAACGCTATAGTTTTTTTAAAAAAAAGAAAGACACACAAAATTAGGAATATTAAAACTGATCATGAGGGCAGTAGAGATGGGGAGAAGGAAAAGAAACACAAGAACAAAGATCTTCTTTCTATAGAGATTTTTTAAAAGGCTGCTTTTATCCACCTTCTGTATCTACCTTCACCAGTATCACTGTTCACATACCCCAAGACTGCAGATTAAATGGCAAAGAAGCATACTTCATCTGATACTCCATAAGCTTTGCTATATGATGACCAGCACAGCTGTGACCATCTGTCTTGAACAATCTGAGAGAAAAAAATAACTCAGAGAATGGTCTTTTTGGGAACATGATGGCCTATTCTAGATTGGCAAAAAGAAGTGTGTTCATGGCTGCATGAAACTCTAGCCTTTAGATGAGAAAAAGGGAAAGTGTGCCATGAAAACGCGCTTTTTTTTTTTTTTTTTTGCGTTTTAGGGGAGAAGAAACGCCTTTAAAAAGGTGCTGGTTTTCCCAGCTTCTTTTTTAAAAACTGCGGAACAGTGCAGCTCCATCTAAAGGCTGCGGTGCAGCTGCTAAGCATTAAGGAAAAGGCAACTTCATGTCACACTTTCCTGCCAATCTAGAAAGCCCCAGATGTTGTTTTCCCAGATCATCTCCCTCCTTAGATATTGAGACCTCAGCCTTATTCAGAAGCTTGGAAAAGATAATTGTACCACAACTCCTAGAATCTAGATGGTGTGATCATTGTGGACATTTTTAAAAAGTGGCTTGTCCAACTCTGGTTCTTGTTTTTATTGCCTTGCCATTTCCCCAAGATTGCAAAACTTACAAATAAAAACAAATATAATATAGTTAAAAACAAATATAATAGTTAAAAATATGTAGAAAATCAACATTAAAATAGAAGTAATGCGCTTCCTGGTTCACTAGGGAGCTGCTGGTGATGAGTGGGACACAGACTAGACTAGACCAACAACAGCAGAAGACACAAAGTGAGTCCAGCTGAACATGGGCTTTGCCACCATTGCATCTACACAGTGTTGTCTAGCAGAGCTGTTCCGAGTGGTCAGGGACCTTTTACATTTTGGTCCCCAAAAAGAAAACAAGGCCACTCAATTTGCAAGACACTTAGCAGACAAAATTGCTCATATTCACTATGAGATGGATGCTGTAGTTGACACATGTCCAGTAGATGTACTCGTGACACTGCTTGTCCTGTATTATTGAATACATTTCAGTTTGAGCAGCTTGAGAATGTGGACAGGATCCTTGGAGAAGTGAAGGCCGCCACATGCATATTGAATCCTTGCTCTTCCTGGCTTCTGAAAGCAGCTAGAGGGGGACTGGCTGAGAGGGTAAGGGGAGTGGTGAATGCTTCACTGCAGCAAGGCAGATTTCCATCCTGCATAAAGGAGGTTGTGGTGAGGCCATTACTGAAAAAGATCTCCCTAAATTCCACCATTCTAGATAACTATTGGACACTCTCTAATTTTCCATTCTTGGAAGTGGTGTCTTCCCAGCTCCATGAATTTCTGGATGAAATGGATTATCTAGATCCATTTCAATCAGGCTTCAGACTTGGCTATGGGACAGAGACAGTAAATAGAATTACACTATTAATAACATTTTGAAACTGAAAACCTATACTTTAAAAAGCAGTTAAAAACAGCATACTCTTAAAGCCCTTTCCTTAAAATATTTCAATCCTAAAAGCCTGTTGAAATAAAATAAATTTAAAAAAAAAAACAGCAAGGGTTTCCTAAGGAGCCAGTTCCATAGCCTAGGACCAACCACTGTTGTGTCCTATCTGTTGTTACCAACAACCATCACTGTAAAGTTAGTGAGACTAAACGAAGGGTCTGGGCAAGCTCATAGGGGGAGATATGGTCTGCCAGATAGCCTGGAGATAAGTTATCTAAGACTTTATAAGTCATAATAACAGTTTGCACTGTTCCCAGCAGCCAGTGGATCTGTTGGAGAAGGAGAGTTGTGTGATCTTTCTAACCAGCTGCCATTAACACTTACTAATATAAACTAAGAACCAGCATTGCATAATGGTTTGGATGGTGGCCTAGGACTCTGGGAAACTAGTGATCCCCACTCAGCCATGGAAACCCACTGGGTATTTTACACTCTTTCAGCCTCAGGGGAAGGCAAAGGCAATGGCAAATCCCCTCTGAACAAATCTTGCCAAGAAAACTACATGTGCAGTTCACTTTGGAAACAACAGAATTTGGTAATGATTTGAAGGATTACATCAACAGCATCATTGAACACAATAACACTCATGTCTTATTCTTCAATAATATTTTATTTAAAGACCTGCCATGTACAGTGACTTCTATAAATGCAGAGACATTAAAAAATAGACCTTTGGTGTTGAGAAAGAAATTCTGAATGCATTTGCACTGCAGAAATTCAGTTTGAAACCACTTTAATTGCCATGGCTCAAAGCTATGAAATTCTGGGATTTATAGTTTGTTGTGGCACCAGAGCTCTCTGAGAGAGAAAGCTAAATTATATCACAAAACTGCAAATCCCAGAATTCCATAGCATTGAGCCACGACAGCTAAAGCCATGTCAAACTGATTTATTTCTGCAGTGCAGACAAGGCCAAAGAAAGAAAATGATGATCAATTTAGCATTAATGGCTGACTTGTTTCTGCAACAGTGGCGTATCCACTGTGGATTTTATTACTGGTGCTCCAAGTTGAACAGGAGTGCTTTCTGTGTGAAACTAGTTCAAGTCAAAGCTTCTGTGGAAGGAGTACCAAAAATAAAACTAGAGTGGATTTGTTGCTTCTCCATTGATAGATTCATAGGTTGCTCCTGTTTAGCATGCTGATAAAAAAGTTTTCTTGAGAAGCACCCACCCAAATATTTTGCACTTGGTATCTATGAGAAAATGGCAGTGATGCCCTGTTTGAAAGGATCTTTCCCATAGCCATCCAGGGAGACTCAATGTGAGTTATTAATGATATGGAATTGGTGACTTCATATTAGGATTTGTGAAGACTTTGATGGGGATTTCTCAGATAGGAAATAACTTAGTGTATCTGTTTGTTGTAGGTTTGATCCTAGATTGTCATATTCAGGGTACTGATACTTTCCTTGGGAAATTCAAATAACTGAAGGAAATATTAAAATACAGTAGCATGTTGTGTATTATTTCCTGTCTTGGCAGTCTGTGTCAGGTAAGGGCATGCAACCTAATTTTACTTAACTGAGCTCCTCTGTGACTAATCGGTACAGAACCCAGGCAAGAGTAGCCTGCCTTCTTTTGACAGCCTGTTGGGTCAGGATGAGGAAGAAAGTGGGTGAGGGGAGGAAAAGAGAAGAAAGGATGGAGAAAATAAATGATAGAGGGAAGACTCTGTTCTGCCCACTTTTTGGTTTTGTTTTTGCATCACCTACCTCCAACATCTGATCATTAATCATCACCCCCTGTTCAAGAAAATGTGACCTTTGAAAAAGATTCTTCCATCTCTGGGTAAATAGTAACACATCTGTCCCCTGAACCAATATTTTTGATAACTAGCCACTATCGCTAGCATTGTAGTCTTTGAAAATGGCTTGGGACATTATGGGAGTTTAACTATCTTTGTTGCATTTTATAAGAGTATTCTTCTAACTTCCTTTGGTACACATTAGCAAAAAGAAATGGCAGCTTGGAAACTTGTGGTCTTCCAGATATGAGACTGCAACTCCCATCAGCCCTAGCCAGCAGAACCAATAGTGAAGAATGATGGAAATTTCAGTCCAGTACCATTTGGAGGACTACAATTCGTCCACCCCATGATAGATAAAATTTCCCACAATCCTTATATCAAAGAAAATATTTTTTAAAACGTCTTTTAAATATAGAAACAGCCATTCATTTAAATGTATAGGAAAACCTTCAATTCAGTCCCCCTCCATTCCCCTCCCCTTTTTTTGGGCAGTTGATGGAAGATAGTAAGAGGAATGACACAAACCTTTTAAAAATGTCAGTCTGAATGCTGATGGTGAAGCACTCTAATAAGATGTAAAATTACACAGGATGTATGAAGTTATTTGAATGCAAGGAATTGAGTGCGACCTGGATGAGACAAACATTTTAATTGGATTATTGGACCTTAATATTGGGGCTTTAAAGACCACCCAAAAAAGGCAGTCTGATGCAACCTCTTTTTACTGCGCACCATTGCCGCAGCAACTAGACGGAGCAGCGAAGGTGTGCAGTTAAAAAAAGGATCGCGGAAACCCAGCTCCTTTTTGCGTTGCAGTTTTGCACCATATAGACGCTGTGCAGCTGCGACATCATCACTGCATATGCCGTATAAATGGCATTGCACAGTGACGACGCCCATGTCACATGTTATGATTGTGGGGTGTTTGTAAGTTCTGCCCCAAGGCAACTCTAGCACGTGATGAGGGCACCCTATAGCACCCGTCTGTTTCGGGCCATTAGTAGGAAAGTTTTATCATATTGTTCCTTTGTTGCTCAGAAGGCTGGGGTGTAAGATATTTAAATTTTACAAATATATATCTTTGGAGAATATAAATTGCATTATTTAGATTTCTTTTTTAAAAAAATTCAACTACCTTATCTCTAGAACATATAATGGTGTTGGTTTGGATTCAACACTTACCCAGAGTGGGTGAGCAAAAAACACTCCAGTAGATTGTAAATGTATACAAGAATGAATAAAAGTCCTGTTTTAAGCATGCAAGAATCATGTATTTTCAAAACTGGCACAGCTTATTGGCTGGCCTCATTTAAAAGTGTCATGAAAGGCCAGTGTGCCTGTCACGTAGACAGCCTGTGGGTGGTAATCGCCTGGCCTCAGAAACTCCCGCAGTGGGATCTGTCCTGTCTAGCTAGCATGGACAGATGGAGTTTCTTCTTCTAGAGAGGGAGGAAAGATTGACACCCACTCTTTGCTTCTAATCTTTTTGATCTACTGTCTGCTTCTTTCCAGAAGTGGCTAGGGGTGATAATCAGGCCTCCATCATTGTATGAAATCTCTTCCCATTGGAGATCTTTAATGTTGTACCTGCCCATCAGGAGGTAACTGGCCAGGTTATTTTTCCCTACTCCTGGCTCTCTGTTAAGTATTCAAAACTGAAAAAACAAAAACCTAACCTTGTTGCTCCTGAAATATAGCTACCGGTACTATTGGTGAGGCTGTATGCTCTTTCTAGAATCCAGGTTTGCATATTGGGGCACAACAGTTGGAATGGGATTTTGCCCTCATGTTCTGCTTGTGGGCTTCCTTTAGCTAGTTGACTGGCCGTTATAGCAATAGCATTTACATTTCTATACCATTTGTAAGTGGTATAGAAATTAGAAGTAGTATAACACTCCCTGAGCTGTTTACAATCTGTAAGACAGTTGTACCCAACAAGATGGGTACTTATTTTAATGGATGGAAGGTGGATGGAAGGCTAAGTCCACTTTGGAGCCCCTGGGATCAAACTGACAACCTTGTGGATGCAGTACCAGCATTGTAGGAAACAGGATGATAGACTAGATAGTCCTTTGTTCTGATCCAGCAGGGCTCTTGTTATGTCAGCTGTTATGGAATACAAAGCAATTTTAACTAGTGAATTAAATTTAAAATATCCATGGAGTTTATCATATATGTAAATGAGATGGGGAGGAGAAGGTTTGGGGTTTTTTTTTTAAAGTCAGTATTTTATTTCTGTTTCTGTATGTAATGTATTTTTCACCATAAATTGAGACTGTTCTGACTGCTGAAAGTGCAACCCCAAAAAGTTTCCCTAAAATTTAGCAAAACACAGAAGAATTTCAACCGGGGGAAAAACATTTAAAACATTAATTTTGCTTGCTTTATATAGCTTCAGCAGCAATTAGGTAAAACCCCATTTAATGTGTTTTCCCTGCTTGCCACTGAAATTTGACAACAGGAGGGTTTGGGTCTGCAGTCAGGTCATTGGGAGGCACACTTGTTCCTCCTTCAGTTGCCCCTCTCCTGTTATTGTGTAGAGCAGTGGTTTTTCCAACTATGTGTCAGAAATACCCAACAAGTCCTCAGAAGTGCATCCAGAATTTTTCAGGAGATATATTAATAATCGAATCAAATATTTATTACGGCACTTGGCCAGCACAAGATATATTAATAATGTCATTCAAACTTCCTTGAATGGCATCCATATGAAGGCACTGTGCTTTTCTTCCTACTTTCCCTTGTAATGGAAAAGAAATTGAAAAAAATGTGAGAAGGCCTTGTGAGGTTATGTTTTGCAGGTGGCAACATCTAGACCCTCTTGTAAAGTTCTCTGAAGTAAGTTGAATGTAAGATAAAAGCTTCACATGAAAGCATCCTGCTAATACCAGCACTGATGTCTAATGTTGTGGAAGTATAGAAGTGTAGGGTATGTTTGTGATCCCTGCTGTGGATAATTGGGATGTTGGTGTTGCCCAGATTTTTCTGCCACATAGACAGATGTTGTTGTTGTTGTTGTTGTTGTTGGGTGCCTTCAAATCATTTCTGTCTTATGGCAACCCTAAGGAAAACCTGTCACAGGGTTTTCTGGGGCTGAGAGTGTGTTACTTGCTAAAGGTCACCCAGGGGGTTTCCATAACTGAGCCAGAATCATACCCTTATCTCCAGAGCCACAGTCCAGTGCTCAAAGCACTACACCACACTGGCTCAGATATTGAGCTAGATAATATGGCAGAAATTCATGGGCATTAAAATCGACATGGAAATTTTGAACATAAACAATTGAAAGATGGGTCCCATGTTAATTCTATAACTAGTTGGTAAAATTCTATTACTTTTAGAACATGAATAAAAAAGGGTAAGTTAATCATACAGATTTGCTTGGCAACAGATATTTTTGCTGAAGAAATTATGTCTGGATCTTGTATGGACATAGGAAATAACATTTTGCAAGTCAGCATTTGCTGTGGTAGTGTGCTTTCCAAACTAACAGACAAGTGACATTTTCCTCTCTGTTTTGCCCCATTCATTAGTCTAAGCTTTTAGTGAAGGAATGAAACTATGTTAACCCTCTGGTGTGCTCATTCAGGCAGCTGGTGGCTTTGATGACTGGGTACCTTTTGATTCAGCTTGCTGTTAGTGAGTGTATGATTAACTTCCCCTTATTTATTCATGTACTAAGAGTAGTAGAATCTCTCTCTTCTCTTAAGGGCTTTCAGGATGTCTTTGTTTTGGAGGACACTGAGGGCAGCCTTCACAAACCTCTGATATCTTAGCCTACAACCCCTCTCATCCCCAGCCCTCTAGCTGTATGGCCACTCTCTTCCTGAAGAGTATTCCATTCTGTCATGGATATACATGTGGAACTATAATTTGAATTAATTAATGTCATGTGGAAGTCTGCTTTTATTTCTAAGTTGATACATTCATATGGCTTTGCACATGTTGCAGAAGCCCTTAGCCTGATGCAGGGAAGCCTCAAAGCAAATATCTGAAGCTGTCTAGACATGTTGCCTCCACTCTGTATGACAGAATCCATGGCTTCTAGCACTTGTACCTATGACCCATATTATGGTAAGGGGTAGTGTAATACAGTGGGAGGAGTGCACTGTATAACAGTACCCCTTACTATACTATCACTGTAGCACTGTATATAATTCGGTACCATTGTATATAATTTGGTTTCTCAAATTATTCTCCTGTGTATCTTCTCAAGAAATATGCACTAACTGAGGAAGTCTGCCACCCAGTAACTGAAGACAGCACTGCAGACTTCAAAAAGGCCAAATATTTGACTGAATTAATGTATTGTAACAAGCCATAAGAAATCCAAAATGCGCGTCCTTTTTTATCCCTTTAGTATGCATGGCAAGTTTCTGGTATGTACATTTCATGGTTCTAGCAATAAACATTTTTCTTTATTGTTATAAATGCATGATCCCTAGCAGTTATTTCAGTACAAAGCTAAGCAAACCTCAGATAGGGATAGGGTTTTCCAGCTCTTGTTGGATTACAGTTCCTATCAAACCTATCACTGGCTACACTTGGACGTGGAGTCCAAAAACATCTAGACAGCCACAAATTTCCTACAAAAAACAGTATACAAGAAAGGTAGAAACAGTTTCCTTTACAGTTTTAAGAATGGAAACTGAATGTTCCTTTGAGGCACATGTCCTTTTCATGTTATCCTATATTAGTGTATTATTGTCCCTTCATAGCTGGAAAAAAATCAAAAGACATCCTGCCTTTTGCATGGGGAGGAATATGATGGAAGCCTCAAAGGCACTATGAGGTGGATTTCTAGCTCAGCCACATGGGCAGAAACACAGCTGGGTTGTGCCGAAGTGTGGTGACCAAGGAGATTATCACACAATGAAGTCCTACCAGGATAGATGCAGGATCTAAAACTCAAAGACAGATCCTATCGCATTGCTCTGTGGCCTGGCAGTAGGCAGCCACAGAAGTGGCTTCAGAAGACTGGGTTGCATACGGGCTGCCTACTACCCAGCCATGGAGCAGTGTGATAGGATCTGTCTTTGAATTTTAGATCCCGCATCTATCCTGGCAGGATTTTGCTTGCGATAATCTCTCAAGCCACACTTAACAGACATGGTGATAACAGCTTCTTGGACTGCAACATAGAGCTCATTTCCATGCAGCAACTTTCTGGGTTTTCTAAAGTCTTGTGGACCAGGTGGGAAGCCTCTGTGGGACATAGGTCTTCATCTCTGTTGTATGGCAACAATGTTAATTTCTTACAGTGGCTAAGGGGGCATTTACATTGTAGAAATAATAAGAGTTTGATACCACATAAACCGCCATGGCTCCATCATACAGAATCCTGGGATGTGAAGTTTTGTGACGTACCAGCACTCTTTGGCAGAGAAGGCTAAAGACCTTGTAAAACTATAAATCCAATGCCAGCATTTGAAATTGTGTCAAACTGCATTGTTTCTACAGTGTAGGTGTACCCTGAGTTTGGAAATCATATACTCCCTTCAGCTGAAGTAGGGTCATGAGAAGAGTTATGTGTGATCAAACCTGGTACATCATTCTGTTCACACTGCACCCAATCAGTTGTTTATTTGGAAGCCTGCCAGCAGCACATGAATATAATAGTACCCTCCTGTTCATGGTCTCCAGCACCTGGTAGAAAAAGGAATGCTATTTCAGATACTGGAAAAAGCCACATTCTTTCCTCATAGGAACTGTTATGGAACAGTTGTGCAGCTAGTTTGCTTCAAAGTTCAGAGTTCAGAAATACCGTAGTACTTTTGTGGGCTGCAAATCACAGGATTCACCAGGCAGATCCTATTAGGCTTTTATCGCCCCACACCTGACACCCCCCCCCCCCCCCGGAGTGTTCTTGAACCAGGCTTGCTGAAATACCTTTAAAAATCTGTCCTGGGTAGTACATCTATTGCTGAATACAATTAATGTGAACAGAAGAACCATGTAGGAATGAAGGTATGTGCCAGTCAATGTATTTTTCAAGCCAGATTGTGCTTCATTTCAGACATATTCCACTGAAGTCACACATCAACAGTTGGCGGTATCCTTCCCAGCATCAATAAAAAGTCCATCAAGAGCAGATCACTTTGGCCTGATACAGACAGGCCTGAAGAGGCGCCTGGGTGGTGCCATTAGGGTTCAGGAGCACACATCGTATACACGCTCCTGAACCCTAGTACGTAATGGCGCCGGTGCTATTACGTAACGTTGTTCAGATGGCCTACATAATGATGCTGCCACAACTGCACAGCTGGTAGATGCAGCTGTGCAGTTGCAGCGGTGCAAAGGCACCAAATCGCACCTTTTTACTAAATTGCTCCACAACTGCGCACCTAAAAAGGAGTGCGGTTTCCCTGCTCCTTTTTACATGCGCAACTGTGCTGCAGCATCTAGCTGCTGCAGTGCAGTTACAGTGCTAAAAGAGGTGGCACCAGACCGCCCTTTTTGGGCAGTCTGTACCACCCCTTTGGGGCAGTATATACTGCCCCGAATAATCACCCTCTGGGAGCCTGTTTTTCCTCTGGAGGGAAGCCACAGTGGCCAAACCACGTGGCTTCTCACCAGAGGAAGGTTTCTTTTAAAGCCACAGTGGCATGACGCCATGGCGTAATAAGTGCGCTGGTGGTACACTCATAACATAAGCACCACACAGCACCATGTAGATGCTGTGCAGCACTTATGTAAAGATGGCGGTGCCCGTGTAAACAGGGTGCCACCATCTTGACGCCCCCTGTCACGTGCTAGGGTTGTGGGGAGTGTGGAAGCCCCACCCCGAGGCAACCCTAGCACATGACGAAGGCACCTTAAAGGGCCGGTCTGTACCGGCCCTATGTTTCATATCTTATAACCAGCCTAGTATAGCACCACTGCTCAAATTCTATTTCCAGGCAGAGGTAACATATGCAGACACAGGTATGTGCATGCTGTTAACTCAGTACACATTGACCTCAAACACTTATGTACCCATATTTCCTCTTTAACTATCAATGACTACTAATCATGGTGGACACAGCATTCCTCCTGTGGCCATGCTGGCTGGGGTATTCTGGGGGAGTTATACTTACGACCTTGTAGCTGTTTCCTATTCACATTTATGGTCCTGGTAACAATGCCAAGATCATAAATGCTGCTGAAACCCACCTAAATTTTCAGCTAGCTGTACAAAGGGATGGAGTTCTGAGGGACATCTCATGCTCTTCTGCAAGCAAGTGGTGGTGCACCAAGATGTTGCAACATGACTCCTGTAAGCTCTGCTTCTGATAGTGCACCACTGGTGAAAGGGGCTGAATGAATTATCCACCAGACTTTGCTTGCAAGCACTATGGAGCTCCACCGCTCGGTGTGGCTGGCTGGATTTTGCAATGCATTTCAAGGGTCAGACCAGGAGACAGATTTCAGAATCTTGGCCATTTTCTTTCCAAGCTCTGGTAAAGATGTATGAGCATATGAGGAAGAAAAGGTAAATATGGTCTGTTTCTCTGTAAGACAAGTGCTCTTGGGTGAAAGTCACAGACTAGCCTCAGAGATGAGAGAGACACTGTTGTGATAAATGTGAATGAAGTGTAAAATTTATAGCCTTTTAGGCAGATTAATAGCTATAGTCACATTAGATGATGAAATAAGCTTTCTTGCCAAATCTAGGTGGTATTATAATAATAGCTAAGACTGAATACATACTGAAGATCAAATTGATCAGATTAGTTATCCCGTAATCATATTATTGCATTATTGGATTTTTCTCTGCCGCAAAATCTTTTATTTATTCCACTTGTGAGCCACCCTTTAGCCAGAGCTCCCAGAGCAATGCCCATAATTCTGAGGTTGCAATTGCTACAATATCAAACTCATAACTGTGTGCCTGTGAAGTTTCCTAGGAATGTCATGTGATGATTATGATCCTATCCTTAAGCTGCCATCTAGACAGGTAAATAACAGGCGCATAGGGAAAGATATCCAGCTCTAGTACTTCTAGTAGCCTCAGTAGTCTATCCTGGTCTATCTAGAGGGGGGAGAATTCTTATTTGGGAGGGGCAATGCTCTCATTTTAATATTCCTCCCAGGTACATCCTGGAGTGTTTTCCATATAGGCATGGGGAAGTGGGTATTCTTTGCTTTCCCTTTGTGTTATACTGGTCAAATTGCTGGATAATGAGTGGAGGCAGGCAAGCTGAATTTCCCGTGTTGCTCTTTAGTCAAAACTTGGAAAAAATTTGATTGTTTTCTTTTCCTATGACCTGTAGTCATTTTGTGTGGGGGATTATGGTAATTATAGTCAAAAGTAGTAGGCTTTTCAAGCTCTGCCTATAATTTACCCTTGAGTTACTGTCATTTTGTAGTGAGTTTTTCCTCCAGTGGTAAAGACTACTTTTAGGAACTGCACAAGGCCTTATAAGTACTGTAGTGTGGGGAGATTCAGACATTCACAACTAGACCTGTTCAAACCTAGTCATTGTAAACATATTAACTGGATGCTACCCATATTTTGTTGTTGTCCTTACTACTAGAATTGAGGAACAGAGACATAGGTTGCACTGTTGCTGTCTTATATTTCCTCCACAAACAGTTGAAAATGTGTGTTTGTCAGTTAAATGATTTGTCAGCATATCACCATTGTGATATTATTTCTAAAGGGAGGGGATGGCTGTTTTACAAAAAATAAAAATAAACAGAAAGAGTAATGCCAATGTCAGTATTTTCTGAAGACAAAGAAAGTGAAAATGTAAATAGATCTACTAAACTACTTTCAGCTTAATAAAAAGACATCACTATCTTTATTATTGTAGACAAACATGTTTCCAGGAAACAGATGTAAAACAAATAAAAATTGCTTTCACACACATCCTACCCAATCCCTTGCAACGACAAATGTTGCCAAAGATTTAAGTGAGAAAGATCTTTCTACCTCAGTGTTTTGTCACATTTATTTCCTTTATTCTAAATTAGTAAAGATATAATTCTGTTGTTTATTAGCTGGGTTATTGAATGTGTGTCAGTGAGACTAATGTATACACACACACACACCTCTATTCATGAATACTGCCAGATGGTGGGCTTTGGGTATAAATAAGAACAATGTCAGCTAAACTATCCTTATTTGTAGAGGCATGAATCGTCTACAAGCTAGTGTTTCAGATAAATCAAGGCTGGGGAACATGTGAGCCTCCTGATGCCATTGGACTGCAACACCCATAAACCCCAGTCAGCATAGCAAGTGGCATGAGATCTGAAGCCCATTAAGGTTAGGAAGGCTGCATATTTCCCCACTCCTGAGACACTGGAGCTAGTAAACCATGTGCAAGTAAAGCTCCAATATATAAATGAGACTTAATTCTCTCTTCTTTCATGATTACACTGAGAGAGGAGCACTGTATGTTTGGTATGAAAAAGACAGCCAGGAAATGTGTGATGAATCCAAGACCCTCAATTTATTTGTGTGTGTGTGTGTGTGTGTGTAAATAACTAACAAATACATTAAAGATGTCAGGTTGTAGCCAATAGGGGTGTTTATCCTTCCTCTGTGAAGAAACATGAATCCAGTAATATTTGATGATGGGCTTTCCATAGTGATGTGAGCACACTTGAAAACTCAAGTAGATTTTTCTAGCCCATTGGAATCCCTTAGGATGTTTCGAATCACAGTTCCTCAAAGATATAACATAATGACAAAACAGTTGTCATGCTTCCGAAAAACCCTAGCAAGCTAAACAGGGAGTCATTTAGAAGCTTGACTATTTGTTTTAGTGGAAAGCTGATGGTTCCTTCCCATTCTCACTATGCTACTCTTGTGGTTGTCCATACCCTTATGCTTTGGGAATGTGCATTGATGTGTGGTTGAACTGTAACTGGTCCATGCAAGTTAGGTTAGGGTAAAATTTGGGCTAATTAAAATTGGGGTCTTTCTCCATATTATTCAGCAATTCAAAAGCACATTGGTCCTAAGTTTAAAAGTTCCTTCCTTCCTTCCTTCCTGTTTTTTTTTTTTTTTTTTTTTGGGAGGGGGGGTATCATCTGAGTAACCTGAGTACAGGGATTACACTGCCTATTGAATATCTTTTTGAAAGACATTTTTTAAAAATTACTTCTGGTATTTTTGAGAAGCAAGACTGATTCATTTCATAGAACAGTAATTCCCAAATAACAAGTCAGATTAAATTGCCAGAAATGTATGTTCAGGTCTTTGAAGTAGTAGGACTTATAACTGGGGATACTTTACAAATTCAGTCTTTGTAAATTCTGGTGCAAACTGACTTTATGTGATGACTAACATACCTGTCGGAACACAGTTATCCCTCAGATTTTGTACTTCTCCAAATTTTGCTCTAGTGCAGTTCTCACCTTTAAAAAATATATATGTTAAAATGCATGTTTGAACATAAAATTGATTTTAAAATGCATTATTGTTGGTGTGAGTCCTTGGGTTGTTTCTAATTTATGGTGGAAGGCTAAGCTGTCATGGGATTTTCTCAACAAGATTTTTTCAAAGGCAGGTTGCCTTTGCCCTCTTCTAGGGTTGGGTTTCCCTGTCTGAGCAGGGATTCAAACCCTGGTCTCCAGAGTCCTAGTCCAACGTTCAGACAACTACACCACACTGGCTCTCTCTGTTTGTCAATTTTACTTACACAAATAAAATAAATAATGGAATCCACAATTCTATTATTATTTTTTATGCAATTCTGATTGCTGTAACTATTTACCTTTTTAAAAATGCCCCCCCCCCCCGGTTGTGCTCTAAATCTTCTTTAGTCCCTGTTAGAGTAGCCCCACTGAAACCATGGAATTTACCTATGTGTTGATAAATTCAGCAACAATGCAATGAATTTACTGTGGTTAGAACTAACTAATAGGATATAGGGCAATGTGTATTCTATAAAGTACTTTAAAAACACAAATATTTGAATTTATATTTCTGTGCAAACTTTAATTTCGGGTTGATGCAGACTTCTGAATAAGTGCATAAGTCCATGAGAAACAGATATAGGTCTAATCTGCACTGCAAAAAATAATGCAGTTTGACACTGCTTTAACTGCCATCACTCAATGCTATGGAATTCTCGCACCACAGCTCTTACAGTGAAGGCTGATATTTGACAAAGCTACACATCCCAGAATTCCAAAGCATTGAGCCATGGCAGTTAAAGCAGTCTTAAACTGCATTATTTCTATAGTGCAGATTAGACTGTAGACTGTTCTGTCTATCCCTACCTGAAGCATAGTTTTATTGTGTTGTTATTTTAGATGTATTTGGAGCTGAACTGGAAAAAATTACACTGAGTTAGGGTAAGAGATGTTAGATGTTGAATAAATAACCAACTGGCTAACTAGGGAAAACATTGCAGAACCACAATCTCTGGGATTAAAAGCCTTTACCAGGCTAATTGCAGGGGGTCCTTGGTACCACAGGTTGGATGCATTAACAGTATTCAATAGATTGAGAGCCAGTGTAGGCTTCTTCCAGAACAGGGGGACATAATTTTGCCACTTCTCCTTGCAAGCCCTAAAACAGGATGAGGAAGATGTAGCCCTTTAGATGGTGTTGTACTATAACGTACATCAGTCCTCCTCTGTACTAAGTCTGATGGGACTTGCCATCTGGCAACATCTGGGGTGTCACATGTTCCCCATATGTGTATGAACTTCACCTTCCATGCTATTCCAGAAAATATCCAGATTCTCTGAAGTAGCTTTTGGGAGCCCAGCAAGCTGCAGGAAGGAAACTTGCCTCTCTGCTTTTTCCTGCAGGAGAGTCCCATGATGGAGTTGTACTCACTGGTGGTCTGGATCCAGCCCAGTTGCATTTATCGCTGGGTTTGGATGAGTGAAGCATGGGAAAAGGAAAAGTTCTGTTTATATACATAGGGAACTGTTCCAGCTTGTTCTCCTCTTTCTTAATGGGAAAACTGTGTTTTTTTATTTTAGGTTGGTGGAAATAAGCACACAATGAATGAGCACCTCCATGTTACAAGCCACGGGCAGGTCCAGGTTCAGCAGCTGTTTGAAGACAACAGCAACAAAAGGATGGTCCTGACAACGCAACCCAATGGGCTTACAACAGTAGCAAAATCAGGATTGCCAGTGGCTCAAGACAGACTACTGGACATTGCTCATAGGCGGCAAGGGAGCGTCAGCTCATTAAAGTCTGAAGGGCCCGGCAAGCTGAAAGCCTCTCTGATGACACCTGAGCAAGCCATGAAGCAATACGTGCAAAAGCTAACTGCCTATGAGCATCATGAGATCTTCAGTTACCCTGAAATATATTTTTTGGGTCCAAATGCAAAGAAAAGACAAGGTGTAATTGGTGGTCCAAACAATAATGGATACGATGATGACCAGGGCTCTTATATACAAGTACCCCATGATCATATATCGTACAGATATGAAGTCCTGAAGGTTATAGGAAAAGGGAGCTTTGGGCAAGTGGTAAAGGCCTACGATCACAAGATGCATCAACACATAGCCCTGAAAATGGTGAGAAATGAAAAGCGTTTTCACCGCCAGGCTGCTGAAGAAATCAGGATTTTGGAGCACCTAAAAAAGCAGGATAAGGATAACAACATGAACGTGATACATATGCTGGAAAATTTCACATTCCGCAACCATATCTGTATGACCTTTGAATTGCTGAGTATGAACCTTTATGAGCTCATCAAGAAAAACAAATTTCAGGGCTTTAGCCTGCCGTTGGTTCGCAAGTTTGCCCACTCCATTTTGCAGTGCTTGGATGCTTTGCACAAAAACAGAATCATTCACTGTGACCTTAAGCCAGAGAACATTCTGTTGAAGCAACAGGGTAGGAGTGGGATTAAAGTTATCGATTTTGGCTCTAGTTGTTATGAGCATCAGCGGGTCTATACTTACATTCAGTCACGCTTTTACCGTGCTCCAGAAGTCATCCTTGGTGCTCGTTATGGGATGCCCATAGATATGTGGAGCCTTGGTTGCATTCTGGCTGAGCTCTTGACAGGTTATCCTCTCCTACCGGGAGAAGATGAAGGAGATCAGCTTGCTTGTATGATAGAACTGTTGGGTATGCCTTCCCAGAAACTATTAGATTCATCTAAAAGAGCAAAAAACTTTGTGAGCTCAAAGGGTTATCCTCGATACTGTACCGTTACTACCTTGTCTGATGGATCTGTAGTGCTCAATGGTGGTCGTTCCCGGAGGGGCAAACTGCGTGGCCCACCAGAGAGCCGTGAATGGGGGAGTGCACTCAAAGGATGTGATGATCCCCTCTTCCTTGACTTCTTGAAACAGTGTTTAGAGTGGGATCCTTCCTTGCGCATGACACCGGGTCAGGCTTTACGGCATCCCTGGCTAAGGAGGCGTTTGCCCAAACCTCCAACTGGGGAGAAGACATCAGCAAAAAGAATAACAGAAAGCACTGGTGCTATCACATCAATTTCCAAGTTACCTCCAACTTCAAACTCAGCTTCAAAACTGAGGACTAATCTGGCACAGATGACAGATGCCAATGGGAATATTCAGCAAAGGACAGTATTGCCAAAACTTGTTAGCTGAGTTTGAATTATCCGATGCTGATAAATAAACATACAAGAGATATTACATCACTGAGCCTTATTCATACGAAAAAGTAGCTCAGATTTCTATTTTTATTTGCTTGGTAACTTTAAACATTTGTATTTTTTCAGTACTCACTTTAAATGTGTAAGAAAAGTTGGTTTTGATTTTATAAAAAAAATAATAATAACATGGGGACAATGCTTTAAGTTTTTACACTTTTTTTAAAGGAAATGTTTTTTCTTATAAATAATAGCCTTACTATGGGATTAGTGCGGCACAATAATAATAGTGTCAGTGGCAGGCCACTGGTTATGATCTAACCATCATACATAATAGCTTGATGGGGAGTGGGGTCTGTGTCCCTGCCCCACCCCATAGTTCATATTGGCTTTTACCTGGAGTGGATTTTTAATACTTTCCTAGTCCCTTATGTTTGTTTTCATTCTAACACTAGAAACCAATCCTACAAACATCTCCCTGCATTTTTTCTTTTGATGATACAGAAAACATTCAGGGATACAAGTGAGATTCCATATGGGCATAGATGTTGCATTCAAAATATGGTTAACTGCTGGATTTATCCTAATACTTCCTATAAATATTTAGTATATAACAATAAAAAGGTTGTATCCCTAGAGGGCACTTCCATTTGGCACACTCATACTAGTCACTGTGCAGAGCTTAGAAAAGTTGTTCTTGTGGACTTTAACTTCCAGAATCTTTCTGTCGACACAGGAGATTTTAGGAGTTGTAGACCAAAACAGTAACTTTTTAAACCTCTGCCCCTGTGTTTGCCCCTCACTCCACTCAGCTGTTCCATGTAAGGTGTCCAGGAGATGGAGTGGAAATTTTGAGAAAAAGTGAAATATATGTAATGCTTACTTATCAAGTCTAAACTGAAGAAGGTATAATTTTTGATGTGGCATTTAGCACTATACTATTTGGCACATCTGTGACCTGGGCAGAGCAATCCTGTGCATGTTTACGCAGACACAAGACCTGCTCTCCGTAGTGGAATGTAATTCTAGGTATATGGAATTAAAACCTGAAATGTATAAATTCCTTAGGCATCAGGGCTCTGTATTCCTAACCAAGTTCCACTGAAGATTTAACAAACAACAGTTGACCTGTTGTGCTGTTAGTTTTGAAGAAAGGTGACTGGTCTACATTCCATGGATAAGAGATGTGAAAAAGGCTATATGGAATTCACTGGAGTGCTTCCATACTGCACAGTTATAGTACTATGTTCCACTTTAGGCAGCAATGGATACCATCCTATGGTAACATGGGATTTACATTTTTAAGGAGGAGTGTTTTGAATTTTGAGTCAAAGAGCTCTAGTGCCGCACCAGACTACATGTCCAGGATTCTACAGGATATAGTCTTGGCAGTCAAAGTGGAATACAGCTCTAAAATTGTGTAGTGTGGAAGGCCCAGAGGTCAAAACAGATAGAATGTGATCAGCAACTGACAAGCAAGGAAGGTCATTTGTGCTCCTCTGACAAACGTGACAACACTCTCTTGGTTAGATGCACAACTCAGTGGCCTTTGATACTTTGGACTACATTTGACTGCACCTGCTCTAGGGACAGAAACTCATATTGGATTGGAATTTTTAAAATGTGTTGAAACTTTTAATAGTTCCAGATGTCTTCAGTGGGCAAAATGTTAGAAAAATTAGGTGGCATAATGAAGGAGGTTGTGGGGAAGGCTGACTTGACATTGCAGTAGTCAGAACAACCTTTTCTCCTGATCTTACCTTGTTTTTTTAACAGCTTGCCTGATTTGGACATCATGGAAAACATGGGTCTTCTACTCATAAAGATTGTGGATTTTTTCTTATGACTAACACCTTTGCCCACCTTTAAAAAAAACAATCTTAGTGTTGCGTTTAGCTATACATATGGGAACTATTATTCCCTAATGTAAGGGAGAGCAATTCGTGGCCCACTTATGTTGTTGGACTACAATTCCCAAAATCCCTCATCATTATTTCTACCAGCTAAGACTGACTATAATATCACATCACACTCTTATAATGCTATTATTCTATTTTAACTGCTATGGCTGCCTCCTATGGAATTGTGGAGTTCAGCCCTCTGGCTGAAAATTATAAATGCCCCTCCCTAAACTACAAATATGAGGATTTTACAAGGGGCAGCCATAGCAGTTAAAGTAGAATAATAGTGCTATAACAATGCAGTGTGATATTTTTCTAAATGGAGTAGCAGCTTTTGAAGGGCCACATGTTGTTCATCCCAAATATTTTATTCTGGTTTTGCACAGACTTATGCTATACCACCAGCTTTCTATGCAGTGTGTTGACTGTGGGGGTCTAACGGTCCTAGTGCCTGGCTGCTAAATAGTCAATTTGTGAGCTCTTATAGGTTTGACCACTGATGCTGCTTCTCCATCTGTCACCACTCAGGTCCATTATTATAGGTATCCAAGACCCCAAAACAGTTCAGTTTTACACATGCTATGTTTTAAAAACAGGCTGTGAATAACTGGGATGCATACAAGTAATTAATCCTTAGTAGGTTTCAACTCTTGTATTAACATCTATGCTTAATTCACTTTTATTCTGGCAAATTTGTAAGTTTTGTTCATAAAACATAACACAATGGAGAAAATGAGCTGATTTCACTCCAGAAATGAAACCTGGGTTATTTTATTGCATCAACTTTTTTTTGCCAAGACTGGGCTTGAGGCCCAGTGTTTGGCTTGATGAAGTCATAGAATTCCAAATCTTGACATAGGACTAAGACTAGTGTAGTTCAAGATGGTGTAATGTGTGTGCATTCATTTCTAAAATCCAGTAGGCCTTCCAGTAACTTTTCCGCAAATATGCAGAAATAAACTCAGTAACCTTTACAATTGTCTTTAAGAAAAATGTGATTACATCTTTAAATATGAGCAAAACATTCTTCAGAAATGGTCTAGCATCTATACTTGGGTATTTGTTTTAAAAAAGAAAGTGGAAAGCTGAATGGAAATATGGTGGACAAATACTACTCTAGAATTGTGATTATAAAAGCCAAACTTGTTGGAAGCAAAATATTTGGTGCCTGATCTATAAGCGTTCTAACCTGTTATGTGCACATTTGGGTCCTTTTATTCTCCCTTGCATTCTTTGCCTGCCTGAAAGAGGAATCTTTGCATTGTCTGCTCAGAAGACCCATCTGATCTGAACCAAGATCTTTCCAAACTTCTGCATACATTTCAGAATTTATTTATTTTTAGAGACCATTTTCAGGCACAGTACTCCAGAAAATTTTGCTGGGTACTGCTATTAAATTAAATGTAACCTGTCCAAGAGCATCAGTGTATTCATTCATTTCACTGGATAGACATGCTGTTGAATTTGACCTGTCTGATAGATTAAAACCTCATTGACTTACCATACCTTCAAGTCAATTTAACTTTCAAAACTTCATTGACTTACCATACCTTCAAGTCAATTTAACTTTCAAATTTAGCTCTTTATATAACCTAGTTGGGGTTTTTTTTTTAAATAAAAAACCCAAAAAGCAATATACTATCTAAATAATAGAGCTCCGCTTCTCTGTTACAATTGTTGTGAGATACATGTTTAAGCACTCCTGTAGAATAACTGGAAAATCTGGGCCAAATCAGGCTTCGCAGACCTAGGTGCAGGAGTGTTCAAACAAGTGTACATGTGCAAATGTTACTTCAACATTTTGTGTATTTGTTGCTGGGGAAAAAAACATGTGATGCCAATGTTTCTCGCAACAATTGTATTGCATAGTATTGCCATTAGTGTCTAGACATATTACTTGAATATTTAAGGAAATGTCTTTTAGACATTCCAGTAATCAACAGAGCTACAGTTTCTGTGTCTTTCTTTATGAAGGATATTGCAGATTTATTGAATACTTTGTCCATGTATTGACTGGTACAAATGAGGTTTTTATTTGTTTTAGTGTACAAGGCAAATGAAGAAATGAAGCAACTGTACAAATAAATTCATTTTAGGTTGTCCTTCATAACTCTCGTATACTTGAGAAGCTTGTACATGTAGAAAATCAGAAAACAATTCCAATCTTGTGTTATTCTTTATGCTGATAGTTATTGAAGGGAAGAGTAGACATTGCTGCAGATTATTCTGTTTTGTATGCATGCATTCTTTTCATTGAAATAGGTTGACACCATCTTCCCCTAACTGTGGAAAACAGGCTGTTCTTGAGGTAGGACACTTTGGGTCTGTTCAACTGTCTCTTCTGTACTAGAAAGGCAAATTTCAGATTAGGTAGATAAGACCTTCCGATAAATGTAGTTCAGTCTAATACATTTATTGCTATCTTTATATGGGAAAAGATAGTGACTGAGATTTCTCTCCAAAGAGTAGCAAATACACAGAATCTAGTTTCAGCAAGGTTGTTTTCCAAAGGAAAAAAATGTCAAAATCAATGTCACATATGTATTGATTATGGTATTTGAAGACTTTTAAGGAGGTTCAGGCACCAATTGAAAGGATTGTGGATGGTAGAATAAGGAGCAATTTGGTTTGGTAGCAGAAAGTTTCATGAATAATATTCATAACTGTTGATATGCACAAATCTAATTATAATCATTGTAAAAATGTCTTTTAACTACTTAAAGCATGGTCCCCAGAGAGGCCAAGAAAGTTTCCGGTCAATTTCTTTTTAATAAAATTCACATGTTTTTGTTAATTTTCAGTGTTGGAAATGGGCATAAATAACAAATGAGGAATTCTCAGGAAACACTACTTGCCAAAAAGAAAAAAAAAACCAGCAAAAAAAGCTGAAGAGACACTTCTCCTTGACAAATAATTTATGACTGAAAGAAGATGCTTATTCATCTTTGACAACTTACAAACACTTAATGTCCCCTTTTCGCATATGTAACTCTTCGTCTCCAAACAATACTGAATTATTTATACTATTAATTGTACACAATTCTATAGTGTGTGGCTATGCAATATGTGTGTGTGATAGTAAAAGTGGCTTTGGGATTGAAGTATCCATAGCTTTTCATGATGATTAGTTGTTTACTGTGGTGCTGATCCCAATGCTCACATAAAGTTTATAGACTGTATGTGCAGCCTTCCCTATTTACTCATATGGCATTTACTCATATGGCAAGGCAATCCTCAAAAGTTCTGCCTGGAGAACTCATCATCTATTGAAATTAATAAGGAATCTCTTGCATGTGTTAAAATCTGATGGATTCAAGAGTGCATCGGTATGTATACATGTTCTGGATGAACCTGTGGTTTTCTCTCCAGACCCCAAAGAAAGCCCATTCATTGTATTTAAATAAATGGATGCATCCATTTTATTGTTCAATACAAGTTCCAAGACGTTAACATAAATTGACATGGAAGACTCACAATATCCATGGATCCTTCATCAGCTAAAATGATCAATTTTACCTTTTTCAAACAAGCAGGTTTTCAATGACAATAGTGCATTTATGACTAACCATATTCATAATGCTACCGGAAACTTTTAGGCCAAAATACAGTGTGCAGAACTATTTTTTAAAAAATTCTCATATAATGAAACCTCTCCTGTATGCTTTTGTATGAAAAGAGACAACCCCTCTATAGTTTTCAGTCACTTGGCGGCATTCTTTATGGTAGCTTATTTATATCTTGACAAAAGTAAGGAGAAAGTAGGAAAGGAAAAAATTAAACTGTAAAGGATCTTGCATCTTATTTTGACATGATTTTGTTTTTAAGGGCTCTAATTAGTTGGGCTAATAGATGTTGGCTTGGAGACTTTGCTTAGTCTCACATGTTACTGTTGTCTGGGGACATCTGAGCTTCTTTGCAGAAGTAGGAACAGCACGGTTATTGTCTTTATGCAGTTTCATTATGCCCATTCTTGCACCCACTGGAGTGCTGGATAATTTGCTGCTTCAGTGTAGTGGTACAGCTAGGGGACAACAGAGTGCAAGACGCATGCAAGAACCATGGAGGATACAATTGTGCCCTTGATGTTAACAATGTGCCTTTTGTTATAAACAACACCATGTTATGGAGCATGCAACATTGTCTCTTTAACTCTTTGAATGCTATGCTTTGTAGTAAGGTTGAAATCTATTTTTTTAAAATACTACATTTGTCTTTAATGTGTCCCTTTGAGCATAATCCACCAAGAGACTCTCCTGCAGTGGTTTTTCTGCAGTGAAGTTAATGATCGTTCTACTAGACTACTTGACACTGTTCTGGGATGATTTTCATTTATTTCATTTGGGCAGCAGCAGGAGATGTTTCTGGTTGATTTTGCCCGGCATTTTCAAGGCCTTAATATAGATCATAAGGCAATCGTACTACTTAGCAGAGACAGAATACTCTGTTGCAAGAATTTTCATGTTCTTTCAAAGGTTAAAGATGGCACTTCATAATAGTTAGTTGTAACCTTAACATCAGACTAATTTTTTTAAAAAAAGAACTAATTTCCTTTTTGTTACAACAGCACTAGACAGAATCAACTGTATTTGTAAAAAGGAAAAGAAATTACCTCAAATGCTTTAATTTTATAGCAAGAAATAATCCCAGGGCATTTGGTATGAACCAAAGTGCATTCCTTTTCTATGTGTCTGGCTCCAATAAAATGTGGCCAGGGATTTTTACAAATTGGGTGCAAAGGCATTTAATGCCATTTTACCTTGCTGGGTGCTTGGTGGTCATGAAGCACTTTGAAAGAATGCCTTTCTTTTCTTCCTTTCTTTCTTTTATTAAAAAGTGCTTCATGGCTTCTGCCAAGCAGGCTCCATTGATTAGAATGAGGCTTGCATAAAACCATATGCAGCTGGCATTGAAATGAATGGAGACTGAATAGCAACAGAGCTTGGGGAACTGTGTAGCAACAGGCTGTATTGGACTCTTTAGACACATGTCAGAGTTCTTTTGATTCTGTCTGTCTTTCATAAACGTTTTCCCCAATCAGAAGTAGTTGGTTAGTGTTATAAATTCATTTTTTAAAAAAATATATATAATAAAAAAGGTTTCAGTGTCAGTAAAGATTTCAGCATTGCCCACTTGAAATAATGGTAGCATTGAAAATAAAGAAAGCGTTTGTGAATTACGTTGTTTCTAGGGGCATATGCATCTCTTCTATGAAATACAAAGTAATATTTTTAAAAAGTCATTGTATTTACTCAGCTCAGTTCAACTGCTACGATTATGTCTAAGGTGTACATTGGGGTATTTTTTTTCTTTTTCTTTTTTAAACCGAGCAACAACTTAGACACGTGACTGTAATATGCTGCAACTGTGTGTACTGAAAACATGTGAAAAAAAAAAAGAAGATTGAATGTGGATTGTGTATATATGTATGTAAAATTTTATGTGAAACGCTGCTGTTTTCACAGCCCCACTTCACATTAAATATGTTGTAGGGGGTTTTAATCCTTGTGGCCAGTTTTATGATACTTAATGTATTGTATAGCTGATGACAGGAGTTAAGACTATTTTAGTGAATATTTGTTACATTTATTGTTGTGGCCAGAGATCATTTCAGAATAAAATTTTATGTCCTACATAAACCTTCATTTGAGTTTTTCTTTTCCGAAGATGAAAGATTCTTTTTGAATGCTGGATTTTTAAAAAATGTCAGTGGAACTAGTCAAAGTACATTTTATGTACAATACATTTGTATTTACAATACATTGCAATGGTCTTAATTTTGTGTTAAATATAGTAAAAATTCTTGATTAAAAATACTGTAGATACTTTGCACATAGATACTTTGTACCTATGTAAATTGGTTATATGGGTCGAGGACACATTAAAAAAGGACAATATATCTGGAACAAATTATTACTTCCTAAGTGTATGATGATTTTTAGTTGCCTTTGTTCTATATTTTAGAAAAGAATTAACTTCTTCAGGCATTTGTTGTTCTATAAACAAACAATTCATACAGAAGATGGTTTGTTGTTAGATGGAGCTTCTGTGCCTTACAAAGATCATTACTTGGAAAAGTTGTTTTTTGGACTACATCTATCAGATCCCCAAGTAACTTTTCCATGCTCTGTCCAGTGCCATGGCATTGATCCTTTTTCCCTTGCAGCTAGACATCCCATCCTTAGCATAAGCTCCTTCCACCAACATTACTTCCCTAGTCCCTGGCTTGGCTATTGTTCTACCTCTTTAGGATAATCAAGAATAGCCTGAAAGTCTGGATTTCCATATGTGCATTGAGTCTGTTTAGAGTAAGTGGGATGCATCCTATTTAGTTGAACTTAAGTTATGAGTCAAATGGATCTAGGATACAGTTATATATCTATTTACCAGGAAATAAGTCTCATTGTACCCATGAGGGCTTACTTGTGAGGAGACAACTACAGAAGCGGACTGAGTCAACCAAATATATCTGGAATTGTCTATCACAGTTGTGGATGCATAACCTAGAGTTACCCATCTGTAAGTGATTCATATTCACAGTCTGTACATATTCACATAATCTAGAATTGCGCATCCATAAGGGATTCATATTCATGGTCTGCATATATTCATAAAACAAATGTAAAACTTGGCCCTGATATTTGTCAGCATTTATCAAGAAGAAAGCAGAGCTTTAAAGAAAATTAAATGTCAGATGTTGAGAAAGCAGAAGAGCAAAATATATCCTCTTCCACATTTGAGAATAAATGGATACTGTTTTATTTTTATGTCACTGGAAATCCAAAATAGTGTGGTTCAGTTCATGTTTTATTGAATCAATGTCCTCTGCAAAAGACATAAATATGCCTGCATCTGCTCTGTCTAAATTGGCCTAGATGAAGGTTACGCTCTAGCCAAACTTAGCCATTAAATCCCATTAATTTTAGTAAGACGGAGAAGCATGTGTTTAATTATCCTTCCCCTGAAAATTAATGGGAATTATGGGTACTTAACCAGGGGTAATCTATACCCAGAATAAATCTGCAGATTATTTTTTTAAAAAGAGTTGTTCAGCTTCTCCCTGACAATTTTAAATTAACTAAAATTGGATCCCTGTTTGATAAGCAAAAGAAAAGTTTGCACTGGAAACCACAATATGTATTGATTTAATGGGACTCCCAGGTAAGTATGCATATCATGGCTTTTGTTAACACCAGTAATATCTTATCAGCATCACACTCTCTTTCATGCCAAGACAAACACTGTCTGTTGTTTGTTGCTAATTTTGAAACTTTCCCTTTCTCATCCTCCAGTCTCCCTTTTGTCCACTTCTCGGTGTCTCAGCACAGCCTTTCTTTCTGCAAACAGCCCACTTGATTCCTTCTCCTACTCCTTCATTAGCACATGTCAGAAAGTGTTAAGTAGCATTTTCAATACAAAACAAACCTGAAAAAAGTGGCGGGGAAAGTGGGGGTGGACAATCAACCGCCATCCGTGCTTATTTTTGTCTTATTATGCAGATTCCCTTGCTCAAACGGTTTCTATTTCCTGTGTTTTGTTGCAGTGTGACAGAGAGATAACAAAGGTTGATCGTAATTTTTCAGCAATTTTAAATTGCTGTTTTTCAGACAACAGTCCCCCACACACCCACAAACACACGTCTTGGGAAAGCCCTGTGTTCAGGAATTCATAGATTGCACAAATCATTAAACTTACCATCTGTGTAGCTAATAACATTTACTCAGGGTTTATTGGAACCCCATCCTGATGGTCTCTAGATGTTTTTGACTGGAGCTCTCAGATTCTTCCAGACAGTATGAGTAGGTCCTCAGGCTGGGAATAATAAGGACAGAAGGTATACAGGTGAGTTCTGTTTTATAGCCAATATTGGGAGCTTTTTGTTGTGGTGGTTAACTGCTGTCGGTCCCATTGATCTCGACCCATGGTGACCCTGCTGATGAGACATCACCAAGACCCTCTGTTCTCCACTGCTCTGCTCAGCTCCTGCAAACCCACATGCTAGAGCCCATCCATCTAGCATGTGGCCTTCCTCTTTTACTCACTAGTATTCTTCAGTATTGTGATTCAAGGGGATTTTAGCAGATATTGTGGCTGAGCAGAAGTACTGTACCAGCTTTGCCTGGATTTAAACTCTGTTAATAACTCAGCACATCGTAGTGGTCTTTCCCTTCCCTTATCCCATAGTCATCTTTCCTGATGGGTCTTTCTCTCTACCCTGGTACTCCTTCAGCCAGGGCTATTTCCGCCACTTAGCAGTGCTGTTTTTCTTCTCTCTTCCTCTTCTTTTTCCTCATTGGTCTTTCTCTCCTTCTGCCATAGTAATCATCCCAGAGTTTTAGACTGAGATTAGGAGTCTCTCTGTCTCCCAGAGATCCCCCCTCTCTATCTTTGTCCCTTCACCTTTTTTCTTTGTCACTCATCTTTTTTGGTCTTCATCTCAGTATCCATTAAGTTCTTGATGATGATGATGATGATGATTAATTTATATCTCACCTCTTCCGATTTTTTCTCCGTGCTCTCCTTCTCCCAACCCTACAAACCCACAGCTGTCTTTCTTCCCCTCCCCAATGGTTTGAATGTTTAAGGGCCCTTCAGAAGAAAGGACCACTTTGAAGGTGCTAGGGAGCCTGACACCTGCCAAGAGGTGGCTGAGGATGGTATTGCTACAGGAAGATTTTGGCCTATTTTACCCTTGGGAGCTAAACCCACAGTCCAAGTATCAGTATTTCAAGCACTGAGAGAGTGATAGAAAGGGAGCTTGTCTCACCAAATCATTGGTACCAAAAGCAGTGGTCATTTAATCCAGTCCAGGTTCATCAGGAGGCTTCAGTCAGTCATGTCCAGCAGGTCCAAAGGGAAAAATCTGAGAGAGTAGTCCAGGTCCAAGCAGAGTTCTAGGCAACAGGCAGTCAGTCAAAGTACAAGGCAATAGATGTCTCCCAAGCACGATGTATGGTTGTCAACCATAATGGACCAAGGGAGGTGCTGGGCTATTATTCATAGCTTGTCTGGGCCTCACTGGTGCTGGCTGTAAGCAGTGTGCTTCCTACTTAACTTCAGCGAATGCCATTGTCCTGCTTTTTCCTGGCATCACTCTATGGGAGTAGGCACTGGTTAGTCTGGCTCAGGTGGTGGGAAACTTTGCTCCTGGGAACTTGGTCCTGGTATTGGCTGCAGGCTTCCCTCCAGAGGCTGCTGGAATGTTTCTTAGGCTCTAAGCATCTTCCTCGGACTCCGGGGATATGCCTAGCTTCTGGAGGCAGGGCATGACAGATTTTTTGAAAATCAATTTCTTAAAAATAATAAAAACTCTTGAAAGTCACAACCCCAGGTTCTTCTTAAATATCCATGTCATGTTTCAGGTGTATTAGTTTCATGGTGTTGGAATTATGGTGACACACACACATAAGCACTTACATACACGTTTAGTTCAGGTAAATGTTTTTCGTCTCACACTTATTATTTATGCAGAACTTTCAGAGAATATAACTGTTTGTACTTTGTTCCTCCTACTCATATTTATTTAAGAAATTTAGCCCCCTCTGTTAATCAGCTTTGTCCGAAGCATGCACCAAGCTGCAACCTTGACTGATTTATTTGAAGAATATCTACTGCAGTGGCTTCCAGCTTCCCAACTGCCCATCCAAGGCTCTGTGTGTGTGTGTGTGTGTGAGAGAGAGAGAGAGAGAGAGGGAGAGGGAGGGAGGGAGGGAGGGAGGGAGAAGTGAGGCCACTGGGAAGATGGGAAGGGCATGTACGTTTGCTCCTCTTTCCCTGGGGCTCTGGCTGGCTCTGGCAAGTGAGAAAAAGCACTGTGGAAGGCAGGAAGGGTGTGCGCATGTATGCATGCATGCTTGCCCATCCTCCACCATTGCCTTGGCTTGCTGGGCCCAGAGTGTCAGGATAGCAGGGGTTCCACACACCCTGCACACACACACACACGCACACACACACACCAGTGTCACCACTGATCTACTGTTGTTGTTGTGTGCCTTCAAGTCATTTCTGACTTATGGTGACCCTAAAGCGAACCTACCATGGGGTTTTCTTAGCAAGATTGGTTCAGAAGGAGCTTGCCTTTTCCTTTCTCTGAGGTTGAGAGAGTGTGACTTGCTCAAGGTCACCCAGTGGGTTTCCATGACTGGGCAGGGATTCAGACTTTAATTTCCAGAGTCATAGTCCAATGCTCAAACTACTATACCACACTGGCTCTGTTTAACTAAAAAAAAAAATGTTCCTGGAGTAGCTTGCAAAAATTAATCATAAAGCAGTTCTTGCCCTTAGGCTCACAGTCTAAAAGACAAAAGGTGTTTGGATGAAGCGGAAAGGGGACAATGTCAGGCACCAGATCTTTGATATTCAAGACGTTCTCATACCAGTGGGGTAGAAGTGGATACAGTTAATGGAGAAAAGGAGCCAGAAATCACTGGTCCCTCAGCAGAACTGATTGAATGGATCAGTTTTTCCTCCCTTCCCTCTTCTGCAACATGATGGAACAGGTGTCACAACAAGCAGACAGTGGATAGAAAACCTGACATATTAATAATTTAACCAGTACCTATTTTTTAATAAGACCACAGCATGTGGATAGGTGAAGTTTTACATTTCTCTTACCAGCCATAATTCCCATTCCCCCCACCCCCAAAATTGCAGTTAGTGATGGGGATAATCCAACTGCCAGTAAATGCTGGCACATTACAATCCCTCTCTTTCCTGTTGTCTTTCTACTGGAAGGCAAAGATCTTTTATTGAGACAGAACATTGGCATTAAGCTCGGTTTTAACTGAAAGGGGCTGTTGTTTCTCTTATCGATTTATTTTTAATTGCCTTGTAACCTGGTTTAGTTTTTAATTGCATTTATTTTCAATTTGATTGTCAATGTTGTTAACCACCTTGAATGCCATGCACAATGAGCACAATTAAGCCTATGTAAGCAAGGAGACTGCTAGGACTGGGAAGAGCAACTATGAAATAAGCAGACAAGATACTGAAGTGCAAAGGTATAAAACGGAATGCTAAAGTTAGGATTGTTTAAACTATCATATTTCCCAACGTGGTATATGGATGTGAAAGCTGGACAGTGAAGCAAACCGATAGAAAGAAAATCAATTCATCTGTGTTGTGGTGCTGGAAAAGAGTGCTAAGGGTACAGTGGACAGCCAAAAAGACAAACAAATTGGTCTTAGAACAGATCGAACCTGAACACCCCCTGGAAGACAAGATGACTAAACTGAGACTATCATATTTTGGATACATCATGAGAAGGGAAGACTTATTAGAAAAGACAATGATGCTGGGGAAAGTTGAAGGTAGTAAAAAGACTAGATGGATAGACTAGAGTCAGATGGATAGACTCAGTCAAGGAAACCACAGCCCTGAGCCTGCAGGACCTGAGCAGAGCAATTGAGGTCAGAGGGTTTGGGGGTGTCTCATCCATGGAGTTGCCATGTGTCAAAGTCAACTTGAAGCCAGCTGATGATGACGACAACAACAATAAGCAAACTGCCCTGAGCAGAATAATGGATGACATTCAGACTATTTCAGGTCTGTTAACCTCCCCGATGCCCCTTTTCAGTTACATGTTTTCATTTTATCAAGGAGGTTCGGTGTCTTTCAGTAACATCCAAAAGCCCCAGCTTGTTAACTGGAGCAAAGCTCCCTCAGAGCCACCATGCAAAGAGGAGGGTAAATATTAAAACACACTGGGGTGCTGAAATGTATTGAATTTTCCTCTTACATATTTACACAGCAATTCTAACTCTGCATGTTTCAAACGCCTCCTTTAAAAGAGTGGTTGCTGGTTCTTCACACTGTCTGTTTTGAGAGGAAGAGTTTATCTACACCCAAATCTTTCCCTCTCCTGAAATCATAATGCACATGAACTGGAAAAACAAAGAAAGCCATCAGGCTTCTCAACAGATATTCCCTGAAAAGCCAACATTTAACAGAAGATCCTTGGTTCGGACTGTGGTGTGTCACTCATAATGGTGCAAGGCGCTACGGCCTCAACCAGCAGCATCTAAAAACTGCTCATTGTTCATATTTTTTTTCCTTACTGACATTTCATATTCTCTTCTGGTGTGGGTGACTGGATTTCTAGGGCTGCTTATCAAGTTGTACATCCTCCCCCACCATGGAACTGCTAGCTGTGTCCTCCGCACAGCTGCTGTCAAATCTGTTCAGTTCTTGCTTGAGAGGACAGCTCTCACTGGTAAACATAATGCTGAAAAAATGTTACTGTTTGTCTTAAAAATATATATGAAAGAGTGTTGGCAAACTTAAGGGAAAAACACACTTGTATACTGACGCTAAAATAAGTGCTGTTTCACACTTCACACAGAAACAGCCCCGATCAACAGGGAGCCACAGGCAATCCCATCTCTCTGGCAGTTGTGCCTGTCTGATAGACATATTTTCTAACACCTGTTTTTCTGGACCAAACTAGACAAAATTGTAAAATTATTTTTCTTTTTATTTATGAGATTTATTAACTTACACATTTAAAAAAGTTAAAAAACAGTTCCAATAGCAGAAATGTTTCTTGGGGTGGGGGTGGGAAGAATGAAAGCTTTTCTCAACCATATTTCTCCACCACTCCTTACTGCTTTTCCTGTTAAGGAAAAAGCAGTTAGGATCAGTCTTGAGTGGAAAAAAGCAACTGGAGAAAGGATTTAAAATCACCCCTCTTGTTGGTATTCTGCTTACAGCACAGGCTCCCAAGGCTGCTTTTCAATTTCAAGGAGTCTGGAGAATGTTGTTGATGTTGATGTTGTTGTCATTGTGTGCCTTCAAGTCATTTCTGACTTAAGGCAACCCTAAGGCAACCCTATCACAGGGGTTTCTTGGCAAGATTTGTTGAGCGGGGATTTGCCTTTGCCCTTCTCTGAAGCTGAGAGAGTGTGACTTGGCCAAGGTCACCTCAGGGGGTTTCCATGGCTTCTTAGCAAAAGAAATTGGTTTCTGTCTTTCTCAAACAAATTTTGACACTCATCAATTACTTGAAGACAGGATAAACTGGATGGTAACTGTAATGAGCCAGTCACTGAAAATGCACCCAAACTCCCAGAAGTTATACATTTCCCCATGTGAAAATTTTGTGCACATATGAAGACACTGGGTTTGATTAACACAATTATTCTCAAGTTAATGAGACACTTCTTTTGTAACATGGTGTAGACCCCCTCACTCCATTGAATATAATCAAAGCAAGCCTATAAATACAAGTGTTTATTATAATAACATGTCTGAGAACCTAAATATCAGGCCTGCCCTTCTTCATAATTCTGCTCTGCTGTGCAAATTATTCATTTTTTCCCTTTATGACCTCTTGATCTTGACTTGCTTGCACATTTCATGTTGCCACAGCCATGTGCCCTCATCTCACCTTTGAACATCAATAGCCATCCTTGTATTTAATCAATACACTTACATCTATACAGAGGACGTGATTGTGAAGTATTATATTCATATTCCTTCACTGTTTAGGGACCAGATTTTATGCTCTTCTTAAGCCAAGAATACAATCATGCTATTTCAATTACTTCTTTGAAGTGGACATCCTCTGTTGATTTTTCCCTAGAGAAATGACCAAATGATAAAGAAACTATATTTAAAGTTTGTGCAACTCATTGACATAACCAAAATTAACAAGGAACCCTTGCTAGTGGTTATGAACTGAATCCTGTTGCTTATTCCAACTAGAGCTAGCATGGTGTAATGGTCGAATGCTGGCCTAGGACTCTGGGAGACCAGGGTCTGAATCCCTGCTTGGCCATGGAAGCCCATTGGATTACCTTGGGCAAGTCACATTCTCTCTCAGTTGCAGAGGAAGACAATGATAAGTCCTCTCTGAACGAATTCTATCAAGGAAACCTCATGATAGGGTCAGTATGGGGTGGCCATAGGTTAGAAATGACTGGAAGGCATACAACATCAACAACAGTAGACTCATCAAATCATTTTGGAATGGGAAGTCAACCCTTATATAAATCCCATTGATTCAATGGGCCTACTATAATTGGGAATCCCAACAGGATACAGACTCATGGCTATATACCGGCATAGAAGACAAGCATACTGATCTCAGGTTGGCTTCCAATGGGAGTTGGCTGTATACAGTCTTCCCTCCATTCTCACAGACTTGGGATCTGCATCCTTGGACTGTGGGAGGCGAACGGAGGGGGGCGCACCTATACATCCCCATGGAGGCATGCCTTCATTCAAGCCAACAGGGCTTGAATATGTGCAATTTTCTGTTTTTACAGGGGTGTGTGTCCGGAACGTATCCCCTCAAAAATGGAGAGAGGACTGTATAAGTATGATTGTGCCATATGACCTATAATTTTTAAATGTCTGAAGGAGAAAAAACTATTTTCTTCACTACCACCAACTGACTGAGGAAATATATATCAAACTGGAACGGAGATTAAACAGTTACTGCAAACATTACCTTGTACTTTCTGAGGATGTATCTTCATTAGCTAATATTGTCATGTGTCATGCCTAAAAACAGGATAAACTTGCAGTCAGTTTCTCATGCAGTGTGCTCCACAGAATTGCAGCATATGCACAATGAGTCTGTGGAGGCTGATGGCTCCAGTGTCAGCAAGGCAACAAATTCAATCCAGGTTTTAGACAGAATTTTAAAAGCTCTATTCAAGGTGCTAAAATTATTTCAGAGTAGGATTCAGCCCCATGCATAGTTTCTTTGAAGTATAGACTAAAATGTGGATTCACTGCCCTGTGACATGAAAGCCACAAGCCTCCACAGCAATAAAGGCAACAGATTAAGTTTATAGTATATGAAGGACATTTTAACTTTCGTGTAATAAACAAGGCAGGGATTGTTCTTCTTACAGATAACCATTCTTTTAAAGATTTACAATTTCTTCTCATTACTAAACCTACTGTGCTCATGAAACATAGATTCATGTGCCAACCACATGCACACAGTCTGTTACCTGTGCAACCATACATTAACAGAGTGCCTTCCCAATATGATTTGCACTTATCTTGGCAGTGAAATACAAGCTACCACTATGAATTGTCTCCACTGGTCTAATAGTATGAGTACAATGTGGACATATTTCAGAAAAGGAAAATTGGAATGTGCAGGTAACAGGTGCAAGAAAATCTTATCAGTTCTTCACAAAGTTCAGTGCCAGGTCAGTTTATATCAGATCATTTCTCAAGGAAGCTTGAAAACCTTTCCTCTAAAATATAACCCTGTGCAGATATCCCATTAATGTTTGCTTGGGCTAACATTTCATATCGTCTTTCATACTGCTGCCCTCTTCAACTATCTGAATGTGTACTGGTTTGATTCAGTTTTTTTTTTCCTTTGAAGTTGAGGACTGGCTTCAAAAGGGAGAATTTTTCACACAAAAATTACACTCTGTGAAATATGCCTCCTATATATCTTAAGTCTATAACATGGACCAAAATTTTTCTCCATTTCAGAATGAAGGCAACAACTTTCATTCCATTGTACTCACTGTCATTAATTTGTGCTAAAATATCAACTCCCCCAAAAATTGGCTCAACTTTACAAGAAATACAATTTTTAGACTATGTATGTAGATTCTGTATAAGACTCTTATGAGAGCCAGTGTGATGTAGTGGTTTGAGCTTTGGACAGACTCTGAAAAAAAGGGTTTGAATCCCTGCTCAGCCAGGGAAACCCACTGGGTGACCTTGGACAAGTCACACTCTCTCAACCTCAGGGGAAGGAAAGGCAAACCACCTTCAAAGAAACATTGCCAAGAAAACCTCATGATAGATTTGGCTTAGGGTTGCTATAAGTCAGAACTTGAAGGCACACAACAACAAATAAGATTCTTTTATCAAGCTCTGGATGCAATACCAAGCAGAGTTATTTCATTAGTTAATTATACAGACAATAGTGGTATTCTGAGAATTTATTAGTTTATCCACCTAACCTGCCCCCCCACCATCCTTTTTATTCTTTCTACAAACTTTGTAGAATAACCACAACATAATATTGGGGTGTCAGTGGTTGTGAGATGCTTCTATACAGAAAGAAACAGGCTTATTTCAAGGCTGGGGAGGGTGGAAATACCAATATTATTTAGACCCCCCCCTCCATACTAGATAAACCATGAATCATCTGGGGGGGGGGGGAGGCTCCACACTGCATAGAGAGGAAACATCATTTATTTCCATGCCTCACAATGGTGTGGATGATCATTCAATCATTCCATGTCTGGCTGTCAAAAGTGGAGAAGAGAAACTGACAAGGCTTATTCAAAGGACAAAGTGAATCTGATAAATTGATCACAATCTGATGAAACAAATTTTAAGAAGACCTATGCTCCACATCACTGGTAAGGTTTGACAGTTATGCTGTTTTGCTTTTCCAGTGAGTTACACGAACAGATCTAAGGAATCTAGACACACTGTGTCTCTAAAGCACTCAACAAGGACTGAACATGCTCAGCAATCACTGAATGTAGATTGACTGGGGAGTTGGATGGAGGACAGGAACGTGTTGGTGGTAATAGAACAGAAGAAGGCATGGCTGGCAGGTTGAAATAAACACCACATGGTAACATCTTGCACATTGTTCTAAAAAAAGTCACAGGTGAAAGGAGCAAGGAGAAAAGAATTGGATTGTTGGCCACCAGTAATGTAACAAGTGTTGCTGAGTAGGAGCGACCATGTGTGCAGCCACATTCCACATTTTGCTTTTTTCAACACCAATGCTGTTCAGTCTGGAAGCGGTGTATTTTCCCAGGAAGAAAATGCCAATGTATTCTTGATCCAGCTGGATCAGAACAAAGGTCTATTTAATTTAACATCCTGTTTCCAGTACCAGCTGGGCAGACAGTTCCATGTAGGACAGCAGGAAACATCCCTCCCCCATGGTTTCCTTCATGGTTGACAGATTTATCCCAAACCTTGGAAAAGCTACTGTTTTAGACTGCAGCTTCTGGAATCCCATTGCCAGCATTTTTTTCCTTCCTGGTTACTATTGCTATTTTTTATTATTATACTTAATTCATGCAAGCCACATGCACTGAAAGATTCTTCAGCTCATGAGCGGGGTAAAAATAGCACAAATGAACCATGAAATATTATTATGCTAATAAGATTTAAGTAAAAGAAAAGAACTAGGAAAAAAAATAATAAAGGTGATCAGTCTGCTTAGGGAAAGTGAAGGGGAAGGGGACAGAGGGAGAGATGGAGACACTGACACCATGTGATTGCCAATTTTGGAAGTACCATAGCAATGACATTTTCCATCTGAGGATTGCAGTGTGATTGGGAGCATATTGACAGTTTTCCCCTACCAATAAAAAGGGACACCCTAACCATGCTTAGGAGCAACTGTGAGTTGGTGGTGACATTGTGCAATAAGTACAGTCCACCTTCCATGTCCATGGACTTGCCATGTGCAGATTTGAGCTTCCATGCATGACAAGTCTGTGGGAGGTGACTTTGGCTGAAGAGGAGGAGGGAGGAAGAAGAGGAGGAGGAAAGACAAGGAGGGCAAGCAGCAGTGATGGAGGGGGGTAAGAGGAGGAGGAGAAAGGAAGAGGAGGAAAAAGGAGGAGGAAAAGGAGGAAGAGCCATGGCAGGAGCAACAGAAGGGGGAAAGAAGAGGAGGAGGAGCCAGGGAAGAGGAGGAAGAAAAGGTACCCCCCCACACACACAAACACACACCTGCCATGGTGAGAGTGGCAAGGCTGGCTTCGGGGGGGGGGGCAAAGTGCCATTGTCCCTAATGGTGGCGCAGCCATGTGACCACACCACCATTGAGTACTATGGGACTTGAGCCTCAGCAAATTTTGGTATCCATGGGGGGATCAGTAATGGACCCCCCCCCCCCGGATATCGAGGGCCCACTATATTGCCAAAGGTGTTATTTTCTGACTTTGATTGCGGTTTAAAAGCTACATGTGATGATCTCCTAAATCTCTAGGACCAGTATTGATGGTATCTGCTACCATCAATATAGATACTTATGTGGAACAGTACAATTCCCACCTCAGCCCAAAGCCTCTATGGATTCATAGCATCTACTAAATCAGCCATTCCCAAAAGGGTGCCCTTGAGATGTATTGGGCCTTAATGCCATTTATGATGGGATGTATAATCCAAGACATCTGTAACAACCCTAGGTTGAGGAAGGCTGCACTAAATCCATCCATTTCCACCCTACCCCACCAGGAAAAATGTAGAAAATTATCTGACATCTTGAGAATATAAATAAATTGAGCCTGTATGGCTCTATCAGAAGGAGAGGCTGATTTTTTAAAAGTAAACCATTTATAAAAAATAGAAGAAAACTGGCAGTGATGAAGAAATGTTGTGTAAGTTTTCACTTAAACCACAGGGTTTAAAAAGGAATATAATAGGAGGCAGATATGCACACACCTGTGCAGGAAGGTAGGTGGTGGGATCCTTTGCCTGATATGTGGATAAAGAATTGCAACCCATCAAAACATGAAAATTCCAGCACAGGAGTAGTAAATCTTAAAAATCTAGTGTATTCCTGGCATTAATGGAAATCTACAAATAATGACTTTAGATTTAGATTTAGACCAATGTGCCATATTGTGCAGAATACAACAATTTAAAGGAAATTACAGTGGGCCCTTCCCATACGCAGGGGATCCGTTCCAGACCCCTCCATGTAAGGGAAATCCCACACATGCTTCCCCATAGGAAGTAATAGGACTAGTGCACTATGTGCACTGTGCCCGCCCCACAGCCATGTGCTCCATTACTTCCTATGGGTGCCATGCAGCCACTTTCGAGTTCCGGCTTCCAGCATATGGTGGAAGCCATGTATGCGGTGCCCACTTATATAGCGGGCGCACTGCACTATACTTTCAGCAGCAGTAGTATTTTTTAAAATAAGTTTTCTCTTCCTTGTTTAATACATTGAATTTAATATAAATCTAACCTTTACAAGGCTGGCTCAAGGGCTTATTTCATTTTCTGCAGCTGCATTAATTTTAGGAATTCATTAGACTTCCAAGGATGTGTGATGCTTAGGTCCAGTCAACTGTAGTTTGCCAAAATGCAACTGAATTTGAGTGAAAAGAATAATTGTTGGAGGAGACAGAAATAAATCGTATTGTCCCAGAATTTTGATCTCAAGATGTTGTTGGAGTTAAATTCCTGTAAGCCCTGGGCAGTAAATTTAATAATGAAAGATCACTGGCATTATAGGGATCATGGTTTCATTGACCAACCATGGAAAAACAAGAGCGGACATGGACAACTGGGTGGAATAAGGACCACTTTATTTAACCTTAACTTCCTCCTCAGCAGTGGCATCCCTAGGGTTGGTGTCACCCAGTGTGGTAACTTATGGTGTCACCCCCCCCCCCATTGACCTTCTCCCATATCTCATCCATACAGAAACTTTACTAATGTTTTTTGTACTAATTTACTTATAAATCATAATTCCCATATATGACTAAATGTAATGGTAACAGTTGTAACATAACCAGAAAAATTACAATTATATCTATACAATTATACAATATCATATGCACAGAATAAATGTTTTTAAATATACATAGTTTAATGCAGTTAAAGTGAAAATTTGGTAAAATGTGATATTTTTACGGTTTTTTAAAAATATTTTTTAAAAAATAAAAATTAAATTTGCATTTAAATTGTGAAATTTAATTTAAATTTAAATTTTTGTAAAAAAAATCCGGGGCCTATCCTTTGTTCTCCCACTGAGCCTCACCCCATTCACACCATCTCTTCAGCACTTTTAAAGAGATACAGGTGAATGCCACAGCCCATTTCTGCCAAAATGCAGATGTTTGAGGAGCAGTGGTATCATCCCCTCTTAGGGTGTCACCTGCTGTGATCTGCACCCTCACACTCTTTTAGTGACACCACTTCTCCTCCAGTCTCCCCTGGTGAACCACCTGAGCCATGAGTACAATCCAATTGCTGAGTTATTTCCCATCTGGCCATCTGCTGGAAGGCAGATCCAAGGAACCCAACTCCCAAGTCACCACCAAAAGAGGGTGTGAGTGGATGGAGGGGAAGTTAAACAGCTTCTGATTTTGCCCTCCATGTAGAGCATGATGGCACTTTTGCACCTAATTTGATAATCCCTGGCCTCTCCTCCACTGGAGGCCAGCAAAAGCAGCTCGTCCTCTGTGCCATGCAGGTCCAGAACCTCATTTTTTTTTTCCTTGTAATCTTCTTGGGGAAACTTTTTTTTTAAAATGGTGATGATGAGGATGATTTCTGATACTATCATATGATAGAATTTGGGGCTATAATGCAATGGCAATCTGAACACAATCATGGGGTTGCCCATTATTGCAAATGAGTGTCTCTCACGCAATTTCAGGCAATAGGAAGTCATTCAAACGCAATCATGGAGTTTCACTTAATTGCGTATTAAAGTATCTCATGCAATTTTGGACAATGGGGGGTCATTTTCGGGCAATGGGAAGTTGGGCAATTTTCAGGCAATTCCGAACACAATTAGATTTCACGTAAATTCACTAAACTAGCAAATTTACGTGAATTCGAATTGGCTCCATTCGAAATTGGGAGAAATTCCTCCCATGGGATAAACTCCTACATAAGATGAGAGATCTTCATAGCACCTTCTGTCAGAGCATCTCCAATGAAATGCCAAAATTCTATTAACAGAGGTCATAGTAGGGTCAAAAGGCCAGAAAAAATTAATTATGTCAACATTATCTGGTCTCAGAGTAGCGAAATGTAGCAGGTGAAAATATATCAATAATTTCCAATTATTTATGACCAGTTCTGTTATGGAATCTGACAATCCATACCCCCTCAACCCTCCAATGATTGAGTATCTCTGCATTACCTAGTCAGCATACTGCTACATCTCTACTATGTAATTAGAGACTGCCTATGTTTCAAAACTAGTCAGTCCTTCATTAGCTTAATCTAGGACTCATGCTAGATATGGGAATGTCTTGCAATGGATACCTTTGATATTTTTAATACTGGTGAAGCAGCTGCATCATTTTAAAGAAACACAAAGAACACTTTTGCTGCAGGCTTTCACATTTGCAGCTGTGTCTCCTCTTGCTGAATAAAAATAATCCCTTCAGGCTATTTGGAGCCTGACCATTTCATGTCACTGCTCTTTCTGCACTGAACACCATAACCATTTGGGGGGGGGGGGGGCTCTCTCACAATTCTGAATCTGCTGGTGTGTGAGTGTATTTACGAAAATAATGATTCACTCTTGTCACCAGATATGTTCTTTCAGCAATTTTTGGGAGATGTATTAAGAGAGAAATCCTTAGATGGAGAAATGTATTTTTGTGAGTCAGGAAAACTGGTGTATTAACAACTCTCACAATTCTGATATAAGCCTCAGGCCAGTAGTTACACTGTCATCCTGAGAATATCTTTACTTTCCTTCTCCAGTTTTCCTTTTGTCTGTTTCTGGAAAGGAATGCAAACAGAGGAAATCTGTGTTTTCTTAGTCAAGTTTCTCTTGTAGGTTTAGGTGTCTTCATGTTGACCTCTTCCAGATAAAGCACTAGCTCCTATCTAGTGAGGTAATGCTCACTATACTGATTCTCAGTACCTGTCCTACAAAATTGTATAACAAAAATCGCCAGAAAGATCACACTTGTTCTTTGGCTAAAAAGGATTCAAAATGGCTTATTAGAATGATCTCCTTTGTGAATCAGAAGAACCACACAAGACTCCTGATGGATCAGACCAAATGGATCAGACCAAAGCCCTACTGGCATCCTAATCCACAATGGTCAATGTCTGTGAGAAGCCATTCCTTTAGGAATGGAAATATTTTTGTGGCAGGTGCTTGTTCGAGACTTCTTTCAATTTAGGGGCTGTACAGACTGTCCCTTTTAGAGCCAGGTCGAGGCTGTGGCAACTGCACACCACAGCCCCAATATTGCCTTTCCGTGGTACAAAAAAGGAGCCGCAAAAAGCAGCTCCTTTCTGTGCCGTGGAAAAGGTGCCATAGCCGTCAGCGCCGTAGCTCTTCGGTGCTCCTTTGGTGCTATGTCATCTAGACGCAGCACCAAAGGAGTGCCGTGATGCCATCCACCATGTGGTGTGGCATGTGCTGGCCTAGGGACAGAGTTGGGGTGTACATCGTGTGGATGCCACATCTCAACTCCGACTCCAGGCTAGCCTTAATGTTGGGCATGGCGGCAGAAATATCTGTCTCAGAAATATATACATAGTACTGAAGACTCGGTGCAAACAGGTGCAATGCAAGGAGAGATCTCAACAGTAGCTTTGCATAAGAACTGACAGACATGCTAGAAAGTTAGATTATCCTAGATTTGATGGTTGCATTGCTACTATCTCCAACTGGGGGAAATTACAAGGTTCTTAGCAGCACCAAAAATGAAAAGATCAGTTATTTATTTATGCCCCCACCCTTTCTTGGAAAGAACTCGAAGCAGCATACAGTACATGGTCTCTCCATGTTATCCTTACAACAACCCTGTAAGTTTGTGACTGATCTGGGGTCCCTCAGAGAAATCTATGGCCAAGTGGGGGATTTGATACTGGATCTGTCCAGTTCTTATCCAGCACCCTAACTGTTATGGCACAAAGACTCCCTGCCTACCTTCATAACATGCACCACTTCCGAGGAGAGGAAGCCTGTGGTGAGCCTGAAATAGTCTCTCTTTGTGCAGGTTTTTAAACAATGAGAAAAAAGCAGAATCTCCTGCCAGATCTGGCATTCTTTTAAAGAAAGTAGACTTTGGGTTGCTGTGGAACATAGCAGAGAAAAAGGAGGGACCAGACAAGAGAGCCTGTCTAGAGCATGTAACTTGCCCAAAACTTGGGAGGAGAAGTAAAGATTCACGGCATTCAGTTCTCTGCTAAGTACACACCCTCCAACTATCCTAATTTGGCACAGATAGTCCAAGTTAATCCTCTTGTCACCCCACTTTTTCAGCTGCTTTGAAAATGTGCCCATTTCTCTCCTTCCTCCTACAATTGCCCTTTGTCCTCAAGTTACTTCAGTTACTGCAGACTAAGTTCAAAGTGCAAAAGCAGCTTGTACTCAACTAACTCAGCAGGGGCAAGAGGAGAGGAAAGGCAAAATCTTGCTTTTTTCAATAGACATAGATAAAAACAAATTGCTGCAGCCTCCCTTAGTTTGTCTGTTCCTGGTCATTAATAACTATTCACATCCTGGCAACACACTGATGTTGCTTGACCATGTGTCCTGGTTTTCATACACAGCTGAACAATCAAGTATTGTGGTACACAATTTCTTCTACACTGAAACATAATTTCTCACTATCTACACAATAAAAGAAATGTGTAGCTAGTGAGTACAAAAAAAAAACCTGTGCAGCTATTCTAGTCCAGTTGGTTCAAGACCGATGATATATAGTTTCTAAAGTAAATGTTCTATCTCCTTCATCAGTAGAATCTTGAGTTAAAAACCATGTGGAAAACTGTATCAATGTCATCTGGGTGCCATTTTAGAAGTCACAGAAGACATACAGTCAGCTATCCATACCTGCTACTAAAATCGTCCTTCTAATGATAAAAATAATCCTCCTCTTCTTTTTCCTTCTCCTCATCATCACACTCTTTTCCTAAAAAGTGCCCAGAGAGACATAAAATGTAACAATAACATCAAACAGTACATTTTATATTATACCAAGTGTCATAAATGCAGCATTATCTTTTAAAGGATGTGTGCAGGCTATTCTTCAAGATGTTATTCTTCAAGAAATGGCAAATACAGCAAAAATATAAAGAGCCACATCATGTCTGAAGTTGCTGTTACTAAGATAATTTTCATATCCTTTCCATTTTCATTGACAGTTAAAGTATAATTGCATTTAAATCACCCATGAGGATAAAGGGTTCATTTAACAAGAGACTTTCTTGTTCTGTAAAATTATTATAAAGGAAGCCTACTATTTGACATTGATTTCCCAAATGGCACACACACTTAAAAGAATCAATTTCAGAACCTTTATAAATTAAACCATTAATTATAACTGGAACACGTGAATGAGGCATCCACCTTAAATGGAATTTGTTGATTGCATGATCAATATGAACAGAAAGGTCTTAGGAACAGTAGTCCATCAACATGAACCCATGTGGTGTATTTAGTCTCTTCTATTCCTTAAACTAAGAAACCCCTTCACAATTTTGAATTTTGAATGAATGTAACTTTGGCAAATATTTTGCTCTAGTCTGGTCTTCAAATTCATAGAAGTTAGTAAAAATATCATGGCCAATATCTAATACAAGTGCTGCATAGTGTAAAGTTAAATTAGTGTAGCTACTTTGGTTTCCATTTTGGGACATAAAGACATAAATCAAATAAATCAACCAATTAAGCTACAACTCCTGTAAAATGGATTACATTGTTGTTCAGCCAACTGCACAACTCACATTATATCATGTGTGCACACTATCAGTGGTCGATAGGCCCCCAGTCAACATGTGCTCTGAGACTCACTTCTGCAAAACTTGAATAGCACAGTGATTTGAACAGTGTATACACTGGCAGAACTCCACTTGTACAACTATATTCGGCATATGACACTTGTACAATGCTCTAAAAACTGCAACCACTTGTGGAAAGTTGTTTACACTGGTATATTTCACCAACGGGGTAACTGCCTACAAAAGGCAGCTACTTGTGGGAAAGTTGCTGATACAAAAAATGATAAAAGCATTGGCTCCTATGTCGAAATCTAAATTAATATTCTTTCCTATCATGATTATATCAAAGATGCATTTTGAAGACTATAAAGTAAAGATAATACTGTCCTTGCAAAATATGAAAACCAGAGTGAAAGTGTTTCAAAGATCCATCTACTTTCCACTCAACTACATTCCCTGCAAAATATTCATGGTAGGTAGGCAGGAAGAGTTTATTTTTGGAAGTCCTGGCCCTTCTGAGATAAGGGCTTTATCTGGCCTTCACACTAAAGTGCTTACTTTAAATCCCTTTCATGCCAGGAATATACATTTCTTTATAGGAATAGAAACGTGTTGCTGAGCTTAACTTCTGAAAATGGAAACATATCATTTGAATATTGCATATATGCAAAGATAAGGCCTTAGCAGTATTATTGATTTTTTAAAATTTTTGTTACCCAGTTCCCCCTTATAGATTAGGCCAATTTGCAATTTCTGTCATTACTGACTGCAGTTAATTTTCCCCCATTTCTGCCTATAATTACTGAACAAAATAAATTTGCCAATGTGCTTCTGATTGAAGTTCAAGGTGTTTATGATTACTTTTAAAGCCCTAAAGTGCTTGGGACCACGGTACTTGAAGGAGTGAATCTCTTTATATATGTGTGCCCAAGGATACACATGTGAGTACTTGGTAGAAGCCCTTCTCAGCTGTGGCAACCCAGTTGTAGAATACCATACCCTTGAGGGCCTGATCGACACCAACACTGGTTTCATTTGAGTGCCATGTAAAAACACATCTATTTAACAAAGCCTTTGAGGCCTAACTGACATGCCAAAATGTTTGTGCACATGATTTTACACTGTTTTAGACTGTTTTTCATTTCTCAACTTAATATGTTTTTAGTTGACTTAAATTATTTTTACTGTTTTAAATGGTTTCACGGAAGAAACAGTCTAGGCCATATAAAAATATATATAACAAGGCCAGTGCAGATATAGCATGACAATGGTGACCATCAGGGAGTGCAAGTCCTTCACTAATTTGGAGGTGATACTGGGACAGCCCTGGAGCAATTGGATCAATACTGATAAACTTCACAGAAACAACAGAGCTGTCATAAAGGAAAGGTTCAAGGGATATAGGGAAAAAATAAGCAATGCAATTCTGTAGAGAAGGGAGGAGGGGGGAATAACTACAGAGATGAAGGCAGAAGGATCCATTAGTGAGGAGCAAGGAATGCCTTGGAGTAAAAAAAAAAAAAAAAGTGATGCAACACAAAGGACCAGTTACCCTAAAAGTTTCGAAAAATAATGACATCAGTATGCCATGGCTGACGTCAGAGGGCATCAACTAAGGACTTTATTGCATTACCTTTTAACCTGGCAGCAGCCTAATGGGTTGCAGTCGGGACGTGGCATGGAGGCGGGGATTATTGCACTGTAAGTCGCCACTGAATTGCTGTGTCCTAACATCTTACGCTCAGCCGGCCCATTTTAAAACTTGGGGAGCTTTCATTTTCAAAAAGGGACCAGCTGAGCATGGCTGGGACATGGGATGCTAGTGCCTGGTGATTCCACAGGAACTTACAATGTGATAATCCCTGCCTTCATGCCAGGTTAAAAGGTAATGAGATAAGGTCCATAGAGTGGCAAAGGCAGTGGCAGGCAGTGGCAGGAGGTGGCAGTGGCATAAGAGGAGGAGGTAGAGGCATTTTTGAGAAATCCTGGAGAACAGCTGAGGTGCCAAAGAACTGACGAAGGGCAAACATGGTCTCCATCTTTTTTTTAAAAAGGCAAAAAAGAAGATCCAGGAAACTACAGGCCAGTTAGCCTAACCTCAATACCAGGAAGAATATTAGAAAAGATTATATAGGAGTTTGTCTGCAAGTATCTTGATGACAATGCAGTGATCAGTAGGAGCCAACAAGGGTTTGTCAAGAACAAATACATCCCAACTAATCTTATATCTTTTCCCAATCAGGTAACTACTTTAGTAGATAATGGGAATGCTATGGATGTCATTTATCTGGATTTCAGCAAAGCATTTGATAAAGTCCCCCATAATATTTTGATTAGCAAACTGCTCAAATGTGGAATAGATGAGAACATTGGCAGATGTTGGAAAACTATTCTCAAGGAGTCATCTAAGATTTTCATACCTGGCTGCATCGCTGCTAAAATGTCCCCCAAACGTCCCTAAAAGGTGGAGGAAGTCCCTGTGTCTGAAAGCCAGGCGTGCTTCCTGAATCGTCATGGAAACCTGGCACCCTCTAGCATCGCTGAATTGTCACAAGGGGAGCAGATTTCCTGTTAACACAAACTTTACGCTCAGAGGAATTCCGTTCCCCAGGAACAATTCAGGGATGCAAAGGAGGGAGCCATGTTTTTATGACGATTGAGGAAGTGCGCCTGGCTTTCAGACTCTGGCGCTTCCTCCACCTTTTAGGGACGTTTGGAGGATGTTTTAGCAGCGATAGAGCCAGGTATGAAAATCTTCAATATCAGTGGCTACATTTCATACTGGAAAAAAGTCTCAAGTGGAATGGCTCAGAGTTCTGTCCTAGAGTCAATAGTCTTCAATATTTCTATCAATAACTATGGCTGCATCTGCACTGCAGAAATAATTCAGGTTGATGCCTCTTTAACTGCCATGATATAGAATTCTCAATGCCAAGGAATTCTGGGAATTGTAGTTTTGTGAGACTTTTAGCCTTTTTTAAAAGCTCTATCCTCTAGATAAGAATGAAATTTGCTGTTTGTGCTGGGAATGGCCTCTGGATGCTCCATGACAAAACCTCTCCCTCTGAGAACTATTGCAATAGATAGAACAACAAACAAAAAACATTTATTCTGTCTGGTTCTCTCCTTGGGCTGTGTGTGTGTGTGTGTGTGTGTGTGTGTGTGTATTACTTGTACTTCATCCTGAGATCTCGTGATATGTGATGTGATATAAATATTTGGATAAATAAAATAAATAAATGTTGTCATTTGTGTTTTGCATAACAAACACCTAAGCAAAGCAAACACCAGTCATGGGAGAAGTTTATAGTATGTTTGATGACAAACTTGATGTTGACTTCTATTCCATAGTTTGTAGTATCACTAACTATCTGATGTCATGGCATCAGTTTCTTAGCTTTTCTTCCTTGCTGCTGATGTCTGAACATGGACAAAGAGATACAATGCATTGCAAAAGAGTGGGGAAAGATTCAACACAAGGGATGCTCTTTGTAGAGGCAGGCCCAGGTGAAATACGCACCTTCATTTCTATTCCTTAGAAGTACCTTTTTATCTGGTGCTGACTCTCAGTTCTACATTGCCTTTAACAAGTTGATAGTATGCTCTATTATGGTATAAGTTGGTGAGATTTTCTCAGAAGGCTCTCTAACCTTAATCAATGCCGCTAGGTATTAATTTAGAAATTGATCATTGAACTGCCCCCCCCCCCCATATGTGTGTGTTACCTTATTCACCTTTATATTCCACTATGTTATGCTTTTGTGGAATTAAAAGCTGGATCTTTTATGACTGATCTATAATTATAATGAAGTTGATTGAGATCATTTATTATAGGCAAAAGTGCCATTTTCCCTACTCAACTACTTTTAAATTTGTTTTGATGCAGTGTCAGTGCCCTTGCTCAAGAAGTACTGTTCTACTTCTCAGACTGGGTTCCTTTGTTTCTGACCCCTCCAGTACAATGCATTTAAATGAGTTATTTATGAATTCATTACTCCCAGGGTTTGCCACATTCTTGTAGCTTCTGGTGGTCACGGATTATTACAGAGTTACATCAGCTGCATAGCAACTGTTGATGTTCAACACAAACACCCTTTTACACCATACCCACATTGCACTGTTCAACACAGACAGATCCAGGGTTTAATCTGCTCAAGTTGATGTATATGTTTCTCCCACTTGGTGAAGCTGAAGATCTTTTGCTGCCTGCTTCTTATAATTTCAGCTCTGAAGACATAAAAGTAGACAGTAGCATTGTCCTCTTGACAGAAGAATAGAAACATCCAAACTGAAATTCTACAGCCTGGTTCTCACACAATGATGCCATTCCAAACAGCCACAGTTTATTTGAATGAGAACAGGTGACAAACTCAAGTGTGTCCTCCTTCATCCTCTTTTCTCCTTCCACTAGTGAACTCACCTCAAGAGATTTTGTTTCTCAGACCACAGTTTCCTGTCATGTTCATACTGGCATAATTTTGTTTAAGGGTGTCATGCAAACTAAAACTGTTCTTAACCTATTCTTTACCAGGGACCCTTTTTAAATATATTTTGTTACCATGTCCCCCAAGACTCAAGATTTAAAATCCATTAGAAGAGGAGGAGGAGGAGGCCAGAAGATTTTCAGGTTTATGGAGGACACAATATTTTCAGAATCATCACTATTTTTATAGGTGAAATGTAAAGCGGCTCTAGTGCTATTTGGTTTTATCTGGCACACTGATGAAAATCAGAGATGAGAATTCCTGACAGTAACTGCTGTTTGACAGTGGGACACACTCCCTTGGAGTGTGGTGGCATCTCCTTTTTGGAGGTTTTTAAACAGAGGCTGGATGGCCATATGTTGCGGGTGCTTTGATAGGGAGTTCCTGCATGGCAGGGGTTGAACTAGATGGCCCTTGAGGACTCTTCCAACTAACTCTATGATTCTAAGATTCTATGGTTGTCTTCTTGGCAAGAATCAGATAGTTAAAGGCATTAGGTAGTGGAATTAAAAGATGGTTCTCAATGAGGAGAGTTCATCCAAAATTAAAGGTGTCTAATACTGACACCAGATTTTGATCGACTCACATTCTTACCATTTTTAAAGGCTATTTATAAATTTACAATATAAATCTAGTATTGATATTGTCATTTTGCTTAGAATGGGACAATTTCAGAACTAAAATGTTTACTTACGTGTGAGCTGAATTTTCTTTTTTGAAAAAAATTATTGTGAGAACTTTTGAAGAGGTGTGGGAGAAGCAGGAAAGCATATGAAAAGGTGCCTGCAACCACAGTGGTTCATGATTTGAGTACTGTAATGTGCTCTATGTAGCTTTTGGACAGTGTTCTGAAGCTATAGCTAGCACTATGGACTCTTTCATACAAGGCTAAATTGGAAGTATAATTTAAGGTCAATTCGAATGCAATCATGGGTTTTATGTTATTGCAAATTAACTCTTCACATGCAAATTCGGGCAGGAGGGAAGCCAATTCGAATGCAATCATGGGTTTTACCTTATTGCGAATTAAAGCTTCGCATGCAAATTCGGGCAGGAGGGGGTTAATTTCGGGTAATGGGAAGTAATTCCGAACGGAGCAGGGGTTCATGTAAATTCGCTAAACAAGCGAATTTACATAAATCCGCATTGGCTCCATTCGGAGTTGGGAGAAATTCCTCCCCGTTTAAAAGAGTCCAAAATGTGGAGGCTAGGCTGCTCTTTGACATACACTTTAGATGCCATAGATTACCTGCCTTGTACTAATTGTAATGGCATATAGTTTGTTTTCAAACTCAGTTCAGGTTGTTGTTTTGACCTATGAAGCCACAAATGGTTTATGTCTAGGATATCTGAAAGATGGCATCTCTCTATATGAGCTTTCCCAGAATTCTGAACTCTACAGCAGAGGCTCCAATGTGTTACGACCACTGGATGTCTTCCAATTTTATGGTGGGGTTTCCTTCTATGATCCCAGATGGACTCTGTCAGCCATAAGCCCAAAAGTGACAGATCACATATCAAGGTACCAGTTATACCAAGGTACAGAGAGTTTGGGAGGTCCAATCAAGGAAAGATTCACACTTCTGAGACAGGAAGGCTAGGTCATTTATAGCAGGATGTTTTGCACCCAAGCAGGAGAGTCGCCACTGTAATCCCATTCCCAAGTTTGATACCCTTATCTCAAGTGATCTTTTCCAATGCAGAATTGACCCTTTGATATATCTTTGCCTCAGGCTATTTGTGGCCTATATAAGCACCCAAATTTCCTTTGTTGCCTCGGGCTGCCTAGCACTCACCACATGGCCAAGTCCAACACTATACCATCCAATCGGACCATCCAGAGTCACCACACTTTAGTATCACCATTAGTGTAATCTCTTGTCTGTTACAATGTTCAACCCTTTATTCCTTAGCTTGTCTGTGTGTGTTTGTGTGGCTGCATCTGAACTGATGTGTGTTTCTCCTGAATAAAATACAGTTAATAGAAAGAATTCTGCCTCTGTGAATCCCCTCATTTCAATATACAGGTGGGAAATGATTCCAAAAGGACTGTTTGTAACTCAGTCCAAGTAACTGAGCAAATGTAAATTCCCCTGGTTCACAGTTACAAATGTGTATCTATCCCCTCAAAGAATGGGTTAGTTTGGTGGGAACATGAGGCAGGGCTTTCTCTGTTTTGATTGTGGAACTCTCTCTATCAGGCTGACTCTGTCCTCACTGTGCTTCCAGCAGGTAGCCAAGACAACATTGTTCCATGTGGCTTTCAGTTCTTTAGTTAGGCTTTAGGAGTTATTTAATTGCTAGCTTTTTAAAGTGCCCATTAAAAGAGGTTGAGGGGAGCTATGATCATGGCAATAGTGTCTGAATTGCAACTAAATAGCAACAAAACAATTGATGAGTAACAGCTCTTCTGCCTAGGGCTTAAATGTCCTAAAGGCATCAGATCTTGGTCTGTTCTTGGAAGCTAAGCAGGGTCAGCCCTGGCGAGTACTTGGATGGGAGTCCACCAAGGAATACCAAGTGCTGCAGGCTATATACCAGGGAAAGGAACTCTGAGCATACTTTGCCTAAGAACCCCCTATGAAATTTATGGGGTTGCCATAAATCAACAGGCGACTTGAAGGCATACACACACAACAGTTCTCCTATACTTCAGGTATAAAGCAGTTTGACACCGCTTTAACTATCATGGTGACATCCTGTGGAATCCTGGGATTTGTAATTTGATGAGATATTTAGCTTGGTCTGTCAGAGAGCTCTGGTGCCTCACTAAACTACAAATCCCAGTATTCTGCAGGATAGAGTCATGGCAGTTAAAGTGGTGTCAAACTGCTTTATTTCTGCGGTGTAGATACACTCTAAGCAGTACAGATATACTTTTTTTTATATTTGCAAACACTATATAGCCATGAATATCACACTATTGCCAACTTCCTCCCCCACCTACATAACAGGCACCAGCTACATTGGAAGAAGGACATCCATTCCATCAGTGATTGGAGAGCAGATATATAACATTTCCATCAGACAAGGGGCCAGGCAAGGAGAAGTTACTTACTTAAATATACCTTACTTGGTAGTTGATGCAAGATTTTCAGCAATAGTAATAAGTTAAATTTTAAATCTAAAAATAAAACAACTATCACACGGTCTCATTGAAACTAAAGAAAAACTCACATATTCCACCAGCAATCTTGTTTAAAGTAAAGCAGTAAAGAACTATTGCTGCTGCTGTTGCTCCTTCTGCTAATAGTAATAAATCAAATTCTAATCGCATACTTATCACTCAGTGTCACTAAAACCAAAGAAGGCTCACATATTCTATCAGCAATCTCCTTTAAAGTATTACCTACAATATGTTAATAGTATAAGTACTATCTGAAATAGAATTATATTTCACCACCAAATTGTAAAGTATACTGTGACAATTCTATCCACCGTATGAACTGACGAAATAACATTAATGCTAACTCTAGGTTGTAAAATGAAACAGCTCACCAAATCAGCAGCAATGTTGCCAAAAATTTCTCCACCTGAAGCATTTTTAAGTAATCAGATGTCACCACTTGGACATAGATCAGATAATCATGCTTCATAATTCACGAAACCTGACATTACATGCCTCTCAAAAAAGTTTGCTTTCCTCAGACTGCAGTCTTATACCATTTCAGCTCCTACTGAACTTCACAAGACTTTCTCATGAATAAAGACATGTATAAGATTGCACTGTTACTAAATTACTTTTAGCCACTGTGGGTGGGTGGGTTAACCCAGAATTAATTTATTACTTTGCTTTCAAAACTGTTTATGGCATTTGAATCTATTGGAAAATGCTTCCCAACCAAGTCTTCTTTTTAACCACCCATTTGCTTTAGACAGTCAGGGTCTACATTATGCATGGGCATCACTGGGGGGGGGGGGAGGTTGCAGAGAGTGTGGGCAGCACAAGGAGACACTACTACACCCTAAACATCAACCTTTTGGCAAAAACAGGCTATGATGTTCTCCTGCATCCCTTTAAAATGCTGAAAAGATGGTATAAGTGGAGCAAGGTTCAGTGGGAGGACAAAGGAGAGCGCCCACGCATTATTAAAAAATTAATATTTAATTTTTAAAAATAAAAATGTAAAAATTATTTATTCTTTTAAAATTTTCTTTAGAAGCATCACATCTTACCAAACTTTCACTTTAACCACAGAAACTATGTACATTTAGGCTGTGCATACAATATTGTAATATCATTTTTAATTTTGCTAGTTTTTTATGTGGCAACCATTACCATTACATTCAGTGATATTTGGGAATTTCAATTTATAAGTAACATTAGGACAAAAAATAACACTAAGGATTCTGCATTGTATGCTATGGAAAGAGGTCAATGGGGGAGTCACCATGGGTTACCACAACAGGTGACACCAAACCTAGTGACACCACTAACCCTATATGCAGTGTCTCTAAAACTTCTCCCATTTGCCCAGTGGGGATGTATTTAAGCAAGCACACAATGTTAACAGAGGATCTCCCAGAGGTGTTTGCAAGCCCATAAAAGGTCCTCCCTCTCTTCTGCTTCTCTCAAGATGGTCAGTACAGGCTCTGCTGAGCCTCTTCTTGAAACTTTCCAGAAGTTAGCCAGGGCTTAGACATAACATGTAAATATGTTTAAATGTACCTTTAAATATAATTAGAAAAGTTTTTAGCTATAAAATTTGCATTTTGCCTATTCTCTTTACTTTGCTAAAAATTGGGCTATTGCCACACTTCAAATTAATGCAGTATGACAGCACTTTAACTCTCATGGCTTCACCCTATGAAATCCTGGGATTTGCAGTTTGTTGTGACAGCAGTGCTCCCTGACAGGGAAGGCTAACTACAGATCCCAGAATTTTATAGCATGGAGCCATGGCATTTAAAGTGGTGTCAAACTGCATTGTTTCTGCAGTGTAGATGAAGCCTCAGACAAACCCAAGAGATTCACCGCTTCCACTTGTGAACTCTGCACAAGAAGACTGAATCTTAATTGAATCAGTCATCTTTCCCAGAATAGAACCTAAAACCTGTAGACCCTACTTCTAATCCAATAAAATCAATAACCAATTGTGCAGTGGCTCTGTCTAGCAGCTCCATGTAAAGAGCTTTCATCCCAAAAAAGGATTTGTCCATGCTCTTCCAGGAAGTTACCTTGTGTGGTGTATCATCATTCTCAAACTGGAAGTTTCCATTTTAAACATGTGTAAAATGTGATTGGAAAACCGGAAGATCTGAGAAAGCATCCTCCCCTTTTGGATCTGATTATTATTAATTCATTAATTTTTTGATTTAGATGTTTACCCTGCTAGTGGTGTGGCAGTTGCTACATTTATTTATAGCCTGCTTTTTTTGAAGTTTGGAACACAAGGCAGCTTGCCACAGTTAAAACAAATATGGTTAAAACTTCACAGGATAGAATATTAAAAATTACAGTGGGCCCTTCGTATCTGCTGCGGTTTGGTTCCAGGATCCCACCCCCCCATGGATACCAAGTCTATGGATGTTCAAGTCATCTGTGGATAGCAAAATGGTGTCCCTTACATAAAATGGCAAATTCAACTCTTTGTGTGTGTGTTTCATATATTTTCAAGCTGCAGATGTTTGAATCCATGGATAAAGAATACAGATTCTTTATCCATGGATTCAAGCACCTGCTAATTGAAAATATTCAAAAAATATATATGGATATGAAGAGGTAGCTGTAATTAATTAAACCATTCTAAAATTAAAAAGCAATCAAAAACACAAACATTAAAGAAACAAAACAAAAGGAACTCCAGAGTACTATACAAGACCTGTTCCCCTGCAAACTCAATTCTCAAACGTCTGCCAGAATTTTTTATTTTTTTTTAAATTGACCTGCTTGTGGAAAGGCAAGAGAGTGCCATTTTTTAGCTTTTCTGGGAAGCGAGTACAGGAGCTTGGGAGCAGACACTGAGAAAGCCTCTCCTGTGTTTTCTGCCAAAGAGAAGATCTCAGAACATGGACAAGTTTGTATGGAAGTATACAGGCCTTCAAATAACCTGTATCTGATCCATGTAGGATTTTGTAGATCATCACTGACACTTTGTATTGTGCCTGAAAACAGACCCATAGCTAGTGGATCTATTGCAAGAAGGGAGTTGGGTGCTCCCTATAGCCAGCCCCAGTTAGCAATCTGGTTGCAGTTCTTTGGGCCAGCTGGAGTTGCTGAACACTCTGCCAAGGCAGCCCCACATAGAGCATGTTAACAGTAATCCAAACAGGATGTAACTAAGGCATGTGTCACCAGGGCCAGGCTTAGATAATAAGTGAAGGCTTAGATAATATTTTAAAGCATCATATCTCAGCAAGACACATGGGTGATTCTGACTATAAACGTCACACATACAGGTGATGGTCAAGACTGCTGCTGCATATTCCCAGCTGCTTCCTGAGGTTTTGAGAGAGATCAACTAGAGAAACTAAATTTGACCATGTGGTTCCAGTGTTATCTTTACACAGATGTTTATCTTGGAAACTTTGAAGCAAGAAAAAAATTATCAAGATAAACAAGTTGGACCATGTACAAGCAACGTAGGCAGTCATTCGACAGCTGTGATCAAGTTATAAGCAACAGCAGTACTTCATGGCACTGATGGCATGTGTTATGAGCAAGCTGTAGAAAAGATTAATGTAACTGGAATGGACATAATGCCTTACTGTGCCTAAGGCAGCTTTCTCTGGTACATTTTCCTCTAGGTCCATTACAGTGGAGTGTCTGAAAGCTGTTTAACAGTGTGATGGAACATGCTGTTGCAGTAAAATGTTACAATGCAGTGACATAGTGTCATAATTGTGTGTCACACAGTCATTGAGAAGCTTTTATGGGCTGGTCCAAGACATTTTGCTGTCAGAAGCAAAGGACAACATGCTGACACACACACACATCTATTCCACATAACAGGAGGTGACTGGAGGGACTGTTGAATTCACCACAATATTTTCTACCACCCCCAAAGGCAGCTGGCTAGTTTAGGGTGTGCAGAGCATACCACATGGCACGTACAGCTCTGTCCTCCTGTGTCTTACCATTGTTTCATTTCCACAGGCATCTGCAGTCTGAAGCATCTGCCTTAGACAATGTGATGGTAGTATTAACCCTCTGGCTGTACAAATATACCCTGGAATACAAGCTAAGTATCCCTTATTCAGAATTCCTAAATACTCCAAAATTCAAACTTGTCCACATGGGTGGCTGAAATAGTGACACTTTTGCTTTCTGGTGTACACAAATTTTGTTTCATGCACAAAATTATAAATATTATATATAAAATTTCCTTCAGGCTATGTATATAAGCTGTATACAACATATAATTAATTTCATATTTAGACGTGGATCCTATCTCCAAGATAGCTCATTATGTATATGAAAATACTGCAAAATCAATAAGAATAAAAATAATCTGCAGTCCAAAACACTTCTGTCCCAAGCAATTTGCATAAAGGAGACTCAACTTGTATATGTATTATTCCCAGTTGCAGCTGCTAGCTTCCATGTCAATGTGGCATTGAATCCATGCTGGCTTTTCTTCCAGACTTTAAAAGTTCTTTTAATAGACACAAGCCAAAGTGCAATTTCAGAAGTGCATTTTACTCAAGGTGCTAAACCCTATCCCCCAAAGTGGGTTCAACATTCTGAGTAACTCCTTTGAATTTTAGACTAAATCTCAGGGTTGATTCACCACTCCACTGCCATGGAAGACTCCAGCCATCACTCTTTATAGCAAATTCAGTTAGTTTTTAAAGTATGGCTGTATCAGAGGCATACCTATGATATCATATCTACATTCCATCTCCTGATCCAACTCCCTGAAACCCACTTTAAAAGCCAATCTGCTGTCCTGAGCAACAGGGTTCCATGGTGCTGGTGAATGGGGCAGTGCAGGATGATGTGATCAGTCCCTTCCCATCACATTGGCAGGAAGGATCTGGTCACACCATTCTGCAGCATCCTACATGCCAGTGTGACAGCTGACTGGTGTTTAAGGTGGATTTCAGGGGCCTGCATAATCATGGCAGTGGTGCCATGATCATATATGTGAACAGGAAACAATTGCCTTGTCATAAGCCTACCTTAAAGGATCATTACTAACAGGATGCCAGATTACATGTTTCAATCCCTTGCTTACTTTCCAACATCTCCTTTCTTAGCATTTCATCATTCCTAACAATTCACTAGAGGTTTAAAAAAAATCAGAACTCTCTTTCCCCATCCTCCCTCCCCCTTTCAGTCTTTCTCATTTATCCTTGACTCTGACTGCCAAATAATTGGCTCTTTCTTATACTTAAGCTTCATTTTGTTGTATCTTAGATGATGCCCCAAAGCTGAAATCTGCTCTGTAATCTTCCTGTCATTTTCTGTACCAGGCATCAACAAATTACCCACTTTCATTTTTCAGACAGATTCTTCGGACAGATTCTTCAGACAGCTACATGGCTTTGTCCACCTTTCTCTAGATCTGGCAGCAGAGTGATATATTATACAAAGATGTTAATTGGGATGCACTTAGCCTCGAAATGCTGAGGGTGTAGCAAAGTTGATTAGTTTGGCTCGAGTGAGTTGCTGCTTTCTAATACTGCAGAAATTGTAAATGCTTTAAACATCCCTTGATCTCATATTTTAAGATAAAATTATATCTTCAAAGCTCCAAAACTGCATCAGTGTCCCCTGAAGTAGTCTTGGCATTTCTAGAAAGATGATTAACAGGACAAAATGATATAAAATTGGTTAGCCCATAACCTTAGCATATGTTATGAAGGCCAGTCTGCTTTAAATTTACCTGGTGCCATAATAAACATAGATGGGCTTTGGGTTCATTATTTTGTCCAGCCTCAGTGTTAAGCAGGGAAAATGTCAAAATAATCCAGTATGTCAGTGGACTTTCAGGTTCTAGAGGAAGCACTATCATCAAGATTATTTAATGACTCCAATTAGCTGAAATTTGTTGTGCCTAACTTAGTCCTATGGTTTTTAATGGGATACTCATTGCTAACAGGAGTTTAGATGAATATAATTTTAAAGTGTTTTAAACAGTTTTATCTTTTAAAAATGTATTTTATTCTGTTAATAGCTATCAATTTTAATATTGTAATAATTGAATTCCTTTTTAATACACCTCTTTTGTTTTTAATTGTATTGTTTTTTAATGTTGTTGAGATGCTCTGATTCCTCATTCAGGGAAAAGAGCAGGATACAAATAAATATCATCATCATCATCATCATCATCAGTAGCTTTAGGTTTCCCATTTATGTATGTAGGGTAAGCAATTCCACAGGTATAAAGGAATATGCTCTTGGAACTGACCTCTCAACTGAAATAAATGGGAAAAGCCATTTGTATTCACAAATTAATTATATACATAGCTGCAACAACTTTGTTAACAAAGATGCATATGACATATTTATTGTCCAATATATTATTGAACATCTTGAAGTACTTTTAATAGACACAAGCCAAAGGGCAATCTCAGGAGTGCATTTTACCAGGCCAAAGCCTGCAGTTTTTTCATTTTATTTGTGGTGCTCTTTCATTTATCTTCTGTCTTGTTCTCTTTTTTTTTTTCTTTTTGTCCTCGTTCTCCTGGGGAAAAATGTTTGTTTGCTTTTCCCTGTTCCATGAAGAGTTTGGAAAATTTTTCTCATTTGGTCAGAGAAAGTAACCTTGGTCAGAGAAAGTAACTAGCTGATAAAAACTGACTGTATCTGTTATAGCTATGACGGCTGGAGAGAAAAGAAGGCACCATTCCTATAGTTTTAACATTTGTGTAGAAGAAGAATATTGGTCACAGAGGCATGTCATAGAGAGCTAAGAGAAGTTACTTTTGCTATTATTCTTTTCCCTATATAACTTCTTGAGGCACTTTCTTTTTAAAAATATTCAACAGACTATAGTGAAGGGATTTATAATTTAGCAATACAGCACAGTCTGTGGCATCTTGTTAATAGAATTAGGTAGCAAAGCAATCTCCCCCAACCTGGTGTCCTTGAGATATAATAAACTTCAGATTGCATCTCCTGCCCTTCCTGGGGATTGTAGGAGTCATAATGCAACACAGCTGGAGAACACCAGGTTTAAGGGATGCTGATAGATGAGGAAATTCCTCCACCTGAGACCTCAGGGAGACATTGACAGTCAATTACCTTATAATGCAATCCTAAAGGGGCAGAAATAAAGCAGCTTCTTATGTTCTATGTACTGCTTGGGGAAAAAGTAACTTTTTTGGAATGTACTTGTGTACATGTACCTTCAATTTGCCTGTTGACTTATGGCAACTCCATGAATTTTATTGGGCTTTCTTAGGCAAGGAATATTCAGAGATTGTTTTACCAATCCTTTTATCTGAAATATAGTCTATAGCACCTGGAATTCATTAGTGGTCTCCCATCCAAGTACTAACCAAGGCTGACCCTGCTCAATTTCCAAGATCAGACAGGGTCTGGTGCCTTTAAGGTTTAGAATATAGCTTTAATAATTTCCAAGCTCTGTTATATAGGTAATGTTGTCTTCAAGCTTGCCAGATCAGTGTAAAATACATGGAACTATTGTAAATTCATCTAGCTATCTTATTACAAAGGTCATTTTCCCTCTTGAGCTCACATTCAGTGCACAAGTTAATGAATAGCCATTGCCTAGCCAAAACAAACATTGTCCTTCCCAGATGCTGACTTCAGAAACACAGTTTGTATTCCTTAGCCTTCCTGAGCAAGCCACTTCTGTGGCATTGACACTAAGAGTTCCACAACACTGCAAAAGAAACCTCATTTTAAACCATTCCTTGAAATGATTTCTTTTGTTTTACCCTTAAAGTTTACAACATTTGATTTTTATTTTTATTTTTTAAAAAAATGCTTCTTATTCTACAATTGTGGAAAATCTGCTGTTGCTGCTGTTTTTAATTTCTAGGAGTAAGCATAGACAATGCAGAAACAAATGGAGGCAAGATGAACACAGATACCAAAAAAGTAGGTAGGACTGATAGCATAAGACACATTGAAAGCTACTTGTGCTGAACAGTTAAATAAAGGGAGCTGTAATCTTTCTCATTAAAGTCAATCACACTGACCTTAGTGGAAGGTGGATTATACCAGTTGTCCATCAAGGAGTGGAAACTAGTAATTTTAATATAATGTAATCAAGGCTGCAGTTTTTCCTACTGGCCTTTTGTTTAATAGCCTATTCTAAACATACATAATACTTTACCATCCTAACAGTGTCCAGTCTTTATTAATCAAGTTAGTAATAATTTTAGTTAGGTTTCATCTTCCATTTGTGATTAGATGCTCAAACATCTCAACTGGATGATTTTGAGTGCATTTAAAAAGTATAGAAAGAGTCCAGGAAATAGCAATTTTTTAACATATGCATGGAAGGAGGGGGAAAAAAATCATGGATGAGCCCATCAGCTGAAGAGCCGTAGAAGTGTTCATCTTAACATCCCAGTTTCTGTCTGTGTTTGGCATAATAAGCCTTTGTCTGTGGCCCAATCGATACATTAAAAAAAAAACCCATGAATTTTAGAGCCAAACAATTTCAGTCTTTACTAGCAGCAGGTATACTCAGTATTCATCAATGTCGATGATTTATCCTTTTCCAAGGGATGCATAAGCGGAATTAATTCTTCAAAAAGAGAAGGAGAAAGAGATGGATAATTAGGACCCAGCTTTCAGGCAGATGTCCCCTCATAAGCTCCAAGAACCATTTTTGGATTTGCAAATAATTGTTTGGCCAACAGATGGCATACCTAGAGGGAGGCACGGAGAGGCACAAGCTGTGTGGGTAAACAGTCTTGCAGTGATAATTAGCTAGGTAAATTACTAAATGCTACCACTTGTGACCATATGATTTTGTTCCTGTTGGACTACATACAGTACTTCTCATTGTGGCCCACAAAGTCTTTTGATACATCCATATTGGGCCAATGCCACAACCATCTTCCACCATCCTTTGTTAGGTGGCATCACTGTTGGAGGAACAATAGGGAGTGAAGATGAAGTGGGGCGAGGGAGAGACTAGAATTCAACCATGAATAGAAATAGCCGAGAATAAAACACTTCAGAAAGGGAAAAGCATAGTGATAATGAGAGGTCCTGCAGAATATTGACAACATAATATGTACAGTTTGCGCTGGAGATTTTGAGCGAACAGGCTTGTGACATTTTAAGTGCAGGTGAGAAGGTGTGCTGATTGCCACATTAATAGAAATCTTGGTGGGTTGCATCAGGACAGCTTTCATTGACAATCTGGGTCTATGAGAAAAGGAGGTCATTCATTAAAAGCTGTCCAACTGAAAACCAGAGGGAAGGGGGATGTTATATGAAACACATGCACAAAAATAATCCTACAAAGCCCAGTAGGTGACTCATGTTTTTAAACTGAAATCTGAAACAACAGAAATAGCTAACCTTTTCCCCTTCATATTCATTGAATTATCATTACCCATTTTGTGTTCACAGTGCTCCCTTTTAAACATTTTACACTGTTCATTGCCCGCAAGGTGCAAACCAGGTGGGCAAGAAAAAGTGTCTTGAAGTTGCCTTTTCTGAACCTGTACTGAAAGCCCACCAACTGCATTGCCTGCTTCCAAGGCAGTGGGAATGCACATGTCAGGACTACACAGAGTGGTTCTAAGCTGCACAGCTGGTTCCGTTTTTTGTTTGTTTGTTTTGTTTTACTGTCTCTCCCCCCCCCCCATAAACCTGAACATATTTGCATGTGCAGTGCTTCAGTAGAACAGGGCAATGGTGCAGAGATGTGCCCATGCAGATGCCAGCAAGGTGCAATCATGTCCCCCTTCACCCCATGCCCCCTCTTTGACTGTTTTGCGTATGTTGCACTCATCTCCATGAGAAGTGTCACGGTTTTTCTTTGAGGCATTGTCACCCTCACTACTTGAGTACAGCAGCTCTGACCCTTTTAAATGCACTCCTGTGACAGAACATTTATATGCAGCATTAGGGTTAGGGTTAGGATAGAGTGCTCCTTTAGAGCCATTCTGGCAGTGATGTATTTAGATGTAGGAGTGAAGGTGCGCATTTTCCAGGAAGAAGCACAGAAATTCATCTCCTTTTTTGGCCAGCTTTTCTCCCTGTAGGGGCAGCTTGAGAGTAGTTTCCAGCCAGCTTCGAGGCTTGCATCATCTAAATGTCCCACCTGGAAGCCAGCTAGAAATGTGCTTATTTTGACTGTCTGTTTTGCCCCTTTGTTAGATTTGGTGGTAAACCAAGGAATGATAAAGCATTCAAAAACAAATTTCATTTCTGTCAAAACAGCTCCAAAAATCTCTTAAAAGGCCCTTTAAGAACAACTTGAAACTAATAAAGTGTTACTTTTCATACCAGTTTTCAGGCCCAGCCTGTCTGAGGACTCAGGGGAGCACTCTGAGGCTGAGCTGGAGCCCAGCCTGAACTTGAGCCTAATCCTAGCTTTGCCCTGACAACTCAAGCAGAGGCTGTAACTTTAGAAGACAAACAGGAGCCAAACCTCCCGGCAGCAGGGCCTTCTAAGACTGTGGACATGGAGTAGGAGGACTAGCATATACCTAACTTTAGCCAGAGATGATCTGAAAGGTTGTGCCTCCAGCACTCCCTTCATTAAAAATGCTTCATGAAAAATGCCAGCTTGTCAAGACCACCTGCACTAATGAGGGCTGATAAAAGGCTGGGAAGGATGCCAGGGCTTTCGTCAAAAGCTATCTGAGTTCTCTGGAGAAAGCATCTTGCATCCTGACTTGGTATTGATTTCTTGGGTTTAACCTTTTGACTACAGACTGACCTGACCATGCTACTTCCAGAGGAAGAACAGACATGTGAGAAGAGGTTCCAGCAATTTGTCTTTGCCTGAGCCTACTGGGAAGAGCAAGGTTCCTCTCCTCCCTGCTGAGTTCATTGAGTACAAGCTACTTTTGAATTCAGGTTTGCAGCAATTGAAGTAAGCTGGGGAGAAATGATTGGAGTGAGGGGAGGAGTGAGAAACTGGGATATTTTTAAAGCAGCTGACAAAGTGGGATGGCAGAGCATGAATTAGGCCTGTCCCTGCTAGATTGTGACAGCTGGAGTGAATGCAAATAAAATAATTTTTACCAAGCTGTGTCTCAGAGCTGTGTCTCAGAGGGAGCCAACCTAGAAGCAGCCTATAATGTACAGTTGTCAGTGCTAAACTCACAGTGGAGATTGGGTACCCTGTAAGGACACATCTGCACATCATGTTCAACAAGAGCAAATTGCACATCACTGTACAATTTCATACCTGGAAGTAATCTGTGGGTTTGGATGTTGCTTGGCCACATGTGGGTTTCACTTAGTTGGAGCAGTGCCTGAATGACTTGATTTGGGGTTTGGATACACACACACTTGTGAGCAAGACCCTGTTATGCAGAAAGACTGATCTGATGGCCCAGCACAATCAGGTTATGCACAACAACAGAGGCTCACAGGCCTTTTGTTATGGTGGCTGCTGCTGCTGCTGCTACTACAGTGCTTCCTGCAGAGTGGTTAATCGGAAAGCTTGGGGGGGGCACCAAGCAGCAAACCCATTTTGCGCGCTCGAGTAATCACTCGGCACTTGATTGGCTGCTGCGCTCAACCATATTAGGAGTGTATGGAGCATAGATTAGCAGGCCAGGCCAGAAAGCAGCAAGAATTCTCCTGCCAATCTGATCTATATTTAGCAACAACAGACAGGGAATAGCAGTTTCAATGTGGGCAGGAAGCATAAATGTGAGGGCAGGGGGAGGATGGGGCCAGCAGAGAGGAATGGAATCTCCCAAGTGTTAGAGCGTGCAAACTGGAAAGACAAAATTCATGTCACCTAGGGAAAAATCTTCCCAAATGTATAAATTCCATTTTTAATTACATATATTAAAAAAAGAAAAGAAATGCAATTTCTTAGTCAGTAAGCAAGCTAGCAAGCTAGCTAGCTTTCTGGTTAAGGAAGTTGCTTTTTTTTTTTTTTTTTTTTTTTTTTTTTTTTTTTTTTTTAGCTGACTGTTGTAATGTGTAATGACAATCCTTTGGCCAAAGATTCAAATGCTTGCTTGAATAGATGTTTCTTCAACTAATCAATTTAAGTTGAGAAGGAAAAATCTCCTATCCATATCTATAGATGGGTAGGTATGTGGATTGATATACAACTTCTGTTTTCCCCATTGGAAAGTAAACTATATCAAGTTATGTGCAAGATTGACAGAATAGCCATTATTGATCCATTTGGATCCATTCCCCTTAATTTATTCCTTTGACCTAATTTCAGCATTGTACATACCTTATTGTCTGTCTTTCTACCTTGTAGCCCTTGCACAGTGAAACTGCATGGGTACGATTTCATGTCAGCAAGACAGAGTGAGCAGATATGAGAGGAAGTTCCTTGTGTGTTTTTTGACATTGTTGTCCCTGAACAATTTTTTTGGAAATGCATCAGGGCCTAAAGATAACATATTGCTATTCCTTGTACATTTTTATATCCCATCCTTCTGATACAAAAATGCTATTCAGGGAGGCTTGCAATATTTAACATTTATAATTTCATGCAAAAAGCCAAAAATATAAAGCAACCAACCAAGAGGACAAGTCATCACTTCCATTTTAAAAACTCTGCCATGTAAAACAAAAGCCTGCGTGAATGCTATTAAAATAGTTTTTTGGGGAGCTTTTGGGCTATGCGGCCATGTTCTAGAAGAGAGTTCCTTTCTGACGTTTCGCCAGCATCTGTGGCTGGCATCTTCAGATGCCAGCCACAGATGCTGGCGAAACGTCAGAAAGGAACTCTTCTAGAACATGACCACATAGCCCGAAAGCTCCACAAAAAACTATGGATGCCGACCATGAAAGCTTGCAACTCCATATTAAAATAGTCTTCAACAAAGCTTGGAAACTCACTTTTCCCAAAGTAATATGGCACAGTAAAGACAGCCCAAAAGGGCCATCCCTGTGGCGTGAGCAGGGCTGGGGAGCACACAGCATCCGCATGCTCCCCAGTCCTACCGCATATGGATGGCACCATTTTTAAATCGTGCCATCCCATATGCGGACATACTGGTGATGTAACACATGCACCATGTCCAAATGGGCTGGCGCGTGTGATACGTCACTATGCTGCTGGAGGGTGCTTGGGGCGCCCTTTCAGTGGCGCAGGAAAGAGCTCCAAAATGGAGCTCTTTCTGCACACGCACATCGCTGGTGTGGCCTTTACATGGCTGTGCCAGCAATGCTGAAGAGAAAGATGCCAGCCGGGCAGTCCCTTCCTTCCCTTCCCGTGCCTGTCGCAGTGTCCTTGGAGCATGAAGCACAAGGACACCCTGTTCCAGGCCGTGGGGAAGTGGCGTTTTGGAAAAGCAGCAGATTGAGGCCGCACAGTCTGCCCATGAGGCTCCCCTGGCCCCAATACGGCACAGTAAGGGGCACCTACGGACCACCCTTTTGGGGCATCTGTAAAGCCCCTTTGTTTCTGTTACTCATTACAAATTTTGAGAAGCACACAATTGCCATTATTTGTTGCAGCACTGGAATGCAAATCATTTTTTTATTACTTTCTCTTGGTGTTTTTTTAAAATTTATTTACTGACCCACTGTAAGATTGTCTCCTTGTGACAAGCCAAATCTTTCTACTTCTTATGAATGTAAACTTAAGTGTTTCTTGTTCATGTGAGGAGGAACAAATAATTTCCTTACATTTGTCCCTACTGAGCAAAAATATAAAGATTTTTGTGTAGTCTTTGAGTGCTGATTGTGGGAATTCAAATACACCTTTTTTTGCTCAGAAAATCTTTTCTTGTGCAGGAAATAGTATTTTCTGAGCAAATTACACTGCTTCATGCAAAGAAACATGTTTCTGCAAAAAACAAACAAAACAAAACAAAAGGAAAACCCACACGTATTTTTGCACAGATAAGAAATTTATAAGGGACCAGAAGTATTACTACAAGGGGGGGAGCAAAATGAGGACATTGCTCCCCAAAAAGAATTCTGATTCTCAATGAAATTTTTGTTCAATCACCAAATTTCTAGCATTGCAGAGAGTGAGACACTGAAAATTGCTTACACTTAGAATTATATGTACTGTGTTTGCACTTCCTTGGGGCCTTTGCCTTCCTAAACTGTATTTCTAAATGTTCTGCCAAAGTTTTAAATTATTGCAGTGCTAGAAATCTGGGGACTGAAGGAAAAGTTCACAGAGGAGAAAAGTTTTACTTGGAGATGCAATATTCTCATTTTGTACCCCATCCCATAGCTACATCCCTGTAAGGGACCTCACAAAGTACAAAGAACATCACAGTTGCTGTTATTGCCCAAGTATTGACAGGTACATGAATAAAATTAAATTTTTCTTCCCACTACTTCCCTTCCTTTTACAAATTCCAGGCATTTCACAACACTCCCAAATGTGCATCTATACATATTCAGCCTTCTAGCAATTTCCTGAAGGTCAAAGTCTCCTCAAGTATTATTTTCAGAGAAGACCTTTCAGTATTAAATATTTTCCTTTAATGATCATTGCAATAAAAGGCTTTGCTACAGCATAGGCTGATTTTCTTCTGAGATTATTTGGTCTGCTCCACAATCCAACATGTGTTTGCAATATGATCCCTAGTACCTTTCCTTTCCCAAACCCAACTTGGACATCTGATATTTCTTGATCCATTTATGGCAAGAGTCTTTTTTTTTTGGGGGGGGGGGGGAGGTAGAATTTAGAGCATCACTCTGTTTACATGGGAGATTAATGCAATAATCCTGTGGTTACCACAATCCCTGGTGGCCACCTTTTTGGTGTCTGGGATGTATATTGATTGTTTCTAATCTGTTTTATTTCCTTATTTTTTGATAGATTTTAGTTACAACTAGAGTAGGGTCTGCCTCTGTAGCTTGAAGCATCTCTATTGGTTTGTCATCTGTTCCTAGTGATTTATTTCCTCCAAGTGCTCTGAGTGCAGCTTCCACTTTGTTTTCTTTAACTGCTGGCTCATCTTCAAATGGTTTTTACTTTAATGAATCTATCATCCTTTTATCTCTTTTATATTGTGCTTCAGTGTGTTGTTTCCATTGTATTCACATTCCCACTATTAGTTTAAATTTCCCTTTGATTTCTTGGATCTTGTGGAAGACATTTCTTGTTCTTCCTTTTGTGTTGTCATCTTCTGCTTCTCCACATTGATTAACATCGTAATTCTCCATGTCCCTTTGTACAAGTCACTGAACAATTACATTCAGGGTTTGGAGCTTATTTCTCTCAGCTTTTACTTTTGTTCCTTGGCTTTCCTTAACTCCTTGAAGAGTGTCATCTGTCATTCATTGAGGCTTTTTCTTTTTGGTTGCAGAAAATGCCTTTTGCATTTCTTCCTGACAACGCCCCTGGCTTCTTTTGACTCCCAGTCAAACATGAAAAACAGATTTGCAATTCTACATGGATATTCTCTGGGTTGTATTTTGGCACAATACTTGGTTTAGTGTTGTTCTTTAGCAGTTCATGGTTTAGGTCACAGTCTGCTCCTGATCCTGTTTTTGTAGAGATAATAGAGCTTCTCCATCTTTTGCTTCTGTTTATATAGTCTATTTGATTTCTACATTGGCTACCAGGGGAGGTCCATGTATACAGATCCCTCTTTGACTGCCTGAAGAATGTGTTAGCGATGAACAAACTGTTGGACTCATAAAATTAAACCGGATATTCTCCTGTTTCATTTCTTGATCACAGGCCCAATTTTCCTGCACTGTTTGATTCTGCTCTGTTTCCTGCCTTTTAATTCCATTTGCCTATGACTATTGACCAACTTCATGTTTTGGTGCGTGATCAATTTCCTTCTGGACTCCAGCACATAATCTTTCAGTTTCTTTTTCTTCTGCCTTTGTAGTCAAAGCCCACAAGAAAAAAGGAGATAAATCTGTACTTTCTAGATGGTTTAATTTTTAATTTATTTATTTATTGGATACAAGTACAACACTTTTCATTCTATGTAAATAGTTCAATGGTCTTCCTTGGGAGCTCTAGAGAAACATAAATGACAAAATTCAAAAGAATAACATATTATATTTTTTTGAAAATTTTAATTACAACCCGCATGATCTCATAGACCCCAAAATATCTGGAGGACACCAGGTTCCCCAGCTATTAATTCTGGATTTAAATGTCATATAACTAATAATGAGTCCATCCTCAATTATAATGTGATGCAGCAGAAAGAAAACAAAAGTTTAAGAGTTCTTTCTTCCAAAGTGGTATGTGCTTCGCTCTTGCAAGCTGTAGACTATTACAGCTGGCCCTCCATTTACTGGGATTCTGCATTAATAGATTCAATTATTCATAACTTGAAAATACTAAAAAAAGGGGGGGGGAAGGGAAAGGGAGAGAAAGCAACACACACCATTTTATGGCACCAATGAATATAATGGGACTTGAACATCCAAGGATTTTGTATCCATGTGGAGTCCTGGAACCAAACCCCAGTCATCCCAAGGGCCCACTATACATATGTTACCTGGCATATATTACTTACTAATTCTCAGAGTGTTAGGCAATTAACTTATAATAACTTACTTTACTTCAGCAGTAAAAATTATTTGAGCCACTTGAGGAGAATAAATTCCAGGTTTGGGAGGGTACTTAGCATATTGCCATACTCTTCAAGGGCCAAGGCCTTACATCAGCAGAAGGACACTATAAGGGATGCCATTTTCCATTTCCACATTCTTCCAGAGCAATGCTATCTGAGACATTATGAAAATTCAATGCAGTGGCTCATGACTGTCAACAGCTGGTGGCCTGGCGGCTGCTAGACATTTCAAATACAGAGCATGGAACATTTTTTTTTAAAAAAAATACTTGTTAGTGTTACTTGCCATTAAACAGTAATCTTTTGAATCAAAGACTAAATGTTATTATAGGATAAAAAAACAGCAATGTTAGATTATTGCATTATTTTTAAAAAGTTAACATTGTTTAGGCTCATGCTACTGAAAAAGTCAACTAAAAGCAACATTGTGATTTCTAGTGTGTTACTTCCAGGTTTGGATAAGTAGTAATGCTAGGTCTCAGAATAACATGTTTGTTGCACCAGCTTTATACTCGTGATGAGAAAAAGGTTGTAATAGAACTTGTTGCTCTTGGCTACACTTTTACAAAGTTACACTAGGAGGAAAAAGGTACAAGTCAAGTTTTCTCACACCTGACTAGACAAGCTTGTTGTAGATCCCAAAGCAGCAGCTGAAACTTTAGAGAGGATTTATTCTTTTTTTACGTACAGATCAGAGTTTGGAAATGTTACTTTTTGGACAACAACTCCCAGAATCTCCTAGACTACAAAACAATAGCTGTATTGGCCAAGGGATTCTGGAATTTCTAGTCCAAAAAAGTAAATCTCAAACAGATACAACTGTCCATGATGATAAAGAAAACAACAGTAGTCCTCCTCCAGACAGAATTAGAGGCAGCCATGCTTTCCTATAGCAAGCTTCTGCACCTAAATCTTGTGACTGGTTTAGGATCCATGTCCTTAATAGTGTACTTAATGCTTGTCTACAGTAATCAATAGGATTTGAACATCCTGGATAATCATGCTTTCAGTTTCCACATTCATGGCCATTTACTTCACCACACTAAAAATACCCATATTAATCCATAGTGCATAGTGGCACACAGTACTTTGGCCTAAAAAGAGACACAGTTCAGTCACTCTGCTGTTGCCTCAAACCTTGCAACCAGTGGGAACCTAATAATGTCAGCTATATTTTCAGCTCATCTGTCTTGAAATACATATACATGTGTGCTTATGTGACAATCACACAGACTAATCTGGTACATACTATTTATACACAGCAGCTCTGAGTCTCCACACTGTATCATTTGACCAGCATCTTCTGATATCTGTACAGCTTCAATGGTACTTTTCAGTCAGAAACAGAACTTAGAATTTCTAGTTTGTCCAAACCAAAAGCAAACTCATAGCATGCACGTGTTCCCTTTTGTACATGGCTGCACCACTGGCAACACACAAGTTCAAGAGTTTGCAGATGCATTGAACAAAACACCCGTTTTCAGTTTTTATCAGGGCCGTATTGTGCTGTGATCTGAAGGCAGGAGCATAAAGTAATGTTTAGCTTGCAGACCTATTGGCAGCACCTATCATTTCACTCCTCTGACACATACTCAGTGTGGCTCATAATCTGCCCAACTCCTTCACATGTTTGTGTAGTGTGCCTACCCATTTGTTGGTCCATACTGGTTATTTGTATTGGTATATATTTTATTTTTAAAATTTTGTTTTGCTGTAATTGTATAATTGTGAAATGCTGGTGGCCCATCATGGCAATGCAATTACAAAAAAAAAGTAAATAAAAAATACCAGGGAATGGAGTAAAAGCAGTGTTGTTCCTATGCACCATGCTATCCTTTTTGCCCAGACACTGGAAATGGAGAGACTTCACCCTGCTTGGAGATAGGGAGTGGGGAAAGAAGAGAACCACACCTACTCACACAACAGGAGTGCCACAATATCAGAACTGCAGTAGTACAAAACAATAGCACCAGAGGCAGTAGCTGAACAATAGTGATATTGAAGCCATTAACGGGTTTTCCCTGTCAATGAAAAGATGCAATCCAATAACGATGAAAATGCAATGAAACAATGGGAGCATAATGACATCATGAGATAAGGAAAGATCAAACATGGAACCAAGCCAGTGCAATCATGCAACAAACATATCATGTGATAAAGCCTTAGGATGAATTAATAGCAAATATAATTCAGTTATAGATATGTTTTAGCTTTCAAAATGTCAGTGTATAGTTAACATAGTTTCTGGTTAGGTGGTCATGCTGGCTGGGATGTTCTGGGAGTTAAACTCCAACCAAGCAACTTTTCTGACTCTGATTTCTGAGTGTCTGTTTTAATTGTCACAAAACCTTCCACGATTATGAAAAATTGGTGGTTCAACCTAGATTTAGTCTAGTGTTTGATGGGAAACAATGGATTCTATGGGTATGGGAAATTCGAGGACAACAGCCTATGAAATTCAAGAACAGCCTTCTGAAGAAGCCATTTAGCCTAAAACATCTTCCTATGTGACTATATACCTGGTATATGAATATTGCAACCGGGTAGGCATCTTTGAGATGATCATTCTAGAGAGTACAGGCCGCCACTGAGAAACCCTTCTTCAGGCAAAATTCTGCTGAACTTCAGTCAGTGAGCAATTCGGAGCAGAACCTCAGCTGCTGAAGGAACATATGAAGGGATATGTAATAATAATAATAATAATAATAATAATATTATTTCTATTCCGCCCCTCTGAACAAGCAATCGGGGCGGAGTACAGCAGAGGTTAAAACAATATCAAGTTAAAATACCCCTTCCTTACCCTTACCACCCTCCCTTAAAAAAGAATTAAATCACAATGGAGTTAAAAAACATAATAGATTAAAACAGCAATACACAATAGTAGGGAGTGGACCCAGCTTAGGCTGTATGGAGAAAAATGCAGGAAAAGATTTAAAAAGCCCTTAAAACCTAGGTATGGAGGTATGTACTGGGTATGTATTTGTGCATCCCTCCAAACAACCAGGGATCCCATGTTGTTTATGGCTATATAGATAGGAAACAACCAACCAGTAAAATAGCAAACAAATTGTAACAGTTGCAATTTCCAGAGGTTGTGCTATTACCTTTTTCTTTACTGTTTCTGCCAAATGTGGTGTATATGCAGGCCATATGCATAAATTCCAAGAACGAAACTAGTCCTTGTATGTTTTCTTTAGCAGAAGTCTTCTTTGGCCTTGTCTTGGTGGGATGATTTGAACAACAAAAAGGTTTGGTTAAAAAAACGGCCATTCTTCACAGTTTCCACCTGAGTGTGAAAATTAGGGAGAAGCTTTTCTCCAGCAGCCTTTGTGGTTTGTGCTTGTGAATGAGTGGGAGTCAAGGGAATCCTAGATTCTATTTGTAGCTGACCTTGGAACAATCATTTAACCTACAAAGCAGCCTAGCTGGAAAAACTGGGAGAAAAAAAAATAAAAGGCCCACGATAATCCATCTGTAATGCTTATATGCCTCTGAGTGAAACACACACACAGTATATACACACTTGCAAATTCTCCAACAAAAGACTTGATAAGAGAGTGACATAAAACCTGGAGAAATTTCTGTCAAAATGCTTATTTAAAAAAGCAGTTTAAAAACTAGAAGCTGTTACCACAATAAAATAATTTCACTCATACTGCTTTTAATATGTAACTTTACTATACCCTAATTATCCCAAAAAGCAACTAGGAATAAGTAGCTACAATATTCTACATCTGCCACCTGGTATTGATTTGCAGTCTACCATCTAAGTATTAGCCAGGGCTGATCAGATTCCCAAATCAGATGGGATCTGATGCCTTTAGGGTAGTTAAGCCAATGAGAAACATACAGATAAACAAATAATCATGATTTATATTTTGATACTTAATGAGCACCTGGAGGGGGATTAATAATTTCTTTAAAGCTGTTATGTTACATGGGACTCAAAAGAGGCAATTGACCAAGTACAGACATTCCTCCCCTCATCAGGCAGGCAGTGCCACAATAAAATATAATATTCATAGATATGCTCTCCCTCCCTGTCTGTTGTACTCTTTGTTGGTTCATTTATAGCACATTTCCCTAGGATCCCTTAGCAACACCAAATGAGAGGATGCCTGACAAGATTTCAGTCTTGCTCTTTGGACATGGCACACTGGACTATTTTTAAGGACTCAGAATACCATTTAGTCTAGAGATACAAGAGCTCATGGTGTGCATGGAAACATTTTCCATTTTCAAATTTTTATAACAGTACAAAAAGCCATGCATTGAGATATAAGCAGGAAAATTCATAGCCTTTTCCTCTAGTCTAGCTCTATCAGTGTTACAGTCACATTGGGTGTATCCAAACTGCAGAAATAAAGTTTGACATCATTTTAACTGTTATGACACTTAATGACACATTTTGTGACTTGTAGTTCTGTAAGGTATTTAGCCTTCCCTGACAGAGAGCTCTGGTGCTCCACCAAACTACAAATCCCAGAATTCCATAGCATCGAGCCACAGAAGTTAACAATAGTATTGAACTGTTTTATTCTGCAGTGTGACTGCACCCACTGAAAGAACATTTTATGGAGGGTATTAGCAAGACAACAGAATAACAATAGGCTACTATTATGTGCCCAACAACAATCAAGTTCAGTTCATCATGGACAGGGGGCCCGTTCACACTACACAGTTGTAGCACTCTGATCCCACTTTAACTGCCATGGTGCATCCAGTGGAATCCTGAGGTTTATTATTTGGCAAGGCAATAGGGCCCCCTGATTGATAGTTCTAAATGCTGCTCCCTAAACAGCAAACCCTACCAGCAGATGCCACCAGAAACAGCCATGGCAAATCATGGTGCTATTACTGTATAGTGTGAAAAGGCCCATGTTTAAGAAATGAGAAGAGGTTAAAGAAAGCAACTTCATTTTAGCTAGAGACTCAATACAAATACTTCTAGATACAAATTCAATTGAAAATAATCAAGTATTGTGAGTCAAATAGCATCCAAACTCAGGCATCATTCACACTAAGTTTTGAACAGGTTTTAGGAGTGGGGGTCATAGATGCCATAGGGGGATTCTTCCTTGGCATGCATGGATTCAATGGTGCCATGAGGGATTCTACCCTGGTATGCGTGGATTCATGGGGGTTTACTGTTGAACAAGATCTGCAGTATGTCACAGTGAATCAGATGTGCATCACTTGATTGACAGTTTTAACATTGACCATTTTGAATCGATTCCAAATAAAATGTGAACGTGAAGTGGGTTAAATTGCCACTGGCAGCTTCTAGTCTAAACATCTATAGTCTAAACATCTATTCAGTGTTGAATTGATGGTGCGATTCGAATTAATTCAGCACAAAAACATGAGTGTGAATGAAGTTAATGATACTTTTATTGGGCTTCAGGAAAACATAGCAATCCAGTCCCAATATTAGAAAAAAATTGTTTTACCTTTTTGGGAGGTAGAAACCTCAAATAGTAAGATCCCAGGCCACTGGCTCTCTCTTTAGGATTCCCCTGTTGGGCTATAATGTGGTATCTTGAAATCCAAAAAATATCCAGGGGTAGCTGGTTGGCCATATAGCAAATCCAGTAATGTCCAAACAATGATACCTTTATGGGACCAAACAAAATGCACAATATACATGCGGCAAGCTTTCAAAGCTCCACTGACTTCTTCATCATATTGTGAGGTTTACTCGATATGAATTCTAGAACACTAGACTAGAGGCTTCCTCCACCTCAATCATCAGTTTCATTACATGGAAAGTGTTATATCTGTTATAGTTAGCAATCTCTGAATGCATAGATTCACAAACTGCTAATTGTTATGTCTGCAGGCTTCACATTTGTTTGTTTTAGCACACCCACACTCTTCCCGCATCACTCTAAATGGCTTTTTCCCTTTTTCCTTCTGCCTTTGATTAAGTGTAGATGTTTACAAGTAAATCTACATTTATACATTTTACAAAAAAGACTAAACTTGTTTTTTTCTCTCTGTTAGACCCTGTGGGTGGATAGAGGACTGGTTCTTGTTCAGCTTCTGCGTTACTATCTCTCACATTACCCAACAGTATTGAAAGAAAAGAAACATAGCAAATCCAGAATCAGGAAAGCATCCATGCAAACAAGAACTTCCCCTTTTAAGAAACCTTGCTTTCACTGTTCTATGTTCAATGGTGTATGTAGAGCCAGAGATGTTTTGATCAGCAGTGTCTACAACATATTCTGTCCCCTCCACCCACCCACCCACCCATCCTCCATCTCTTGTTTGCTTGGGTTTTGCTACAATTCCCACAATAACTGTAAAGGAAGTGGATTTTACCAACAGTGATGCATTGTTATGAGCTATCCCTGTTTTAATTCAAAGTATTAGTGGGTACCTTTACATAAGACCTATTCCTGGTACTGTATTGATAAAAACTGCTAGAAATTATTTTAACTCAACACAGCCACTTGCAGTTTCTAATTCAGGGAGGTATTGCTATAGATACTGACCTGCTGAGGAGGTGCTTCAAGCTTTACCACTATACTACTGTCCATGCTCAGGGGAATGTAGGAGGGGGGTGAATGCCTGAACAGGACTTTGGATTATAATTGGGTGTGTTGAACAACATTACCTATCATCCTTAGTTGGCAAGGCCATCTGGATCTCACCAGGCTGATCATACTGAGTATGGAGCAAGTTTGTTTTCTGCTGCTCCAATGAATAGGGCATGGAACAATGGATGCAAGCTACAGGAAAAGAGATTCCGCTTCAGCATTAGGAGGAACTTCCTGACAGTTAGAGCTGTTCGGCAGTGGAACATACTCCCTTTAAACAGAGGCTGGATGGCCATCTGTCGGTGGTGATTGTGAGTTCCTGCATGGCAGGGGGTTGGACTGGATGGCGCTTGTGGTCTCTTCCAACTCTTTGATTCTATGATTAATTATTTTCTGCAGTTAGTCTCTCCACGCACTAGCCTTTCCTGGCTTCCTTAAAGATGATTTGAGATGGATGGATGGATGGATAGATAGATAGATAGATAGAGGCTTATATTTAGAGCTGAGATCTTGCCAACAGTGCTTAAATGTGATCCAGGCCAAAGGTGCTACCACATATAGATCACTTTTGTCTATTGACTGTGAACAAGAGATGAGAGTAGCCAGCCAGCTGTTGTCAGTATTGATGAAGCCATCCAGAATATGCACATTGCTTGCTGCAGCTTGTGTTCCTCCATACACTCATATGAGAGTGACAGCTGTGGACAAATCTGTGGAAGGACTGAATGATCCTTTCCCCATTTCCAAAAACAGAATTGGCCTTCACTAGTACCATCTGAGAGCTACATTGATTTAGATGCAAAATGCCAGGGCTAAAGAACCTATTTAGTCACAGACTGCACATAATGAGATACAAGGTTAGACCTGATACCTTATACATTTAGATTGCCTTTTGCACTGTAACACATGTTACAAATATATCGTAGTTGCCTCCTTCCCATCCTGCCCTGTTGATGGGTAAGAGCTGACTTATAGTTCATGTCAAATTGTGAGGAAGAAGCACTACTAACCTACTGCTGAGGTGTGAACGGATATTTTCCCTGACAATGGTTATTACCTGGTATTATCATATGTGCATTGTTGCAAGCTGCACAGAAATGTATTAACATTCTCTTGGCACTGCAGTTTGGAAAACCTTAACAATTAGTTCTGGCTGCCAAATATGCTTCCAACCTGAATTGAAGGCACTGGTAATAACATTTAAAGCCCTGAACAGATTATATATGCCTGAAGTTGCTTGAACAGATTATATGTGCTTTATATATGCCTGAAGTTGAGGTCTCCTGGAGGAGCCCTCCTTGTTGGAAGAAGCAATGCACTGTGTGATGACACAGGGAAGTGGTTTCATTGTTGTGACATCCTGTTGTGGAATACCCTCAGCTTACAGGCCTGAATGGCACCCAAGTTGCCTTTGTTTCAGCACCAAGTTAAAACATGGCTTTTTATAGAGTCTTTTATAGAGTCTTTATAGAGTCTATGATTTTATCCATTTTGTACATGTACATGGGTGGTTATCAGACAGGAAGAAAAAGTCATACTCTCAGCTAAATCACACAATTGTGGAGAAGATTTTTAGACGGCATTGTGCTCATCCAGGATTTATCCTGGAAAGAACCAGGAATACACCAGTAAAAAATCATTCCGGGGAAATCCCGTAAATAGTAGCACAAATGAAGTGTGAATGCAAAAGTGCGAAATTTAATCTTAAATTGGCAGTTGTTGAATAAAAGGTCAGGTTCTCTTAAAATTGTCTTTTATTCTGTGCAGGATGGAAACATGATTTCAATACATGTGCTGTAGCGCCGAAGCAGTGTATGCACAAAACGACCAATTCCAATGTACTAAGAATTCATTCATAGATATGTGAGAAACACAATTGAATCAGTGAAATCTTTTGTACTATAGCACCATAGTCTGGAAGAAGAAAAATAACATTTCAGAGAGAACATTTTCCTTGCAACCATAGGACCGGCTTTGGAAGAGCCCTTGTGCAATTCCAAGAAATGTCTACAAAAGAATGGAATGAGTAAACACTGAGGCAGCAACAACTGGCAAAACTGGAATGCACACTTCTTTACACTAATCTAGGAAAGCCCAATATTATCTACAAAACTAAATGGGAGAATATAGTATTCCTTGTATTATTCCTGAATACCCACAGTTTTCTATTATGGTCTGACAGCACACACTGCAGCCCCCTGCTGGAATCAAGCAATATTTGGTTTGGTCAGTGTCTAAATGGGACAGAACTGAGGAATCTTATGTATATCACTTTGAATTACATGATAGAAAAAAGGGAGGATATAAATGAACATAATACACATACATTTAAACCCACATTTGTTCTTGAAGGCTACAGTATTATGTATCTCAAGGTGGCATAGCAGAGAACTAAATTATGCATCCAAACTTATACTGGTGTCAAAATGGCCAACATGTTGCTCAGCCATGATAATGCTACATGGGAGGTGGCAGGTGTGTAGCTACAAGGAAGCAAAAGGCATTGACTCTCCCCATAAGACCTCTGCCTCCCCAATGAAATTTTCTTTCATTCCCCAAATTTCTAACATTGCAAAAAATGAGACACTGCAAATAATCCATACCTAGAACTCTTATATTTGCCATTTATTTATTTTATTTCATTTATTTGCTGCCTTTGAAAGTAGAAAACAAGTTGGCTTGCATTCACTTACTATGCTTTCATTCCCTTGGTAACTATCAGCCTTGACAAACTGGCCATAAAGGCCAGCATTGGGGTGGAGTGGGGGCGTGGCATCTACACGACGCGTCCCCAACTCTGTCCCCATGCCAGCGTGATGCTGCGTGCCCCACCATCTAGATGACGCAGTGCCAAAAGAGCACCTAAAATTTACAGCACTAGTGGCTGCGGCACCCTTTTTGCGGCGCAAAAAGGACCCGCTTTTTGTAACTCCTTTTTGCACCATGGAAAGGCCAGATCAGGGCCATGGCATGTAGTTGCTACGGCTCTGATCTGGTGCTGAAAGAGGCGGCTGCAAGTCACCCCTTAGGAGCAATCTGTTCATCCCCTATGTCTTCCCCTTTTCTCTGGATGACTAAACTGTATTTCTAAATATGCAAGTGAAGTTTTACTGACATTCTAGAAAGTGAGGAAATTTCATTAGGGGAGGCTGAATTCTCCTTTGAAAGAACTAGGCCCTCACTTTGTCCTCCCCATAGCTACATCTCTGTAGTGTGTTTCTTGTATTGAAAAGAAAAGGTGCACAGGAAGTATGTAACTTGTTTTAAATAAGGTTCATGCTTCTGACAGACTTCTGGGAGGACAATCTTGCTTTAAAACAGGGCATACATTCCCCAAATGCCTTGTTTGTATACAGAGAAATTGTGGCTTTTCTGCCCCCCTACCAGCAAAATTCAGTGGTGTGGCCATACTTTTGGTGGGGAAACTAGAAGTTTAAAACTAGGCAGGAGCACCACAGTATAGCTCTAGTTAGAATCTAGCTTCTTCTGAGTACTGGGAATTCTACTTTTATTAGTTTATCTGGGAGAATATTAGTCCGCAGAATTATCTGAAGGTTTAAAAAAACAAAAACAAGAAAGGACTTTTACATTAGAAGCAATCACCATAATGGACCTTCTATCTATGAACAGATCAGATTACTCAGTGTGGAACTAATGCTTAGTCTTTAATGTGCCTCAAGATTTATTCACTGCTTTGCTGCAGCAGACTGATATGCATACCCTTCTGGAAATTATTTTCAGGTTTGTAATCCTTCATTTCAGTCATCAGTGTGACTAAAAGGAAGGAAGACTTATGTTAGAATTTTGAATGCAAGAATAATAACTCTATTTGTGGATTCTTGCAAATGATGGCCAGGTTGGCCTTACCATAATGGCAACAAGAAGTGACTGTCTCTCAATCAGCTGATTTTGGATATCATGAAAATGCAATAAATTCTTATTTCTGCTTTTTTAAAAATTATTTTATTTTATTTTTGTTGCCATTGGAGGGCATGTCCTCAACATTTCATGAATGAAAACCAACTATTAAAGAGGACACACAAACTAGGAGAGACTGCAGCAGTTTCCTTTCACTGGAACCTATTGGGAAGAGGAAGATTCCTCCCACCTTTATTCTCCCTCTGAGTTTATGGAAGACACTACTTTTGCACTTCGAATTCAGTTTGCAATAACTGAAGTAAGCTATGGGCAAAGGGGCAAAGCAGGACGAGAAGAGAGAAATTTTGACATTTTGATAGCAGCTGAAAAAGTGGAATGATAAAGGATTAATCTGGACTGTTCCTGTCAAATCATGAGAGTTGGAAGGTATGGAATAGGAAGGCACTTTTCTGCCTCATATACATCAGAACAGCACAATGATCACTCCTGGGCACAATGTACTCATACCTTGACATGGAGAGAGGGATGCCATTTGCACTGCAGGTTCACCTCATGCAGCAAGACAATGTCAGCCTAGTACTTTAGTGAAATATCTCTAACAGTAAGGATGTCTGATATTCTACATGAAATAATATGTGTATGGTTTTTCTGGAGGCCTCTCAGATTGCTCAAATGGCCACACTGCTGAGGAGCACTCTTACCCTCCACCATAGCTATCCTTTGCTATTTCTGTGAGATAGAATTAGTAATCCAGAAACCAGAGCTCTTCCAAGTTGCACGCAGCCCTTCGCCTTCCTTGGATAGTCTATATTAGAGTAGTACAGTACCAGGAAAGAAGGAGTGGTTCAGGCCTTGAATTCTATTTTAGAAGCCAAACCTTCTTCCGAATACTATAAAAGAACCAAGGGCACTGTTAGATGTATTTAAATAAGCCCTTCTTGATAGTACTACATGTATTTTAGGCTGGGGGGTCAGGACCTTAACTAGTTGGTATTCTCACGAAAAGGTCAGACCCCAGAATGGATTAGTCTCTGAATGTAATATTGCTACAAATGTCTGGCAATATTAATTAGAAGATGGAAGCTTTGTTTATGCTATCAGAGTCTTCCAAGATTTTTCATTTTTCAATAGGTAAGAGATGGTTGTGGGGTTTTTTGTGGATTCTGATTCTGGCACTCATCTGCTTTCTTTTATTTTCAACTCTTGCAGCTACAGTTAGGGACACACTGGTCACTGGTTAGTTTTATTCTATTTTATTCTTTTAAAAAGAGTATTTTTCCTCTTTTAATGTGTATAGTATTGGCAGTTTCACTTTTTCTTAAGATGATGCTTCAGTGGAAAAGCAAGAATAATGAAGAATAACATTTTTTGAGGAAGAACACATCTAGTTTCTACAAAGGGGAATCATTTCAAGTCCGTTCTTTCATTCATGTAACAAGTTATTAAGAATGGATCTCCCTAAATGGGATAAACAGGTTAGAGGAAAATGGCAGACACAATCTGGAATGAGCATAAAATGAAACACATTGGGACAAAACCACCTAACTTCACAAATGCTCTGATAAATTCTGAACTGTTGGTGGCTGTTGTGGAAGGAACTTGCAGTGAATAGCATACCCTTCAACTTTTCACAGATGAAAACTAGGACCGCCATTCTCCTCCTCCTCCCAGGAGAGGCAAAGAAGCCACCACTGCAGTAGCTGTTTCCATCACAGGCTTATGTTGCCACCATGGTCACCTCCTGGCATTTTTCCCTCTCAGGCCTGCCCAAACATCCACTGTTGCTCCTCTGCCACCCAACCATCCAGGTGGGAAAGGACAGGAGCAGGAGCATACTCTTTTAAAAAGAGTATTTTTCCTCTTTTAATGTGTATAGTATTGGCAGTTTCACTTTTTCTTAAGATGATGCTTCAGTGGAAAAGCAAGAATAATGAAGAATAACATTTTTTGAGGAAGAACACATCTAGTTTCTACAAAGGGGAATCATTTCAAGTCCGTTCTTTCATTCATGTAACAAGACATTCTTTCGCACCTCAAAAAAGGTTTCAAAGCAACTAAACAGGATGCTGAAAGATGTAAAAACATATGAGTAGGCATACAGGTAGGAGTGGCTCTTGAGGAATTTTGAGATCCCAAAAAGCTTTTGACAAACACTTCTGATTAAGCTGGCAGTCGTTGGATAAAAGGTCAGGTTCTCTTATAAAATGCTCACTGGTGAAAGATCAAGAAGCAAAGGATAGGAATAAATGAACAATTCTAACCATGGAGGAGTATGAGCTATATGGAAAATTGTACTGATATTCAGAAACACTCTAGAATCAGGACCAATCAGTAAGGAAACCATGCCTGCTGCCACACTGCAGAAATAAAACAGTTTGATACCACTTTAACTGCCATGACTCAGTGCTATGGAATTCTGGGATTTGTAATTTTATGACATAATTAGCCGTCTCTGTCAGAGAGCTCTGATGCCAAATTCCAAAGCATTGATCCATGGATGTTAAAATGATATCAAACTGCTGTATTTCTCTAGTGGGGCATCAGCCTATGCTTATGGATGACAACAAGTTATTAAGAATGGATCTCCCTAAATGGGATAAACAGGTTAGAGGAAAATGGCAGACACAATCTGGAATGAGCATAAAATGAAACACATTGGGACAAAAGCACCTAACTTCACAAATGCTCTGATAAATTCTGAACTGTTGGTGGCTGTTGTGGAAGGAACTTGCAGTGAATAGCATACCCTTCAACTTTTCACAGATGAAAACTAGGACCGCCATTCTCCTCCTCCTCCCAGGAGAGGCAAAGAAGCCACCACTGCAGTAGCTGTTTCCATCACAGGCTTATGTTGCCACCATGGTCACCTCCTGGCATTTTTCCCTCTCAGGCCTGCCCAAACATCCACTGTTGCTCCTCTGCCACCCAACCATCCAGGTGGGAAAGGACAGGAGCAGGAGCACCAGCAGCACCAGTTTACTTGGCTCCTCATGAAGTGACAGTGAGGGGCCACCACATTCAGCAAGGCTGATCCTCTGCTAGGCCAGGGGGAGGAAGCACTAGTTCCATGTCTTGGCCTCCCAACATGGAACTATGGCAGAGCTGAAGGGGGCAGACACACCAGCAGTACTGGTATCAGCAGGGCCCAGCCCTCTACCACATCACCTCATGCCCCAGAACAGAAGGAAGAGGAGGTGGAGGAGGCGACATCTTTGGTCATAACAACCACTGCTGAGTAGCACCACCAAAACATTGCTAACAGCCCAGTTGCCACATTACCCTTGTTCTTTGCTGCCACTGGCATTTACTCCGTCCACCCTGCCTAGCTTAGCCTTGGCCAACTATGCCAAGTGGCAGTGCTTCAATGTTATCTCAGGCTCTGTTTTTTGCCTTACAGGGGCTAGAAGCTTATTTGTTTTTTAAAAAAATTAAAAGTTTGGAAATGGCAGAGGAAATGTGGATCATTTTAGAAGTAGTTTAAAAAGTAGAAAGGGAGATTATTAATTGTGGCTTCCCCTCCTAAGGGGGGGGGGGAGCCTTTCTTACCCACAGATCCTTTATCCATGGATTCAAGCATCCACTGTTTGCTATTTACAAATAGCAAAGCTGGGTTTTGCCATTTTATATTAAGAAATGCCATTTTACTGTCCATTGTGTTTAAAGAGGCTTGATTTTGGTTTCTGGGGAGAGGGTTGGTCCTGGAAACAAACCTTTGCCCAAGGTGAGACATTATCATATTCTAAATGACATTTGAGTGCCATCGGCCAAAACGGGTACATTTCCCGGCCTCATTACCTACCTGTGGAGTGAGTGAAGAGGTTGGTCTTCACACTGATGTAGATGCATCTGAGACACCAGTCTCAAAGTCATGTTGGTTGGGGCACAAGGGGAGAAGATACCCAAAGCTGTCCCTGCCTCTAGTCCCAGGGAGAATTCTTCATGGCCAACAGGGCTGTCAAGATGTGGACCTCCAACAGGGAAGCCTTTGCAAAAAAGTGGTCTTAGCTTTGGAAATGCTTCAGGATCCTGACCAACCTAGGCTACCAGGATCCCTTTCATGTTTGCAGATAACAGGTCAGCTACTGGCTGTAGCATAAGGTTGAACATCTCAAGAGGACTAGGGGCTAAGCCAGGAGGAAGAAGAGGTGGCTGGTGACTCCCTTTGCACTTGGCACTTGCTTGTGACCTTAACAGGCATTCATAATGGCTCTGGACAGATACTTGCTTCCAATCTTATTAAAGGCTAAAGGGGAGTGAATATGAGGGGAAAGGGAGGCTGGCAGCTGCAACAACGGAGATTATCACACAGGAGTAAAGCATCCTTATCCTGTTGTTAACCAGGGTTATCCGTGTGTTGGGGAGGGGGGGAGATTATCACACACACCACGTGATTATTCCATTCTCCCATGGATGCATCCATTCCTGTTTACAGATGGGAGAAGAATGGGATAAGCACATAGGGATGTGATAATCTTCCCCCCGATTGTGCAAATAACATGGTTTAACGATGGGATAAGGACGCTTTGCTCCTCTGTGTGATAATCTCCAGCACCACTCCTAAGGCAGTGAGGTCATTTCCAGTGATCCCTGCTGGGCCTTGTGACCCAATATGCTGTATACTGGCTCCAGGCCTGAAAGCTGAATACAAGGTGTATCATCCAAGGAGCCAAAAATAACCAAGACTTCGCTGTGGCTTGCCCTTGTGTTATATGTATTGTCTCAAACCTCTGAAGCACAGCATAGCATTTTGTGGCATAGTCAATATTCATTTATAGTGTCTTCATTTAAGAATATCTTAATAATGCTGTTCATTTTTTTAAAAAATCTCAGAATAGTTCTTTATAAAAACAGATACAATAAAAGCTGATGAGAAAAGATCATAAAACAAAACAAAAAAACTTATCCCGTTAATTTAAAAATAATTAAAAATCCAGGGTAACTGGGACAACAGTAGCAATCAGAGAAATAATCAGGAAAATGTAAAAACACCCTATGCTGGAAGCTTGCTTGTTCTCAGTGAGGAGATCATCCCATAGGTAGAGGGTGCCACAGTGGAGAAGGTCCTCCTCCATACCCACATGTTTTGCAAACCAAAAAGTATGGACTAGCCTGCTGTCTGCATAACTTAGAAGGGGAAGGAACTAGCATGCTGTTTTACTACCAGCTGTTGGTGCAATAAAATGTATCACTTTACCAGTTCTATATTCCTTATTTTCTTGGACCAATATGGCAACAACTGTCTGCTAAATCTTCCATTAAGTCACACCTGCTTGATTTATTGATAGCCTGCAATGAAAGATCATGTTACCTGAATTGATTATATGCTATCAAATGCTAATCCAGTCTTGCTTGTTTGTACGTAAACTTGGATTCAGTTCAGCAGATTAAATTTAAGACCAGGCTCCATGGAAGCTGAACAGAAGTTAGGTCAATAAAAGATATCACCTTACCATCTCTGGCTGTGATTTTGAAAACAGCCTGCCAGCAAAAATCCTGCCAACTGTGGTGGCATTCAGTCATATATTCATTCTCTCTCCTTCTCCTTTCTTTTCTGTCCCCCTCACACACACTAAAAAGTTATTTATTTGATTTTAAAATATGCAGCCACCCACAATGGAATTGCTTTTTGATGTTATAAGCATTTTTTAAAAACACAAACAATTTAGAGTCAACCAGCAAGGATAATCCTATGTCTATTTACTCAGAAGTAAGCCCCAGTATGCTCAATGGAGATGACTCAAATCAGATTCAGATTTGAATACATCTATTGGTCAGTTTGTTTTATATTATATTGTATTTTTTATGTTACTGAGATCATTTGTTTTATAACTGCATGTATTTTTTTTCCCTTCCTTCCCTCTGCGAGTATGTGTATGCACACATATTAGAATGTACATTTCTTGCAAGGCACACTGTTTTTGGTTGTTGTACTTGTAAAGCGCCATGTAAATTGATGGCACTGTATAAATAGATGTTGGTCATGATCATGATCATCATGATGAACTTAGAATGTACAAGAGTGTTACCTCTCCCCCCCCCCTCTGTTTTTACTCAAGAGTAATTGTCTGCAGTCCAGATCCGAATGATACCAATGAAGTTGGTCTTGACCCAAGGCCAAAATTCCCTAAAGGCATCAGATCCTGTCTCATCTTGGAAGCTAAGCAGGATCAACCCTGGTTAATATTTGGATGGAAGATCCATCCAAAGATCAGGTGCTCTAGGCTATATTTCAGAAGAAGAAACTGGCAAAACTACCTCTGAATATTTCTTGCCTAAGAAAATTCTATGAAATCATGGGGTTGCCATAAGATGATAGTGGACTTGAAGGCACAAACTCACATACACCTTGACCTTCCCATTTTTTTTTCAATAAAAAAGAAATAGGTGAAGTATAAACATCCAAACACATACATGCTATGCATGCTAGTCTTGATCCATTTTGGGCTACTCAAACTTCCTGTTGAGTAGAAAAGACCATAAGCTGTGCAAAGCTTCCATTAATTGGTTTTTCTTTTAACATTATGGTTATGTTCACTTAGGATTCAGTCTTGATTGTGTTTTTTTTTTAATTGCAAGATGCATAGTATCTCGAATTTCCAAAATGATGGTTCACTCATAGAACTGGACTGAACTTCTAAACTGTTTGCTTTTTTGGAGCAGGTGCATAACTGCAGGTGAACTCTCAGCTTCAGCTCATCACTGCCATGTTATTTTACTTCAAATGGCCTGTTCTGTGACTTGGATTGAAGAAAAGCATTTTGGGAAATAACAAAGTTGTTAAAATGGCACATCTTCAGATGACTGGAGCCACAAGGCCCTTGCCCCTGTTTGAAAACTGCACAGCCCCATCCATGACAATAATCAAAATACCACCACCCCTGCCACCCAACAGTTTTATCATTGGTAAGAACAACATCAAAACTGGGGAAATGTTTTCAAATTAACCCTGCTTTTTATACTCTTATACTTTATATACAAATGTTGGATAATTTTATTACAATCAGCGATCTAAACAAACATCTAAATATGCATATACACTTACATGCAGACATGCAAAATGCATACACACACATATGCACAAATTAATATGATAAATATTATTATTGCCTTATCCAGTGTCATTTAATACCATAGAACTTACAGGCACAAGGGCACAGGGTGGTTAGAATAGCCTGCCACTTAATATGTCCATGTTGGTTCATCTCTCTCTATATATATGACTCTCCTTTGCCCATCAAATAATGTACTAAGATGTTGCTGTTGGGTACCTTCAAGTCATTTCCAATTTATGGTGAACCTATTGTGGGATTTTCTGGAGCTGAGAATTTGTGAATCACCCAGGATCACCCAGTGGTCCCCCCCCCCCAAAAAAAAAACATTTATTTATTTATTTAGGATTAGATACTAATACCTGCTTTTCATTAATGTATAAGTAGAAAGTGTGGTATTTACTTTGGTATAAGTAATGGGAGCAGTGGTTCCCATGTCAGAAGTGTGGTGAATCTGCTGTGAAACACTTAAAGGAGCTATCCAAGATGCCAGATATCCAAAATAGCTCTTTAGCTCTTTTGGAGATAATAGCACTTTAGAGACTACTTCTAATATTTGGAATAAAGTCCAGAATATATCCATTGTGGAAGCCACTGACCACCACTGAGTGTAGATTATCACTGAAGAGATCATCACTGAAACTGCTGTCAATTTGAAAATATATTAAGGTGGAAAAGCCTGAAAGACTCTAATTCTTGACATGTCCCAGGGCCTTAGAAATTTGGTATAGAGAATGGTCTCCATGTTCATTCTCCTAAACTGAAAACATCTAGAGGTCAATAGTGTATTGCTAAATAGTAAGTTGCTAAATATCTACCCAGCAGGTGCCTGAGCATATCTATGATGGAAATTGCTTCTAAAGATGCATTGGAATTCACAGGGTTAGTTGGCACTGAGAAACACATTTCCTGCCTCCCAGGAGTCCTATGAAAGTGAAACTTCACTTGAATGCTTAGGATCACATCACAGCCCTTATTTGGATCATCATGTCAGGAGGTAATGCTAACATCAAACAATATTACTTGTGGTGGAAATATGTTTGTAATTTACAAGTTGCAGTAGGACTGTGTTTTCATAGAACCACAGAGTTGGAAGAGACCACAAGGACCATCCAGTCCAACCCCCTGCCATGCAGGGACACACATGCAAAGCACTCCCGACAGATGACCATCCAGCCTCTGTTTAAAAACCTCCAAAGAAGGAGATTCCCCTACTCTCTGAGGCAGTGTGTTCAACTGTTGAACAGCTCTTACTGACAGGAAATTCTTCCTCATGTTTAGGTGAAATCTCTTTTTCTGTAGCTTGAATCCACTGCTTGATATCCTTAGGGCTTTATCACATGGGGAAACAGGGGGGGGGGGGGGAATCAGGCTTTAAATAGTTATTATCCCATGAAATTGTGCAATCGTGATTAAGATTTGCACATGACATCACCATTAAAGTATCATTATCCCAGGAATAACCAGGGAATAACCAGCAACAAATCATTCATGGTATTTCCCCATGGATGACTTGTTGCTGGTTATTCTCTGGATATTCCTTGGATAATTATGCTTTAATCATAATGTGTATGAAAATCTTAATTGTGATTTTCATGGGATAATCACTGTTTCAACCCCTGATTTCCCCCTTGTGTGATAAAGTCCTTAGTCTCTAAAGCTGCAGAAAACAAGTTTGTTCCTTTTCCCATATGGCATCCCATCAAATATTTAAACAGGGCTATCACAGTCAGCCCTTAACCTTCTCTTCTCCAGGCTAGACATATCCAGCTCCCCAAGCTGCTCCTCATAGGTCATGGTTTCCAGACCTTTTACTGTTTTGGTCACCTTTCTTTGGACATGTCCCAGCTTGTCAACATCCTTCTTGAATTATGGTGACCAGAACGGTACACAGTAGTCTAGCTGAGATCTGACCAAAGCAGAATAGAATGGTATAGTTACTTCCCTTGATCTAGTCACTGTACGTCCATTGATGCATCTTAGAATTGCATTAGCTTTCTTAGCTGCTGCATCATATTGCTGTCATGCTCAATCTGTGGTCCACACAGTATTTTTGGGGAGGAGGAGATACCTTTCTCTTCTTGGCCTTCTGAAATATTCCCTGGATCAGGTGAAATGACAGATACCCAAATAGATCCATACATCCCTAAATAAGATGGTAAAATACACTTTCTCTTTTAGAAGGCTGGACCCAAGTTATCGCCAACTTTCTTGGTTGCAAGCATATTCTGGGTTCAGCTGTGTATGAATGACAAGAACGAATCAGGATGGATGTTGCAGCACTCTTATAATGTCCCTCCAGCCAACCTATCAGGCTCAGTGGAAGGAGGCCATAGCATTCTGTCACAGCTAAAATTCTATTGAAGGCAGCTGAGTATTCTATTAATCTCATACATTGCTTGGTATTCATTTTGTAGAATGTCCCCTGTGTCATTACATTTTGGCAAGGTACATATGTTATATGCTCGAGCGGAGCAAATTTGGAGAGTTCTGCTACCTAGTCATCAATATCAAACAGAGAGCAGTGTTTCCGAGCCTATAAAGCAAGTCACCTAGCAACCATCAGCACGTTTAATCCACAGAAAAGGGCCCACTGGGCCAGAATGTAACCAAGCACCAAATAAACAATGATATATTCAATACTGTGAGCTTAGTGCAAGGACAAGGATATAAAAAAATATTTGCTACATTTTTTTTGCCCTTGGGGGGACAAAAAAGAGTGTCCAGGCATGTGGAGAAACCCCTCTAAAAATCCAGCACTGACAACATTGGGGGTTTTGCCTCCTGTGCAATGGAAATGGCCAATACTTCTCCCACATCATTTTCTTAATAATTTGCACAAGAAAGCTGTGAATAAAACTAGGCTCTTTCCCCATTGTTAAGCAGATGCACATCAAACACAGGATAGGATTATTGACCAAGAAGACACAAGCTATCCATCTCATGTGCCTGTTTATTTAAAGTACAAGTATCAAAGCAGCATAATTTGTGTTAAAATCGTTCTGTGCCTAATAAAAGATTCTCAGCAAAATCAAATACTTTCTCAAAAATACACAAAAACCACTCACTCAGTGAAAGGAAAAATCTTTCAAGTTTTTGTTCTCCTTCACAAGCACAGGAGCACATTTACACTATAGAAATTATGCAGTTTGACACCATGTCAACTATGATGGCTCCATCCTACAGAATCCTGGGATCTGTAGTTGTGTGAGACTCCAGCAGTCTTTAGCAGAAACGGTTAAAACTAGGACAGAACTACAGCACTTAAAGTGGTGTGAAACTATTATTTCTACTATGCATATACACCCTAATATAAACAAGGGTTTACATTCCTATCCAAAGTTAATTCTCTGCTTAGCACATTAGACACTCTGCTAGTGAGAGATCCACTATATTTTTCTCATATATATTCCCAATATCAGCAAACCACATTTCCTTACAACCCCAGTGCATGGGAGAAAGAATGGATAAGATTTCCTCGTGGCATGGATATCTCTAGTCAATTCTCTGTCATCTCACTTTTTCAGCTGTCTTAAAATGTCCCAATTTCTTTCTCCTCTTATCATTTCCACCCTTGGTTCTCAGATTAGTTCAACAACATCTTGAGAAAATGCAAGCCTCTATCATCTTTTTATTTTTATTTTTTCTCCTGTATGATTCTTAACAGCTTTGCCTGATGAAGAAGCCAGTGGAACTTTGAAAGCTTGCATCATTTCTTTTATACAATTTGGCTGGCCCCACAAATGTAAGACTGTTTTGTGGATACTGGATGTTATTGTACTTTACTATATGGCCAACAAAGCTATTCATGAATATGAGTTCAAAGTATAAAAGCAGTTTGCATTCAATTCAGAAGGGTGAGAGAAAAGAAGAGTAGGGCAGAATCTTGCCCATCTCAGTAGGATCAGGCAAAAGAAAACTACTGTAACTTCTCCTTGTTTGTGTGTTCTTCTTCATTAATAACCTTTGATAACTTTGACCGCACTCTGATGTTGCCTCATGTGTTCTGGGTTCCATCTATGAAATGTTGGACAGTATGCATGCTACATATGGAAGCAGAGTAGATTGGCAGCCAAACCTTTCTTTAGGGATTGGAATTGGAACTGGGATTGATTCCTCCATTACATCTGAGTGCACCAGACCAGTTTAGGGGATTACAGATAGTCTGTGTGGTACACACACATTGTCCTCAACTAGAATGGAAAGGCCAAAGGAAATTAGAAGGGCAAGTTATGGTCTGTCCCTGCAGCTGCTCGGCTTCATAAGAGAGGGGATGTAACTGTGGCAGGCTACTAAAATATTTATATATTGGAAGAAACTTCTCCTTGTTTGTGTGTTCTTCTTCATTAATAACCTTTGATAACTTTGACCGCACTCTGATGTTGCCTCATGTGTTCTGGGTTCCATCTATGAAATGTTGGACAGTATGCATGCTACATATGGAAGCAGAGTAGATTGGCAGCCAAACCTTTCTTTAGGGATTGGAATTGGAACTGGGATTGATTCCTCCATTACATCTGAGTGCACCAGACCAGTTTAGGGGATTACAGATAGTCTGTGTGGTACACACACATTGTCCTCAACTAGAATGGAAAGGCCAAAGGAAATTAGAAGGGCAAGTTATGGTCTGTCCCTGCAGCTGCTCGGCTTCATAAGAGAGGGGATGTAACTGTGGCAGGCTACTAAAATATTTATATATTGGAAGAAACTTCTCCTTGTTTGTGTGTTCTTCTTCATTAATAACCTTTGATAACTTTGACCGCACTCTGATGTTGCCTCATGTGTTCTGGGTTCCATCTATGAAATGTTGGACAGTATGCATGCTACATATGGAAGCAGAGTAGATTGGCAGCCAAACCTTTCTTTAGGGATTGGAATTGGAACTGGGATTGATTCCTCCATTACATCTGAGTGCACCAGACCAGTTTAGGGGATTACAGATAGTCTGTGTGGTACACACACATTGTCCTCAACTAGAATGGAAAGGCCAAAGGAAATTAGAAGGGCAAGTTATGGTCTGTCCCTGCAGCTGCTCGGCTTCATAAGAGAGGGGATGTAACTGTGGCAGGCTACTAAAATATTTATATATTGGAAGAAATCAAAGGATTTTAAAAGATTATGTATGAAAAACGAAGTTTGCTAACTGATTTGTCATTTGGGGAATAGTTGTCATGACTCTATAGCATACTGTAATGTAAAAGATGCCTACAGAGAAATATATCTGGACTGAACATATGTTTAAAATTGACTTTTCATTTAGATACATTTAGGGATTAACTATTCTCAGTGCAGTGGAAAATCATCTCTGTTTTCAGATACTTTAATGAGGGAATTTGCTCACATAGTAGATCCAACAGGAAGTGAAAATTCATATACATATCCTGAAATGCCCAACATATTCTAATAAGATTTGGTTGCAAGGCCTCCTTATCTCAGACAGAGAAGCATGACAGACAGGCCAACCATAGTTTATTTTCACTGATTATCTAAATACAGCATAATTGAACTCATTACTAAAGCTGGTTTTTAATTTTCTTCTTGTATAATGAACATTTTACACAATGTAATTGAAAATTAAATTATAACAAAATGGTTAGTAGGAAACAATCGATATTCTATGTTGTATAGATTTGTGTCCCCACACACATATTTTCTATGAGAAACTCAGCAGATGACAAAAAAGTTTTATATATATATATATATATATAGTCACTGTGATTTATGATTTTGGGAACGTTCTCAGCATTTATTAAAATAGTATTAATTTTCTGGAGCTTCAATATCAAACATACTGACTCTGATATAATTATTATGGGCTACACAACATCCAGATGAAAGCGACTGGAATCATTTTCAATTTGTGTTTACATGACATATTTTGGGCAAATTGGATAAAACAAATGAAATGTTACAGCATTCAAGTGATACCAAGTGCCTAATATTTTTTGTTTGGTTTTGTTTCTTTTGCTAAGGAATATGCATTTCATACTAGTAAACCCAGAGATAGGAAAAATTAAATTGGAAACATGCTAAATCAACCTTCATTAATGAGATTATCGCACACTTTTTATCATCTGATCCGGGCACAGGCTGGGCGAAGGCTTAAATTGGTGAAAATGGATTTTATTGCACGCCTCCATGCCCAACTCAGCAGCATTGGGTACCTAAGCCAGATTCCTAGTGTACTTTTCGAATGAACAATACTGCCCTGGCATGCATGGATCTGTGGCACTTTTAACCTGGTTTGCAAACCTGGTTAAATCATAGTGTGAATGAGGCCTCAGTTTGCAGCAACTGAAGTAAGCCAGAACAATGGAGGAAAGCAGAGGTGAGAAAAACTAGGACATTTTAAAAGCTTCCGGGTAAATGGGATAACAGACAATTAATTCGAATTGACCCTGGCAAATCAGGACAGCTGGAGGGTATAACATTTTCAAGATTTATTGAAGCCAGATTCCATAATTAATTATTTCCAAAGATGCAGCCTTACACTAGAGTTGGGGGGGGGGGTATACAAGTCTTTAATGCCAGCTATGGGACATCCTGAGAGATAGAAAGAACTTCTTGTGAACATTTTTTGAAATTTGAAATCTAACCTGTAATGCCAATGGGGTCATTTTCTCTATAGAGATTTGCATGAGTTTGCATGTACAAAGACATGTGGAATTTGTTCCCAATCAGATGAAACTCACACTGCTATCCAAATACACATTCTGCATCAGAATCTACAATAGCTAAATATAATATTTTAAAAAAATCAAAATGGGTGAAGTAATAATGATGTCAGAGAATGTAATTTCTATAGTAGACTTCCCTTTTACATAGGTTTTTTAAAATGTCATATTTTCCATACAGTATGAAACATTTGACAAGAACTATTAACTTATTTAATACTGTAACCAAGATGTAAAAAGCAGCAGAGCTTCAAATTCATACTCTCTGTTGCATGAATTGCTGGGACACCAGAATATAGATCTGTCAGACAAGATTTGAGCAGCTGCTCCATCAATCATATGGCACTGTCTTAGTCAGAACCATGTTAACAGGCCATCATCAGAGAATAAATGTTTCTTGCTTTGCAAATAATCTTCCAATCAAGGCTTTGGTATTCATTTTGAAAAAATACTTGGCTTAACTTTAATGTTTTCCTGACAGCTGATCTTGGAGCTTGGAATAATTGCTTTTTTTGGACTCTAAGTCCTAGGAACACCACACCAACAGCAGCATGGCCAGTAAATTTTCCAAACTTTGTGGCTAAAAACAGAAGTTACCAGAAGTATCAGTTTGTTGTTCTGATGAGAGTTATGTTTCCACTACTGAATTTACAACCTCAGGTGCTTCTAGGTAAACTACATACTGGAATAGATTAAAGCTAAACTGGACTAAAGCAAACACTAAACCATCATGCTAAAATACAACCTGAAGAACATCTCTGTAGAATTTAAAGATAATATTTACAAAATAGATTTGCACTATTAAATCTGACTGAGCAAGATCCAGAAGAACCAGAGACATTGTCAGAGAGAAATGCAAAATAACTATCTGAAGGCCAAAACATAGAGAAGTTCAATGAATGGCAGATGAAACTGTTAAGGACAGATAAGAAGCAAAAGTAAAAGGTGACAGAGATAGGGTCAAAATAAGTTTGGTGATTTATGTACAGAGACAATGATTATTATAATAACTCAGCAAAATAGAAGGTGACAACAACAACAAAATGAAAGAATAAGAGACCTCTTCTAGAAAAAATGAGAAATCAAAGGGAAATTTAAACTAAGAATGGGAATCTTTTCATGACATAATGAAGTAGAAATGAAAAGACGATGGAAAAAACATACTGAAGAACTATATAAAAGAGATGAAAGGATGACAGATTAATTCAAGGAAGACTCACTTGAAAATGAACCTACAGTTTTAAAAAGTGAAATGGAAGCTGCTCTCAGAGCACTTCAAAGAATGAAATCACCAGGAACAGATGGCCTACTAATAGAGCTGCTCCAGGCTACAGAAACAGAAATTATAGTTGTAACTAAAATCTGCCAACAAATATGAAAAACAAAACAATGCCCCACAGATTGGAAATGCTCAATATACATTCTAGTCTCCAAGAAAGGCAACATTATGAATTGCAGTAATCACAAGACCATTGCATTAATTTTCCATGCAAGGAAAATTATGCTTAAAATTCTACAATAAATATACTTTTTCATATATGAAGTTAGAATTGCCAGATGCCCAAGTTGGGTTCAGGAAAGGAAGAGACACTAAAGACCATATTGCAGACATAGGTTGGCTAATGGAGCACACCAAAGAATTTCAGAAGAAATCAGCCTCTGCTTTATAGATTATAGCAAAGTGATTGTGCAGATCATGAAAAGCTATAGATTGCTCTTAAAGAAATGTGTGTACCATAACCTTTGATTATTCTGATGAATAACTTGTACTAATGTCAAGAAGCTACCATCATGACACAATATGGAGAAATGGAATAGCAAGGGGGTCAGACAAGGCTGCATTTTATCATCCTACCTAACTTGTATGCCACAAATACACATAAAGCGTGATTCGATTCGGAGAAAGGTGGCATGAAAGTTGGAGGAAGAAACATCAACAGTTTATGTTATGACACCATGCTACTAGCAGAAAATAAGACTTGAAATGATTACTGAAGAAAGTCAAGGAGGAAAGTACAAAGGGTGGTTTACAGTTGAACATTAAGAAAACGAAAATAATCAACATGGTTTATTTACATAACTTCAAAGCAGATGATGAAGATATTGAAGTAGTTCAAAATTTTCCATACCTTGGCTCAGTCGTTAATCAAAATGGAGAGAGCAGTTATGAAATCTGAAGAAGACTAGGGCTTGGGAGGACAGCTATGAAGGATTTAAACAAGATTCTGACATGTGAGGCATGATTATAAAAATATAGCATTGAATATTAAAGTTAGGATTGACTATGCCATCATATTTCCATTTTCCACATATGGTTCTGAAAGCTGCATAGTGAAGAAAATAGAAGGACAAAATCATTTCATCTAAGACGTGGCGCTGGAGAAGAGTTCAACAGATACTGTAGACTGTTAAAAAGACAAATAAATAGGTCCTAGAACAAATCAAGCCTGAACTCTTAACTAGAAGCCAAGATAACTAAACTGACTGTAATATTTTGGATATATCCTGAGAAGACATGACTCACAAGAAAAGACAATGATGCTAGGAAAGGTAGAAGGCAGTAGAAAAAGAGAAAGAATGCGTTCCAGACTGATAGACTCAACGAAGGAAACTATGCCCTGAATCTGCAAAACCTGAGCAGGATCGGATGACATAGAAATCTTTCATTTATAGGTTGAAGTCGTCTTGACATTAGTTAACATCAGTATAGTATCCATCAGTATAGAGGTTTTTGGATGGATCCACACTGCTACTTGAGGCTCACCCAAGGGATGAGCTTTATAATTGATGAGACGAAGGGCTAAGCGTGGTTTTACTGGGAAGCATCTTAGAAAGATAAATGACTTGAACTACCAAATGTTCCAAAAGTGCAATAAAACAACACTCGGTTTTTTTAAAAAAACGGATTCTTTTGTTAGCAGGCTTTGGGAATGTTACTATTTGCACCTTCCATAATGCTTCCATGACCCTGCTAGTTGGTGGATTCTGGGAGTGTTATTAGTCCAGTGAAGTAACTTTCCGAATTCCAGGATATTCTGCTAAGTCAATACAGAATGTTCTGCCCCTTCTATTGGTGAAACCATGTCCTGGGCTGATTAGAAAAGGTCTAGATCAGGTCTCCACCTCAAGATCAGAGGTATTAACAATCCCTCTTTGCCAGAAGTTTCAAAGTTGTACAATTAGCTGCTTTTGCTCAGTAATTCTCTTTTATTATATCTGGAGCCTTGTTGTCATAAATTTATTATTACATTATATAATAAACTGCAAAAAGAAGAACAGATTATGTTAAACTTGCATAACTTATTTCAATGCACCCCACTGAAGAATCTTGATTGCTTTGGCACAGAAACTGGGCCATTCTTTGTTATTTTTACACAGACTTTGCTTCTGAAACCCTCTCTTTCCTTTTGCTCTTGGAAGGGATTATTGCCATGCAGACAGTTTCTTCCAGCATCTGTGAAATTTCCCAAAGCACATTTTGCTATTTTCTTTTCTTCATCTGAATGACACTTGGGGCTGCAGATGTATTTACTACCCTTTCACACAGGAATCTACCACATAGAGATAAGGTGGTAGAACAGGACATTTTAAAAGTATTAAGATGTTTCAGGCACTGAAAATAACCCATCAAAGGTTTGTCATATATATATTAACGAGACTGGAAAAGTACAGATGAGGGGGAAGTACTTATAGAAACCTGGGTGATTGTCTGCAGAAGGAAAAATACATCCAGCAGAAAAAGCTGCCAGCAAGCAAAGTAACAAATGTTTCATAAGGTAGATATAAACAGGTATATTGTGTTGATAAATGATTTAAAAATGTGTCTGGCTTTTATTTCACTTCAGGTTATAATTAAATTATCTGCAGCAGTATACAGTACTACTGCTCCATGAACTATAATGATGGATTAGGTTAGTATATGGTGACTGAGTGGCCGTCATTTTATTCTTGCATACATGAACACAGAAGGGGAAACAGTTAATAGGCACCACTGATGGAAACATATATGGGGGAAATATCATAGAAATGCCTGTAGCGAACATAGGGAGCATCAAAAATTTTGCTCAGTTTGCATTTCAAAGCAAGCCAACTTGGGCCCATTTATTGTTGAGATTTAGTACATCTATGAAGTTTTCAGGTTTTGACTCCAAAATGTATTCATGTGCATCCAAAAATGGATGGTCAAAACATGGCATACTTGACTAGAGGATTCCTGGAGCTATAGTCCAAAAATGTGACTTTTCCAAGTTCTCAACATAAAGTGGTTATGAGAAGGAAACCCAAAGAGATAATTGACTGATCTTAAGTTACATGGATGGAGTAAGAGCAACTTTATAGCAGGGTCACCAGTAATTTTGGTAACTTCTTTATAGCAGTGCTCTGTACTGCTCTTGAAAAAAAGTATGGAAGCATCAGCTGGTGGTTCTTGTTCTTTCACAGTGGTATTGAAGAGCCTAGTGTCTTTAATGCTCTTAATGACTTAGGCCAAGGGTACCTCTAGGAATGAGAGCCAGCATGGTGTAGTGGTTTGAGTGTTGGACTACAACTCTGGAGACCAGAGTTTGTTCCCATCTCAACCATTAAAAACACTGGGTGACCTTGGGCAAGTCATACATTCTCAGTCTCAGGGGAAAGCAATGGCAAACCTCCTCTAAATAAGTCTTGCCAAGAAAAACCCATGACAGGTTCACCTCAGGATCGCCACAAGTCGGAAACGACTTGAAGGCACACAACAACAACCCTTGGGAACAACTGCTCTCTGAACCATAACCCCCAAAATTCCCCAGCCAGCATGGTCACTTTTTCAAGCTGTAATTAATTTACTGAGTACATTCCTCCATATGTTTTCCTGTGTTAAGAACTTTAGGTATTATTATTATTATTATTATTATTATTATTATTAATATTCAGGTGCCACTATTGACAACAGTGAGGCTTTCACCCATTAAAGATGGGACATTTTCAATGGTGGCCTCTTTGATTTCAAACTCCTTTCCTATTGGAATGTATAAAGCTTATTCAACCATTCTATTTCTGGTGTTCAGGCTTGAGTATTATTACTTATGCAGCCAAAACAGCACCACCTACAAAAGAGGAAGGTGTGAAACTTCAAGTTTTTCAGAAGTTAAAAAAAAAGAAAGTTAAAGAAATAAAACCTTAAAGAAGAAAGACACCCCAAAAATAGGCAAGTGAGAAACTAGCATATTCAGCAGCCATAGAATACTTGGTAACTATTGGGGGACAGGCAAAGGAACAAGGAGCAGTATACCTTCCTACAGGAGACCACTCCACAATGTAACATTTAGTTGCAGGTCCCACTTTTCAACACATACTATAAATGAATATTATAATTGAGTACACATTTCAAAAATGGCTTCTGTTTGTTGTCAAACAAATTCTTAATCCGTTGTATATGTCCTCAGTGGCTCTAGCAACCTGAGACATAATAAACAAGAATCCTGTAAACCAGGGGTCACAATGGGGCACCATGAAAGATGGGGAAAGGTGCAGACCACCTATAGCTTTTCACTGTCCTCTGTCCTGGATTACCAGTATGCCATGGTACTACTGGGAGCTGTTGCCCCGATTCTTCTTGCTCTGTCATTCCACAAAGACCAGCCCATCCTGCAAAATGCTATACTGCAGCACATCATGACCAATACGCCACAGGCACATTACTCACTTAGGGTTCCCATATTCCAGTCCCTTATATCTGGCCGTCCAATTTGCATATTGTGCAAATTATTAAAATTATGAATATTATTAATTTGCATTCTGATCATAGAAATTCAACACATTAATTATTGCACTTTTTCTACCATTATGTCTCAACCTCAGTACCAGTGCCAAGCTAAGGGCTCCCACCTCCCCCAAAACCCAAGCTGGTGTGAAGAGTGGGAGGCTTCCAAACAGCACCAGAGAGTAGAAGGACTCCTTTTACTCTCATGAGGCTGTTTGGAAGTGAAGTTCTACCGTACTGCCTAGCCCTAGGCTCAGGCCAGACGACACAAGGCCATCTCTACTCACCTCCATTTCTCTCCTGTGTTCTGGGCCTGTCAGGTGAAGGGCAAAGGGAAGAGAAGAGTAAGGTGGCAATGCTACCCCTGTGCAGAAACAACTGGAGTCTTCAGGGTAGGATGAGGTTTCCACAAGTGCCAGTTTGATGCATGGTTGATGCAAGGGAGCCAGCTATTTTGGATCTGATCTTAACCAACATGAAAGACCTAGTTGATGAGGTGCAAGTGGTGGGATCCTTAGGTGGGAGTGACCATGTTCTCCTGGAGTTTGTTATACAGTGGAAAGGAGAAGCTAGGCATAGCCAGACACGAATTCTAGACTTTAGGAGAGCTGATTTCAATAAACTTAGAGAAATATTAGGGGTGATCCCATGGTCAGGTACACTAAAAGAGAAGGGAGTTCAAGACGGATGGGAGTTCCTCAAAAGGGGGATACTGAAGGCACAATTTCAAACAGTTCCAATGAGGAAGAAAAATAGGAGATGTCTCAAGAAACCCGGATGGATGACTAAGGAACTTTCAACTGAGCTAAGTTTTAAACGGAACATGTATAAGAAATGGAAAAATGGGGAAATCACCAAACAGGAATTCAAACAAATAGCCAGTACGTGTAGGGATAAAGTCAGAAAAGATAAAGCACACATGGAGAAACTGGAGTGGATCCAAAGGAGGGTGACTAAAATGGTGAAGGTTCTGGAAACCATGCCCTATGAGGAACGACTTAGGGAGCTGGGGATGTTTAGCCTAGAGAAGAGGAGGTTAAGAGGTGATATGATAGCCCTGTTTAAATATTTGAAGGGATGTCACATTGAGGAGGGAGCAAGTTTGTTTTCTGCTGCTCCAGAGAACAGGACCTAGAACAATGGATGCAAGCTCCAGGAAAAGAGATTCCACCTCAACATTAGGAGGAACTTCCTGACAGTAAGGGCTGTTCGACAGTGGAACACACTCCCTCGGAGGGTGGTGGAGTCTCCTTCCTTAGAGGTCTTTAAGCAGAGGCTGGATGGGCATCTGTCAGGGATGCTTTGATGGAGAGTTCCTGCATAGCAGGGGGTTGGACTTGATGGCCCTTGTGGTCTCTTCCAACTCTGTGATTCTATGATTCTATGATTCCTGCTTCATTGCCACTGCCACATTTTAACATACCCAAGGGTCTGCGATAAAAGAGAAATCTGGGATTTACTCGTTCAACTGGCCGAGCCAGCCAGGACATTTTTTAATCCCTTCAATCCAGGATTTTCCAGGTTTTCTGAGACAAATGGCAACTCTATGCTCACTCCACTTGTACAATGGTCCTGATGGTGCAACTACAACAATGCCCTCCTCCTGAGAATATGACTGTTGCACAATGCAACAATTCTAAACTGTGAATCAGTCAGTCAATTTTCAACAGAATGCCAGCTTTTGATTTGAGTATTTTCCTCTTAGAGCGTTGGTAGCTACATGCACACATGCACTAACACACTTTTTTTAGCCCCAGAGTCCCCACACAGGACTCCTCCACAAAGTTTATACACACACACACAACCAGTCTAAAAAAAAAAAAACTTGCTCCCACCCCATCACAGGCCTTTTTAAGTCCAGGAGAAGCTTGTAATTAACAAAGAAATAAGGTGGAAGTCAAATGCCAGTCAATGTGTGCTTTAAAAAATGGTGTGTTAAGTGTGTGTGTATGTATCCCTGCTCTAAGAAGAAAGTACTAAAATCAACATGAAAAAATAAAGATCTCTTCTGAAGAATGCAAAAGGTAGGGAAATTACCCAATCCCTGGTATTTTCCTACTGCAATTTTACAGTGATGTTGCTTGTTTTTATAATGTTTATGCTGCTTAATATTATACTTGCCAACATTCACAAACGAAAACGGGGACACTTGTAGCCAAGCAACACTGAAATGTGGTCAAAATGACAAGAAGTATTAATGAGGAAGAATACACAATCTAGAGGAGAGGCTACAGTGGTTTGCTTTTGCCTGAATCTAGAGGGAAGGATAAGATTCCACCCATCATCTCTCCTTTTACCAATACTGAGTTGAGGGCAAACTACTTTTCCACTTTGAATTCTGTTTACAGTAACTGAAGCAAGCTGATGGCAAAGGGAGAAAGCGGGAGGAGAAGAAAGAAAGTGGGGCATTTTAAAAGCAGCTTAAAAAGTGGGAGAAACGAGGATTAATCAAGACTGTCCCTGTTAAATCGGGACAGTTGAAGGGTATGTAATATTATGTTACCTCTTGTGAGACATTGTGAGGATGATATGATTGGTAAAGAAGGTCAGAAATATAAATACAAGTAAATACTCTGTAAAAATGTATAAACGTTTGTGAAAATAGGAAATACATAATGGGTATAAGAAAAAAAATTGAGAGCCAGAGTTGCGCAGTAGTTTGAGTGTTGGATTACAGCACTGGAAACTTGGGTTCAATTTCCCTGTTGGTCATGGAAATTCACAGTTACGCAGTCTCATCTTCAGAAAACCAAAAGAGGGTCACATTTGGGTTGCGATAAATTAGATACAACATAAAAGCACAAGACAACAACAACATAAAATCAGAGCTTGGAAAAGTTCCTCCTTTGGACTCCAGCTCCAAAAATTGGGAGATTCTGCAAGCTGGAATCCAAGGAGATTTTCATATGGCCAAAAGTGACAGGAGCATAGTGGGATGCTCCCCTCACTATTGCACAATAGCGCAAAGATTATTAGACGACATTGTGCAATGTCACCATAATCGTGTCATTATCCTGCAAATAAAGAGGAATTCTAGCTCCACTTTTAATGAATGAAAAGCAGAACTAGAATTCGCCTTTATTCACAGGATAATGACACAATTATGGCGACATCGTCTGATAATCTTAGCGCAGTTGCACAATAGTGACAGGAGCATCCCACTATGCTCCTGTCACTTTTGGCCATGTGAAAATCTCCCAAAAAAGGAACATTTCTGAGCTCTGCCTAAAATGAAGCTCAACCTAGGTTCTATCAACAAGATGATTTCAATCAAGTCTCCAGCCATTTTGAGATGGCAAACTGGTCTTTTATTTGTGCCCAACAAGTATTTCTGAGAGTTGACTTCCTCAGGGCACGTTTGCTAGAGCAAGTCCTGAGAACACACACGTGTAGCAGTCTAGTAAAAGACATGGAGGCCCACAGTTACTGTGTGGGGAAGTGGTTAATTCCAGCCTTGCCTTCAGAAAAAGATGACTCCCAGAATATCACATTTTAACAAGCAATCCTTGGTAGGTATATAAAACATTCAGGCATTTTGCCAGGAGGCATTTTGCTGAGAGGTCAAGTTGCAAAACCCTGCATATCTATTCCCTGCAGGGCTGTGTAATATTGGTCATTCCTTTGCCTTTATTCCTAATTTATTTAAAGGCAAAAGCTGAGAGGTTATGGTATGTGTGTGGACCACCTGAAATGCATGCTTACTCCTATCCAGAGCCTGAAAATGTTACCTTTAGGAATCCTCCCAGATTCCATTTCCAGGATTCTGGAAGTTGTAGTCAAAACTGAGTGTAATGGGGCTTACTTCCATGCATATGTGTACAGGCAAGCCAGTGTGGTTTGGTTTAAGCATTGCAGATCAGGGTTTAGTTCCCTGCTCACAAAATAATTTTCTTGATTTTACTCATGTTGATGGTTACATCTGTTTTTATTGCAACAACAATATTGGTCTTGTTGTTGTGGAGCCAGTGTGGTGCAGTGATCTGACCACTGAGCTAGGATTTTAGGAGACTAGGGTTCATGCCCCTGCTCAGCCATGGCAACCCACTGGATGACCTTGAGCAAGTCATACTGTCAGGCTGCATCTGCACTACAGAAATCATACTGTTTGACCACACTAACTGCTATGCCTCAATGTTATGGTATTTTGGATTTGCAATTTGTTACGGTACCAGAGCTCTCTGACAGGGAAGGCTAAATTTCTCACAAAACTATAAATCCCAGAATTCCATAGCATTGAACCATGGCATTAAAGTGGTATCAAGCTGCATTGTTTCTACAATGCAGATGCAGTCTTAGATTCAGAGGAGGGTAATGGTAAACCTCCTATGAATAAATCATTCCAAGAAGACCCTATAAACAGGGTCACCATAAGTCCAAGATGACCTGAAGGCACATATCAGCAATAAACAGCATATTGGGCTGCAGCATTTAATGGGAAAAGAGAGGAGTTTGCTTACTATTTTTAATCACAAAGCTGAATGCTATTAATCATTGCATTTTTAAAAAAAACAGATGGCATGAAGGTGTTATAAAAAATATGGACTGTGATGGATCAGGGGACTTCTAGATGGAGGGCTGCTGGAGCTACTAATCAGAAGAGATATTATGCAGCTCATCTTTTTTTCTTCTTAGAATATTTTTTCTTGATAAAAAAGATGGAAGAAGTGGTGGGAAAACATGTGTGGGTTACAAATGAAGCAGGGCAACATCTGGACCTACTGGAAAGTTGCACGACTAGGGCAGGGTGATTGCAGAGCTTAAACAGTGCATTAGTGTACAATAATATTTTTTTTAAAAAACTTCCTTTACAATATTTACAGGCAGGCATTTTGGTTTGACCTGAAAACATGAACCCACTTGTTCAGCTGATAAGATGTATTTACTGTACAGTAAAGAATGCACTTGCGACTATTATAAGCTATTCCACTGGCGGGGGAATACTTGTAGTTTAACTAGGCCACAAAGAGCAATTTAACTGCTTTAGCACAGTGAAACAATGACCCTCGTGTGGCCTTGTACTGCTGCTTCATCTGCCACTCAGCTGGAAATAAGGGACCGTACATGGTAATTTAGTCCAGGAGTGGAAGGAGTACAACATAGGAAACACTAAACAGTTCTCTTCCTGCCCTGTGTGTATGTGCCTTCAAGTCATCTGTCAATTTATGGCAAGCTAACAAATTTCATAGGGTTTTCTTAAGCAAGGAATTCTCCACTGAATTATTTCAAGTCTGTCTGTCTGTCTGTCTGTTCATAGAACTCTCAAATTCACTATAAATGAAAAACCAATGTTAGCTTTTCAGTTTAATAATACCTGGACTGTTGCTTCATAAGTCATCCTCATAAGGAATAGCTGGATATCAGCCCAACAATGTGTCACCCATTTTTAGAACATGACATTGTTGTAAAAGAGAGAATATATGACAGCTGGCAGAATGGTGAAGAGGTCAGTGCTGCTAACAGTTCTGTAAATAAAAATGCTGAGTTGGGTCATGTCATCCTTCTTTTGCATGAACTGGGGAAAATATAGGGTTTCATTAAGAGCAATACTGCCAATGGATAAATAAATAATTTTATTAGTTCTTTGTGAGTTTTTCGGGCTATGTGGCCATGTTCTAAAAGAGTTTCTTCCTGACGTTTCACCAGCATCTGTGGCTGGCATCTTTAATTTTATTATTTTTTATTATAAATAAATTCAAACATAACATGGATATTCATACAAAGACTGTACAATTGAAGCATCCTTTTGTAAAAACATTTGTCACTGAAGCAGAGAGTAAAGGAATAAGTAATGTTCACATTCAAATGAATAGAGAAAAATGAGATGGAACAATTCAGAGCATGCAACATGAAGGTTATTAGCTGAGACAATAATTTTATTGCTGTGTTGCCTCCTCTCTGCTGCATTTATGTATCTTTTCCCTCCATTCCTGTCCAGTCCAGAACATTCAGAGAGTGAATGACAAATGAAATGCGCCAATCCAGGTACAGATTGCCTATTGGATACGCAACCCATTATGTGCTGGCAGCATGTCAAATGTACAATCACCTTGTGCAATCTGCATTGCAGTGTTTGCAGTAATGCTCACAGCATTAATGTCTGTAGAGGCAGTCACAGCATCTGGTCTGTGTCAGGGGGAGGGTCAGTGATGGATTATCCCTGAACCATACCTTCTTCTTCTTCTTCTTCTTCTTCTTCTTCTTCTTCTTCTTCTTCTTCTTCTTTTTTAAGGCTTTCTGCAATGGACACTTCTGTCTACAATTGTTCTTGTAAGAATTGCAGGCAAAGAGACACCCAATGCAGGCCTTTTTTCTAATAATAATACATAATAAAACTTTTATTTATATCCTGCCTCTCTGTTGATGACAACTGAGGCAGATTACAAATTAAAATTTACATACAATCCCATATCCCCAATCCCACCTTCCCCTTAAAATATCAATTAAACCGTAACAATTTAAAATCATACATTAAAAACAATATCAAAACAACATAAGTATCTATTTTTCTAATGCAGACTGACAGAATTGCACTGCTTAAATCTTCCTTTCCTTACTGTCTTTCATATGGCAACCCCACCCAACCCCTTATCTAGTTTTAAAAAAAAACCTGTCAAAGTGATTGATCTTGGCTAACATACAGAACTTCAGTTAAGCACACTTTGGAATTTTTCATTTTTAAGACTATAACTCCTCCTGCAAAATCCAAACAGAATGACCCACTCTGGGAGCAGTAGTCCAAAAAACTATTATTTACAAGTCTGCCGGTATGCCTGTGAGCATTTTCACAGGTTTAAATCTTATGCCAGCATCAGGCTGCTAAAAAAGTTATTATGAATTTGGTTGGCTCACGCAGAGGTAACACCAGCTCCAGACCCATAAAAAGTGCCGGCTTAGGGCAGGGTCTGGAAGAACTACAAATTAAAGCACTATGATAGCACATTAACTGCCATGAACCCTCCCTGTGCAATCCTGGAGTTTTTAGTTTAGGGAGTGCTATTTAGAGTTTTCAGCCCAAGAAACCTTCTGGTGCCTCACAAACTACAAGCCCAAGGATTCCATAGGATATTGCTGTGAAAGTGGAATCATAGTGCTACAATTGTGTAGTGTGAAGGAGCTAAGAAGCAAAGAAGAGTGAGGAAGGGAAAAAGAGAAGCTATGGCTAGATAAAAGCTTTAGAATGATAAAGATAAAAAAAAAACATATGTCAGATAAATTCCTACAACAAATACTAGGATACTGGTGCTAGATACTTTCTATTTGGGAATCTTTTCAAAGTTCCAAAACTTAGCTCATGTTTTTACAGCTTTCTACAGCTTCCAGAATATAAAATTATCAGGAAGGGGTTCTGTGCCAGCAGTTTAGATTTACCAGTTGCTAAAATATTTCTGGAAGTGCTGCAGCCTCAGCTAGAGTTACAGGGTAGTTAGGGATAAGTCTTGTCCTTTCTAGGAAGATGGCCATTCATATCTACTGTTTGCCCAGAGGCATGGAAGAAACCTGTGATATTTTCAGACACACGCCACGTTTGAATGAAAGGCTTGCTTTGAAGTTCAGTGTGGATTGTGGTAAATATAATAGTTCATTTGCTTATGCTTTTTATAGAATGCACATAAATATTTTAAAAATTAAAATAAAAGGTAGCTTATGATCATCATTTATGTAAATTTTATTAGTGCTTTCCCTGGCAGCCACAATATTATCTAATGATCTTGAAGTGAATACAGAAATCATCTTTAAAAAAGATAACTCATACCAAATATATCAGCTCTGTGGTGAGGCTGGTTTCATTATCATAGCACTTAACACTCATTCAACAACAAGTCTTGGCCTTTCCCCATCTTTTAGGCAAGTTGGTCTCATTTTAGTGTGGCCTACTACCACAGAGTTTTGGTGGACTTCAATGTTTATTTGGATGCCTGTTTCATGGAATGGGCTCAGAATTTCATAGCCACCATGGATCATGGGTCTATCTTAATATGTCAGTGACCCAACACATTTTGACAGCAATACACTCGACCTAATACTTTCAAATATAAAGCTACATATAAGGTTCTCTGCAATTCATTGCTATGGTAAGACCACTTCCTGTTGAAATGTGGATTGTTGGTGATCCTTCCTCTCTAGAAGATGCCCACCCCTTAGACCCTTATGGACTAGGGATTTTAAAGTACAAATGGGTTGTTTTTAATATGTATTGGTTTTACATGCTCTTTTAACTGATGTTGTATCTTTTTACCTGTTGTTACTGTTTTATTTTAATCTATTGTTATTTCCTGTCTCAAGCCATAGGGAGAGATAGGAAAGGAAGAGGAGCAGGAGCAGGAACAGGAGCAGGATTCTAGAATGATCTTGAAAAGTTTCTAGTTAAGATGTCTGGCATGCTTACTGAAGCTCTAGTCTCACTTGAATTCTAAGAAGGGTGGAGCTATTAACAAAATCCTCCCAAACATCTTCTCCAGACTTCTCTGCCTATATGTAATGCGGAGCTATTGGTTGTAGACGTTTGAACAATCGTTCAAACATAGTTAGCATAAATCTAACAGTGATCAAAGACAAGTAAAACGACATTATTCTGTGATGACATCTCCATCATATCCTTCCCTAGCCAGCCAGCAGAATATTTCTGGGTGGTAAATGGGGCATTAAAATCGGTCTGGAAATGACATGTGATAAATTTACAGTCTATTTTTATTGAATCACATTTTGCTGATGTCGCCCAAGGGTGACAACAAAGTGCTGCTTTGGGTGTCAGTGTAGGGTTTGATGGGGTAGGATAGTGGTGGCCAAATGTCTATTTACAATACAACAAAATCCAAAATCTACAAGTAGTAATACCATTATTGGGCCAGCTGCAAAGCTTTCAAAGCTTCACTGGCTCCTTCATCAGCAAATTTTTTTTAAAATTATACAGGAGAAAAACGATGATGATGTTAGAGTCACAGGCCTACACTCTGTCTGAGATGTTGCCAATTAATATGTGTGTGTGTTGTGTGCCTTCACGTTGTTTCTGACTTATGGTGACCCCAAGGCAACTCTATTATGGGTTTTTCTTGGCAAGATTTATTCAGAGGAGGTTTGTCATTGCCTTTCCCTGAGGCTGAATTCATATGACTTGCCCAAGGTGACCCAGTGGGTTTTCATAGCCAAGCTGGGAATTGTCCCCAGTGGTGCATGCGGCCACCCCGCCATTAGGAACAACAAGTCCCATTGTCCCTCATGGTGGCATGGCCACATACTCACGACACCACTGAGGACAACAGGGGCAAACTCTAATGGTGGTGCAGCCACGTGCACGCGCTTCCATTGAAGTTCATCCCTAACGGTGGTGCTGCTGCATGCACATGCTGCCACTGGGGACAATGGAACTCGAGCATCTGCAGATTTTGGTATTTCTCATGGATACCAAGGGCCAACTGTATAGTGAAATAGTAAGCAACTACTAGTTGTGTAAATAAATTCCTGCTCACAGCCACTATTTCAGTAAATTCAGATATACAAGGGGGTATCCAAAAGTTTTTATGATCACCTTTTTAAAAAATTGACAAAAAGTTTGTTTTGATTTGTAGTTGTTAACTTATCTCTAAGTAGTCACTATCTAGATTTATACATTTTCCCAGTGTATCTTGACCCTCCAAATTCCTGATATTGTAGAAGTCTGCAGATTGCGCCTTATGAGAGGGTATCATAAAGTAATGATTATCATCCCTCTCCCCATGAGGACTGGATAAGAGGGACAGGCCCTGAGACCTGGGAACCCTAGAAACCTGTATTATGTCTCCTTCACCTTACCCCAGAAGAGCATTCAAAATGGTTAGCATAATAAACTAAGACTAACATTCAGTTGAATACAGTGGGCCTTTGGTATCCTCTGGATGTTGGATACCAAAATCTATGGATGCTCAAGTTCCATTATATGCAATGGTGTAGTAAAATGTTGTCCCTTATATAAAATGGCAGAATCACGGGTTGGTTTTTAGAATATTTTTTAAAAGTTTCAAGCTGTAGATATTTGAATCTATGGATGCAGAATCTGTGGCTATGGAAGGCTAACTATATTAATCTGTAAACTTCAGTCATTTGAGTAGACACTATGGACTCTTTCAAACGGGAGGAATTTCTCCCAATTCCGAATGGAGCCAATGCGGATTCATGTAAATTCGCTTGTTTAGCGAATTTATCTGAACCCCTGCTCCATTTGGAAGGCATTCGGAATCACTTCCCATTACCCAAAAATAACCCCCCTTGCCCGAAATTGCGTGAGAAGCTTAAATTCGCAATAACATGAAACCCATGATTGCATTCGGAGTGACTTCCCTTTTCCTCGAATTTGCATGAGAAGAATTAATTCGCAATAACGTGAAACCCCAGGATTGCGTTTGGATTGCCCTTGGATTATACTTCCAATTTCCCACGTCTGAAAGAGTCCAGTGGCTGGAATCCTCTATCACAGTACATACTGGATAACTACTTATACTTAGCTACATAGCAGGGGCACTGAGAAACCCTATTAATGAATTGGAATTAATAGTCCCATTAGTAATGGAACACTGGCAAGAGTGTCCTGGTGCTCATCTGCACTCCCGAGCAGGTATCACAGTGCACAACAGGACTGATGTGCATTGGTCACTTTGCTAGCTCCTCTACAGAGTAATGTAGCAGCAGTATTTTACTGGACATTATAGAACTGTGTGTGTGTGTTGTGTGCCTTCAAGTCATTTCTGACTTATGGCAACCCTAACGCAAACCTATTGTGGGGTTTTCTTGGCAAGATTTGTTCAGAGGAGGTTTGCCATTGCCTTCCCCTGAGGCTGAGAGCATGTGACTTGCCCAAGGTCACCCCAGTAGGATTCATGGCCAAGCTGGAAATCAAACCCTGGTCTTCAGTTGGACTTTGAGGTCCAACAGGCAAACCACTTCAAACAGTATAGATATGCATCTATTTAAAGCAACAGTTCTCATTCTCATTTGTTACATAGGAGTTTATCAGATGGGAGGAATTTCTCTTTATTTCAAATGGAGCCAATTGGAGCCAATTCGAATTCATGTGAATTCACCAGTTTAGCGAATTTAAGTGAATTCCAATTGTGTTCGGAATGCTTTCAGAATGACTTCCCATTACCCAAAAATGACTGCCCATTGCCCAAAATTGCGTGAGATGCTTTAATAATGCAGCTCTAGTGCTGCTTTTCATTGTGAAACTTCTAGAAAGGGAAAATGTCCCTTCTGTGCTCTGTATGATATCTGCCACACTTATCCATATGCTTTAAATAGTAACACTAGAAGATAATTGAAGTGTAGTTGTTGTGCTGCCACTTCTCTGGCCATCAGAGCTTCAAGATAAATTCATTTCATGCATTCACTAATGTTTCCTACCTTGTTGTCCAGGGTCAAATTGAAGTGTAAAATAGATAGAGATTCTTTGGTCCTGTTCTGCATTATAATATCCACAATCTCTTACCATTGTTCATGGTGACTGGGGCTGAGGAAAGTTGTAGGTGAAAGCATATTGTGGTACAAAGATTCTTCACCCCTGTAATAAGTTATTGTCTTTCTAATCATCATTGGTTTAAAATCAGGTTCTTAGTCATTGCACTTTTATATGCTTAAAATTGCTGTTATGAAAATTAAATACCTTTTCCCTCATATTTTTCAAGCAAATATTATATTATATTTCTATTATAATCTTTCAGTTCCAGCAATACAACTGTAAAATTGGATTAATCATAATTGCCTGCAACCCTGGACCTAATACAGTCTAGTTATCTAGATAAATGTACTTATATACATGCCATTTCACAATCATTTGCTCTCTCAGATGCATCTAGACACATAAACAGTACAGCACTAGTCAGTGACACCTAGTGACCAAGATCAGAATTCAGAATTACCACGCATAATATTCTCTAGCCTGTTATTTGTTATATTAATTGACATGAATCATGTTTTTGCTATATTTATTTCACTCCAAGGAACTCCATGGGCCTTTTCTTACTATGCTGTTAGCATGATTTTACTTAAATGCCATGGCTTAAGGAATCCTGGAATTTGGTGACAGACAAGAGCTATTCAGCAGAAAATTGTAAGTACTCTTTCATAAACTGCAAACCCCAGGATTCTGTAAGAATGGCAGTTAAAGTGTAATCATAGTGCTATAATTGGATAGTGTGAAAAGTCTGCATGATAAGAAGGCTGTAATGTTTTACTGGCTTCCCTGGGAGTAAATCCTATCAACCACATTGGGGTTTACTTCTCATGAGGCTTAAACCTTTACACATTAGATTAAATCTTTATACTTCTAATTAGGGTTAAATCTTTACCCATTTACTTGGGAATAAGCCTACTGAATTAAATGAAACCTACATTTGAGTCGGCATGCATACCATTGTGCAATATTAAACAATCAGGGTCTATGAAGATTTTCACACCAGCACTTACTGAAACTTCAGTGAAGTATCCCCTCACCTTTACCATCCGTGAATTGTTCATGGAGCAGCCATTTCCTATTAACAGGAACTTTGCATTAGGAAATGGCTGTTCTGTGAACAATTTAAGGACTGTACAGAGGAGGGAACTGATGTTTCAGAAGTGGACCGACTTTAACACCCTCATGCTTCAGGGAAGTTTTACCGGTGTTTTACTGGCACTTAACCCATGGTAAGCGCTGGTGTGAAAATCTTCTATAAAGCATTGTCTGTAATATCTTCAGAATTAACTCATAAACTGATTTAAACGCTTAACATGCACCCATTTGCCCAAGGTTTTCCTGTTTAGTTCAACCTGACATCTTTTCTTGGACCTCCTAAAGAATTATGTTGATTTGTGTGTATAATAATATTATTATATATTTGTCCATTGTGTGTATTTTGTTTTATTGATGAACACTAAGTGGTATATAAATATTTGCAAATAAAGAAGTAAATTCCTTCAAAATATATTTAGATCCCTCAGCAGCTACAGTTATAGCCACCATCTTTATTATTCAAAACAATAAAACAATAAAAGTTCTGGTTCCTTGGTACTGTAGAAAAGAAAGCATGAGGGGAGGACCCATGCCACACCACAACACATACAAACCCTGAAGGACTTAGAGTAAGAGTTCCTGGTGTAGCATAGGGGCCCCAGAAAGGCATTTCTATCATGGGACAAAGGAGAGCTGGTATTCAAAAGATTATCCCACATGGTGGTGCCAAAGCTGTACTGAACAGCCCTAAAGCATAGGAAACTTTCAGACGCCATCTATAGCTAATGATCCTTTAATATTCTGGATGAATATGTTTTCATGGACAGCCTAAATACCCTAAAGGTGCAATGTATTATCTGATCTTTGATGTTAAGCAGAGTTAGCCCTGATTAGTATTTCGATGGGAGACTGTCAACAAATACCAGATGCTGTAGGCTATATTTCAGAGGAAGGAACTGGCAAAACTACCTCAGACTATTCTTTGCCTAAGAAAAATGAAGTTCAGGGGGGATGCCAAAGGTTGACAGGCAACACACACACACAATGTTGTACATAACATTATTATATGAGTACACATACATTCACTTGGGGGGGAGCTATGTTTTTTTTTGTCCTGAGCAGAGTGTCCATTCTCATCAATAAAACTTCTAGCAACAGAAATACAAGCAACTTTTTAAAAAGTATTTTATAATATGTTCCAGCAATATTTAATAGCAAAGGAGCTAATAGAAGCTAGAAGCGTTTGGGCAAGATTAATCCAGGGATCACTGTGAAAGCATACGTCCAACAGGTAAAACACTCCTTTTCCTCTAGTGGGTGTATTTTGTGGAGAGTTCAAGAATCACTTCTTTATTCTGTGCTGCAAAAAGACTCCACCAAAAAGATCTCTTATGATTCCATAAATGTGGAATGTTTGGCCCTCCAGAAGGTGTTGGACTGCAGTTCCCATCTGCTCTCACAATTGGTTTGCTAGTTAGAATTGGTGGGTGATGCAATCCACAAAGGGCATAGGCTCCCCTTTCTTTCCTTACTCTCTGCCCCATCTTTGAAAGAATTAGACAGTTCAAGAAAGAAAGAAAGAATTAGACAGTTGGGAGAGGGGCTATAAAATAGTTACCACAGATAATCTAACAATGAGTGTAAACAGAATGTTAGTTTGAGAGTTAAGTGCTTTTGGTACAAATCAGAAGTTTCTGACTGTGAAATATGCCATTTTTAGATGATAACCCTGGATTATTTCTTAAAATTCATTCAAAATTTGCACTGTTGGATACTTTGCAATTTGATTCACTTCAGGTGCAATGTTTATCTGTGTATTAATTCTTGTTTTATGTAATTCCCAGCTGCAGTTAACTGTCATGTTGCAAAAGAGAGAGAGCAAGTGTTGAGATAATCCTAAAATGCTCAAAAACAATATCACAACAGAGGCAAACTAGACTGCAGATACGAAGTGCTTATAAACAATGCAAAACATTGCTCATAATGAGAGTTGTATCTCTACATTTCATGAAGATGTTATGAAAGTGACAAAACAACACTGTCATTAAATCTGCAGCCTAGTTCTTTGACCACATTGCTTGCCATAAACCTTTTGCCATCTGAGCAGAAACACACGTTTGGTTATGTTTTTGGTGAAGGTCTTCCACCATTTTTCCTTAATGAATTTTCTTTGATAAACAAAAAAGAAAAAAGGTAAGTGTTACTGGAATGAATCAAGGCACTGTATCTCCTCTTATTCTGTGAGGCAGGAAACTTGAGGCCAGAATATGTGTGTCTATATTTTCCTCATACATTTCTGAACAGCAAGATTAGAGCCAGACCAAACCCCAGGGCAAGAAGGGTTTGGTTCCCTATCAACTGCAGGGGTGTGTGAGCTTTTTTCTCTCTCTCTGAATAACTGCTGCATCCATATCTGTGCATTAGGGCTTCCAAGTCAGGATTATCCTAGGCCCTGAGATTTCAAGACCAAAACCTGAGCACTAGGGATCCCTCTGATGTCATGGGAACAAGTTCTGGTGATACTAAAAGGTGGTATCACAAGGGGTAGATGAAACACGCTTAATGACATTACCACTTGTGACATTATTATGCATGATATATTAAGCATCATCCATAGTTAAAAAGAGTATGCTACTTCTATTAAAAACAAACAAGGTCTAACAAATGATGAAAGTATATGTTCACATACTTTTCAAGCCAGTGCTCTTACCCTGTGATCCTTCTTTGTCATCCCGAGGATGAAGAAGAAGAGCAGCCCCTGAAACTCAAGGCTAGAGGCTGAGACCTGGGAACCCTATGTGTGCTTCTGCCCTGCTTTTCGCAGCCACTCCATCCCTTCCCCCATCTTCCCCCCCCCCTTCGGTCCCAATAGCATTTCCTTGACATGTTCCTTAGAAGAAAGCCAGGTCTATTTCATGTGAAAAGGAACTTTTTGTTGTTGTTGTTGTTGTTCTTGTAGCATCCCTCTCCTGATACCTCCCTCTTGCTTAGTGTTTGGTTAGTGTTTGGAGAAGTGAAGTTGAGTTACTGTAGTAGGAAGGTGTTTGCTGATGCTTGGATGCAGTAGTGCATATCCACAACCCTGCTGTACATGGGGACCTGTGAGTTAGTAGAGTTTACAAGTGATCAAGGCAAGAGAGTTTTGGGATGAACAATGGTTATATGTAGCCACCTTGAAGGGGAGCTATGTCTGACTATTTTCCCAAGTGCAACAGCTATATTTCTAGCTTTGCTAGACCTTTAAAGGAAATATATCTAAGTCTTCCATCATCTCACCCTCAGCCCACTCCAAAAAGATCCACAGGCACACAGCCACATTTCATTTGAGGAAAAAATTAGTGACAGGGTTATGCTTTCTTGTTAATTTTTCCATGACAAAAGTCAAATTCTGTGATGACAACTGAAAGTTTTGTTGAGTAACCAATATCTATAAGTTAACTATTTCAGGTATGACTGGTTGATTTCTGTTTGTGGTATCTGGGTTAGCAGAAGTTAAGGCCACCACATTTAAACTGCTGCAAAGTGACCTGTATTGCACCGAAACAATGCTGCATTTGGAAATACCCCTACTCCCCCCTCTCCCCATGTTAGTTTTCAATATTACCTAGTAGGAAATAGATGTGCAAGTTTTATTCACACTCCTAACCTTCAAGGACTTTTACTGCAGTGATCAAGTTAATATTGTTGCTGTCACCCACTTTTTCAAAAGGTGAAAAGTTCAGTAAAAAAGCCATTTCCTGGGCAGTGGCATCACTAGGGGGTGCGGGAGGTTCAGACTGCACCAGGTGACACCCTAAGGTGGGATAACACCACTGGTCCCCAAACATCTGCCTTTGGGCATAAATAGGCTATGGCATTTACCTCTATCCCTCTTAAATGCTGAAGAAATTGTATGAGTGGTGTGAGACTCAGTGGGAGGAGAAAGGAGAGGCTCCAAGTTTTCTTTTAAAAAAAATTTTTATTCCTTTAAATTTTTCTTTAAAAACATCACATTATACCAAACTTTCATTTTAACCACATGTGTGTATGATATTGTAATTTAAAGGTATAATTTTAATTTTGCTAGCTGTTTATGCCACAACTATTACTGTTACAGTCAGTGATATAAGGAATTACAATAAAGAGTTACATTCATACAAAAAAAAAAATCCTAAGCATTCTTTATGGCATGGTATGGGAGATGTAGAAAAAATAGATGTAAAGGTACTGTAATCTGAAGGGTCAAAAGTCAAATGAATGGTTGAAATTGTGAGCAATATTACCACATAAGAAAACCAGAACAAAGGCCATCTCAAGATATTTTCCAATCTAAGGTTGAGCAGCAAGTCAATGACCCTAGACTGGTCAAGTCATTTGGCATTTGACAACCCTTCCTCTTCCTGATAGTAAAAATACAATATGTATTAAATAATTAATACCTTGTGGTCCTTTAGATTGCTACTCAGCAATATTTTCCTCCTCTTTGATTTGCTACTGTGCTGCACGGAATTTGTTCCCTGAGGTAACCATCTCACTCTGCCTAAAGGTAGGTCCAACACTTATGGAGCAAAGTGGGATGTTAGGAGATCCAAGACAGAACAGTGACGGTAAATGTGCCAAGGAGTTAGGATTCAAGAACTAAAGGCAACTGACAGATCACAACAGGTGAGAACCAAGAAAATGTCTTTGATTTTGCCTGGACAACAGACAAACACCAGTAAAAGTAGTCTGGTAAAAACTGGCTTGAGGAAGATCAAGAAGAGAACCAGTGAATTTGATGGAAAGGCAGTACTTGACTTCCCTTGTTGAAAGTCTCTGAAGGGCTGTCTTTGCATGTGTGGAAGAGGAGGCAAGAAAACAAAAGATAGGAGGTGGGAGAACATCTCACTTGCATGAAAAACAGTTTAGGATCAGCTTGTAGCTATAGAAAATGTGGTTTACACACAGAAGGTCTTAAGTTCCATCTTTGGCATCTCAGTTAAAAGAATCAAATATGGATGATGGGAAAAAAACTCTGGTTAAGATCTTGAAGAGACGTTGCCAGCCAGAGTAGACAAAACTGTCTGAAGTGAATAATAATAGACCTATGAAAATTAATTTTCAATGCTTCTAAACTTCCTGCTATAACCACCTTGTTGATGCCACAGAACATAAATGAGATATGTATCACCTCCAAGTCAAAGAGATGCAAGTAATTAAGCCAGATTAAGAAAATTACATTACACTTCAAAAGTAACAATGAATGAGAATGAAGTTACAAATAACCTTTTAAAAGTCACATTTAAGCAGCATTTTAGAAGCATCTTAATGTGAGTCAAACTTTATGATATTCTCTTGTCAGTTCTGAGCTGTTCTTCCTCTGCCTGTCAAAAAGTGACAATTTTTTTTAAAAGCAACAAACACAACAACCAGCAACACAACGTATTACTTTTCAGACATAAGTGGATTACCTTATAAACACCATAGCCTGAATCCTAATAGGCAGTACCAAGATCCATTGAATCAATTGCAATAGCAATAGCACTTGACATTTCTGTAATGCTTCATAGGAGTTTGTCACATTAGGGGCCAATTTTGAAGTTAAAATGACATGGAAGTGGTGTTAAAGCAAACTTGAGCCTTCATAAATTTAAAGCAAATTAAAAGTGGAAATAATGTTATTTCGCAATTAACGTTCATGCATGATTTCACAATTAAAGCAATTTCGAATTTACACTTTCTGTAGAAATCCGAACTTGAAAAGGTGTGGATTAATTCTCCTTTAAATCTAGTTTAACAACGGGTTTTTTGCGACGTAATGTGAAATAGCGTCACTTAATTCTCCTTTAAATCTAGTTTAACTGTCTATGCAAAATACTGGAAGGTAAACAAAGAAATTCAAATTGAGGAATGGGTCTTGAAATTATTTGATTTGATGCAATCTGATATAATTTCAAAAAAACTGATAGATGAGAGAAAGAGAGATCTCAATATGAGAGAAGACGGGGACAAAAACAATAAGCACAGGGATAACTTGTATGGTTATGTAAAAGAAAAATGGCCAGACATACAGAATAGAATATAAACTTTGATTAGATATTTTAAAAAATAGAGATAGCGAAAATAATTAGGTTTAAATCTTATGTGTAAATGGATAGAAAATAAGGAAAGTAATGGGGACATCATTAATAACAAAAAAGGGGGGGGATGTAATAAGCCGATAAGCAAAAATTATGTGGTTAATAAATCGGTATGGTTTACCTGATGGAAATCATGTGTTTTATGTTTTGTCAGGAAGAATGTTATAGAAGATTTAAGAACTGATTGTTTGGATGTACTGAAGTATGTTGAAGTTGTATGACTGTATTAATGGTGGTTTTGTTCACTATTTTGTTTTATATGTACTGTTTTAATGTTGTTTATAAATAAAAAAATTTAAAAAATAAATCTAGTTTAACTGAGGGTCTTTCACGACGTAGTGTGAATTTTGCGATTTTTCCATGATATCTTTGGATTAACCCCTTGATCTCCATTGTGTGATAAAGCTCATAGTGAAATAAGCACCCTCTAAGTGGTTTACAATGTGTTAGCCAATTGTCACCCACAAGCTGGATACTCATTTTACCAACCTACGAAAGGATGGAAGGCTGAGTCAACCTGGAGCCTGTAGGATTGAACTCATACCATTGTGGCTGCAGTACCGGCATTTAACCACTGCACCACCAAGGCTCCTGATGAGTCAACACATAGGTAAATCTCATTGATTTAATGGGTTTACTCTTGTTGAGACTAGCAATGAGATTCAGGCCTATAGCAAGCAGCACCACCATAATACTTTTAAGAAGTAACTTTCCACTATCCAGCATTCAAAATTCATAAAGTAAGAACTGTATTCAGATTTGTCAGTTGATAAACTCTACATCAGAGAAGGGAAACATGAAAGCTCACTCCCAGATCTGTTGGTGCTATCATGTGAAGGGGATGTGTGTGCTTGTTGCAACTATGTAGGCTGTCCATGTAACCCAGAAGCTTAATTTTTATGTGTTTTGTCTCACATGACATGGTCACTTTTCTCTGAGGAAAGCAACCATGGAGTGGGCAGGGCTAGTATACGCTGCTCTTTATATAAGGAGTACATATGCTTACCAAACACCTCAGTGCAACTATGTTTTTATTTTGACACATACCCAGATTACAGTCAGAATATAAACAAACTATGTTCTGTGTTATTTAATAGACAAAAGATACACAATGTTTGGTTTGCAGTATTGACATATCTTAAAGGCTGCTGCCTCTCAAGAAATATCATACAAATTTCATAATGTCTTCTGGCACAGCCCACAAAAATGTTATACAGTGGTGTTTTTGTTTTTTTAAAGTTCTAATAATGTCACAGCCACTATTTTTGCAACTTTTCAACCGCAATCCACAATCTGATGAAACTGGGTCAAATTTAATGGCTTTTAATCCAACCCAAACAGTGATGAGTCACTTCATACATCACTTCAAACTCCCTCTTCTGTCAGGCTTGAACATTTTGGTCATTTTCTTACATGTTTTTTCATATTGTCGCTGATCAGATAAATTTCCTACTATCATGCAAAGGGGGAGTTTAGGAGGGAATCCTAAGGCCAATGTCAGAACTTGGAAAAGTTACTTTATTGGATTACTTTGATACTTTGGACGTATCATGAGAAGACATGGCTCACTAGAAAAGACCATAATTTTTGATAAGGTTGAAGACAGCAGGAAAAGAGGAAGACCACATTACAAATAGATAGACTCAATCAAGGAAGTCGCAGCCCTGAGCCTGCAGGACGTGAGCAGGCCTGTTGATGATAGAGTGACTTGGAGGTCCATCATTCATAGGGCTGCCATAAGCTGAAGTCAATTTGACAGCAGTTCACAACAACAAAATCAAAATATACTCCTGGGGACTGGTTTAAGGTGAAGTTGAACCACAATCCCATAGGACAAACCCATGAAGAGAAGAAAAAAATGTACATCCCAAACTGTGTATGAACATTAATTGGATTATCAGCTGATTCCAGCACACATGATATGTCAGACTTGTTTAGACTTGTATGGCATACACAGCTTTGTTTGATAGAGGACTATGGGTGGAAAGGCATAGCTTGGAAAGTGCTGCTGCCTCCCTGCACCTTCTATCTGTGGCCAGCTTGCCTTTCATACCAGTGCTACAAAAGCACTGTGTGCTGCTCTAAGATAAGATAAAAGCTGAATGCAGATTGAATACTGTGCCAGAGTATATTTGGAATATTTCTCACTTTATGGAACATATTTACTCGATATATTCTTTCACAGATCCTCCAAAACTTGTCAACATTTTTCATATATGATGATGTTGAAAATGCTATGTAATTTATAGCCTCCAAATAGATGTATATTTTCTTAATTATCTACATTTAACACAACAAACGGTGGAGTGTAAAATATATACAGTACAAGAGAAATTAACAGTGCAGCATCTCAGCACTGTGCATGACAATGTGGTAGTAAAGCTGAAACAACACCTGTTTAAATTTCATCCTTAGCTGTAAGAACACAGTTTAAATAAACCTGTGTTCCTTTCTTCCCCCCTTTCTCTTGCAAACTTTTCTCTTGCAGACTCTTACTGATTACATTTTAACTTTCATTTTTAGTAAAGTTATTTCAAAAGTATGATGAGCAAAGTTTCTGAAAGGCATTTTTGTTTATTTCAGAAATGTGAATGGTGAATTTTAATTATTAGAGAAAAGAAAATTGTTTGCTTATATTGATAAGACAATTTACCCATTATTGATGGTTACAAATATAATTTCAGTCATGCTTTAACCCATTGTGGTTGTGGTTTTTATATAGTTTTTGTCACTTGTATTGAAGTTTGGACACTACACAGATACACATCTTTGTACAGATTGTACATAGAATGTTCAGTTTTAAACTGTTAGCTTAGACATGTTAATTAAGACCTCAAACATTCATAATACTCAGTAGACTGAGAGCTGATGCAGCTGGATGTAATTAAAAAGGAGGAATTAAACCATAAAACCTATGAGACTATTTTATAAATAATGAGCCATTTCTCTTATGTTTTTTATAATTTCTGGTTTGAATGTATTAAATACACACATTTCTCTCTAGACTGTATCTTGATTTCAGGACTGAGACAGCCTTGGTCACACTGACAAACAAGCTATGCTGGGGATCCTATTGGTTCTGCTGTACTATCAAGTACAGTATCATCGACCACTGGTTCTCAACCTTTGATCCTTGAAATGGTTTGGACTTCAGGTCTCAGAAGGATTCTTGGAGCTGATATCCAAAACATCTGGTGAACTGCAGATGCAGAATCACTAGTACAGACCATGATGCCTTTGTAGACCACCTGGTGGTTGTTGTGGTTTTTGGGTAGCATTTTGAGGTTGTTTGAATCTTTCCTGGAATGTGAATCCCTCTAGGGGAGCACTGCTTAATGTCATGGCTTTTGGCTAAGAGATTTCCATTTAATTCTTCTCTCCCTTCCTGATCTTTAGTATCTACATAAAGCATAGAGAGAGATGATCCAGAGACCTATAATTTCATGCCCTCCAGCTCTACCATTTTGTCAGGGACACTCCTGTTTAATCCTTTTTTATCCCACTTTTTCAGCTGCTTTTTAAATGTCCAAGGTTCTCTTCATGCTTTTCCCCCTCCATCCTCAACTTAATTTCATAAATGTAAACTGAGATCAAAGGTTAAAAGTAGTTTGCCCACAATTAAATGAATGAAATTTCATCCAGAAATCAGCAGTTGGTTAGATGTGGGTGAACGAACTAGAATCTAATCTAGACAGAAAAGACATGCTTTTGTTCTAAAGTACTTCCAGTTCTGTGATGGGAATAGAATTGGTTTCAGATTAACATACTGTAACTTTAAAAATACAACTACTCCATCTTTTTTTTTCTTAATGGATGTTCTGTGGAAAGTCTGTGTATTCTGTGGAAAAGAAAAGAGAGAAGAAGCAAAAGAAAACTGTGGAAAGTCTACAAATTGAAAATGACATCATTTAGGGCCTCTGTAGACTTCATGGGGTATTTGGAGACCATAGTAACAGCACAAGCTAGAAGCTACAATTTCCTTAACTGTTGGGGGGCATGGGTCAGGAATTCACAACATATCCCCAATGTCCGGGAAAGCTGCCAACACGTGGCTGATAAAGGAGTCTTTAATAAAACACAATATAATGGAAACAAAATACCAGTAATTGCTGGCCGTTGTCAAATACAAAGTCCGCAAGGCAAAAGGCAAATTCAATGAGTGTTCCAAGGTCGAGGGTTTTCACAGACAGAGATTCCAAAGCCGTTCCGAAGGTCGCAGGTAATGAGTAGTCTGAAGTCAAGCCGAGAGTCAAGAGCTTTCGCCGGGAAACCAAGATAAGCTTTGACAAAAGTTTGTCTCCCCTGATCTCTTATATAGGCCCCAGCTCCTCCCCTCACAGCTGTTTCAACTTGGCTTTCTCTAGCAATCTCCGAGAGCGTCTCAGCCCCTCCCGATCTGCTCTCCTTTGAGCAAAGGAAGGGATTTCTGTCTCTTGCTCCTGTGTCTCTTCCAGACCTGCAACCTCTGCTGGGGAAAGGCTTTCTTCTGAGGAGACCCCAGGCTGCTGAGGTAGGGGCTGTGCCTCACTGTGTCCCATAGAACTAGGTCCAGGTTCACCCAAGTCTCCAGGATCTGGCAGCACCATGCTAGGACCTGACCCAGCATACTCTTCCTCAGAATCCTCCATGTCCTCCACCTGGCTGTCCCTGACACCCAACATGCTTTTGTGAGCCATGATTAAACTGAGGCTATCATATTTTGGATATATCATGAGACAACATGCCTCATTAGATTAAACAATAATTCTTGGTAAAATGGGAGACAGTAGGTAAAGAGGAAGAATGCATTACAGGTGTATAGAGTCAACGAAGGAAGCTACTGCCCTGAATCTGCAGCTAGACTGCTGATGGCAATATTAATAGGCTCATGTCATAAGTTGAAGCCAACTTGATGACAATGGATGACAAAGTGCAAGAGTTGTGCAATAAAGTTTTACCATTTGTTTCCCAGATTCAAAACAAAAGACAAACAAAGAGTGCTACAAAGCATCTGATTGGTGCTGATAGTTGTTTCCTTATCTGTTTTGCTCAGATCCTGTTGGGCTCAAGTGGGTAGATTTATATCATATTTGGGGACTGCCTTGGGATGGGGAATCCCTTCTAGGTTTTCATGGATGGTGCTGTTCTCACTGTCATTTTCATCAACTTATCTCACTCCCATACTGTTTCATTTTTTATTATGCCTTATGTGGCACACTTAGCATGTCCATCCAGTTCTGTTCTTCCAGTCATGAGGTAACAGGAATGTAACTCAGCTTTGACTGAAGATCTGTGTTTGTGTGGAGGGAGAACAGAGGGAGAGAGAAGAAGAGGAGAGAGCAATTCTTTTTTCTCTGTGTTCTGCTGGGACCATTTTTATGACTTCTACCATTAAGACCAGTGAGGGGTGTGTGGAGATTCACTTAGCCTCCTGCTCCAGCAACATTTCTAATTTCTTTTAAAAGAGAAGTCAGAGCTAAACCTGGAAGTAATGCTTTCTGAAGAAGTGGAAGTACCAACTGCCATTCTCAGATTCGTAAGGCCAAGCCAAAAGTGGCTCGGGAATAGTGAAAAAGCGCTCTGGGTACATGCATGAACATTCTCAAAATTCCACTTCTCAAGGATAAATCTGGAGATCCTGGAACTGAATCCTTGTAATCCCTAATGTAAAGTACTCACTATGCTTCTTGAAGAAGTGATCTTGCTGAGATGGTTGACAATATTAAGTGGAAACACCGGATGTGTAGGGCAATGGGTGGGGAGACAGTGCATCATCACATCATGGCTTAAGTTGCATGGCTTCAGCGGCCAATGTGGTTGCAACATATGACTAATTACAGTACACAAAATAAGCAGACACAAAAAGCCATCATTTGCTTATTTTTCCTTTGGAGGGGCACTGTTCCAGGAAACATTTTGCTCTGAGACTTTGCAAAGTCATGTGGTACAAGTTAGTATGATGTTTCATTTCTTATTAAAAAGGATCCGCTGGAGATAAGGAAATCTCTGTACAAATTGTATTTCCTCCAATATGAAGACCAGCCACTGAGAATGCATGTCCAGTGCCTCTCCACTCCCACTTGGGTCTTCATATTCTCCTCATTTTTACTGCCTGCCTGGGAAAGACTCAAAAACAAGGGCTAAGTCCCCTGCAGACAACAGGGCAGCGGCATCTGGTAGCTTCCACCTCACAAATGCAATGAATCTGCTCCATGCTCTAGTTTGAACTTCAGAAGAGATACGCAAGGTACTAAACCCTATCCCCAAAATAGGCTTGGCAAAGCGGGTAGCACCTTTAAAATTTGGACTAAAACTTGGAGGAGATAATACCATCTCACTGACTCAGTGGGCTACCTTTAGTAAGCCTGGCCAGAGTGTCAAAACATTACTTTAAAAAAACTACAACTTCCAGAATCCTCCACCCAGCATGTCTTTCAGTGCTGGAAAGAGTTGTACAAATCCTTAGTAAAGGCATACTTCAGTTAACAAAGCCTCTGACAATGACGCTCCTTTTCACAAAGTCTTTTTACAGTAGCCCAGCCTAGCCTCTCTTTTCCTGTCTTTTGTCTAGCTGAAAGCTTCACTTTTGCTTTGCTTTGCTTTGCTTTGCTTTGCTTTGCTTTGCTTTGCTTTGCAGCATCGGCACTGGACGATGGTGAAGGAGGGCTGGAGAACGACAGACGTTCAGTGTGCTTACATACAACACGCAAAGTAAACATCTGCCTCCAGAATCACTTAGGATTTCATTGCATGGTTTAAAAAACCAAATTACCACTGCCAAATTCAATTTTAATTTGGATACATATGGTAGCACACATTTTTGCTACCAGTGCCACCGGGTGAGTGAATCTAAGGTAACATCTGTCTAGAATCCCAGTTCAGCAGGCCTCTTTTTAAAGCCAGGAGCCTCCCAACACTGCAAATTTGCCAGCTGAACTTGGGTTCTAGCTGGATGTTATCTGGGATGCACCCACCTGGGAGCATCAGCAGCAAGAACATGTGCAATAAAGTCTGGATGTATTCTGAATTCAAATGTAATTCAGCAGCAGTAATTTGGTTTTTTAAACTGTGCAATAAAGTCCTTACAGATTCTCTGGGATTAAGGGTGCAGGACTCCCATGAAACTGGGGGGGGGGGGGGGGCACAAATTAAATAAACACTTTTTTCCCCAGCAGAAGTTGACCATGGAATTGCTCTGGAGGACCTATAAATGGCTAGGTAAGTGTTTTCTATAGGAATCTGCCACCATCACAGGTTTGCCTGTTGAGGACACAAGAGAGAACCTTCTCGATTGCTGCTCCTGCCCTCTGGAATGGCTTTTCATGAGAAGCAAGGCTGGTCCCCTCCTTGCTTACCTTTCATCAGAAAGGAAAAACAGCTTTATTCAAGCAGGTTTTTAATATATAATCATGGGATGGCTTGGCTATTTGTTATAAAGGGTGAGTATTATAGTTTTAGTGTGGTTTTAATGTTTGTAATTTTATATTGTTTTTAGATGCAATGAGTATCATGGTTTTAGTGTGGTTTTAATTTTTGCAGTTTTATATTGTTTTTAGATGAGATTTTAACTGTTTTATTGTAATATGTTTTTTAGAATTTTATTTGTTTGCCACCTTGGGTCCCCTCCAAGGAGAAAGGTGGGATATAATTTAAATAAATAAATAAATAAATAAAATCTCTAGGTTCTCCAATGTGACTCTGTGGTCAATGTCTGGCAGAGTTGCACTAGAGCACCTAGAGATTCCTAGAGAGAACATATTAATCAAATCTGCAAATAATCAAAGTTGCAAATGTGGAGGCCAACTGTACTTAGCATGTGGGAAGAGCAAAACAGGAAAAAGGGAGAAAGTAGATTAGTCAGCAAAAGACCTGTTCTTGTTATGATGGGTGGAATAACGAATTGCTCACAAGCCTCTCTAAGGAGGGCTCAAGACATGCTATAGGGATCATCTCAGATGATCCTCAGCTGCACACCCAGCCCAGCATCACTATACAATCCCAGACTTCAGCACTTTTCATTTTTCATGGAAGTAGATGAGAGCTGTTCCTTTTCATGAGAAAGTAAAGAAAATATCTCTTGGTTGAAGATAAACTCTCTCAAAAAGTCAGATTTCTATGGAAGAAGGGCAGCAGATTCTCCTTCTTCTAATATTGCTGCTGATTTTATAAAACTCAATCAAAGCCACCAATAACCAATCACACTCTTATCTCCGTAGGTTTGCATACTATTCTTTTTTTACACTGCTCACATGTGAATTGTCACAAGCATGTTTCTGTGCACATGCTTATGTTAGCCAGATTTTCTTCTAGAATGTTTGCAATGTGATCCCTAGTGCCTTTTCCTTTCCTGAATCCAGGTTACACCTCTGGACCTTCTCACTCCATACCTGGTAGGAGTTGTGGCTGTACAGTTTTGAACATGTCCTTGCTTGCATGGAAAACTAATGCAATGGAGAAAGGAGGGGTCCAAAAATCCTATAATCTGATGTTGAGCTTCTTAGGTAGAAACCAGGTGGTGGAAGGCTTAAAGCCCCCCATTAGATTGTGGCTGTGCAAGTTTTCTGGCAAATTTTTAAATGTTATTTTAAACTGTAAGATACATATAGTTTATATAAACTAGATGTGGCTAAACCCTAGGCATTTTCTCACAGATCTTCAAATTAATAGATCCTGAGGGTGGTGTGAAAGACAGAGACAGAAGTTAACCAGCTTACAGGATAGTCTTATGGGAGGAAGAATGGTGAGTCATCTCTGACCATCATCTGTGACTTACTGGGCCATCTTACCTCCCACTAACTCATATCAATAAAATATTAAATACTATAATCTGTTATCATATTTTCAAGATGTACTGCTTCCAGACACTCACACAAATAGCTCTGTTTAATGTAATCTAGAAATCAAGAATTTCCTCCTGTCTGGAGTAGCCTGGAAATTCTGGATTTCTAAATTTCAGTAAGTAAAGCTATTCATGTGACAGAAGCCTGCATTTTTTGTTTGCATTATTTGGCCTCATTCCTACTTACAAATAAATTAGTTTGCAATCGGTGGATCAAGTCAACAGCAGAACGTAGTTTACACTACATTTTCCCCAATTGCATTTTTCCCCTGTAAAATAACCCACTTGTGGTTCACATTCACGAATGAATCAATTCAGAATGGGCCAGCTCCAGCTGGTCGAAGGGCAAATTTAAATTGATTCCGATCTGCATCTTGTTCACACTTGCATAGGATCAATTTATCCAAAAAGACGTGGGAAAAAAACAGCATCAAAAAGATGCAGGTTAAATGGGTCTAGCTCATGCCCACCCCCTTTCCAAATTACTTCAGAGATTCAGTTCAAATGGGAACCAGGGTCATTTGAACCGGTTCAAACCGATTTGCGATCCGTTTTAAAGCGTAGTGGGAATCAGGCCTTTATTGTTGTAGTTCTCATGCTTTTTTTAAAAAATCCAAATAGCATTTCAATTATCCTTAACTGTAGTCTGGCAATTTCTGGTGCCAGTTGCAGCATTTTATTTCCTTTCTTACACGGATTTCCTTTTAATTTTCAGATATATTGGAACAGTATATTCCTTCTCTTCTCCACTTTTATTTTTTATTTTTCTGTAAATTGTAGTGTTGTAATATTATAGTGCATCAGTGAAATGGAAATTTTGTACTATGATGCTATAACTGGGGGTGGGGGGATTCAGAGAAGAGAAAAATTGCCCCTCAAATTATAGGGCCATCTCAGCAAACCATGCCTGGATCTATCTGTCTGTCATTCTGTCTAACATTCTGTCTGTCTGTCTGTTTCTTAAAATAACACTGAGAGAGTGCTAAGGGCAGAATTTTGTTATGCACACCTACTGTAAGTACTCATGTATAACTCTACAAATTTTAGTCAAAAACATTGGCCCAAAAATCTGAGTTGACTTATCCACAGGTCAATGTAAGCACTGTACTTTAACTATTTTTTTAAAGGAACTGTGCCCTGGTGAAAAGCAAGAATATAATCCGCAACCAAATGGGGCAGCAACGATGCACAGCAGAAAATGAGCCACCTACAGCGGCTCTTTTTTGTGGCATCATAAGGGCTGTATAGCAGCCCTTATGATGCCCCTTCCACAGAGAGGCATCTGTATGCTGCACCACGCATGCGTAGCAAAGGCACCTGATGTGTAAATGGGCGCACGCACCTGTGATGTCAGTAGGGCTGGGCGCATCTGGGCGCCCAGCCCTATCGAGCCCCAATTTTGGCCTTAGGGTGTCACAAAGTACCTGTGTGTACCTAGCCTAAATCTCTGGGACCAGATGAACTACATCCAAGAATATTAAAAGAACTAATAAATATAATCTCAGAGCCATTAATAATAATCTTTGAGAACTCCTGGAGAACAGAACACCCAGCAGACTGGAAAAGGGTAATCATTGTCTCCATCTTCAACAAAGGAAAAAAGAGAGAATCCCAACAATTATTGCCCACTTAGTTTGATATCAAATTAGGAATGATTCTAGAGCAGATCATTAAACAGATAATCTGTGAACATTTAGAAGGAAAGGCCATAACCACAAAAAATCAACATAGGTTTCTGAGAAACAAGTCTTACCAGAGTAATCTGATTTGTTGGGGTGTATATATATACACACCAGCAGAGGAGGGGAATGCGGTAGACATAGTATATCTTAATTTCTGTAAGGCCTTTGACAAGGTCCCCACATGCTATTCTTGAAACTAGCTAGTAAAATGTGGACTGGACAATACAACTGTTAGGTGGATTTGTAATTGGTTGACTGTCCAACCCCAAAGGGTGCTCAGCAATGGCTCCTCGTCATCCTGGAGAGAGGTGACCAATGGGGTGTCACAGGGTTCTGTCCCGAGCTCAGAGCTATTCAACATCTTTATCAATGACTCAGATAAAATAGGAACATGCTTATCAAATTTGCAGATGACACCAAATTAGGAGGAATAGCTAATACCCCAGATGACAGGATGAAAATTCAAACTGACCTAAATAGATTAGAAAGCTGCAATAGAGCTAACAAAATGAATTTCAACATGGAGAAATGTTAAGTACTGCACTTAAGGCAAAAAAATGCATAGATATAGGATAGGAGATACATGGCTTAATGACACTATGTGTGAAAGGGATCCAGGCGCCTTTGTAGACCACATATTGAACATGAGTGAACAGTGTGATGCAACAGTTTAAAAGGCCAATGTGATTCTAGGCTGCATCAATAGAAGTATAGAGTCTAGATCAAGGGAAGTAATAGTGCCACTCTATTCTGCTTTGGTCAGGCTCCACCTGGAATATTGTTTCCAGTTCTGGGCACCACAATTCAAAAATGATGTTGACAAGCTAGAGCATATCCAGAGGAGGGTGACCAAAATGGTGAAGTGTCTGAAAACTATGCCTTATGAGGAGAGACTTAGGGAGCTGGATATGTTTAACTGGGATAAGTGATGGTTGAGAGGTGATATGATAGCTCTGTTTAAGTATTTGAAGGGATTTCATATTGAGGATGGTACAAACCTGTTTTCTGCTGCTCCAGAGAACAGAATACAGAACAATGGATGCAAGCTACAGGGAAAAAAAGATTTCACCTTAGGAGGAACTTCCTGATAGTGAATTCTGTTCAACGGTGGAACACACTCCCTGAGAGAGTGGTGGAGTCTCCTTCTTTGGAGGTTTTTAAATGGAGGCTGGATGACTATCTGTCAGAGATGCTTTGATTGTGAGTTCCTGCATGGCAGGGGGGTTGGACTGGATGGCCCTTGGGGTCTTTTCCAACTCTTCATCTTGAAGAGCAGTGACATGTGGGGTGCCACAGGGTTCTATGGTTCTATCATGGAGTTTTCTAGGCAAGTTTCTTCACAGGAAGGTTGCCATTGCCATTTGAGGCTGAGAGATTGTGACTTGCCCAAGGTCACCCAGTGATTTTCCATGGCCAAACGGGTATTTGAACCCTGACCTCCAAAGTCATAACCCAACGCTCAAAGCATTGCACCACGCTTGTTCTCCAGGGAAAGAAAGAAAGAAAGAAAGAAAGAAAGATACCTTCAAGCAGTGAGGTCTTAAGCCATCTAGGACTTTAAATGTCATCACCAGCATCCTGAATTTAGACTGGAGCAATACTGACAGCTAGTATTCTTTGTCTCACATTGCAATTTCACTACAAGAGGTCATGGAAAATACCTTTTGGACTACAACTCCCAGAATCTCCCAGTCAGCATGAAGGAAGGAAACTATTTTTCTGAGTACAGGCCTGCCTGACTACCTTGGGCACTCCTCCTGCACATTCTGCCAAGTCTATCTCTTCCCTGGCTATCTTGCTCTCTTCCTCACTTCTGCAAAGGCTGAGCATATAACCCCCCCCCCCCCAAGCTGTTCATGTGCTTTTCTGCAGAAATTAACACCTACTCAGAAAGTCTGGGGGGAATTTTTGCCACAGACAACAGTGTGATAATGATCACCTTGGGGATGTGGGCTGATGTGCTCAAATATTTACCTGGGCAAATAAGCAAGTGCCAGCTATCTTTTCTTTCGCATGGAAAGATATCCAGATAAAGGGACCATCCCATTAACGAGCCATCTCTTTCCTGCTCTTTGAGTAATGGCACCATTTGAAAGGTTTGCAAGGGGTGATGAGAGGTCTTGACCATATCTGGAGAGCACTAGATTGGAGAAGGCTAATTTGAAAGCCAAAACCTGCCATACATTGTTTTTGTCGTCTGCCTCTAAGGAGTTTATCACATGGGACGAATCCTATGCAGAAACTAGATTTAAAGTGAAAACAACCCACTTTTGCAGGTTGTTTTTCACATGATGTTCAGGATTAATCCAAACAGAAAATAGGAAAAACCCGCAAATGCAGGTTGTTTTGCAGACAAGTTTGCGTAAAAGAGAAATGACAAGAAAATAACCCGAATGGAAAGCCAACAAAACCCACTCCTTTTTACTTTCAGGAAATTTCGAAAGTAGAATGGAGTGGTTTTTGTTGGGTTTCCCTTCAGGTTATTTTCACGTTATTTCTCTTTCTGCCAATGTGTCTGGAAAACAACCTACATTTGCAAGTATTTAGGGGATTTTAAAATCCTGTTTCTGCACAGGATTTATCTCCATGTGATAAACTCCTAAGTCACTTTTTTTTTTAACTTATGGTAACCCTAAGATAAACCTATCGTAGAGTTTTCTTTGTAAATTTCTTCAGAGTGGGTTTGCTATTGCCATCCTCTGAGGCTGAGAGAGTGTGACTTGCCCGAGGTCACCTAATGGGTTTTTTTATGCCCGAACAGGGATTTGAACCCTAATCTCCAGAGCCATAGTACAACACTCAAACCACTACTCAGTCCCTCGAATAGATTCCCATCATGAAACAATTGCTCATGCCACTTTTGATGCTGATTTTGTTGTCATTTTATTAGGCTTTCAACACATTTTCTGTTTATTTTTATAGTTACATGCCACCACAGAAAACTGTTTATTCGCTAATCAAACAAGGTACAAATAGTTTTTTGTGGGTTTGGGGGGCTTTGTGGCCATGTTCTAGAAGAATTCATTCTTGATGTTTCACCAGCATCTGTGGCTTGCATCTTCAGAGAATACTGGCATGGAAGAGAGTGGGTGCATATATACTGTGTGACCCTGGGTCAGGAGAAGTGATTCCCATGTTAATCTGTGTATTGTTCTCCTGTTGATGGCAGGGCCTCGGGGTGGGAGGATAGGCAAAGGGGGGATTAGCATCTGCTTAATTAATGATCATTGTCTGCTGGGAAAGCCCCTGACCCTGCGTGGTTACTCATTTGCATTTGCTGAGTCCTGATTTTGCTGTTTTGCAGGACTGGTAGCCAAACATTTTTTACTTTAAGGGTTTCTTCTTTCTTGTTGGGTGTTTGTGGATTTTAATGGCTTCCTTATGTATTCTGACCTGATAGTTGTTGGCATGGGCCAGGATTTTAGTGTTTTCAAGCAGCATTTTATGCCCAGGATGGTTTATAACATGTTCTGCTACTGCTGATTTTTCTGGCTGACTCAGACTTCAGTATCTCTCATGTTCCTTGATTCATGTTTGGACTCGTGTTCCTTGATTCATGAATGGTTTACAAACCGACCAAGAAAATCCAGCAAATAATAATAATATAATAATAATTCTTTATTTATACCCCGCTCTTCAGCCCTAAAGGCTATCAGAGCGGCTTACAATTATTATTTTAATTAGACGGTTCCCTGCCCTCAGGCTTACAGTCTAAGAAGACACGACACAAAAGGAGAAGGGAATGGTGGTGGGGAAGGGCTGCACTCAGCAAAGGACAGGAGAGACCCTCTTACAGCCGCAGAAGTTTACTGCATACCATGCAGCTGTGGTCAAGTCTACATAGGGACCACCAAATGCAGTGTCCAAACATGAATCATGGAACATGAGAGACACTGCAGACCCACTCTCTTCCCTGCCAGTATTCTCTGAAGATGCTAGCCACAGATGCAGGCAAAACGTCAGGAATGAACTCTTCTAGAACATGGCCACATACCCCCCCCCCCAAAAAAAACTATGGATGTTGGCCATGCAAGCCTTTGACTTTACAAGGTACAAATATATTTAAAATCTAATATACAGTCAACCCTCTGTATCCATGGATTCTTTATTCACATATTCCATGATCCACAGCTTGAAAATATTTTGCCATTTTATATAAGGGACACCATTTTGCTATGACATTGGATATCATGGGATTGGTGCACCCATGGATTTTGGTATCCACAGTGGGTTATGGAACCAAACCCCAGTGGCTATCCAGGGCCCACTGAATGCTGGCTGTAAGTGGCTTCAGTGTGATTCAATATGGCCTCCCCAAAGTACAGTCAGCCCTCCATATCCATAGATTCTGTATCCATGGATTCAGCCATCCATGGCTTGAAAATATTGAATATTTATTATTACGGCACTTGGCCAGCACAAAAATAAATAACACAAATATAACAAATAAAATAAAATAAATAATAATCCAGAAAGCAGGCCTTGATTTTGGCATTTTATATAAGGTATACCATTTTTACTTTACCACTGTAAATAATGAGACTTGAGCATCCTTGAATTTTGGGGCTTTCTAGATTGGCAGGAAAGTGTAACATGAAGTTGCCTTTTCCTTAATGCTTAGCAGCTGCACTGCAGCCTTTAGATGGAGCTGCGCTGTTCCGCAGTTTTTAAAAAAGAAGCTGGGAAAACCAGCACCTTTTTAAAGGCGCTTCTTCTCCCCTAAAACGCAGAAAAAGCGTTTTCATGGCACACTTTCCCTTTTTCTCATCTAAAGGCTAGACTTTCATGCAGCCATGAACACACTTCTTTTTGCCAATCTAGATCAGGCCTTTGATACCCATGGTGGGTCCTGGAACCACCCCAGGGAATACCTAGAACCTAGTGTATTTATTTTTAAAGACCAAATTTATTTTAATACTGCTAAATTGTAGGTTTGCAGAGCAAGAAACCAAGAGATGTGATGATGCGCAATGAAACAGATTCAGAGCTCTGCCTTGTCCACCCAGTTCAGCAGCACTGGTTTAGTTCTGGCTTGAAAGTCATGCAAAGTGATCTTTTTAAAAGTGACTGGACACGAGTCAGCAGTGAAATAAAGTTTAAAAAAAATAAAGTGATTTTCATCTGCATTTATAGAAGCATTGCTTCCCAGCCGTGGGAAGTAACACTTCCACTTTATTCTGCATGTCACTTTCACTACAGGTACTTAAGTAGAGATTGGACAACTGTCTGTTGATGTTGCTCAAGCTCTGGAATTCCTGTGCTAAGCAGAGAATGAAAGGGGTGGGTAACTCTGTGGGCAGATGAGGGCCATTCTAGCTCGCCACATTCCCCTGTCAGACTGCAGTGTTTTTTCTTGCTGGAACCAGAACTGATACCATCCATAGAAGGTGCATCTACATGGTAAAAACAATGCAGTTTTATACAGCTTTAAGTGCTGTAGCTCGATCCTATGGAATCCTGGAATTCAAGGTATGTAGCTAAAGAGTGCTGGTGCCTCACAAAACTGCAAATCCCAAGATTCTGTAGGATGGAGCCATGGCAGTTAATACCACCTTAATTGCCATGGCTCCATCCTATAGGATACTGGGGTACAAACTACAAAGTTTTGTGAGCACCAGCAATCTTTGCAAACTGCATTATTTCTACAATGTAGAAGCCATCATGGGACCTTAGCGCATTCACCTTTTAAACCGTTTTGGGGACGGGGACGGGATTCGCAGGGGCAAGCGTGAATGGATTTTACCACACACGCAAAGCGTCCACAAAAAGGTCCCGTTCTGGCACCGGTCCCTGTCCAGTGCCAAGAAGCGTTAAATGTTCTGGTCGGACTTCCGTCCGGCCCGCCAACACTGAACAGGGATGGTTTGCAAGAACAGGACCTGATTGTGGACACTTGCGTGTGCAGTAAAATCCATTCACTTTCGCCCCCACAAGTCCCGTCCCCATCCCCGAAACGGTTTAAAAAGTGAATGCAATAAGGTCCTTAGTTTAGGCTTTTAGGTAAAAACTGAAACTTTCCCCCTTTTCATTTTGCAAGGTGTGTGCACAGTGCAGAGGGAAAGAGATGCAAATTTTCATGTTTCTATGGTCATTTGGGCCATTTTCTACCTATCTTGGCTGGAAAAAAAATAAAACAAATTGGAGGGATAAGAGAACTTGGGGGCTGGAGGCAACATTAACTGCTACTATACATCTTGACTTCTTACTGTGATTCAGTGTGTGGGATCTAAGATCTGCCTTCCATTGTTAGAAGGGTTCTGCTTAGAAAAATCACTTCTGCTTGATTTAGGTGAGATCTTTCCCACACCATAGCTCACTCCATTCATCAGCCCCCTGGTCCTCTCTTTAGCAACTTTTACAAGGCTAGAAGGTAAGAAGACGAGAGAGTAGGTAAATCCAGTCCCATCAGCTCAGGTACACCTTCTTTAGTCTTAATCCATCCTTCGGTCTCAAAGACTCAAATGTCTTACCCAAAGATTCTTGGATGCCTAATGATGCTTGTACCTCATGCAACCATCCTTTTCATGTTTTTCCTCTGCTTCAGGGCACAAGATATGGAAAAATTGTTTGTCAAAAAAACGTCAGCTACAAGCGGTACTCAAACGGATGCACACTCTTTGACACAAGAAATGAATATCATCCTACATAGTCTTCTGAAGAATATATTTGTCTACTGTGGTTTACAGTTACATCCGGAAAGAGTATTTCTAAAGGTCAATGCCTAATAATAACAATAGTGCCATAAAATTTCCTGTAAACATATACTGCAAAATGATGAGACTATAAATGCTGGCATCAGATGGAGCCTTAAGGGCTTCTTAGAATTAATGTATGTAGAAGGAAAGGTAGCAAGAAGGGAACTCATTCCTTTCAGTTCTTGAACAGAAGAATGGCCGAAGAGTTTAGTCGGGGCAGCTTCTCCTTTGAATACCTGGGTACCAAAGGAGGATAGAGAGAGAGACAAGATTAAGCCTAGAAACTGAGGTCATTGTTTCTAAAGAAGCCATCAACAGACTAAAAGAGTTCAGTGGGGATAATCTGGCAGGAGTCCTAGAGGTGACACATGCTGATGTTCTTTTTTGGTTGAAAGAAGGTATCCTGTACCTCCTTGTGTAATGATACTCACCACTCAACCTCATCTGGAGACTCACCCAAACAGTAGCTATGGGGAAATGAGCACCATCTGATTACATTTCTGTACCGGGGGGAAAAGAAAAGCCTGAAGGCTTAGGAAGAAGCAACTACTCTTCCTCTTAACCAGTTGCAGAACTACAAATGATGGTACTTGGAAACTCCTCTTCTTGATCACTTGTTGACTATGGGAGTATGCCCTGACATCTTGAAGCTCTACTGACTTGACGTTATACTAAGAATAGAAGGGGAAATCTGAAGGGGAAGGGGAATGCTACGCTTTACCAGGACTGAACAGGAACTCAGCCCCTCTGTTCTGTGGTGGAAAGAACAGAGAAGAGTAACCAAATAAGACAGTTCATATATCACACCTTGAAGAGAATAGCAACGTTTAAGAGAACTTATAGGGCAACCCTTTCCTTCCAATTACCTTCTTTGATGATGTAAGGATGTGTAGCTGAGTTGAAAGCAAAAGAAAAGAAATCCAGACCAGAAGAAAAGAAACTCCACCTAAACTCCCCCAGAAGTGTTTCATATACACTTAAACCATCTTGAACCATTTATGCAACCATTTTCCATTGATGCACCCATTGACTATATGGCCCAGCCTTGCAGCACAGTTTCAACTAGATAGTCTTTTGCTCCCTTTAAAAATCTATGACTTGTAAAGACTCGAATCCAAGGGCTATGAAGTCAAAGTATAATGATTGTTCTTACTTGAAAATGTGAAGAGCTTACAGCTTGGTTTCACTTTTATTGTAAGACCACAGGACGTTTACAGGAAATTCCAGTTCATATGTAGTGAATTTACCGTATCAACAGCACAAAGTGCCATAGGCCACAGATTCATTTTGAGAGAGCAATGTACACACTTACAAGCAATAAATGACAAGACACAGCAATCCTCTTTGACTTCATATTTTTATAATATTAACAGTGTTTCAAGACTCCAGGGGCATAATCCTGCCAGTGATACTTGTTGCTCAAGACAAATTTATCCATATCCACTAAACTGTATGGGGTTTACTCCAGTTCATAGAATCATAGAATCATAGAATCATAGAAATTTAGAGTTGGAAGAGACCACAAGGGCCATCCAGTCCAACCCCCTGCAATGCAGGAACTCCCAATCAAAGCATACCCGACAGATGGCCATCCAGCCTCTGCTTAAAAACCTCCAAGGAAGGAGACTCCACCACCCTCCGAGGGAGTGTGTTCCACTGTCGAACAGCTCTTACTGTCAGGAAGTTCCTCCTAATGTTGAGGTGGAATCTTTTTTCCTGCAGTTTGCATCCATTGTTCCGAGTTCTGTTCTCTGGAGCAGCAGAAAACAAGCTTGCTCCCTCCTCAATGTGACATCCCTTCAAGTATTTAAACAGGGCGATCATATCACCTCTTAACCTTCTCTTCTTCAGGCTAAACATTCCCAGCTCCCTAAGGCGTTCTTCATAGGGCAAGGTCTCCAGACCCTTCACCATTTTAGTCGCCCTCCTTTGGACCCGCTCCAGTTTCTCCACATCCTTTTTGAATTGTGGTGCCCAGAACTGGACACAGTATTCCAGGTGGGGCCTGACCAATGCAGAATAGAGTGGCACTATTACTTCCCTTGATCTAGACACTATACTTCTATTGATGCAGCCTAAAATTGCATTGGCCCTTTTAGCTGCTGCATCACACTGTTGACTCATGTTCAACTTGTGGTCTACTTGGACTCCTAGATCCCTTTCACATGTTGTCTCATTCAGCCAGGTGTCCCCCATCCTATATTTGTGCATTTCATTTTTCCGCCCTACGTGTAGGACCTTACATTTCTCTGTGTTAAATTTCATTTTGTTAGCTTTGGCCCAGCTTTCTAGTCTATTCAGGTCATTTTGAATTTTGATCCTGTCCTTTGGGGTATTAGCTACTCCTCCCAATTTGGTGTCATCTGCAAATTTGATAACTAGGCTCTCAATACTGTCATCCAAGTCATTAATAAAGATGTTGAATAGCACTGGGCCCAGGACAGAACCCTGTGGCACCCCACTTGTCACTTCTTTCCAGGATGAAAAGGAACCATTGTTGAGCACCCTTTGGGTTCGGTCAGTCAACCAGTTACAAATCCATGTAACGGTTACCTTGTCTAGTCCACATTTTACAAGCTTGTTTGCAAGGATGTCATGGGGAACCTTGTCAAAGGCCTTACTGAAGTCAAGATATACTATATCCACAGCATTCCCTTCATCTACCAAGCTGGTAATTTTATCAAAAAAAGAGATCAGATTTGTCTGGCATGACTTGTTTCTCTGAAACCCATGTTGGCTTTTTGTGATTATGGAATTATCTTCCAGATATTCACAGACTCTCTGCTTAATGATCTGCTCTAGAATCTTTCCTGGTATTGATGTCAGACTAACCGGACGATAATTGTTGGGATCCTCTTTTTTCCCCTTTTTGAAGATTGGGACAACATTTGCCCTCCTCCAGTCTGCAGGGACTTCTCCTGTTCTCCAGGAGTTCTCAAAGATTATTGCCAATGGTTCCGATATTACATTTGTCAGTTCTTTTAATACCCTAGGATGTAGTTCATCTGGTCCTGGAGACTTATATTCATTTAGATTAACCAAGTATTCCTGTACTGTTTCCTTACTTATTCTGTGCTGAAATTCCCCTATTCTGTCCTCTGCCCCATCATCCTTAGGTTGGGCACCCTTTGCCTTTCCTGAGAAGACTGAAGCAAAGAAGGTGTTGAGCAATTCTGCCTTTTCTCTGTCTCCTGTGAGCATTTTGCCATCTTCTCCACGCAGTGGCCCAACTGTTTCCTTCTTCGTCCTTTTGCTGCAGACATACCCAAAAAAGCCCTTTTTATTGTTCTTAACGTCTCTAGCAAGCCTGAGTTCATTTTGCGCTTTAGCTTTTCTGACTTTATCCCTACATGTGCTGGCTATTTGTTTGAATTCCTCTTTGGTGATTTCCCCATTTTTCCATTTTTTATACATGTTCCGTTTAAAACTTAGCTCAGTTGTAAGTTCCTTAGTCATCCATACTGGTTTCTTGAGACATCTCCCATTTTTCTTCCTCATTGGAACTGTCTGAAATTGTCCCTTTAGTATCTCCCTTTTGAGGAACTCCCATCCATCTTGAACTCCCTTCTCTTTTAGTATTCTTGACCATGGGATCACCCCCAGTATTTCTCTAAGTTTATTGAAATCAGCTTTCCTAAAGTCTAGAATGCGTGTCTGACTATGCTTAGCTTCACCTTTCCACTGTATAACAAACTCCAGGAGGACATGGTCACTCCCACCTAAGGATCCCACCACTTGCACCCCATCAACTAGGTCTTCCCTGTTGGTTAAGATCAGATCCAAAATAGCTGATCCCCTTGTTGCCTCTTCCACCTTTTGGACAATGAAATTGTCTTCAAGGCAAGTGAGGAATTTTCTAGATCTTGAGGATGGCGCTGAGTTTGACTTCCAGCAAATATCCGGGTAGTTGAAGTCCCCCATCACTACTACATCTCTCCTTCCTGATTGTGTGGTCATCTGTTCTAGAAAGGCATCATCCATTTCCTCTGTCTGACTTGGGGGTCTGTAGTAGACTCCCACAGTAACATCCCTGTTGTTTCCCTCTCCTTTAATTTTTATCCAGATGCTCTCCACCTGGCTTCCAGTATTGATGTCCTGGATCTCTTCACTGGTGTAAATATCTTTGACATATAATGCTATTCCTCCTCCTTTCTTGTTTGTCCTGTTTCTCTTAAAAAGGTTATACCCCTCTATTTCTATATTCCAATCGTGAGACTCATCCCACCAGGTTTCAGTGATGCCTATTATATCATATTTCCCTTGTTGTGCTAGGAGTGCAAGTTCATCTTGCTTATTTCCCATGCTCTGTGCATTAGTGTAGAGACATCTAAGACCATGTGTCCCCTTTACTTGATGCCTGTGCATGTTTTTTTGGCTCCTTTTGTTGAGTCCTTGCACTGTTTGTCTTCTTCCCTCTATGTCAGTTTGACTATTTTTTCTAGCCGTTTTGCCTTCCAGACTGCTGTCTCCCTTCCCCAGATCACTTAGTTTAAAGCCCTCCTGATCAGATTCTTCAGACTGTTGGCAAAAACGTTTCTTCCAACTGGCGTGAGATGTAGCCCATCCCTTGCTAGAAGTCCCTCCTCATGGAACCGCAGCCCATGATCCAAGAATCCAAATTGTTCTCGGCGACACCATCTGCGGAGCCAGTTGTTGATATCTGCTATTTTCCTCTCTCTTCCTGGACCATGCCCTTCTACTGGTAGAAGAGACGAGATGACAATCTGTGCGTCCATTTCCTTCAGCTTCTTCCCCAGAGCCTCGTAATCCCTTCTGATATTCTGAAGGCTGTGTCTTGCTGTGTCATTCGTTCCCACGTGGACCAAAAGGAAGGGGTATTTGTCAGTAGATTTGACCAGTCTTGTCAGCCTCTCCGTAACATCACGGATCTTTGCCCCAGGGAGACAACACACCTCACGAGACATCTTGTCGGGCCCACAAATCACTGCTTCTGTACCCCTCAGCAAGGAGTCCCCCACCACAACCACGCGCCTCCTCTGAGGCTTAGCAGCAACTCTTCCCTGCGATGGAACTCCCAGGCTCTCCTGCTGTGTCCCTGAAGTCTGTCCGTGCTGCTCTTCCTGATCCTCCTTGATAAGTGAAAGGGCTTCGAAACGATTCTGTAGCTGCAAGCTCCTACAGCTATCCCTGATTTCTCTGCTTCTCTGTGTGACATTCCTCCAGCTGTTTGCCTCCTCTGTAGATGAAGTGACCTTCTCACCCCCAGCGACTTTCTCTGTGTGGTCCCCTTCCAAGATCGTTCCTTCCGTTGTGTCGAGGAAAACCTCTTGCTCCCTGACATGCTGAAGTGTCGCTACCCTGGATTCCAGCTGCTGTACTTTCTCCTCCAAGAGGGCTACCAACTTGCACTTGGGGCATGTGAAGTTCGCCACATCTGTAGGCAAGAAGACAAACATCCCACAAGTGTTGCAAGTGACTGCAGCCGCTCCCTCGGTGCCCATACCGAGAACTATTAAGGAATCACTAAAAGAAGACTGTGGGCTTCCTCCTCGAAGAATATTCCCCGGTAAACACTAATGTCAAAGCCCCTGATGTCCTCTCCTATTTCACCAATCTCTATCAGTGATTTCAACCTACTGGGAATGTTACTTTATACAGATGCCCTGGTTTCTAACTTGTATTCACTTCCTCTGAGGTGCAGGGGAACCCCTCAAAAGCACTTTTAAAAAGGGGAAGATCTAAAGGAGAACCTCTAAAACAAAGTTTACAGCTCCTCTGCTCCTAATGTTGTGCTTTTACCCTGTTTGGGGGGGGGGATTCTCCCCAAAGAGATTTTAAAAATCTACACACTTACCACTTAAAATGGCTGCCAAAAAGTTGCTCTTCCTTCTTCTCTCTCTCACTCCAACTCTCTGCAGCTGGCTCTCTGAGCAGTTCTGTATAGCTAGTCTCCTAGCTCCTCCCACTTGTGACTCACAGGTGTGACTCACAGAAGCTCCTCCTCCTCCTCTGCAGCAGACACACTCCCCAAAGAGATTTTAAAAATCTACACACTTACCACTTAAAATGGCTGCCAAAAAGTTGCTCTTCCTTCTTCTCTCTCTCACTCCAACTCTCTGCAGCTGGCTCTCTGAGCAGTTCTGTATAGCTAGTCTCCTAGCTCCTCCCACTTGTGACTCACAGGTGTGACTCACAGAAGCTCCTCCTCCTCCTCTGCAGCAGACACACTCCCCAAAGAGATTTTAAAAATCTACACACTTACCACTTAAAATGGCTGCCAAAAAGTTGCTCTTCCTTCTTCTCTCTCTCACTCCAACTCTCTGCAGCTGGCTCTCTGAGCAGTTCTGTATAGCTAGTCTCCTAGCTCCTCCCACTTGTGACTCACAGGTGTGACTCACAGAAGCTCCTCCTCCTCCTCTGCAGCAGACACACTCCCCAAAGAGATTTTAAAAATCTACACACTTACCACTTAAAATGGCTGCCAAAAAGTTGCTCTTCCTTCTTCTCTCTCTCACTCCAACTCTCTGCAGCTGGCTCTCTGAGCAGTTCTGTATAGCTAGTCTCCTAGCTCCTCCCACTTGTGACTCACAGGTGTGACTCACAGAAGCTCCTCCTCCTCCTCTGCAGCAGACACACTCCCCAAAGAGATTTTAAAAATCTACACACTTACCACTTAAAATGGCTGCCAAAAAGTTGCTCTTCCTTCTTCTCTCTCTCACTCCAACTCTCTGAGTTCCTATATCCTTAATGACATTCTTGTGTACCTGCAGTGTTAGCCTGACTCACCACTAAGCACAGAGAGAGGCAGCCACCTCAGGCAGCAGAAACCAGGGAAGAGGGATGCTGGCAACTACTTAGAAAGCAATACTGTACCAAACTAGTCTACTATGAGAGTTATTATTATTATTATTATCATTATCATTATCATCATTATCAGCCCTCCTCTCCCCAAGTTATGATGGGAGACACTGTCCCACTGCTAGTGCTAAAGACTGGTATAAGATTTATAACACCCTTATTATTATATTGAAGATTTTGCCTACCATAAGTTCATTTCCTTCCCAAACCATGATAATGTAAATGTTGTTGCTGCTGTGGCCGTTGTTGTTGTTGTTGTGTGTCCCTTCAAGTCATTCCTGATTTATGGCAACCCTAAAGTGAACCTGTCACTGGGCTTTCTGGGGCTGAGAGTGTGTGACTTGATCAAGGTCAGACAGTATTTTTCCATGGCCAAGTGGGGATTCCAACCTTGGTCTCCAGAGTTGTACTGCAGTGCTCAAACAAGTACACCACAGTGGATCTTTATGCAAACATGCACACCACTGTATTTTGTTAAAGGCCCTTGCTTTGATCCTGTATTAATTTAATATGCAGTTAATTTATCCTCTATCCTTTTATCCTGCAATAACCCATTTTGCACTTGTTTCTGAAGAAAGTCTGTGAGCTGAGATATCTAGATAGTTAGATATAGGTATAATATATTTTATGAATTTTGTATTCCATTATAGCATTTAACCAATGTTCATCAGTATAAGTATGCTTCTCTTTAAGAGGCTATTTGATCAAACATTTAATTTAAACAACTAGAGGGATTAGAAAAGAATATGCCCTTACCCCTGCATTATTCAATCAGTATCTTTCAGATTTCCTTGGTGTTTTTTTTTTTTCCTGTGATTAATCCACTTACATACTGTTTTGTACACTGATAGTTCTGTACACTGTTCATTTCACTAACTGCTCAATGTAAGCCAGCTGCCCATGCATATGCAATGCCATCACCACACCCACCAGTGATTGGCACCCAGGAGCTGTTTCAGTTTATGTGCAGCTGGGGAAAGGAGCAACCTTTGCCCTCCGTTAGCAGTATGTTGGGAAATATTCATGCTCTGCCACCACACTAACAGGATTTTCAGCCAGTATCTCAAATATTTTAACATGTATACAGAGTTTAATTCATAACTTTATCATTCAAAGTCTTGTGTTTCATGCAACATAAAGGGGCTTTTTAGATTGGCAGGAAAGTGTGACATGAAGTTGCACTTTCCTTAATGCTTAGCAGCTAGACTGCAAGCCCCAGGTGTGCATTTAAAAGGTACAGGGCTGCTAGACTGAGGGGTTTGGGAACGACTTATCTGAGGTCTTTTCTGTGGCTCAGCAGCTACATTGGAAGCTGTCAGAACGCTACAAACACAGGCGGAGCAGCTACATGGGCGGCAATGAACGCGGCTTTTAGCCACGCTTTAAATTTTTTTTCCTTGCCGGCTGCGAATTGCAAGGAAAAAAAAAATTAAAAGTTCAGCAGTTTATCACTGCGATTCCTCTCCCTTTTTAAACTGTGCCGTTGCACTGGTGCATCATGAATGAACCCCCTTATTTTGTGAAGGAATTGACATGTTATCCACATGAGAATAACAGTAACGGCATCCCAGAGTCCCTACTGTGCATGTCTAGGGTTCCGATTAGGGGTGGAGCTAGGGTTTGGGAGCTTTAAAAAACTGCGCGGTTAAACCCCAGCTTTTACACCTGCAGGGCATTGAGCGTTTTAATTAGAAGTGAACTCCACACCACGCATGCTCCCAACCCACGATCCATTATAATCCGCACCTCTATCGCTGCCTTTAAATGGGTGCCTTAAAGAGACAGAGCCCCATTTAACTGCGCAACCACACCTTAGCCTTTAGATGCACTTGCGCTATAGCGCACTTTTTAAAAAAAGAGTAGGGAAATCCAGCACCTTTTTAAAGGCGCTTCTTCTCCCTTAAAGCGCCAAAATGGCATTTTCATGGCACACTTTCCCTTTTTCTCATCTAAAGGCTGGGCTTTTATGCAGCCTTCATCACACCTCTTTTTGCCGATGTAAAATGGGCCAAAATTTCCAGGGCTCAGCCCATATGTATGACATACAAAGATTTCAATAAACTGATCATGTACATGGGTCATGTACTACTTGTGTACATGGACTAGACAAAATTCAAAGAATAGAATAGAATCATATAGAATTGGAAGAGACCACAAGGACCATGCAGGAACTCCAAATCAAAGCATCACCGACAGATGGCCATCCAGCCTCTGCTTAAAGACCTCCAAGGAAGGAGACTCCACCACCCTCTGAGGGAGTGTGTTCCACTGTCGGACAGCAGTGTTAGTCAGGATCAGTATGCAAAGTGATCTTGTAGCACCTTTGAGATTAACTGAGAGAAGGAGATTATCACACCCTTAAATCCCACCAGAAGAGATGTGGTGTCTAAAAGACAAAAATTGTATTATCATACTTACCAGTTCCACCTGGGCATCTAATCTGCAACACAGACTTCTCCCATGGCTTTTTTCAGAACAGGAAAATCTCATTCTCTGTGGCAGAAGTCTGGGTTGCAGACAGGCTGCCCAGGTGGATACAGTATGTAGGTATGTATGATAATACCTGGTTTTGTCTTTTAGGTCCCACATCTCTCCTGGCAGGATTTAAGAGTGCAATAATCTCCTATGAAAGTTTATACTACCAACTTCTTTCTGTCAGTCTCCAAGGTGCTACAAGATCCCTTTGCATATAGATTAGGCAAGTGCAAGTCTTCCTCATAGTAATGTTGTAACTATGAACTGTCATAATCAGGTCAAATATCAAGCCACATAAATGAATCACATTGTCTTATCGCTATCATTATTATCTTTTTTTTTTTCAAGAAGAAATGGCAACAAACCTGAGGAACAACATCAGAGCTGAATGATTTCTCTTCCATTTGATTCTGAACTGGCTTGCTAAATTTTCTCTGTTCTCTAGGATTCCTTTCCTGGCTTGTCATATTGGTGCATGCATGTTCATAGTGCCTCACGTGGGTATATAACTTTATTTCACCCTGGCTATTGTAGTTTGGTTTTGCCTTCCCTGAACCCATTCCATAACACCAGTTGATGCAGAAATTTACTAGGCACCCACCCAACCTAGCAAAAATAGTTGAGAACAAGAGAAGGGTTTAGTGTTGTGGGGAACAGCAGCCTTGCAAGAAACAAGAGAAGTCATTGACTAAAACAGATGTCAGATGGACAGAGGTCAGAGAGGTTATGCGCATGGATCTGCAGGACCTCAGGGGGGGGGGGCTTGGAGATGTGTCATCTATTGGGTCAGGGTTGACTTGAGGGCGGTTAACAACCAAAACAGCAAGTTTCACCTTAAGTTCTGTGTTAATTGCATCAAGACTTGACCATATTCTGCAGTCAATAATACTTCTTATCACAACTGAAACGATGGAACTTATCTCATGAACTTTAAAACCAGCTCCAGTCTCCTGGGCTAGAGCCAGGATGCAGGATGGATGCATGGATTATCACATGCTAAATCGCCACCTAATCATCACCCACCATCAGCCCGAGTCCAAGCCAGGTCACAGCTGCACTCCGCCAGCACTTTTTCAAAGTCAGAAGCTGGTGATTTAGGATGTGATAATCCCCTCCTGCATCCTGCTTCCCGGCTCCAGCCCAGGAGGCTGAAGCGGGTTTTAAAGTTCATGCGATAAGCTCCTATACCTATTATAAGTCTGTTTTTGGTGACTGCTGGCAGCAGCAGTCCAAGATTCTGGGCAAATTGGTTTGGGGATGATACAGTATAAAGTGACATATAATGTAGAATATTTTTTTAGCCTTTATTTATTTTACAATGCTATCCACTCTGGGAAAAATAAACTTAGTAAGAACATTTTCTCAAATTTACTTTAAAACTTTGAAATTTGTTATGATCATTAGTCACCTGTTTTTATCTATAATTATTTTTATCTTTGACAGTTTTAATCCTTATTGTGAGCCACATTTTGTCCCATTTCTGGGAGAATGAATGTAAGTCCAAATGAATAAATAAAATATGTGCAATATGTTTGTAATATGCATCCTTTTAAAGATTTGGAACTAATGTAAAAAGTCTACTGGATGCCTTTGGGTTCTATCTTTCCTCTTGCTGGCTAAAGAGCTCAGTTACAGCCATGAAAGATGTGGTCACATTTCTTATCAACAGTAAATTTTGCAGTGTAAATTGTGGCTCTTGTTTCCTGTGAATTAGCGTGTGTTTTGTTTCTTTTTTCCTTTGAGAAAAATGCTCAAAGTTCCTTCCTTTTGGTGATGGCAAAAGTGTCATGTAAGGCTGAGGTATTTCTTTGAAAACCACGTTGCTTTCTGCTCACTCATCATATGGAAATAGTCGGATGACACATCACCTGAAAAGAGATCTACAATGAGAGTCAAGAAAATCCCTCTGAAAGTCTGACATACATCACAAGAGGTATCTCCATTCCAAAATACCTGGTTTTCCAGTGCATACCCGCAGCTTCAAAATACACATGGAAAACATTCTTTGCAATTTAGGAGAAAGAGGAAAGTCCTCCATGTGGGCTACTTGAGACACATCACAGGCACACTTAAGCTGCTGGAGAGAAACCGTCATGTGGAAAGAAGATGCTATAAAAATAGTAGGGTCAATTTCCATGTTAAGGGCATAATTCACCATATATTGTTACAGTGGTTTAAGTCAATATGCTTTAGTGCAGAAGTAAACATCTGCCAAGGCATGTGGGGGGCACAGTGGCTCCCAACAAAATATCAGAGAGCCACATCCCATTGAGCCTTCCGCCCCCCCTTTTTTTTAATGTAAATTCAAAATGTTTGGATATTGTTCCTAATTGAAAAGAGGCTTCTCCTGGGCCGAAAACAGCTGGGGCATGGTGACTACATACCCTCCAACTGTCCCGATTTGGAAGGGACAGTCTAGATTACTCCTCTGTCATGACACTTTTTCCACTCTTTACAATCTCTTTTCTGGTGGTGTGTTGCATTACCGTGCATCAGTAATATCAGTAAACCACCAAGTTACATTCTCATCCTTTTTGGAATATGTTTCTGCACTGACTGGATTCTTCATTCACTTCCATGGGGGAGGGGGGGGTAAAGACGTATATACAGAAATGCCTCTTCCATTAAAATTAACTAGGTAACAATTGTCAGCAGGAGAGCATCAAGTGCATATCAATTCACGAATGTACACAAACATAAAACTGTGTTCACCATTGGTTCTAATGCCATACTTGCATAGGATGTTAACTTACACATTTAAAAAAAATAGATTATCACCACCACCTGCAAAAAAGACAAAAGAGAGCATGCATTTGTTTATGATAAAGCCAATATATCTCAGTGCAGTGGGGGCGACTGTGACTAAGTGATCTCTGTTGCCTGTTCAGTTTTTTGACCAGGTGTCACTTTTGATAAGAAATTTCAGAGTCCTATTCTCTTTTCTTATCTTTCAATAGAAGATATCTTTCAATAGAAGTAGCCTGTCAAATGGTAGCCTGTCAAATGAAAAGCTATACCCTATAAAATATGACGCATGTGGCATACCAATCCTACACTAGAAGGGTTAGTACTCTACCACAGAGTTGGTGATCAGTCTCAATAATGGTTTGTTCCCATGATAGTTTCATACACATCCAGTGTGGTTCAGCAAAGTATACTGTGGTTCAGCAAATTGAGACTGTAGTTATTGTCTCGTAAAATACAGGACTCGTTCACACAGGAGGAATTTCTCCCAACTTCGAATGGAGCCAATGCGAATTCAGGTGAATTCGCTAGTTTAGCAAATTCACGTGAATCCCCATTGCGTTTGGAATGCGTTCAGATAGACTTCCCGAAAATGACCGCCCCTTGCCCGAAATTGCGTGAGAAGCTTTAATTTGCAATAACGTGAAACCCATGATTGCATTCGGAATGATTTCCCTTTTGCCTGAAATTGTGTGCAAAGATTTAATTCGCAATAACGTGAAACCCCATGATTGCGTTTGGATTGCCCTTGGATTATACTTCCAATTTCCCACGTCTGAAAGAGTCCACAGATTCATATACTCCTGAGAATCTGCTACCCATAGTGAGAAGACAGGCTAGGCAAACAACACAGCATGTACCAATTGTGGCCCTAAAGGTAATTGGGGGCGGAGAGGCAAAAGTGTGATGCAGTGCACAAAAAGCAAATACACAAACAGGTTGCTTGTTGCAAAATAAGCCACAATTTTACTAGTTAGAAGCAACTGAAATACCATGGTGCAACAAGGACCAATAGGCATTGGAGGACAAACACAACTCAGCATGCTGGCTAAAAGGCTTGATTTGTTCAATAAAGTAGAAGATGCCAGAAGTCTGTGTAAACAAGAGATGTTGGAGAAAAAAACAACCATGCCATTAGGGAGCCAAAACTCTATGATTTTGTAGTGTGACTAAGGACAGGTAAACTGGAGATCTATTGCTCCATCCAGCCACATGGGCTGTTGGAGGTTGATATATATCACTGGGGCTGGACAGTATAACATGAAGGCAACCATGAGATGAAGTTATCTGCATATATGTTTCATAGAGAGTGGATGCACCAAACCTTGCAAACAACCTAAGCAAACAATTCAAGTGACCCAAGAACTAATCACATTACCTTTTAATCCAGAAGAAGCCTAATGGGCTGCAGATGGGACATGGCATGGAGGCGGGGATTATCGCATTGTATAGCACCACCAAATCCCTGCGTGCCAGCATTCTATGTCCCAACCTTGCAGTGGCCCATTTTAAAATTCGGGGAGCTTTCTATTTCAAAAAGGGGCTGGCTGAGTACAGCTGGGACATGGGATGCTGGTGCCTGGCAATTTGGTGGTGACTTACAATGCAATAATGCCCGCCCACATGCCACATCTCAGCTGTAGCCCGTTAGGCTGTTAAAAGGTAATGCAATAAGGTACCTAGTATTTCATTTTGGGGGATGCTTATGAGGGGATACTGTACTTGAGCAGTAAAAATGAAATGTACAGATATAGGATGGATGACCCCTGGCTTGATGGCAGCACATGTGAACAGGATCTAGGAATCTTAGTGGACCACAGGCTGAACATAAGTCAGCAATGTGATGTGGCAGCTAAGAAAGCCAATGCAATTCTAGGCTGCATCGATAGAAGTACAGTGTCTAGATCAAGGGAAATAATAACGCCACTCTCTTCTGCTGTGGTCAGACCTCACCTGGAGGACTGGGTTCAGATCTGAGCACCACAATTCCAGTTGAGAATGTGGAGTATGTCCAAAGGATGAAAGGTCTAGAAACCAAGGCCTACAAGGAGCAACTTAGGGATCTGGGTATGTTTAGCCTGGAGAAGAGATGGTTAAGAGGTGACATGACAGTCATATTTAAATATTTGAAGGAATGTCATATTGAGGATGGAGCAAGCTTATTTTCTGTTGCTGTAGAGACTAGGACATGGAACAATTGATAAAAACTACAGGAAAAGAGATTCCACTTAAGCATTAGGAAGAACTTCCTAACTGTAAGAGGTGTTTGACAGTGGAAAATGTTGCTTCCAAGAGTGGAGGAAATCTCCTCTTTGGAGGTTTTTAAACAGAGACTGAATGGCCATCTGTAGGAAGTGCTTTGATTGAGAGTTCCTACCTGGCAGTAGGGTGGACAGGATGGCCCTTTGGGTCTCTTCCAACTCTAGGATTATATATTTTATCTGCTTCTCATTTTAATATGTATTAGTCTTACATGTTTTAAACTGATGTTATGTGTTTTAACTGATTTATGTGATTTAACTGATGTTGTGTGTTTTTAACTGATGTGTGTTGCATTTTAATCTGTTGCTGTTCCCTGCTTTCATCCATGGGAAGAGGCAGGTAGGAAATCATCGTCGTCATCATCACCACCACTATCATCACCATCAACACCACTTAAAATCTGAATGATTGACCATCTCATTCTGCCTGATAGCTGCCTAATAGTTCAAGGATTGAGAGAAGGTGGAGACTGAATGGGATCAAATATGCAACAGTCATATCAACTGGTCGTGATAGATGATAAGCTTGATTATGTATTGGAAACTCTGCATATGAGAAATTGTATATATATTATATATTGTATATTGACTATACAATTAGCCTCTTCCTAGAGCACTAAATGAAGAACTCAGTCTCCCCTTACCTTTATAAACTCACCCCATACAATTTTTCTAGCCCAGTTGCATCATATGCCCATGAAAGCTATGCCACTTCCTCATCTTTCTTGCCCCTTCATCCTGACCATTTGTAAAATATTTTTTTAAAAAAAGAACAGAAGCCAAGTTCTCTAGTTGTTTGTCAGTCCAGTAAATGGAATGAAATTTTCTACTCTAAAAATGTCTGCTGCTAGTACCATAAATTGGTATGCATAGGCTTGAAGCAGTATACAAAAAAGTATAATGTACTGTGATGTTTTATATAAATATTGTTATGGATTGTCCTTTTGATTTTTAATTTGTCATTTCTATTTGTATTGGTTTTATATAGCCCCTGAAGAAGGCCATTGAGATACTGTATTTGCATCAGCTGAAACACGCTGGACTTGTTCCTAAATAAAAAATAAAGAGCATCTACAGAGCACTTGGAGATATATTCCCCCTCTCTGTTCTTGTGGATTCTGTTCCATATGCCATAATATTTGTCTCTTCAGCCACTTCTGTCGGCACAGTCTTATTCCCCTGTCCTAACCAGTAATTCACTGGAAGATGCTTACATTATCTGAACTAAGAGAGACTCATTCTGTCCAAATCTTATTTGAAATCAAAGTCTGTTCTCTTGAACAGAATAGCATCTTGATAAACCTAAATTAATAACACTCACATTTATACAAATACCAAACCATCCTTCCTAACTCTTCTCATGAGCACTCCTAGTCAGAAAGACTTTTATTTTATTTTTTTAAAGTATTTTCACAGTTATTTTTGCTTTTATTACTTCACCCGAATTCTTCTTCTCCTAAACACAAGGGCTTCCTCTACTTGCCCCATTTGTTAAATTTGCCCCATTTAATAAATTTAATAAATACACCTTTTGGCTTTGCACATCCCAGGTGCTCCATGGCTGCTCCAGGAAAATTAAAGAAATAAAAATTGAATGAAATTAAAGAACAAGAAACAAAAAACAACGCTACTCCTAAATACAATTAACTTGTTAGACATAGGTTACGCCTCTTAGGGGCTCCATTATTATTATTATTATTATTATTAACATATATTTATATAGCACCATAGAAACTGATTCTAAAAAGGGGTCTGCAAGTCAAAAAAGTTGGGAACCCCTGACCTAAAGGTACCAGATCCTCTAGGAAGGAGAGAGAAACATAATGGTAGAAGAGGAGGAGGAAGAGGAAGAATTAAAAGAAAAGAAAAGGAAGGGATTTCTATGGAGGTTAAAGATTGGTTATAAATAAAATGTAAAATGATCGTTAAGATGAAATATGTAATTTGACGATAAGGACAATTAATATACCAGATCTTCATTTAGTGCTTTAGGATCTGTTCTAGAGGGCTTACCCACCCAATACTATATAAAAGACCATGATGGTTGCTCCTGGACCCCTGGACTCTGATTGTATGCTTTATGCTATGATCATCTCTAATTTTATAGAATTAATAGGAATGATGTAGCCTAGTTTTAGTATTTTATTGATTGTAATTTGCATTTGTATTGTGTCATTTTTACTGATGTAATCCCGCCTTGATCCATGGGAGAGGCAGGAAATATAAATAAACTACCATCATCATCACCACCACCACCACCACCACTACTACTGATGGAGAAACAATATATGAATGTATATTTATGAATGCACAATTGATGGTTAAATTTGTTTGATTTTCTTATATATATTTTAAAAAGACAACAAATCTTGTCTGGTCTTGGAAACTAAGCAGGGTTAGCCCTGCTTAGTACTTGGTTGGGACACTGCCAATGAACATCAGGTACTTTTGATTATATTTCAGAGGAAGGAAGTGACAAAAACCACCTCTGAATATTCCTTGCCTAAGAAAACCCCAAGAAATTCATGGGGGGTCACCATAAGTCAGTAGTTGACTTGAACACACACACACATATACAGGAAATGGCATAATCTTGATCTTTGTTTCATGTCAGATGATGGATGTGTAGAACATTATCTGAAGTGAGTCTGGAAGCCTATGCAGGCACGAGCTCCATATATCCCATCAGTCCCATTGGATAAGGATGAGTGACTTTAGTAGAATATATCTTCCATAAACAGATGCTGTTTTTAATTTTTTTTATTTATCAGATTTATATCCTGTTTTAAGGGATTTAAGGTGGCTTGAATCACTTATAAATAAACAACTGTTTGAACTATGTCCTAAACAGGACCTCCTGTTCCAAAAGCAAGTCAAGTGATAATTTATCTGTCATGTAATGAACTCTTGTTGCAGGAACGAAGAATGACACACTAGGACTTTGAGAAATAGCAAAATATTTCGTTTAATTTAAAATGTATTTGCATTCACAGAAAAAGACCAGATAAAATCTGGACAGGATCTAACTGATTCAGTTAAAAAAAATCAGAATATAAATAGGAATTCAATAAAAATAATTTTTAGAAAACACCACGAATTATAAATACTTCAGATCAGTTGAATTAAATACTATAAATCATTCTACAAGACTGACTCGTATAAATAATTATTTTAAACTGATAAATATGAATAAATACATTTATATATTAAAAAGTGTTCCCTGTAGAGAAACAGTGTTATCCTATGAAGCTTGGTATGGGTTTCTTCTGGTTTCTGGGGTTTTGTCGTCTGCTCCTGCGTTTTCTTTTGTTCTCTTCTATCTTCACCTGTTGTAGGACTGAATACATTTCCAATGCAGCCTTGCGCTGGATTTCATAATCATTCATCTGTATCAAAAGACAAATATTGAAGGGGTTTTTTTTGTTAAATGTAGGAAATTATGCATACTTAATGTGTCCTTTGCATACCTATGGAACCAAAACAAAATCCCACAGCCTTGAAAGAATATCATTCTATAACCAAACACATATTTCCTGACATAACTATATCTCAGTTTTTTTTAAAAAAGGACTTATGGTGACATTTGTAATCCTTGCTGTTGTTTTGTGCCTTCATTTCTGACTTATGGTGACCCTAAATTGAACCTATCACAGGGTTATCTTGGCAAATTTCTTCAGAGAGGATTTTCCATTGTCATCTTCTGATGCTGACAGAGTGTGACTTGCTCAAGATCACCCAGTGGGTTACATGGCTGAGCCAGGATTAGTCATACTCTAATGTTTAAACCACAACACCATGCTGGCTTATTCTTACCCTGGTATAAATCACCAGTAAGAGTCTATCCTCTTTACCCTATGAAAAAATGCATTTCTGCCAGCGTGTGCAAGTACATGCTTCATACGTATATAAACAAAGGAGCTCCATGTATACATTATAGATCAGAATCTATGAGCATGAAGCATGAATTAACGCATATGCACACACACCTAAATCCACCATTCATTTCTGCCAAACGATCTAGTATCAGGACAATTGTGTGTCACTGATGACCGTGCACACATACACAGAGGATGGAAATTTAAATGTGCAAGAAATGAAGCTGATTGACCTTTTTGCATGAGAACTTCTTTTTTCACTGCCCTTACATGGTTAACCCTGTCAGTTCCCATGGCATATGCATGTAAAGCCATTAGGGAGATGGCTCCTTTCTTTTTAATAACTGTGTAGAATTTCAACAGGTGTTGCTTGCTTCCTAGCTGTGTGACAAGCAACATCTAATGAAATTCCCTCTTCTGCACAGCCATTAAAAAGACAGGAAGTGTCTCCACTTTTCACTCTGGCAACACTAAAACCCAGGGATGAGGAATCTGTGGCCTACTTTTCAGAAACACCCTGAAGAAGGTCCCTCTCTGGGCAGCAAGACAGCCAGACAGCTAGCTTCCTTGCGGTTCTCATCTTTGACCACAGTAATCAGTGATTAAAGAGAAAATAAATCACTCCTCCTTTATTCTTCTTCAGGGCGAATGAAGGCTTTTTAAAGCCTAACTGAATCTTAAGGAGTCTTTTTAGAGAAAATAGTCCTAGAGAAGGAAGGTCTAACTCTCTCCAATACCGCCAACATCAAGACCCATGAAAAGCCTATCTAACCACCACCACCTTGGAATGACCCTTTTTAAAAGTCTCCACAAACACTAATGAAGGCCTTTGTGAAGCCTCACTACAACAGTGGAGGCATTTTCACTGCTGGAAAGGTAAAAATTAATCCTCCTCACACAATACTATGACAGTCCTAAAAATTTGATCCTCTGCACTGCAATGAGGCTTTTAAAATGGTGCCTTTAACAAAAATCTGATGGCGTGTTTGTATTTGTGTGAGCAAGAAAGAGCGAGAGAGCAGAGTAGTGTGTGCACTCACTTTGGGGTATGGATTTATTCATTTCTAGTCATCACATCACACATCCCTACATAATTGCCCAGAAACAATTTGGTCCATATTTCCTTACTCTTGATATAACCCATCAGCCCATCCTTCCAAAATCATAGGCCCAGCCTCATGTCTCTTACACAGATAGACACATGCATGCAAACTTCCTGATAGGAAGGAAGGAAGGAAGGAAGGAAGGAAGGAAGGGGAAGGAAGGAAGTTTATTCTTTGAATATTACCGGAAGCTTTGCCAACTGAATTAGATCATTTGCTCTCTTCAAGCTGTCACTGTAGTTCATTTTGTAGATATCCAGAGCTTCTTTTAATTCCGTCACATGTTTTGAATTTGGAGTGTTAGTTAAATTATTCAGCATTTCCAAGTACATAGAAATAATCTGTGCAATTAACATTCTTCTGTCACTGGTCTGCCAAGGGGGGAAAAATCAGGAAAATTCATTGGAGACATTTATTTAATAACTTAAATGTGAACAATGCAAATCAAAAGCTTCCAGATTATTTTCTCTGACTAGGCGAGTCCTTTGATCATCACACGGCCATCAATAATATTAGTGTTATCATGTCTTGAAGTAGTTGCTGGGTGAAAAACCAAAGCAACACCTTCTGAAACTAGAATAGTATTTTATGACTTTCTGCAAACATGTTCATGTAATCAGGTAAGTCAAACGGAGAGAGTTCTGCCTTTCAAACTTAGTTTTACTTGTCTCATGAAAAAGAAGACATAAATACTGTTTCTACAATGCTGTCTGAGAATACATGTCCTTGGCTGTAGATTTTATCTGTAACAGTCAATCCATTTGCCATATAGTGACTGACATTTCATCTCTTCAAGGTAGAGTTACACAAAATTTGTCTGCCTTTCAAAAAAAGTTTTCCAAGTTTTTTTGTTGTTGTTGCCTGAGGCAAAGCAACCAGCTATATCTCCTTTTCTCCACTCATAGTAAAGATACATAGGGGCTTTGTAGACTGGCAAAAAGAAGTGTGTTCATGGCTGCATGAAACTCTAGCCTTTAGATGAGAAAAAGGGAAAGTGTGCCATGAAAACGCTTTTTTTGTGTGTTTTAGGGGAGAAGAAGCGCCTTTAAAAAGGTGCTGGTTTTCCCAGCTTCTTTTTTAAAAACTGCGGAACAGCGCAGCTCCATCTAAAGGCTGCGGTGCAGCTGCTAAGCATTAACGAAAAGGCAACTTCATGTCACACTTTCCTGCCAATCTAGAAAGCCCCATAGTTGTTATTTGTCTTCAAGTCAACTCTGACTGAGACCTTATCATAGGATTTTCTTGGCAATATTTGTTCAGAGGAAGTTTGCCTTTGCCACCCAGTGTGACTTGCCCAAGGTCACCCAGTGGGCTTCTATTTCTGAGTGGGGATTCAAACCTTTATCTCCCAGGGTTGTTAGACTTCATCACTCAAACCACTACATTATGCTGGCTCTCAAAGACACATGGTATTCAAGCCCCATAATTTTGTTTGGCAGTTGATTCAAGAAATCCTATATGCTTCTCATGCCATAACACCAAACATTCACTGCATGAGGCAACTGTCTCACTCCAAGTGTATGTTTGGCCCTGAACCTCTTCCCTCTCCACTAAAAAAATAAATGAAGGAAATTACCTGTGACCATAGGTTACTTCTCAGCATATTTGTGAAAACAGCTTCACCTTCAGCAACATCAGACGCATCGGCCTTCTGCAATACAAAATACAAACATTTCAGTCTTAGTAGAAAAAAAAAGTTGTGGCTCAATTTCATTAATTTTTTTCTGACCTTCAGAGGGGACTTTTCTACAAAAACAAGCCTCATATCTTGTATTAATAAAATAAACGAGCATGGATAATTTTGATTTGAATATTAGTTTTAAAGCCTTTGCCAATTTTCCAGATATAATGAAAACGTCAAATTTACCAATCTCTGTTCTTTGCAAATAGGTTCAAGCACCACCCACATTCAATTACAGCCTATTTTAAAAAGCTACAGTAGTGTTTAGTTCCAATGCATCTCTTCCACATACACTTGTGGAATCAGTTTAGAAAATGAAACAGGCACTTGAACACTGTGAATATTCATTCTGGTCAATTAGGCTCTTTTATTTATAATCTCAACCTGCTGCTTTACTCGTCGTAATCACACCCAAGTATAACAGTAGCTACAACACAAGGAAGTTGCCTACAGAAGCTCTTCTCAAGGCAGCGCACAAGCAGTAGCTTTTTTTTTTTTTATCAAAGGAGAGAGCAAGTGTGAAGTCAACTTCTGATTATTGAAAAAGGCTCATCACCAGTTGGGGCTTCTGCCATGTCAACATTCAGCTGCAGTCCAGCATTTCGCACTTAAAAGTCAACATGGCTTTACAAGGTACCTCATTCAATTATCCCTCAGCCATTATAGAAGTGGAGCCTCCTGACCGCAGATCAGCCAGTGGCAAAGCATGTTTTGGCTAACATCCAGAGCCAACTCTTAGTAATGTCCAAAACTACAGTAAGGTGCTATATATATTTGTGGGGAATAATACTATTGCATTATCAAGCTCAGCATATGACAGCAGTGATGGCTTCTGGCTTCTATGTCTGTGGGAGTAGTAAAACTGCTCTGAGTTTTAGCATGAACTTTAACTAACCAAGGTGCTAGATCATACCCCCCCCCCCCCCCAATAGGTCCAGGATCTTTGATAGCCCTTTGAAAGTCTGTACTGAAACCTAGATCAAATTTACACATTCACATATACACAGCAGCCACCAGTGCATGAAAGACTAGTGCCAATTCTACAATTATGATTCAGACACAAAGACAATATTTCCTTGGCACCTTTTACTCAAAACAAATTTTAAAAAATGAAGAATTATTTGACTCGTCACGATGAAAGGACTCTGTTCATTAACAGAGAACAGTGATATAAAAAAATTAAACTGTTTAGATCTTGAGCTAGATGTGGAAAGAGTGTAAGAGAATGCATCAGAACAACCAAGCGACCAGCTCTGTTCATATGCCTCCAGCCAGTCAGTCACCTCAGTACAAGAATCATAAAAGAAAGCATGCATAGATTTGCAATGTTTGTTTTCAGTCCTGTAAGGTGTGTGGAAACAAACAATGTTATATTTCTAGCCCATAGAGATTACTAAATCGTCTTAAAAAATGGGAGGAAATTTCAAAAGTCAAAGTAAGTGCTGTACAATCCAGTCCAAATTTACCAAACTGCATAAAAAAGAATAATTTTGAACTACATGTCTGTGTCCATAACACATTAGATCATCTATCCAGCATTAGCAAGCTAGCCTTAAGATTTCCAAATGAAGAAATTAAGAAACTAATCTGAACTTGTACTTACAAAGTCTGTCTCCAACTGTCTAATCGATTTTTGGATATTTTCAAAAGTTGATCTGGTGAGAACATGTCCAAGCCAACAACTAACAGCCAAGAGGATGAAAGGACAAATCTTCCAGGCCATTTCTCTCCACACAAGTAAAAATGCCCTTTTACTATAGATTCGGATATTGGACCAACATAAATGTTCTAACTTGATCGTCTGTCGTAACCTGCAACTGTGATCCTAGCTTCTCTAGGGTGGTGGTATTTATACCCGGTCACCCAAAAATTTTCACGAATCACAAATACACAGTTTTCACACATTCCTTGAGATGGTGTTAGATAAGAGATTTTATTAATAGGTTTGGTTTGTGGGAACTCTGCATCTAAAGTTTCCTTTAAGTGGCTGGGTTCTCCACATGATGAATGCAGTGCTACGTGTCCAACTTCCAACTCCAAGATATGGGGGGGGGGGGGATTCCACACCTACCCCACCCCATTTTCAAGGAAATCTTTAGTACAGTGGTGTGAAACTGCTTTTGAACATTTTGGTGGAAGAGCAAGAAACAAGACAGGAAATATAGGTTTGAGGTACAATCTTGCCAAGCACATGTGCTAGTGATTCAGATATGTTCTGCAAACCATCCGAAAGCAAAGAAGCCACTGTGTGTGGTTACTGGGTCAGTTTGACAGACATGACAGTCATGTTGTCTTTGAAATTAAAACAGTGCTCTTTAACATTAAGACAAAGAGACCCAACAAAGTAATGCTATTATTTTTTCATATATAATCAGTTTTTTAAAAAATTTAATTTTTTAATTTAATAATAATAATAATAATAATAATAATAATAATATTTATTTGTATGCCCCGCCTTTCCTTTAAATCAAGGCAGGATTACAGCAATTATAATAGACACAATACAATCAACAAGGTAATAAAAATTTAATGTCTCCATACAACTTACATAGTGGCTACTGAACTGATAACACTAGGAATTAAAGGACTAAATACAACATTAGTCTCAGTGCAATTTAATTGTGACTAGCACGTTCCATTCATTTCAATAGGTTTAATAGCATATGATTTAGCTCAGGTATTGCAATCGTGTGGCCCTCCAGATATTGTTGGACTATTGGTCCCAGCTATGCTGGCTAAACAGCATAGCTATTGGTAAAGAATGCAGGGAATTTCAGTCCAATAACATGTGAACAATCACAGGATTTTCACCCTGGTTTAATCTGGTTTTAATTTGTCTTCCTTTGACTTCTTGGATAATACTTTTAGCTTTCTGAAATAAAGTTTGTTTGTTTTTAATAATATGTTGTCCTACACTGTTCATGATATTTTGAATACCTATGAATAGATCTTGGATTAATTAATCACCTATGTACTCAACTATAAGTCAACCTCGTGTATAGTCAAGGGCAGGTTTTAGAGCCCAAATTATGGATTTTGATATGACCTGTGGATAGGTCGAGGGGAAAACTTAGGGGCATGTAACAAAGGATCCAAAGGATGAAGCAAAGGAAAACAATGCCAAAGAACTTGCATAATTCTAGCAGGCTTAACTATTTGTGTTCATACAAATACTAAAGACTGGATGGATGAGAGACTAGAGGAAGGTCAGTGCTTCCAAGACAGATTGCCTTGCATATGGGGATGGTTCCTTTTTTTATAAGAGTTAAAGTATGATAACTACATTGACCTGTAGATAAGTCGACTCAGGTTTTGGGGTCAATTTTTTTATCTAACTTTCTAGACTTATGTATAAGTACATACAAGTAGTTAATTAATAGCCCTAATTTAGCCCAAGGTCACTAGTGAAATACTATTCTCCACAATATCTTATGGGACCAGCACTGGATCAAATACAAGGTGTCTTGAAGTGTACCGTGCATACACACACAAAGAAAGAAAGAGAGAGAGAGAGACAGAGACAGAGACAGAGACAGAGACAGAGAGATATTCAAACCGTGGATGGTGAATCCATGAATAAGGATGTATTCTCCATCACCACGTATGGATGTGAGATGTGGACAGTGAAGAAAGCAACCGATAAAGATGTGGCCATTTTTCTCTCCAGTCATGGTACAGCAAGTATCTGTTTTGGGGGCTTACCTCCTGCTCCTGGGGTGTCATCTAGGTGCTAGGCCTGCAAACAGGTGCAATGGAAGATGATAAACAATATGTCTCCAGATTTATCCTTATTAAATGAATAAGTAAAGGTGTGCTTTCTAAAGGCCACTTGTCCCTCCTCTTAATTTCCACTGGATCTTTTCTGGGAGGGGATGTATTTTGCACTAGTAGGTTCTGATAATCGGGGCCACATAATCGGGGCATCTCATTGTGACCTCAGAAGTGGAGCAACTTGCACCAGAGGTGGTGGTACTGGGTGGCACAGTAGATTGAGTGTGTAAATAGTTGCCCTGCACCATTCCAGAATACTCTGGATTTTCCTGAAAAATCTGGAGCAAAAGGAAAGTATTCCAGTTTAAGGGCAGGAAGGTCAGGATTCAGTGCAGAACTGGCCTCATGTCATGAAGTCAGTCCACAGTCAAATTGGGTCTTTGGCCCTGTATCATGTGGAAGGGTCACCGTGAGGATGGGGGAAATGGTTCATTTGGCCCATATCGTTTGAACTTTTCCCCTGTATAACTTAACACTTGTAGCTACAATTACTAAGCAAGGTTTTTTTTCTATCTTTTCTTTCTTTTCTTCTTTCTTTCTCTTTTTCTTTCTTTTTTCATTAGCAAAGGGAATTGTAAAGTTAGACTCATCATCTATGACTAGGTGAGAAACCCTCAACCATCCAACCACTTGTGACAGTTTATTTGAAACCAAGCCTACTGATTATCATTTTCTTATAAGGAATTTCCAACCTACCTTTGGACATTTACCTCAGACCATATGCAACTTTTCTGAGGTTTTTGGTGCTTTGTGATTGAAATAGAGAGAGAGAGAGATCTGTGTATAAACACACATCTATGCACACACTCCCATAAGAGTTTTTGAGAGTATATGTCAAAATTCTTTCACATTTTGAAACCTGGTATTCCTTTTTAACTACTGAAATAAAGAATTCAAATACTGTATATAGCCATGTTAGTCAGTAGAATCAGTATGTAGAGAGATCTTGTTAGTCTCAAAGGTGCTACAACCTATCTCTACATGTGCGTACTGAAATAATAACAGTGGTGTTTACTATCTTCCAGCTATGTATTGCAGTCCTTGGAAAGATCTCTCATTAGTTTAAATCTGAGGATTTTAATGTCACATGTAATCTTTATTAATATCTGGGTCTCTGCATTTAATATTTCTCAGGTTCCTCCTGGCTTATTTCCCTTACATCCAGATTTTGAAACCTGGTGTGCTTTTTTTTAACTACTGCAATAATGGTAATGATGTCTAACATCCTCTATCTATATATTGCAGTCCCTGGAAAGATCTCTTGTTAGGAATTTCCTATAGGGCTCATCCAAACTGATTTAAGGGCAAACCACACTGATTTAAAAAATCAAAAAGTCCCCAATTTTGTTCTTTTTTATTTTATTTTAGAGGTCCGTATTCCGTACACATTCTGTTTATCCTATAATATTTTCTGTCAGCTCCCAGTACAACCAGAGACTTTTTATACCAACTCCCCAGGTCATTTTATTTAGCCAAGTATAAAATTGCAAAGAACACAAACAAAATCTGGGAATTTTCAATCAATCTGAATGCACTCTAAAAAGACCAGAAAGTTCCTAAATTTATTCCTCTTCTTATCAATTTTATTTTGGGGATCTATACACATTTTGTTTATCCCATAATATTTTCTGTCAGCTCCCAGAAAAATCAGAGACTATACCAGTTCCTCAGGTCAGTTTATTTTGTAAAATAATGTAACACTATGCATACAGGGTCTGTATAAGACTGTTATGAGAGCTAGTGTGCTGGTGCAGTAGTTTAAGCACTGGGCTAAAACTCTGGAGACCAGGGTTCAAATCCCTGCTCAGCCATAGAAACCCACTGGGTGAACTTGGGCAAGTCACATTCTCTCACACTCAGAGGCAAGCCACCTCTAAATAAATCTTGCCAAGAAAACTCCATGATAGGTTCACCTAAGAGTTGCCATTAATCAGAAATGACTTGAAGGCGCAGAAGAATAACAGCAATAAAACTGGAAAGAACAGAAATAAAATCTGGGACCTTTCAATCAATCTGATAGTTTGGTATTTTTGTGATTTAAATTAAAGTTTAAATTTTAAAAATAATAATTCCCTTCACATAATCAGTTTAGCCTGAGTCCAAGCAGTTGGATGAACACGCACCAATGGTCACTTCCAGGATTTATTTATTTATTTGCATTTTGGCAGACTATATAGGGCCCAGTGTCTCAGAGACAGAAATTTGCCCCCTGGGCCTGTTAGTTACCCATCTGTTTGATGCCCACAATAAATCACTATAAACTTGTCTAGAAATGGCATTTCAGCATCACCCCCAGCACTTTGTGGCTTGAAGTGAACAGCAAACAGTGCACCCCCTAAAAGTCTACCAACATCAAGCCAGTCAAATTATTTTGTCACTTGACACAGAAAAATTCTCACAAGTGTCTTTCCCTTTTTTAAAATACTCAAGTCAGTTTCCAGAGGTGACCACCTCATGTTCCTTTAAGGCACGTCTACTTATAAATGTCTGCTGGTAAAAACTTATTGCATCCTTGATATTCATTCATATATATATATATATATGTATGTATGTATATGAGTGTGTGTGTGTGTGTGTGTGTGTGTGTGTAATTTTGAATTTTTGTACCTTCATAATAGCTTTTTGGTCAGAATAGAGCATGCATGAAGTACACAAAGCCTGCCATGGACACAAATACACATGTAGTTCTTTTTCTGAGAGGGTTTTTCTCAAGTTTCCTGAATCCAATCCAGACTGAGATGGTTTATTTCATAGTATTTTTAATGGCAAGTTGAGCTATTTCCTCTGAAAGTAGCTCAACTTCAGACTAGGCTAATAAGTTGCTATTGTATTCCTCTCATTTGGGTCACCATTTTGAAAAATCTATTATACCAAATTATATCAAAAGCTTTTTAAAAAAAAAAAAAGTGGAAAGAATTACCAATTTTCCACGCTGGGATTTCTGATTTGCAATGTTTTCCTTGTCGTTAGTGGGATTTTCAACCAGTTTCTAAATATGTCATTCGCTAGCTTATGGTTTGTTATAAGTATCTTCCATATTATTTGGAAACAGTTGCTACTCATTCCCTAGAAGGTGAAGCACAAGGAGCAATGCTTTCGTGATAAGTCGCAAGTTATTGAGAGAGAGAGATTTGGTTGTGGGCTTACGGTTAAATGACACATACACACCTTTATTTCAGGGGCAAAGCAAATGAGGAAATAACTCATACCAAAAGAATCTTTGTTAAGCATGGTAAGATGTCACTTTGGTATTGTGAGTCCGTGTTTACCAAAAACGGAAAGGGGAAAAGAGAAAACTCCGAGTGTTCACTTAGCTTTTCTTCCATACTCAGCAATGGAAACCCCATGTACACACTTCCTCTGTTGCATTTCATTCTGTCTATAGTATGATGTCTGAAACATTTAGTCATCGCTCAGAAACACAGTGTACATCATTACGGGCTGAGCATATTTTCTATTACCTTCATGGCCACTGAATGGAAAACTAGCAATTTGTTCTTGTGTGCCTTCAAGTCAGAAATGACTTAGCGTGACTAGAAAGTAACCCTATCACAGGGGTTTATTCGCAGAATTTGTTTAGAGTGGGTTTGCCCTTGCCTTCCTCTGAGGTTGAGAAAGTGCGACTTGACTAAGGTCACCCAGTGGGTTCCCATGGCCAAGCACAGATTTGTACCTTGGTCTCCACAGTCCTGGTCCAATGCTCAAATGGACTACAGCATACTGGCTCTCAATCGTGCCATCCCATTCAAGGCTATGAGCAATCCCCAAAGCTGGCACACTCAAGGCAATGGAGAGCACTATTTCATTCAGAGAATTAAAGCAAAAACTGTATGTTTAGCACATTGCTGTAGCAGTGCTCCCCCAAGCGGTGAAAGACATCTAGCCAAGATCCTACAGCATACATGCATAGTGTAAATCTACATGCTTATATTTCCAGAATCCCATTGAATCAAGTGGTACAGGGGAACACAGAAAGTAATGATGAGTAGTTACACACCATCCAAGAATATACACTCACATATAAAATGATCACACTTGTGGAACTTCAATTGCACAACTTTGAACTGAATGGAACCTCAATTGCACAACTTTGAACATTATGTCATGGCCAAAAAATTACAGTCACATATACAAGAGAACGTATGTGTGCATAAAACAACAACATCTGTTTGTCACAGCATGGTATTTTCCTCACTTAGTAAAGACTCAGTGTGATACAGTGGTTTCAGCATTGGAATATGACTCTGGAGACCAGGGTTCAAATCCCCACTCAGCTAGAAATATCCACTGGGTGATCTTGGACAAGTCATACTTTCTCACCCTCAGAGGAAGGCAAAGGCAAACCCCCTCTGAACAAATCGTGCCAAGAAAATCCCATGATAGAGTCACTATAAGTCAAAAACATCTGGAAGGCCCATGGCAACAACAACAACATATCTTCTATTTTATGTATTTTGCTTTGTAATTGATCACTGATAAACATGGCTTCATTTGCAACTGTTAAGACATACATGTTTCAATATATAATCATTGTCAGGAAAGGGTGTATGCTCTATTTTTGTTTTTAACTTTTGTATGTTTGTGTGATTTTATACTGTTTTCACATGTAATTTTAATTGTTTTTAAATGTTTATTGTAAAGTTTTTAAACCATTTCATCTGTGAGCTGCCTTGTGTTCCTTTCTTGAAGAAAGTGACATATAAACTAAATAACTAAATAAATCATCTTTCAAGAAATAAATGTGTTAATAGTTTATTGTAGTTGTTATTGTTGTGTGCCTCCAAGTCATGTTTGATTTATGACAGCCCTAGAGCAAACCTATCATAGAGTTTCCTTGGCAGCTTTCTTCAGAGGGGGTTTGCCATTGCCATCCTCTCTGGCTGACAGTGTGTGACTTGCCCATAGGGTCTTCTTGTCTACTGTGGCTCTAAGAGTTTCCTATCTATCTATCTATCTTCCCTAGTGTTTGCTAAATATAAGAGACAGAGTTTCCCCTAGAAGTGAATGCAATTTGCCTCTTATTTACTTTCTTCCCACTTAAAGACAAAGAAACAGAGGAGGAATTTCACCAAATTTTGTGAAAAGAAATTCACCAACACCATTAGGATTAGCATTGGCAGTAGCAGAGCTTCATTTTTGCTGTGCTGGGGAATGGATTGGTTTACTACTGCCACTATAAGTAACAACAGCAGCAACAATGCTGGCAGCCTAGGCATCATTGTGTATCCTGTACAATGCCCATCATCTAAGATCATTGCAACTTCAATGTTGGGTGGAGTATGTTTATGTGTATGTGCTTTCAAATCACCTGTCAACTTATGGCTACACCATGAATTTCATAGGGTTTTCATAGGCAAGGAATATTCAGAGGCGGTTTTGTCAGTACTTCCCACTGAAATATAGCCTACAACACCTGGTCTTTGTTGGCAGTCTCCCATCCAAGTGCTAACCAAAGCTGACGCAGCTTCACTTCCAAGATCAGACTGGATCTGGTGTTTTTAGGATACTTAGGCTGTGGTAGAGGGTGATCACCACATTATTAAAAATGTGTAAAATATTCAAATAAATTATGCAAATTTTCTTTTTGGGATGGGACAGAAGGTTGGAGCTGGAGGGAACTGAAAAAGAAAGAGAAATTTTCCCCAAACATATCTTCTGAGAAATGTGGTCTCACCTCTAGTCTCACCAGGTGCTGCTTTTGTGGCATAATTTGTTGGTAATATAACTTTAAAGGTAAAGGTAGTCCCTTGACATGAATGTCTAGTTGTAACCAAATGTAGGGGGTGGTGTTCATCTCCATAACTAAGCCAAAGAGCCAGCAGTTGTCCAAAAACAACTCAGGTGGCTATGTGGCAAGCATGACTGCACTGAACGCTTACTTTCCCACTGAAGTGGTACCTATTTTTCTACTTGCATTTGTATGCTTACAAACAGCTAGGCTGGCAGAAGCTGGGACTAGTGATGGGAGCTCAAACTGCCTTCAGATCTTACAGTCATCAGAATTATCATCTTAACCATTAAGCCAACACATCCCATACCTAATATAACTTTGAGAAGGCAAAATACCCTGCTTCCTCTGATTTTCAAATCTCTCTGAGCAAGTTTCTTTCCTTCTTTGGCGCCCTTTTAGCCCTGCTAAAATAAAACTTATTCCTGGTACCTCCACCTTATATCAGGATAAGTTTTCCAGGAGCTAGACAGTAGTATGCCTGCCCCCTGGACCTATATATAAATGCAAATATTATATGCAATATCACAGCCCTAGCCTCTGTTCTCAATGAAAACTCAGCAGCCAAAAATGAAAGTTTGCAAATCTGTTCAGTACAGAAACAATTGGAGCAGTTTAAGCCACCAATGGAAACTAACATGCAGAGAAATGTGTGAAAATCTACTACACAATGAAGCAAAATCTTTGTAACTGTGATGTCTGCTGTTGCAAGAAGGCAAATTCACAAGCTGATAAAACTCCAAGTTATCAGAGACAAGATTTATTCCTTCACTAAGGGGCTCGACAGACCAGCATTATATGCCAACTTGGGAGCGGCATGGGGGGGCATGGTGTATGCATGCTGGCCACCCCAACTCCCATGACACCCCCATGCCACCCACCTGACCAGATGTCGGGTGGCATCACGTCGCATCTTCAGCGCAGAGTTTACATGCACTGCACTGAATAAGAGGGGAAAAGCCACCGCCACCACCAGAGCTAGGGCACCCTTTCTACAGCCCTGATCTGGCAAGGAAAGGGGCAGCACAGAGCCACCCTTAGGGGCAGTTGATTTAGCCCCAAACTCCAGTCAAGCATTGTAGAAAAGGTCTGACAAACACAGGAGCTTCTGTCCACTGAATACTATACATCTGGAGACAAAGCAATTTTCCTTTAAAGGGAGATTATATCACATCTCCGTTCATAAAACAAACAATATACAATCAGCCCTCCATATCCATAGATTTTTTTTATCCATGGATTCAAACATCCATGGTTTGAAAATATTATATATATATATATATATATTCCAAAAAGCAACCTTGATTTTTCCCTTTTATATAAGAGAGACCACTTTACTATGGTGTTGTATTTAATGGAACACGAGCATCCACATATTTTGGTATTCACAGGAGGTCCAGGAACCAAAACCCAGTAAGGGCCCACTGTAAATAAATAAATAAATAAATAAATGCTTTATTTTTACCCCACCTCTCTGTTGAAGACATATCATAGAACACTTGAAAATACAGTATTTCTCCTACATATCACTATCAATAGACAAAATTTTAAAATCTTACCAAAATTTACAACTGTTATCATGGAGCCAGAGGTCACCAGTACTTGATCCAACATCGATAGTCCTTACCACCATCCTTCTTCAATGAACATATTTTTCTGATATAGCATAGATCTGTCTCGAAATTTTGCATATTGCTGGAGGTGCATATGTCTCATATTGATCATGCTGCTTACTGGGCTTTCCTATATCACTTAACGAAGTACCAAGAAACCGCAGTTTGAGTATTTGGTTTATCTTTCCTTAAACCTATGTAATCAATATGTTCAAGTGCTTGCCTTTGTAGTCTTAGCTGACACCTATTACATTGATATACCCAGCCTTCTGAAGTCCTCATTTGATATAAACATGATTGCTAACATTTTTATGTAACACAATAAGATATCTATATCTTGGGACACAATAAGCTAGCAGTTTCTGAAAGTTTACTTATTAACATCTTTCCCATTAGCATTTGTACAGGCAAATATGGCATCACTGTAACTGGTATATTCCAGTGATGCCAAATGCAAGTCCACATGTGCCTCTCTTGCCTTCTTTATAAGATTGCTTATTCTTCTATTCCATTAAACTGTATATACCCTGAATTACTAGAACATTGTCAGACCTGCAATCTGTGAAAAAATTTGAAACTCTTGAATAATAAAGAGCACATTATCACTCACAATTGTCCTTGGTATTCCATGCTGTGCAAACACAGATTTAAGTCTATCAGTCACGGTTCGTACAGTCTTGTCAGGTAAACTTGATATTTTTGGATACTTTGAAAAGTAATCAACCATTAGAAACTTGGAAGTGGTTGGTTCATTGCTCATGAATTGTCAATGACATTTCATGGAAACTTAAGTTACAAATGGAAGAGGGTTCACCTTTCACCCCCAGTCTGGCTGTTCCTTCCCTCTTCAGGGCTGAAGAGGACAGAGAGAGAGGACAGGTGTACCCCTCAACCAACCAGTGAATACATTTAAGATGTGCATATGATATTCTAATTTAACGGTATAATTTTAATTTTGCTAGTCGTTTATGTCACAACTATTGCCATTACATTCAGTGACATACTGGAATTACAATTATGGGTAACAAAAAAAATTCTAAAGATTCTGTATGGTGGCGGTTTGGGAGGAGCGCAACGGGGGGGGGTGACACCATGTGTTACTGCACCAGGTGACACCAACCCTAATGATGCCACTGGTTGTAATGCAAAACATATGGAATCTCAGAAGGGCCCTTGTCTAGATTACAATTCCCAGTCAATATAGCTATTGTAATGCATAATTGGGGGGGGGGGGGTGGGGGAGGAGAGAAAGTTTTCAAGCTTTGGGTAAAACTAGCAGATGAAGCCTGCAGTTCTTTTGCACTCTGATGCTGATTACTGCTGCTGGGGAAAACACAAAAGAGTGAAGGATTAAACACAACACCTGCCCCAATACAGCTTCTCTAGTTAAAATAACAACTGCATGAACCTGCTCTGTAACAAGAGAGGCAGGGCCTGTTGAGATTCCTCTTAAGGAACTTCTCATCAGCTGTGAACACAGGATGCCTGCTGAAAATTATAAACTAGTGTACAAGCACTGTACAAAGTTGCCATCTAGTGGAACAGAAAACAATACATGGTTCTATAATCTATTCTCACTGTAGTGAGAGCTTTTATACAAAAATCAAAGTGTAATATACAAAATATTATACACACACAACGTTCAGTGTGCAATATACAAAATTTAGTAGATAAAGTGAGAAATTCAATGTCCTCTGCTTAACAAAGGGGACTGTGAGTTCACAAGGATTGGGACATATTGAACTGTAAAGAAAGTATCTTTTTTGTGTTGCAGATGGATGTTAAATTCCCGGGACTTTGAGAATCTTCCAGCAACCACATGGCCAGAAGGACATGCAATCCAAATTTCAAGAATGATACCTGATATGGCAAAAAAATTCTCAACAACTTGTTGCTAATAGGGAAAAAAACTGCAGATTGCCAAAAACAGATAGTAAGAACAGCAGATTATGAAACATACCACAAAATGAAATTTACCTGTTTCTTTTCAATTATGGTAACAGAACAATTAAGAGAAACCATGTACCAGTACTGAATTGGAATAAGATAACGCACGAGGTATTCCTTTCTTCCTGCAAGCTCTTAAAAACTTAAATAAAATTGAAAACCTATTTCTCAAAAATGCACTCTTCCCACTAAGGAAACTGTACACACAGTTTCCTGGCACCGCTGATTTCTCAGAGAAAACCTAAGGCATAAAACCCTTAAACAGGAGGTCTCTAAACTGAGATACAGTAACTAGACATCTAACAGGAAAGATTGGTACTACCCATATGATAAACATGTAACCACTATCAATAATACAAATATTCACTTAACAATATCTTCTATTATTCCATGCATGAAAAGGGTAATATAATAACTCAAAATGAATTACTGTATAAGGCATAACATAAGCTTGATTATATCATCGAAGAAACAATCACAAGCAATCAATAAAATACAATAAATTTAAATACAAAATACTGTATAAGCACAATCAAATAAGATATGATGTCCTTATGGAAATCCTAAAACTTGGAAAAGAATATTTCTTTCCCGTTTCAGTTATTTTTCATTCATTTTTATTATTGCTCAGACTAAATATTCCAATTTTCAGACTGGGAAGATACAAGTTGTACTGGCTACTTGTGAGCCGGTGTGGTGTAGTGGTCTGAGTGATAGAGGCCAGTGTTAAATTCACTGGGTGATCTTGGTCACATCACACTCTCTCAGCCTCAAAGGAAGTTAGTCCTCTAAACTAACCTTGCTAAGAAAACCCTTAACGTCACCATAATTTGGAAACCATTTGAGGGTACACTACCACAACAACTGGCTACTTCATTTTCATGCATACAATAGGGAACTGACTGGAGAACAAATGAAAATAGACATCCCAGAATCATAACAGAAGATTTGTAACATTTTATACTTGCTCAGTAACAAGGAAATAATACAATAAGCTACCAGAACTCTTACCTCATTTGAACAACAGGTCATAAATTATTACAGTGGAATCAAGGATATTATATTAATGGTGTATAAATGTTGATAGCAGCTACTGCCTATTCCACAGAGGACCTAAAAGAGATATGAGGGGCAGGACATAGGCCATCCTATTTTAGAAAAGGACTGGAATTCAGTTTTGCAGATCAGGTCTGATACCAGACAAACTGTTTCAGTGATAATATGGGAAAATGTCATTAAAATAGCTAATAAATGCTACTTAACGCCAATGAAATTGGCACATATTGCAAAACTCCCACTCAGAGTCATGTTGGAGAGGATGTGCAAATCTTATTGCCTATTCCATCCATACTAGGAATATCCATTTGTTTATCCATTTTCGGAAAGGGTCCAAACAGAAATTAGTGAGATTACCAACCACCTGTTGGTCTGGCATTGTTCAATGTATTTATTTGTAGTAAGTCTAATATCTTGCATCAAGAAATTATTATATTTCTGTTTATAGCAGTTCAGCAAGAAATTGCTAAAAAGTGAAAGAGTGTTCCAGTTTAGTACAAAGAGTTGGTTTAGAAGAGTTTGGGATGTAGTACTACAGGAGTCATTGATCCAGCAACTAAAACAAGCTTGCGATCATACAAAGAGAGGCCTTTTGAATTTTATTATATGAGGAAGACAGTTCATAGAATTCAGTTCTGTTTGAATATTCCCTGTATGCACATCTAGACAAAGAACTTATAAATGACCTAAATCATCTAATCAACTTCAGATAAATGATAATGTCATTGAAAGACCCTCTAGAATTGTATTTGGACATTTGGAGTAATGATTGCCATTTCTGGTTATAGATGCGTTTTTTCAAATTACTTATAATTTGATTGTGTTCTAATTACAATTTGTTTACTGTGTTTTAATACTCTAACTTATCAATAAATTCTGTTTGTGCACCTGTTTAAATACCAGTGTTGGGAAAGAGGTGGGATAAAATCAACAAACAAAGCAAAGAAAGGCTCTGCCAACAGTAAGTGAACAAACCATGGCCATTCTACAGTAAGTACTGAGTGTGAAACACCTATGGAAGCTTTTAGATGGAAGCTTTCTGACACTACCAGTCAAATAAATTATGCTTCCCCCCCCCCCCAACACACACACACACACTATTTTCTCTTTTTTTCCCCCTTTCTCCTCTCCTTTTTTTCCCTTTTCCTCTCTACATCTCTTCTTTTTTTGGGGGGGGGGGAGAAAAAAGATAGAACAAACCAAGAAAAGGCAGAGAGCCACAAATGGTAAGCAACAATGTTGACGCCGTCACATTCACCACCAGTAAAATAGGGCAGAATAATTATTTAACAAAACTCTCATCTGGAAGTACTCATGTTCTTCCAAATTTTACTTTTTAATTTGTTCTTGATAACTGCCCTCAGATCACCCCCAACTCATGGTGACCCTGTGGATGAGGCTCTCCAAGCCTCCCCCCCCCCCATCCTCCACTTCTTTGCTTAGGTCCTGTAAATTCATACCCATCACCTCCTTAATAGACTCTACCCTTCTAGCTTGCGGTCTTCCTCTCTTTCCACTTCCCTCCACCTTTCCTAGCATTACTGTGTTTTTCAATGAGTCGTGTCTCTCATGACGTGGCCAAAGTATGACAGCGGAAGGAAAAACTGGGAGGTGATTCCCCTAAACTAAAACAGGCAAGTGAGTAAAAAAAAAGTTTAGGGGGAATGAAAATGGAAAACACCAAAGTTTCATTAAAACAATATGTTGCACTAGAATGCTAAAAAATTTTAAAAAGAAATTACAGAGCACAGAATATATGCTGTCCTGAACACAAAAAGGCTTGTTCTGGCCTGTGAGCCACGCCCAAACATGCACAAGGCTAGTTTTACCAGTCAGCACTGGGCTAGGGAACTGCAAATCCCTTAAGGAAATATCAAACACACAAATAACAATTCCTCTGTGCCTTTCAGCATGGAATTAAAAGAGAAAACACAATGTATCCATACAGTTGAAAAGTGCATAACAGAGGCCAAATTAAAAGGGATAACACAGTATGCCCATTACAGTAAAAAATAGAAAACAGAGACCAAACGCATTTCGACTAGAGCATCTTCGTCAGTGGTCATGAACAACTGTGAAAATAAAGTAGATATGGGTCACATACAACAACATATAAGTAATGAGGAAGACCATATAGATAAAAACATATAATACATGAATACCTAATATAGCCGCCTTGTAAGGTATATCATATGGTATGTGGGAGCATCCTGTTACTGTAGGTAAGTGGTTGGTCCACAAATACCTTATATCATGCCTGAAAAAGTATGTATGCAGGCACCTACGAGATATATATTCTAATAATCAAAAAGCTTTTTTATAAACACCCTCCAAATTGTATCCTTACTTACCTAGGACTAGGATGTCCCATATGTAATTGCAAGCCCTAATGGAGTTTAGCTAGGAGGAATTCTATATCCCTTCCCAATCACAAAAACTGATACATCTGTTGAACCCCACCTGAGACCATTCTACAGCCAAAAAGATCCTGTAGGTAATAATAACCCCTTTCATTATGTTGATCTAGATATGCCAGTACAATCAACCAAACAAATAACATTCATGATGACAAGCACTAGCATAAGTAAAAAAGAAATAACCATATAGTTACAGAATTTCAGACCAATTATAGTTCTCATTCAATCCATGTGGTTTCTGTGTTTATAGTGAAAATCCAAAACAGTTCTCTTTGCCGGAGTCTCCTCTCCAGATATGTCCCAAAGTATGACAGCCTCAGTTTGATCATCCTGGCTTCCAGGGACATTTAAGGCTTGATCTATTCAAGGACCCATTTGTTTGTCTTTCTGACTGTCCACAGTATCCTTTGCATTCTTCTCTCAAATGAATTGATTTTCTTCTTATTGGCTTTCTTCACTGTCTAGTTCTCACATCCATAGATGGTGATGGGGAATAAAATGGTTTGCATCATTCTAACTTTGGTGTTCGGTCATATATCTTTTACATACACACCTTTTATTTCCACACAAAATCTCAGGCCCATCTCCCTCACTCACTCATTTTCTGTCTCTCAACATTTCATAGGGTTATAGCCCCCTTGTGGCACTGCTTTAAGCTACAAACCAGCTGCATTTTTAGACTAGCTAATACCAGTTCAAGACATGCTCATATAAAATTTTTCTTCTGTTCCTGTGCTTCATTTTCATGAAACCCAAAATCTACAGCATGATTCATGGAAAACCCAAAAAGAATGGGATTTAAATTAGATGCTTAGTAGCAATGTGGTGTGGAAAACAGAATAATTGTCTTGATTTGGAGAGAAGGGCTGAAAGACCTACCATTGAATGTTCTTGGGCCAGTCACTATCAGTCAGTATATTATTTATGCCAGAAGGCAGCTGAGAAGACAATCCTTTATTGGCTGCTCTGGATGTCATAGAGACACAGTGTGGTGCCAATATGGTCAGACAAATAAAGATACAGGCCAAGATTCAGTTTTATGGAACGGAAAGACCTCTAGACCTGTACATTCAGAGATATATCTATCTTAGTCTGGAATATCAGTATGAAAAGGAATCTTGTAGCACCTTTGAGATTGATTGAAAGAAATTGTAGCCTAAATTTTCATAGACTTTGGGATAGCACAACCCTGCACAATATACCTGTATCCTGGTGGCATGGAGGCATGGCGTATGGATGATGCACACCCAGCCATTACTTCAAAGCTAGGTGTCATGCCACCGTACTGCCCACACAGAGGGCAACTTTTCGGCACTCTGGCAGCATGGCATTTAGAAGCTGCACACTGCAGGAGTTCTGAAAAGCCGCTACAGTGGCAGAGAAGGCGGTTTTTTTCCAGCCCAAAAAGGAGCAACATTTAACTGCTTCTTTTTGGGCTGGAAAAATGCTAGATTGGGGCCATGGCATGTGGTTGCCATGGCACAGCTCCAGGGATCAAAGAAGCAGTGTCAAGCCACCCCTTTAGGGCCATCTGCTTTGTCCCTTTGTCTACTACCTCAGATACATCTCAGTTAGTCTAAAAGGTGCTAAAAGATTCCTTTGTTTTATGCTGTAATGTCATTCTGGGAGCATTCAGCAGCTGTTCTGGTAACCATGACAGTTTTTTGGGGGGACACTGGTGAGGGAAGAGCTATTGCCTGCATACAGATCAGCCTCTAAGATGGCTTGTTTTGCTGAGGGCAGATAGGAAATTGCTTCCACAAGTAGGCACTGGTTACCTTCTTATGCATTCATGTATAAAGTACTGTACAAGTTCTTGTGCAGCCTGAAGTTATGCCAGCAAAATTCTGTTCTTCATGTCATATAATCACCTATTATGTTTATCACTTCCAAATTCTAGCTGACAAAAGTTAATATATGTCCTGCTTTTGATACAGATGTGAAAAGCCATGACATTCCCAGCAGTGAATAGGCCCCAGATAACTGCCATCTCATCAGCTCATTTCCTAAGTACATTGTCCAGTGAATGTGGACACTATGTACCTCACAAAAAGGCACATAGTGTGTAGTACTGTAGAATCACATGGTGTTGTAAAGATGGGACTTCAAAACTACAATACTGTACTAATTTATCTGAGAGTAAAACGGTGGGATTTATTCCTGAATGATTTATTCCTAGGATCACTCTGTCAGTATACTGTACTATATTGTTGTCAAATTATAGGCGTATCTAATTCCCCGTGCTTCTGTGAACTTCTGCCAGATTTCTGCTGTTCTAAGCAGTCATTCTTATTTTAGTCAATTGAGCTTCACAAATTTATATCATGCAGAACTGGGACGTTGTTGTTATTGTTATAGCTAGGAAGGGAAATCAATTTCCCTTCTTGTCAAAACATGCTGTTCAATCAATGTCATTTCATCAGGAAGAGCAGTCCTTGTAATTACACCGTTTAGGTTACTTCTTTTCTGAGCAGGATAAAAGCTTCCACTGATTTTATGCAGAAGCACAGCACAGATGTGACAAGATGATTTGACAGTTTGGCACTGATGATGGATGGGTCATTATTTCAGCTTGTTCATCTTTTCATTGTAAATAAACAGGAAAAGATAGGTTTTTCTTATGCTTGTATGATTGACAGAGCCACATGTTTTAAAAAGGACATAGGAGCAAAACCATGCATTGAAAGTCATGCCCTGAAGTGAAGTGAAGTGTGTGTATGTGTGAGTGTATCTTTGACCTTTCCATATCCTAGCAGACAAGAAGATATACATCCTTGATGGAAAATCTCCCTACATTATTTGTATTTTTTTACAAATTCACATTAATATTAATTTTTAATATTTCGGTCCTTTACAATAATTCTGATCTTATGATGGCTTTTTAAAATGCAATCTGCTAAGATTTTTCCATAATCTCATTTCATATAACTGAGCTCAAGAAGGCTTCTAGTTTTTAGAATAACCACTAATTCTTAGAATAACCACATAGATGAAAAGATGGGATTATGCTGATGAAACAGGCAGAAGCCAAATTCCTCCTTGTGACTTATGCTACTGATAATTGGGAGTTACACCAGTGTAAGAGTAACATATCCAATATATTACTCAGTCCCAGCCAAGATGCTGCCTGAGCATAGCCCTATACCCAAACCCAAACTGACATAGGTTAGGCACAGGAGACAGTACAAAATTCTTCCATGTCTTGCTGGCAACCATCCCCCTCCCCAACTTCCACACACCTGAATTCTACAGAAGGATGGTGGCCATCAAATAAGATGTTTGCCAGAATCTAAAAAACAAACCAACCCAGAAACATAATTACATAGATGAAGTGATAAAAATCAATACATACCAACCAGTTTGGGAACCTTCAGTATTGCACATCCCAATTGGGGCTCTTTCAGCCATCACTGCCCTTGGCTCTCTTCTGGATTTCCCCTTAACCCTGTCTTCCTGCCATATTTCCCAATGATCATGCCTTTCTTTTTTATTATTTTTAGTTGTAATGTAATTTAGCAATTATGGCAATGTGATGCAATTTAGTGAAACAAAGACAATAAGGAAAGGCAGCTATTTGTTTAAATATGAATTCCAGTCAGATATAAAGCACAGCATGAAGGTTTGCTCATTACAGCAAAGGAAGGGAGGTAAATCTTCTCTGTCATCCATGGCTTACCTCCCTATAGCTTTGGCCTCCTGTGTGTGTGTGTGCGTGTGCACTTGTTTCCTACTTTATTGAGGACAGTTCTCTGCTTGAAGCCATCCTCTGTTTATAGACATGTCCAACCCAAAACCAGTTTCAAGACAAAGAAACATAAGAAGGAATAACTTTCTTATCCATAGTTAACACATGGCAGCAGACTGTGTACACAAAGGAGTTTATCACACGAGGGAATTTGGGGGTATACTCCAAAGGCAATCCGAACGCAATCATGGGGTTTCACGTTATTGCTTGATAACTTATCTCACGCAATTTCGGGCAATGGGAAGTTATTCCGAACGCAATCATGGGGTTTCACGTAATTGCGTAATAACTTATCTCACGCAATTTTGGGCAATGGTGGGTCATTTTCAGGGAATGGGAAGTCGCTCTGAATGCATTTCGAATGCAACTAGAACTCACATAAATTCGCTAAACTAGCAAATTTACGTGAATTCGAATTGGCTCCATTCAAAATTGGGAGAAATTCCTCCCCATGTGATAAGCTCCACAGAGTTTACCATCTCACAGTCTCAGATTGCAATGATTATATTTCTGCTTATATTATAGTAAATATTTCAGACCTTCCACCTATAGATATGAATTTGGTTGCATGAATGTTGTGCAAATTAACGTCTTTTTGGGGTAGCATAATTCCTCTTTCTGGCAACCTGCTGAGTGACTGTCTTAAATGTACTGCCTTTTCAACTGAACTTCATTTCATGGGAGACATTACAGGAAGGAAATCAGTTGAGTTATAGAAAGAGTGCTGCTTCTAGATCATTTGAATCTTTTGCTTTGAAAATTAGATACATACACACATCTGTCCTCAGTTTATCCATGATAGCGGCAGTCACAGGTTTAATTACTCCTGCACTACAGTGGAACAATATAGTCCTTCACATGCAAATTTGTATTGCAGAATCCATACAAATGTAATCCTACAATATAGATTATTATATAGTATTGTCACCTTCATAACAGGAAACAATTACAGTTGATTTCAGGCACTCATTCTTTCCTATTCTAGTCCCAAAGAAATATCTGTGGCAGCATCTCAACTACCTGAAAAGGGGCACAGAAATTATGATATGTGGTCACCTTAGCATTCTCACCAACATGCTGAAATTCAGTGCACTGGGTGAATTTGCTTTGATTTAGTTATTTTGAGTAGATGTATGTTCAAATATGCGACTCCTCACCACCCCCACTACAGCCATATATTTCCATCCTAAATTTGCATGCAAAGCTTTACCAAGAAAATATTCAAAATGTGCAAATTAGGCCTAAATAGTCTCAAATCTTCTAATAGCTAAAGCCTAGAGAAAAGAAAGAGAGAGAGAGAGAGAAATGTCATGAGTTTGGAGGGATTCTGGGTCACTCGATAATCCCACAAATGTCATACTGTAGAGATCCTGTTTCCATTATATCTCAGACATGCCGCCTACTCAGCAGGATGTGAGATTTCTATTCAATAAGTTGTTCTTCACTGCCTGTGTAACATGAGGCTAAATCCTTTTGAAGTTATCCCCAGTAGATGCCTTTTTCAAAAACAGTAGGTTTCTCTTCACTCCTTGCTACAGTAAGAAGGGGAGGAGGAGGATCATCAGGAAGACCAGAATTCCTTTGCAAGCGACTTTCACTGAGCTGGCAACTTCCAGTGGATAGGTTACAAAACAAAAGACAATGTTTTTCCATCCTTTTGTTTTGTAGGAGTCTATAGGTGATGTTGGTGTAGCTGTCTTTTCCTGTTGGTATCAAGCTATGTTATTGATCCTCATTGGTGGGGTTCTCTATTTGGGCCACAAGATGTGCTCAAGATTAAACAAGAAATTGTACCTGAAAAAGGTGCATGTGGAAAGAACGTAAGAAGGACCTTGCTCAAATTAAACCAAACGTCCACCTAGTCTAGTCTCTTTTTTCCAACATGGGAAAGCACGATGGTTGTAACAAGCATGGTATGGTGGAAGCCATCTCCCCCAGCATCTGATAAGTTTTCCCTAGTTTATTTTTCCTCAGGCTGGTTTCTGGTGGCATCTAAGCCACTCTGCTTCTGAGGGAGAGGTGTCCTCACTGGTTGGTTGCTAGCTGGGTTTGGGTTTGGAACTGTATAGGAGAAAAATTCTTTGAATGTATTTTTTTCTACGTTATGCTTTTTTGTTATTGCTGATAGATGCCCTCACCACCGTTTTTGGCAGACAGGAAAGAAAGAAAATAAATGAATAAATAAAATAATTAAGTCAGTAGTCTGGTAGTCATTAAACTGCTTTACATATTAATATTCTCTCTTTCCTGTCTGACAAAAATGGTGGTGTGGCTAACTATTATCAATAACGAAATAATAATAGAAGACTGGCAACTCTTCTGCATTGCAGAAATGAAGCAGTTTGACACCATTTTAACTGTCATGGCTCATTCTCAGGATTCCACAACAATGAGCCATGACAGTTAAAATGGTGTCAAACTGCTTCATTTCTGCAATGCAGAAGAGTTGCCAGTCTTCTATTATTATTTCGTTATTGATAATAGTTAGCCACACCACCATTTTTGTCAGACAGGAAAGAGAGAATATTAATATGTAAAGCAGTTTAATGACTACCAGACTACTGACTTAATTATTTTATTTTCTTGTAGTATGTAGATTTGTAGTTTGGTGAGGTATTCAGCTATTTGTATTCAACCTGGTCGGCCAGAGAGGTCTGGCACCTCACCAAACTACAAATCCCAGATTTCTGTAGGATTGAGTCATAACAGATAAAGTGGTGTCAAACTGCTTTATTTCTGCAGTGCAGATATAAACCCACTCAGCTATGAAAACTCACTGGGTGATCCTGGGCAGTTAGCCTTAGAGGATGGCTGTAGCAAATCTCTGCTTAAGAAATCTCATCAAGAAAACCAGCTTCTTTCTTTCAGTTAGTCTCAAAAGTGCTAAAAGATCCCTTTGCATACCGATTTTCCAAACTGACACAGCTAATGTATTTAAATTCCAAAAAAAAATCTTGGGACGTTATCACATCAGAAATGGGACGTCATTATCCCGTCCCTGTCCCATCCTTCTCGTGTGATCGAGGGATGGAATTTCACACAAAATCGTGCTTATCTGAACATTCTGCTTTATCACACTAGGGAGCAAACGGGATTTAAACATGATTGTAACAAGAGTTAAATGAGAGTTAAACAGGAAATGTCCTATGTTTATCACAGGACATTTCCTGTTTTATTCTCATTTAACTCTCATTTAAATCCTGTTTGCTCCCTAGTGTGAAAAAGCAGATTGTCCCATCCGGAAAGCACAAATGGCAGTGATCATGCGAATGACTTTCACATGTCATTGTGCTGATCCTGTCATTGTCCCGATCCTGTCATTGTCCCATAAATAACGAGGAACTGCCTCCTAATTTCCCATCATTTTGCATTATCGGAAGATTCTATTAATGCAATTTCTCTTCATTCACGGGACATGGAAGTTCTGCGTGATCTCGTGAGAAAGGCTTTCACGTGATCTCTTTTACTCACACGAGGAGGATGGGATAAGGATGCCTGTCCTCGTGTGATAATGTCCTTGGTCTCTATAAGTTGGAGTTGACTTGAAGGCACATAACCACATCAACAGTGGTCATCAGCTGTGTGGGAGGCAAGAAACAAACGCATGTGAGCATGCCACTACAAATTTGTCCTAAATTTGTACTAAAATTTATTTTCATATAAGCACTGTTGCAAAAATGGGTGAATGAAGGAGGGAAAGGTGCATTGCAGACATGTTAAGCAGAAAGGTACTGTGTATACTCATGTATAAGTGTAGAAATATCAGTCATAAAATTGACCCCCCCCCCCAAAAAAAAAACTGAACCGAGTAAGTATGGTGGTTATCAAAAAAGGAATCATCCCTTTCTCTGCGTAGAGTGGCGAAAGGTGAGGGCAGGAAAATGGCAGCGGTGGCAGCTCTTTGGTGTTTCCCCTTAAATGGGCACTAAGAGGAATTGATCTTTGAAGGATCTGAATAAGAAAGATTTGAATAAACTTTCCTGGGTTGTAATAAGGTAAAGTTATCATGTTAAAAGCTACAATCACTGTTAATGCATTTGCCATTCTCTTGGCTTTTCAATCAGGTGTGTGCATTTTCCTAGATCCACCCACACCTGGTTGCCTCCCCCACATATCCAACAGACACCATTTTCTGTAGTTCCCTCCTCATCCATCCAGCCTATAGTGTAAGCACACATAGTGTTATCTGTTATGACTCAATCCTACAGAAATCTGGGATTTGTAGTTTGTTAAGGTGCCAGACCTCTCTGACAGACCAGGCTGAATACCTCACCAAACTACAAATCTAGGATTCCACAAAAATGAGCCATGACAGTTAACTGAAACAATTACACCTGCTGGAATTTTGTAACTTCTTTCGCATTGTTTTCCTTTGCTTCACTATTTAGTTCATTTGTTACATGTCACTAAGCTTTACCCTTGACTTATCCATGGGTCATATCAAAATTCATAATTTTGGCCCCAAAACCTGTTTTTGACTTATACATGAGGTCGATTTATAGTCGAATATATACAATAAATGTGTGGAAGTGATTTTTTGTTGAAATGACTTTATTATTTATTATTATTATTCCCACATTTTTAAAACCAACACATCATAAACAGAATACAGATTGTGGATTGACTGAGGCAATATTTGATTACAGTAGAAAAACAACAACTGAATATTAATCATAAATATATCCTAAGACATTGCTATAAATACATTTTGTTTATATAAATTATGCCCATTATGTAAAAATATAACTTTATATAAATTATCCTTAAATAGTTAACATCTGCTAAAGCTTTTATAAAATACAATCTTTTTCTAATGATAATAAAACAGAACATTTTTCCAAGCTTTGTTTTTTCCAGATACCCGTTAATAAGAAATAATAATTATACATGTATCGTTGCATGACTATGAGAAAATTCTCTTCTAAATCTGGCAAATTCTTCTTCACTCCTGCCTTCCCCAGTGTGGTGAATCTACATGGTTTGAGCTATAGCTTTTTGTCATCCCCATAGCCATATTGACCAGGTGCATCCAGAGCCACCAGGCTGGGGAAGGCTGCTCCATACTTTATAAAGAATTTTACATCTGAAGAACAGACAGTCCTTGACCCTCCTACTTCAGAAGTGTCCCACTAAAGTCTGCCACTGATCTAGCTAAGCTGTATAAATTAAATATATTTAAATAAAATATCATTAAAAATTCCAATAAATTACCTTTAAAATCTTCTCTGAATTAAAATGAAATAGCTGCCCTCTGAAGAGAAGTAAACTGTTTGAGAGATTGTGCACCTGAGAGCAACTCTAGAAATGCAGCCTCAATCATTTACAAAAGTGTAGCATAAAAGCACCGTTCTAAACCCCTTGTTGAGTGAGCAAAAAGTCTTGTGCATTCTCTCTTGATATTTCTCAGTACACAACAGTGGTCTTCCGTACATTCTTCTTCTTGTCCCCTTGTCTGCTCTGTGTTCTCTGAGGCATTTTGGAGCATGCATCTTCCAGGTACTCAAACAGTAAATTCAGCTCACCAACCATTTTGTTCTTTCCATTCTCTCCCAACTGTAGAATTAAAGCCAAAACAAGTTCTTCATTACAATGTGTTGTGTGTGTTGTGTGTTTGAGTCTTCAAGTGAGTCTGTTATGGTGACTCCATGTACTTCATAGGGTTTTCTTAGGCAAGGGACACTCAGAGGTGGGTTTGCCGGTTCCTTCCTCTGAAATATATCCTACAGCATCTGATATTCATTAGCAGACCACCATACAAGTACTAACCAGGCCTGACCCTGCTTAGTTTCCAAGATCAAATGAGATCTTGGCTGCCGCTACAGCATGGAATTAATGCAGTTTGACACTGCTTTAACTGCCATGGCTCAGCCTATGGAAACCTGAGATTTGTAGTATGTTGTGGCACCAGAGCTCTCTGACAGAAAAGACTAAATAGCTTACAAAACCAACTTCTTTTGCACTTTGAACTCAGGTTGCAGCAATTAAAGTAAACTGAGGACAAAGTGTGGGGAGGAGACAGAAATCAGGACATTTTAAAGGCAGCTGAGAAAGTAGCTACAGCTCTGAACCTCCCAGTCAACTGGTAGGCATAAGGGGTGAGAGGATTTGGGGATTTCTGTATAAAAAAAGAACTTGCCCAAACTACAAGTAATTCTGACTTCTCTTCATTTAGTAAATGCACAACAAAATTACTTTCTTCCAAATTAGGCTGGTAAAAGAAAGAAAGATTGGGAGGCACAGTATAGGAAATGTTTAGTATGTGAAAAGAGTGCAAATTCAGTTCTGATGCTGAAACTAAATTCTTGTTCTGAAGCAATAGACTCAGGAGCATCCTCTTTCTTAATTCTTCCAGAGATCTGCTCTGGGTCTTCCTGTATTATCTCCAGCTGGTAGACACTGAAGACAGTGGAACACACTTCCTCGGAGTGTGGTGGAGTCTCCCTCCTTGGAAGTATTTAAACAGAGGCTGGATGGCGATCTGCCGGGTATGCTTTGATTGAGAGTTCCTGCATGGCAGGGGGGTTGGACTGGATGGCCCTTGTGGTCTCTTCCAACTCTAGGAATCTACGATTCTATCATTCTAAGACTTGGTGAGGTACTGGAGTGCTCTTCTAAATGCCCCCATGGTTGTAGTGTGCCTTCAATCATTTCCGGCTTATGATGACCCTAAGGCAAACCTATCATGAGGTTTTCTTGGCAAGATTTGTTCAGAGAGACATTGCCTTAGCCTTCCTCTGAGCATGTCACTGGCCCAAAGTCACCCAGTGGGTTTCATGGTAGAGTGGGGAATGGAACCCTAGTCTCCAGCATCATAACCCAAAACTCAAACCACTACACCATGCTGGCTCTCACAAATGAACCACCATCAGCACTACCAAGGAATATCGGTTGTTGCTGCTGTTGTTATGTGCCTTCAAATTATTTCTGACCTATGGTAACTCTGAGGCTATCATGAGGTATTCTTCACAAGATTTGTTCAGAGGGGTTTTGCCTTTGCTTTCCTCTCCAGCTGAGAGAGTGTGACTTGCCCAAGGTCACCCTATGGGTTTCCATGGCTGAGTCAGGAACTCTGGTCTTCCAAAGTCATAGGAGTTTATCATACGATGGAATTTGGGGGCATAATGCAATGGCAATCCAAACGCAATCATGGGGTTTCACGTAATTGCTTATTAGGGTATCTCATGCAATTTCAGGCAATGGGGGGTCATTTTCAGGAAATTAGAAGTCATTCTGAATGCATTCTGAACGCATTCAGATTTCACGTAAATTCGCTACACTAGCAAATTCACGTAATTGCGAATTGGCTCCATTCACAATTGAGAGAAATTCCTCCCATGTGATAAACTCCAAAGTCCAACACTCAGACCACTATGCTACTCTGGCTCACTAAACTACAAATCTCAGGATTCCATGAAAGGGCCCTGAGCTTCTAGAAATGCAGAAGCAGCAACAGCAGCAGCATGGATATTTGAGACTATAAGTCTGCCTCTACTTCTCTCTCTAGTGCTGCCTTTATTTAATATCGATCCTATTCATATCTAATTCCCCTACATACAGACTGCCTTTTCTAAACATCTGAGTTCACTCTCAGTTGTATAGAAAAAATTAGAGTTACCAAAATAAACTTACCTGATTTAATTTGTCCTTCATTTCTTTCAGATTGCTTTCAATGTGCTTTTTTTCTCCCAATGGTTTCTGAAAAGGAAGGAACACAAATGTGGTTTCATTTCACACCTTTCTCTCAACTTGCACTTTTGACCTGAAATTTCCTCTTCCCATATTAGTGGCAGTGACTTGATGTATTGCTTTTTCGATGCATATATTGAGAAAAACTAGCTGTGTATACAAATTGGACACCATTTAATAGCAGGGAAAAGAAGGGAACTGAAAAGCAATGAGATTTCAAGGAAATTGGGGACAAGAGATGGGTAACAGGGAGGGCCAGCAGATAAACACCATACTTACACAACCATTCAGATCCACAGACAAATGAGCCAAGAAATTTGCCACTTCCTGGACTTTGGAATGTGTTTCAGGAGAAGATTTTAGCTCATAGAGGACATTGGACACCACAATATCTGTTACTCTCTTCATTAGGTAGCAGCGATCCCTCTCCTGTAAAACAAGTTAATAAAATTATGTGGACTCAAGAACAAGAGAACAAGCAATTAATTTTTAAATTAAAAAAATTAATTAATTCATGTAGAAATTGGGAAGCTCACCTTGATGTTAACATACAGATGTTCCCCAATGAATCTGTTATCTGTATCTTTATCAAAAAGCTGGGCCTAAAAAAAAAGTCAGAATGAGTGTGTGGCAGAAAGATACATTCTTTTAAAACATTCTGCATTGTGGCAGCACAGCTCAATGGAATACTGCAGCTCTCAATTTTTTACAAGTGATTTAGAGGAGAGTACTATGTAAAAATATGGAAAATCATTCAAGGTGAAATTAAACTGTAGGGATGATGAATGAAAAATCCACTAGGCTAAGAAGGTCCAAGTTGTTTTCAGCTCATAGAGATCTATGCCTATGCTTAATTCGTTTTTATCCCATGTTCTTCCCCATGCCAGAATGCAAAGTGGTTTATGAAATGGCTTACAAAAATTAAAACAAATACAGCTTAAAATATACACCTTATCAGTAAATATATATCAAAATTGTGTTTAAAACACAATTAAATAATTTGTAGAATTAAAAACATTTTAAAACCGTAAAAGACAGAAGATAAGACCCAATAAAACAGCACACCACTAAAAGCCCATTGCATTCAATTCCCAAAAGCCTGCCGGAACAGAAAAGTTTTCACTTGCCCACAGAAGGACAGCAAGGAAGGTCTCTGGGTACGGAGTTACAAAGTCTGGGAGCAACCACCAAGAAGGACCTCTCCCTTGTTCTTACCAAACAAGACTTGGAAGTTGGTGTGACTGAGAGAGGAGCCTCGCCTGACTATCTTAAGAGCCTGGGAAATGAATGCTCATACAGACACTATTGGATAAATATAGGCCAGGTTCTAGTATTCCATTTTGGGCAATAGACTGGAGTGTGTGAGGGCCTAAATTTCCTTATGGCACCAGATCCCAGAAACTAAGCTAACCAGATCATAGGTGCTAAATAGGGTCAGCCATGGTTAGTACTTCGAGGAAGGACATGGAAAAAATTCAAAGGAAGGAACTGTCAAAACCAGTTCAGAGTACACCTTATCTAAGAAAACACTAGAAATTCATGGGGTCGCCATAAGACAACAAGCTACTTCACTACACTGGAGTGTGTGGTAGCCTCTGGTTTCATAATGAAATGTTTATTGTTGTTATTTACTCATATCCCACCTCTTTCCCAGCACTGAGACTTAACAGGTAAAAATTCATATAACTGGAGGGGGGGGGGAGACAAAAATTAAAATCAAACCATCAATATAATTAAAATTCAATTTTAGAGCATGTTCATTTAAACAAAAACACCACATGTGCAGATGACAAGACACATTACTAAAAAATTTATCCCCTTAAACTGTTAACTTTCAAAGGCCTTCAAAACAAAATGTCTTCACCTGTCACCAGAGGGACCTCATGGAGGGAGCCAATTGATCCTCTATAGGAACAGATTTTCAAAACCTAGGAGCACCTCTATAGGAACAGATTTTCAAAACCTAGGAGCACCAAGAAGACCTACTCCCGTATTCCCGACAGATGTATCTGTTATGGTGGTGGGATGCAAAGAAGGGCCTCCTCATAAGAGTTCAAAACCCAGGCAGGCTCATATAGAAGAATATGGTTCTTGAGATAACCTTGACTCAAGTCATATATTCACATCCTTTGACAAAAAATGGAGTACATATAACAAAATGTAACATAAATGTTTGCAATGTCTATAGGCAGGTAATCCTGAGTGGCCAATTATGAGTAGGCTATGTGGCTGAGTGCTATATCATTACAGTAGCTGGATATGTTTGAGTGGATTATTGTGATGTCCCCATTGTACCTTTTTGAAATACCGTGTTTCCCCAAAAATAAGACAGTGTTTTATATTAATTTTTGCTCCCAAAGATGCACTAGGTCTTATTTTCAGGGGATGTCTTATTTTTCCATGAAGAAGAATTCACATTTATTGTTGAACAAAAAAGAGAACATTTATTATATGCTGTATTATATATATTTATATACAAAAACTTTGCTAGATCTTACTTTTGGGGGAGGCCTTATATTTAGCAATTCAGCAAAATCTCTACTAGGTTTTATTTTCTGGGGATGTCTTATTTTCGGGGAAACAGGGTACGTTGTATAAATTAGCTTATCTATATAGCCATAAATCATCAGAGCTCACTTGCCTTTCAGAAAGAAGAAATGATCAAAAAAAGTATAGTATGAAATTTCAATAGCCCTAAGTGACAGGAGAGACACTATTGGGGGGGGGGGGGGGCATTAATGTGATGCATTTGCTTAATGTTTTACCTGTTCAGCCAAGGTGTCAGTACAGTTCTTGATGTAGAATATCTGGAAGATGCTTTTGTTGAGTGTGCAGGAGTGTTTAGTAAGAGCATCAGCTTCCTTTGGTGGCACAGGGCTTGCAAAGAGGAGAAAAGACAAGCACCAAAAATAGAAAAGCCAAAATGAGAGGCACCTCATCCAGTTTTTCAGGGGATTCATTGCTCCAAAAGAAAGGCAATAAATTCAGCCACAACCTGGAACCTTCAAGATACAGAAAGAAGGAGAATTACCCTATAAAGATCGACAAATATACATATACATATATTCCATTACTATAAAATTATATTTATTAAAATATTTTTTTACATTTATAAATTATGAAAATATATTAAAAATTTTAAAAATTACATTTTTACATTTATAAATTATAATATAGTAGAATTTATATGGAGATATATACAATATTGATATATAGGAAGAGAGAGAAAAAGAGAGATTGAAAATTTCGCTACTTACTTGTGAATTTTGGTCTGTGCTGCAAAGGAGCAGAGGATTCTCTTTTATATATACCCATTTTCACCGTGTTCAAAAAGGAATGATGAGTTACAGTGACATCATCTTGCTTTCCACTATTACTTCTGAGAATTCACTAACCACTCTACACAAAAAAAGCCACAAGACAGAACCTCATAGGATTTCTATTGTTTAATTTCTTACGAAGTGAACCTGTTGATCATGCTGGGGGCAAAAAGGTGTGTGGGTTTGGGGGAGATTTTGCTTATCTCTTTTGGTCACCTAAATCTGTTGCAATTTAGGGTCAAACCAAATATGACATCATTCATACAATTCACAATTGTGTGAGTAGGGTTTTAACGTAAATAGCAGACAAGCACTATCAGGATTAAAGCAGGGGAAAGAGGATTAAAACTTCTTCTCAACTCTTTTCAAAGTCCCATCCAGATTGCATTCCCCATAGTTGTCATTTACATTTTAAAAACCATTGTGCAATTGCTACTATACTAAACCAAAAGTAAGGCATATCACACTTAACTAAGTCTCTATCCATTTTTTACAAAGCGTTTTTAAGCCCCTTCAGCCCCCTACCTTCCTCTTTGTCCTCTGTCTAGTTGAACATTTTCAGAAGCAACAGCATTGGGAAAATGATGAAAGAGACCTGGAGAAACATACACCTTTGGAGTTTCGTTGCGTCAACATGTTTGTCAAAAACATGTGATAAAACCTGACCTGGGAAATAATGGGCTTCTAGTCTATCTTATCCTTCTGTAGCAGTGTGCTTTCCTGCAGTAGGCAAGATGAACAGCAGTACAGAATTCCTTACTGAGCATAAGTGAACAGCAAAACAAAGAAAAGGAAAGCAGAGCTTATCTTGCTTCACTGTCTACCCCCAGCATGTTAAAAAAATTCATAGATCTAGAAGTTTGACCACCAAAATGGAAATCATAAAAAGTGAAGACTTGTGAAAGAACAAACAATCTCTGGATGCATTTTGGAGATGTTGTCAAGTGGTCTCTAAGAGATTCAAAATGTTTTCATTTACTTATATAAAGTTTACTTGTTTCATTTTGCATGTGCCTATTATTAGTTTTTAATTCAAAGTTTGCTGAAATATGTGAACTGCTCTTCTTCTTTTCTTTTCTTTTCTTTTTTTTGGGGAGGGGGGGTTGGTGGTAGTGGTGATGGTGTAGGAACTTATTTCTATTCTTTCCATTTTATGCCTCTGATACCAAATTTTCTGCTAAAGAAGTAATGCCCAGGAACACATCTACTTGACAAACCTGTAATAAGAAACAAGAGAAACAGATTCATCACTTTCTATCAGGGATCCACTCTGGAGTAAATTCGCAAGAAGTGTGAGTGTCAGGAGGAAATTTGTATGCATTTAGGGTGCACTTTTCTCTTAATGCAAGCAATCTAGTTGCAAGCAATTTTCTAACTATATTAGTTACAACACCTTTCACTCACACCCACCAGCCATACCTCCCTTGGCACTGATGACAAGTACAAGTATACTTCAGTTAACAAAGAGCAGTTCAGCATGTTTCAATTAGGGTTTTTTTCCCCCCAAAAGTAACATTGTGCACATGTGAAATGAAACAACCAGGTCAGGTAAGCTTTACATAAGTAAACAAAAACAAGTGGACCCTCTAGAGACCACTTCAAAGTTTCTTCCAAAATACAGGATGCCATACCATCCCAGAATGATTTCTTTTTCTTCCAACAGACCTTACTTATCTCATGATTTCCATTTTAGTGGTGAAACTCATAGAACTATTCTTTTTCAACAAGCCAAGATAGCTGGTGAGGTGGGTTAATCTGTTTTCCCCTTTTCTTTCTGTTTTGGTCTTCACGCATCCTCCACATGAGATTTTGGAGGCAGCAGTGTACCTTGCCTGTTGTATGTAAGCACAGCCAGTCAGTGGTGTCACTAGGGGAGTGTAAGGAGTGTAGGGGGTGAGGGCTGCACTTGGTGACATCCCAGAAAAGGGGTGACACCCAGTTAGGCCCTCCTTCCACTGTACCCCCACAGCTTCACCATGGCAGGAGACGCCTTCCCACAAGGAGACTTCTGTTGAAGCAGCAAAGGAGAGGGCCGAATGCCATTCTCATGGCTTCACCATAGCAGTGGAGGCCTCCTTATGAAGAGACCTCCTGTGAAGGAGAAGGTGCAGCATGCCATTTTGGCTGCTGCAGCCTGCCCCACACAATGAGTAACACCAGAGGTGGAGACACGACTATACACAGCTATAGCAGGATCACCTAGAGTAGGATCCTATTCTTTCCATAGCCAAGCTTTATTGCATTGTTTACCACAGATATGCTGCTGAAACTCAGCACGCTGCTGAACCCAGTACTGCAACCCATCACTTATAAGTTTTATTGCATGGGCCCTGGGGAACGGGGCGGAACAGAAGGGAGCGGAAACGTGATGGAACAGGCAAATCACACAGATTACGACATGGGAGAATGGGGGAGGCGTTCTCCCATGCGGTAATCTGCGTGATTTGCCCATTCTGTCCTGTTTCCGCTCTCTTCTATTCCACCTGGTTCCCGTTCCCCAGGGCCCATGCAGTAAACTTAACTGATACAACCCAGTCCTTCTGTACCTCTCCTTCACCATCTTCCCAATACCAAAACACTTCCAGCTAGACAGAAGACAAGAAAGGGAGGCTGGGCTCAGTTCCCACACAAAAGGCTTTGTAAAAAGGGACTTATTCGTCAGACGCTTTGTTAAGTGAGTTATGCCTCTGTTTGTTCAAATAATTTTTGGAGTTCCCAGTCTAAAGCAAACATTTAAGTTAATTGCACAGGGAGAACAAGAACGGAAGGGAATGGAACGGAGCAGAAAGGGAGGAAAACGTATATAATCGCGAGGGAGAATGCTGCTGGGATTCCCCAATCCATTCCCCAACTGTTCCACAGCAGCCAATTGAAGAACTGTTCAGAATCATTCTTCAAAATCAGGTCCTGTGGAACGATTGGGGAACAGATTGGGGACTCCCGGCAGCATCGGCAGCATTCTCCCATGTGATAACATACTGTACATTTTCCCCCTTTCCATTCCATTTTGTTCCCTTCCATTTCACTCCATTCCCGTTCTCAAAGTCCTGTGTGATAAACTTAACTGTTAGGGAGAATTTTTCCAACCGTTCAGGTTGGTAGGTACTTTCAGTCAATGGTAGCCAGGTATTCAGATTGATTTTATCTAGTCTGTAGAGCAGGCATTGGCAACACATAGTCCATGGAGTGTATGCTGACACAACATATTTCCAATCCTACCCCTGCAATTTGCCTGTATGTGCAAAAAAGGAGAATCTGAAAAGCTTCCAGGAAATGCAACTCTCTGAAAAGTGTCCAGGAAATGCAAGTCTCAATTTACGCATGGTACACAGTTTTTTTCCTTTCCTGCAAATATGAGCTTTGTATTTTACTAGTTTTAAAATGATAAGTAGATTAGCAGTTTTTTATTTTAAAAAATGGGAGGAAATCATTTTCACTGACAGTGTGACCCACTAAAGGTACCAGGATGTGTGACTATTGGTCATGGTGGTGGTATTGTGTGCCTTCAAGTCATTTCTGACTTATGGTGACCCTAGGGTGAACCTATCATGGGATTTTCTTCACAAAATTTCAAAGGAGGTTTGCCATTGCCTTCCCCTGGGGGTCAGAGCATGTGACTTGCCTAAGGTTACCTAGTGGGTTTCATGGCTGAGCAAGGAATTAAACCTGAGTCTCCAGAGTCACTGTCCAACACTCAAAGCGATACACCACACTGTCAATATGACCAATTTCAGTTCCTATGAACTATGAGGATGCACTGAAAAACTTCCTGTCTACCTTTATCCTCGTTCTCCGGCACCCTGCATAATTTGCCAGCTTCAAACAGGATCTTTACCTAAGAGTATAAATAATTGTTCTTGATTTTATCTAGTCTGTAGACCAGGCATTGGCAACACATAGCCCATGGACTGTAACTTCCGTCATATCTTTGCAGAACTTGAATTATATGATGTCAAGCTACTTCATAGCTAAACCCTGTGCTGCTCTAATAACATACATTATTAAAAAGCAATATGGGATGGTTATATGATGCCTCCTTTCCCCAAAGCGAAACTCTTTGTGAAGTTGATTGGTGTGAGATGATCTGCAGCTTGACCAACTGATATGTTGTTACCAGAAGCAAATAGAATTTGACCAGGGAGAAGCAGTTTCTGTACCACACTGGTAACATATTAATTGGCCCTACACATACTCTCATCATCTACAGAAGCATCCAGGTTATCCATCGATTCCTGGTCAGACTTTCCTTTGGCATTCTTTTCATTATACAGTGAACCTTGTTTTACCCTAATAAGCATAAGATGGCTACTTATTTCATCTTTAACCACTGTTGTAGACCTGAGGTAGGAAATGTGTCAAGCTCCAGAGATTGTTCAACTGCAACTCCCAGCAGTCATCAATATTAGCTGTGCTGGCTAGGGCTGCTACAATTTGTAGTGCAATAACATCTGGAGGACCACATGATTCCCACCTGCTATAGATGAAGTACAGTGCTGAAGTCTAGCAACCACCCATGGACTAGGTTGTTAAGCATTGCAGATGTAGTGTTGACATCAAAAAGTTAGAGCTTTTCTCCCTAAAGAGATTTTCAAGAGACACACTGATGTCTATTCCAGGTAACAAACCAGTGCTTTTCCACATAGTTATGTCTAGTTCATATCAGTGAATGAATTATTTATTTAAAGCATTTGTTGCTTCCCTGCCCACCAGGGCCTCCAAACCAATGCCACTTGCATATCTGTCTACGGGTTTATAACTAAGGCTCATGCCTACAGAAGCTTTAGTGTTCACTCCCCAGTGTGGTCAACCAAAGATGGTGTTTTCTGTTACTTCTGATTTTGTCTGTGCTTTTTTTAGCTGGACCTTAAAAATGAATCTAAGATAGAGGGTTTTTTGGTGGGATTGGCTCAAGATACTTTCCAGAATGAGATGAAGATGAAGATGTGACCAGTGGATCCACTGTCAAGGGCAAAAGTAATCTTCTCTTGGTTACAGTCGGATCTTCATATCTGTGGTGGATCCATTCTGGACCACCACCAACAACACCCTGCAGATATGAAAAAATGTGGGACCTCAAGTCCTGTTGTTTCTAATACAAGACTTGTTTCTAGTACGGCCTCATGCGCGTGCCACCATTTGGGACAACAGGGCTTGCTATCCTCGGATGCACAAATTCATGGATGGCAAGCCCGCAGATGGTGAGATCCCACTGTATGAGTCTCACAGCTTCTCTCAAGTTGTATAAGAGCTATCTCAGTGTTGAACCTCTAGAACTGTGGTTCCCAAATTTTGGTCCTCCAGATGTTTTTGACTTCAGCTCCCAGAATTCGTGACTATTGGCGAAGTGGTCTCAGTCATCTGGGAGTTGCAATCCCAAAGAACTGGAGCATCAAAGTTTGGAATTGCTGTTCTAGAGGGATAGAATCCAAAACTGAGAGGCCTCCAATATATCTCAGAATATCCGTATGAGGAGCTGCAATAAAATCAACAGTGAATTCTCACAGATAGAGAGCCTAGTGCTCCCCGCCCCCGCCCCCCCCCCCCCCCCCGGCCACCCTCATTACATATATAGAAGCTAATCTGACTTCTAGTTGAAGATCCTACTTGAATACTACCAATGAGACAATATTGTTCACCCCAGCTGAGGACAGCAGGCTAGTTTAGGGGATCAAGACAGGCACTTCCAGATAAAGGCTCATTCTTTCAACAAAAGGGAATGGCTGAGGGAGTCAGAAGAGCCTGTTAATTGGTATTAAAAATATAACAATAGTGTTGATTCCCACTTATTTTAGCTTGGTACATTTTTAAGAGTATAGTTTAAGAATAAAGGCTAATATGCTTAACCCCATTTAAGTCTTTTCTTTCCAGTAATGTCTCAGATGTTAGTCTTTTCCCACTCACAGACTCTGGGGCAACACTTCAACCACAATGCAAATAGGGTTTCCCTCTCTGACTATTCAGAGAAGTCTGATATTTTCAACAACTGACCCATATAACATGGGGAGGGTTCAAAGCAGCAGAATAGCAGGCAGTTCAGAAGCCACAAACACTTCCTCCTTGATTTCAGTCTTCTGCCATGTACATCAAAACTATAGTTCTTAGGTTTCATTCTCCTACAACTTGCACAGACATGTTTGTACCTAAAAGGTTGACACTGATTTATATAACTAGCAAATAAATGAGGATAGTACACTAATCAGAATCTTGGATGAGATTTTCCATGGGCTAATATTAAAAAAAAAAATCATAGAAAGCCCAGTTATGTTAAATATTGTCTGAGAGTGCTCTCAAGATGCTCAAAAGATTATCCATTTATGAGCTGAAAATCCCAATGACTTTTGGCAGAAATGCATTGTGCTTCTCAACTACAAAATGGACCTTCTTTTGAACATCTTGAGACCGGTCTTTTGTTTCTCCTATAAATTGCATTGGATGATCTCCAGTTTCTGTTTATAATTTCTAAAAGAGCAAATCTTCTGTACTCTGCAACTGGCACAGTCTAATACCATTCGTGTCAGCAAGCAGGGCTTAAATATTTTGTCAGGTAATAACTTGTATTAGCTGTTTAAATCCTTTTGATAGATAAAGAAACTGTCTCTGATTAACTGAGCTTTAAGGCAACGGGTTACAACAAAATATAGCTGTTTGTAATGGGTTACATTTCTTTTCAGTAAGAAGGGTATAACAAAAGTAATACAATGCATGGGAATTATGCCATCTCTCTCTCTCTCTCTTTTGATGTAGCAAGTAATGCTTTAATATCACTATTGTCTAGTTGGCTTTCCCAAACAACTTTTTTCACTGCATTTTGATTGACCTTTTCAAATTTAATGGCATCTCTTACTGTACCTTGGGTTTATGTATTTTTTTAAGTAAAAGTACGATGTAACAGATGAATTGTATGATTTTCTGTTTCTCAACGTTGTCACAAATAACAAGAACAAATTACATTTTAAAATTTTCCAAGCTTTGTTTGGCAGCATTTTTTAAAAAAGAGTTGTTACTTTTAATACAAATCCTTTAGCAAATGTGTGCGGTCTAAAAGCAAAAAAATTATGTTTTCTTCAGGAACTTTATTCATACATAACTTTTTTCAGATTTATTCAGTTCATTATCAAAAATTCACATTATGAAGTGGCACACAATTTTTTTAAAATCAGATTACAGCCTTAGTGATAGAATATTTTGGCTATAGTATTTGTTTTTCCTCAGAACCATACTCCCTTTGAAATAACTCATACACCCCCCAGTGTGGGTTTCGTTTCTGCACATCAGTGTTGTATTTTATTATGTTTCTTGGTAACTGCATGTCAGGGTTTTTAGGTTGTGCTAGATTTTAACAATTTGTTGCTATTTTTACAGCAACATGTTATTATTAAGTAAATTTTATTTATTAAATTGAATTCCTTAGATTATGTACAAAGCAGTAAAGTATAACATCAAGGGAACTCAATTTGGAATGTCCTGGAGAACATAAAATATCTGTAATTTTTTGGAAAGATAAGCCACTTGTTCAGCAGCATGAACTGTAATACCTATATAGCTGCTTTGTCTTTACATTACATTACAATATTCATGCAACATTATTGTGCTCTGCAAGTCCAATCAGTGAGAATTTTCAGGGGTAGTCCAATCCATTCTTAATCACGTTTCTAGAAGACAGTGCTAGACATGCATACAAGTGTTATTTCTAAGATTTCTTTTACTTCAAAAATCTAAGTAGAGCATAAGTGGAAGCAAGGAAAATTGCTTTCCTACAGACAGCAGGTCTATATCACACTTCAGATCTTTGTGAAAAACTCTGGACGTATAAGATATTTGCAACTTTCAGCCAACTCTTGTTTGTTTGTTTGCTTAGTTGCAGTAGTTTTTGTTTTTATTAAGTTTTAAAACAGAAAACATGCAAAATTTTAAAAACATTTATTTACACATGTAACATAAAATCATAACTCTACACTAAGCTACAAACATAACTCTAACTAAACTACCTTCCAGCCCTCCTAATTCCCCAGTTCCCCCAAATAGAACTACAACAGTTAACACAATATACTCAGATCTAATTGACACAACTAACACAAATTATAATTGACTTCCCAAACCTAGGAGTATTAATGTTCAATATATATGTTTTCTCAATAATGCTTGCTTATCTTTATTTTACTTCTAACCTAAAGAAAATAAACAAAAATGCTTCAAGTCTCAAGTTCTGCTATCATAATCTTCTCTTCTTTCTTCTTCATCTAAATGAAAAAATAGTCCCCATTCTTTTAAACAGTTATCTAGCAGATGTTCTTTGATCAGTGTCACCAGTTTGTCTATCTCAGTCAACTCAAAGACTTTTTAACAGTCCAGTCTTCTTCTGCAGGAGGATAATCAGTTTTCCAACTCTGGGCATACAACAATCTTGCTGCTATAATTGGCTGAAGTAGTTTGAGTATTTGACTCGAGACCAATGTGTTTAGAAGGTTAGTCACATGCTCTCAGCCTCAGAGGAAGGCAATAACAAACCTCCTCTGAACAAATCTTGCCAGAAAAAAACCCTGTGCTATATTTCCCTTAAGGTTTCCATAAATCGGAAACAACTTGAAGACACATAACAACACAATAATTTATATCCCACCCCATATCATGAGTTTTCTGGGTGGCTTGCAATAAAATCCTTTGGAAGTTTTTAAAATGTAAAACAATAGAACTTTTAAAACAAACAAAAAAAACATTCTAATACGCACATTAATCTATTACATAATTTAAAGGTTTACATTAAGAAATTTACATTAAAACAGTATAAAACTGAGAACTAGAGGTGATCCTACTAGTTGGGCAGATGGGCTACTGATCACCATCCTAACTCCCAGCACACCTCTCAGCCAGCAATGGGATCCAACGTATTTAGATCTTGCAGAGGATAAAGCTGAACAGTTAACTAGATATAGCTAGTTCTACCTACAGTGATCCTCTAACTTCCCCTATGCTGAACCCATATTCTGCTCACCAGTCCCAGGATGCATCAGCTGCCATTGGTTAGAACTGGGGACTTTCAGCTTTACATGTAGTAAATATATTAGAATTACAGGTTAATATAAATTTCTCTTTGCTTGTGAAACATTCTGAAACTATCTCCTGGCTCTGTTTCTCCATGCTACACATTGCATTCCTTCTTATGTGGGCTGGGACATTTCCTGAGCAACCACAATTGTCCTAGAAGTGTTTCTTTGAATTCTTCAGTTCAGGCTTTACCCCGCTAAGTATCCTTTTCCAAGCTCTGATGCATATTAAAGCATGATGATTTAAGTCACTGCAGCAACATATGATGAATTGTACCATTCACATGAAAGTGGCCCCTCTTGATTCCATTGCAGCTTCTTTCCACTGGACTACTTCAGTACGGTGGCTTAAGTGTGTCTAAAGCAGTCCACCCAGAGTATCTTCTCCTTTCCTCTCAATGCACAGAATGTGTAGTTTGGAGGTACATGTAGGCACTGGAAAACATCACTTTTTATCAAGCCAAGGATTTTAGGATGGGAATGCCTCCTGTAATTTATGCCAGACTTTCAAAGGGATTTTTCAAATCCATTGTCTCAAATCTGACACCAGCTCTGCCTGATACTCCACTGACCAAAAGCTATCACCCTAGCCTATTAAAAATAATCTTTTTTAAAAAAAAGGGAATTTCATCCAGAGCTCTGATACTGACAACACAGCACATACATGGTTCCTCCTCTCTCCTCTCCCCTGCTTGTTTTCCAGCCAATCCCTGCTTCCTTTTCTGTACTTTTTGATCCCTTCCACAGAACATTGTGTGCAGAAAGAAGCTGACGGGTCCCCTCCAGCAAACTCATTGGTCAGGCCAGGAAAGCTATCTCTCCAGCCAATGTGAACTGGAAGTTAAGCTACTGTATATACTCATGTATAAGTCTAGAAATTTTAGTCAAAAAAATTGACCCCATAAAACTAGGTCAACTTATCCATGGGTCAATGTAAGTACTTACATTGAGTACAGTAGTGAAAGGTAAGAGTTTAGTTCATCCTGGGAGCACCCAAAAGAAGCATCAAACCCCTCTGTTCTTTCCACCACGATGTCTTTTTGATTGCTTGGGTTGGAATATGGCAGCAGTGGCCTCAAAGGAGTGCCAAGAAGAATCAGGCTTAGAAGGATCTGAATAAGACATTTCTGTATGAAGACAGTAAAGTTTGTCCTTTACACCCTTTGTTACATGCCCCTAAGTTTTATTGTCAACTTATCCACGAGTCATATCAAAATCCGTAATTTTGACCCCAAAATTTGCCCTTGGCTTATACATGAGGTTGACTTATAGTCAAGTATGTACAATATGTCATGGACAACAAAGAACCCCTCTCCCACTTTTGCTCTGCAGGCCTCATAGGGCAAATACATTTCCCAAGTAAGCCGGCAGCTTGCAGTCTTATTAGATTCCTCATATAAATGTAATGGAAATGTGCTTCAGGAACACTCATATTTTTAAGAAGGCTTAGCATTTGCACCCTCTAAAACACATGCCAGGTCCAATGCTGCCACTACATTTCTCTAAGAGCCATAAAAGCTGCCATGTGGAAACTTAGAATAATGGCATTCCCAGCGGTCAAATATTTTCAGATGTTTCTTGGGGAAGCACTGGTATAGGACAGAGAATTTTGTTTGGTGTTTTGGCAGCACTTTACATAGAAACAGTTCTGCCTGAAACTGCCACAAACTCTTTATCAGATTTAGAAGACACTAGTTTTTAGTAAGAAGACATAGCAAGATGGCACCAGTCTAGCAATTGCTTTTCATACCTTTCTTTTAACATCCATTTATCTTGTATGATAGTTTTATCTTATTCCTCCATCCTCCTGCTCTTACCAGTAGTTTATTTCAAGACAAAAGACTGTTACGAAAACAATGTATTACCTGGAAAGTGAAGAACATACTTAAAACTTATGCTCCAAATAAATCTCAGCTCAGCCTGGAATAAAAGGCATTCCAGGTTGAATCCAGGCAAACATGGACAGCTGAAAGCTCCTAAACACCTCAGGACTGATTACCTTAACCTAACTGTGAGTAATTCTAATGTTACATTCATGATCTCTGTCTCAGATATTGGTGTTGAGTCTATGTTTGGATAAATACCATATTGCAGAGACTCTCCTTCCATCTGTATCCCATTCAGATATTCACCAAGGCAATTCATCATCCCAGGATGTGAATGAGAAACCCAAGCAAAAGCAAAGATAACACCCAAACCATTATAGCAAAGCAGTGTCATTTAATTGTAAACAGGTTATCTCAATTTTTGAACAATTAGCTGGTATTATTATACCAAATACACTTACTTAGGGATGCTTTTGTTCACAAATGTTTAAGCAGTCCTAGAGGTCAGGGTAACTCCCAAGCCTGCAAATGACTTAGAAGTTTACAAGGAGAGTGAAGACAGCTGTGCAGAGAGTTGTCAACCTCTCTGCAAATACTAAAGAAGTTAACCATACTCAGATCTTGCAAACTAATCAAGCCATAATACAAATTGCCTCCCGAAATGTTAATAAAGGGTTCATGGAGATCACAAAAAAGCAGTTTGAACCTCCTAGAGTCACTTTTTACTAGGATTCCTACAGTACTGATTTGCTTGCAGTAGACTGGCTTTCATGCTTTATCAGAAACTTTATCAGATGTTTTTTAATATTTGAATTTTAGATGTACTACTGTCTCATATATGCTGTTTAAAATTATGTTTTTCCTTTCAACTTATCAAATAATGTCTGCACTTTTGTGTGTGCATGATTCAATAATACACCCATTGGCTAATCAAAGGAAAAAACATGAATTTTCTACCACCAGCTGCTGCCTTGGCACCAGAAGCATCTGGCTCATTTTTTCCCTTTTTCTATCACATTTTTTGAAACAGTGGCCTCCAAATGACTCGTGTAAGTCTCCTGGGGATTCATTGGAGAACCACTGGACCTCACCCCCTTTCCCATCACCTTCCCTTCTTCCTTTTGTGTTGTCTCTTTAAGACTGTAAGCCTGAGGGCAGGGACCCGTCTAATTCAAGATTGTATGTACAGCACTGTGTAAATTTACAGTGCTATATAAATAAAGGTTAATAATAATTTCTCTGATTCCTTCCTAGGGAATGAAAACGCAAATATTATCACAAATTTGGGGAAGGAAATTTTATCATCCATTCACACCCTGCTAGAACAACCCATAACTCCAATAGCAGCTAGTGGGAAAGTAACTGTATTGAGAATACAATCAGAAAAGGACAGCAATAGCTGTTCAGGAATAACCACTAACTTTATTTATTCTCTTCCTCCCCTTCTTCTTATGTTTTTATATTCTGCCCTTCCTCATAAGACATCAGAGAATTTTTAGAAAACAAGTATCTTTAATCTGCATGTTAAAAAGAAGCTACAGGAAAAGAGATTCCATCTCAACATTAGGAGAAACTTCTTGACAGTAAGAGCTGTTCGACAGTGGAACAGTCCCTCAGAGAGTGGTGGAATCTCCTTCCTTGGGAATCTTTAAACAGAGGCTGGATGGCCATCTGTCGGGGATGCTTTGATTGTGAGTTCCTGCATGGCAAGGGGTTGGACTGGATGGCCCTTGTGCTCTCTTCCAACTCTATGATTCTACTAAGTCAGCCACACTTTGAGGGACTTGAGAATTAGGAATTCTCAGCAATCCCCAAACCCCTCTGGATAGAGATATGTTCTCGATCTACTTACAAGAAGTCAAAATCAGCCATTGGCACTGCCAGATATTTTTATGGGAGCAAAAGAAGTTACATAACCCCACATTCCCAAGTCCAGCTTTGTTTCACTATGCTTTTCCCTTTTCATCCGCACAGCCTGCTGATCAATAAAGCAGCTCACTCAAGCAGTCTTGATAGACAAACTCCCAAGCAACTCCAACTGTCCTACTGCCCTAGAAAATTATGTGTCTCAAAACAAGACTGACTGCCATGATGAAGACATGCTTTTGTTTTCTCTAATTGTCTGACTTCTCAGGTTCATTCACTTTGTGTCCTACCAGAAGCAGGAAGAGACAAGTGAGTGGTAGTGACCATAACTCTCCTCAAATGCTTAAGATGGCATTAGCACTCCTCCTCTTCTTCCTGGTGGCCTAAGATATCGATGAAGAACCTGTGATCCTCCAGATATTTATGGAATTCAAATCATTAATATCCTACACCACTGGCCACCTATACAAAACGTTTGATGAAAGTATAGATATGAAAGTTATTTAAAAAGCAATTAAGCAATTTATAACATTAAAATATTAAACATTAAAACAGTTAAAATTCATTAAAGGATTATACAATCCATAAACTGTACAGCACATCATGAAAACCCCATCCCATTCAATTCAGTTGTAGATGGAAGGACAGCAGAGATGGGGCCATCCTGGACTCTTAGGGAGTGAGTTCCAGAGCCTGGGAGTTTCATCAAAAAGGCCCTCTCTACCTTGTTCTCACCAAACAACAGGGCTAATCAGGCAAAAAGAGGTGCTTTCAGGCTGGCTTGAAGGCATGCCGTTTAGATGACACATGCCTTGAAGTCAGCAGGAAAGTGCCCTCAAGGCGCCTTATGCACAGAAAAGCCGTTTCAAAAAGCAGCAGCTTTTCTCTGCTTCTTCCTGGCTTGAAGCCATGCCATGTGGTCATGACATGACACATGAGCACTTCAGCTGCCTTGGAAGCCAGCAGTGCAATTAGTGGGGCTTCAATGTTGCTTAAGAAAAGGCCACTTTTCCCTACCCCTCTGTTTTGCCCCAATGCGGAAAAGGAGGTGGGACAGACAGAAGGGCCTAAGCCCCACTGAGCCCTAGCCCTGCAAGGTGACCCAGGATACATGGCTGGTGGTACTGAAAGCCAAGGTCCAGTAGAACCAACAGGGACAATTCTCCTCTGCAGTTCCAGGTTTAGGTCATCCACTAAGGGGATCAAAGCTGTTGCCTTCCCATAACCCAGCCTGAAACCAGCCTGAAACCAGCCTGAAATGGATCTAGAACCACTGGAGTTGTAAAGCTCCCACACAATCCAGTATCTTACCCAAAAACGGGATGTTGGAGACTGGCTGGTAACTGTCCAGTATAATAGGATCCAGGGAAGGTTTTCTTTCCAAAAAAAAACATTTTACTTTTTTTAAAACCACAGTTATCTTTATTCCTATAATCTACTTTATCTTCATTGGCCTCCCTCTGGGCTTTTTGTTGTTGTTGTTGTTGTTGTTATATAAAATTTTATTTAATATTCTTAAAATATACAATACATCAATCCTCATATTCCATCCAGAATTTCAATTCATCTCACGGAGGTAATTTTCCATCTTCTTTTTTCAATGTTTTCTCAATAATTTTTTTCCAAGTCCCTTTAAAATTATTTCTTTTCCATCATCCTTTTTATTTTCAGTTTCATATAGCATTTCCTCTTGCTATAATTAATCTCGTTGCTGTAAATAAATTTGTTATGAAATCTTTTTCCTCTTTTTGCCATTTCTCAGCATTATATAACAAAATTATATTCAGCCTTCTATTTTTATATTCATATTTTCTATTTCTAGTATGACTTTTTCCCCAAAATTTTTGTACATATTTACATTGCCACCACATATGCATCTATGATCCTATTTCTTGACAACCTCTCCAACAAATTCTTCTCAATATTATGTAATCTCCCTGGTGCCAAATACCATTTCCAAATCAATTTATAATAATTTTCTTTAATCCGTATCGATAAATTCAAATGTCTTTGTTTTCACATTTTATTCCATTCCTTATCACATATTTTACATGCTAATTCTTCTTCCCATATTCCTTTCAGAATATTTTATCTTTCCTCCTTTATTCTCCACCATTTTATAATTTTTACTAATTATTCCTTTCATCTTCTCATTTTCTTCCATTTCTCTTTCACAACTGACTCCTTCAGGCAAGCTGGAAAACTGCCTTGTCACAAAGAGATATCAATCACTCCCTTTACAACTCAACCAGTCCTCTGGTCTGTTTAATAAGCCAGAAAAGGCAAGGGTCTAGTATCTAGCGTGGACCTCACCTCTTCAAGGATCCTGTCCACATAACTCGGGGCTGCACAAATAGCACAATATTAATTGAATCTAGAGGACAAGTTAGGGAAAACTGCTATAGACAATGCTGAGCTAGATGAAGCAATAGTATGACATGTTAAAAGGAATCAATATAAGGATATGTTCAGAAATCGGTTCAATCTGTGAGAAGCAAACAAATCAGTAAATGCTAGAAGTCTAATTTTTACCTGTCTCAGAATGGATGACTCATTGACCACATTGCTATTACACACAAAGCAAAGTATATGTGTAGGAATTCTGTGCTTCATACAATCCCTTTCAATTATTACCATAAAACATGTTTCATAATGTGGTAAAACTCCATTTAATGACCTACTTTTTAGATGAATTCGGTTGTACTGACATTTCTGTATTTCCTGCAATGTGGCGTCTGCTAAGCAGTGACTTATCAAAAGTGGTTGGGGCTGCAGCCCTATACTCCTGTCTTACTTTAGAGGAAGCCCTATTGAGTTCATTGCATGCTAGATGTATGTAGGATTGCTCTGTCAGTAAAATTATTTAAATACTATGCACACAAAGAAACCAAAGCTTCATCATGGCTATTTTACAGAAATCAAATGAAACAATATTACATGTCATGTAAAAATCAGAGGAAATTTCTAGTATTTTAATAACTGATTATTATCCACATTAAAGGACTGAACACAAAATAGCACACAGAATTGGTACAACCCCCCCTACAGATATTTGCCGAGGTGGTCTAAAGTCAATATTTTACATTCATTATTTTGAGCCATTTGTAATTTATTCTGAAGAACCTCTCTGTATAGATTAGTGGCACTTGCACTGGCTGCTGATGAAATGGCATCTCAAGAAATTTCTCTTTAAAATTTTGTAATCAAGATGAGTCCATGTTGTAATCATGTTCACAAGGCAATTATTTTGGTCAAATAGATTCTAACTAACATGAAAAGAAAACTAAATGGCAAATTGTCACATACACAGGACCCGCAAGATCACAAAATGGAAACTGGGTCCTTTAAAACTGAAACTTCTAATTTGCGCAGGACAGAATTATGGCCAATTTTTTTGACAAGTAACACTGACTTCCAGTTTCAGCAGAGACCAGATGTAATGGCTCAGCAGTGTTCTTTGTTTTATTAATTAGTTCTGAAGATGTTTTATATGTTCAGTTTTTCATTCCTGCATTAAAATGCTTAGATGCTTAAGTAACTGGATCTTTGCAATTTCTCAAACATTTCTACAATTTCTGACCTGCACCTCCAGGATTAATTTAGAGGTTGGAATTTAGCTACCGGTATCCAGTCAGGTTTGCTGAATGTTACAATACAGTATCAAAATATAAAAGTTTGAATACATATTGGGAGAAAGGAGATTCAAGAATGAACTAGAATGTTGAGCAGAACATGTGAAAGTAACACTGAAGAAAATACACAGATTAACTAACCTAGAATAAAACACAGGACAATTTCCGATTAAGGATTTATTGTATACCAAAATACAGCTTGTTTTTCATTTAAACACAAATACAAAACTAAAACTTCACAAATCTTTTTTCATACAATTAATTTTAAAAATCCATTCTTTATAAACTGTACTCACTCAATAAAATGCTGTGGATAATGTGCCAATAGAAATAATAATTTCCTGGGCATTCTGGCTTTACAGTTCTTTTTGCAATAATGTCAACAGTTTAGAACTAGTAAACTGGGAAAGAAAATTAAAATTGCACATTCAGATGTCACTGCACAGCTATAATTCAGTCCTTTCAAATTGCTGGAGTCTTAAAAACCTTATCATCAGTAGAATTATTATTAACAAGGCTAACAGTGATCATATGCACAAAACAGAAGCACAACTTTGATTTAAAAACAACAAACTAGATTGTCAAGAGCCTCTCATTCTATGAAATTATAAATGATTAAACGTACAATTCACAGGCTGCATGTGTGTTACTTTCCACCAAAGTACCTTACATATTCAAGGCAGGGGTTGGATAAACTAAGATTTAACTTTGTTATTATAGCATTAATGGATGAAGAGGACGGCACATGACTTTAAAATAAACATTGAGGGAAATCCCAAGCAGACAAACAAGTTGCCATCGTGGTAAAATTCAGAGACACAGCCATGTTAGTCTGGAATATCAGTATGCAAAGGGATCTTGCAGCATTTTTGAGACTTAACTGCAGGCCAGAACAGATGGGCAGGAAGGAACAACCTGGGGCCACTGAGACTGCATGGCCTGTTCGCAAAGCGGATCACAGCTGCAAGAGCCAACAAGCACCACAAGGAGCCAGATTATTCTGGCTCCTTTTTACTCCGATCCAAAGGATTGGAGAGCAGCATCAGAGCAGCTTTGGGCCATTTGGGGGACATGCATCAAGCAAATACCACACCCCCAAAGTTGCCAGAAGCCATTTCATTTGGCTCATCAGTTCCAAACAGGTTCCAGAATAGGTTGCAGCCACCTATTGAATTGACTATCGTGTAGTCTATCCCATCGATTATCTGGTACTCCATCCTTCCTTCCTTCCGGTTTTAGTTGACCTAATTGATTTTAGTATAAATCTTTTAATGTATTTGTGATTTAATTTTTATTTGAAGGGAGGAGGGTAGAATTTGGGATTATTGTATAACAGTATTGGACTGTTTTACTTTAAGCCGCCTCAGTCCTAGTCAAGAGTAGGCGGGATATAAATAACAGTGTTGTTGTTGTTATGTGAAAGACATTGTTGCATGCATATTTTGGAGACTTGGTCTACTTCCTCAGATGCATGGGCTATAAAGTTGATTAAGGTTCTTCCATCAGGTCACTCCAAGCATTTGAGGAAGTAGACTAGGAACCTCGATAGACTGGCCATAAAGGCCAACATCAGGACAGAGTGGGGGCGGAGTGGGGGATGTGCCCAGACTCAGATCCCAATCCGGCATAACGCCACATGCCCCACCACACAGTGGGTGGCATCATGGCACTCAGATGACCCAGTACAAAAGGAATGCCGAAAAGCTGTGGCACTGGCAGCTGGGGGCTCTTTCTGTGGTGTAAAAAGGAGCTGCTTTTTTGGCTTCTTTTTGTGCCATGAAAAGGCCAAATCAGGGCCACAGTATGTAGATGCCGTGGCCCCGATACAGCGCTGAAAGGAACGGTTGCAGACCACCCCTCAGGGGAGGTCTGTTCAGCCCCTAAGTCTATGAAAATTCATGCTACAATTTCTTTTCCACAGATAATCTCAAAGGTGCTGCAACACTCCCTTGGCAAGTATCCATGGTGTTAGGCCATGAAAGTAACATCTGCCAATGTACATGGTAGTTTCATAATGAAAACGTAGATAATTTATTGGAGTTACACTATTGTTACTGGAAGCTGAACAACCAAACTGACATCAAAGTGAAGTCCATCTCTGAGGAAGTGCCAAGGCTATACTGGATCACAAGAAGGAATGCTAATTATTCCAACATAAGGAATGCAGAAAGCTCAGGTGAAACTCCTAAGTGGGAGCATTTTGAATTCAGTGATTACTAAGAGGAGAGGCTGGAGTAATTTTGCAGGGTGCTTAAAGAAATAAAGAAGGGTGCAGATCAACTCCAAATGCAGTTTGGTTTTGGATTACTCTTACTTGACTGTGATATAAGGTAAAATGAACACATTAGAGTATGGTAATATTTCTCTCCTACAATGTCATTTTAAAACTCTCACTCAGTGTTTTAAAATTCTGTATGTTGCATATGAAATGAAAAATATGTTATAGGTTAAAAAACACCCAGTTTTGAAAATGGCTTTCACAAGTTTATGAGGTAGAGTTCAATTCCAAGAAACACTGTGCATTCCCAGAGCCTATCCAATATAAAGGGAATACTAAATACCTAGAGATTTCTAAAATCAAAGCCTTTTACAAAGCTACAAACAACTTTCACAAATTGGTATTAAAATGCCCAAGTACAAAATACTTTACAAACACAACAGAACAGAATCACATTTTGCCCCAGAAGTTCTCTTTTCTCTTTTGAGCTCGTTCTAGAACCTGAGATGCAAGGGAACTAGATGCAGCAGATCGAGCAGACAGCTGGGACAAACGGTCATCATCATCTGTAAACATAACAAAGAACAACCCCATGAATGAAACTATTAATATTAAATATACCCAAAAGATGCTTTGAGATACAAGATTGTGTAATTAATCTCTACATTGGTAATTTAATTAGGACAGTACAAGGACACTGAAGTCAAAATTTAAAGAGTATTTTTCAAGGGATTCACTATTTTCATGAGGAACATGTTTCTAGTTGCCTCATGGACTATATGGTATTTAAACGTCACAATTTAACTTGTTAAGAACAATTTATTAGCACAAAAATTGAAGGACATTTTATTTTAGAAAGCACACAGTAAGCATTATTAACATTTCCACTCTCAAGATATGATTTAAATTAGGAAAGCAGAACACACTTCAAAGGCCATTTTACTGCTAAACTGCTGGATGCACCAAGCTTGCATATATAGCTGGCCCTCCACATTTGCGGCTTTGACTTTTTCAGATTTGATTATTTGCACTTTTGATTAATATGTTCTCACTAGGAATCTCAAGGTCCTCCTGCACAACCCTGCCAAACATTGACCATAGATTTGTGCTGGAGAACCTAGAAGTTCCTAGAGAAAACACTTCTGTAGGCATTTGTAGGTCCTCCAGAATGATTCTATGGTCAACTTCTGGTAGATATTGACCACAGAGTTGCACTGGAGGACCTGAAGATTCTGAGAGAGGTGTTCTCTCAGGTAAAAAGAATAGCACTTTTTTATTTGCAGTTTTTCCACATTCACAGAAGTCCTTCTCTCCTAACCCAGAGAATGGGGAGGGATCACTGTAGTATTAAATTGTGAAAGATGCAAACATAACAACAGCATACATAGAGGAGATGGAACTACAGAGAATTCTGAATACGACAGACTGCTGGCACATGGAGTCCAGCTAACTAAGGCATAAATCAGGAGGCATACTTCAGCAAAAACTACAAAGAACTTGGAGTGGATTTGAAATAAAAATGGCAAACTACAAACTACAGAGGACAGATGAAATGCACTGAGAGAGGTGCCAAGGCTCACCACCGAAGTCTCAAACAGGAAATGTATACATTTAAAACCAGTATCATTAGATGAAAGCTCAGAAGCTTGTTTTTCCACTGCCAACATTTTTTCCTTCCTTAGTAATATAGAAATCATTTATTTATTTAATATCCTGCCTTGCTCCCAATATAGAACCTAAAGTGGCTCACAGTCTGAGTTAAAGCAAAATACATTTAATACAACAATGGGTAACACAATTAAAAACAACAATGAAACAATAATATTAACAAGCCTTGAGAACAGGTTTTTAAAAAGCTATTAAATATTATAGTGATGATGAATGATGTATCATCCCAGGAAGTACAATGAGACTGAAGGATATCTCTGAAGAACTGGTGATTTGAAATCATTTATGTAAGCATGTATGGTAAACATTAAAAGTTGGTCATGCTAGTTTCATACTAAAAGAATGAGATGCAGCAAGCTTTTGGCTGAAATACTCCCCCACCTCCTCCAGTGTGGCTGCAAGGAATAACTCCAAAACTTTTGCTTCTGTTTTAGATTTAACAGCTTGCTTGCCATAATTAAGATTAACTTAAGGGGTCCAACACTACCTAAACTGTGGTTGATCTAAAATCAAACTGGAATTCTCTGCCTCCTCACAGTAACACCAGAGGAGCAGATGAGGACTGTGCAAGCCTAAGGCTCACTGAGATGCATTTACATAATACTAAACCCATGGTTTAGAACAGGGATTGTCATGCAAAATCAATTGGGGGATGCATGACTGGGTAGGGTTGGCCAAGGAAGAGGTGATGATGAGTGAGGCTAGGATCTAACATCCACTGACATCCACAAGGAATCACTGAGGTGGGGTTTTAAAACCTCCTTCTGCCACAAAAATTCTCAGCCAGATCACTGTTTCTACTGCTAAATATCTCAAATAAATTGTTGCCTTCAGGGCTTTCTCAAAAGAGTGATCAGTAATCATCACTCATCATCTCAGTAATCCTGCCTGCACTGTGGTTGTGGAATGTGTAAGGTTCAAGATCCATTCATGGATTCTCAGTATCCTAATCAAGATAATTGTTTCTTTATTGCTAACAGCTGTGTCGACACAATGATCTCTTCCCCACTTCCGAAATGATGGAGAAAATGACAGATGATAGTGGAGCTCCCCAGGTCATATGGAGAATGGCTTCAGGATGCATGTGATCTGCAACAAATTGGCCATCTGTGGTCTAGCTTTATGTCCAACATAGGTAGAGGAAAGAAAAACTAAAACTAAGCCATGACATTCTACAATCTCCCACTCTCATTCTCTCCCTGATTAATGCACAGGGCTAATACTTAAACCATTACTTCTTGTTCTTTCTAAACCTGAAACGACTTTGGATCTTCCTTTTTCAATTATTATTTGAAATTTATTATCCTTCTCCCATCCCATTCCCCCCTCCCAAATAAACAGTCTGTTCACATTCTGTTTTCTCATATACCATATTGAACATAACCATGCAAACACATATTTCTGTTAAGCATTTGTATGATTTTATAAATGCAAGCCTTTGATTTTAACTATACCAAATGCATAAATACCTTCATCATTATAGTTTCTCTCCTGAAGTGGTAATTGCAACCAGCTCCTTTGGGGGCTTGCAACATTTCCTAAAAGAAACAGCATAGTCCTGAAGCATTTAACCAGTCCACAAATTTTTTATCTCCCAACAGAAATGCATAGACGACTAAATACAGTTATTGATCCTAATTGGAATATCCCTTTTGAATCAGTAGAACATTACAAAAGTTCCACTGATTCAATGAGTCTATTCTAGCTGGCACTCACAGCTACATTTAAGCCAAACGAGCCAACATACTAATTTGTAGCTAATACAGATACCAAGAGAGCAGTCCCCTAATATTTGAACTCCTTCTGTTATCTCAATAGTAATACAAGAATAATCATATTCTAGGTATTTTCTCAAATCAGACTGTCTTGAAAGTATTGCTACCAGTTGTTTACTGAAGAACAGTTTAGCTAGAAATTCAGAATTTGTCACTGATGTCATTTCAGTCATGAATATAATAAGAAATTTCTGCATGTCTAAATAAGCAAGGTTTCTTCTTTCATTTTGGTTAATGTGGAGCCATATTGTGGCATGAAAGAGATAATACAGGATCATTAAAAAACAATGGTGCAAAGTAAACAACAGTTTTACTTTTGCACCATTTGTTTTTAATCACCCAAAACAGTGGCCCCTCCACATTCGCTGGGGTTAGGGGTAAAAGACCCCTGTGAATGTGGAAAAAATACAAATTAAAAAAAACCCTATTCTTTTCACCTGAGAGAACACCTCTCTAGGAATCTCAAGGTCCTCCAGTGCAATGCTATGGTCAACTTCTGGCAGAGTTGTGCTGGAGAATCTAGAGATTCCTAGTGAGAACATATTAATCAAAATTGCAAATAATAAAAGCCACAAATGTGGGGAGCCAATTGTATATTGCTTTGCCACAGCACTGATAACAATTTAAATTGAACTATCATTTGTTTCTGTTGCACAGAAAAAGAGACAGAAGTGGTATTAAACAAAATGTTCACATTTTTAAAAAGTATGTGAAGGCTACATAGCGCAAACCAACCATTATGTTGAAACTCTGGTTCCCTGAGAGTTCCTTGAATGCGGCATGATGGGTTCCAATAGGGCTGAGCAGGGACCTTAGCTGACTTCACACCAGAGATGTCAGGTGCCTGCTCTGCACGCAATGAAGTTGAATGAACTCTTACACTACAAGTATCTTGCCTGGGCCATTGATCTTTCCTCACAGACAAAGGATCCATAGTTTTTAGCCCAGCAGGTAGGGAATGGCTCAGTGTTACAGCTTCATTTTCATCCTGAAACATCAAAGGAAATAGGAACTGTCATGCTGTACAGAATGCAGCTCTTTGCAGTATTACTCTAACTACTGCTGTGACAGAGGTATTTACAGGAAACATTATACTTTTTTGTTCTCCAGAAACACTGCATATATCTTTTTCATAGGACAGTAAGCCATTTAAAATAGTTTTAAATTACTGTCACATATGACTACCTCCAAATAGTTTCGTGAACATAAGAGAAATGACCAGCTGTATTTATTTGCTTTCTTCCCCCTTGTCTTGGAGATAACACACTAGATATTCTATCAATCTACTTTGAAACAACTAATGGTAATTGGTGTCTTTGACCTCAAACAGACAGCCCAAAAGGGCTGCCATCAGACTGCTTTGGGCGTTCAAATGATGCATGCCCTGAACATGGCTGGAAGCCACTCTGGGCATGATACTTTTGCAAGGAACCAGCCCAAAAAGGAGCAATAAAATACCACTCCTTTTAGGTGCCCGGTTAAAGACTGCAGAAGCAGCCCAGATCAAGGCCGAGTGTGTATGGCTGTCACGGTCCTGGAGTGAACAGTGCTGGTGCGGTCCCAGCATGGACCTTTTGCACCTGTGACAGACTTCACAAATCCTGCAAGCAAGCTATTTTGTATAATGCAAGACACAGCCACGTGTCCCTTTGAAACATGTGAGCAGCCTGCTGCATTCCCCTATCCCATTTCCCCAAATAATGCATATGTCAGTCTAATGACAAGTGATGCTGAGCCATAAGAAGCAGTTTGGGATCTGTAACAAAATGTAGAATAGAATGTTTAGGTGCCCAATGCAACTTTTCCAGGATACTCCATTCTATTCTTTCTCCACATCTGCAGCTGAAAGAAATCTCACACAAGACAAATCTCATTTTTCTGTCCACAACATACAACTGTGTTCTGAAGATACTCAAAATTCCATGGCTTCTGAGCATGTTCAGTCCTTAATGGATGTCCTCCCAGCCCTCAAGGATATGGTGAACCCACTGTAATTTGGATTTGGGGCGGAAAAAACCTGAAGCTCTTTGCAACCTGTTTTCTTAGCAATGTAGTGCCTTACCACATTCGATTTTCTTTTTTTATCTTCCCTCGAAATCTGATTTGCCAAAATATTCTTCTCGGGAGATCCCTTTCTTATTTGCATAGAAGATGAAGACTTCACTTTTGGAGGAGATACTAAAACAGCACCTCCTAAATGAGAGTATAAAACATCATGGTTTAGATTAAATTTCCAAGTCATAACTCTCTTTTTTTTTAAAAATGTCTTTTGAAATAAACAACACAATTTTTACCAGTAGCTGGCGTTGTCAGGTCAAGATGTGTCCTTTGCGCTCCACCAAGTGCTCTTAGCTCTGGGGTAGGAAGCCTGCCAACCCCTCTGTAAGATTCAGAAGAAGTGTCTGGCATATCAGCACCTGGGGCATTTTCATTTTCTCTGAAAAATATGACATTGCATTCAAAAATATGCATGGTAAAAAAATGCTCTAAACATAATTACCAATTAATAAAAATCTTGACAATTTGACTACTCCCCTGCAATATATTGACTACTCCACCAGAATAGGAAGTTGTAACTTCATTGGGCCATAACCAGGACAACAAAGTAAAATGAGCATCACAAAATACTTCTGAAATGCTATCCAGCTATATTGAGTTCTGTGAGGTTTGGTTTCCACAACCGTTGTGCAGAGACTACTTCTGAATTTTAATAGACAGGATTTAAATAGATAAAATCATTCTTCTTATTCAAGCTAAATTACATTGGACCTACAAACTTCAAACTGGCTTTCTCCTCTTCACCATTATGGTCCTATGACATAGGAACTATGGCATATATTTGTAAAGTGCAAGTTTAGCCTCCAATATTATCTCCCAAACCTCCCATTTTCATTTTATTTAATCACTAGATACTCAACTATAAGTTGAAAAATTTATGCCCAAAAATGGACCCTCAAATCCTGGGTCAACTTATGTATATACTTGTCTATAAGTTGAGAAATTGACCCAAAAATTTCAGGTCAACTTAATATGGTAATGTGATAGCAACTCTTTCAGATTTCCCCATGCAGTCAGAACAGTACTTTCTTTCTCATTTGAGCCAAGCAGAGAGTCTTGGGTTATTAATTGCTTTTAAACAAACAGAGTCTCTCTCCCACCCGTGCTGCTGCTGTCTGGAGAGTGAAGGATAAAATGAAACCTGAAATGTTGAAGCAAAAAGCCTCAATTAGAGTTCCTCTTGCAATGGGCACACATAAACACACCGAAGGAGCCTGCAGGTTTTACCCTTGACTTATCCATGGGTTATGGAAAAATCCATAATTTTGGCCCAAAACCTGCCATCGACTTATACATGAGATCAACGTACAGTTGAGTATATACAGTGTAAGACAGTAATACTAGTTAGAAAGGTCCTGAAAGAAGCACCACCCTGTGTGCCTAGGCAGTGATTTCTGAAATAGTTGCCCATGTAGGAGTGTGTGTGTGTGTGAGAGAGAGAGCGAGAGAGAGAGAGAGAGAGAGAGAGAGAGGTGATTTTCTTCTCAATCTGATGTTAAAACCTTCTCTCTTCATCCATCTCCTCCTTCTCTGGATCTCTTTATCCACCAAACACACTGCATTTCCCAATCTGATGTTAAACCCTTCTATCCCCACCAGACAAACACCCCATTTAACTCCACTTCCCTCACTTCAGAATCCGACGTTAAACCCTTTTTCTGCAGCACCAAAAGTGGTGTTAGGCAGTCGGGAGAAGTCCAGAGAAGGAGGAGGAGGGAGGGAAATAGCGTTTTGCCCTTTACATTCGTTGTTACATGTCCCTAAATTTTATCCTTGACATATCCACGGGTCATATCAAAATCCATGATTTTTTACCTTAAAACCTTTTCCCTGACTTATACATGAGATCAACTTGTACATGAATATATGCGGTAATTATGGCTGCATCTGTGTGTGCCATTTAGCACATGGAGTCATAGCTAGTGCCTACTCCTCCTTCCCTGCTCTTTAGCTATAACTAAAGAATGACACATTTTGCAACACAATATGTTCACGTTAAATATGTTTTGAAGGGTTTCACCAGGCACATCTCAAAACCATTTCTCATTATTTTCATAGTTCAAAAACAAACTTTCTGCCGTTTTCCAGATGTTTTCTCACAAAGATCTAAAGTAAAGTCATTTTTGGCTTGGCTTGTCATGCAAATAGCCATTTTCAGAAAAGTGAAACATAAATTTCTCTCAGTAAAGGTGCATGAGATAAAGGTTATTCATTCTTTCTTGTGACACTTGTGTTTTTTATCCTGCAATAGCAAGCACATTTCTATACTGCTTATCAGTGCACTTAAACATTCCCTAAGCAGTTTGCAAAGTGTAAGTTAATTGCCCCCAACAATCTGAGTACTCATTTTAGTGACCTTGGAAGGATGCAAGCCTAAATCGAGCTTGAACCCCTGGCTGGGATTGAACTCGCAACCCTATGGTTTGCGAGTTAGTGGCTGCAGTACAGGCATTTAACAACTATGCCACCAAAACAAACATCAGGCTATACTCTGCCGCTAGCGCAAACATGGAATCAATGGAACTCATGTAAAAGCTGATTTAGCAAGTTCAGCAAGTTTATTCCAACCGAATAAAAACTGGATTTATGTCATATTTATTAATGGGCTGGTTCTCGTGCAATGTGAAATCATGGTACAGCATTATATCAGGTCCAGGCAATTTGGTGTCTTCCAAAGCTTTTTGAAATGCAACTCTCATAATCCCTCAACCCCTGGCTGAATCTGATAGGACCTGCATTGCTAAACATGCAGATGGCTGTGGACTGCCTATTCCTACACTACATGAACAAGTTTTATTTATTTATTCATTTATTTAATTTCATGTATATGCCACCTCTCTCCCCGGAAGGACCTAAGGCGGCTCACAGACAAAACATTTAAAATCTCAATAAAATACAAAACAAATAAAACATCTACACCCAATATAAAATCAGATAAAATCTACAAAGTTAAAGACAAACTAAAAACCTACCCACTCCATAAACACCACCTTGCTATGCATTATATACCAAATGCCTGCCTGCATAAAAATGTTTTTACTTGTGGCAAAAGGCCAGCAGGGAGGAGGCGTGTCTAGCCTCCCGCAGAAGGGCATTCCACAGGGTGGGAGCAACCACCTAGAAGGCTCTATCTCGTGTCCTCAATAAGCAAGCCTGTGATCTTGGTGGGATGGAGAGAAAACCTTCTTCTGAATATCTTAGGGCTCTAGCAGGCTCTTATGGGAAAGATATTATTATGCCCATCGATTACCCTTCCTTCCCTCCATCCACCTCTGGCATGCGTTGCTTTACTAGGATCTTATTACTTTTCAGCAAGCCACTATTCATGACTGCATGCAAATCAAGAACTGTAGGTCACATATGCCTTGTGAATCAGGGTTGGAAACTAGAGCCAACTGGCAGTTTCTGAATGAATAGCTCTGTCTGGAATTTCTCTTGTGGCTAATTAGTAATATACAAATATACATGACATAGTAAGTTCTAACTTCACTCGTGCCAAATGATTATATTTCTCCATTACGCCATGAAAACTAGTATTGCCCTACTTAATAGACACTGTACATAATCATCATAACTTAATGGCAGCATGGATTTGAAAAGAAATACTTTTAAATACTTACTCCTGCTGATCGTCTCTAGTGGTATTTTTGCCACTTTCCTTTGGTTGTTTAACCTCTTCCAATTCCTGCTTTTTTCCTTTTTCTTCTTCTTCTTCCTCTTCTTTTTCTTCTCCTAACACCGGTGTCTGATGTTCCAGTTTTTCATCATTGCCTGGTTCACCCCAAACTAGACGACGCTTGACTGGAACAGTAGCAACTTCTGACATGCCTAATTTCCCAGTGTTCTCCTGGAAATTTTCTGACAACTCAGATTGTGGAAAGAACTTAGTGTCTGGAGGAAGCTTTTTTTCAGGGACCCTTCAAAAAGAGGAAGCAAACAAAATAAGTCCCATTATTTTGTCTATATATTCAAAAGCTTAGTGATCCATGTCTGTCAAATGCCTAGTGGCATTTATGTCAAATCAAATCTAATAGAATTACACTTGAAACATATACATTCAAAATTCTACTCGCAGTCAGTCAGTCATTCAAACTGCTATGTTGTTGTTTTGTGCCTTCAAGTCATTTCCAACTCATGGTGACCCTAAGACGAACCTATCATAGGGTTTTCTGTGAAAGATTTGTTCACAGGATGTTTGCCATTGCCTTCTCCTGAGGCTGAAAACATGCACCTTGCCCAAGGTCACCCAGTGGGTTTCATGGCCAAGCAGGGATTGGAACCCTGGTCTCCAGTCCCAGTCCAACAGTCAAACCAATACACCATGCTGGCATATATTACAGGTTATGTGACCAATAGCCAAAGAACTATACAGTTAGTTTTGTGTGCCTATGAAGGCTATGGGCTTGAAAAACACAATCTGAAGCATAGCAACTTTTATGAAATTTTCAGAAGACATTTGCAAAATGACATAGATTTATTCTGGTTTAAGAAAAAATGGCAGAAGGTCCACTGGACATCCCTTAGATGAAATATTTTGGTGCATCTATCATAAATCTGTGGATTGTGTCCTCTATGTATCCACCATGGCACCAGGCTACAGACAATATCCAATCCATAAAACTGCAGGAAAAAGCTGCATAAAGCTAAACCTACCTACAGTATCTAGCATACAAGCTTAGATATATGAGGGTCTATACAGGAATATTCCACTGCTGAATATATATTTTCCTCTTACTCCATAATTATTTCTTGTAACAAATACAGTACAGATACCTGCAAAACCCCAGTTCCACTAAATGCTACAGGCATGATTCTGCCACAGGTTCTACTGACCATAGCACTAAACAGACAAGTATTACAGTTAATTACTTCATTCTGCAAGAAATCCCATCAAATTTGATTTCCATTACTGAAATTGCTCTTAGCAATTTTTAATGCACAGAAATAAAACAAAGTTAATAGAAATAGTCTCTCATATTATGGTGATCCTTGTTTCACTAGTTATGTTATGGAGGGGGGGGGAGAGAATATCATGCCAAAGCTAATCTTTTCAATATACAGTGGTCCCCCGGTTTACGAATACCCCGGCCTACGAAAACCCCAGTCTACGAAAGAGCCGGGGCCGGAAAAACGGCCCTGGTTTATGGAAAAAATCCCGGTTTAAGAAAAGAAAGCGGCAGGAAATTCAAATGGTGCGGGGTCTGGTTTAAGGGGCCCGGTTTACGAACTTTTCGGTTTAAGAAAGGGGTGCTGGAACGAATTACTTTCGTAAACCGGGGGACCACTGTAGTTTTTCTGGAATTTAGTGGAAGCCAAGACTATGTGATTGGACGATTTGGGGGCTTAATTGCAAATCAAGCAAAACTAGCACAATAAATGTTTCCCTTCTAGAACCATCCTATTGAAACTTTTCTTCTTCCACACGAGAACTCCTTACCCTGCAAGATCTAGGGCTCTGACATTGTTGCTAATGGATTCTTCTGCACTGGAATCTGAGGATAAATCCCAAAGCCTGTTGTTCTCTGACAGAATCTGATTCAAATGATCTCTGGAGAAATGAGTTCCTCGTATTCTTTGCCTGTAAGCCTCTGCCTTCTCTCGAAGTTCTTTCACCTAAGTATGATTTCACAGGGTTGTGAGTTTTCTTCCCTTTTCACTGATAATATTTATGCAATATTGGTGAGTCAGCAGCCACAATTAAAAGCACAGAGCAATGTGTCACAGACAATGAATACATGACCAGACACAACACCAATAATATTAAAGAACAGAGAAAACAAGTACAGGTAACAGTTTCTTACTATTTTTTAAGCAAGCATGCATTTCATTCACTCAAGACAAAGCATAGTTGTCAAATAAATTATTCAGCAAGCACAAAAAATACACTAGCTATGCATCTGCTTAGTACTGCATTGCATTTCTTTTGAAGGCTCATAAATTCTGCAATGGGTTCAAGCATGAAGAACTGAGATGCAACCAACCTCCATATACCACAGGGTATTTAGAGTATTTTGAGACTCCTAAGGAGAGGAATACAGAAATGAACAATATTTACTTACTTAATAATACAAGCTATCCAATTTGATTAAATCAGAGCAGAAAATAATCAAATTCATTCCTCTGGGGTTATAGTGTTATTCTACCTCCTAGAGTTCACACTAACAAAATTAATTTCCTTTAGGCCTTTTTGTCACTTTCCTTAATCAACAGTCCTACTTGGTGCCATTCATGAAAATAACCATTTAGACATTTGCAAGATTAAGCTTTTCCATGTACATTTTGTGTACAGCTTGTGAATATTAAACAACTGTTGCTCAGTCTTTATATGGGTATAATAATTTTCATAGAATTAGCCTCTGTACTACTGAAGGTGTTTAAATTGTTAACAAACCATTTAAAATCATTTAAAAATTAAATAAATGATTATTAAGCATGCTACCTTCGTAAGCAGATAGAGGAATAACAGATTTTATTTACAGCCAATGGCATACTTTAGTATTATAAAGCATTTCACAAAGTCTACAAATTTTGAATCCTAATCCAAACTGCACAGACATACTCATCAACCTAAACAAGGTTTAAAATAGGATGCTAAAATACTATTTTTTGTATATTTCATTAAATAAGTTTATCTGTATCTGATTGCAGCACAATCTTCTGCTTTTTACTGGCTAGCAAAGATGTAGAAAAGGTACTATGCACTAAATAGTTGCAAACAGAAAGAATTCCAACGACTTAAGCACTTGAAGATATTGTAGCAATTATCTGTAATGAAGCAGGATGTCAATACCCACCCATATCCCCAACCATAGCCTACAGTGTGCATGCTACAGTAGGGCTCAAACATGCAGACAGAACTGAGTGCAAGTAGAGGTGTGCTTATCCTCTTCACTTGCAGGAAATTATTGTGCAGGGAGCACTTGTTTTGCTGAATTCATTGGCAAAGGCACAGAAATCATACATAAGTGGCAGACACTTTTTAGTGAGAGATATAGAACACACACCGCATAACTGATTGGCGTAACTAATGAAAGCAAGCCAATTTTTTTTTTTTACTCTTATTCTTCTTTCAAACTACCATTAGGCCTAAACTATTCAGGAATTTGTGATCATGTATATCTTAAATGAACCGCAAAATTAAAATCTTATATTGTGGACAATGACTGCCCCTCAGATAGTGTTGGTACTTTTTCAAGTCTCATGTGGTTGGATGCAAGCAAACACAGATAGATAGACAGACAGACAGACATGTATGCATGAGAAATATTTAAAGAAATGACTTGCCCCAAGAGCTGCAGCCAAACAGTTAACTAGGGATGGCTACCGGGAGCATAGAATTCCCTTGTTACAACAGTTCCAGTAGCTGCTGGCCTGTTTCCAAACATAATTCAAAGAACTGGTTATGACATGTAAAACTCAATATGGCTCAGGTCCAGGCTACCTGTAGGGCTGTATCTCTCATAAGATCTTAGATCTTCGTCTTAGTCTTGGTCCCACCACCTTCCCAGACACATATGGTTGGAACACAAAAGAGGGCTTTTTCAGTGGCTGCTCCTAAACATTGGAACTCCCTTGATAGGGGAGCTAGGATGGCTTCCTCCTTTTCCAACCAGATTTAGGACTTTTTGGTTTGGTGTTTTAATAGCACACAGTTTAATTGGTTTTAATCTCGCAACTTTAAATATTTTAAATAGCTTTAATTTTGTGGCTTGTTTAATTGTACTTTAACAATAACTTTTTACGCTTTTCTTAGGTTTTGTAAATGTTTAATTGTATTTGTTTAAGGTTTTCTAATCCATCTTGAGTCCTGGTATTGGGAAAAAGTCAGGATATAAATGGACAAATGAATGACTGAAGTTTTTTTCCATTTATCAAACCACCTGCAAGCATGACATCAAATTAGGAGGAGTAGCTAATACCCCAGAAGAGAGATCAAAATTCAAAATGACCTTGATAGAGTAGAAAACTGGGTCAAAACTAACAAAATGAAATTTAACAGGGAGAAATGTAAGGTTTTGCACTTAGGCAGAAAAAGTGAAATGCATAGATATAGGATGGGGGACACCTGGCTTAATAAGACTACATGTGAAAAGGATCTAGGAGTCCTAGTAGACAACAAGTCGAACGTGAGTCATCAGTGTGATGCAGCAGCAAAAAAGGCCAATGCGACTCTAGCCTGCATCAATAGAAGTATAGTGTCTAGATGAAGGAAAGTAATTGTGCCTCTCTATTCTGCTTTCGTCAGGCCTCACCTGGAATACTGTGTCCAGTTCTAGGCACCACAATTCAAAAAGGATGTTGACAAACTGGAGCATGTCCAGAGGAGGGTGACCAAAATGGTGAATGGTCTGGAAACCATGCCCTATGAGGAGAGATTTAGGAAGCTGGGACAAGAGAGAAGGCTAAGAAGTGATATGCTATCACTGTTTAAGTATCTGAAGCGGTGTCATATTGAGGATGGAGCAAGCTTGTTTTCAGCTGCTCCAGAGAATAGGACCCAGAACAATGGATGCAAGCTGCAAGAGAAGATTCCACCTAAACATAAGGAGGAACTTCCTGAAAGTAAGAACTGTTCGACAGTAGAACACACTCCCTCAGAGAGTGGTGGAGTCCCCTTCTTTGGAGGTCTTTAAACAGAGGCTGGATTGTCATCTGTGCTTTGATCATGTGTTCCTGCAAGGCAGGGTGTTGGACTGGATAGCATTTGGGGTCTCTTCCAACTCTAAGATTCTATTCTATTCTATATTCTTGATTAATTAGCTCTACAAATTTTACATGGTGAAAAAATTCTGCTCTTAAAAGATGTATGTCATCCTATAAAGACAACTGAATTTAAAAAGTACATACCCATATATTAATACAATAAAGCATAGAACACGGCCCATTAAATACTTTATTTAAAACAAAGATTTCAAAAACTGCACTTTTAAGCCCATGTCCTATTATTTATCTACATGGAAATTAAAGCTGAAAGCAATAAATACTAGCAGAATATAGGTATGACAGGAACAACTGCGTACCACAGGAGGAATAGAATACTGAGAATGCCTCAGATGAATTATGGACAGGAACAAAGAACTCCAAAGAAAAAGGAAGCAACATTTATTCCAAAATGACACTGGCCCAAGAAAGTTCAATTGTGTTTATAAACTGACTGATATTCACTTTTTAGAAGTCTAATGTAATATGAATGTATACTATAAGCAAAGAGAGAAAAGCACTTTACAAAATGCACTATATAGTACATTAGAAATACATTTTTGGTATAATTGCTTTCAAACTTTCAACTGCTTTCAAATATTTTTATCGGGTTGCAATCCCACCTCGATTCATCTGGGAGAGGCAGGAAAATATAACTAAATTATTTATTTATTTATTTTTATTAAACTACCACTGTAACTGAACTGTTCTATAACCATATATTTCAACATGATCACCCTTTTGAGATAAGTATCTTTGGGGCAGAAGCTAAGCCACTTTGGTGTTAAGTATTAGGGGAGCAAGAGTGCCACTGAGGAATTATTGTTGCTTTTTCTGAGTTTCAGTTTTACTCATTGTTCAGAGAAGGGCGGGGAGACAAGTATTCAGCCTTCTTTTCCCCCTTATTTTAAAATCCCTACCCTACAGACAAAATGTCCACCTATAAAAGATGCAGAAGCAATGAAACTAGAAACAGTTTTTCCTTCTCATTGACAGAAAATGTTTATTGACATCATAGCAAAGACAAAGAAGAAGATTTCAAAGGGGACAGAAGCAGCCGTTAGACAGACCTTTTCTGCAACTACTGTATACTACGTGGTGGAACCATCTTTAAAATACAATAACCATATTCAGCTTACTTTTCAGTCATAATGACTCTATAGGAATTGAAGTGTACCATGAGGGTCTGACATGAAGAGAAATCAATATGGGGAACTGAATAAGAAAGCAACGATTTTGGAGATCAACTGCAGTAAAGAGCTATTACAGTGTTAAAATATGTCTTTCCACACTAGTTTCCTGTGGTATCATATTATAAAGTTTCCTACCACAAATGCTACATGGTGCATTTGGTATATCTGCAAAGGACTGAGAGTTACTGTAGTTTACTGAGAGTACGCACTGCAGAAAATCCAGTGTTCCTTAGTCAAATGGCATGCAAGAAAGCACAACTCACACAGTAAAGGAGACTAAAGAAATCCAATTTGAACAACTCATATCCACACACCTAAACCAATGGAGCTGTAGAAAAGGACTTACAGGAAATACAAAGTTACCTGCACAACATGTAAAGGGATGATGGTTAAAAACAGACTGCCTATTTCAGCACCATTGATAAAACTTCAACTGGTAAGAAAAGATATTCAAAAAGATTAGAGATTGGGATGAGAAAAAAACAGAACAATTATTATGGCAATATATTATCTTCTTTATATGAGGGAGACCCATTTACTACTGCGCAGAAACCTGCAGAAGTGACCCCAAGATAATGTTTTATTCAGATGGATGACAGTTTATTTTTTTAAAAAAAATTGTTAACTTTTATTGAAGATTCTTCCCCCCTACCCATCTGCCCCCAATACAGGAAAAATAGAAGAGATGTGCTAGGTATTAAAAGTCTTTAGCCAGTAGTGGAACAGATAAAAAAGAATTTAAAGAGAGAACAAATGAAACTGTTGTAGCCAATAAGATTTCATAGATGATTTTGGTCACTGATAACAACTATAACTACATCAAACTTTAAGAGGGATTTGAACACTTACATAGGGCACACAGCTTTTTCTAAGAAAGAAGTTGGGGAGAGAAAGGTAGAAAATGTTTATGCACCCATGTATGCCATGAAGAGCAGGTATATAAACAATATTCACATTTCCTTGTTTTCAAGAACATTGAGACACTCCTCCAAAAAATATATATACGGTAAATCTTTGTGAGAGTTATACCCCTGTGGAATTTAGGCATATGGAACAAAGGCACTTTAGTAAAGAGTTTTGGACTGCATCTGCACTGCAGAAATAATGCAGTTTGACACCACCATAACTACCATGGCTCAATACTATGAAATTTTGGGTTTTGTAGTTTTGTGAGATATTTATCCTTCCCTGTCAGAGACCTCTGGTGTCACAACAAACCACAAATCCCAGAATTCCATAACATAGAGCCATGGCAGTTAAAGCAGTGTCAAACCGCATTATTTCTGCAATATGGATGTAGCCTTTGTTTCATACTTCAGCTCCTGTGCTATTGTCTTTAAAAGTATGAAGTAACAAATATTAAAGCAGTTACACCCTCAGCCACCTTTGTCCAGCATGGCGCTTGAAAGTACAATTCCAAGAAAGAAAGAAAGAAAGAAAGAAAGAAAGAAAGAGCACAACTTTAGAACCAGAAATGAATATGGCTGGAAATATTTAAACACATACTCACTTGGTCAGGTATATTTCCCCTGATACGCAACCAAGCTCCATCTTTGTACATGTACTGAGCTGGAGACAAGAAATTTGATCTGTATTCTGTGTTCATTTTCCTAGGGAAAAGATGGCCAAGGAGGGTGACAAATACTGTATTTATCCTGAAGACTTTAATCATGGTTAGTGTTCACTTCCTAAAAGTTTTTTAAAGATAGGATATAAATTCAGGCAAAACAGTAGGAAACAAACCTTATCTGAAGAACATATTCAGGGATAGTTGTTTAGCCATGCAACAAAATAAAAAATCCACAAAAGAGCAATACGGTTATTGGCCAATCAAAATGCATAAAATACATCATGCAAGTTTTTGAAGCTCTACTGGCTTCTTTATCAAGAAAAAGATGTTGAAAATCATACCAGAGAAGAAAAGTGATGATGACAGAGTCACAGGCCTACATTTTATATCAGATGAACTGCTGCTGTAGTTCAGTTTTCTGGAGGGATGGCCATATGGAGACTGAGACAAAGGATAGTAATATTTAAATTCCATTAGCATCAATGAAGTAATTTTACTTTTCATCTGTTACCTGATGAAGAAAATAGCAGAGCTTCAAAAGCATGCATGATGTATTAGACTACCTTATGAATTTCAAGTCTCATAATCAACCAGAAACCTCTTTTGCATATCTGCATAACTGCCATTTGTTACTAGATCAGTTTATGTATCAAAAGAGTCTACTGCACAGTACAGTCAGACTACAGTAAATCTTACTTACTCAGTTTGGGGATAAATCAATTCCCCTTATAAGAAGATGGATTTGTGAAACTAGTGAGTTTATTTTATCCTTCGGTGAACAATCTCAATTAAATGTAATAAGATGGTGTACTGCTACTGCAAAGAGATCAAGTTCTGAATTGGAAGGTCTTGGTTCAAATCTCATAAACTTCAAGCAAGTCACAATCCACAGTGCTTGGTGAGCAAAATATAGTGGGTGGTGAAATCTTCCTGGAAAATGTTTTCAAAACCAGTTTAAACCCAAGCAAGTACAACCAAGATACAAATGGACTTTAGCAATGGACAAGTTTTTTATATATGCAATTTCAAAACAAAATAGTGACTGAATGCAACATATATTCTAAAGTATACTGTAATTACCTGAATCTTCTGTGTGAACAGAGAGGCTTATTTTTTTGTTTTTGCTGATTTTGCACCGTTTCTGATTTACTTTCCTTGGATGGCTTTTCTGTTGTCTTTAAAGATATTTCTGTCTTCTCATGCTGAAGCAAAAAATAACAAGTCATAGAATCATAGAATCATAGAGTTGGAAGAGACCACAAGGGCCATCCAGTCCAACCCCCTGCCATGCAGGAACTCCAAGTCAAAGCATCCCTGACAGATGGCCATCCAGCCTCTGCTTAAAGACCCCTAAGGAAGGAGACTCCACTACACTCCGAGGGAGTGTGTTCCACTGTCGAACAGCCCTTACTGTCAGGAAGTTCCTCCTAATGTTGAGGTGGAATCTCTTTTCCTGCAGTTTGCATCCATTGTTCCGCGTTCTAGTCTCTGCAGCAGCAGAAAACAAGCTTGCTCCCTCCTCAATATGACATCCCTTCAAATATTTAAACAGGGCTATCATATCACCTCTTAACCTTCTCTTCTCCAGGCTAAACATCCCCAGCTCCCTAAGGCGTTCTTCATAGGGCAAGGTTTCCAGACCCTTCACCATCTTAGTTGCCCTCCTTTGGACATGCTCCAGTTTCTCCACATCTTTTTTGAAATGTGGTGCCCAGAACTGGACACAGTATTCCAGGTGGGGCCTGACCAAAGCAGAATAGAGTGGCACTATAATTTCCCTTGATCTAGAAACTATACTTCTATTGATGCAGCCTAAAATTGCATTGGCTTTTTAGCTGCCGCATCACACTGTTGACTCATGTTCAGCTTATGGTCTACTTGGACTCCTAGATCCCTTTCACATGTGGTCTCATTCAGCCAGGTGTCCCCCATCCTATATCTGTGCATTTCATTTTTCCGCCCTAAGTGCAGAACCTTACATTTCTCTGCATTGAATTTCATTTTGTTAGCACTGGCCCAGCTTTCCTTATTAACCTTTTCAACAAAGAACTAACAAGCTACATTTCAATTAGACCTCTATCTTCAGAGTGAACAGCCATAAATGTAATAGCAATGTGTACATTTTTCTGGGCTTCCGGATAAGGCTATTGCAGGCTAAATGTGGTTGGCTAATTAGTTGCTAATTAGTTGACATAATTCTCTCCAGATTAAGAAGAGCGCATGAGATCACCCATACATGCTCAGGATAGCTGTTTTTTATGAGGAGACCACTTAGTTGGCAGTGGTGAAAAGCAAGATGTGAGCACTGAGGATCCATGAGATAACCATCTCCCACCAAAATGCTTATGCATGCCTTAAAAGGACAATGAATCTGCAAATTCTCTACTTTCTTAACCATCTTTAATTGTTTCATTTACATCTGAAGAGAGTTCTTCCCTCTGGTGGTGAAAATATAGCTTTGGTGAGTTCTCCTTTTTCTTTAAACAAGGTCTGATAAAAAAAAACTTTTTACAAGTTTCAAGTTAAAATAGAAACAGTGAAAACTTAACAAGATTTGTCTTAAGAAAATACACAGTCAAAAGATATGTGGTTTCGGTCATTCGTGAGGTCAAGGCAGCCACATGCACCCACGTTCCTCCTTTTCTTTCCTCCAAGAGGGAGGGAGCAGCGGGGAAGGGTGCACACACCAACCCCACTCCTTTTCAGGAGGGAGAGGGAGAGGCGCCTGGTTCCCCAGGCACCTCTACATCTTGGAAAAAGGCTTGAAGGACCAGAGTGGCAGCAGCCAGAGGAAGGGAAGGAGTCCCCCAGCTTCCTTCCAAAGCTTCAGACACCTGAGGGAAGCTCTCTGAGGTATTGGCAGGCGGAGGGATGCACACTCCCCATTCCTCCGATGCTTCAGAGGGTTTGCCTAGCTGTCTGAAGCATCAGAGGAATGGCAAGAGCAGCACATCTGGGTCTCACCCCACGTTCCTTCTGCTGCCTCAGAAAGCTCAAGCAAACTATCTAAGGCATCAGAGGAAGGTAGAAAAAAGCATGCGTTTACCCTTCTCTTCAACCCCTATCTGCTGCCCTGTAACTAGCCCAGCAGAGCCAGTTACAGGGCAGTGGGAAGAGGGACAAGTGTGTGTACGCCTCTCCAGCCCCTCCCCACCACCATGTAACTGGGGAGGGAGAGGGTTATTCAGGATTTTTCCAGATTCACGAGGGTCCTTCACCCCTAACCCCTGTGAATGTGGAGAGACGACTGTATAGATATTTCATGTGTCTATAGATGTTTTATGAATTTCAGATGTGGCAGATACAGGGATTAAAACAGAAGTGAATTATGAAGATTTCAGTATCAAGATAACAGAAGTAAGGGCTGATAAATTTAAGAGAATTGGATATGATGTGTGATCTGACCTCTCAGTGATTATTTGTCGGGGGCAATATATTGGTGATTTGTCAATCTGATAATTAATGAGAATAGGTTATTGGGGAAAGTGAATTATTATAGACGTAGTGTGAACAGTTATTAATAATTTATAAACTTGTAAGGAAGTTTGGAAGTCCCCCTTCCCCCCCAGCTTCTCTTTCCTAACTCTTTCTTTGTTTTCTGTTTTCTTTTCTTTACCTTCTAGTTTTATTGTACTTATAAAAAGCATAATTTAAAAAAAACTTTATTTAAAGTAATTTATTTTTTCTAGAAAATCTTGATTTTTTTTTCTTTAAAATTCTGTTATCTTTAAGAGATCTGATTTAGAATGTTTGACTTGTGGCTACATCTACACTACAGAAATAATGTAGTTTGACACATCTTTAACTGCCATTGCCCAGTGCTATGAAATCCTGGGATTTGTACTTTGTTATGACACCAGAATGCTCTGTCAGAGAAGGCTAAATCTCTCACAAAATTACAGATCCCTGAGTTCAATGAGATTTTCAAAATAAACTTTATTAAATTCTATATGGTGTATATATATCTTAGAAGCTTTTTTTAATATCTAGAAGCTTTTGAACTAAAATATCTAATTAAGAGAATGGTTCAGTAAACCACAGTCATACTGTGATCATATAGTCAGTATTTGTCCAGATAAGGAACTACAGGAAGCAAGAAGAAATCATCATGGTGCCACTAGAGGCACTTTGATAGAGCTGTGGAAAGCTCTGTAGGTATAATATTCCATTAGCACTATACATCTGATGGTAAAGCTTCAACAAGGCCATGCCAGGTATTTGTCTGGAATAGTAAGGATGCACAAGATTCTAAGCCACTTTTTTTTCTTAACTTTTGCGTCACAGAAAAAATATTTTGCACCTTTACTGTGTATATTTCACATGGCAACAATGCCAGTTAAAAGCACTTATTTTCCAGGTTGTAATATAACAAAATGTGAAAAAAGTCAAAAGGTGTGTGTGAAAATTTCTGCAGGTTCTGCATTGTAGTTCCTCTGCCAGAGGTTCTTTCTCTTTCTCTCTATTTACACACACACAGATACAGTCACACATACAATAGGATTGCTCTGGTCCTGTTTAAAATGTTAAGTTTGTAATCAACTGTACATTATTCTGTCTATATATTTATATAAACTCAAGTTTTTATACACGAATAGAGCAATCCTACTGTGTGTCTGTCTGGGTGTGTATCTAGATAGATAGATAAATAGATACACACGCACACAAAACTCAGTGTATGTATATACATATAACTTTTTAAGTTCATAATCAACTGTTTATTACTATGCCTATATACAATAGGCCCTTCTTATCCACAGGGGTCCTGTACCAGACCCCCACCCACACAGATGGCAAAAACTGCAGGACCTTAAGTAACACAATTTTTAATAGCACCACACATGCATGTAGAGGGCAAGGGGTGGGCAAGGGGATTTTGACTGTGATTTTATACTATTCTGTTTTAATAACTGCTGTAATCCACTTTGATTCCTCACCTGGAAAAGGCGGAATAGAAATAAATCTTATTATTATTATTATTATTATTAAGCCACTTTGCCTGAACCACGTGCCCATTAAACTCAATGCGACTTGCCACCTGCTGATGCTCAAATCTGCAGTTGGCAAGCCCACGATTGGGGTGAGCATGCTGTATTTATATAAGCCAGAAGGATGGGTGATTTGGACTAGGTTTGAAGGCATGAAAACCCACTGGGCAAGTCACACTCTTTTAGCCTCATGTGAAAGTCAAACTTATCCTGAAAATCTGTTCTGGTCTTTCAGTGGCACCAAGGACTGAAGGTAGTGAAAGAAAAGAAGTTCTATCATGCTGGTGTTGCTGAATGTACACCTCCTTTTTAAAAGGATAGCCTCTTCTCCCCATATCTCACAGTCAGCCAAATGAAAATCTAAGGAAACTCAGTTTGAGAATATGAGTTTAGAAGTTTTATATATAAAAATTATTAAGTGACAAAGTAAACACATCTTTAAGTTAAGTGCAGCACAATAATACCTTTTCCTTAGGAGCAGTTTCTAAAGGATCAGATCCAGGATGTTCTCTCTCTTCCAAAGAGTACTGGTGTTTCGGTTCTTTTGCAAGTGGTGAAGCTTTGAAACTCCTTTCATATTCAGTTTCAGGAATAATGACAGGAGATTTAAATGGAGGAATGGAAGGACTTGAACTGTGAATAAACTTAACATTCAAAAAAATGTATATATTAATGTGATGATTTTTAAAGCTAAATTAAATTTCCCACTGAAATCAGTGGGACTTAATGCTTAAGTTTGCTATGCAATGCCACACTAAACTGAGGAGTGTCCACTACTAATTTATTTATCCATTGCACTTATATCCTACCTTTCTCCCAAAATAGAATGCTAAGAAATATTACAGATATTATGGGATTGCTATAATGGAGTAAACACAGGCCATGTCCTCGCAATTGTTAATTTTACCTCTCCAGATTATACCTAGTAAATAATTTGACATATTTTTCATTTGAGAAACTACAGTGGTCCCCCAGGATACGAATCCCTCGGGATCCGAAATCCCCGGGACCCGAAACCGCCGGGGCTGGAAAAACGGCCCCGGCCAACGAAAAAAAACCCGGGTTGCGAAAAAAATTCGCAACCCGGACGCTTTAAAACAGTGCGCTTCCGGCGCGCTTTGCATTGGTTAAAGCGGTCCCCCGGGTTACGAACGACTTCCGGGTTACGAAGGTAATCCCGGAACGGATTACCTTCGTAACCCGGGGGACCACTGTAGTTAACATTTTGTTCACCACAGCTTAATGTATCAGTTTGGCACTTCCACATCCAGTTACATGGTATAAAGTCCCACTGAACACAGTGAATCTTCCTTGAAAAGCTACACAGGATTGTAGTTGTACGTATATCCATATTATTTCATATACATTTAATTCCTATCCAAACTTACTCATATAAAAGGCCCACTGAACTCAGGCTTCCTTTTACACAAAAGTGTACAGATCAAGGTATTTGTTAAAGAAATTATTTTAGATCTCTTGAAGGTTACCTGCTCTGCTGCAAGAACTGGAGACAGCTTTTGAGGAGTTTTCCAAACATACTGCCGCTGATACTCAGAACTTCTAAGGAAGCTACTTGACTGTGGAATATTCATACCTGCTTTCCTCTGCAGAGCTCTGTTAAACTATCAACAGATATTGATAATAAATTCAAGAATCTGTTCCATCTTCTCATATGCCAGTGACTTATTAGTAGATCAGTTAATACTAGCCAGGATATTTATTTTTAGGCTGTTGATGACGGCAAAGTATACAGTTACATTCTATAAGCTCATATATAATGTATATGCTCGCCAGCTAAATCCTACTCCCTTATTATCAATGACAAAATTATTACTGATTTAAAATTAAAGTAAGGGTTTGATACAAAAATAAAGTTTGCTCAGTATGACCATGAAACAATAAACCTAAGACCTGCAAGTAACTATTTATCTCAAATCTTTGCCTCCTTTACATTTGCCTCCCTCAAAATAAGTTTCCTTTCTCCTAGTTTTAAGCTACAATCCAGATTGTATCAGTTGACCTGACAGGAAGTCCTATTGAAATGTTTAACATCCAAGTATTTTTGTATTACGTCACACTCTTATTACAGTGGTTCCTCCACGTTTGCTGGAGTAAGGGGTAAAGAACCCCATGGATGTGGAAAAACTGTAAATAAAAAAAACCACTATTGTTTTTACCTATGGAGTTTATCACATGGGAGGAATTTCTCCCAATTTCAAATGGAGCCAATTTTAATTCACGTGAATTCGCTAGTTTAGCGAATTTACATGAATTCTAATTGCATTAGGAATGTGTTCAGAATGACTTCCCATTTACCAAAAACAACCCCCCATTGCCCGAAATTGGGTGAGATATTCTAATACGCAATTACGTGAAACCCCGTGATTGCATTCGGAATAACTCCCCATTGCCTGAAACGGCGTGAGATACACGCATACGCAATAATGTGAAACCCCATGATTGTGTTCGGATTGCCTTTGGAGTATACCCCAAATTCTGTTGTATGATAAACTCCTATAAGAATACCTCTCTAGGAATCTCCAGTTCCTTTAGTGCAACTTTATGGTCAACATCTGCCAGAGGTTGATCACTGAATCATGCTGGAGGACCTAAAAAAGCCTAGAGAAATGTTTTCTCTAAGAACTTCTAGGTTCTCCACTACAACTCTATGGTCAACTTCTGGAAGAGTTGCAATAGAGAACCTAGAGATTCCTAGAGAGAGTATATTAATCAAAACCTCAAATACTGTAATCAAATCCGCAAAAGTCAAAGCTGCAAATGTGAAGGGCCAACTTTACTTCACTCTTTGGTCTGCTCCAACAATTTCATCAAGCCACTCACTTGTCCTCTTTCCATCAATATCTCTATCCACTCCTTTCCTATTCTTTACGTCAGTTTTACTCAAGTGGAGGTCTATAGAGTATTACCAATCCACAAGCATTAGCTGACAGATCAGGCAAGTTTTCAGAAAAGAAAGAAACAGTTGTGGGTAATGGATGCAAACATGGTGCCAGTCCTTAAGCCATTGGGGGAAAATCCTTACTAGTTCCCCACATTGGTTAGCTTAAGAAGCTTTAAACCATTCTTCCACAGGATCTTTTGCTAGTCTTGCCTTATTAGGAACCAGCCAGCTCAGTCAATGGTAGCCCAAGTCCCCCTGTTTCCTCCACCCCACTGCAGCAATAGGCCCAAATCACTGGCATACCCTTCAAAATCAAAGTCCCTTAATGCATTATAACATACACAGTAAAAAAAATCAATTGCACATTAGAAAATAGTTTAACTACTATTATTAGAATATCAGTTTTTACTTGCACCATCAAAACAGAAAACATTTTAGGAATTCCTTACCCCACTGCTTATTTTCTCTAAGTCTTTTTTGGCAGATGTTAATATTCTCTTTTCTTCCAGTGGAGGTACGGGTGGTGACTTCTCACTTTTTGGAAGAGCTACTGTTAATTCAGATCTAGAACCTGAAGAACTGGAATGTGTTTTTTCTGGGAGTCTGGGTGCATCGGGTGTTTTAATTTTTTCCTGATTTATATCATCTCTGCTCTCACTGACATGTATCTCCAATGGTCGGTGTATTTCAGGTTCTGATGATGTATCTTTCTCTGACTCATTTTCCCCATTCCATTCAAAGGATTTTGAAACCTGTGTATTGTGATAAGGTACCCTTCTTTTGGAAATAAACTTTGGTTCTCTTGAGATTCCTGTAAAATAGGGAATTTCAAATCAGTGTTCCCTAAAATTCTGTATGGGTCTCTGACTCTCAGGGCTTCCTATTCTTTCCCTGCAACAGTTAAGTACAGGTCAAAAAAGAAAGTGCAAGGGACATTTCATATAATAAATTTATACCTTATGTAGAAAATACTGCTAAGACTACTTATTAAATATCTTAAAACACTATCTACTTTAAGACATTAGTTAAGGCTATCTCCTGTTGACTTAATATTCACAAAGCCAGAAAACTGGAAGCTAAGATTAAACAAACAAGCAGTTTCATTTATATACCACCTAAGGAGTGTCTAAGCAGTGTACAACTGTAAGCTATTTGCCCCCAACAATCTGGGTACTCATTTTAGCGACCTCGGAAGGATGCAAGCCTGAGTCGAGCTTGAGCCCTTTTGCTGGTCTTGAACTCACAACCTTATGGTTTTGAGTGAGTGGCTGCAGTACAGGCATTTAACCACTGTGCTATCACTCAGCCCTCCTTATCCACAGCTTCAATCATCCATAGCTTCAAGTTTTTAAAAAATATATGATTTCCAAAAAGCGAACCGTGATTTTACCATTTTCTATAAGGGATACCATTTCGCTCTGCCATTGTATTTAATGGGACTTGAATATCCATGGATCCTGGAATGAAACCTCAGCCAATACCAAGGGGCCACTGTAAATGCCTTAGAAGATATGCCACATTATCAATAATGATGTTGTGCAAAGTTTCCTTTCAACCTATTCTCCACACTCCTTTACTTTTGCTTGATCTTTCAGATTCGAATTGAAACAGCAATTTGGAGTACCTGAAACCAGCAAAGATGTCCCTCATTGTTCTGTCCTTTATTTTCTTATGATGCATCTGAGCCTTATAGTCTGAAAAATTATCCTGTGAGCTGACCCCTGTCTGTTTGTTTAGTGCACTTCTCTCTTCTAACACATTGATTTGAGTGATGCTTTCAAGACAATATAACACAATGGTTTGCAATCCTTAGTTTGCAGGGATATTTCAAACTGGAAGATTAATGCATCACTTAATAAAAGGATTTTTACCAAAACAATGTACAACAATATGAACATAAGCATATAAAAACAGAAGACAATGTACGCTATTTTCATATTGCCTGTAATTCTGGATGTCTTCATATTAATAAATTCTGTATAATTAACACATAAAGCATCAATAACTAATATAACTGTTTTCTATATAGTATAGTGCCTGAGAAATACATAAATAATTTGGCTTACCAAACTCATCTGACCGAAGTCCAGCCCATCGGCATTTTTGTTCTTGTGGAGGGCTGCAAGGATTAGACTGATCTGGTTTTCTCCATTTGAAACTCCTATTGTACTCACTCAATCCCTGCAGAAAAACAAATATATGCAAATGTAGTTGATGGCACATTTCAACACAATTCCAATAGAGTCGAACTTCACCAACAACTCCTAGATATTGTAAAATATTTCACTGAGATTTCAGAGCACACAGTTGACTCACTGTTGTCAACAGTACTTGAAAATAAAATGAGCAGGAACAATAGGTTTTTTTAATAAAATATTTTAAAGACATTACGAAACTTGTGTGCCTTCAAGTAATTTCTGACTACATTTCTGGCTACTGTAAGGCGAAGTTATCATGGGGTTTTCTTGGCAGAATTTGTTCTTGCCTTCCTCTCAGGCTGTAACTGGCCCAACGTCACCCAGTGGGTTTCCATGGCTAAGCAGGCATTCAAACCCTGGTCTCCCAGTGTCTTAGTCCAACATTCCATGGCTCGGCCATGGAAACCCACTGGGTGACCTTGGGCAAGTCACACTCTCTCAGCCTCAGAGGGTGGCACTGGAGCAACCCCCCCCCCCGAACAAATCTTGCCAAGAAAACCCTATGATACGGTCACCATAAGTAGTGTTGTGTAGTGAGCATTAGACTGTGCCTCTGGAGACCAGGGTTCGAATTCCCACTCAGCCCTGGAACCTGACCTTGGGCAAGTCACACTCTCTCAGCCTCAGAGGATGGCACTGGGGCAAAAACCCCTCTGAACAAATCTTGCCAAGCAAACCCTATGATAGGGTCACTTTAAGTAGGAAAAAGGCTTGAAGACACACAACAACAACTCAGCCTTGGGACCTGACCTTGGGCAAGTCACACTCTCTCAGCCTCAGAGGGTGGCCATGGGGCAAACAAACAAAAAAAAACCCTGAACAAATCTTGCCAAGAAAGCCCCATAGGATTTGAAGGCACATAAGAACCCCCCTGTCACTCTCTTCCCTCTAAATCAGGCTAGAAAGAATGTGAGTGACGTCACACTCAAACCACCCCCGCGCGGCTCCAATGGGCGCTCCCTGTCCCACTGAAGAGGCCTGAGCGGGCAGTACCAAGTTATACCCCGGGGGGGGGGGAGAGAATGGACCTGCTCACCTTCCAGCGCACAGGCATGATGATGACTCTGTCTTCTTCTTCACCTGGACGGTTACAGAAGGGGAGGGGGGAGAGGAGGAGGAGGAGGGAGGGAGACGCGACGTAGCTATAAACACTACTGTCTCCTTGACGAAAGTGGCTTGGGTCGCTCTGCGCCTGCGCGCGCGGGGAGCCACCCAATCAGAGCCCGCGGATTGCTTTGCCTTCATCCTCTTTTAAAAAAAGGGAGGCAGCGGAGGGGGGAGGTTAGGCTGTTCCACTCCTCTTCTTCCCCCCCCCCCGCAATGGCACCTCAGGCTCAGTGCTAGAGGATCATGGGAGTTGTAGTTCGTTGTGGCACCAGAGCTCTCTCACAACAAAACTGCACTTCATGATTCACACACAATTCCCTAGCATTGAGCCAGGGCAGTTAAAAAAACAGTCTCAAACTGAATATTCTGAATAGTGGAAAGCATTTTTAAATTTTACAAAAGTATTTTTTTTAAAAAAAATTAAATTGCACACTAGAAAACACAGTACTATTATTATCAGGATATGATTTTATTTTTTTTTTACTTACCTCATCAAAACTATAAAACATTTTGGGAATTCAGTACCTTACCACCTCCATTGCTTTTATTTTTTTATTTTTATATTATTTTCAGGTTCTAGTGATGTATCTTTCTCTTCTTTCTGGGAAAAAATAATAAACTCAAAAACTGGATTATTTCTGCTGTGTGTTTTGTTGTGGCTGCTATCAAAAGTTGTGGTTGTGTGGCTTCAAGACCTTTTTTTCCCACCTAATAAGAAGGCAAACCTGTCCTGAGTTATATATATATTTGCCACCCTCTGAGGCTGAGAGAGTGTGACTTGCCTCCAAGGTCACCCAGTGGGTTTCCAAGCCCCAGCTCTAATATGAACCCTGGTCTCCAGAGTCTCAGTATGAATTCCTTCAATCCTATATTAATAAATAATGATGATAATCATAAATTTTATTCCTTTCCCGCCTCTGCTAGAGGAGCGGCTGTAGCATGTCAAAATACAAAATGCAATTACAGTAAATATACATAAACCCATAGTTTAAAAGTACGATACTATAAAACCACTAAAACACACTCATAAGAGTACATGTACAAATTAAAAAGCCATGCTTTAAAATTGTATAATAACATCCAAAACGGTGATACCTTTATTAGACCAAGCAACATACATAGAATATATGTTGCAAGCGCAGGGAAAGATATATCTTATCCTTGTATAGTTCGACTGCTGCGATTGTAATGCTGTGATGTGGAGAGATTTCGTAAACGTCAGTCTACTTCCTCAGATGCATTTGGTGGAGGAAATAGACTTAAGGGTCCAAAAATTTGTGCCGCCGACTTCTTTCCTTCAAAGATATAGCCATGTTAGTCTGTCGAATCAGTACGTAGAGAGATCTTGTAGCACCTTTGAGACTAACTGAAATAAAGAGATTTTGGCAGCATGAGCTTTCAGAGACTTCAGTAGATCCATCTGAGGAAGTAAGAGTTGGGTCTATGAAAGATCATGCTGCCAACTTCTTTCTTTCAGTCAGTCTCAAAAGTGGTACAAGATCTCTCTACCTACTGATTCTACAGACTAACACGGCTATATCTTTGAATTCTACTGGATCTGGAGATTGTTTTTGTTGTTGTTGTTGTGTGCCTTCAAGTCATTTTCTACTTCTGGCAACCCTAAGGTGAACCTGTCACAGGGCTCTGTTCAGAGTGGGTTTGCCATTGCCTTCCTTTGAGGCTGAGAGAGTGTAACTTGCCAAAGGAGTGGGTTTCCATGGCTGAGTGGGGATTCAAACCATGATCTCCAGAGTTTGCATCTGCACCATAGAATAATGTAGTTTGACACTACTTAACACCATCCTATGGGATTTGTAGTTTTACAAGGTCTTTAGCCTTCTCTGCCAGAGTGCTGGTGCCTCACAAAACTACAAATTCCAGGATTCTGTAGGATGGTACCATGGGAGTTAAAAGCAGTGTCAGGCTGCATTATATCTACAGTATAGATGCACCCACTGTCCAGTGAACAAACTGCTACACTGCACTATCCAGATTCAAATTCCTATTCACCATATCTCAGTCATTTTTCTCTCTCCAGTCACCACCTAACCTTTGCAGAGTTGTGATGATAAAATGCAGGGTGTAGGAGAGGCCCTTTTTGCTAGCCTGAGCTTGGAAGAAGAAATGGAATTATTATTATTGTTATTGTTATTGTTTATTTATATAGTGTTGTAAATTTACACAGTGCTGTACATATAATCTTATAATTAGACGGATCCCTGCCCTCAGGCTTACAATCTAAAAGACACAATACAAAAGGAGAAGGGGAAGGTGGTGGGAAGGGGATGAGGTCCAGTGGTTCTTCTCTCCCTCTGGGGCCTGGACCAAGGCAGATGGACTGGAGGGAGGGTTCTGCTTGTTAAATATCTTGCACTTCCTCACTGCCTAGTATGGAGTGTGCCCTGGGAGGAGAATAAAGTGTTCTGCCATTGCTTTCGGAGAAATGCCATTTCTAATCTCAGAGTTATGTCACCCACAATATCAGAGGTGCATTTCCTTGATCATCTTCCAGTGCAATAAATCCCAGCCTTTATCAACAGTGCCCCTCTGCACTATACTTTGGACAAAAGGGGGTGTCTCTCTGCACAAGAGAATAATGAACAGAAATCTGACTTTAGAAAGGGTAGCACCCCAAAACCAATGGCAGAACCTTTCATTTCCACAGGACAGAGTCATGGGCCTCTGAGCAGCTGTCATGGAATAAGAATTTTAAGAGAAGATTGGAAAGAGAAACAGGTGAATTAAGATGTATTCACAAATTCCAGGCTATCAGCAGAAGTTTGAACAGAGATCATGGTTTCTTTGCAAACCATATATATTAATATGCTTTTATCACAGTTGCATTGTTATGTGCCTTCAAGGGTTTTTTTTAGTTAGACGATCCTAAAGTAAACCATGGCTAGATTTGTTTCGGCAGGGGGGGAGTTGCCTTTGGCTCCCTCTGAAGCCATTAAAGTTAATAAATCATATGCTTGGCCTTTGCAAGTTTGCTTTGTACAGGTTAGGTCTCCCTTATCCAAAATGCCTGCAACCGGAAGTGTTTTGGATTTCAGATTTTTAAATTTTATTTTATTCTGGAATACCTCTATTTGTACATATGTCCATAATGAGATATCTTGGAGATGAAACCCAAGTCTAAACACAAAATTCATCTTTGTTTCATATACACCTTATATAAATAGCCTGAAGGTAATTTTATGAATAATATTTTAAATAATTCTGTGCATGAAACAATGCTTGTGTAGACTGAACCATCAGAAAGCAAAGGTGTCACTATCGTAGCTACCTATAAAAAGATTTTGGTTTTTGGAGGATTTCAAATTTCAGAATTCCAGAAAAGGGAGACTCAACCGGTAGATACTATATTAGCCAATCTCCTACCCCACTTTTTCCCTACAACCTCTAATGTCACTTCCTAGAAAACAGTCTTTAATACAGTCCATTCTGGTGTCCCTCAGATGTGTTAGAATAAAATACCCATCAAGGTTTGGCCTACCATGAATGTGGTAGTTGGGGATGATGGGAGCTCTACAACATAACTGGAGGGAATCAGGTTGGGAACAGCAGCCTCCGCACATTTATTTTTCTTTGGAATATCTCCTTGTTGCATATTTTCCTACTGAAGGAAAAGAGCAAAAGGGAGACATAAATAATAAACTAGAACTGCTAAACAAATGCAAGAGATGACCATGTGTTTTCTTTTCTTTCAACACATTTTTTTTTAGGAATTGTGATCTCTTGCTGTTATTCAACAATTACAGTACAGAAAAGAGGCAGTGGCTGGCTGCATTTCAAATTACTCAGAGGAGATGTAAAACTGAGCAGACATAAATGATATGCCATTTATTGTGCTAATGTTTGCTTTTGGGCTGCAGCAAAACAGCAGCTGCTTTCTGTTCATTAAATAAGTATATAACCAATTTGTGTATGTAAATATGCAATCATCCCTTCGGTCAGAGGCCTAGGTTACTACATTATCCTATTCACACAGCACCGCATGCTGTCCCATTACCTAGTCACAGGACGCCTCATAATGTAATTATAACCTCTTTACATAGAAAAAAGTGCAATTTCCACACAACAATGGTACAGTTACCCAAGATTGCCACAAATAACAGGTTGTGACATGTTCTTGGTGGGTTAAATGATGGTGGCTGGTATGCATGGTCCAAGTTCCATCCAAATGAGAACATAATAACAGAAGGGAAATGAAAGCCTGATGGGGTTTCACAATTAAGCTCGGCATACTTATGGGACACAAAAAATTATTCTCAGAGGACTCAGCAATATATATAACCTTTTCCCCAAATGAATTGTAGCTTAAAGGTTGAGAAGGAGACCTTGAACAACTGCAAAGGAGTTATCCTTGCTTTCAATTTGTCTACTGAAATGAAAAAAGGACCAAGATTTGGATTTTAAAACACTATTATACGTAAGGAATTTCCAACCTGTGAGCTGCATGTTGTGTGCTAGATCTCACCCTATGTTTAATGCCCTCTTTCTGGAGCCTTGTTGTTGCTGTGTCCCCCCTAGACATTTTTTTTACTTATGATGACCCTAGGGTGAACCTATCAAAGGATTTTCTTGGCATGTTTCTTCAGAGGGAGGTTGCCATTGCCTTCCCCTGAGGCTGAGAGTGTGTGACTTGCCCAAAGTCACCCAGTAGGGTTCTGTGGCCCAGTGGGGATTCAAACCCTGGTTTCCAGAATCGTTTTTCAAAGCTCAAACCAATACACCATGCTGGAGCCCTATCCCCTGGGAAAGGCAATGCTTAAAGAAATCCTGCTGCATTGAGAAATATTATCTCAAGTGTCCAGGAGTACCTGAAGGCAGGTAGACTAAGCAAAGCCAATTCTTCTTTGTCACTGCACAGCCATATAACAGCAGGGCTAAAGTAGCATGCTGTGTTTCTGTGCTATAGAATAGGAATGGATTCTCTTTCTCTCCATGCAGCTCATGGGGAGGGAAGAATTAGTGGGAAAAAGAAGATGTGGTGTGTGCACATGCAGCCATGAGAGAGAGAGAAAATGAAGTGTAGAAAAGTATGTAAGGTGTGTATGTACAGACAATACTGCTAGCAGAAAATAGCAAAGACTTGGAAAGACGTCAAGAAAGACAGTTCAAAGGCAGGGTTGCAGTTGAACATTCCAATATTAAAACTAATGACCACAAATTATTTACATAACGTTAAATTACATGATGAAGACACTAAAATAATTAAAGATTTCCTATTGAGGAAGATTGGTTCAGTCATTGATCCCAAGGAAGAGTGTTAAGAAATCAGGAAAAGACTACAACATGGAAGAGCTGCTATGAAGAAACTAGATAAGATGAAGCGTAAAGTGATATTATTGAATAGCAAAGTCAGGATTGTCCTTGTCATCATACTTAGGATCTATACGAATGGCTATGAAAGCTGGAGAGTATAGAAAGCTGATAGGAAGAGAATCCACTCATTAGGAATGTGGTGCCGACAGAGGGTTTTATAAATACCTTGGTCTGCCAAAAAAATAAACAAATGGATCGTAGAAATGGCATCCCTCTGGTTGGTGTCACCTGGTGCGGACTGACACCAGCGATGCAGAGGGAAGACAGACTGTCCTGCTACCCTCATGCTCTCAATGTCTCCTTGCTTGCCCCTTGGCCAGCCTGCCACCACCCAGCAAGACTGCTGCTGGGAAGGTGCTGCAGCCTCTAGACGTCTGTAGCTGGACCCCAAATGAAAGGCATCTCCCAGTGCTGTGGGATCCTAACAGCTGTTTGGGATCCTGCTCTGCGGAGCAACTGCATCATACCCCAAATGTAATGCACTTCTCCCCTCCAGCAGCACCCACTGCTTTGGGTGGCAGTGCTGCAGCTACTGCAGAGCCATTTTGATCTGCCACGGCTTCTGGGCAAACAAGGAAGGGACATGCTGCCATTCCTCACTTGCCCGGCAGCTGTGCTAGCCCCACCAGGTGCACACACCCCATCTGAAGTGTCACCCACTACAGTTCGCACCCCCTAAGGGCCTGTTCCCACTATGAAATGACCCTCATTCCCATTTGAAACTGGTTCCTGTCGCAATGTGATCAATTCCTGTCATGACAAAGTGAAGCAAAGGCAAAAAGAAATGTTTTTTTTCCCCCCAGAGAGTAGTTTCTATGCAGTTCTTTTCAGAAGAATCGATTCTGAAGTGAGTTCAATAAGTGGGAATGACAGATTAAAATCTATTCATTCTGGAGGGGAGGAACAAATGGCAGAGGGATGTTTACCATCCTTCCTCAGTTTTTGACAGATCCCACCATTCCACACACCCCCTCAATGCTGCCTTTTGTACCTTTAATGCATGTTTTTTTAAAAATTAAATAAAATTGATAGAATATTAGATTGATTGATTTTGCAACTACTTGCAAAGGCATGTACTTGTCCCAGCTTCATCTTCCTGCCTTGACTTCCTCTTCTCTTCCTCCCCACCCAGAGCCAATGATTAACATCTTTTTGGAAGCTGGGCAAACTAATGGGGACAACAATCATGCCAGAAAAGAAGCAATTACACTGGATAATAAAAAGATCCAGTGTGATAATGGGAATGAAGGACCTTTTGGAATCGATTTTGGGATTGGAGCAAAGCTGAATCAGAAAGCAGGTTATACTGCAAGTGGGAATGAGCCTTTAATGACACAACTTGGTCTTAGAGCAAATCAAGTCTGAATTCTCCCTAGAAGATATATAAACTGAGATTTATCATGACAAGACAGGACACATTAGAAAAGACAATAAGGCAGTAGGAAAGAGGAAGTCCCCATTGCAAGTGGATAGACTCAATCTGCAAGACCTGAGAGGCCTGTTGATGACAGGGTGACTTTGAGGTCATTCATTGGGTCAGCATAAGTCAAAGTTAACTTGATGGCAATTAACAACAACCAAAATATGCAAAAAGTGTATGAATAATTGATTATGGTGTTTGGAAAATGGAAAGTACTTTTTTTTGTCCCATAACACTTTTTTGTTTTGACCTTGCATTCCCAATCCTTGCTCATGTATGCAGCCTCAAGGAGCGGTGGAGGGGGGGGAGCGCTAGATTCACTGACTGTCTTATCATGGCTGTACCCGTTTTAATAATAGTAAATGCCATGTCTGCAGCTCATTTTTTTGTAATATGAAATACCACCAGACTATGTTGGAATATTTATTTAAATTAAGAGTTCAGTGTTTAATCAATTAATTATATGAATTTTAGTAGACAATCTAGGACCAGTTTATTTTGAATTATTAATACAAGCGGTTGTGGTATGTTTTTTTTAAAAAAGGTTGAACAAGCAGTCTCTTAAACAAAGCATTCCTTCTTCTACAGTAACATGGAAATACTGTGATAATGAATTAGCTATGATAATGGATTCTTCTGCTTAATCCAGCACCATATTCTGGTTTTATTAATGTTATTAGGATAATGTTCTTCCTTCATACAGATAACTGTTCTAAAATTCTTTCTGCCATGACACACATGCATACCATCTACTCAAACACAAATTCAGTCCATTAAAGCAGTAATGCTGTGCCATTTACCTCTAACTAAGCCCTATTCAGTGGAATTTCTGAGCATGCATTTATAGGGTTGTGCTCTGAAATGCCCACAATTAAGATTTCCGTAGTCATATGAAATAGTGTATATAAATTGTGCACATTAAAATAGATGACACAAAACAACAAGTCTTGATGTTTTTACTAATTATTTCTATATAAAGGCCTTACCACGTGAAACATACTGGGAATTTGAGAATTAATATAATTTTGTTCCTCTGGGGGCTTTTCAATTCAGTCTTCAAGTTCAAGGAAAGCAAAGAATGATATCTTGCATAAAGTTCTCATGTATGTTTTAAGTGTTCCAGCTTAAATCATTAATGCTTTATCAGAAGCCCAAAGGCTTTTTCCACTCTTCAGGTGAACCTGCTCTTCTTCCCAAAATGTGATAGCCATATAAGTGGTTGTCAGTAGGTGGCAGACCATCAATACAGTAAACTGTGCTTCATGCCTTTTAAAATAGATATTCAGTACCAGTCTTGAACTAGAACTAGTCCAAAGAAAATTACATCACAGTACAACGTATTTAAAGTGCCTATATTGTTTTCTCAGTTTCACTGTCTGAATACTGTCAGACTGTAATAGGTGAATACTTTTTTTCCTTTTATTCTTTATTATTTGGGAACTGACTTTTGCAAGGAAAGGACTTTTCTTTGTGTGCTCTACTACATTTATCCTTTGTTGTTAAACGGAGATGTTTTTAAATGCTTTATCTGTGTAAATAGATAAAAACATTTTAAATGTCAGTAAACTACCTGTGGTTTTACTTCTTTTTATCTTGTAAGCAGCCTTAAGTCATAGGTTTGGGGGAAGGCAGAGTAGATAAATAGATAAATAAAGTCATAAATACATACAGTTAGATAAAAATCTCTCCTGTCTGGGGTTGATGGGAGCTTTAATCTAATGCATTCGGACAGCACCAGGATGGGCAAGCCTGTTGTAAACCATCTCCTTTACATTCAGTACTAAAGTTCAGTACAACATAAGGGTCCTCTCCTAATAGCGTGCCTCTGGAAGAGTTAATGAAATATTAGATTACCTTTTACTATTATCCTACATGGGAAGATTTACTATTTACTATTATCCTACATGGGAACACCTTGAAACTCCATTTCTACCATTTCATATGTTCAAGCAGCTCACTGAACATCAGCAGGGCTTATAGTCTTTTGTGGTAATAAGTTGACCAGTTATCCCCTGCTCAAGTTCACCATGATTTAACATCAATGTTGTTATTTAGGAACCTTCAACTCCTTACGATGCATTGCTGTTTTGCCTCTACTTCTGCCCATGTTAACTTGCAAATGTTTTGCTAACATTTCTTGGTACTGAGATCAGATCAACAAAATCCTACTGTTGAATTGAGCTTATTATACACAAGGTGAATTCACCTTGAAACACACTCTCTCTATAGACACATATAGATGAAAGAAAAGCAAACAAACAGCATTTCTTGCAAATTTGTTCTGGATCCTTGTAGGATACAGCTAATCATGAGATGATTAGACATTCAGACAGACTGTATCCTACCAGGACATACCGTAGATTATTTGTATGTGTTTGTGTGTATAGGCATATTTATTGGAGAGATTAACAAACAGAACTATTCAGCTCTGTTTCTTAATCATGCCAATAAATATAGATGTACCTCACACACACATAAAAATAAAAATAATCTACACAAATCATGAAGTAGCAATTAATTCCATATGAATGAAGCATGGTTGCATCTGTACTGCAGAATTAATTCAGTTTGACACCTCTTTGATTGCCATGGCTCAATGCTGTGGAATTCTGTGATTCTGAGATCCCACCCAAATTTGTCCAATGATAATTTGCCTTTCAACAGCAAATAACAGGCTTGAGGAAATGATTCTCTGTGGGGAAAATGGCATGGGAGGGAAAAGATTTCTTTGCTTTCTGTGTCATGACTAGGTTCTGTATGCAGAGAGGAGAAGTGCCTGTGGCTAGTGATCAATTTTACACGTGCCTGAAAGCACATGCAACACTGTTTGACCTTCAAGCACATATTAACATACACTTCATCACAATATTAAAGAATCACGTTTTTGTACCCATACAAAAATAGCAATACTAGGGTGCCAGGGCTTTTTCCAAATTAGCTCAAATTATTTTTATGTAATTTTAAATTGAAAACTCCTGCCGCCAATAAAGATTTCTCCACTAATAAAGGTTTCTCCAGTATTACAGTGCATTATATAAATATAGATCCAGTTGGCTTCTTGGGAAATCCCACCCTGCTCATAGGATGGAACTGTATCACTAAGCACATCTTCTAAAAACTACCCCAGATTTAGAAAGGATACAAAAGAGTATGCCAGCTGCTCCCCCAGCTTTCTTAGGCAGCTCAAAAGGGTGGTCCAAGGAGTGTGGTGTATGTGTGTGTACCTTCAAGTCACTTGTCAACTGATAGTGTCTCTATTAATCTGGTATGATTTTCTTAGGCAAAGAACACTCAGGAGTGGTTTTCCTGGTTCCTTCTTCTGTAATATAGCCAAAGCAGCTGGTATTTGTTGGGAGTTTTCCATCCAAGTACTAATCATAGGTGACCCTGCTTAGCTTCTAAGATTAGACAGGATCTGGTGTCTTTAGGGTATTTATGCCCTGCTATGGTATGGATGAGGTTGCACACACACACACACACACCCAGCACTGCCATTGCCGCCATTAGAGACAGATACATAGTCTGGAGGTATTATTTAATTCATCTACTGACAGGACCACCCTATTTCTTAGATTCTCTTAACTGATTAGCCCTCACTCAGTCCATCACTGCCTCCACACACAAGTTCAAGTTGCACATGCCCCACCTAATGCTGATGTGATAGATAAATAGTTTAAATCTGCATACTGATGACTCCCAATCCCAAACTTGCTGGTTACCACCCAAAACATACAGAGGCTAAAAAGCAATACGAGCAGCATTGTGCTTATTGGCACCTACAAGATAATTCCTTAGGGACCGAGAAACAATCTCCCACTGCCACTCTTTGGCATTATGAATTTTCAGAATTTTCACAATCCCAGTTCTTTGTGTCATCTACACAGGTATTAGCGGAAACATAAATTCTTGTTTGGGTCTGCAAAATAATCTGACAAAATCCTCAAGCTGCTCAGTCACCATATGCTCAGTCACCATGGCAAAAGAGAAAAGATACTGACCTATCCTCTTTCTTTTTCAAGGAATCAAGCAGTTCCTCTTCAAGGCTATGTGGAACAAAACCTTCTCTTAGCTATACTCAATAGGGAGCTAATTATTTCTCCTGATTCCTCACTAACCGAGATGAACATAGGTCAAGTAGGCTCATTCTGTTCCCTGCTTTAAGTATCAACAACTGAAATTGATCCAATATACTCAGATAAGAAGGCGACATTCATGGTTATGCTATTCACCCTTAATGAATGGTAGAACTGAAGGGAGAGGCAAGGCAAATGCAAATTATTTTTATCCCCAAAGAATGGTGCAAACTGAGTGTTTTAAACCTTTCAAAAGCCAGTTTTTACATTTCTTCACCCTATCAGCAAAACTCCCTGAAACTAGAATCATGCCAGAGGGAAAAACCTGTTACCATCACAACTATGAAATTGCTTTTTAAATGGACTTCACTGAGTCAAATTTGCCATGGGTTTTCCTTTACCATGGGGTCGAGTCATCATTTTTCTTCCTCATTGCAGAAGCTCTTCATTAAAATATAGGGAGGCAAAGATTCTAGTAAAGGGGAAAGGATTTAAAATATGATATTATAGGTGGCACAATAATTTGAATAATTATCTAAAAACTATCTCAATCCATATGCCTCCACAAGGGAGCATGTTACTAGGACCACTATTCAGTAGGCACAGATAGTGACTGCAGTAAGCACAGTTTAGACAACCATAACCTAGTTGTAGAATACAACAAAAATTGTCAAAATTAGGTTATCATACATCATTTGTTTGGAATAAAAGATTCCAAAACTATATTAAGAATGTGGGCCAGACATACAATGACATAAGTCTGTGGTGGCCATCAGTTCCTCCACTTGTCTTGGTGTGCAAATAAAGATCCCTGAGAGCTATAAACCTCATAGGCCTCAGCACTAAGTTGACTTCTGTGAACTCAATCAGAGATTCCAGAGATTCTACACTGCAAGGCCAGCTCAAGATTAGTTGGTACTCATGAAGGAGACCTATATAAAGCCCACCTCAAGTTTTGCAAAAGGCAGATAACTCCTGAGAGTTCCAAGGATCTCACAGGAAATCTAAACTCTCTTGGGGCGGCCTTTATATAGGCCTGCTTCTCATGTTGGTCATCTCACCTACCTGGGCATGTAGACTTGAGAGCAGGAAGAGTGGGAACCAAATGCACTTGCAAGAGATGGACCCATACAGCATTCAATAATTTGAGGTCCTTTTGCTGCATACCAAACGTTCAATTGTCAGTCTGATGTCAGCATGCACTTCCTGCTCTCAATGGATCAACAAATACAGAATTTGGGACTACTCTGCCCCAAAGATGAAAATACATGCAAAATGGTCGTTCTGGCGTCATCCTGTTCCAACAACACATGGCCCAAACCCCAGTTTTGGTACAGGCAATCCAAGTAGTTTCCAGCCCATTCTGCACCAGAACCAGGACAAAAAAAAGGTTTAAATACATTTTTTTAAAAAGCCCTTACCTGTTGTTATGGGTCTTCTGGGAAGATTTGGAACTCTCCATTTCCGTAGCTTTTGGTGGGTAATCCTAGAATGAAGCAGGTTCATATTTAGTCAAGTGCTTTTACTAATACTCCTGCATGTATGGAACTCTTCTAAAATCTACCAGATGCATGTACCTGGAGGTGTACTATAAAGACTTGTGTCTTCAGGCAGGGTTTGAATGTTACAAAGTGCTGGAAAATTAACATTGCAGTTAGTTAAGACAAACTGCTGGTTGTTGGGAGGTTCCCCTAATATTTTTTTTAATTTTAAATTGCATACGTTGTATTTTGTAAAGCTTTTTAGTGACTTTTCTCCACTTTGATAATGTATCTAAATTGAAAAATGGGTGATAAATTTCCAAATAAATAGCAAACTCCTGTTGTTCTAAAAATATGTGTGGATAATCTGTTGCCTTAGTAGCAAGAGTTTATTATTATTTTTACTTTCCCTAAGGAAACTACATCCCACTGTCACAACACTTCATGATAGCCATGGCTGAGGTGCTATGTGAAACAACTCTGCTTACTGTTGCTTTTCTTAACTGCTAAGGTGCTGGCTCAATATAAAACAAATTTACTGGCTCTAACGCACCAAAAGTCTTTCCAGATTTGATGCTCCTGGGTAGCTGATATCAAGCAGGCATTTAAAAATACATGATCCAGTAGACCACCCATGATTATAAACGCGAACATAAGGATAGTGTTTTAACAAGGTCAATTCCAGTGAAAGCTGTTCCCTATTCCAGTATTATTGCTTTAGAAAATTGCTTTGTGTGCATCATTCCACTTATGGAAATCTGCTTATTGGTGACCTACAGTTGCTTCTCTGCCCACACATTATTCTCACCTGTGCCTACAAATTCTATTAATGAATACATCCAGATCAAGTTACATCTTGTTCAGCTCAACTGTTTTTTTCCCGTCGGTAACAAACATCTCCTTAATTATTAAAAAAAAACATAATGAGCAACAAAAAGAGAGAGATAGGAAGGGAGATGTAAGTATCCTTCTATTTAGCCAGCCAATTAAGTCGTATTTTATTAAACCAGGGGCAAGGTTAAAATACTGGTAATTTTCAAGGTAATCATTAAGGCAAATATTCTACCAGCAAAGAAAATCATCTTGAAAATAAAATAAATAAAAATGCAGATTTAGACACTTTAAGCTATCTTTCATTGTAATCTCCATATTCTTGATTTCTATATTTTTATTCATTAAGAAGTATCCCTTAATTGTCTTATGTTGCCATACTGACAGCTCAAAAGTATCTACTTTGTGCTTCTTACTTCAGTGTACTTGAGTTACACAGAACTGGAGAGAATCCCAGGTTTTTTTAAATATTTCTATTGTCCTCTGTCATTTCCACTCCTAAATGGCATACAAGTCATCCTGTTGAAATCCATGAGATTTGCGTCCAGGCAGTATATTAATGGTTCCAGGCAAACAGAAATAAGTCAGAAAACATTGACAAAGTAAAATGATGAAGATGGGGTAAAATCTGAATCAGTGAGAAAATTCTGATGGGTCTGGCATACTTCAGGGATATGCTCAAAGGGAAAACATATAGCATATGGTATATATTTGTAACATCAAGATTTTTACTCATGGCAGTGCTCCAGATAAAGAAAGCAGATGTTTCATGGTAATCCAAATACAAATATGAATCCATGCAACGTTCTGCTGTTCATTTGACCTTCTAAAAGTATTTTATGGCTAAGCAGGTGAATCATGGTTATGAAAGTTTAGCTGTGGTGAGATCATAGTATTCAAACTTCTAATACTAACCATTTCCCCTACAAGACAGAGAAAACAAAAACATGAATAAAAACCTTGAGAAGCCAAGCAAAACTCATACAAGAATAATCTTGAAGCAGCAATGAAAGGATATGAAATAACAATTCACGAGCACAAGAGTAGAAACTCTACATGATTTGGGATGTCCTCCTTCCATATATACTTACAGTTTGACCCCTGCCTTCCAAATATGGGAAGACATGTATCCTCTGTCTCTTTTACACAGTGGAAGAAGCATCATAACACAGACTTTCAGAAGCAATGTGGATTCTGGTGGAAGGAAAGGATCCAGTGGTGAGCAAGTAGCACAAATGCTGTATCTGAATACTGACATCAGTACTGAGCTTGAATCCAGCAACCAAGGCCCTTCAAAAAAAATTCAAAAGGATCAGATTCCCACTGACTGTAGCCAGCATCTTTTCTTTCAACAGCCTCAGGTGCTATTGATATGTGCCTGATTAGTTAGCAGAGTAGCCACAGAAGTAGGAAAACAGTCTACGGCTGCATCCACACTGCAGAAATAAAAGTAGTTTGACACCACTTTAACCGTGATGACTCTTTCCTACAGAATCCTGAAATTTGTAGTTTAGTGAGGCATCAGAGCTGTCTGACAGACCTGGCTGAATACCTCACCAAAATACAAATCCAAGGATTCCACAAAAAATGTGGTGTCAATCTTCCTCAATTCTGCAGTGTGGCAGGTTTCTAGGAGGAGTATAGGAAACAGCTCTTCTCTTTGAATCTGTCTGAAGTTCTGAAGGATTTGTTTCTGACCACCCTTGTTTCAAAACTCTGGGTCTTGACCTTGCTAAGGTGTTACTGCACTTTGATTCCACTTTATTGCCATGGTTCCACTTCATGAAGTCCTGTAATTGGCAGTTTAAGGATGAATAATTAAACATTTCAGCCAGGAAGCTCTTTTAGTTCCTCGCCAAACTACACACCGTGGCCTTCTATGAGATGCAGCCATGGCAATTCACGTAGAATCATATTGCTATAATTGTGTGGTATGGAAGGACTCTAGAAGTACACTTCCAGTCATTTTAGGTTTGTGTGTTTTTATCATGAAATCATGATGTTTATCGAGTTCACCCAATGGTTCTCCCTCCACCATCCACATGCATTTTTTTTAACCTGTTCATTAATTGCGTGCATGGAATTAATTTCACATTGCGCTTGGTCATATCATGCCTTGCATATACGGATGTGCTATAGTTCTCGTCTCCCACTGTGAGAATTATTACTTTGTGGAAGATTGCTCTGGTGTGTTAAAGTATCACTCTATTGTGCTCCTTGAGCTCAACACTAATATTTGGGAACTGGAGCTAACCTCCTGTTATGTGAAAGTAGTTGGGCTTTCAAGCCTCGGAAAAGTATGTTCTGGCAAGAAGCTCCCCAAAGCCATATTGTGCTTTGTGATGTGAAAGTAAATACAGCCTGCATTACCGCTGTTGTGGTATTTTCCTGTCACAAATTCTCATTAGTCATCGCTCATCTCTCTGTGCTAATTTTTTTCCCTAGTACTTCAGTATAAAATAGTACTGTTGTGGGAGGAAAGATAAATCATGAGAGTCAACATGCACAATACTCTCTGAGTTGTCTCCTAATATTTACAGAGTTTTAAAGTAAATGCGGCCATGCTATTTAACTTTATTCAGGAAAGTAGTTTGGAAGTAGGGGGCATTTACACGCACCCATAAATAATTTTCCAGATTGTAAGGAGTCTCTTCAGAAGGAATGGGTAACTTTCGTTTGCTAGGAAAGGACCAGCCCTGAATCTTCAGGCTAGTGTTTTCTTACAGAAGCGTGGGATTATACATGGCAATATCATATGTACATATTCACACACTACTACAGACACACACACACACAAACACAGAGAGAGAGAGCATGTACAACTTGGTAAAGAGACTGTCATAAGGAAAAATGGGGGGGGGGGATTAAATACCACCAGCCACCACCTATACTACTTTCTTGATCAGTGTAGTACATGTATATGCATAAAAATACACGCACATTTATCTGTCTATTTTTGGTATTTAATCATAATGTTAATCAAGATCACCCAATGGCTATTCACCTCCACTCCTATTTTTTAATGTGCACATCAGTTGTTCATTGTGCAATCAGCAATAAATAAATGCTTTATCTAAGCATTTTTATGCTTTATCTATCACCTCTCAGCCTACCAGGGCCACCAAAGCTATGTACAAGAGATACAAGAATTAAAAACATTAAAATTAACCAGGAAAAATATTTAAACAGAGATTAGAACAAGATAAGAATACATTTAGTTTTTTAAAAACACTAAAATATCAGATCAGTCATAGATCTCAGAATCATAGAACTGAAAGAGACCACACAGGCCATCCAGTCCAACTCCCTGCCATGGAAGAATACACAATCAAAGCACTCTTCATGGATAGTATAAGGTGCAATTAGACTATACATCTCTCAGCTGCATCTACACTGCAGAATTAATGCAGTTTGTCACTGCTTTAACTGTTATGGCTCAATGCTATGGAATTCTGGAATGTGTAGTTTTGTGAGACATTTAGCATTCTCTGTTAGAGAGTACTGGTGCCACAATAAACTACAAATCCCAGAATTCCATAGGATAGATCAATGACAGTTAAAGCAGTGTCAAACTGAATTCATTTTGCCATGTGGCAGCAGCCTCTGAGTTACTCGTAATGTGTTTTTGAATGAGACATTACTAGTTGTTCTTCTTTTTAGCTAAAAATTAATTAATACTCATGCCAACACATTCATCTAAATGGTGATGTCTGAACATCTCTTATCACAACTCACAGTAGCTTCATAAATACTCCAGTGAGAGATCTGAATTGAGAAGGAACTTCTATTATGTATTGCTTTTCTGAAAAGGTATTGAAATTAAGCATTAAGTTCAGTGCATTATCAGTGCATTTATCACTGATAATATGTTGACATTTTAGAGCAGTTTAAGGAAAATTTGGATTGCTGTGGAAAGCAAGCCATGACTGCCAGAGGTAAATGTGATCACAACCACAAGACAGTGGTCATGGCCTCCACTTTATAATTTTCTTTCTGTTCACAATGCTTTGGATCTAACCCTTTATCTTAAACTTCATGGGCCAAGATCATGCCTTGCAATATTGCTTATATGTGGTGAGGGCATACTAGGATTTTCAGGATTATAGGAACATCATGAACTGTTTTATTCTAGGTGAGATAATTTGTACTGCCTTCTACTCTGACTGGCAGTGGCTTGCTACCAGAGATCCAAGAGGACAAGCCTGGGCCTAGATGTGGAAGAAGCTTCTATATACAAAACATCTGTTCTACCACAAAGCTATAGCTTCACCCAATCCTTGTGGGGATAAATGAGGGAAGCAGAAATAAAAGGAGAAATGCAGAGTTAGAGGACGAAAAAGGCAAGGAGAAGCAACAATAAGTATAGATTTCATAGCTTCACACATGTCATAAAGAATAAATAGAATGAAGCCCAGGTCAAACAAAATGTTTTTGACCACCTAACAACAGTCAACCAATCAGGTAAGCAGCCACCAAAAGAATAAGACACTTTGCATTTCTATTGAGCTATGTATCTGGTGCAGCTACACTTGGAAATGATGTATGATATTATCCTAAACAGTTATGCCAGCAGCTAGACTTAAATTAATCACTGTCACACTGTTATAACTTCATTTCAGGGATTATCATCACTCTAGAAAGCAATTGTCTCTGACACTGAAAAGCCTTAAAGACTGGAGACTGGACTGTTTAGTGATTGGCATAATTTATAAGCAATGATGATGAATAATTCATTTTGAAGTGACATGCTGATAATATATGGCTGTGGCTAATAGTACCAAGTAGGGCTCCACTTATAAAACCAGGGTCAGACATTTTAGCATCCTCTGCTGTTGTTTAATAGACCACACAAGACTTCACAATAATATTGTGAATACAGTATTTTCTTTCATATATAATACCATACAGTGACTTTTAGAAGCATGGGCTTTGGATATAGGAAAGAGAAAATTATTCAGTCTTGCTGTTTGAAATATGTTGCTGCAATGTTTCACTAAATTGCAACACTTTGGGTATATATAAAGTTGACTGACTACTAATTTTTTGCAAATAATATACTTATTTAATAATATTTTAAAATTATTGCTCTGAAATGTTTCTGTTTGGATTACAAGGTTAAGTGACCTTGTCCTAAGCAATAGATGATGATCTGAGAGAGCAAAAATACAAAGGATCTATCATGAACATACTAAACCTCTGTGTATGTTTTGTGCACCTTCAAGTCATTTCCAATTTATGGCAACCCGAAAGCAAGCCTATTATAGGGTTTTCTTGGCAAGTGTCATCAGAGGGGGTTTGCCATTGCCATCCTTTAAGGATGAGAGAGTGTGATTTGCCCAATATCACCCAGTGGGTTTTCATGGCTCAGCAGTGATTCGAACCCTGGTCTTCAGAGTCACAGTCCAAACACAAACCACTACACCATCACTCGGTCTCAAACCCTATTTTACCATAGTTCTGATTATTGGGGTATAGAGAGAACAGAGCGTAAACAATCAGTCAATAGCAGAGGGATCAGGTTCCTAGGCTGTTCAACATGTTTTGGATAACTCTTTTAAAACAAAGGGCAAAAACGTAGACTAGAGTGTTAAAGAAATTCATGCCATTAAAGGCAATGCTTTACATATGTTGTTGTTTTCCCTTACACTCTGGTAATATGGCAGTAGCACCCATACCATAGATATGGTTAGATTATTGTGACTAGGACTACAACTGTGGGCTGCCTTGAGCAGGAAAAATTCTGTTGCCACAGAAAGCCAAGGCTTGATAGTAGCAAGCTACGACAAACAATACCAGTCCTGCTCATACCCTCCAACTGTCTCAGTTTGGCAGTGCAAGTTAATCCTTTGCTGTCCTCCTTTTTCAGCTGTTTTTAAAATGTGTAAGTTTCTCTCTCCTCTCCCATTTTCCCCTTTGTACTCAGCTTATTTCATTGCTGCAAAGTGAGTTCGAAGTGCAAAAGTGGTTTGTACTCAATTACCTCAGCACTGCAGAGAGAGAAGATTCTTGCCCTTATCAGTAGGCACAGGCCAGTGCAAACAGCCACTATCCTAGCTTGTGCATTTTTCCTCATTAATAATTTTGGTCATTTTGATCATCATCATTGTTATTATTATTTGATATTGCTTGGCCACAAGTATCCCAGATTTCATCTGAGAAATGGTGGAGGGTATGCACTATTTGGTCTCTGGTAATTCTGTATTTTGCCAGATGGGAGAGTTCCAGGGGTTTGGGGAAACCACACTAGTGGGTCTGGTGGGCTTCATATGGTCCACAGGTTACACTTTGTCAACCCCATCGTAAGGAAATATCTGGCCAAGGCCTTAGATTTTGCAAAGTAATTAACAGCCTGAGATGATCAGGTGATGTGTCATCTCATGTAAAGGCATTGTTGCTCAATTGCTTCTTGATTGAGGACCACTCCGGGATGTTGTGAATGAGGAGAGGAAGAGAACAATCAGAAAGAGGAGTGTGGGACATAAAGAGAAGATCTAGCATTTAAATCCTTTTTTAATACATCCATGGAAGCAAAGTGTGTACAGTGGTCATTTTTAAAAGAGATGGGGAGGGTTTCCTGAAACCTTCCTGTTAATAATTATGTTTTAATTATTATTTATCTTATTAATCATATTAAAATGATATAGCAATCAATAAATGTAAAGAAGCATACTGAAGTTTTACTACCACCACTTTCACAAACGTCAAAGCAGATGCATCTGTTACAGAGAGCTTTCACTACCTTCTGTTTTGTCTGTACAAGAATAATAGAAAGCCAAGCACCCAAAGGAAAAATGGTAAAATACTGATATAAAAAAGAGTAACAGATGCCAATAGCAAAGGTTGCATTTTAGCAAGCGTACAGAGTGTCATATAAAAGACAACTAGCTTAAAGGTACAATTAAAGGAGCCAGTATATCGTGTGCTCCATTCCAGTAAGTAATTTGTTTCAAGCACCATGTCTGTTAGAATGTGTGCGTTTGCATTGTGCATCCTTCAGAAGGAAGACAGATGCAGCATTAGTCTGCATACAAGCTTTCTAGGGTATATCAGATGATAAAACACATGTGAATAAAAATACAGCCCAAGAGGTGAAACTTGCTGCTCCTTAACTTCTTGTACGTTATGAAAATTAAAAATTAAGAACAAAGTATGTTCTGTTTTAGAACCTAAGTGTCAGAACACAATCTGAACACATCTAAATAATGGAGGTGTATTCCTTTGAATATGTCCATATTTCTTATCACTGTAAGAAACCAAAAGTACACATCTAAAATTAACAGTCTTACTATTGGTCTAACTGCAGCCTCCTGTTGTCTTCAAGTGCAGTCCCATGTAATAACAGTTATCTAAATCAGTGATTCTCAAACTCTGGTCCTTCAGATGTTTTTGGACTGCTATTCCTAGAAGTCATTGGTTAGGAATTTGGGGATCTGAAGTCCAAAACAGCTGGAAGATTAAAGACTGAGAACCACTGATCTAAATGATCAGTTACTAGAGAATGAATTACTGGGGGCAGCTTGTCCCTGGAATTGGGTAAATTGTTTACATTGTTTTATCTGTTTGCCATCAGGTAATCTTATGCTAAAAGGATGGGATACAAAATATTTTAATTAATTAATTAACTTGTAACATTGTATTGTAAACTGTAAATTGTAATTGTAATTGAATAAATTGTACTAGAGGAGATAGTGAATAATTGGAATTTATTAATTGGCTTATTTAGATAGTAACAACATCATGTTAGGATAACGAACAAGGAAGCCATAGAATTCAGTTTTAGATTTCCACTTATTCACTGTCTTCACTAAGGTACTCCTCTTAAATATGAGACACATTTAGTAATAAGATTTTCCTGTCATGTTTAATTTTTAAAAACTTAGCTGGAGCCACTGAATTTATTTAAATATATACATAGTACTATATGCACATTTCTGTCTCTATTAATTTTAAATAGTATGGACCTATATGCTCCTATACTGAGCAGCTTTTCCAAAAGGTCAAACATTACCATTTATAAACAGGAATACATAAGCTGATCTGGCTAACAACATTCATTGTTTTTCATTCACACTTAAGAGTATAATAATTTAGTGTGTATTGTTTTATGAAATAACAAATGTTATGAAATAACAAATGTGTTTCCATGTTGCACATTTGTTGCTCACAAGGGAATAATGTCATCTTCCTTAGGACATCTTTATTTTTGAGATCACTGTTGCAGAAAGAGACTTGCCATCATATCAGTGGGCAAGTTAATTAGTCATGGATCTGCATTTCCAGATGTCACTTAAATCCTTTCCCTAAAATAGCCCAAACCAGCATGTTAGGGAAGAAACTGAATTCTTATAAATAAGAAGAAACTCTTCATTGAAAGATAAAGGCGACTTCTGGTTTGGAAATAGAAAAGTCAAGATAATCGTGCTGTCCATATGTCAGAGAATACATGCCTTGTCATTTCCTCACTAACTTGTTTAGGCCATGTGTCATTATATCTAGCATATGTTCAGAGATTATGGTTTATTTCCTAACTTGATACTTCTCTTAGAATTAGCAAAGATGTGGCATAATGACTTGCAAGGACATGAATATTACTGCTAACTGAGTAATTATTGGGATACATGGTTGGCTACCAGGATAAATATTTGAAAAACATTAGGTAAAAACTAAGCTGCACCCGTTCCTTGAGAAGCCAGATCTGGCCACAGTGATACATGCCTTGGTTACATCCCGTTTAGACTACTGTAATGGGCTGTACATGGGGCTGCCTATAAAAAGTGTTCAGAAAATTCAGCTTGTTCAAAGAGCTGCTGCCAGGCTGTTAACAGGGGCAGATTACAGAGACCATACAATGCCCTGTTGAAACAGCTTCATTGGCTGCCAGTTTATTTCCAGATACAATTCAAGGTGCTAGTTGTCACTTATAAAGCCCTACGTGGCTCAGGTCCACAACTATTTGACAGACCGTTTCTCATGGTATGAACCTGCCCAGACTCTGATATCCTCTGAAGAAGTCCTTCTCTCTGTCCCAACACCATCACAAACACGGTTGGTAGGAACGTGAGAGAGAGCCTTCATGGTGGCTGCCCCTAGACTCTGGAACTCCCTGCCCAGGAAGATCAGAATGGCTTCCTCCTTGATGGCCTTCCGTCGACAGGTTAAGACCTACCTGTTCACACAGGTGTTTAAGGAATTGTTATGTGAGCAGGCAGGGATGTTGAATAATTTATTAATGTTTTAATTCTACTTGTTGTAATGTTGTGAAGCCTCTCTGATTCCCACTCCTGTGAAAAGAGTAGGATACAATCATCATCATCATCATCATCATCATCATCATCCTGCTATTGGTATTTAAATAAGGGGATCAGCTCATCCATGTCACAATGTAATCATATAGTATAGAACATAACACTGACAGTTAATTTTTGATAATGTGATATTAAGAGGGCAGGATGCTGCTTCATGTGGGTCAATGAAGATTCTGGTGCTGGAACTTCATATTTATGACAATTCACTTTAAGAATTCTTCAGTGTAAAACAGGAATGAATTACTAAAATCTTACAAAGCACACATGAGAGACATCTTGAGAGACACCATCTTGAGGGAGAGAAGGGCAAGCCAGATCCAACAGGCCTTGTCTAAAAAGAAGCAGAGCCCTCCCTCCAGTCCATCTGCCTTGGTCCAGGCCTCCAAGGGAGAGAAGATGTGCTGGACTTTTCCCCCTTCCCTACTGCCATTCCCTTCTCCTTTTGTGTCTTGTCTTTTTAGATTGTAAGCCTGAGGGCAGGGAAATGTCTAATTAACAAATTGTAAGCCACTCTGATAGCCTTGGCTGAAGAGCGGGGTATCATCATCATCATCATCATCATCATCATCATCATCATTATTATTATAAATTTTTGTCAGGTTGGTACCATACAAATTGCAGGTTGCAAACCCAAAATTTATTTTTTAAAAAAGTTTTCTTGTTTCTGAGAAGTCTTGTAAAGGATTGTACTGTCAGTTCCACACATGGATTTGTTGTTGTGTGTCTTCATGTTGTTTCCAACTTATGATGACGCCAAGGCCCTAAATTTCCAACTTATGACCCTCTCATGGAGTTTTCTTGTCAAGATTTGCTCAGAGGAAGTTTGCCTTTGCCTCCCTCTTGGGCTGAGTCACCCAATGAGTTTCCATGGCTGAACAGAGAACTGAACTGAACTCCAGAATCATAGTCCAATGCTCAAACCACTACACCACACTGGCTCTCATTATTTATATGAAATACTGTATGAAATGCCAGTTCATAGCATAAGTTCTGTGGACAGCTGACAAGTCAAATACAGCAAATCAACATTCACAGAATTGTCCTGTTAGCAAAGAAAAATAATTGTGCTTATCGAAGTCCACATAAAAGTTTTTTCTCCTTCAATTTTCTTGCATTCTAAATGACAAATTTAGTGTCTTCATTAGAAAACAAGGGATTTTTCCCTTGCCTATATCCTAATTTACTGCTTAGTTCATGCCGCTCTGCAGATATTGTTGGACTGTGAGTTGCAGCATTCTTCATCTACAGCTGTGCTGCTTTTCAGAAATTAGGTGGGTGCTACAGTAACTAATCAACAGAATGGCCATTTACATTACGGTACCATGTTTTTGCAAGTCATTAAACATAGAGGTTCAAAATCTGAATCTACATGATAAAGTGCCCCATGAAACACACAGGTCCAAAGACATTTATTGCTCAGAATTTCAAAACCAAACTTGTGGTCAGAACCAAATTGGTAGCCAGTGTCAACACTTAAAACTGGTCATATAAATCAGGGTAACATCCCAGTTGACCACCTGGCTGACTCTTCTGAACAAGTTTTCTAAAATAACATCTTCAAACCAGCTGAAATTTTTAACATCTGAAATCTCTTCTCACTTATTCTTCAGAAATCCATGGATCATTTGGAAAAGTCTAAGTCAATTTTCTAAAAGGCTGCTTTCCACCATACTCTGCTATTTTATTCTACCAGCTTCATTATCTTCCTATGTGGGCTTCCTTACATCTTCAAAAACTCCCAGTTCATTAAGGAATTTAGCTGCTGCTCACGACAATTCTTTAATTTGCTATAACACATCAACATATTAAAAGGGAGTGAACTATCTTCTAACTTGTGAAAGAGAATGCAATGGCAGAAGCAACCCCAAGTGCATGATTGGCAAGAGATGTGATAATGGCTACTTACAAACCAGTCTGTTGATGTTTTCTTTAACAAGTATGATTACAGTGAGAACTGGGGCTCATGTGATAATGTCTTAAAACAAAGTGAAGTTCCCAGCACTTGTGGACCTGGATTTTACTTCAGTAAATATGTGATGAGGTACACATGGACTGGCCAAGATAATAGAAATGTATAGGCTACAGAAGAGGTTAACTCCTCCGGAGCTTATTTCAGAACAATGTGAGATTCAAAACCATCTCGTGTCCCCCCCCCCCCCCAAGTTTAGTTTCAAATTGTCTGATACTTTGTTTTGGAGTCTCAAAGATAATTATTGTTGCCAGGTCCCCGACATAGTTAGCAGTCATTATAGCAGCAGTTTCATAAGGTTAAATGCATGTTAACTGCTTTATAGGACTAAATGCATGTTAAATTATTTAAAACGTTTCTTGTACATAACAGACATTGTTCTGTTCAGTAATACAACAGGTGAAGCAATGCTATCATTCCCAGCTTGCAAGGGAATTTGGGAGCAAGGCCAAGTTAATGGAGGCTTATCTAATGGCTTGTAATGGATGTCACTGGCTTAAACTGGTCTATGGAATGGCCTATATTGCATTCTTCTCAAATCAGCCAGTTAAGGTAAATTCAAATTGCCTCCAAAGGCTGGCAGTTTTTTAAAATTTTATATATCAACCCCATCATAATTTTAAGTTTATTGCTGTTATTATTTGGGCACATTACATCCTGGATAGAAGTGAAACGTGATAGATTATTTCAGTGAGATAAAATCATTTCAAATCAAAGTGTTCCAGTTTAACCAGATTCTCAGATGCAGAAATAAATAATTTTTATTGCTTCTTTATGATGCACAGAATTTATAATCCTCATGTGAAGAACACTGTGTACAGCCATACAGTATGACGAAACTTTGCTATTGTTTTGAAATTGGCTTTTGGAACATCTTAAAACAGGAGTGGTTTCCCACCACAATCTCAGTAGACTGAGGGACTGAGGGTCTTTTCCACCTGGGTGTCCAACTTGTGGCCAACAGCAAAATCCAGATAGGCAGAATTAACATTAGTACTCCAAATAAGCATCTTAAAGTATTGGGATCTCAGGTGATTTATATGGGAGAATAAGTAAGTTCTCTGTTAGTATTTTTAGTTGTTTATTATATGCAGTCATAAACACAGAAACATACATACATTCCCTATATGGAAAAACATAGACTAGGCACATTGATTTCATTATAATTACATTCAATGTAAAGCATCCTACATTCTTTACATTACAATATATGATAGGTATGTTGTTACATTTTCATAAGGACTGAACCTTTATATCTTTTGACTCTCTTTAGCAGATTTCTCTATAGTTAACAGATAGAGGATGTTACTATCCAAAACAATATAACATAGATAATTATCCACAAAGGAATACACTCCCTTATGTTGCAGAACTATGCATCTCTACACAAGCATCTGTGAATTCACAGGCATCCAAAGTTGCTATGTTTGGTAGTACATGTTATGCATATAGCAGAATGGGAAATATATCTATTTGACATAGTTAGCTAAGAGCAGAGATTCTCTTCTACCAGTCTTTATCAGCCAGGAGCAGTGTTGTCAATTTGGGCCACCTAACTCCCACATCTATGTAGCAAATGAATATGCAGTTGATCTTCCCCATCTATCTCTTCTCATCTTATTTTATGGCCTATTCTCAACCAATGAGATAGGATACACTTACTGGCCCCCATTTATGTAAACAATTAGTCCCCTCCCTAGAGGTGATACTATGTACGGTTACCTATTGCTTACCTGCATCAGCTGTTATCTCCTTAACACAGCACTTGTCTGGGGTTCATTATAAGTCAGTTTGCAGTTTCTACTATTACATCTTGTTTATAGCTATGCTGCTGTTATGCTTGGATTTGGGCTCTCTCAGTGATACACACATATTCCATAATACACAGAGGTTTCTGCTTTATATTTTTTGCTTTATAACCCCATTATTTATGTTTTCTGGGGCTTAAATCTTGCAACTAGAAGGCAAATTAGTGCACAGCCTGTATCGGCCTGCCTTTGGTTATAAAACTTAGATATACAGTTTCACGTTATATCTCAAGAGGCAAATTGTTTAATGATGTTACTGTATATAAATATCTGCATTCTTTCTCCTAGTAGTGGGAATGGATGGATGGCTGTATTAAGAATTGTAAATGTAAACCCTTTACCAAAACACAAATGGGACACAGATATATGGAAGAAATAATAATCCTGCTTTTGTTGAAATTATTCCCCTACAAGTCTTCCAGGCATTAAATATTTACTGCATTTTCAAAATTTGCACAGATTTCATTGTGAAACACATAACTATCCAAAACTAGTTAAGCCAGACTGTCAGGAAAGTGCAACTTGGCATCTCTATCTAAGCTGTATTACTACTGTACAATCATATAAGATCGATGCTACACTCAGTAACAATACACACTGATATATATGCAGAAAAGAGTTGACTTACTGTCGATTTTGAGGCCAATCATTCTCAGACTTCTTCATGAAAATGTAAGTCATCTTTTTGCAACCAGTTATTGCACTTAATAATTACAAACACAAACAATAAAAAACCTCTTACTTACTTTTCTGCCCAATAGTTGACAGACGTAAACACCAACCTTTTTAATAAATGCCACTTCCACTCCTTTAAGTCAGACCTAATGATTGATTCCACATTTCTATAAACTACCCATTGTTGATTCTAATCTCAACCAGTTCTAGAGAAAGCATTTTTTCTAGGCTTGTGACAAGACTCACAATGTTTTACAAGCTTTGAAAGTAATTGAGCGATCATACGTTTTGCACTATATGGCAAGTAAAATGTTTATTTTTTGAAAAGTTTGATAGAAAACAATATATTTTTAAAATGCATTTACACAGCTATCTCACAACCAGTTATGTGTATAAAATGTAATGAGATATACTGAAAAGCAAAATGCCCCTGTTGCTTGTAGCTCCAGCAGAAGAACAAAGATTGCATATTGCTAGGAGGTGAACATCTGGAATCACTCTTTACTCCAGACAATGGATCCCTGGAAGAACCTAAAACTACCTAACTATATTGTATAATAAAAGAGTTATTGTAAAGGCTAATAACTGAGAGCAGCCTATATTTTAGCATGAAATCAGGTTGGACTAGTCACATTATCAATGGTAAAAGTAACCCTGAGCAACTCATGCAGATCCCTAAGAGAAATTTTTAGATCAGTGGTAGAGGATAATATAACAACATGTATGCTGAAAGGAAAAATATAAAAAAAAATGTTTTAAGGCTATAATACTGACCATATTTGATTACAAATTGGGAGGATTTTTGCTTAATATTCTGAGACTAAATTGTGTACAGTACTTTATCACAAACACATGGTATTTAGCTTACTGTAAGGCATTTTGAATTCATTCCATGTGGGGTTCTGCTCACAACTGACCTTATAAATAATAGATATACCTTACATTAGAGCCTTGTAAAGACTGTAAAGTGTGCTGTTTGTCTGCATGAGTTAGATGGACAGAGTAATCCTATCCTTATATAGCACTGGGACAAGATTAGAGACTGAGAAAACAGCATACAATGTGCATACAAAACTGGCAGAAACAATACATATCCCTAAAAACACAACCAGTGCCCACAAGCCAGCGGCACTGTTATTACTTGATACATACAGAAGAAAACAATGTATTATCACATGTACAATGACACAATAGTATATGTGTCACTCCAGAAGACCTTCACATGGCCACCAGTGACTATTCTATAGCAAGTCCTGAGGCATTATTTTAGACAGGGGTTAAATCACCTTATGCACCTCTGAAGCACCATTTGGAGTACAACATACAAGGGAAGGAAAATTAAAGCCATGCAACAATGCAAACCAATTGTGTACCTATTTATTTATTAATGCATTTACTTTATTTATATGCTGCCTTTCTCCCAGGATGGGACCCAAGGCAGCTTCCATAACAACAAATCAAAAACATTTACAAAAAGTTTTTAAAATATACCTAGTATATTTGATTCCCAGTGCAGATCATTTTAATAGCTGCCCTCTTTTCTTCAGCAGCCTTTTCTGTGTGGGGGTCATCATTCAGGTGAAAACAGATTTGCTCCTGGACATGCAATTACTTTTCACATGTTATGTGTCAATCAAATGGCAAGAAAAATACAGAAGGTGACCTATCATGTGAATTCAGAACAAGAGAGAAACTTATGACAAAAGAAACCCACGTGAGCCTCCACACACCTCACATAAACAGGCTGGTTCTTGTCAGGTTCTGTGAGTTGATGCAAAAACTACAGTACCCTTGCAGTGTACTGGGGGGGGGGGTTAGTGGAATAATGCATCAAAACACCCAGATTGTTTTCCCAGTGCAGCAGTTCAGGCAGTGCAAATGTACAATCACAGCTTCCGCCTGCAAGCAGTTCCCTCATCCCAGAAAATAGATTCTTCAGCTTTGCAGTCCCGGATCAGACCAGTTCATTTCAAGAGCTCAGGTTTCCTGCTGCTGCTAATTGAAGAGATGTGAAAAGGAAGGGATTTGGGCTACACAGGAGACAAGCGTATCCAGCAGTAAAGAGATAGTGGTGTAATATAGTAAGCACAGTAAAAATGTTCACTCAGGTAGCATGAATGGCATTTAGACAAGTATCTTAATGGTTGATAGCATCTCTGCCTACAACTTGTTTTATGACTCGTGAAATCATTCATGATTCCACCCTTGCAACCCCACACACTGTGTTTATCTTTGAAGAATGTTGGTCTAGCTGAAAAGCATTTTATTTGCATTGTGGTAAGTGAAAACAGAATGAAAGTCAAAGGAAGCATGGAAACAATGGAGGAATGGTTTAAACTAAAAGCTTTGACATGTTATTTCTTGGACTACAACTCCCAGAATAACCAGCCTGGAGGATTTGGGGAATTATAGTCCAAAAATGTACAGTATTGTCCTCCAGATGCTTTGGACTTCCACTCCTCGAATTCCTGGCAGTTGGCCAAACTGGTTGAGGTTTCTGGGAGTTGAAGTCCAAAACATCTTGAGGACCAAAGTTTGGGGATCACTGATCTAGCAGTATTTTGCCCAGGGAGTTTTGTGTCTGCTTTTGGGATTTTTCAAGGGAGGTACAGGGTGTGTGAACCATACTGGGTGATATTTCTGAGAAGGGTGAGCACCTGGTGGGGTGTCCACCCCCCCCCCTTGCCAGGGTGCCTCTGCCATCCATTCAGTGCAGCCACTTTTGAGGATAAGGTGCTGCTTTTCCCTGGAAGCTCCTCCTGGGTCTGGCAGGGCTGCTGGTGGATTTGGGAAAAAGCTGCCAGGTGGCAACAGCAGCCCACCTCATCACAGTGGCTGGAGGGAAGGGGCTGCCTTCTGGGTCTAGCAGGTCTGCTGAGTGAACCAGAAAGTGAGTTTTCTCCCTTTCCTAGTGGGCCAGTAGCTCTGCCAGACCTGGAAAAGTTGTGGAGTGGCAGCAACATCTCACTCCCACCAGAAGCCTCTGGTGGGAAGGGGCGGCCTTCTGGGTCTGATAGCTCTGCTAGATGGGTAGGTAAGTCCTGCAACCCCATTTTTGGCTGTTTTTATATCACATATAAAAGAAGTGAACTGATTTCTTTGAGGATCAGAGAATGGCACCATTAATGTACAACATGCTGAGGTATCTGCAGGCTTGGCAGGACCCCAGTGTTACAGAAATGCAAAAATAAGGTGAGGGCTAATGAATATCACAACAGAGGACTGACAGGCCACAATAGGCATGCATTTTGAGACGCATGCCCACACATGCTTCCCAAAACTTAAGATGGCAAGCACTGCCTTAAAGGAAGCATCACCCCTTCTTCTCACACACAGAAGTGTCTCTTCTGAGTTGATGCCTGTTACATCCTGTATGTATATCACCTAAAAGCAAGATGCTTCCTGGTTTAGAATTATTGGTACTATCCTCATGCAAACATGGGCATCAATTGAATGTGCACTAAAATGCACATGATGAATAGAATGTCTTTTGTCATCTCACAGTCTTAGTTATTTGTAAATTTCTCTTTGCCTCATCGGAAGAACAGGGGCTGCTACATATTGAACGTCAAGCCCTAAGCACTAATTTTCAAATTAGCCTTCAGCTTCAGGGGCCTTAAAGAATAAACACTCCTGGTCTGAACCGAGAACAGCTATCCAGAGTTCCAAGCTGCTTCCTGATACAGATTGCTCTCACTAAATCAGAATGGTGAAGCTGACAGTTTTGCTAATCCCATTCTCAATAGCTTTCTATATTTTCCCTTCTAAAAACTAAAACGAGATAGTTATAATTGCAACTAATGTTACAGATATTGTATCTGAGATTCCACCTATTAACATCTCCTATCTCTTTTCAAGAAAGTCTAAGTATTAAATTACACTTCAAATATAACTCAGTGCTATAGTGTCTTCAATATTAAGGTTACCTTAGCAACTGTTCCCCTGTCTTAGTTTGCACCAAAGTATATGGTGTTAATTATAATGATTTAACTTTTATGTGACCTGATTATAAACTACAGGAAATAGATTTTGAATATTCCAGTTCTACATTTGAACTTGCATTGGGGAAATAGCCATGTGTTTTTGATCATAGGATTCTGATCCACATGTACATGTACATCAACCAGTGTTTCCTTAACCAGTGGACAACATTTCCTCTTATGTACTTCTGAAGATGTGAACAATTCACTTTGGAAGGTGTTGTGTCTACAATAATTTAAGACGGAGTGCAGAACCTGTGACCTTCCAGATGTCACTGAATTCTAATTTCCATTAGCACTATCCAGGAAGGTCAAAGTTTGTCCAAACAACCTAGTGGGCAGAGATTCTGCATTCCTGGTATCAAATGATATGAAAGACTCGGGTGTAATTTATTTATTTGTATTTATAATAAACACAAGTTACTAACAACAGAGACAAAAAAATTAACAATGAGTTAACTAACTATTTTGCATAGTGAGATCATTACTCAACAAAGATACCATTAGAAACAGAGCATGCATATGTTTCACTTGTTGAAGCTACTGAAACAGAAAAGCAATAAATTGGTAAAAGTAACATGGTTTGTTTTTTTGCAGGTATTTATAGCTCAGTACTGTATCTGGTGTACTACTTTTTACATTAATGTATAATATATACATTACATTACACGAATATATTTAATCAGATATTCAGAAAAGTAGTAGCTTTGTTCTTCAACAGTTCTCCTTCACAAGATTTACAAAATTCTCATAATGTTTTAACTCCCATTTTAATCACAATTTACTGTGTCATTTGAATGTGAAAACTTGTGGTTAATGCTACAATATATAGCAATATGTGGTATATTGAAACAAGGCAAACTGACTTATGATGCTGTTTAAGCAAAATACTCTTAATATAAACAACAATTATTAGTTAAATGTTAGTTGACATTAGGTCCCATATTAAACAGAGATTAATGGAAACTAGATGTTAAAGCTTCTAGACTCCTTGTTACTATACTAGAAAAGTGGGTGAGAGTCCAAGGCAGTAGTTTAGTGTAATGTCTAAACGTGGTCTATATAAACAAAGTATAGTCTATGAAAGATTTTTCTGTTTCAAATATTTATGAATCTAATGTCATTAATTAATGCAAAACTGGAATTAATCAATAAGAAAACAAAGAATTGCCACTTAAATGTTCAAGAACAAGACTACCATCTCTGTTTTAACAATTCTACTGGCAAACCAGCAGAACAGACTGTTCAAGCAGCAGAAACAGTTGTATTTATCATCTCCTCCACAACCCTGATTAATGGCAAGCAAATTTAGTTCTATCTAAATTTGTAAGATAAAACATGTATTTTCAGATCATTTGAATAGAAAAGAACACAGTTTTATAGTTCATTAGAAGGCAACACACAGTTAAGTACAAACATACTTTAATTAATTAGCATATCAAAAATTGCATAACAGAAGACAAAAACTATTGAAGTGGATCCTACTTGTGGCACCTAACAGCACTGCCAAATAGCGAGCATATTTACATTTTAACTTTTAAAAAGAATTTATTCTGTGTAGTAGAATTGCTTTCTGGGGAGACCAAGTCACCTGCTTGTTCTACTGTTTTTCAAACAGGGACTTACAGTTGCAGTTCTGTATACTCTTAACTGGGGGCCAACTCCCACTAAAGTTTTTACTTCTAAGCAGAGGACAGCATTACATTCCTAACTTCTAGTATTTCCGTTCCAGCTGCCACTGTTTTAGAAATGTCTTGCAATGTGCTGCTACTACTGCTGCTGCTGCTACTACTACTACTACTACTACTAATAATAATAATAATAATAATATAATGATGGTGGTGGTGGTGATGATGATGATGAAGATGAAGATGATGAAGAAGTAGTATGTGTAAATATATATATATTCAGGTGGAATCCTCTGGCCAAAAGGCTCAACAGTTTCCTACACCATCTCAGTATCAGGGAAGCAAAGAGGAAGAGGACAAGGAAATGTAGCCTCATTGTCTTCACGACAAAGGCACTTCCTCCCCTGCCAGGAAGCCTGCATGTGTCAAAGGATGTGGTCCAAGGCTGGAGTTTCTGTCAACCGCATAGCTAGCTACACAGTTGTCGGGGTGGAGGAACAGCCCCAGAACTCTCTTTTAACTCTTCAGTTCTTAGGTAGCCAAAACAGCTCCATCAGTGCACAAGAAAGAAGTACCAACAGGCCTGGGTGGGGGGAATGAGGGGGGAGCTCTGTTGAGAGAAGACTCGAACAAAATCCAATAGGGAGGGAGAATGCTCAGTGGGCACAACTCCCACTAGTTTACTTTGATTTTCACTCCTTGCCAACAGAGGAAATTGGGCAAAGTCCATATTTTCATTTTGTAAAAATACTGTAGCCCTACAGCGGAAAGCAAATATCACTTTGAGCAAAGTACTTACTGCCAATTGAAGCCATATTGCTTGCCAGCCTCTGCCAGCAGACACAGACAGTACTCATGAGAGGTGTAAGCCTCTTCATTCATCACACTCCGAACCTTGCACACTCTGCAGTTCACTGTTTATGGATCCCTACTACCACTCTGCTGAAATAAGAGCTCATGGAAGATGCAAGAAGCCACGAGGCTTATATCAATTGCAATTCTATTTCCTGTGCAAATGGAACGTGGGGCATAATCACAATTTATTATTGGCAACCAGAACATTTGTCAGTAGAACAGTACTTTCCCAGTTTTTCATTTTAGAAGTTGCAGGAGGGATACCAATGAAAACTCAAAGTCTGAAGGGTAATATGCCTATTGTAAATACTGCATGGGGTTTGCACACAGAGCTGTTTTCAGTATTATACAGGCATCTGAAAAATGGAGGCAAAACACTGACAGCAATATAACAGTGAGAATAAAAAGAAGATGAAGCCATTTTTTTTAGATTTCTCAGATCCAACTGAACCTGTCCACACCAGTTGAACATACCGGTATCCTCCAACCATCTGAACTTAATAGGGACAGTTCCAATTAGTTGTCTGTTGTCCCATTTTTTCAGCTACTTTCAAAATTTCCCAGTTTATTTTTCCTCAACACACTTAACCCCTTCATCTTCAACTTACTTCAGTTGCTGCAAATTGAGTTCAAAGTGCAAAAGTAGTTCACTTAGAAGGGAGGAGGGGGGGAGGTGTGCCCTTTCCAGTAGGCTCAGGCAAAAGCAAACTGCTGCAGCCTCTCCTACCTTGTGTGTTCTTCCTTATTAATAACTTTTGCTGCCTTGACCACACTCTCATGCTGCTTGGCCACACATGTTCCAGTTTTCATCTGTGAAACTTTGTAGGGTTTTATTTGAAGTCTTCCCCAAAGTGCATTACACAGTTTTACTGGGGCATCACTACTTCTTCCTCATTAACAGTATAATAACTGTTACTATAAACTTATGTTAGAAAGCTTATACTAGAAATTTCTTTTTCACAGTTAGTCTCAAAAGTGCTACTGAATTCCTTTATGCAATTTTATATTGTAAAAACAATCCTCTTCTCACCTTACAACAATGCAAATTGCTACAGTTTTAGTTTTACCAGTGTTTCACTGAAGAGCAGGAGTGGAGGTAGAGATCCCATTTAACCTGTAAAATGTCAAATAATCATATTAAGTCAAATAATCATATTAATATGGCTATGGAATGGGGAAGGAGGTTACCATGGAAAAATGAGACAGGCCAGCTTGTTCTGTCCTCTCCCCACCAAAAAAGAAAAAGAAGAAGGAAAGTGAAAATCTGTATTCAGTTAACTCCTGAATTTGGAGGTATTACAATTTTGTCTCTAAATCTGAGGTCCTAGTTTGTCTTTATTTCAGTCTAGTTACTGATAATTACTTCCTATATTCTGATGTAATTATTTCCTATATTCTTTCTCTCTTTCTTTTCTTTTAATCGCTTTTGGAGGTTGGCGGTTAAAGTATCATAGCAGTCAAAACTGAGTTCTGTATAGATTACTTTCCAAACCAAGCTAGGCATATAATTAAATCAATCAAGCATTTTAGTTACTTCAAATAAACTACGTGTGCTAAACATTTTTCTATTAATTTTCATCACATTCTGTCAGCTGCCATAGCAAAATTTGCACATACACACACAACAGGAAAAAAATCCACAAAAACAATCTGGGAGGTTTTTTATTCCCACATTAACAGCAGAAATAACTATTGTAGGCATTGAATAGAAAAAAACCCAAATGATTGAAAGTAAATGAAATATAAAAAAGTCTCCTCTTTGCAAGTAATAAGGAGGGAAACCACTTGTCTTGTTCCAGTAGTTTCTCAGTCCCTTCTCTAATTTCTCTCCCCTGCAAGTGCAGCGGGCCCTTGGTATCCATAGGATTTGGTTGCAGGAAACACACAGACCCTGTGGATACTAAAATTCAGGAATGCTCAAATCCTATTAAATACAACGGTATAGTAAAATGATGTCCCTTATATATAATGGGAAAATCGAGATCTGCTTTTTGGAATTTATACATTTTTAATTATTATTATTTATTTATTTATTTATTTAGTACCCCGCTCTTCGGCCCTAAAGGCTATCAGAGTGTCTTACAATTATTATTTTTAATTAGATGGTTCCCTGCCCTCAGGCTTACAATCTAAGAAGACACAACACAAAAGGAGAAGGGAATGGTATTTTGGGGAAGGGGATCAGGTCCAAAAGTTCTTCTCTCCCTCTAACACCTGGACCAAGGCAGATGGACTGGAGGGAGGGCTCTGCTTCATACTCTAGGACAGGCCCAATGGAGTTTGGCCTGTCCTTTCACTCCCTCCTGGGTAAGATGGTGCAGCATAGAGAAAGGACTCTTCTACTTGAACATTTTAGAACATTTTCAAGTCGTGGATAGTTGAATCTGTGGATAAAGAATCTGTGGATGGGGGGGAGGGAAATGTACCTGCACATAGGCAAAAATACAGTGCATCTGCACCATATGCAGTTGCACCATACACGGCTTTCAGCTTACATTAAAGCCACACTGTAATAAAATGAATGGCGCCACGTGCGGGTCCAGAACAGATCTCCTGCGTAAGGTAAGGGCCTACTGTAGTAGCAAGTTAGCTACCATTGATGAGATCCCACATCTTTAACAATGCCAGGGTCCACGAGAGAGAGTTCACATACAGATCATCACGACCATTAAAAGTGTTCTCTTCCTGGTCACAGATGTCTGTCCAGCACAGCTAACTTCCATCTTCCAGAAATAGATCCTATTTTTCATTTCCCATTGGTGTACCAACTATCAGTATAAAGACAATTTGTACATCTCCCCATGACAAGATACAAAATAGTGTTTTACTAAATATTGAGATACAAAAGGACAAGCAAGAATCTCTCCGTTCATGTGGATCACTTCCAAAATGGCTCCAAGCAATCATTTTGCAAAGATCCTTGTGACACCTGATTGACTAATGAGATATTTGGAAATCATGTCACCATCTTGCAAATTGTATCAAAAACTACAAATGAACCTTAAAGAAGAGAGAGCTATATATCAGTGGCAAGGGCAAGTTGTAGTCAAGCTTGTAAAAATATTTTTTTGAGCACAACTGCCAGAAGCACCAAACTAACATGCCCATGTAGTCCAAAAAATGAACATTTAGACAACTGGCCCTCATAAAGCATTCAACTTTATGCCAGCATGGACCCAAAACTACAATTTAAAAATGAGGACACAAAACCAGCATTACAGGTATGGTAACTTTATTCTGATACAGTATTTTTATGTTAGATGCATATGATACATAAATCCCAGTTGTACATTGAAAGAGAATCACTGTAAAGGTTAAGACCAGCAGCCTGAAACAGGCAGATAGCCAAAAGCCATAAAGTACAGCAATACAGCAAGTAGAGCAAAGAAAGTTATGACATGCTGAGGGAATCTCATATTTGTTAAAAACATTACCTCTAAGTTATGGTTACTCCTTCATCACCGGAAAACCACAAAGAACCAACACCTGCAAAGTTTAATTCTGGACATCTTTGGTCTGTGTAGACCAGGGGTGGGCAGCTGTAGGTGGGTCTGGTGATAACTTTCTGCTTCTGGGAACTTCTGCGGACTGCCTGGACTACCAAAAAGAGACCCCCAAAAAACCAGGACCCTAAAACAAGTGGCTAAAAGTTCATTTCTAAAAAAGGGTTATTAAAAAGGTGAATTGCCTCTCCCAGTTGCTTCTAGGAGAGGAAATCCACCAGTCTCGGGGAATCAGCAAAATAACAATTCAGTGAATCTGGAGGAATTGGGGCTGCAAAAAAAGCAGAGGTATACTTTGTCCACCATATTGGTGGCTCTGCTTAAGGCTGGCTCTGCTTAAGGCTGAACAACAAATGATAAGGGGATCCAGAATTTAAACTATGCTCTATAGAATTTAAACTATGCTCTATAGAACTATAATATACTGTGACTGAAAGCTAGGGGAAAAGAGTAGATAACAAAAAAAAGTATAGAATTATAGAGTTGGAAGGGGGCACAAAGGGCATCTAGCCTACCCCTTTGCCATACAAATATCCACTGTTAGAGCACCCCATTTAATCTCTCTTTAAATATAGCCTATAGCCATTGGTATTCATTGGCTATATCCCATCCAGGTACTACCCAGTGTTGACCCTGTTTTACCTTTCAAGATCAGATGGGATCTGGTGCCCATATGGTATTTAATATCCATCTTGAATTTTCTATCACTTAGGAACAGTGGAGTGGAGGAGTGGATTCTGTCTTGTGGACACTGTACTGTAATCAGTAACAGGAACTTATGCCACAAATGGAAAGAACTGTATGTGATGATTCAAAGGACTAAGGGACAAATGGTGCTTGTTTATTTGCCAAGAGTCAGATTGTTATACAATGTGGTCTATGACCATTAGCTAATAAAACAGTACTTCTGAGCTGTGAAGTGCAATAATGCAGATGAGCTAATGCCTAGGGTTGTGAAGTGCTCCCACACAACTGTCTGGAATGAATAAACCGTTCAATATTTTTCCTCAAGGTATATTGATGTGCACAAAATGTTATTCCAGGTTCTTTCGTCCTATTAAATAGAAATGAACTGTTTTGTCTTCAGTAAGTCAGAGTGGCACATCAGCTTTGTGTCAGAAATTCACCTACATGATCTGAGAATAATAGAGAGGGCTCCTTTGTACAATACAGCTTACTGCAATAGCCCTCTTGCCAGTATCTTTTGTTATATTCTGCTTACTCCAACAATACTGGCTAACCTGATACATTTTTGGATGACATTTAAACCTTTTTTTTCTTTTAAGCTGCTTGGCTTTAAGTTAGAAAAGAGAGAAAAAGAGAGTCTTTCTGATTTCTCTGATATTGATTATTGAAACAAATGAAGAGAGCATTTTCTCCCCTGGATGAGCAACCTGGTGCTTTTAAAATACTATAATCCTGCCATGACTGATGTTCCATTGCTGACACAGGGCCATCCAGTGAATATGATGCTAAATCAGAGGGGAAAAAATACCCTTGGGCAGGGCCCGCTCTTCCATTAGGCAGAGTGAGACAACCACATCAAATGGCAAATGTGGGTGGCAGCACTCACTGTTCTCTGGCCATTTCTCTCTGTTGGATCCCTAAATCCAGCCTGCTCTTTTCATTTGCAGCATAGGACATTGTTTGCTGCCACACTGCAGAACTGATGCAGTTTGAAACTGCTTGAACTGCCATGGCTCCATGCTATGGAATCTTGGGAAGCATAGTTTGTTGTGGCACCAGACCTCTCTGACAGAGCAAGCTAAATATCTTACAAAGTTACAGATGCCAGAATTCCATAGCATTGTGCCATGGCAATTAAAGTGGTGCATTATATCTGCAGTGTAGATGCAGCTATTGTCTCAGCACCACTGCTGCAGCAAAATTTTGCTGCCATTTCACTTAACCTCTCCATATGGAAAAGAGAACACGAGTATATGCATGCACAATTGCTTCTCCTTTACCTCCAACAGCAAGACTCCTTTGCTGAGCCATGGGTTTCCCAAGCAAATAAACTGAGTGCCTTTCTCTTAGTGCTTAATTGGGATGTTTATGGCCACATATACCAAGAGGACCCAGAAATCCTATAATTCCCAGGTATCTTTTTGTTGGAAACTTCCTGCGAATAAGCCCTTCCCTTTGCACTTTATATTCTAGCCTGACAGACAATAATGTGAGGAAAGAGAAGGGGAGACAATTAGTGCCAGAGCTGATAGACAAGCATATGTCCTCACAAAGGTTTTAACAGAATGGCACCATGCTCACCACTTACCCATAAGACTGGAGAGGGCTGCAAATTCAGGGAAATTGTTTCTCTCCACCCCCCCCCCCCCATCTCCTCATACAGTAGTAGCAAAGTCAGAAACTACAGTTGGCCCTCTTTATCCACGGATTTTTCATCCAAGGATTTGAGCATACACGGCTTGAAAATATTCCCAAAAAGTATAAATTCCAAATAGCAAACCTTGATTTTCCATTTTATATATGGGACACCATTTGTTGTGCCATTATATTTAATGACACTTGAGCATACACGGATTTTGTTATCCACGGAGGTTCCTGGAACCAAACCCCAGCGGATAACAAGGGCCCACTGTACAAGTAAAAGCTGACAGACTGCAATGGAGATCAGCCAAGTTCCAACCAGCCATCTCTGCTTACAAAGACACACACACACACACACACACACACTCCTTGCACTTGAGAGAGCAAACTTTTTCTCACAAGGAGCCTGGAGGACTGTAAATTTAGTTACTTTGTCCTCTGTTGTGCTTAGGACATATGGTCACCAGGCAACATGAACAACTTGAAAATCCTCTGTGCCACAGAACTAAGACAAGTGTAGGACATTCAAGAAAAATGGAAGACATGATCAAATAAAAGTTAAAAACAAGTCTATAAATATTAAATTTGTGCTTCTTGCTCATGAACCAAATGGAGAAAAATTTGGAATGCATCCTAGACAGAAGGTTGAAATGTAGGACAAGTCCTGGAACAGGAGGATGTCTGGTCACCCTGTCTCTTGACAACTTCCAACGATGTGATTTCTTTAGAGATAAATGTCCTACCAATCATACTTGTAGATTAAACTTGTGCTTACTTTGCACTGACCAGTCTTGAAATAAAGTACACAAAATGTAATGGGCATAGGAGAGAGAAAAAATCAAGTGAATGAGAAGCAGATCTGTTCCACTACTTGGGAGATCACTTCAGGAAAAAAGTGACAAATATAGCATTTGGCTTGGCTTGGCTGGGCCAATAGAAAGAGGGGCACAGAGAAGAGTCTTTAGGACATGCTGCTTTACATCAAGCCTGATGAGAGCAACACTAAGAACTGGGTCCTGGACATATCTGCATGCAGCACTGCAGAGGAGGGACCCAGCTTTGACGGTATCCAATGGGAGGAGACCAGAATCCCCTCTGGGTGGTGCAATGTGCCATGACGTCACATATGGGGGTGACAGAGTCACAGATAATATAAATACCAGCCTTTGCAGCTATGACTGCACAACACACCCTCTCGATTTTAGTGCAGTGTGACCATTGCTAGTTGCTATGGGGCCAATAGGATTTATTATCCCTTTTTACCAGGGTTTTTCTCCCTACCCCACACTGTATCTGGGGAAATGTGGGGCAATTGGTTAAGACTGATGGTGATAAATAGGCTTCCACTGGGCAGGTAGTGAGGGAGAATGTAACAGTTCTAGTGCACATCTTGGCACTCTTTTGGTATAGGGCAGAGCTCATGGTGTGAGCGTTGGACTAGGATTCTGGAGACCAGGGCGTAATTCCCAGCTTGGCCATAAAGTCCACTTGATGACCTGGGACATGAACTCAAACTCAGGTCACATGCACTCAGCCTGGCCCTCAGGAAAGGCAATGGCAAACCACCTCTGAACAAATCTTGCCAAGAAAACCCAATGGTAGGGTCACCATATGTCGGAAATAACTTGAAGGCACACAAAAGCAACAATAAGAGATCTGGAACCACCTTACTAGGGTGCTGTGGCCCAGGGATAGACGAGGAATCTGGTAGATTTAGGGTTTTGCTCCTACTTTAAAGTTACATGGCTTGAGTGGAAATACCTGGGTTTGCCTTCCAGCAAACAAACAGCCAGGGAGCAACCCAGCCCAATGGACTGCCCCCTGGTCTCAGGTGTTTCACCCAAGGGAAGGCTGAGGAGGTAGTCAAAGAATGACATCTACCCTCAGCTGAGCCTGCATCAGGTTGCTCCCTGCCTTGTGATCTTTCAGGATTGTAATTAATCAGGTTTTCAAACAGTGGGGTGGGACCCCAAGGCTAGATGGTCCTCTGGGAGGAATCTGCTGAAGCCTATGAAAACTAGGCTGTCGCAGACCTCCCAAAGGACTTTTTTCAGCTATTGTGCCCAAGCTTTGGAACGGCCTGCCGGACGAGATGTGTCTCATTACATCTTTGGCCAGCTTCAAAAAGGTCTTAAAGACGCATCTCTTCCGGCAGGCCTTCCCCTGAAGAGGGAATAAATGAAATACCAACTCCCGGCCCTGAAAATGCAAATGGAACTGGGGAATTAACCTTAGTTGTCCCCCTGCTTAAATCTCCTTATTTCATCCATTGGGGATTTGCACTCAAACTGTTCATGAGACTGCACCTTGTTTTTACTGTTCTTGACGAATTTTAACTGATGTCAATTTTAACAAGCTTTGGTTTAATCTCGTTTTAAGGGGGGGGTGGTTGAGAAGGGATATGACTGTTGTTTTACTTTGTACTTTTTAACCTTGTTGTACCCCGCTCCAAGTATTTCATTAGAGGAGCAGGTTAAAAATAAACCTTATTATTATTATTATTATTATTATTATTATTAGATGTGAGAGTTGCTCAAGGAGGACTGAGGTTTGGAGGCCTTGATCCTTCCCCCTTCTCCTCTTCCCAAACTTTTTGATGTGCAAAATTTAGACACTCATTGAATTAGATACTGAATTTACTGTTCTAATCTGAATTATGTGTTTTCCTTATAAATTGTTAAAATATACATAAATGCACAAATGAAAACATGCACATTAAATAAAATACATTTATTCATATACTGCATCCAGTGGGGGGGGGGATTGCAACATCTGTATGTAGATGCAAAGGGGGGTCCCAAGGGTAAAAAAAAATATTAATACCACTTAATTAGGTCAATAAAGTGGCTCTTGTTTAACCCAACTTCTCATGTCTGGACTCATTATTCCATGGTAAGTCACCAAAGAGGAAGGGAAAATTGGGTTTTAATGGAATGATGGATAATTTTGATGTAGTAACTACATAATAAATTATTTGAAACATTGAAATATAGAACACTTAATTATTTAAATGTTGTTTGATCATTTTACAGAGGAATCAATAGAAATTGTCTTAATAATCCTTAAAAGATGAACGTTCTTCTGTGGAAGGACAGTTAATTCATCTGTTTTAGCAGATGGTGTTCAGGCTGTTCTGAATGGTTTCACTACTTATAAAGATTAGATTCACAGTCTGGAGTGCATCTAGATCCAGTGCAGTCACCAGACACCCAAGTAATCTTAGTGGATTTTTTTTTTTTTTGCTTTTATGACAATGAAGGCAATGTAATTACCATATAGAAAGGTGTTGTCATTTCATGTCCCCAGTGTGTTGGCCTATCCTGCTTGTTTTATCCCATTTCTTCCTGGAGAAGTTCCTAGGAAGTCCAAATGAATGCTCCTAACACCTGTACCATTTGGACAATGTGCAAGTAATTAATAGAGTTTATTTTTGTAAGCAAACAAGAAGATCTAAAATTCTTTGAGTCATAGATAGTGGGGTGATAATATTAAATAGTATAAATGAAATTTTCTATTTAAGTTGACTGCTGGATATTAAAAGTTAACATTCCATCTTTTCTGAGGAATAGAAAATGTGTAGAAGAGTATCAGAAAATTAGTCAAGGGTGCTAGTAACCAAACAGATTTCATAACCAGCAAATTGGTGGAAGATACCAATCATTCTGTTCAAGGCAGAGCATTGATAACAAAGGCCTGGAGGCAACTTTCGATTGGAAAGAGAGCACATGAACAGGACTAGTTCTAGATCTGCGGGAGACCTGGGCAAAGATGAGTCGTTGAGTCCTGTTCTTAGATAAAAGTGGGGTTTAAATTAAAGCAATTAATTAATTCTATGAGCCGTGGCAGGCTTACCCAGTAGCAAAAAGAAGCTCCTTAGACTGTGGCAAGAAACTGGGTCTTGCCACCATTTTAATTTATCATTATTAATATTATTATGGAAAATATACTCAGAGTCCTAGATCAGATTGGGGAGTGGGGCAGGACAGGCATCCATGCTGGGACAGTGAGGTTATTATGACAACTTCCTTAGCATTGCCAAATGCTGATGCTGGTCCAGCACTTGAATGGCAAGTTAGCAACTAGGTAATATTCCCAAGGCAACAGATCCTATATGATCTTGAAAGCTAAACAGGCTCAGCCCTGGTTAGTACTCGAATGGGAAATGTACAGTGAATACCAGGTGCTGTTGGTTATATTTCAAAGGAAGGGACTGGCAAAACCACCTCTGAGTATTCCTTGCCGAAGAAAACCCAATGGAATTGATGGGGTTGCCATAAGTTGACATTTGACTTGCAAAGCCACATACACACACAATGTTCTCATTTACCTGCTGATTGCCTGTTCCTCTATGTGACTTCTCGTGGGACTATTGTAAAACCAATCAGAGCTTGGAAAAACAGCTAAGAATATTATGACACCTTAAATATTAATAGGTTTCATTTACCATACACTTATTTGCACAGCAAGCCTTTCTCATCAGATGCATGAAGTCACCAGATGCCAAATGAAACTTGTTTAAGGTACCACATAGTTTTTGTGGTAACAGGTTGACTCTTCTGGAGATTTCTATAGAGCTGGGAGAGTAAAATTTAAGTAATTACAATTACCTGCTGAATCCCTTCATAACTGTATAATGTTCTGAGACCTAGAGCATCGTCCTCTAGATGGCTTCCCTTGGTCACGGATGGCTTCAGCATGCCATTATATTCATTCTTCTTTAAGCTCTGAAATATAATGGGTGTTTAAATAATGTTATAAATCCATATAATTATCTACTACTGATTTTTAAAGGACACCTACAACACTAACTAAATCTAATAGTTTCCTTTTTGTTTTCAGAATACTTTTGCTGAGCCATCTAAGTAAGAATATAATTAATTCACTGTTTCTATGATCCAACTCACTTTCTTGTTCCCAGTTTGCAGTTTTTGCTGTGTCACTTTAATCATTCATGCTTCATCATTATAGTTTTCACCACTGGACAGTTTAAGCCTTTCTTTCTCATGGTGTTAAACAATGCTCCTGTGTTTTAATTTGCATGACTTAATGATCTCCAGTGGTTTGCTCTCCCAGAAAAACAAAGTAGGCTTTAAATCCTCTCAATTTTTTGCAGGACCTAGTAAGTTACCAACATTTACAACATCAAGTTTCTGTGCTCAAATTTTTCTATTTCACAAAGAGGGGGAAATCTTATGAAGAGTGAGGGGTTATTCAGAGGGTGAAAATCATCCATGATGAATCCAGGTGGAATCTCTGTTGTTCACGTGCATCTCAAATGCACCCGATTAGGTTTTGGCAGGGGGGCTGCCAAAAAAAATCCCACTTAACCAATTGATATCAATTTTCCCCTGAGTTCTTTTAAAAGATTGGCATTATCAACAATGTGAATAACTGATACAAATAGACCTGAATATTTATTTATTTATATCCTGCTCTTTTCCCAGAACTGGGACTCAGAGCGGCTTCACAACATTAAAAAACAGTAGAATTATAAACATAGCAAAATACATTAAAAATAATTAAATTATTACAATATTAAAACAGATAGTTAATAAAAGAATAAAACACATTTTAAAAAGATAAAACTCTATCTCTCTTCCCCCCCCCCTCTATATATATACACATATTAGACCTATAAAAATAGATCTGAATAGACCTGGGATAAAATTCTGCCTACCTTTAACATTTTCCACATACATTTGCATTATGGACTCTTATCTTTTTTGGAGTGCTGGCACATGAAAACAACAGAACATGCAGAAATATGCATACATGTGGTTCCATAGTGTAAACACCAAACTTGGAATGAGTGAGATTATCTGCATCATTGCACTAAAAAAAAAAAAAAAGATGTTGGAATGACCCCTCAGAGAATAAGCAGCACAGCACTTATCTATCCATTTGATCCATCACCTATGAAGGTGAAGAACTCCACAGGCACAGAGCTCTCCAGCCTCTCCAGAAGTTAGGTCTAAGCTGTTATAATATCGGCCACTTGTTTCAGAGAACCTTACCAAACAATTTGCTCTTTCCAGTAGGACCATGCAGTAGTTGCTAACTATTCCCACACTCTGATGTTTGTGAAAATAGAGAATTACCTTTTTATCACACAAGTGTTGGTCTTGCTGTAAATGCTTTAGTAAAAGAAAATGGAAAAAACCCAGTTTGGGAGCATTCTATTATCACATGTCTCTGCAATACCGCAAAGGTATTGGTTTTGCCATTGATGGTCCCTCACACTCTCTTGCACACTCTTCCTGCCTTTCTACCCTGTAATAGGGGAAATTGGCCATGAGATGCAAAGGGACAGAGCAAGCACCAAGAGCGGGTTGGCCCATGCAAGGGCCAGGTTTGGGGCCTGTGTAGTTCTCCTTCGGGGTGCCTGTGTAGTTCAGGCCTGTGTAGTTCAGGGGTGCCTGAAATGTTTCCTGCATGTGTTCTCCATGCCCCACAAAGAAGCTAGGGCTGGGCAGCAATATTAGAGTTTTGAAATGTTTCTCTGACTCTTACAGAAACAACCAAAATATAATAATAATAATAATAATAATAATAATTATTATTATTATTATTATTATTTATAGCCTGCCCCTCCGAACAAGCAATTGGGACGGGTTACTGCAAGATTAAAATAACAGCAGTTAAAACAGATCAAACCCATCCCCACAACCCACCTGATTTAAAATAAAATTAAATCAGCAGTAAGTTAAAACCTAGAACAGAAGCAAACAATCAATAACAGAATCAATATCCGGCCAAAGACTCCCTGAACTATTTAGGTGGGGCTGGAGTCATAGAAGAGGCTGGAAGAGCTCGAATCTAGAGTTTGGAGCTGGGCGATGTTAGGTGCTGTCTGGAAAGGCCTGCTGGAAGAGATGCTTCTTTAAGGACAGAGATAGGCAAAGTGTGCCTAACCAGGGCTTTTTGTGGCTCACAGTGATCAGTTTTATTGTTATTTTCATTTTGCTTCCCAATGCCCAAAAATGATATCTAGGGGGTATAGAGGACATTTCCACAATATTTAGTTGGCTTCTGGAGCTCCCCGAGATCAACATGACATTTTACACACACCTCGCCAACATTATTAAATTTTTACCTCCATTTTTGTAGATTTGAAGTCTGTGACCTTCACCTGTTTGCGGGCAGCAAATAGAGGGGGACAAAATGGGGCACACACCAATGGGACTTGGATACAGGCAAATTTCCATTTTCGCACCAGGGGGTCTGGAACAGATCCCCCAGGAAAACGGAGGGACAACTGTGTTATTTTTCTTTAAAATGTTCCAAAAGAAGGCCCCCAAACATAGTCCCATGTGCCTTAGAGAACATTTGAAAGCATTTGGGGGCAAAAACTATATTATTTTGGCAGAATCAGGTACAAAGGGAGTAGCAACCAACCCCCTAAGGTCTTGGATCCCATGCTGGGAGAAAGGTTGGATATAAATAAAATAAATAAATATGGCAGCCCCCCTAGTCTTCTAGTGTTGCCTACTTCTGATATAAAAGTAAGTCCTTCCTACTCCCAATTCCATGCCTTGAAAAGGTGCGTGGAGGAAAGGGGGGGCGACAATTCATTTAAGTTTATATAGCTTTAGCTGGGAACTCATTTTACTCCTGGAATGCTTAGGTATGTTGAAGAGTTCAGCTCTGACCATTCTAGATACAGTAATGTAACTCTTTAAACCCATCAAAGTCTGTCATGATACCAGTGAATGATTTATACACTTACAACAATTTCTTCCACATGTGCAACCATTACATTTTTCTCCATGCATAACTTCTGACCAAACTCTGTGAGAACTATTGTACCAGTTCTCCTCCTTTGTCTGCCGTGCTCCAAAGCAGGGATTGTGAAGAGCAAAAGGAAATTAAAACTCTTGCCTAGATGAACCCCTGAGGAGTGGTTGTAATGGGGCTATTATTGTCCTTTGAGGCCAATGGATTCAGGGTGCTGTAGCAGTAACTTGCATGCTGTGTCTCTTTTGTGATGCAGTAATGCATTTGGAGGGCATGTCCCTATCATCATAAGATCCCAGGTTTCCTCTCTGTATTGCAGCAGGTGGGCATTGTTGCTGGTAGTCCATAATTAACGGGCACAATGAAGCTGGCAAGTTCTGGACTTACCAAAAAAACAGAAGAGGTATACTACACCTTAGTACCTCTCAGGTTAGAACAGGCGACTGTCAAATTAACAATTGTAAACCATCATATAATGCACCATGTACACAGATGACACTATATACATAAATGGTAATGATAACAGCAATAAAATAACACAACTAATTAAAACATGTTTTTAGCAAACACATGGGACCTCTTCAACTTGACACAGCTTGGGTCCTCAGCATCCTTTAATCTGGCCCTAAGGCTGGGAGAGGTCTGTAGTCTTCACACTTTTATTTTCTAGTGTTTTTTTCCCTACCTTCACTTTCAGTCTTATGTACACTTCTCACACTAGGTACATGGCAACTTAGCGCCGGTCCTAGCAAAATGATATCTTCTCAGTGAAACATGAGTCCCTCTTCACACATTTGCTGTAGATGTGTGAAAAGGTCACAGTCACAGACTTTGAACCCAGTATCTTTCTTCCTATCTGAAACATTCATGTGCTAGAGCATAAAAAGCACATTCTTTTCTTTTCTTTGGCTTGCAATCTCCCTTCAGACATTTGTGCTGAATGTGCAAAGGCTGGGAGGAGATAGTACTAATGTCCAGTTTATCTTTCTGTATTCAGCTGAACACCTGCAATGGGGCTATCATCCAGAGATGATAATTTTGGACTGCAACTCCCAGAATCCTCTAGTCAGCATGGCCAGCATCCGTCCCACACTGATTGGGGGGTTCTAGGTATTGTCAGTCCCGACAAATAACTTTTGCAAGTTTTGCTGTACAGTACTTTAAAAACAAAATGGCAAAAACTAAATTCAAAACACTGATAATTTACGTGGAGCAAAGACGTCTTTAGATATTTTTTTTATAGCTTTCTGGAGTAACTGGGATTAAGCATGTATCCAACATCACAATTATAAATGTCTCTTTAGATTAAAATGCAGTAAAATGCCATTTCTGAGATACAGCCAGAGTTTTGTATACAGTGAACTGTCTTTTTTCATAAACATTTGGGGAGTGCTATTTTTGCTCCAATACACAGCATACGGTAGTTTAAACTAATCTTGGTCTGCCTGTAGACTCCTGGAAATAAGAAAAACAATCTTCCTTTATTTTAAGAGTCATTGTGGTCTAGAATGCAATATGTGGGCACTCGGCTTTCGGTGGCCTTGGACACGGTACCTTTTCAGCTTCTCTTTGTTATAATAATCTTGTTGCATTACATTACATCTGCACATTATACTCGAAAACAAATGTAAAGCGGTTTTTTATATGAACAGCCAACCTTATTCCAAGTTTGCAGAAAAGTACATTTTACTACTTGGGTCAATTTACTCTGGAATTACCATAATTGGGAGAGTCTGCAACAGTTTCATATAAAGAACTAAAGATAGCAAGGCACTTTGGGGAAAACACTCGGGTTTTTTTTCTTTTTTTTTTTTACCATGAGCAACTACTTCTCTTTCCGCCACCACTCCCTTTCCTAGGAGTGTCATTGTCACTGCAACTTCCTGCCAGTTTTACACAAGACCCATTCTGTCTAAAAGTTAGTAATGCTTAAAGTGCTCTGGCACCAACGGAGGTAGTTTGTTGTAATGAGCTTAACAGCACATTCCTATGGATATCTACTTAGAAATTAGTCTAACAGAATTCATCGGGTTTTAACGCCCATATAAATAAAATTGCAATTAGAGCCTACAATTGGACATAAATTACAGTCTTACACACGCCTGCCTGGAAGTAACCCTCATTAGAGACTTTAGATCTTACATCTGAATAACATGACTGGCAATGTATTACTACTACTATTATTTTGTTATGGCTAACTTTTGATGGGTTAATAATTCCAGCCAGGGAATACTGAACAATTGTCACAATGGAGGGGGGTGGATGTTTTTACATTAACATTAACATTAACATCCACATCCTCTCCCTCCTCCTGCTTTCCCCCAAAACTGGGAGTCAAAGCTGCTTACAATTTAAAAGAACGACACAGTTTAAAGCATACAAAAAGTGAACATTAAAATAGAATTAAACTATTCACAGTATTAAAACAGTTCAAACCTCAAGCTAAATGAAGAAAATGTCATTTTAAAAAAGATAAAATGCTATTAAAACAGTTCCGTTTAAAACAAAACAGTACATTTTTTTAAAAAAAAAACTTGCTGTCTGAATTTTAAAAACTGTCCAAATAAAAAGGTTTTATAGCCTGCTGATAGAAGGACAAGGGGATCCTTCTGGCTTCCCTGGCAAAGATGTTCCAGAGTCTAGAGAGGCATCCACCAAGAAGGGCCTGTCTTGTGTCCCCACCAACGGTGCTTGCAAAGGTGGTGGGACTGAGAGAAAGGCTTCTTCTGAGGATCTCAGGACCTGGGGAGGCTCATGTCAGATAGCATGTACCTGTGCCATATCAGGCTTTCTAGATCATAACCCGTACTCTGAATTGGCAAGCCAGTGTCATGTAGTGTGTGTTAGACTAGTGCATGTGAGATCCAGGATATTTGTTAAATATACAGTTGGCTCTTTGTATCCACTGATTCTTTATCCACGGATTCAACCATCCACGGCTTGAAAATATTCAAAACAATATAAATTCCAAAAGGCAAAGCCTGATTTTGCCATTTTATATAAGGGATATCATTTTAGTATGCCATTTCATTTAATTGGACTTGAGCATCCATAGATTTTGGAATCCATGAGGCGTCCTGGAACCAAATCCCAGCAGATACCAAGGGCCCACTGTACTGTATATAGCCCACCTTTCTTCCAATTAATTCAAAGTGTCTCTTCCTCCCCACTCTATGTGGGGCTGTTTTTCAAAACTGTTTGGAAACTTCACTGGGACCAAAATGCTGTGGCTAGGATGCTAACCAGATCCAGTGATAGGGAGCATACAACTCCTTTGCTGAAAAAGCTTCACTGGTTACCAGTTTGTTTCCAGGCACAATTCAAAGTGCTGATCATGACATACCATATATATGTGACTATAAATCGACCTCATGTATAAATTGAGGGCAGGTTTAGGGGCCAAAATTATTGATTTTGCTTATAGTTGAGTATATATGGTAGAATGATGTCTAGGAAAGCTCATGCTGCCAATTTCTTTCTTTCAGTCGGTCTCAAAGGTGCTACAAGATCTCTCTTCATCATCGTCGTCATTATTATTATTATATTCAAATGCATCTGAGGAAGCAGACTTTATTTTAGGAAAGCTCATGCTTTTTTCAGTCAGTCTCAAATATCTCCCTATATTATTATTATTATTATATCCAAATGCATATAGAGGAAGCAGACTGAAGTCTAGGAAAGCTCATGCTGCCAACTTCTTTCTTCCAGTTAGTCTCAAAGATGCTAAAAGATCTCTCCACATTATTATTATTATTATTATTATATCCAAATGCATCTGAGGAAGTAGACCAAAGCCTACGAAAGCTCATGCTGCCAACTTCTTTCTTTCAGTTAAGTCTCAATGGTGCTACAAGATCTCTCTACATTATTATTATTATTATTAGTCTCAAAGGTGCTACAAGATCTCTCTACATTATTATCATTATTATTATTATTAGTTTCAAAGTTGCTACAAGTTCTGTCTGCATTATTATTATTATTATTATTCTGTCCAAACGCATCTGAGGAATTAGACCAAAGTCTAGGAAAGTTCATGCTGCCAACTCCTTTCTTCCAATGGGTCTCAAAGGTGCCACAAGATCTCTCTACATTATTAATATCCAAACGCATCTCAGGAAGTAGACTGAAGTCTAGGAAAGCTCATGCTCCCAACTTTTCTTTCAGTTAAGTCTCAAAGGTGCCACAAGATCTCTCTACATTATTATTATTAATATCCAAATGCATCTGAGGAAGTAGACTGAAGCCTAGCAAAGCCCATGCTGCCAACTCCTTCCTTCCTGTCAGAAAGAAGAAAGTGCTACAACAGAGGGGAGGGCTGAATGTGAAACTGAGAGAGAGGCCCTGCATAAGGCTGCGACGCCTTTGCGCATGCGCACTCCTCCTGTGGGGCCTTCCCAATCTTCTTTCTACTCAGCCAGCCACTCGGCCACTTCAGCAGCACCAGCAGGGCCGGAGTGCGCATGCGCGGGAGGAGGAGGAGGAGGAGGAGGAGGCATTGGGAAGGGCGTGCAGCAGCAGCGTCACAGTCGGCAACGGCTCCAAAAAGACTAAGGGAATAGACTGAGTTGGATTGAAGCGGGGCGGTGGCGGCGGCGGCTCCGTCCGGTAAGTGGAGGCCCCCATGGAGCTTCATGAGGAGGAGACTCCTTTGAGTCTGAGGGGGGAGAGAACATGGCGGAGAGGAGGGAAACCGGGCGAAGAAGGAGGGAAGAAGAGCCACTCCCAACTCTTCTAATGGCCGCCTTTAGAGAAGTTAGAACTAGGGGCCTTGGTTCCCCAGTTGCTCCATCCACACTGGGGGAGATAACCCGGTTTCATCCCGCTTTAGCTCTTTCTGGGGCTCAAGGCTGTGGAATTCTGGGAGTTGGAGTTTGTTGTGGGGCCCAGAGCGGAGCTTCGCTCCGCTCTGGGCCCCACAACAAACTCCAACTCCCAGAATTCCACAGCCTTGAGCCCCAGAAACAGTTGGCAGCATGAGCTTTCCCCTAGGCTTCCATCTACTTCCTCAGATGCATTTGGATATGATAATAATAATAATAATAATAAATAATGTAGAGAGATCTTGTAACACCCTTGAAACTGAAAGAAAGAAATTGGCAGCATGCACTTTCATAGACTTCAGTCTACTTCCTCAGATGCATTTGGATATAATAATAATAATAATAATAATCATGATGTAGAGAGAGCTTGTAGCACCTTTGAGACTTAACTGAAAGAAAGAAATTGGCAGCATGCGCTTTCGTAGACTTCAGTCTACTTCCTCAGATGCATTTGGATATAATAATAATAATAATGTAGAGAGATTTGTAGCACCTTTGAGATTGAAAGAGAGAAGTTGGCAGCATGAGCTTTCGTAGACTTCAGTCTACTTCCTCAGATGTGTTTGGATATAATAATAATAATTTTAATAATGTAAACTGCTCTTGTAGCACCTTTGAGACTGACTAGAAGGAAGAAATTGGCAGCATGAGCTTTCCTCTAGGCTTTAGTCTGATGCATTTGGATATAGTAATAATATAATAATGACAACAACAACAATAATAATAATATAGAGATATCTTCAAGCACCCTTGGGACTGACTGGAAGAAAGAAGTTGGCAGCATGAACTTCCATAGACTTCAGTCTACTTCCTCAGCCACATTTGGTGATAATATTAATAGCAATTATTATTATGATAATACTTTATTTATATAGCACTATAGAATTACGCGTAATGATGATAATGTAGAGAGGTCTTCTAGCACCTTTGAGACTGAAAAGAAAGAAATTGGCAGCATGAGCTTTCATAGACTTAGGTCTACTTCCTCAGAGGCATTTGGATGTAGTAATATTAATGTAGATAGATCTTGTAGCACCTTTGAGACTCACTGGAAGAAAGAAGTTGGCAGCATGAGATTTTGTGGACTTGAGAAAAGTTTCATCTCCTATTTCCTATAGTGATAAGGCTCATATATTCCAGTATTACCAATATGAGTCTCAGTTATGACCGTCTGCACAAGACCATGCTCATCTATAAATGTTTTCACTCATTATGTAGAGAGATCTTGTAGCACCTTTGAGACTAACTTAAATAAAGAAGTTGGTAGCATGGGCTTTTCTAAGCTTCAGTCAACTTCCTCAAATGCATTTGAAAATAGTCTTAAGTCTAGGAAAGCTCGTGCGACCAACTTGTTTCTCTCAGTTAGTCTTAAAGGTGCTACGAGATCTCTCCACAAACATTCCTGATGTTAGTTTTCTGTGGGTTTTCTGGGCTATGTGGCCACATTCTGGAAGAATTTATTCCTGACATTTTGTCTTCTGAAGATGCCAGCCACAGATGCCGGCGAAATGTCAGGAATAAATTCTTCCAGAACGTAGCCCCATAGCCTGGAAAATCCACAGAAAACTATGGACGCTGGTTGTGAAAGCCTTCGACTTCACCTTCCTGATGTTATCAATTGCCTTGCACTCAAATGCAAGTTCTTGGCACAAATATCATTGAAATTAGTATTAATTTCTGCTCAGTTGTGCTGAAGAGTGCAGGCATTTTACGTTTGGGTCATTAGTGAAGTTAACGTTTCAAAATGGAAGAGTTATAGAATTATAGGAGTTTATCACACAACAGGAATTGGAAGTATAATCCAATGGCAATCTGAATGCAACCATGGGGTTTTGTGTTATTGCGTGAAAGCTGATCACTCACATTTTTGGGTAATGGGAAGTCCTTCCGAATGCAATCGTCGGGTTTCACGTTATTGCGTGAGAAACTATCGCACACAATTTCAGGCATGGGAGGCAATTTCGGGCAGTTCCGAATGCGATGCGGCATCAACACACACACGTAAATTCACTGAACTGGTGAATTCACTCAATTCCGAACTGGCCCCACTTTCATGTCTTTCGAAATTGAGAGAAATTCCTCCTGTGTGATAATGTCCATAGGGTTGGAAGGGGCTATGAAGTCCAACCCTCTGCTCAGTGCAGTATCTCCATCTAAAGCAGCGGTTCCCAAACTCTGGCCTCTGAAGTTTCAGACTTCGGCTCCCAGAATCCTAGATCTCTGGCCAAGATGGATGAGGCTTCAGGGAGCTGAAGTCCAAAACACTTGGAGGAGCAGAGTTTGGGACACACTGAAATTCAAAAGCGTCACCAGTAGGTAACTGTACAGCCTCATTTTGAAGATGTCAGGAGAAGGCAACCCCATGCAGGAACTCTTCATCAAAGCATCCCCGACAAATGGCCATCCAGCCTCTGCTTAAAGACCTCCAAGGACGGAGACTCCACTACACTCCGAGGGAGTGTGTTCCACTGTCGAACAGCCCTTACTGTCAGGAAGTTCCTCCTAATGTTGAAGTGGAATCTCTTTTCCTGGAGCTTGCATCCACTTGGTTCCAAATGGTCAAACTGCTCTTACTGTCAAGAAGTTTCTTATAATGTCAAATACAGAATTTGTTCTCCTGTAACTTTAAAGCATTAGATCTGGTCCAACCTTCTGGTCCACCAGACAACAGGCCTGCACCCCTCCTCTCTGTGACAGCCCTTGAAGTGTTTAAATAGTGCAGTCATGTTACCCTCACCAAGCTGAACAAGCCCAGCTCCTTCAACTTTTTCTCAAATGTCTTATAATAGTCATTTAAAAATTCTGAGTTTTACATGCATCTTTCATTTGGAATCTTCCCCACCCCCTTCTTCCCTCCAATGATCTTATGCTTTTACCTTTGTTGAATTGCTGTATACTGTAGTTTCTAGTTAACTTACCCTAATTCAGAATTTGAGTAAGTTCCTGTGTTAAACTGAAACCAGACAAGACTGAAATGAAGATTGTCAAGCCCTGTGATTGCTGAGAAGGATGGCTCTCCTGTTAGTATTGTGGCCTTGGGGTACTCTTGCAATTAGGCCGATGTCTAGAAAGTCAGGATATAATAGTATCTAGTGTCTGTCTGGAAATGCTGTTCAGCACTTGTGTTTGTCTCGATCACAAGGTTTGTCTCAAATATACATGTGAGGCTTGGTTACTGTAGTGCTCTGCAGATGATATTACCTTGAAAACAGGAAAGACATGGGTTTGTGTAGAAGCTGTGAAAACTTGTTTCTAAATATGGAAAAGACTACTGAAAACCACTGTGTCTAAGGTACAGTGATTTTAGTCTGTTGCATCCAGAACAGTAGAGTCCGGTGGAGCTTTGGCTTATACTTTATAGCATGAGCTTTCAGGTACTATGGTCCACTTTCTATCTGGGCACTTTTTTTTTAATATGGACTCTCTTAACAACTTTGTGGTAAGTCTGTCTCTTCCCATTTCCACTTAGGATTCTCAAAAGCAGACCCAATATTGTGTTTGTTTTTTGGTAACAGAAACTTGTAGAGGAATGTTGTTATGACTGCTCCACATTGGTAGGACCCTCTACCCTAAAAATTGTCCAGCAACTGAAAATTTAGCAAAACTAGCAGGAACTGTTCTGTTTCTGTCTGATTATGTACTATGTTGTGATGTCATCCATTGACCAGTAAGAATTAAATAGGACACAAACTTGCACCACAAATTGAATGTTGTATACTTAACACCTTTGCCAGCTATATTTGGGGAATGGTAACTTGCTTTGAGATAAAGATTAAAATCACTTTGTACCATGCATGTGAAAATGTATGTTTTCTCAGAACTTTTTAAAATTCATGCTGCCATGAAATTTGATTTTCTGTACATAGCTCTTTAAACTGCCAAATGACTTAAGATGCTATTGGATGATGCTCAGGAGAGTTTACTGCTCAGAATCTTCATTAGCGAAACAGACGGGGCAAAAGGAGGAGCTTCCAGACGCTTCGGGGGCGTGGCACGCAGGCGACACCCACCCACCCACCCAAAGTGGCTGCAAGCTGCTCCGAGGCCGCCAAAGGCAACCTGAAGCCGCCAGAAAAAGGAATGACAAAAAATAGTTTCTGCTGGCAGCTCATTTGGGATTGCGGTGGCAGTCTGTTTTGCAAACAGTCCATGCAGTAGCCACAGCCTTGGGCTGATCACCGCCCAATTGCCGCTGGAGCATATAAATCAATGATCACCCCTATATCAATGATATAAAACCAGGTAGCAAGGCAGAGACCATTGTCTCCATTGAATTCCCATAGCTCTCTCTAGAGGCTATTTATGCATGTGGAGGAATGACCTTTATAATCTTGAATACTTTGAAACAGACCTTTTATGCAATATTTTATGCAGTACCTCTGAATTAATGCATAATTGTAAACATAGGACTGGATCCCTTCTTCCCTTCTCTGTACATAATGAGCATCCATTAATGAAAAGCATTACTTGGGAAGGGACTTCTTCTGTGAGAGAAATCTTTCTGTGAATGGGAGATTCTTTTGTTCACAAAGGAGGGGATTATAGTGTCCAAGCAGTGGTATATAACTTAGAGTCCTAGGAAGGGACTTTGGAGATTATATTATAGTCCAACTTTCTGTTTAGTGTAGGTTCTGAAGTGTCATGGATGCAGTAAGATTCAAATAGTTGTCCAGATTCTCTTTAAACACCATTGCAATCCATTGTATTACCGGTAGTAGGATGTTTTTCTTGAGCTTAGCTGAAATTTGTTTACCTGCAGTTTTCACTACTGGTTCCAGTCATGCCTTCTGGAACAACAGAAACTATGCCTACTTCATCTTTGATGTGACAGTTCTTCAGATATTAGAAGACCATTGCAATGTATTTCTCTATTCATGTATTCCTGAGTTAAGTGTACCCAAGACTTTCAACTGTTTGTCATACCAGAGTTGATTTTGAGTATCATCCTCATCTTGATTTACACTGTTTAGCATTTTAGTCAACTTCTGGAAGTAGAAAATGTGAACTAAACTATACGGCTCACAGCTGACTTTAGCTAGTTAAATTCCATTATACCAGTGTCATATATTTCTAGTTTTGATTAACTATGAGCAAAAGGCTTTAATCAGACTTAGTACTGTAGTAAGAGATCTGCTTGCTATATGTGTGTCACCATCTTCATTATTTTTCTATAGTTTTCTTTGCTCTTCTGATGTGATGTCATTTGCTCTATATTGTGAATTTATGGCCTCAATTTCCGGTTTGCATAAAAAGTGGCAAAAATATTAAATTACTTGAAGAATAAATTGAACAAGACATGAATCCTAACAAGAGTGCACTTATAAAAACTGATGATGAAATGTGTTAGTCCACAGTTGTACAAGTCCCACGGATTTCACTGGGTCTGCTTCTAGTTGGGGTTAAGATTTCTCTTAGCCTATAGAAAGATAGATTTCATATGGAGCAGCTGAATGCTACAGGGCCATGAGGGCACATAATTTTAAAAATTTCACTTCTCTGACCTGTTCTCATGCACCGTACAGAGTGATAGCTAATCTTTGTATCAAAACAGGTAACTAGTTGATGAAAGTTGAATTCTCTCTGCCATAATTTGGTATGCACTTTCCTGTCAGCCATCTTGCATCTTGGATCTAGCCCAAAAAATGGTGAAACGGAGAGAGCCCTATGAAATCAAAAATCCCCTATAACATTTTCTTGTCCACACACTAGTTGGTACAAACAGGATAGGCATGTGAATAAACAAATATGTCTCCCTTAATACGCCTACTTTGGACTTTACTCTGGTGAAGTCAATTTGTTGAACACTAATCAACAGTTCTGACAGTAACTGTTTCCATGAAGAAACATCTCCCAGTGGTCACCTTTTGCACAGATATTTCCTAAATGTGTCTGTTCTCACTGTTTTGCTGCAATGTGTTGGATTAGTTCCAAGTCTTCCTGTCCATTAAAAAAAATGAAGCTAGCAAAGTACTGTCATTCATTTAAGTGGTATTTAATCACCTTAGCCTATTTATATTTTGTAGAGGAATTGCTGAACCTTTTCTGTTGTGGTGATGCCTGCTTTATGGTAACTGTTGACTTCTTGTTTCGAAGGTGTATCATTGTACTGTTTAGGGATTGAACTTTTGCAAAGAGAAATGGGTTTTTTAAACAAAGCCTTTGGGAACCCAGTTGATGAAAATGGTTGATGACAAAATAGAACATTTACCTCTTTGATAAAAGTCACAGAGATTAGATAACATGCATTGTAATGTAAATATCTGTAAAAAGTAAACTATGTTGTAAAAACAAAGAGGCATTTTGATATCGCCATGAATTATTCTTAAAGGAATATGAAATATTAAATTGAATTTTAAAATTAGCACAGGAATTTGGTAAAATGGCAAGCTTCTGAATTTCCGGAGGGTTTGCTTTAGAGGGGAAAACTTTCTTTTTCCCATACAAACCCAGCAAAAGGGTACCTTTGTCTATTTTAAATTGGGGATTTTTGATGCACTTCTTGTGGGTGGGATCCATCAAGAGCTACATGTAAACTGTAATTAGGCCCCAAACCCACAATGAATGAAGCCGGAGATGAATATAGGCAGGACATCCTTTTTTCCTCTCCTTGCCCAGGAAGCTGGAAATGGGAGTAAGAGGTTCAGTATTTTTTTCAGTTACCTGAACTGAGCACTTGCAGGAAGAGATTAAAAAGCTCTGGTTAATACTTGAATGAGAGACAGCCAATGAATACCAGGTGCAATAGACTGTCTTTCAGAGGAAGGAACATTTGAGTATACTGTACCTGGTCCCCAAAAATCCTATTAAATTCAAGGAGTCACAATAAGTTGACAGGTGACTTGAAGACACAAGAACTGCCAGTTGGCCACCCCTGGTTGGAATGAAGGAAAATCCATACATCATAAACTTAGAATTTCTGGGTTGTTGTTTTTTTATGATGTAGGAGTTTGTGCAGGAATGTGGTGGTAGGGAATTAGTGCCATTTTTATATATATATATATATATATATATATATCTTCATTTAGTGTTTTAAACTTGACCATCCTGGTCAGATATTTCTGAAGCATTTAACATTTTAGAACACATTACAAAAGTACATTAACAAAGATTTTAATATGCATTTCTGCTAATTGCAAAATAAATTAATTATTTCACAGTGTTGTCATTTTACAATAACAACTAACCTCAAATACCAAGGTCAGCCTATAGGTATATTTTAACCAATGAAGATAAGATAAAATAGTGACTTTTTAATTAAACATATTTATTAAAGTATTTATATAATACTCTATATCCAAATCTCAGCACAGCATACAATAAATTTAAAGCATTTAAAACATTTTAAAATAGTACAAATAATTTAAACAGGCTAAAAGGATACAGGTTGAGTACTGTATATACTCATGTATAAGTCTAGAAATTTAGGTCAAAAATTGACCCAAAAAACCTGAATTGACTTATTCACGGGTCAATGCAAGTACTGTATCTTAACTCCTATTTAAAAGAAGGAACCCTGATGAAAAGCAAGAGTATAATCTGTCCTGGAAGCACTGACTCCATTTACTCTCTCATCCATCCAGTCTTAAGAATAAGCACAAAGAGTTATGTCTGAGGGACTTTTGGAAGTTATTTGACATTGTTTTGCTTTGTTTCATCCTTTAGATCCTTTCCTATATGCCCCTAAATTTTACCCTCGACTTATCCACGGGTCATAGCAAAATCCATAATTTTGCCCCCAAAACTTGCCCTCGACTTATACATGATGTCAACTTATAGTCGAGTAAATATGGGAAATATTCCTTATCAGAAATGTTTTGACCAGAATTGTTTTGGATTTTTTTGGGTTTTGGAACTTTCTGTACTTTCATAATGGGATACTTTGGATCTGGGACCCAAGTCTAAACACCAAATTTGGTTATATATACGGTACACATAGCTTGAGGATCATTTTATACAATATTGTTATTCTGGTGTATGAAGCAAAGTTTGTGTGCAATGAACCACCAGAAAGCAAAGATGTCACGACCTTGGCCTCTTATGAAAAAACTAACTGTACACTAACTGTAGCTTTCAGTATGCAAAGGGATTTTGTAGCACCTTTGAGACTGAATAAAAGATGTAGCATCAGCTATTGTAGAGTTGGTTTACTTTGTCAGAGGCATGGAGTAGCTTTCAAGTCATCTTCAAGGGCAAATGCACATAAAATCTACTGCAATACTCTAGTTGAGAAATTACAATCACGCAGAATACGTTGGCTAGGTTACCTCTGTCCAGGAAAAACCATTGCTGGCTGACAAGATGGAACTGGCCCCAGTTAGATTGAGCCATGCAGGCCACCTGAGTTTCCAGTGACAGCTGCTCGTTCAGGGAGGCTACAGACCCATTTCTCAGATCCAAGAACGACCCGTCTGGGTCTTCCTGGGATTCAGCTTCATCTTACTGCTTTTTATCCATTTCATTATAGTATCCAAGCACTGGTTCAGCATCTTGAGAGCCTCTCCCAACCCTAATGACAAGGAGTAGTAGAGATGAGTGTCTTCAGCATACTGATGGCACCCTGGCCCCAAATTCCTAATTGCTTCTCCTAACAACTTCATGTACGAGGGGGTATCCAAAAGTTTTAATCATCACCTTTTTAAAAAAATTAACAAAGTTTGTTTTGATTTGTAGTTGGTAACTTATCTCTGTGTAATCACTATCTAGATTTATACATTTTTCTCAGCATATCTTGACCCTCCGGATACCTGATATTGTAGAACTCTGCAGATTGCGCCTTACGAGGGGGTATCTTAAAGTAATAATTATCACCCAGAAGTTATTATGGCATATTGATGAAATTTTGTCAGTGTCATCATTGGTTCCTAAGTGCATGTTAATGAGAAAATCATCTCATTGCGTCCTTTATTTTTGTGACTGGCTGTGCCAGAAGTGACTAAAGTGTAAAATCCTCATCAAGTGCAATCTGCAGTCTTCTACAATGTCAGGTACTCGGAGGGTCAAGATACACTGGGGGAAATGTATAAATCTAGATTGTGACTACATAGAGATAAGTTAACAACTACAAATCAAAACAAACTTTATGTCAATTTTTTAAAAAAAGTGATCATTAAAACTTTTGGATACCCCCTTGTAGATATAGAATAGCATGGGAAAACCTTGTGCAACTACCACATAATGACCCTGAGACTGAATTCTGGAACTAGCCTTGCAAATTGGAGAAGCCGCACTGTAACACAATGTCTCAGCAGGGTAGCACTACCACAGTCTTTCTCCCAGAGTAGGTCATTAGGACAGCCAGGGCCATATCAATATCATATCCTGGCCTGAAAGGAGACTGGAATGGGTTCAGATAATCTCCAGGAAATTTCTCCAATTTCCCCCAAGTACATCTGAAGTTGCCCACTCGCCACATGATCAAGCACTTTGCCCAGAGAGGGGATATCAAAGGGTGGTGGTTCTTACAGTCATCTGGGTGTCTAGTGATGTTGTCTTCAGGAGAGGACTCACTACAGCTTTCTTCAAGGCAGCAGACACCTTCCTTGTCATAACGAAACATTTGCCACCCTATGGATTCATATGACCAGTCCACCTCTGCTAGATCTTATTGGCAAAATTGGGTATAGATCAAGTCTTACATGTGATGGGATGACTTGATTCTTGTGTACATTATCAAGTTACCGCAACTGAAACTGATTCTCACCACCACCACCAAAAAAATCAGAGCAAATGGAACACTGGACACTCAAAATTCATAGCAAATTTATCATAGCAGGCAAAAAACAAAATACAAGTGTATCTATTGCAGATCTCATATCATACTAAAGCTAGTTTGTTTTTTACTTTTGTGTTACAACTGTATGAAATGTGTTTTCTCTAGGAGTGTGTTTTTCTTACGATAATACTGTTCTGATTTTTATAGTTTGTTTGCTCCAAAGGTGTGAGTACAGTCTTGTATGAGGTAAAAGATATTGTGCTTCTTGTTCAAGTGTATGGATACATATTCCAATACAAATTGTAAATGGCTGACAGAATCAAATATATTAATGATGCAAATGGAAACTTGAATTGTAGATGTCAGGGAATAACAGATTCACTGTCCTGTGAATGTTTATGAATACAGGCTTGATTTGGGCTGTGAACAAGGTGAACAGTGCAAGAATATTTCTTTCTACAGTCAGTATTATGTTTTATAGTTAATATTCAAAGTATTTTGAAACTTTAGAAGAATTACCACCATTGTTTGTAATAGAAACAGACTCTTTGGGATCAATTCCACTTTTTTCTTTTGTTTTCAAAAGAAACTCTTAACAATTTAGTGGTGAAAAACAGATTCTTTATGTGACCTGAACAGTTTGTTTAATTGAATGTGTTTGATTTCAGCTTTTAAATTGAAATGGTGTAACTGAGTGTGACCTGTTTTGCAAGGAGGTGGCCATAGATCAAGGGTCAAGGGAAGAAATATTTTACTATAAGCGTAAATTAAACAAGCAAGCAAATCGACTTACTGCTCACTAGGATGCTACTGGGCTTAGAGTACTGCTGGAGAGAGTTAATCTCAGTGGATTACTTTAGCCTTGTTCTGTAATCAAAGCATTTTCATAATGAGTTTTGCCTTTCTAATGTGAGAAATATCCCTGTTTTTGTTTGACAATCTGTAATCTGTCTCTATTTAAAGTAGTCTTTATGTGTCATCAAAAAAAAAAATAGTGTCAAGTGTACATTCTAGTATTCTGCAGTCTTTGTGCAGACCAGCTAAGTGGAGCACCCAGATCCCAGTTCAGGAAATCTGGGCTACAGTTACAGAATGTTGTGGGATAGGAGCAGTCATGTTGACCTTAAAACAAAACCCAAAGTCAGTATGATGGCAATAGAATATTAACTTCTATTTAAGATGATCCTTTTGATAGTAGGGTCTGTCCTAAATTTTCAGTGTGGAATTCATTGATGATACAGTTGGCCCTCTGTATCCATGGATTCTTTATAAAAAATATAAATTTCCAAAAGCAAACCTTGATTTTGCCATTTTTTAAAAGGGACACATTTTACTGTGCCACTGTATGTAATGTGACTTGAGCATCTATGGATTTTGAAATCCACAGGGGGTGGGGTCCTGGAACCAAATCTCAGCAGACAATCAAGGGTCCACTGTACTTTATTTCTCGCTGCTGCCTTCATGATTATTTATTTATTCATTTATTTATTTTGGTTTAAGAATGAGGAAATTCTTCAGGGTGGAGGGATATTGCTTAGTTCTGTGTGGGTAACACTCTTGGCTGTGTATTTCCAGATAATAAGACTGCTGTGTAGAAGAAAAACTAATGAAGAGAGCAGCCGCATCTAGGTTCAGTGTGTTGGGGAGGACACAAGGATAATGAAAAATGATGCTGAAACAGAAAGCCTTGTTTGAAAGATATGTTGTAGGAAGAAGAGGATTGCAGCTATTGTAACATAGCTTGAAAGAAAAAGGAAAAAGGATAGTCTTCAGGCTCAGATGGGACATGCATCAGATGCATGAGACCCAGCCCATCAAATGCCCCTTTGTCCAGTACTGTTTTGGCACTGTCTTATAGCTCTAGCTAAGGTGGTACTCTATTGGACCAGGGGAATAGGCAATCAGAGCAGCTGCTGAATATTCCTGTATATATTTTGGGGTACAGCTCTTGTAAACCCCCACCAAGCAGAGGCTTTTTGGCTTGGGATTATTGCAGTTGTGATCTAGAACAACTGGAAGGGCACTGGCTTCAAGGTTGGTCTGTGAATTCCATAAGAAGCTTGAACATAAGCACTGAAGTATTTATCCAGGGTCCTTAGAGCTACTGAATCCCATAGGTCAAGAACATATTTTAGTACAAGTAGCTTTTTTGCACATGGGCTTGTTCCCCTTTAAGCAGGGGCTTTACCACTTGAAGAATTTGTGTCTAGGAACTCCTTTTTGGAATCTAAGGCTTTTCTTTATTGGAGGTGTGCTCTTTATTCCTCTGTTCTGAAATTAAATTTTAATAGCAACTAGAGCAATGAGACAATAGACAAGAAGAGGAGAAGGATGACTCAGTAGATGAAAGAGGGAGCTGAATATGCAAAATGGTGTTAATGCAAGTGGTTCTCAAAGGAATAAAAAACATAATCTGATTCTACTCTGATGTCTGTCAAATTCTTATAGAATACTGCCTAAACCTTTCTTCTGATAGCACTTGTGACTCTCCTTTAGGGGACAAGCATTGGTTATATTGTTCATATTATCAGAAATACTGAATCCATTAACAGTACCTAAAATCATTGGCAGCTTATCTTTTTGTACATATGGATGCTATTATTATAATTCATGATAGTAAATACAGCACCAAAAATTAGTAAACACTTGAATAATGACAGTTTTGCCAACTTGGCTAGAAAGGCGAATTACTTCATTTTTTACATGTCTGCAAATGTATATGATAGCAAGTATTTGAGAGGACCGTGTCATTAACAGCTGATCTTTCACTTCCTAGTTTTGTGCTTTTTTGTGTCTTCCAGATTAGTTGAGGCTGCAGTGAGATAAATGGATGGGCATAGGTTACATTTTTCAGATCAGATAAGCATATGAATATGTGTTTTTGCCACCCTTCTTGGAAAAATTTCAGGTTTCCGTAGTGTGATATCAGAAAAAGGCAGCAGGTGTTCCAAGGGCCAGAACAGACAACCAGGAAGAAGTGGCTTGAAGCCACCCCCACCAAAGACGCTTTGGGACCGCGATAAACACAGTCCGGCCCAAGTAGGAGCAGAAAACATCCACTCCTATTTGGATCGGAAAAGGGCCACCTTTTCCAGCCCTGTCACAGCTCCAAGGTGATTTCAAGGTGCTCTGATGGCATGTAAATGCTGTGCTGCTGGACCATCTTGAAGCTGCCCATGTCTGGCAAGCCAGCCACCTTTTAGCTGGCTTTGAAGCATGCGGCATGTAAATGCCACTCTCTGAAGATGCCCAGGAGCAGGCTTTAACAGACTGTCTGTTTTGTCTCTAAGTTTCTGTTGCCTCAGCACACAAACTTAAATCAGGGCAGTGATGCTGGCGTACTTGTAATATAAATTTCATTTGTAGAAATTGATATGAGGGTTTTAGACATATGTACAGGTAAATCTGAAGACTATACACTGCGAAGAACAGTTCAGCGTGATCACTACTGTTTTATTTTTATGGATGGAGGGGGCAGATATGTGATAACTGCCTCTGAATTGATCGTGGACCATGTGCTAAAAGTTGTCCATATGTTTTCCTGCTGTTTTCTGTCAGAATTTATTTAATTATACAGTGCCCAAAACTGAATTTCAACCATATCAGTTCAAAGTGTTTAGGTCTGTATGTTCTCATAGTTTAGGCCGAATGGGAAGAATGAAGTAGAATGGATCTGGAATGTCCTGAATACCTTAGTGAGTGTATGAAGCAGAGCAAATGATGCAAAATGGGCTTAAAATGTATTTTTTAAAATCCTAGTATTTCAGGCCAGTGCACTTCTAGGTTGGGAGGACTGATCCATTATTGAGAAACTTGCTAGTGTCTGGTGGACATCTCTGGTAGAAATGCATACCACCAGTTGTTCCTGAAACTGAGAGACCTTGATATCTCTAAATTTAAAACACCAGTGGACAGCAGGCATTCTGGAATATTCTGTATGCTAACTATGTCCAATAACAGATGAAATGCCTAGTTTGTTAATCTGGGGTGCTTCATTAAACACCTTTTATGAAACACCTGAGAGCCTTATAGAGTAGTGGTATAGAATTATATGATCAAGATGATGCCTGCAGAACAGACTATATCAGTCATTATTCATTTTCTTTGAAGTTTCTCTACATGACATACAAATTAAGATATGTGAATCCTGGTAATACCTTTCCCAAGAAGAGCAAAAACAAGCAAAACTGGGGGTGGGGATGTTTCTCTCAGATCCCACAGCATATTACTTCCCTGTATTTTGCCTATAACTTCCCTATAAATTGCATCCAGCTGTGAAATTCTCACATCCCTACAGTTTTCCTATTCTTGAGTAAGAATAGAGTCTCATGGAGAATTTGGGCATAGGAAAAACTCTGAAAAACTGTTCTGTGTGCCAAACACAATGGTTACCATGTGCGGGGGTCCATTTACACCTACCTTTGCTGTGGAATTGTAGTTTATTAGCTGCCTCAGGGAAAGAATATAAACGGATGACAATTGTTTATGTCACTTGAATTTAATCTGCTGGACTTCATCTTCTGTGATCATATTCCTAGTGTTCTTTTCTTTTCAGCTTCAGAAGTCTCATTAACCATTGTGAGTGTGGTGCATGTGACAAGCAAAAACATCCCAAATGCGAAGTTGTAGAAGTGGGTGGGAATTGTTAACAGCTTTGCGTTGATCAGTAGTTTCTCCATAATGGGAGTGGAGGAAATTGATGCATTTGTTGAAAGTACAGCCCTTGCCTCTCTTTCCTGTGGGAAACAGAATCAGGGAGGAAGAGACTCATGTGGTTTCTGTTTGAAGGACTATGGGTCTTTTCACAGAGCACCGAGGCCAGGATTTTCTCCTGCCTTTCCGGCAGGAACTGCTGAAGGGGAAGGTTCCTTTGATGTTGGCTGAAGCTTTTTGTCTCTGTCCATGATGGTAGGACACACCTAAACACTACAGTTTTTGGTTTGGACAGCAAGGCTAGAAGAAATGGTAAACTGCCTGATTTTGTCCTATACTTCTTGTGATTAAAATTATCTGAGGGAAATCCTGACTTGAAAAAGAACTCTATTACTTGCAAACCTGATACATAGTGTTAGGAATTTCTGCTTATTTTCACTATCACTGTCACTGTTCATTTAATTAAGATTATTTCAGATTATTTTAGTATAATTATCTGGGGCAAGAGCATTGGATTTGGTCAGACAATTGTGAAATTCAGCACTTCCACTAAGCTGTACCAGTATGTATGAGGTTTAAAATATATATATATATATATATATATATATTTGTTTAAAGATGTTCATAATATACAGTAACTGTAAACTCTTCATTACATATGCACAGTGACCAAATTTTAATTTCTTCTCTTTTTCCTATTCTACACTTGGTATTTGGAAGCAAATTATGATTGATAAGAAAAAAAATAGACTTAGTCCAGAGTTGTACTTTTGAAAATTGTTTTAGTAACAATAAATCTGGTGGGTTTATTGTTGTTTTGGTATATACAGTTTGGTCAAAGACAAAAAGAGATCATCAAGAATCCACACATGCATCTACTACAGAAAAATTGTTTGCATTCTTATAAAATAATGGAGTTGTAATCCCATTCCCCTTTCTTATCTGGGAAAAAAAACCTGAAGATTCTTTCTAATGTCATACTAGCTTCTCAGTACTCATATTGTTTCAGAATTGGATTTTAATTGGATAATCTTGAAACATAAAATGTAATTCGAGTCCTCTAGATCTTAATGGAGAGCCAGCATGGTGTAATGGTTAGCTTGTTGGGCTACAACACTGAGAACAGAGTCTCTGTTCGCCTTTGGAAATCCTTGGGCAAATCAGATTCACTCAACCTCAGGGGAAGGAATAGATAAAATCCCATGTGAACATATCTTGCGAAGAAAACGCCATGATAATTTAGCATAAGTTTGAAACAGTTTGACAGTACACAACAACAGATATTACATATGGTTGCCGCAGTAGGTGAGCAGTAACTTCTAACCATTTTATCTAATCTTTTTGGCTTGCTTTAATACAATGATTTCATATTAAACAGTATCCGATAGCAGACTACATGAGAAATATTGATTAATAAACAAAATATTTTAAATGCATGTGTTACATGTGATTTATATCATCTAGTCTTTCTGCTACCTCTAAATAGCCCAGTACATTGCACTCCTCTCTAGCCTTTATTACTCTCTTGCAACAGTATTGGGAAAATGTGATGAAAAGCTATAGCTCAAATGCTTAAAACAACAGGGTATAAAAAATGACTTGCTTTTTGTACCCTTTAACAATCCATTGTGGTTACAAATAGCAGGAAATCTGAGGTAAAAGTTCTCATAACCTGGAACAAAACAACAAAATGATAATGTTGCATGTTGGGCGACTTCAAGAGTGGAGAAAATTTAGCCCTCCAGATCTTGGAACTACAACTCCTAGCATTTATCACCATTGGCTGCGAGAATAAGGACTGCTGAGAATTAAAGTTGCAACATCTGGAAGGCAACAGTTGCCTATGCCATCCTTGGCCTGCAAATATTCAATCTTAAAGACATCAGCAGAAATACTCAGTTTAAAACGGCTAAAAGGGTAAACATATAAGAACTTCTTAAATACAGTACCCATCCACAATGCTGTTGCACGTCTGCCTTAAAATAATCTTTGGAGTTTAGGCATGCTCCTAGATAGCTAGGTAGCAATGGGTGCATTATGTTTACTTTTGTCTTTTCAGTAGGTATGCTCTTTATTTGATACAGTGGTCCCCCGGGATACGAAAACCCCGGGTTAAGAAAACCCCGGGATCCGAAACCGGCGGGAACAAAAATTATCCCCCGGGATCCGAAAAAAAGGGACGTCCCTTTTCCTCCGAGGCCAGGCTTCGGAAGAAAAGGGACAGACTCCTCCTATCCCTTTTCCTCCGAGGCCAGGCTTCGGAGGACAAGGGACGGACTCCCACCCCTTTTCCTCCGAGGCCAGGCTTCGGGGGACAAGGGACGGACTCCCATCCCTTTTCCTCCGAGGCCAGGCTTCGGAGGACAGGGGACGGACTCCCATCCCTTTTCCTCCGAGGCCAGGCTTCGGAGGACAGGGGACGGACTCCCATCCCTTTTCCTCCGAGGCCAGGCTTCGGGGGACAAGGGTCGGACTCCCATCCCTTTTCCTCCGAGGCCAGGCTTCGGGGGACAAGGGACGGACTCCCATCCCTTTTCCTCCGAGGCCAGGCTTCGGAGGACAGAGGACGGACTCCCATCCCTTTTCCTCCGAGGCCAGGCTTCGGGGGACAAGGGACGGACTCCCATCCCTTTTCCTCCGAGGCCAGGCTTCGGGGGACAAGGGTCGGACTCCCATCCCTTTTCCTCCGAGGCCAGGCTTCGGGGGACAAGGGACGGACTCCCATCCCTTTTCCTCCGAGGCCAGGCTTCGGAGGACAGGGGACGGACTCCCATCCCTTTTCCTCCGAGGCCAGGCTTCGGGGGACAAGGGACGGACTCCCATCCCTTTTCCTCCGAGGCCAGGCTTCGGAGGACAAGGGAGGACAAGGGGAAGCCAGGCTGGGCCTCCGCGCCTAACAAAAGGAAGGCCCGATCCGGCAGATCGGGCCTTCCTTTCGCCTCAGCCGCGGAGCCAGGCTGGGCCTCCGTGCCTAACGAAAGGAAGTCCCGATCCGGCGGATCGGGCCTTCCTTTCACCTCAGCCGCGGAGGCCCAGCCTGGCTTCCCCAGCCAGGCTGGGCCTCCGCACCTAACGAAAGGAAGGCCCGATCCGCCGGATCGGGCCTTCCTTTCGCCTCAGCCGCGGAGGCCCATCCTGGCTGGGGAAGCCAGGCTGGGCCTCCGCGCCTAACGAAAGGAAGGCCCGATCCGCCGGATCGGACCTTCCCTTCCCCAGCCAGGAGGCCCCCGCGGCTGACGAAAAGAAGGCCCGATCCGCCAGATCGGACCTTCCTTTCCTCAGCCAGGAGGCCCCCGCCAGGCCAGGCTTCGGCCAGGCCTCGGAACGGATTACCTATTTCCTATGGGAAATAGGCCCGGGTTACGAAATTTTCGGCTTACGAAAACGGTGCCGGAACGAATTAATTTCGTAACCCGGGGGACCACTGTATATCAAATCTGTTTATCATTTTTCAAATAATTTCCAACTTTAGTGATTATGGTCCTACACACTACATAGGGATGTCTTTGAAAATAGTTTAGGCTTGTTTAAAATATAGATGGTGAGCTTCTAACGAGAAGCTGCAGGTTGGGTTAAATTAGCCAGGTTTTATATCAAAACTGCATTGATTATCATTCCATTTATAGGTTCAATTTGAGGTACTTGACCTATAATGTCTTAACTGTCCTAAGAACAGGACATGTTTCAGAAACTGCCTCCTGGTTTACAAACTTGGCTGAATGTTATTAGCAAAGACTTTTCTGTTTCAGTAGGCTTCCTCAGATATTGCTTGCTGACTAATAATTCAAATGCTCTTATTAAGTGTTATTTTGGATTTATTTTTCCATTTAAATTGTCTCCTGCCTTACTGAAAGAGTATTTAAATTTAGAAATAAACATAGACAAATGCTTTCTTGTGTGCAGAAACCTCTAGCATGAGTTCTTGGAAAGCTGTCATACCTTCATAACTACTGTGTTGTAGCTTGGGTTAAAGAAGCTCCCAGTCCTTGGTCTTAAGACCTTTTATAAAATAGCTGGCAAGCTTGTTTATAATATCGGCCTAATATAAATTATCAAAACAGGTGATAATTTGATGACAAAAATTTGATGACAAAAATTAATAGTTCATTGTTGGAGAAAAATGAGTCATTAGTGCTTGGTAGTCATGTGGCATCTGATTGTTTTGCATAAGGGGGGAACAACAGGATAGCATCAGAGTTCCTGAACTAGGCAGAGCATCATCCAATGTCAATAAAGGCCATTCACATCAAGGGAATCCAACACAAAGCCTTTCTCACACAGTGGGGAATCAATATCACAGGCTGGAACTGGCAATTAAATGATGTAGCATGCTGTATCTAGGAGCTAGATGTTACTCGCTTCAGCAGATAACAGTAAGCTTGCTTGCTTTCTCTAGGAAAATGAACTCATCTTGGCAAATGTCAAAATCAATGTGTCTGCTGTTTTTGCTTGGATGTACATTCAGATCTCTTTAACTAATGTTATCATCTTTTCCATGACTTCTGTGGAACTTGTGCAATGAGAAGGCATAATTACTGTTAGTCTGTCACTGGTCTTGCTCAGCTTTTCTCATACAGGAAGTTGGGCTGTAACTTACATTTCCAAATATGGCTTCACATGCAGACTGAATGTTTGGCAGCAGTTTAAAATTGAAGATTCAGTCTAAACTGAATTTACTGTTGTAAATGGCTTCCAAACCATTTATATCAGAGTACTCACAAAAGCAAATTATTAACAGTCAGTAGTTAATCATGCTGTTGGAACCTGGACCTATATATAGCAGATTTAGACCTCAGTTTTATATTTGAACCTATCTCAGCTGTTGAAGCATGATGGTCACAGTCATTTGTGAATGAGCAGCCACAAACAAATCCCCTTATTTGCACTACTTCATGATTCTGCATAGACATTGCAAGCTGCTGTATAACTGCCCTTTTCAGAATCCTTTGCCTATGTTGTTCAAATGTGAAGCTTAAAATGACAGTCCTGAGATCCCACTTGAGCAAGATTACCTTGACTGTATCCTCCTTGTCTTCGTCAGCATTCCTCTCCCTTCCCAGCATATGCCTGTTGCTTTATATTTCTATAGCAAAGAGGTGGTAAAGCAAATAGATTTTCCACAATAGGTAATGGCTACGAAGAAATGACCTTCTTAAGCATGTGAACACTTCTTAAATCAAGACTGAAATGTCATTTTATTCAGGAATGTGGAGACAGAGGATTATGCAACTATGGAATTCACGTATCTAGGCACACATGCAAAATATTTTCTTTGTGCCTTATCTAATAAAAATGTGTAAAGGAACTTTTAGTTCTAGTTGGAAGTTGGAATAAAGTATTGTAATGGAAACAGAAAGTATGTTAACATTTGTAGTCTTATTTTCTTGTGTCTACTGAATATGTATGAGCTACAACCAAGACAGCCTGCTTTTAAAAGCAACATGAACTTAAAAGGGCAGTGGAGTATATGTGCTTAGTAATAATTCTGACCATTACTTTTTTCCAGAAAACTAAATGTTAGAGGTGGCCTTTTCAATTCACCATTTCCTCTAGCATGAGGCTGATAAAGATCTCTGATCTTTGATGTAGCTCCTGTTTTGGGTCCCACTACAGATATTAGTGCAGCTCATTGATATACAACAATGGCGATAAAATCCTTTATAAGAGGAGACAGATCTCCTCTCAACTGGTATCCACACATCAAGTAAAAATGTTTTGTTGTGCTTCTAGCACAAAAGAGCGGTCTGTAGCCGCCAATGCTGCATCGGGATGGTTGCAGTTAGGGGGACCCAACAGCAATAAAATTTGTTTGAAGCCAGGAGTGGGAAAGAGTGAATCAACATCGCACATTTATTTTCTCTTCTGTTTGCCCACTAGAAATATTTCTATTTATCTTAATAGCTCGGCCTGCTCGATGCTGCTATTGAATACTGCTATAAAACAAACTTTGCCAAATGAAGTATTTAACCAGGCCACAGAGAAAGAAGCAAGGGTGCTTTGGCCCAGATAAAAATGCTAGTATAATAACACAATAACTTTATTAGGTCATCTGAGAAGTTAGAAATAATGCACAAGAATTGCAGTTCAGAACTTTTCATTAGGTCAAATGATAAATAAAGGAGGGAGGGTAAGAAAACATAGCTGATGTTCAAAGTATGGAATCTGTATTTGTTTGCAATCATAGCACAGAGCCTGGTTAGAATGAATTCCTGTTTCTGTCAGGTACTGAAATGTTTCACCTTCTGCCTGTGAACTCTCCTAACAGTTTGTTTGCAAGGAAAAACACATAAGCAATAGTAGATACCCCATGCTGGAAAATAAAATCAAGCATTTTTCTCAGAGCAATAGGGCAATTTTGAGAGAACTGTACTTTTTGTTTTCATTGATTGAGATTGATTGCTGGGCACTCCAGTGATCTCTGAATGAAACTGAGCATTTAGATCCCTGCCATTTCAGGCCTGGTTTAGGGATAAACTCCCTTGACTGCTTGCAGGATGGCTTTTGAGAGAGAGAGAGAATGAGAGAGAGGTGAGGAAAATTACTTTCATGATAATTACTTATAGGACCGCGTTATCTTATCTGAGCTAGGTGTAGGCCAGGCAAGGTGTAGCAGATTCAGGAGTGGTTTCTGGAAGATTTTTTCTTTTGTCTTTTGAAAGTCATGCTTTGAGATTCTGCTCAGTTCGGTTTTTCCCAGGCTGTTTAACATCTGCTGGAAGAGGTCATCCAGAGATGTAGTCTGAGACATCAGCATTATGTGACATAGTGTTCTGTTTTTGTTAAATGTAGGTGAGACTGGTTAGCCTGAACCGTTGCTGGAATAGCACAGCAATGGACTGAATGAGGGTAAACACACTGAAACTCAATCCAGGCAAGATGGAGGCATTGTTGACTGGTGATTCATCTATTTGTGTGAATGGCATTGAGCTTGTTCTAGGAGTTTCCTAGAGGATCAGGTTTGTAGTTTGGGTGTGCTTATTGATCCAGCATTGTCATTAAAGTCTTAGGTAACCTTTACCCACCTTTTGTTGACTCTGGTCGATGTGCCAACAGCAATCTTACCCAACTAGAGATATGTTGATCACAATTACCCGTGATCTAGTAGCCTTCGGTTTATAGTATTTCACTGCATTGGTGCTGGATTGTCTTAAATTGTTCATCCCAAATCATCAAACTAAGAAAGCTAGATTGCTAGTAGGTACTGGGCCCAATAGCAACTCCCAGTCCATTTTCAGGCCAAATTAAAGTACAGGTTTTAATGTTTAAAACTCTAAATAGCTTGGTGCTAGATTACTGAAAAGACTGTTTACTCTCATAGGTACCTGCCTGAACCTTTTAATTTTTTTCAGAGGTCTTGCTGTGAAATGCCTTGCTGAATGAAGTAGGAAGGATTATTACCAGGGAGAGGGCCTTTTCAGCAATGCATCTTAGGGGCTGTACACTGCCTGAAAAAAGTGGTGTGCAGAAGTCCCTCTTTGCTGCGCATTGGTGCAGCAGCAACCAGACGGAGCTGCACCGCTGCACACAAAAAAAGGAGCTGCCTAGAGCAGTTCCTTTTTGTGACGTCGTAAGGGCTGCATCACAGCCCTTACGACATCACTTCTATGCAGCATTATCTGGGCGCTGTGGCGCATTGGTGACGTCCGCTGTGTGGACGATCCGTCGTGGCTGTGATGCAGCTGCGACGTCTTGTGTTTGGGCACTCAGTCCTATTTTGCCCTAAAATCACTGCCACGTCACATCCTGGTGGTGTGTACAGGGCCTTAGTTTTGGAGCAGCATTTGTCTAAGAGAGTTGCCCAAATATATCTGTTCTTTTGGATGCTAGAGAACTTTTCTTCTCACCCAAACAACCCTTCTTTTCTAGGCCTGTCAGTTCTATAATCAGTGTATTTTAAGTCTGAGATGCTGCGAGTGTTCTGATTTTTATGCTGCCTTTTATTTTATACCCTGTTTTGTATTTAAATTGTGTCTACATTTACTGTAAATTGCCTTGATAACTTTGTTACAGGTATCCTACAGATATCATGTGTGAATATATATCATGCAAAAAACTGGTTTAAACAAAAATGGTTTAAATGAAAAATCCATTTTTTTTGGTAATGGAAAAAAACGGTTTAAACCAGTTTTTTTTTTTTTTTTTGCATTAATGTTTTAATGAAAAAATGGAATCCTGCTTATTATAGTAATACTATGAATTTTTTATGTATTAGAAAGCTTGAACAACTGTGTTTTAATGCTTTTTAACATTAATAATTGTTAAAGGTATTAAGCTTTGATATGATTTTCCTAAATACACCAAATAAAAACACCAATTGTTATTGCTTATTATTCCTATTAAATCTGAATGTATGTAGACTGTGCGTAATAAAACATTACAAAGTACTCCCAGAGTTGTTTTGGTTAAACCTATGTTAATTCAAGTATTTGTTTTTGAGTGGCAACTGACCCAAGATACTGGTTTAACAATGAACAACTGCCAATATATTGTTAAAACGTTTAAATTCAAACAGTCGTTGTTGTTCTAGTAAGAGGGTTAGAAAATAGTATTAATAGCCAGACTTTTTTTTAAAAAAAGAATAATCCATTTTTTTAAATGGAGGTTTGTTTTTTTAAATAGTAATTTGGTTTAAATCCGAATTTCAGATAAGTTTTGATTTTTTATCAAGATACCTTTTCTCCAGTCCTTTAAAATAGTGCTCCCCACAATTCCCTTCTAAAGGTGACCCATTTTGTTGAGTGAGTCTGAGGCTGTGAATTCCTCCACATGCATCTGGCAGCATAATTTCATGCATATTGTATAACTCAGGCTTTTGAAGGTCTAAGGAAGAACTCTTTCCTCTTTAGAATTGGAGCTTCTCATTGGCTGTTTGCAACTGAGCTAGAATCTGGGTTCTGAAGGGAGATGCCAAGCACCTTTTTAAAAGTATCTCACCCACCCAATATTGACAGACTTCAGATTGTCCTTGATTGCTGTTATGCTTTTCATTATAAACAGTGGTTTCATAACTAGTTTTAATGACTTATGGCTGTAAGCAGTAAACATGTCCTCTTCTCAGCTGGTTGTGTTGAGTGTAATGTTTTAGTACCAAAAGGACAAAAGTCTGCTAAAAGGAGAATTTAAAACTGTTTCCTAAGTCAAGGAATCTGTGAGTTGACATTGGTTCTTAGAGAAAGGAAAATCTGATTTTCTGTGTGCTCACTCTTCATCTTTTTTATTTCTCCTATTCAGGTATATTAGTAATTTTGAATCATTGTAGACACTGCAGAACTCTATCTGTAATATTTGCATGGTTAGTAAGAATCTGCCCCATTGATAGGAGCGAATGACATCTAGGTCGGGGCACTGTATTATAAAGTCCCTGACTAGAAGAACAAATTAGCGTATTGTGTTCTGCATGTTGCAAATCCTTGACAGTGAAGGCTCCCATGTGGCAGATATGTAACAGAGCACCATGCTGGAGCTGAGCCAAGTGTGCTTTCACCCCTAAATGATGTCTTCATGTTCAGTGCATGGAGTACACATTGCACCATGAGATGAGACCACAGAACATAGTATGAGATTTATATACAATAGGGTTCCTATGATTCAGGAAGAAAACTGATGAGGCAGTTGAATACACTCTGCCATAAAAGACTGAAGGTGGAAAATACGATCTTTGACTCTTTCATGTAAAAAAATAAATTCTCTGCAAAGGTTTGGATTTGATATACTGACTTTTTTTTAGTGATTTATATTAAATGTAGGGCAACATTTCCACCTGAACTGCATGGTGGCTGTCCATTATGATATCTTGTTTCCAATGCATTCTGGCTGTAATCCTGAAGGTGCACTGCACTGGTGCCTACATTTCTTCCAGGGTCACAGAGGATGACAAGGGAAGGCAAACAAATCTGCCAGCTCTGAAAAGCCTATTTCACCAATGCCTTACTTCTTATTTTTGGGAATGTGTCAATGTATCAGAGATGAAGGAGTCTGATTCTTTGTAGTATGTCCTCACAAGATTAAACCTGTTTGTTGCCTTAGTATAAAAAAAAATAACTCCTAGCAGTACACTGTATTTTGAAGCTTCTGCTCAGATGGATTTTTTTTAGCTATCAGTCAACTCTAATTTTAGAGGCCCAAATGCACTGTCCCTCCCCATTGAGAAATACCCTTGTTCCTGTGTCACCCCCACCTGAGAGAGCGAGCGAGCGAGAACCCTTATAAAAAAGAAGTACTGGCCAGGACAAGGGGTATTTATCACCTTCTTTCTCCACTTTTTTCCTCCAGTTTGTTTTCAGGAATATGTTTTTATTTCAAAAAATAATGTGTTCTAACAACAACAAAAATGGCCTCAATGTGCTGGTATGATGGATATTGAATGCATTAAGTAAAATTGCAGGTTCTTAATATTATATATTAGACCCGTCGTGTTAGAAATGTCACAGTTTTCTGGCAAAAAATGATGACAATAGGTATAAGCCTGTGGCAATAAGTGCGGTTAACAACAACAAACTCTGTCAGTACTTATCCTATTCCCATTGTCATTCTTGTAGTTGTGGGGGAAATAGGGGTAATTTAGGACTATTTTTTAAAAAATGGCCAAGAACTGGCTAGTTCTGCCATGTTCAAGTCTTCTCTCCTACTTCCTCATGCACATTTTTCAACATAACAATATTTAAAATAGATGCTATATAGGTCTGGTGTTGTAGCTACAGCAGCTGTGACTCTGCTAGAATGACAGCCTGACCTTTTAGAATCAGAAATTTTAGAGTGTCTTTAAAGTTTGGAACACCTTGGTAGTGCTGTTGAAAAATCAAATGTTCTTGATGTTCATGCTATTTGTATAAGCAATAATCATACAGACATACCTCAGTTAACAAAGCCTCTGATATAGAAGCTGCATTTCACAAAGTCTTTTTATGCCTTTGCATGTTTGCACTAAACAATGAAATAAAGTTGGATCTTGGAAAGAGCACAGTTCTCCTGTAGCCTGCCCTATAGCTGTATGTACCTGTCTCCAGCAGGCAATGTAAACAAGATCTGTCTCCTAAACACCCTTTTGGGCACACATGACCAGGAAAATAGAAAAAGGAAGAGGAGATAAGATTACCACACTTGAGAATACAGGCATACCCCCCCCCCCCAAAAAAAAGCATACTTCTATAGATTTGGTAATTAAAATAGAAATCAAAAGAAAAGTGGAGCCTGGGTGCATTTTCAAAGAAGATTTCAAGTGGTCTTGGGACATTTGATGTTTTTCTTTATTTGCGCAAGGCTTACATGACCTTCTTGTTTCATTTCACATGTGTAAATGTGAGTAAAAGTTTAGTGCCATCTCTCTCATTTTCACATCTCTCCTCTCCCTGGCAGCAGGGTGGCCTGAAAAATATGTGGCTGGGGTTTGTTGTTGCCTCTGTTGCTGCCCTGCCATGTCAGCTCTCAAAAAGTTATGCGTTTTGAAGTATTTTGGATTTCAGATAAGGGATACACAACCTGTAGAGGAAGAAATAACATGGTAAGAATAGGCGTAGGTTCATACCCAGCAAAAAAGAAGATTAATTCAACATGTTTTAGTAGACATTTTGTCCAAAAATTGCCACACTGACATAAGAGAAGGAGGAGACTGGTGTAGCAGCAGCTGGGGACTGAATAGTACAACCACTGCTACCACCACCTTCCCTCCCCGGCAGTCTGGCTACTCTTACAAGCTCATCCACCCTAGACATAGTGGCAGCCATGAGCTTCTGCTTGTGTGAGATGGATGTCTTCACTCTTCCCAGTTTGCCATTGGAGAGCCAGAGCTGTAGAAGGCTCCTGGGTGACAGTGATAGCTGATGGCTGCTCCCAAGGGTTACTGTATTCTGAATAGAGGAATATTTGTGTTCCACGGTCTTAAAAACACTGAAACACTTCTCATCCCAAGCATTTTGGCTAAGTGATACTCAACCTATGATACAAATTTTCTGTTTAAAGAAGTAATGCATAAAAATGAAAACATCTGCTTTGTTAACTGAAGTAATATATAGTCATATTTGATGTCTCTTTTTTCATACTGTTAATTTGTCCAGACTGTATTCAGACCATTGAAAATGACTTCTTTTTGTTAGGGTTCAGCCCACACATGTGACCATTGACCCAGAATCTAGACCTACTAACATAATGCTGAGATTTTAGTTAACAACTAGACATTCCTTGGGTGGAAAATCATAGGCACTAACTACTCTTCCTTGGCAGAAATCATTTAGGGATTATTTTGGGTATAAATATGGTTACTGGTATATACTAACAAACACTTGCTCTTTCTCATCTTATACTCTGTGTGTGTATGTGTGTGTGTAAAATAAAAAGATAATAAAGTTTATTTAATGTTCTTTTAACTGCCAGTAACTTTATTCTGTATACTAGAACTGATATTAGCTATGTTATTTGTTCCTTTGTCTTAGCAGATTTTATTTCTACATACATTCTTATATTAATAATAATAATAATAATAATATTGTTTTATTTATGCCCCGCTCATCAGCCAAGGCTATCAGAGCAGCTTACAATTTGTTAATTGGACATATTCTTCCTCTCAGACAAATTACTCACTAGCTGTTATGCTTGAGCCAGTTAATAAGCAAATTATAAACAATCTTGGCCAATCTGATCAAAGACAATACAGCAAATTGCAGTTATCTAGTTATGAGCAGGAAAGATTTTAATCAATCTTTTTAAGGTCCTCAGCCAACCAAAAGGATCTTCCTGAGGCAAGGAATTTCCACAGGTTGGTCTCCATGGTATTGAAAGTTCTTTACCATTATGAAGTTTATAATCCTTTTTTATTCTTGTTGGAAGGGATAGTACCACTGATTTCTTCATTCTTAAATTATTGCATTTATATTGGTGTACAAATGTGCTATGGAGAACTTGGAATCAAACTTCTGCTGTCACATAATAATCTTTCATGGAACGTGTGTCTGTCATGACTTTACTAAATTTATTAAAGCTTGCATAAACTGGGATGATACAAGTTGATTTTGGTTAATGTGTTTTTATCTGGTATTTCAAACGGTTATTACTTGCTAAAGTGACTCACATAAGTTTTGTGAGGAAAAGAGGGAGAGATGTTGTGCCATTAGACTCTCCAAAAAGATAAGGTACATAGAAAAGTTGTGTGGTGGGGAAAGAAAGAGGAAAGAGATCAGCTCTTCAAACAAGGTGAAATAACAGAGGCTTATGGCACTGTAATGACTATGATTTTTATTCAGCCATTCCAAATAAAGAGTGTTAGTCTTTAAAGGTGTCATTACACTGTTGCTGTTTTTCCTGCAATGGCCTAACAGGACTACTCATTTTCAAAATACAAATTGCAGGCAGTTAAATGCAGTTCATGAAATTTCTGGACAAGCTAATGCCCTCTTGCTAGTGTTTTTGCTTTAATATCAGATGTTGATTCTGCGACAGAAGGCCAAAGTATTCTTCTACCAAAGTGTTCCAAGTATTTTTTTTCAGCTGCCATGAATCTCAGGACTGAGGAAAAGGTGGGGGGTGGTGGTGGTGATGATGATGATGATGATGATGATAGCAGCAGCAGCATTTTATTTCATCAAAGGGTTTATAGTTTCTGGATAACTTTGACAGGATGTGTTTTTTACCATTAAGATTCCCTAACATGCTTTTGTGGGCTTAGTATATAAAATTGCTACTAACTTTGGGAAAGAATAGTTATCGTTCCAAATTCTTTTCAGTAGAAGAGTATAAATATGATTCCTATTCTGTACATATTAGCCATAAATTAGTAAGTCAATTTGACTCATACAGGACTGTAGTGTAACATATTCTTTCTGCATTGTAGGTATTGAGGTGGTGACTCAACACTTCCATCATGCGTGAATACAAATTAGTAGTGCTTGGGTCAGGAGGTGTTGGAAAGTCTGCACTGGTAAGTAGTATTTTGCTGCTTCAGATAACTTGTAGGTATACTTTAATTGAAAGCAGTTTAGCTATTTCATGTTCCTTTATGTGTTTTAATAGGAAGAAGTTTGATTTCTACTAGGGTTTAAGCACTAAAAAAGAAATAGAAATGTTAACTGCGCAAATGTGATAAGCTTATAAAATATAGTAAAAATGTAGTATCACAGGCTAGTTTGTGCAGTTTTCTGCTTTGGAATGCTATCATATTTTTGTCTAAAAGACTTTCCCCTGTTCTAGGATGTTTGTTCAAGAGAACTCCAGAAGCAGAAGGTCTAATATGGTTTCTATACTGTTGCTAGATGTTCCAAGTTTTGTACCTCCCTGTGTATTTTTCACCTCAGTGTATAAACTAAAAATGTCTATGTTCATACTGATAAGGTCTAAGTCTGGAAACCAAGGTCACTTGTAATCATGAGCTCTAAAGAAAGAAAAACTATTGCACAACAGTAGGTAGAGAGATCTTGTATCACGTTTGAGACTAACTGAAATAAAGAAGTTGGCAGCATGAGCTTTCGTAGACTTTAGTCTACTTTCTCAGATGCTTTTCTGAAGTCTACGAAAGCTCATGCTGCCAACTTCTTTCTTTCAGTTAGTCTCAAAGGTGCTACAAGATCTCTGTACATACTGATTCTACAGACTAAACATGGCCATATCTTTGTATTGCACAACAGTTAAGCAAAAGAATTTTAACTTTTAAAAAATCCTTTTATGTTTCAGTAGTCAGGAAGTATAAAGTATTTGTCAGTCACAGAATCCAGGAACTCTTAAGTTCCATTCAGACTTGTGGGCTTTAATGACTAGCCTTTCCTTTGAAACAAGTTTTGAAGAACACTTCAAATTCTTTTCTGAGACAGATTCAGAAGAACTTTTGCAATCCTAAAGCATTACATAATTGGCTGTAATTAGCAAACAGACAAATAAATACACAGATGAAATAGTCTGCCTGTTATGCAAATGACCTTCCTCCACATGAGACAGAGTACCACATTACAGGAGAATTGTACAGTAGGGGCCTTTTTCCATGTGTATAGCATCTTATTTGATTCTACAGTATTCATTTGCTTCAAGCTTCTGCAAAGTGTAATACAACTAATACATAATGTAAGACAGTATGCATGACCTTGGATCCCTGGAGGAATTTAGTGCTTATGTTGAACAGAAATAATTACTATGGAGGAACTACATAAATTCAATCTGGACAACGAGGAAATCGAAATAGCTAAAGGGTTCCCATACCTTGGATCAAACATTGATCAGAATGGAGACTGCAGTCAAGAAATCAGAAGAAGACTAGGAATGGGAAGGGCAGCTATGAACTAGATGAGTTTATAAAGAGTAAAGACATACAACTGAGCACTAAAGTTAGAATCATCCAAGCCATTGTGTAGACTTCTGTAACACACTCTATCTGGGGGTGCCTTAGAAACTGTTCTGAAACTTCAGCTTCAGAACGCTTTAGCTAGAATGCTGACCGGGGCCAGCATTCCGAACATATAACTCCCTTGTTGAAACAGCTTCACTGGCTAGCAGTTCATTTCCAGGTACGATTCAAAGTGCTGTTTATGACCTATAAGCCCTATACAGCATAGGTCCAGATTATTTGAAGGACCGTATCTCCCCATATGAACCAGCCAGAACAATCGATCTTCAGGGAAAGGCTTTCTCTCAGTTCCACCATCAGTGCAGGTTTGCTTGGTGAGGACACAAGAGAGAGCCTTCTCAGTGGCTGCTCCCACTTTCTCAAACGCCTTTCCATGGAAGGCTAAGCTGGCCTCCTCCCTGCTTGCCTTTCATTGGCAAGCTAAGATTTTTTTAATTTAAGTAGGTGTTTAATACAAAATCATACCAGGATGGTTTTTATGGCGTATGTGTGTTTTAGTCATGCCTTTTATTTTTTGTATATTTTTATGTAATACTGTTACACTGTTTTTAGATTATTTTAACTGTTTTAAATTTTATTGTAATGTTTTTTAAAATGTTTTTATCTGTGAGCCACCTTGAATCCCTTCTGGGAGAAAGGCGGCATACAAATAAAATAAAATAATTGTATATCTCATCACCATATGCGGATAAGAGCTGGACAGTAAAGAAAGCATAAGAAGAAAAGCAACTCATTTGAATTATGGTACTGGAGAAGAGTGCTGAGTTTTATGGACAGCCAAAAAGACAAATGGGTCCTTGAAAAGATAAAGCCTGAAATCTCCCTGGAAAACACAATGACCAAATTGAGGCTTTTGTACTTTGGTCACATCATGAGAAGGCATGACTCATTAGAAAAGACAATAATCCTAGGAAAGGTAGAGTGTATCAGAAAGAGAGGAAGACCACATGCCAAATGGATAGACTCAATCAGAGAGGTCACAAGGCTGGAATTATGGGACCTAAGCAGAACAGTAGAAGACTTGTCTCATCCAGAGTCATTATGAGTTGAGGTTGACTTGAAAGCAGTTAACAACAAGAAGGATTGGATTTATTACTCTTTCTTTCAAATAGTATTCATACTAACATTTAAAGTACAGTGGTCCCCCGGGTTACAAAGGTAATCCGTTCCAGGATTACCTTCGTAACCCGGAAGTCATTTGTTACCCGGGGGACCGCTTTAATCAATGCACAGCGCGCCGGAAGCATGCTGTTTTAAAGCGTCCGGGTTGCGAATTTTTTTCGCAACCCGGGTTTTTTTTCGTTGGCTGGGGCCGTTTTCCCGGCCCCGGCGGTTTCGGGTCCCGGGGATTTCGGATCCCGAGGGATTCGTATCCCAGGGGACCACTGTATATGTTTTGGATAGATCTGCAAATATAATTTGAATGAATTCACCAAAAATGCAGCAAGAACCACTAATCCAAGCATACTCAGAATGTGTATTTTAAAATGAAAATATTTTAGACTGAAGGTAAAATCCAAAGTTGATCCTATTTAAAATGAATTCTGCTTCAGGTAAATTAATTAAAATTAATTGGACTCCTTAGTTGTAACAAACTTGTTGATTTCAGGGGATCTGTTCTAGGAAGAACTAACTGGATTTTGTAGATGTGTAAATGAAAGATGTCTCAACATATTAGTGAATTGGCTATCTGACTTTTCTCCAAATAATAAGAAAAATGGGTGGTGATAAAGGTAGGAATAAAATGGACGACCACCATAAAGCAGCAGCATAAAAATAGACCCAAAATGGTCAGATCCATGGTTATATAAGCTGTTGCTCTAATAACTGGGAAACACAAACAATGACATGTTTATTATATTTGTGAGAATACTCAAAAAATTCATAAAATCAAAGTATTAAAAGATGTGTAGTATCTTCACATAGAGGCAAAGCACAAATATCAAATAAATTCAATAAGATAAACTTAAAATTTTAAGTACTCAACCAGCATCTCTTGCCCAAAGCTAACTTAGCTTTACTTCCTTAAAACACAGTGCTAGTAAAGAAAAGGTGTGATGTGTTTTAACACTCTGTGTGTGCTGTAGCTGTGCCCAAATTGATTATGGTGAAACCTTGACAGGTTTCTCTCTTTAAAATGGCTGGTAATTAAATACTTTCTGTAACAGTGTTTTGAAGATAGAGCAAATCAGGCCCAAACTCTTCCTTCAAGCAAAGATGACAAAACTGAGGTTGGTGTACTTTGGCTATATGATGGGAAGAAAGGACTTGCTTGAAAAGATTAATGTTTGCTAAAGTTGAGGGCAATGGGAAAAGAGAAAGACTGTAGAGAAAGATGGATAGATTAAATCAGAGAAGCCATGGCCATAAATCTGCAAGAGCTGAGCAGGGCAGTTGAGGACAGGGTGACTTGGAAGTCTCCCATTCATAGGGTTGCCATAGGTGGAAGTCAGCTTGAAGGCCATTAACAACAACCACCATAACATAACCAACAAGCTAAAAATAGCTTGGTTTTGTGTGTGTGTAAACGTCATGGTTTAAAACTGAGATTCTAGTCAGTCTAAACAATTGTTTATAAACGGTGTGTATTTATAACCACTGTTTTTTGTTGTAGACTGTACAGTTTGTTCAAGGAATATTTGTTGAGAAGTATGATCCTACGATAGAAGATTCCTACAGAAAGGTATGTATACTATATTATTTTAAGTTGGTATCATTAAATCAACAGCATATTTGATACCAGTTGAGTCGCCCTTATTGGGAAGGCTTGAGACCAGAAGTATTTTTATTTTTTTTTGGGATTTTGGAATATTTGCATATACATCTTGGAGATGGGACCCAACTCTAAACACAAAATTCATTTGTGCTTCATATACACCTTGTCTGAAGGTAGTTTTATACACAGTGTTTTTAATAATTTTTGCATGAAACAAAATTTGTGTACATGGAACCATTAGAAAGCAAAGGTGTCACTATCTCAACCACCCGTATGGACAGTTTCGGATTTTGGACTATTTCGGATTTTGGAATTCCTGATAAGGGATACTCAGCCTTTACTTTGCAAAACTCTAGCCCACCATTTGATATCACTTAACTGAGATGAGGAAGAATTGTAGTCCAAAAGAGTAAAAATTGCCTGCTCTGTTGCTCTCAATTTCTAAGGGGCATACCAACTCTGCATGAGAAATGAAGTTTACAGATTTTTCCAGTCAGATGGAAATGGGTTGGCTAGAAGCTTGGCCTAGCTTTCAGAATCCAGAAAGTAAAAAATAAGGTGTTGCAAATATCTTGGCTTAGGAAAGATGCTAGGCTTTGTCATAAGCACTATAATTGACAAAGTAACTATGCAAAAGCTATTATATCAGTAGTAGAAACTTTAGCTTCACCATAAGGGGAGGAGTTAGAACCAAGCCCTCATGACCCTAGCTAAAATTTCTTTCAGTTTGACTGGTGGTGATTATGGTTGAGAATAGTAGTTCATCAGAACGTGGAGAGATTCCCCACCCCTGTTCTAAAGAGAATGTAGTGGGTCTGGAATTATTTATTCTCAGAATGGAGGACAATGGGGATCCTCATGCTAGCTGCTCTGAGGCTTGCTAAAAGGAAATATTGGATAAAGAGAAGGAAAGAGAGTATATATCAGTCCAGAGCTGTTTGGGACATTATTATACTGTTTTTTTATTGGTTTGTTTTATTATTGTATGGTGTTGCAAACTGTGCAAACAAAAAGCAAAAATTAAATATTGTGGTGCTAGTGATAATAAACATGCTGACATCAGTCAAGGATGTAGAATGTCAAGTAACATCAGTTATATTAAAGCCAAAGCTTAGGTTAATGCCAAACAGTAGTTGCCCTTAGGTCTAATGCATGTGTGTATAATGCACTACATAATTTTGTGAATGTCATTTATTCATAAATAAACGTTTATCGCAGGATTGCCGAAGTTGATATGATACTGTAGGGTGTTCATAAACATTCTCTTGAGAGATTAAAGCAACAAAGAGTAGAATGGTAGTACCTGTTTTCCTAAGGAAAATGAAATTTTTGATTCTCAGATAGGCTGAAGTGCAGTGATCTTTCCATATCCACAGATTCAACCATCCACAGCAGAGGCTGAAGAAAGAAATGAATGAGGGGGTGTGTTGGAAAAATCAAGGAGAAGCTAAAGAGAAAATATACTCATTAGGGGGAGATATGGAATAGAGAAACAGAAGTGCTGAAGAGGGGGTGATATTTATCAAGTATTGTGACTCCATCCTTAATAGTCAAGTAAGGAGAGGCAGGTCTCTCAGTACCATAAACCACAGTCAGAGGCATTATATATCGATAAAAATGAATTTTCTGTTAGCAAACATTACAGTTGTTAACAGGTGCTTAAAAATTTCACTACCATTTTGTTCGTCGTATGCTATCTCTTCCTTCTTTAACATGGCGACCCAAGAAAAATTAACCCTTTTGCTGTTTTATTATATAAACTCTTAAACTCTCTTACAGCCTGCCATTTGCTTTGAATATGGTAAGGGACAAAACCTTGTGCATTGTGGATATAACTTGTAAATGCAAGCAATTGAGTTTTTGAAATTTTATGATCTATTCTTCACTACAAATTTGCTTCTGTTCTTTTGACAGCAAGTTGAAGTAGATGCACAACAATGTATGCTTGAAATCTTAGACACAGCAGGAACGGTATGTAAAATAAAATGTAACTGTTGCAGGTCAACTCATAATACTGTTTACACAGCAATAGCTTAGGCTTCAAAATTGTCTAGATTTTTGTTAGCATTTCCTGACTATACTTAGCATATCATTGTAGTTTTTCATTAATGCACAAATAACGTACTCTGCTGTACCATTTTAGTAGAAACAAGTGGAATTATTGGTAAATAGATGGACTTATAAAAGTGCCAGATGTGGATTTTTTAAAAAGAAATGGCTGTTCCCTTAAGTGAATTTCTTAACTGAAATGTGAGTTACTATATTTGTCTATTTACAATAAATTTGCCATACAGTATTAATTTTACATACTATGTAAATTTATCATCCTCCCAGTAGCCAAAAATAGTTTAGATGGACTGTTTTGATTAGAAAAAACAATCAGTGAAGTACACATAAATGTTATATTTTTAGCTTTATTTGGCTATTGTTTTAAAGATTTGTCAACATACAATATTGTATACAATAGCATATATAGTGCACCCACCCCATACATGGGCTTGCCATTCACAGCTTTAATTTACGCAGACAGCAAGCCCCAGATGTTAAAATGGCTGGTGTGCCTGTGGCACGCATGGCCATTCAAACAAATGGGATTTAAGGTCCCGTGTTTTTTCCCTTATGCAGGGACGTTCAAAATGGATTCCCTGCATATACTAAGGGTGCACTGTACATCATATAGTTTTGGCACTGCAAACTAATGATGGGATATTTTTAACATGCCCAAAAGAGCTGTGTTCACCAGATTTAAAAGACTATTGCATAATTATTTCTCTTGTGATGCTAGTTATATATAAGATCTTGAAATGTAAAATCTAGCAACAGTTTTACATTTCAAGATCTTATATATAACTAGCATCACAAGAGAAATAATTATGCAATAGTCTTTTAAACTTGGTGAACACAGCTCTTTTGGGCCTGTTAAAAATATCCCATCATTAGTTTTCCAGGCTGCTCTTTTTAAAACTTGGTATATGTCTGGAATGGTGAACTGACTGAAAAGAACGTGAATTGGAATAAATCAGTGTAGAAAAATGTAGCCTCTCTTTATACAAAACAGTTATTTTACCTGTTGAGGAATAGCATACCTGGTTTTGTTTCTATTTATAACTCATGTTTGCTATAAAGATAGGAAAGGGATTAAAAGAAACATTGTCATCCTTGAAAACATCATCATAAAAATATCCACTTTTTCTTTTTAAAAACTCAGAAGAGGCCTGGGCTTTAAAAAGCCAGTTGTATGATTAGTCTTCACAGTTATTAAAGTCATGTTGCTTTTGTCAAAAATTGAGTTCTCCATTTCCTTCTTTGTGTTAACAGGAACAGTTTACAGCCATGAGAGACCTCTACATGAAAAATGGTCAAGGATTTGCTTTAGTATATTCCATTACAGCACAGTCCACATTTAATGACTTACAGGATCTAAGGGAACAGATTCTTCGAGTCAAAGACACTGATGATGTAAGTAGGTTACAAAACTTTCTAGGGAAATGACTAACAGAGATTGTCTTTATAAATTTACCTTAATAAATTTATCTGGGTAAAAATGGGCTCCTTACTTCACAATTCTGAATATGACCACTCAACAGAAATCTATGGATATTAGTCTCATAGTTGCTGTAGTTGTAAATGGTAGTTGAATTGGAACAGACTCGTTGCAAAGCTCTAAATGAAATACTCTGGCTTTTCTTCGCTAACGAAGATTCAGGAAGGACTCATCCCACGCTTTCTACAAGTGCATTGATGACTAAAAAGGCTGAGATAAATCTGAGATAAACAATTCTGGTTGCAGGGAGCACAGCAAAAAGTCTCCTTGGGTGATGTTTGCAAGTTGTAGTTCTTTCTGCGTTGTCGTTTCTCTTCAAGGCTTGTTCGGCGTGAGTTTTTGAAAGAGGCTGCAGCATTGTGGCTAGTGTGTCCATGCCTCCCGATGTGAGGCCAGGGAGACCATTGTTGGTGATCAATTTGGCCGAGCTTGAGATGTTGTTTCAGGGAGTCCTTGTATCTCTTCTTTGGGGCGCCCCTCTTACACTGACCTGTAATGAAATAAAGGAGACTAAAAAATACATAGAGGATATTCTTCAGGGCATGGTGGAAATGAGGTGGCATTCCAGCTGTTGTTGGACTGCCATTTCCATCTACCCTAGTCAGCCTAGATAATGGTGAAGAATGTTGATATTTATAGTTCAACAGTTCAACAATCTCTCAAGGGCTGTATGATTTCCACTCATGCTTAAAGGATTTTTTTCAAAAGGGGACAAGAGAAAATAAGCAAAGGGCAAGAATTAAAAATCATGTACAGAGTTAGACTGTGAGAATTTTGATTTTATTTTTTTCTCCTGTTAACCCCAAATGTCAATACAGGAAGAACTGTCAAATGAGACTGCTAGGTAGTAGCAGCACTTGCTTCAGAAGTTTAAAATTTCTTAAAATGCTTATGATAATCAATAGTGCCCATGAAAAATAACCTGATTTTTTTGTTGCTAAGAGATAATATAGGCACCACGTCTTGAATAAATATTCCTAGAAACATTACATTTTCACTAGAAGGGAACAATCTTCTAAACATCTTGCAGAAAAATATATTGTATGATAGGTTAAGATCATCTAGCAATTTAACTTGTCAAGATTTTATTAACTCTGTTGCTGTATATTGCAATATACTTTATAGCATCATCTTCCTGGATGATGCTGATGTAGAGGGATCAAGTCAGGAGACAACTAAATGAATTTTTTGAATAAGAACCTGGCAGTATATGCCCTATTATGGTCCCAGGAAACTTTTCCATCCCCATGGGGCATTTTCTGCAGTTATGAACTAGATTAATGGATTCCAGATCCCTTACTCCACTTTCAGTTCTCTAAATATTGAGATAAAACAGAACTACGGTTGGCCCTCCACATTTGTGGCTTTGACTTTTGCAGATTTGATTAATATGTTTTTTTCTGGGGAACTCTAGATCCTCTAGCACAACTCTGCCAGAAGATGACTATAGAGTTTTGCTGGAAAACTTAGAGGTTCCTAGAGAAAACACTTCTCTAGGCATTTGTAGGTCTTCCAGCATGATTCTGTGATCAGCCTCTGACAGATGTTGACCATAGAGTTGCACTGAAAGACATGGAGATTCCCAGATAGGTAAAAAGAATAGTGTTTTTATTTGTGGTTTTTCCACATTCACAGGGGTCCTTCACACCTAACCCCAGCGAATGTGGAGAAACCATTCTATTTTTACAGCATGTACACAGGTAAAAAAAGAAGTGGGAACTTTTACCCCCACCCTGCTGCCTTGTGGGTCCATCTCGTTCTTAGCTGAGGAGGTGCAATAATGCCCAGTAGTATCACTGTTGCAAGAGTAATTGTGTGTGTTCATGGTTGCCAGAATCCTAGAAATTACATTTTGCCGCTTCCTGTTTCCTGCTGCTTTAAGTCTCATTGCCAATTTCAGTCAAGTTAGTGTTGTGCCTCATCCTTAATGAACATCCTTATGACAATTTGGAAGTTGCAGTCTAAACCAATTGTTTATGATAGTTTCTTGTGATCTCCTAATTCCCCACAATAGCAGGTGTTCAATATGCTTATTAAATCTTTATGCATTACTGTTTATTATTTCAGGTACCAATGATTCTGGTTGGCAACAAGTGCGATTTGGAAGATGAAAGAGTTGTGGGGAAGGAACAAGGACAGAATTTAGCAAGACAGTGGAATAACTGTGCGTTTTTAGAGTCTTCTGCAAAATCAAAGATAAATGTTAATGAGGTAAGGATAAACATTCTAAGCCTTTGATTGAACTGTATTTGTTTTATCCAACATCCATGTACTCATCGTTAACAGCTCCTATGAATTATATTGTTCATAATATTAATCTTCTGACATTAAATTGTACATAGGGTATGATTTGTGCCAAGGTCCTGTTGAAATCAGCAGGATAATTCACTTTGGTAGTCTGGAAAAGCTGTGTAAAGTGCTATGGCCTATGTCAAAAGAATGGGTTATAGGTGTAATTAGTTTTGCTTGAATGAAGGACAAATATTATTTTAATACAGGTTGAGTCTCCCTTATTCAAAATGCCTGAGACCAGAAATGTTTTGGATTTCACTTTTTTTTAGATTTTAGAATATTTGCATATAAATAATGAGATATCTTGGAGATGGGAGCCAAGTCTAAACATAAAATTTATTTATGTTTTGTATATACCTTTATACACATAGCCTTAAGATAATTTTATATATAACATTTTTTAGTAATTTAATGCATGAAACAAAGTTTGTGTACACTGAACTATCAGAAAGCAAAGGTGACACTATGTTAACCACCATGGGAATAAATATTCATTTTATGGGGAGCCTGCACACTTATGATCTCTGTTGAAACTGGATCAGGTGATCTTATAGTGGTAGAAAATAAAAAAAATATTTGTTTGTATCCCGTCTCTCCCTATTTGAGGATCAAGGTGAGTAAGAGCAAACCAAATATATATATATATACAATAATGAAGCATACAAAAAGCATTCCCTTATTCACTACCACCCTCCAACCCTCCCTCCCTGAAAAGACAATAAAATCGTAAAATTCACAACAATATGCAATACATTACAACAAAGTTAAGCCAGAGTGTCTGTATTAAGAGGTGGGGGGGACAGGTATATCGGATCGGTTGTGTTCTTTAGGAGGTCAGTCTGGGAAGGCCCACCAAAAGAGATCCGTTTTTATTGCCTTTTTAAAGGCGTCAAGAGATGTAATATGATGGATCTTTTCCTGCAGGTCATTCCAAATTTTTGGTGGGGCAGCAGAGAAGGTCCCCTGGGAAGTCGCCACTAATCTTGTTTTCTTAAGCTGCTTCCTCCCAGGGGACCTGAGTATGCGGGAAGGATTATATGGGAGGAGGTGTTCCCTCAAGTGTCCTGGACCCAAGCCATGTAGGGCTTTATAGGTAGTAACCAACACCTTCTACTGTGCCTGGAAGCTAACTGGCAGCCAGTGTAGTGATTTCAAAATAGGTGTAATACGTTCGAATTTAGATTTTCCTGTGACTAATCTGGCTGCCATATCCCAATGCAGATATCCCCAATGTACTGCAGTGGAAGAAAGAAGCCTGTGGTTTTGTTTTTTTGGTGGTGGGTTTTTTTGCGGGGGGGGGGATATTCTGATTTCACTGTAAAGCATTTTCATCTTTGTAGCTTTATTGAAATCTAAAAATGACTAAACTCTTGTCAAAAACATTTCATACATGATACTCCCTGTTTACAGATCTTTTATGACCTTGTGCGGCAAATTAACAGAAAAACACCTGTGCCTGGAAAAGCACGCAAAAAGTCATCATGTCAGCTACTTTAATACATGTGTGTACTGTAGCACTGAGCCAGGTAAGACTGAGATCAAATGAGATAATGAAAAACTAATGTACTCATTGCTTATTTTTGAAATGCTAATCAAGTTGATTGTTTGAAATATGTCTTGCGTTAAGTGGTTTTGATCTTTTAAATTTTGCTTTTGAGGGATAAGAGTGTACTAAATGTGTAACTGGCTACAGATGAAGAATTGTAAACTGTATGTAAGATGTGTCTTAATTCCAAAATATCCCTGTGCGAGCAGAAGGCATTTTTATTCATAATAGAAGAGTCTCTGATTTTTATGCTTTTTTTCCTTACTCTGCTTCAATGAGCTCTGATCTCTGGTCTTCTCAAGAATCTCTATTGTATGAGCACTACTGGCTCACAGCATCCCCAAAATAAATTTTATGCTGTGAGAAGAGGTTAGGAAAACTCTGTTCTGAGAGAGATCGTTGTGATGCAAGTCAATTGTTAGATTTCATTGAGATTAAGGACAAACTCAAAAAATGGGAAAGTGAAAATAATACAGAGGATAGGTAGAGAGAGAGAGAGAAATTGGGGTGATAATGAACCCCACATTATACACTGTAAATAACAGTAAAATATAAAGTCCATTTTAGGGAACATTAGTACAAATTTTGAAACTGTTACCTAATAATTGAGTGAGTAAGCATCAGCAAAAATACCATATGCAATTTTGATCAAAAAAAAAATGTAAGCCAGTTGGACAACATGTACATCCAATACTGTTGTCAAATTCTCAAAATTGTGTTTAAAAGAAAATATAGTAATAGCTATATTTTAATTTCAGCAAAAAAGTAAACAAATGGGGCAAAGGTGCAGCCTGAGTCTGGCAGAGGGGGGTGTATGGCCTCTACATCTGGGGAAGTTGGCTGCCCCAGAATAAAGTTTTCACCCCCTTGACAGAAGTGGAATATAAAGACATACATGGATTATCTATACATACCGGTATTTCAGTTCTCAAAATCTGTGGATGTTCCAGAACACTTTTTGGTTCATGTTTTCTCTGGGTCTGATTTTTTATGATGACTATTTAATCCCGTTTGTTTGAAGATCCTAGCATAGCAGATGAATAAAGGATTATTATTATTATTATTATTTACACTAAACACCAGGAGGATGAAAAGGCAGACTGCCACCTGAAATATGAAATGTTTATAACAATGATTCTACTTCATTGCCTAGATGCAATCTGAGTGCTAAATCTTCCTGGTTTCTTTCTTCATTGCTCTAGGTCTGAAAACTGTTGCTGACTACAACAGTGCCAGCGTTCCAACTTTATTAAATCTACCAACATCTTAAATGGACTTTCCTGTGGTGGTACCCTAATGAAATGGATGACAGCTACTACATCAGTTTGCACATTCTAATCACCTTCCAGTGTCACAAGAGATTTTTACTTATAAATAATCTATGTGTATGCAACTGGTAAAACCAGAGCCTACATCCAGTATTACAGATAAGAGACATTGTTCATCCACCAATGTTGTACATGTATGAAAACTGTACTGTATCTGCAACAAACCCCATACTTCCTATTGGAGAGTACAATAATGTAAATCCTAAAAGCACCACTATTTTAGCGTAATAAAAGAAAGTCCAAAGAGCTCCTATATAGACTACTCCAGATAACTTTGCTTCATTGGTATTTGTAGCTTACTGTAACTTTTTTAAAAGAAATACAGGATCATCATTGTATTGTACAAAAGCGCTTTGATTAACACAACAGCTATCTAGTTTTTTAATTTTAGGATAAAAACCTGTGGAGACAGTGATCTAGTCTTATTAAAATGAGTCCTTTCAGTATAATGTCTGCCTAAAGACATTGCCTTTAATATCTGTTGGGAAGGAAATGTCCAGATTTTTCAACCTTTTATTGTATGTTTCCTTTTCCTTGTTTACATAGGGAACAATGTTTATAGTTGTGTGTACAGTGGGGGTCTACAACAAGAAGTGTATATTTTAAAACAATTTTTTAATGATTTAACAATTTTTTGTAAATCATTTTTGGGCTTCTGCAGCTGTAGATTCTCACTGTGAATTCCCTTGCTTGCTCATGCATAAGTGTATTTGCAATACCAAATATACAGGTTTAGTACTTTTGCCTGTTAGTGATTGTTTTACATGTGTAATGTTTTGGTTGAGATGTTAAATGGTGGACGAGTACTGTGGATGTGAATGTGGGAAGTAATTTTAATCATGTGTAATTGGTCCCAGGGCCTAAGTTGCAGTAATTACCTTTTTGCTGATTTATTTAACAATGCCTTGTTGCTTTGTATGCATTAACGTTTGGGTGTAAAGATTGCGTGTAAAATCCAACAGGGAGCCACAGTATTTAAATTGACCAACCTAATGTTACAACTGCTTTGAGGTGGCCAAATGTAAACTAAAAGCCTTAATTAAAAGTGGTGCAATTTTGTATGACTTAGCATCAGTAGTTCAATAAATTTGGATTGCCATGCAAGGGCTTGCATTACAACTAGCTGTAACTGAATGTTTTGTATCTCTTGCTGATGTCAGTCACAAGGTGTTAAAACATTACTTGGACAAAAAAGAATTTAGGACGGCAAGGAACTATTATTTGTGTGTTATATAATAACACTTAACCCAGGTTAACTAATAAGCCATCAAGGCTATGCTAATCACTAATATTCCAATAACTTCCTGTTTCAACAGCAACTGTCTGGAATTGGATCAACCACCATTGCTGAGTATCTGTTTTAAGAAAGGTGAATTCTTCAGAGCCCCAGTACAGCACTGACCACTTTTTAATTTTACATCATATAAACATATTTCATAATGAGATTCATAACTATTTTAGGATTAATAAATCCAATTTACCATGAATAGTTTGTTATAATTTCACATGGTAACTGAGCACATCCTAATATGTTAGTACATCATGAAACAATTCATGAATTACGCAAACTCAATTTTAATGATGCAGGCTGTTTGGACAGGTATATCTTTGAGACAAACTAACAAAATATTCTAGATAGCACTCAATCATTGTATGATATTACATTCTTATGTTATTTTAATGTTATTTTTTTACTCTACTTTGCATGACTTCAAATGTTTCTTCAGCTTTCTGAGGACTTCTCCAAAGCGGGCAGATGTGCTAGGATGTTGCTGAATTTTTTGTTGTAGTTCTTAGGGATTGTTTTAAAAATATCCCAATAGCTTTTCCTGTTGTCCTGGACTATACTATGCCAATTCCAAACACTATTTCATTCCTACTCTCAAGTCAGTTTCTTTTTAATTCCAAGACTGGAACAATATATTACTTTTTCTTCATTTTCTTTCTTTCTTTCTTAGTTACAGGGCTATAGAGCATCAGTGAAATTGCAGTTTTGTTCTGTAACTCTAATCACACACGTACATACAAAGCAAACTCCAAGGAGCTATATCGCAAAACCTTATACTTCTTTTTAGAAATGAGATGGAAAAAGAGTTTGCTAACTTTAAAACCCCCTTAGTCCAGTTCATCTCAATGAACTACTGTATTCTTGAACAAGTGGTTTGTGTCTAGTGACCTAAAACCCAGTCCTAACCAAAAGTCAAGTTAGGCTGCATCTGGACTTCAGAAATAATCTGGTTTAAGACCCCTTAATAAATGGCCATAGCTCCATGCATGGAATTTTGGGAGTTCCCAGAATTCCATAGCACAGAGCTATGCCCATTAAAGCAGTCTCTTAGTAGTTTTTGAAAAAAATCCAAGAGAACGAGACTTTAAGTAAAAACCCAAAATAGTAATTTAACATTTATTGACTTCTTAGCACTGTGTCTCATTAATAACTTAATTCTGGAGACAAATCACAGCGACATTTCCATTTAAGCTAGTCGCTTCAGTTCAATAAAGGGTTTTTAGTTAGTAAATTTTCATATTTCACACCTTAATTGATTAATTATTATCACTTGGGTGGGGTTTTAATTTCAGAGCAGTGGGGATTTCTTCTTACACCCTGTTTATGAAGTTCAGGAATGGTAAGGAAATCAGTAAAGACATGTAGCTTGTTTAGCTATGCTGGGATAGCAAATTCATAACAACAAGATACTGTACAGAATTGGCCCTAAAATTTCATTTTTGTTGAAAAATATTTTCCTCTTAGAAAATGATAACTGCACATGGTATTTCTAAGTAACATGGAATGTTGTGCCAGTATGTATTATGTTTTTGGTCAACCTTTTATGTACAGTCCTGCCTTTTCCATAGGATTTTAAAGAAATTGTGCCTTCTCCTATCTTCTTTAGTGAATGATGAGATCCGAAGGGTACACCAGCACTCATCTGTCTATAAAACTACATCAGAGTGCTGCCAGGTTACCTCCTGCTATCCCTTTCTAGCCAATAAATGGTCACAGTAGCATCCTGGTACATGCAAGCTGCTATTGATGGTGCTAAATGTTGTGCAAGGAGGTACTGAAAGCTTCTTAGCAACATCCCAAAAGGATACAGACACAAATGTATCTTCAACAAGAATCTAACCTATACGTTTCAATGCAAGCGTTGACTGCAAATCTATTTAGCTTACCTTAGCTACATTTTGAAATTTGGGGGCAGGTCATCTATTAGAATTGCTCTTTTTGCAACAGTTGCTGTGTAAATGTTTAGTTTTGGAGTATTTCTAGATCCATATCTATCAGTATAGCATTGCTTGGAGTACCTGGAGCCATCTCCGACTGGTCTGCCACACAAGGATAACTTAGTCATAATAGTTGATGTACATGTAACCAATTAGACTATTGCATTATGCTCTGCAACTCAGAAGCTATAGCTAACTGAAATTCAACTGCTAGATTGCTGAACAGAACATTGTATAAAAGTCATGGATAAAAAACGTGGAAGCCAGAGAAACCTCAACAGATGACAGATGAAAATCTTCAAGCAGTTTAAGGACAGGTGAGAGGCAAAAGTAAAAGGTGACAGGAATAAGAGTCACAATCCTGAATTGCAATGATTTGTGTGCAGGGAGAAGGAAAACTATAATAAAAACACAGAAGGCGACAACAAAAAAGAACAAAAGACCCTTCTACAACATTTGAGAAAGCAAAGGGAAATTTAAACGAAGAGGAGAGATGCTCTACGAGCAGCAGGGGAACACATTACTTGACGAAGAAGGCATAAAAAGAATAATACTTGGAAGAATTATATAGAAGAAATGAAAGGATGACACATTCATTTGAAGAAGAACCAACAATTTAATCAGTCATTAATCAGAATGCAGACTGCAGCAAGAAATACTAATAATAAAAACCTAGAACTTGGAAGGGCAACTATGAAGGAACTAAACAAGATCCTGAAATGGAACGATACAGCATTTGAATACTAAAGTTAGGCTTGCCCCTGTCATCATACTTGTCATTTCTACGTATGGTTCTAAAAGCTGATAGGAATGATGATGATGATGATGATAAATAATAATAAATTTTATTTATAACCCGCCCCTCTGAACGAGCAATTGGGGCAGGGTACAGCAGAGTTAAAAACGATTACAGTAAAAAATTATTACAACCCAATCCCAACCTCCCACCCCTTTAAATAGGATTAAATTA